>OY728141.1:1335034410-1337491144 GCA_963277665.1 Viscum album
TTTCATAGCATGTAGCATGAGAAGATCTCCCATGATCGATCTTTATATTGGCATGGGGAGGAACTCTATAACTGAAACTTATTTCACTTTATAATGATGAGTTGATATATTCTTTTCCACTATCAAGAGCTATTGAATTTTCTTGGTAACATTAACTTTTATTAGACTAGGGATATGATCCGGGTCTTGGGTTGTGTTTTGACCATGGTGAGATTTCCTTTCAGATGTTCTCTATCATGCAGTTGGCATAATGGCATGCTAGAATAAAATGATATAATGAAATGTGAAATGGTAATTAGGCTTATTAGGTATGTGAATCTGAATTGTCACAATTTTTATGTTAATTAAAATATTCTTATGAAACTAATAATTGGAAATTGAACCTAATTGAAATGTAAAGGGGTCACATTGAAATTTTAGCTTTGAATTCTGTAAATTTTATTGTCTGCAATATAATTTCAATTTCAGGTTTGAATTTTGTATGTTTTATTGTATAAAGGGAAGGCTATTGGAGGCTATTGAAGGCTGTTGGAGGCTGCATTGCTGCATTGAAGGCTGTTGGAGGCTGCATTGCTGGCTGTTGGAGGATATTGGAGGCTGTTGGAGGCTGCCTTGGAGGTTGTTGGAAGCTGCATTAGAGGCTGTTGGAGGCTGTTGGAGGCTGCATTGCTGGATGTTGGAGGCTGTTGGAGGCTGTTGGAGGCTGCATTGCAGAGGGAAGGCTCTGTTGCAGGTAATTGTAGAGGGTCCAGCTAGTTCGGTCATGGGGGATGTAGTTTTTCATCCAAACTGTGATCATTATGGTTCAAGGAGCAGGAATGACTCCTATTTTTATAAGGTTGAGGTAATGTAATGAATTCTTGACATTGATAATGTGTCTCTTATATTTCTGAAGACTACTACTAAAATGGGAAAGATAAGATATTTTACTCCATATTCTCTATGTATTAGGAATAAGATACCAGTATACATGTTTGTTTCTTTTTTTATTGGGTGATTTGTTATTTTACAGGGTAGTACCAGTGCTGGAATCAGGCAGTACTAGTTTTGGAATCAGTGAGGTGAGCTATGATCGGTATACTAGTTCTGGAATGCAGTTGTGATCGGTAGAGGGTAGGTTGTGCTATACCAACGGTTTGACAAACCGTTGGAAAAGGCATGAAAAAGTTACAAAACTGCAATGATTTTACTAAACCATTGCTTAAAACATATTCCATTGGTTTTATTGGAATCATTGGAATAGGGTATGGGGGGTGCTGGTGCTGGGTGGGGGAGCTGTGGGTGGGGGGAGGGTGGAGCTGGTAGTGTCCTCCCAACAGCCAGCATGGTGAACCGTGGGGTTTTTTTTATGCAGTGGAAAGGCCTATAGCCATGGTTTGAAACTGTGGCTAAAGCCCTATAGACATGGTTTGAACCGTGGCTAAAGCCCTATAGTAACGGTTTGAAACCGTGGCTGTAGGGCTATCCACTGCATAAAAAAACCCAGCACGGTTCACCGTGGCTATAGGCTCCAAACTATAGCCATGCCATTACCTGGCACAGTTCATGAAACCGTGTCTATAACCTATAGCCACAATTTTGGGACTATAGCCACGGTTTTAAACCATGGTTATAGCCTAAATTTCTAGTAGTGTAATAAGTGGCGAACAATTAAAATCTCACAGAATTAAAGGTGAGATAAGAAAATCCATTACCTCATGTCTGACTTGACTCGTTTGTTTCTTGTTCTTCCTGAATAATAAACTAATGTTAATTTCTACATGCTTAAGAACCGTTTTCAAGTTATTATTCTTTTTATATCACTTATTACAATGTTGTAATCATTCTGCAATCATTTAAGTTAATAATGGTCATTTGGTTGATATTTGGTACTTGAGTCAAAAATGAAAACCTTATAATTACATGTTGTCCATATGGTCAATTGTCTATTATCTCCAGAATGATATTCATGATTTATATTTCATAAAAATCATATATACTATATATATATATGTATTTATAACAGTACATAAAATTTTGGAGATAAGAAATGAAATGCACCGTTCATGGAGATAGTAAGCCGTACGTATGCATGAATGCTACGTTCATTTCTATTTCATGTTTTAATGGAATTAAAACATAATGATATAGAGGTATATTATAAATCTAGTATAATATCATATATAAAATCATTAACTATATCCTTTATACATCCCACATATTTTATTAACATGTTATATAACTTTGAGGGGGCGGTAGTCCGCACTTTCACAAATGAAATTATCGTGTTTTACGATTATGGAAACCATAAAGGTAAGATATAAATGTAGAATATATAAGAATAAAGAAAATATAAAGAAAATATATATCTTATATAAATACAGTTCCATCTTAATGTCCACCATGAGATGATGTGGGAGATAATCGAACAATCATCGTTTCGTGAGGCATTAGTTTTCCATCCACAAAAACAGTATGTTATTCACCCATTAGAAGGAGTTGTGTGCAAGTGTTCCTAAAATACATCTCATAACAATATCATAGTATATTGAGGATACATGCATTGTTATAAAATAAAGGAATAAAAAGATTTATGGGTTGGATAAGTAAAATAAAAGAAAATAATTTATGAGGGACCGTTACCTTTAATTTGGGTAACTTCCTTTGGTTTGAATCAAATGGACTTATTAGAGTCCCTTATGCCTAAGGTAAGGCTTCTAGGAGTAGGATATGGATATAGGGAGATTAATGGGGCAGATTTTATATGAGAATAAAGGCTTGAGAGGAGTTATTAATTTGTTATAAGTGGTATCGTTTTATTAGGGCGAGGTGGGGCTTTTTAAGAATGTGTGAAAAAATTATTTTATTATATAATGATATTCGGTTTGTAAAGGTCCATAAATCATTAGAGTCGAATATAAGATAACTCATGGTCAAAATAAAATCATAAAAAAAATTTATAGGTTTTGTATAATATTTTAATCATTATAATCTTATTTATTTAAATCATTTATTAATGAGGTATATACTGCATCATTATTGTGTCAAAAATAATTTAATTTATTTGTTATCTAAAAAAATATATAAAAAATATAATAATGTTGGAAATATTTTTATATTTTTAAAAATATTTATAGTAAAAAATATGACTTATATAACACCATATAAAAATTAATTTACTAAAAGATTTTTGTTTCTGTCATTTTTGCCTTTACTTTAAATTAATTAATCTAAAGTGTCATTATCACTCATAAGTGGCACCATGGGGTCTCAAAATCGACACAAAGATGCCAATACTCGTCCATGACTCATCAAATAAGGTTAGGAAAGTGTTAAAGTAATTTTTTATTATTTTGATATTCTTTTTACCTTGATTACCATATTTACATTTAACCACAGTAAATAAATGTCAAAAGCTACTATTCATCAAAAATTATTTTCATTTTATTGAAACAAATTTTACTTACTAATAATAACCATGTATGTCAGATTTTTGAAATTCAATTCATAGAAGTGGTAAAATTTAATTTAAATGAAAAATTTAGTTTTTTAACTACTATTATGTGGTTTCACTATTCATCAAAAATTGATGTTTTTCAGAAAAATACCAAAACATCAGCCTAAGATGTATTTTATATTCCGAATTCAAAAATTATTTTTTTTGACGAATTAAAATCATAAAATTGGCCTGAATTAATTTTAAAATTAATTCCCGTTGTTAAAACAAATAGCATGTTTTTAAGAAATAATAACTATCAAAAGATTGACACTTCTTTATGTCCACTTTCAAACTAAAATTAATTCCAATGACCAAAATTGGATTAAACGGTAAAAATATATACTAATTATACATTAAATATAATTAAAAATATAATCTTACCACATAAATAAATGAGATTAAAACGTAGTTTTGAATTAAAATAAAATATTTTCACTATTCGTTAAAAAATAAACTTTATCTAAAAAATAATTTTTTTTATCAAAAATAAATTTTGATGTCCCTAAGATAAAGAAGAATTTGATTTTGTCAAATAGAACATATAAAAATGACCAAAACTAGATTTAAGGAGGGTTCCCCATTAAAAGTCGGTAAATCGACCTTTTTCAAAATATTAGAGTATTCATTCTTAAAATCAGATCCAACCCTATTTTAAGACTCTAAATTTTATTGGATAATTGTAAAAACATTTAACAAACATATATAATCATATTTTAGTTAGTTCTACTCATTCCTGCCAATAAAACGGCTAGGCACTAACTACTATTTAAAATAATAATATTATATTATTAGTGTGCTACATAATATTTCAAAGAAACCTGTTGTTGCGTATCAGTTATGCCATCAAACATAGCATCCCCTTTAATGTAAAATTAATATTTAATTCAAAAATATTAATAAATTTGAAAAGTGTCTTATTCTTTATTTATCTGGGATGTTACATCCTTCCCACTTTTAGGAATTGCATCCTCGTAATTTTAAAACTAGGCTTGGAAACTACATAAAAAGTACCACATTAGAAAAGATTCAATAAAATTATAACTTTAAAATAAAAGAAGATATTTAAAAAGGTCACCTGAGATAACCCATACATGGATTCCATGTAAGAAAACATTGATTTGGAAGAGTGATCAAATGGTCAAGTTCTGATAGAGTGTGATAGAAAACATGATTTGGAGAAAGTTAGACACAAAAAATCACAAACATGTGATTGGTTCAATAGTCCTTGATACCCCTGTAGGAAAATTCAACATACAATGTTTTTGTTTTACGATACATTTAATAAAGTTGTGGAATTTATTTATGAGATTAACTAATAACATAATTAAACATACTGACTTTTCATCTAGAATTTCATCTTTTACTAAATTCTTACCACAAACTCATAGTTCCCCTAAACGATGAGTATTCAGGATGACATGTTCACATTAAAAATTCTATAACCAAATTCGATAGAATCACATAATTAACAAAATATGAACTATATTTTTCCCTTGTCTTTAGATATTAAATAAAACGAAAATGGTTAGTAAGAGATCATATAATCCCTCAAAAGGATATTACTTTATAAAAAGAAATACTACTATTAATCTCCAAAATTTAACAAAATGTACCCAAAGTTCAAGAAAGACCATTCAATACACAATTTTCCATAAAATTCACCAAAAATAATCAAAAATAATATTGAAACCCAAAACTCACAAGGATTTAAATCACATAGTATTTCACAGTAAATTTTAATATTTATCCCCAAAACATCTACTACACATAAAGTCTAATACTGAAGTGTAATTAACCTAATCACATATTCTCTATGATAGGTTAATCATTTCCATAAATAACCCAAATAAACATATATTTTTCCAAAATAATATCTCAACCATTACTTCACAATTTAAATCCCATGGTATTAAATTTTCATTAAGCATATAGTGTTTTCTCAAAAGAGAGAACGTCTTCCACAACAACCACTATCACCTAATCACTAAATAATTTTTCTATACTAATTATATACATTTGATAAAACATAAGTTCCAAAAATCAAATTATTCATGTTCTATAAAATCATTTTACTAATATAATAAGTTATACTAACTAGGGACTTCATGTAAACTAGTGGTAGGAGATGTACCCTTATCACCCTTCGGTTGTGGGTTCGATTCCTGCAGCCATGCCGGATGCGACGAGTTTCACCCATCCTACGAGTAGTCCTTTTTATAAAACTCAAAATAACCCTAATATGTTTTTACCTCAATGGTTTCTTTATTCCACTAATTTTCTTCCAAATTCATTATGATCTCAACATCTTAATTCTTAATGTCTTATTTCACCACCATATGATAATATAAAATGATCCCCAAAATGAAGAACATCAAACCTTGATCATGGTGTCCATTTGGTTTCATCGTCATCTTGTTCACGTAGTTAGAAGGTCCATACATTGAAAAAATGATTTAGATATCCTTAAAAATCATTTTCTTCCTCTATCCATATAAACCTAGTACAACATGGGTCATATGGGTTTTCATAGAAAAATAATTTTGGTAAATAATCATGTATGCCATATAATATCAAAACATCTGATAAAACACGATTTCTATAAAATAGTCAGACCGAATTTGAGTTGAAACTTTCAATTAACGGTCCATTTAAAATACCATAAGTATGTGCTCAGAGACTATATTGTAAAATCAAATATAAATAGGTTATTCAAGGGTCTTCTTATTCATAACTTTCTTTAAAATCATAATATGCTTCAAAATGTTGTGATAAGGTAAAATATTTGAAAATGTTTTGATAATATTTTACTTTCTTGAAAATATGAGAATATTGTGAAAATATGATTTTTTTAATATAACCAATGATCTATGGTGATAATGATGTATAGTGGAGGTGTTTGATATCTCAAACAATTGTATGCAAGTGATTTGTTTTCTAGAAAAATTTTCACAATCATCCGAACATGACTTTGCAATAATTATTGAAAGCATGTCATCAGGAAGAGATAAAAATGTCATTTTAGATCCTCCTCCTTCCATTTGTAACAAACATTCCTTGATCTGAAAAAGTTATAAAACAATGACTTAACTGAAATAATAGATAGGGACTAACCATATGTCCAATGAAAACTCTTAATCCCTAATGTTGTCTAAAACAACCTCTGATACCAACTATAAGGACCGGACCTTAATACATTACATAATATTGAAATAAATGAATAATTCACATTTAATATATTTTTAGTTTTAGAGTTTTATAGAATTAGGCCATAAATATTATATAACAACTTCAATATTACATGTATACACTACTAATGAGAATCCATTTTTTCATTAAATAAAAACTCTTAAAAAGAAACATGTCTAGTTCCACGTTTTAGAAAACATGACTTTTCTTTGATCCCATCCTTGACCCTATTAATTTTAAATTCTTGTGGAAATTTTTTTGAAAACTTGGGATGAGCATAAAAGGATAAGTAAGTGCTATAAAATATGGAAGGAAAACATTATCAGATAAATAAATACAAATCAATGAAACCATACTTTTCAATCACAACATACCTTACCAAATCATAATATTTATGAATAACACATAGAAATCATAAATCATAAAGGTTACTTACGGAATAAATATCAAACATATATTGTAGTTATCATATCTAGGTAGGGAGTTACACTTGGAATACCCATCACAAAATATTCCTTAAATCTATTAGGAGAAACATCATGTTTACCTCTGTCACGTTACCCAATGCATTGGAGAGCTATCTAGGGCTCACCCATCCCAAGTTTATCATGGAACCACCCGTATACGTAAACAATCCCTAATAAAAATAACATAATCATAACACATAACACAAGTATAAATGAAATATAAAATTTCCACATGCCAATATTTCCAATAAAGATATTGAAATAAACAATGCTTTATCAAATCTTTTTGAAAACCATTTAAAAGTGATTTTTGAATCAAAGTTTCCATTCAACTTTGATGATTTTAAATGAATTATCATTAGTAAAAATTAATGAAAATATAAATAAATCCTAAAACCCATTTTTAAAACATGTATATTAATGAGAAATATTTAGAATAATAAATCTTTAAAACAGTTAAAAAGATATTTTAGTTAAAGAGTTTTTTAACAGAAAGAGAGATGCCTGAATACAAATAATTAAAGAATAACATCTAATCAGAACATTATAATATCATGAGTATAAATGGATTCATGACATAATATATCAAATTACAGTATATACACCATATAAGAGTGAATTGGTGCATAACAAAAATGAAGGCTCAATGGAAATGTAAATTTATATGAAATCCCTTATAAAGATGGTATCCACAAATTAAGGATTAATCAATCACATAATTATGTGTTAAAATATAAATACACCCAATATAAATGGACTTTATGTGTAAAACAAATCATAATTCATTCACACATATTCATAGGATGTCATATTCAAGAAGTACATGTTAAACCCAAAGAATTGAAATTGGGATAAGAAGTTCCCTTGTAAATATTCGACAAACTAACGGTGTCACATTAAATTTAATAAAATGATTTGATGATACAAAAAGGGTATCTCATAACTTTTATATAAATTTTACATCAATTAGGATATTTCAGAACATATCCCAACATAATAAGATGCAAATTAAAAGACATAACAACAGGAAGTCTTTTAAATAGAGGGGGGTCAAAGGTTCCCTTACCGATTTGGTAACATAAAAAACATACACCACATGAAATAAGGATCATAAAATGAAGATGTAAATACTCATAAATGAAAGTATATTAAACAATGATTACAATCATGGGCAGTACATATACCAAAGAAAAATAAATAGTGGAAAATATAGCATGAATCTCACAGGAATAAAATGTGAGATGAAACCATTTACCACGTTGTAATCAACTAAGTCATATGACCAAACATTAATAAACACCAAATGAATCACAAAATACCATGAATATAATGATAATAATTATAATATATATCAAATGGAAAAAAACAATACACCACATGAAATTAATAAGTGGCGAACAATGGAAATCACACGGAATTAAAAGTGAGATAAGAAAAGTCCATATCTCGTGTCTGACATGACTGGTTTGTTCCGTGTTCTTTATGAATAATAAAATAAAGTTAATTGATAATTTCGTAAGAACCATTTTCAAGTTTATTATTATTTTTATATCACTAATTACCATGTTATAAACATTATGAAATCATTTAAGTTAATAATGGTCATTTTGTTGATATTTGGTACATGAGTCAAAAATGAACACCTTATAATTACATGTTGTCCATGTGGTCAATAGTCCATTATCTCTAGAAAGATATTCATGATTTAGATATCCTATAAATAATATATCCCATATATATATATATGTATTTATAATGTTACATAACATTTTGGAGATAAGAAATGAAATGCACCGTTCATGGAAACTGTAAGCTGTACCTACGCATAAACGCTAATTTAATTTCTATTTCATATTTTAATGGAATTAAAAAATAATTATACAGAGGTATATTATAATTCCATTATAATATCATATATAATATCATTAAATATATCCTTTTTTACATCCCACATATGGTATTAGTGAGTCATATCACTTTGAAGGGACGGTAGTCTGCACTTCCTCAAATGAAATTATCGTGTTTACCCATTATGAAAAACCTAAATGTAGGATATAAATGTAAAATACAGAAGAATAAAGAAAATATAAACATAATATATATCATATATAAATATAGTTTCATCTTAATTGCCACCATGAGAGGTGGTAGCAGATAATTGAACAATCATCGATTCGCGAGGTGTTAGTTTTCTATCTACAGAAATGGTATGTTCTTCACCCATTATATAAAGGTGTGTGTAGGTTTTGTTAAAATAATTCTCATAAAAACATACTATTATATTGGGGATTCTTGTGTTTTTATAAATTAAAGGAATACAAAGAGTTTCAGTGTTGGAGAAGTAAAATAAAAGAAAATAAGTTAAGAGGAATCGTTACCTTTAATTTGGGTAACTTCATTTGGTTTGAACCAAAAGAACATATTAAAGTTACTTCTGCCTAAGTTAAGTCTTCTAGGTGAAGTAGAGGGATGTAGGTAGCTTAATTGGATAGAAAATGGATGAGACTAAAGGCTTGAGAGGTGTGAGTAATTGTTTAGAAATGGTATGCTTTTATAATGCCGAAGAGGGGCTCTTTAGGAAAGCGTAAAAAAATTATTTTATTATATAATTATATTCAGTTTCTAAAGTTCCAACAATAATTAAAGTCTAAGATAAGATTACTCATGTTAGAAATAAAATAATCCAATTGGAATTGGATAGGTTTTGTATAATATTTTAATCAATAGAATTTTATTTATTTAAATCATTTATTAATTAGGTAAATACTGCGTCATTATTGTGTCATAAATAATTTAATTTATTTATTGTATAAAAAAATAAAAAAAAATACTATCATGTAGGAAATATTTTTATATTTTTAAAGTATATTTATTGTCGAAAATTTGACTTATATAACACCATATAAAAATTTATTTACTAAAGGATTTTTGTTTTTGTCATTTTTGCCTTTACTTTAAATTAATTAATCTAAAGTGTCATTATCATTCATAAGTGGCTCCATGGGGTCCCAAAATCAACACAAGGATTCCCATGGTCGTCCATTACTCATAATATAAGGCTAGGAGAAGTGTTAAAGTAATTTTGTATTATTATCATAATATTTTTACCTTAAATTAACATATTTACCTTTAACCCCGGTAAATAAAAGTCAAAAGTTACTATTTAACAAAAACAATTTCATCTTATTGAACCAAATTTTACTTATTAATAACAACCATGTTTTTTTGATTTTTAAAATTCAACTCATAGAAGAAGTAAAATTTTATTTAAATTAAAAATTTGGTTTTTTAACAGCTACTAATTGGTTTCACTATTCATTAAAAATTGAAGTTTTTCATAAAAATACCAAACATTAAGCCTAAGATATATTTGTTATTCAGAATTAAAAAATAAAGTTTTTTTTCTAAATTCAAAACAATATGTGGCATTAATTAATTTTAAAATTAATTTCCGTTGTTAAAACAAATAGCGTGTTTTTAAGAAATAATAACTATCTAAAGATTGACACTTGTTTATTTCCAATTTGAAAGGGAAATTAATTCCAATGAACAAAATTGGATTAAATGGTAAAAATATATTATAATTATACTTTAAAACCAATTAAAAATATAATCTAACCATATAAATAAATGAGATTGAAAAGAAATTTTGAATTAAAATACAAAATTTTCACTATTAATTAAAAAATGAACATTATCAGAAAAATACCAAAAATTTACCCAAAGTAAATTTTGATGTCCTGAATCTAAATAAAAATTTTATTTTGTCTAATAGGACATATAAAAATGTCCAAAACTAGATTTAGAGAGGGTTCTCCATCAAAAGGCGGTAAATTGACCTTTTTTCTGAATATTAGAGCATTCATGCTTAAAATTAGATTCCTTCATATTTTAAGCCTCTAATTTTTATTGGATAATTTTAAAAACATTTAACAAACATATATAATCATATTTTAGTTAATTCTATTAATTCACTCTAATAAAACGGCTAGGCACTAACTACCATTTTAAAAATTAATATTATATTATTAGTGTGCAACATAAGATTTCAAATAAACCTGTTTTTGCGTATCGGTTACGCCATAAAACATAGTGTCCAATTTAACATAAAATCAATATTTAATTCACAAATATTAATAAATATTAAATGTGCCTTATTCCTTATTGATCTGGGATGTTACATGAAATTTTTCGGGGTTATAAATGGTTTTCAACATGAAAGTTTCATTCATAGAATACCACATCATAAAAAGGAGTAAAAAACATATTTTTTGAAAAATAATGTTAGAAATATAATGGTTACCCAAATTAAATCATCACTGGCTTTCCACATAGGAGAACATATATGAAAATATTCATATGGAAGAGAAATTAAACCATCAAGTTCTGATGAAGAGTTAAGGAGAACCTGGCAATCAAAAAGCTAAAAATCACCAATCCATAAATTTATGACCATCTCAGGTACCATATGTTTCATCAGATATGAGGGTGCTATGAAACTGTTTTTCAATTTCACGATCATTTACCTAAATTTAATGAATTTTTTCATAAGGAGAAATTCATACTTGATTTTAGTGTAATATAATCATTGGAAATTCCATGAACAATTTCCACACCATCTCTAATTTAAATAAATGAAGTTGAATTTTTCATTATTGAAGTATTAGAAGATCATTCGATAGAATGATAAGTCACACCATCTGTCTCTTTCAGAAAAAGGATAGCAAAAGTTATTAATTATACATAAGTCCTTCTATGGTGAGATTAATCGTATATGGTTCCAAAAATGGTCTAATACTTCATCTATCATACAACTTAATAAAATAAAATTAATTTATACTAACTAGGGACTTACTGTAGGCCAGTGGTAGGCGATAACGGCTTGCCGCACTTCAGTTGTGGGTTCGATTCATTCTTCCTTTTCCGATGTTATGGGTTGTCACCCGTCCTATGGGTAGTCTATTTTCTAAAACTATACATTTATAACATTCCAGAAAAGGGTTCTAGCCATAAACAATACTATCTGATTCCAACATAATCTTTTCCAACCTTTAAGATTATCCAAAATACATCTGTCCAATATCACAGTACGAAGAAAACAATTACCAGAAAGGTCATATAACAAGCATGTGAATACCATAATTTGTCCCCCATATATCATAAGATATATCTTGTTGGTCACATTCCAATAAATTTAAGTATTTAGTCATGCATCTTCATGAAATATGATAATAACAAAAATTACCATAGAACCTTAGCGACAACATGAATTCCCAAAAAATTAACTCTTTCAATGCACAAATTATACCCAAAATTCTATATACTCAAACCATGATATCACTTTGTCCTTCTAACAGTCATGAGCACATTAATAATATCCAACATATTATTTTCTCCATATCCCTTAATTATGAGAATATCATCTACTTTTCAAAAATATTTCAGTCACTTTTCATGGTTACCGGTACAATATACTTTTGTTAAACCACAATGGACCAATACATAGATATTCCAATATACCATATAATTACCTCAACATCAAAATTCTTGAATTCCAGTACATAAACCCTTAAATCCATCCTCTTCAATGAGGGGCATGGAATAGGTCCTTCCATGATTTAGAAGTAACCTCTTAGGTGATGGCATTGAGTTGGGTAATCCCTGCGTTCTACATAGTTAAGACATTGACCTATATAACAATCTATCAATCTACGACACTTCTCCCAACACTGATAACATCTTCTCCTCCATTTGAGGTATTCCTCAAGGTTCTTCTTCCCTTATTCTTGATATATAGGAAGATTGATCTTCTATCCTCTATGTTACTCACTATGAGAACTTGCATGAAAGTCTATCTTACACTTATTTGATGACTTAGGAATTCCACTAAAGTTAACCTTGTTAATCATATACCATGATGAATAATTCAGCATAATCACAATATATTTATCCCTAGTCATTTCACAATTTTCATTATCATAGTCACCAATTTGTCCATCAGATTCAATGTTATCCCAATTCCTTCCGTTTCCCTCCATTGACGAAAACCAGAAACCATAGTATAAAAACAATTAAAATAATAAATAACCACATTATCATAAAAATTAAATTATTGGATGTCTAACATATGAAACCTTCAATAATCCATGACACCTTAGGTTCACCCTATTTTATTCAAGATAGTTAACAAAATTCAATGACTTAAAACTATAGTTATACTTTACCATAGGTACATCCCTAGACATAACTTAGAAATATCTCTAGGGATCTCGCTAATGTTTTTGAATCATAGTTTATAAAGGTTAGATAAACCTTCAATCTGATAATAACTGTAATGAACATAGCCTAATATACATGGACATTACATTTATTTGGAAGAATGTGTAAATACAAGATAGAAACACATGCTAAAAGACATTATTAGTTTAGTGTCTTTAGAAACTCGGAACAAAATCTTCTAATCATGGTGAATGATCTTTAACATTTTCCATAAAAATATTCCCCTATTTTCCTACCTAAAACATTTCATTATATCCTCAAGAAAAGAAAACATAAAAATGGTGAGCTCAAATTCTCAATAAGAGATAACCTGGAGAACATAAAATAATCCATAAACATTTTAACGTAAAAATATGAACATAAAGTTTAAAAATCAAAATATTGAGTCAGAAAATAAATCTGGGCAGTATATAACGCATAAATTATAAAGGAACATTAATCATCATAAAATTTCATGGTAATAAAACATGGAATTGTGGAAAACTGTTAATCACATAATAGGATTTCCATTGTATCCAAATCAATGCTTTCAAGACCATCATAGTGGACGAAGTCCATTACTGAACCGGGTTTACATTCTATTATAGCCATGTATTATTGAACGAGATTTACTTGTAGTTCCAGCAAAGTCTATATCATGAGATTTAAATCTTTACCTAATTCATTGGTGGAATATATAGGTCCCACTCATCTCATAATGAAATCATTATTTTGTGTTCCACAAAATAATCATAAATAATGCATCATAACTGAACGAATAAAACGGGTTTTATAAACATCATCCTATTATAACATAATCCATATAAAATAATGGATATCATTTCATCATAAAAAAATAAAACCAACTAAATAATAGGGACATTATACTTAAAACATAACCATATTAAATAATTCTATCATATATGGAAAATGTTTTTGATAAAACACTTGAAATGAATTCTTGAGTAAAATAAGCTTTCTTCTTCAAAATCTTTTTCTTTTCACAAAATACCATGAAATTTAAAAGAAAGGAATTTTTTTGAAAATAATCATGCAATAATTTAGAGGATTCTTTATTTAAATAAGGAATTATGAAATTGTAAAAATTCCTTCCATTCCATACAGGTTTAAAAAAACATTCCCCTCGTACTTTTGCCGAAAAAGTCAATAAGTACCGCGTATGGTAAACAAAATAAAGATTCCTTACATACCATGTGGTAAAATTATAGAAAGGGTAACAATGAAAATAAATATACATGGAATAATATTATACATTTTATGAAAACAGTTTAATAAAAAAATGACATTGATGATAAATATAACCCCAGAAAATACTTAAGTATAAACAATCTCTGATGAAATTAAGATTGGGAGATTTTCCTTTACATTAGTTACCATATGATTCGTACATATACAAAAATCCTATATAATGATTTAAAAAATTCCATTTACATATTCAAGAATCTTACTCATTTTTATGATATCATATATGATCATATTTTTATTTGTTGATTAGTAACAATTCATTGTTACTTGTTATTTGGGTGTTAAGAGATTTATGTTTGTATGCATGTTTTATCTAATAATTTCATAGTAATCTTATTAGGATATATTTATATAATTTACATATTGGTATTAATATAATATATATCACATATTTTCATTAAATTCATTTATATAATAATTTTTCAATGAAGATCTTGTAGAAAGAATCACATCACATCATGGAGACGGTGGGCCGTACGTATGCATGAGCGACGATATCATTCCCATGATTGTGGAATTTTATTGAAGTGTATAGTGTATAATATTTCATAATAAATATCATTTCACATTTATCATATATTTTTTTGACCATAATTAAACCCATCTATTTATGTTGGTGATGAAAAACAGTTTACACCATGACATGGAGATGGTAGACTGCACGTACGCATGAGTGGTGATTTCATTATTTGTAGGATGGATAGAATATATAATATGGCTGTTTCATATTGAAAATAATATTTAAGTATAAATTTCATACTTTATTTAATAATTAATAATGAAACAACTCATATAGAGGAAGTAGAAGAAGAAAAAAGCTTGAAAGAATCGATAAAGGATATTACCTATTCTTCGACATGCCTCTTCTAAACATCTTCTTATGACACTGATGTTGGTCTTTGAAGAATACAAGGACCTCTAGTATGATTTTAGGGAAGTTGATGAGGGAAATGGACAAGGTTTATCTGAGTTTTAAGGCTCAAAATGGAGTGAATATGAGAGGTAGGAGGCGCCCTTTTATAAGAGAGGAGTGGATCACTTTTAGAAACCTCAAAAATATTAATTTATAATAAAATAACACCCCACCAAAAATATCTAAAATTAATCAATGTAGAATATTAAATTATATATGGTTGTAATCTCATAAACCAATAAAATTTATACAAGTTTTTATTTTATTTTAAACCTTATCATATTGATTTATCCTTATTTAATCTATTTAATTTTAATTATGGCAATAATTTTATAAATTTTAACTGGTTATAAATCAAACATTATGTGTTGTGAATTGTATATAATTGGATACTTTAGGTCATTGAAGACTAAATAATTTTCAATTTGTAATTTTTAAATATTTTTGTAATTTATAAACAATTTTATAATATGTTATTTTTATAAAATACCAATACTGTCAATTTTAACACTATTCATTTATTTGAATTTAAATAAAATCCACACAAATGATAGATTATAAATGAAAAATTAATAGATTCCTACCATTTTATATTAATAAATAAAATTCGTTGAACACATTAATTAGTCCATATATTATTGATTTCAATATTTTCAAAATAATTTATTTGATATTTCTAATAATTAAATAATTACTACAACAACGTTGTATAATTACATATTATACTTAGATTTTTCATAAAAAATAAAAATAAACTACTATGACGAATATAAATCAAATATATTTCATAATAAAACTTTTAGTCAAATTTATCTTCTAAAAAACCCATCTTTTAAAACGTTATATTTATTAAATTATGAAGGTGTCAACTTTGAGATCATTTAAAATAAAATAATATAAGTGTTATAATCTCTTTTATTAGGCTCCAAATGATCAAAAAGTCAACCCTTGGATGATTATGGTTTATATATACTAGAAAAATAAGGTTGGGTCAAGTGTTTGAGATATTAATGGGTACTATTACTTAAATAAAGACTATATTTTTGATTTTCACTAAATAAATAATTTTTGCATCATTAATGTATAAGCTATTAAGGAAATTATATATTTCTAAAAAATTATAAATAAATTACCATGATAAAAAAACATTTTATCTTTAAAATTAGTATTTATAATAGAATTTATATTATGTAATTCTTTATATTAAAAATAATTTATTTATTAAAGTTCGAGTGACATATTTCACTTTTCTTTAAATAAAATAAATTAAATGCCTTAATCTCATCCAGGTGGGTTACAATAGATACCATTTCAACCCAAATATGTTTTAGGACGAAATATAATCATCTAATTAAATTTATACTAGTGGTAGAATAATTCTTTAATATTATTCTTACCATAAATTCTTGATTTACCGTTTAATGTGGTAAATAAAATTTACCATAGTTACTATTCATAATGCTCAAAATTATAAGTATCCTCTTAAAATAATTTGTACCTACATATTCCAATTATAGAATCCATTATTTCAAATTAAATTCACAGAAGTTGCGGTAATTAATTTAAAATTAATCCCATTGAAGAGAAAATGAGTTTTAGAAGCTAAAACATTGTAAAAGATTGAAATGTTTTTACATATGAATTAAATATAAAATTAATTTAAATTCCATAAATTATATTAAATGGAAAAAATATATTATATTTATAATTTAAATCCATTAAATATTATAATTTTACCATATAAAGTATCTCAATTAAAAAAGACGTTTTTAATTAAAACTTTAGTGTATTTTTACAATTCATCAAAATATAAAAGTGGTTGGAAAAATATCAAAAAATTAATCAAAGTAAATTTTTATATCCTGATTTTAAATAATTAGTTCAAATTTTCAAATTGATATTATTAAATTATCAAAAATTATATTTAAAATGAGTGCTCAATCAAAAGGTGAAAAAACTGCATTTTTTTAAAAAGTATTCTTTTATCAGAAAAATTGATTTTGTTCTCATACTATGTTCTAGAAAATTTAAAAGATGAATGATAATATTATAAAATTAATAATGTAGCGAATCCTATTCAAAATAGCTAGTTCATAATAATATTATAATAATATATTGTTGTTTAGTGAAACTCGGTATTGCATACCACACAAGCTATCAAGGAAGGTCACTCTTGCTCTAACACATGCCAAGTCAGAGTTGCATGTAGTAAAAGATTACATTGTTGTTGTGTGTAACAGAATCCAAACATAGTTCTTTTATAAATTATAAAAACAATATATCTGCAATGTTTCATAAAATAAATTCTATAATAAGAACTTGAAATCGTGTGTAACAGAAGATAATATTAGTGTTTCATATACTACAACCTAATACGGTGTTGTGTACAAAACAAGATATTCTTGGTGTTGCATACAACAAAAGACATTAATATAAGACAGTATATCTAACAAATTATTGGGGTGTTACACAAATGGTCCATTTTTATTTTATATTCATAATCACAAAAATGTAATATTTATCTTATTTATATGTTATATACACTTTTAAACCCAGCCATCTATAGGAATTCATAAAACATTAGTAATGTCGTTTCATGAAGATGGTAGTTTGTATGCACACATGAACAATATTTTAATTTTTTACCAATATGTATAAAAATATATTAGAAAATAATTTAAATTTATATAATCATAAATATTATATAACTATGAAATTTATTCATTTTATTTATCCTTATGACCATATGTATATTGTGAAAATTAAAAATGAATCACATAAATTCATAGAGGTGGTATTCCAAACGTATGAACGAATGATGACATTTTTTAATGGATGGAAATTTAATAAAATAAATGATATATTATCTTTATAGAGTCATCATTATTTTATTAATATTATATATATTGAATTTTTCCATCATTTTAGGCTGCTGTATGATATTCTTATGAAAAACCACACACATCCCTTATTGGATGTGGTATCCCACATATATAAGGAAGCAATGTTAACATAAAAAAATACAGATATAATTATATATGAGATACGTATATTATTAAATAGCAATGTATATAAATTTTTTGAAGGAGGTAATATAATAAAAAAATAGTTGGTTAAGAACATTGTCTCTTCTTAGAACAACCTCCATAGTTATATATATAAAACCTCAATACGATGGTATTGTGATAAAAAGGATATATAATACTTGTGTAGGGATGTTATAAAGATATTTATTTTGGTATTGGATGATATAATAGTTTCATAAATAGTAAATAATAGAGGTTATAAGGTTTTTTTATAAGTGAGTGAGAGGGTGCACATGGAATTTTTCAAAATATTAAAATATAATAATTTATTTTTTAGCAACAATCACCCCAAATTGACTCATATTATATTGTATAATGATATAGGGTCTAAATATGACTACAAAATATTATTTAGATAAGTTTTTATGTTATTTTAGCACTTACCATATTATGTTTAACCCCTTTACCACATTTTAACTCTTTCCATGGAAATAAGATTTTTTACAAAAAATGTTACGATTCACAATGAAAAAAATACAGTGTCATTAAAAAACGTGGAAATTATGATTCATAATATGGATTATATTTTCAAAAAATTATTTCTATAAGTGATATAAAGTACTTTTAAAATATACTATCAAAACAAGACAAAAAACTATTTTATATAAAATTGAATTTTAATATTTAAAAATGTTTTAATACCAAATTAAAGTGTAATATTTGTTCCAATGAAATTTATTTTATTATTTTTAAATAAAAATTATATAATGATATTTTTAAATTAATCCAAAATACATTGACACTTTGTAAATAAATGGGATAAAATTTATCATTTTTAAAAATCATATTTTCTACTCTCCAACCAAAAATCAACTTTCTCAACACTTTAAAAATAATTCAATATAATATAATATTGACATGATGATATAAAATATAATATTCCTTTTCAAATTTAAAATAATTTTTTTTTATATTTATTTTATATAAAATTACATGATACATGTAAAAATATTTAGACGAATAAAACTATTTCCATTTTGTTTAAAAAATTACTTAATATTTATATACTATGTAGAACTCTAAAATATAATCAATGAATATTAATAAGTCATGAAATTGATTTAACGTTAACATTAAATGGGTTGTTCCATAATTACAGGATAAATTCAACCTTTATTTTTTTACTTTATTAAATTATTATACTGTATTTTCATTTAATCTATATCACTGTTGATATAATATAGGTTTCATTCGGTTTCATTCACTCACATTACTTAAACCAAATTAGTAATTAAAATAAATCCTTAATAAATGATTATATGGAAATTGTGATTAACCATATCATATCACAAGGTAGTGTATATTTTGGTGTGTAGTATTTGGCCCACACATCATAACATAGGGTGAATATAGACTTTATGTTTAACTAGCCTTTTTTAGGGTGATAACCCGTAGTTGCATTTATACCACTACTATATCCACTTTACAATATCTATATAGGAATGAAATTTCAAGGAGAACCAAAAAATCATTCATTTACCAAAACTTTATGACATTATACATTGCTTATACTTATACATAAGAATTATCCTTAGATTTTTCACTAATATTATTTTATCCTAATCCAAAAATTAAATAAACTAATAACAAAAAAATAACTAAACTAATCCCAAAAAATATCTAATAATTTATCTAATACAAACTATAATAACCCAATCTAAATATATCTTCATTTTACATTATATCCTAAATTTATACATTATATATGACTAAATAATCTCACAATCTCATGAATTAAAGGTTTAGTGTCTTTTAGGATAATATATATATGAAACTTATTTTATGATACTACTGAATGTTTCTTCTTATTCGAACCACACTAAACTAACTTATAGGATTTTCATAAGGTACACTCATCTTTATATCATAGGAGATGGAATCATAAGAAAAAGGTGAGCATAAATAATCCATAATGGTAAAATTAATTGATAATAATAAAATATCATAAATGGGAATAAAATGAACACACAATTTTAATCATGATACATAATAATATATTACCAAACAAAGAATATACCATAAATTATGATTTTAGGCAAAAAAATCATTAAATAATATATGAATTATATTCTTGTTGAAACAAAAAATCAGTAAATAAGATACTTGAGAATATTACTTAGAAATAACAATATTCATAAGAGTGTGTTATAAAAATTTGTATAAGAAGACATGTCATGGTAGGGACAGATTAAAAAAAATATTATGTCCACACATAGTCTTGTGAGGATATCATAACTATAATTTTACCCACTCACAACCTTGTGACAATATAATAACTACAATTTTAACCATGTTCAACCTTTTTAGAATAAATTAACTACAATTATTCACATGAATGACCTTATGAGCAATGCTCAACTACAATTATACCCACACAAAACCTTTCGATCTCAACCTAAACAAAATTATAACCACGTACAACCTTATGTGAATAGATTAATCCTAATTATGACCATAAACATCCTTATGATCATATATTAACAATAATATTTTTCACACATAACCTTGTGAATATAGCATATCAAAAATTATTAATAGACACATCCTTGTGAACAAAGCTTAAATATAATTATATTCTTGAATTAAAACTTTATCTAATGAGATATAAATAACAAAAGTTTATTTAAGGGTTTTATAGGACCCATCCAATCAATCTTCAACTTATATGTGTTCCAATTGAAAATAATAATTTATCATATCATAACCAACCCATGGAAATAAAAATGGATTTCACAGAACCATCAAATGCTTTCACTATAATTGCCCTCAAAAATTTATAAGGTCTATATCCAAAATTTTATCACCATGGAAGAGTATTTGATAATAACATTTTGATGTTGGATCAAGAAAGTTACATTGCATGGAAATTCCTCCATTGGTGGAAAAGGGGAAAATGGTAGAAAATTTATAAAGTAATTTTTACATAATACTTTTAACCATGGAATAAGTTATAGAGTAATGATTTACCTTGAAAAGTAATTTTCAGAAAGATAAATTTTAATAACATTAAAATGATTTAATTTCAAAATCAATATTTGAAAAGAAATCTCAATAATGACGCCTCTAATAATATATTTGGATTAAAAAATGTGAAGTTATTTTTTTTGAAAACACTTACATTTTGAAAAGATTCATCAATAATAGACCCTTAAAAAACACATAGTGGTTATCAATGGGGAAATAAAAAAATTAAAAAACACATAATATTAAATATAAAAATCAATAATATATCATTGAAACTACAAAAATGTTATCAAAAGAAATGTGGAGTGGAAGATATAACATTTGATTATTAATGGATGGAATAAATAATTTAAATATTTTAAAACACGTACACTTAAAATAATAACAATAATAATAAGAGAATAAATTTTAATTTTAAAGAGAGGAAAAAGGGTATATGAAGGTTAAATGAGATAATATATAATTTTCATTTCAAATATAATGAATAAAATTAGTAGTAGAAGAAAATATATATAAAAAGGGAAAAATATTATTAAAGAGGAAGGAAATTATTCTTGATAATGATAAATTTTGGATTAAGGAATTCAGGAAGTTAAAATATTTTATTTTATAATTAATTCATTACAAAGATTGATAAAATGTATCATTAAAAATGACATTTATCTTAATTAAAATAAACATTTATGGAATAATTTTAAGAAAAGAATTCTAACTCAATGAAAAATATTGAGTTAAGATATACCATTTCAACCACAATATCCTTTGAATCAGAATACATTTAATGTTAGAACACGATATGGTTATTAAGACCCAATAAAAAAATTAACATATTAAAATAAGTTAAATAGAATTTACTTATATAATATTATATATATCATGGTTCACAATGAGAATTATATCTTATGAAATTAAATTTTAGTCAAAGAACCCCTTAACATAATTCCTAACTTCCACTAACATGCATGAATCTTATTTATAATATATATATATATATATTAATAACCTACATTAGATCCTTATTAATATCTATAAACTTTTATAAAATTAATATATAATTATTTTCTATATTTATATTAGTTAGTTATCATATATATTAAATATCATCTATGACTAATATGTATATTTTTGAAATAGATTCATAATAACGATGTTGGTCTTCATTATTATCCCAAATTTAATCACAAAAAAAATCATAAAATAAATATGAATTTATTCTTTATAATAATTTATAATATTATAATTTCATTCTATGGGGGTTGTGGTTGTGATCTTTCAAAATGAAATCGATGATAATCGTGTTTAAGATGTTTTTTAAAAATATGTTTTGATATCCCAATTAATGAGTTTAATATAAATGATACCATTGAAAAACCAAGAAAAAATAATTATTTAGTTATTTATATAGTATATTATCATTAATTATGTTTTCATAATCATTAATTTTATTAATTTACACCATTATTAGTTAAGTGGTTAGACCGACCCATTCAAGAACATGACATGATAAATGTATGTGTCTGGTTGTGGAATTGTTTTCATTTGGAATAGTATCTTTATTATAGAATAATAATAATATTATATAGATATTATTATGTTTAAGAACCAAATGATTATTTATTTAAATGAATAACATATAATCTATATAAAAAAACATGTCACTTCATGGTGGTGGTAGTCCACACAAACACACAAATGATGTTTTAATTTTGCAATCGAAAATGAGAAAGGTAGTTAATGGTTATTATAAAAACATAAAATAAGTAAGTATACTACATAAAATTAATTAATAATATAATTATTTTAAAAACAACATTTAAAAGGAAATGAATGAAAAGAAACAATGTTAGGGATTTTATTTCTAATTTTGAAGACTTTACGTTCCCATCATGCAATTCCATAAAAATGGAGGAGTAATGAAAACATATAGTGTCCGTAGTCTTATAGAATTGAAAGAGGGTTTTTGGGAAAAAATATGGTATTACAATAGGAAACAGAAATTTTTAATTACACACGAAGTCATCTCTATAAAGGGTTCGAATAAATTTCATTATAATTATTTCATATTAATATAAAGAGAGAACATGTTAGACATGTCAACTTGAATAAAAAATGGAAAATAAAGGAGTAGAGATAATGTTTTGTGTATATAAACAAAAAAAGTCAATTATAAATATTTTAATAACATGTTACAACATTTACACCGTTGTTTAACCCCTTTTATCAATTTTAATTTAATTACAGTATCTAAGTTTTCCTTATGTAATTGATCGTCTATGCTGAGAAATAATAGTGAATTTATTAAATAACATATAATACATAATTAAAATATTAAAAAAATTAATTAGATTAACTATATAAAAATATGTAAAATTAATTTTAAAATAATTAAAGGGTGACAAATTAATATTTTTTGAGAAAAATATTACTTATGTTCTAAAATTATGAATATATGTTGCTAAATTAAAATTAATATCCTAAAATATATAATTTTACTTATAATTGATTTTTCAATAATTATTTGTCATAAGTTTTAGTATGTTCTTTTTTCCCAAGTGGTGACATAAAAGTAAATGTATTTTAAAAAAAATGGTATTTTAATTATTAACTAAAAATTATTCTATACAGAAAAATCACAAAAATTAATACTAAGACAATTTTGAATTTCTAAATTGAAAAATATTTTCTATATAAATAAGATTATAAGATTATATTATTTTTTTAAATGAATATAAAAAATATAGATAGAACTACTTTTATGGAAAATTTCTGAACATTAAGTGGTCCCAATATTATTATATGCCAATTTATAATTTAATGAATATAATACTACATATTATCATAATAATCATTAAAATTTTTTATATTTTTTTATTAACACTTTAAAAATTGATTTAGGAATGAAAAATTGTTTTTAATCGTTATAGTTATATGTACACTAAATGTAATAATTTTTAACTGATTAATATCAAATTATAATCAAGTAGCTTCATTATTCTTAAAATTTTCATTAATAATATTTATCCAATATTTCAAGGATCATTTTTGTTTGATTTTGTGTATAGAGAAAAATAATATGAATATGAGAAAAAGACATCGTGAAATCTTGATTTATTATAGTCCCGAAAACTTTAGAGGTTATGATGTTTTCATTAAATGATAATTTCAACATTATAATAAGAATCTATGCATGAAAAAAATTATGGTGGATCATATGTAGAAATGTATAAATACCCTTTTGAAGTATTATGTGTCCATATTTTCATGGTATTAAATATATTTGCATAATATATAATTAAGGTAGATATAACTGGTGTGTTTATTATATGATTTAATTTTATAGTTATTTATGGATAATTCTATTTTTTAGGAAAAGTTTATGGTATATAAATCCATTAGGTTTATTATATGAATTTAAGTAAAGGTATTTGAATCTATTTAACAGATAAAAAATTATCATATTTTTATGAAGATAGGGATAACCTTTAAGATTTAAAGGTACCTTTATGTCCTGGATATTTGATTTATTTTAGTGTAGATTAATATTTTTCTTGAGTATATAAGACCAAGGTATAATGTTGTCTATTTTTGATTATTTTTTGGGAGTAAATAATATGTTTATTTTGAAAGAATATGTGATCTACTGGTTTTGATTTTTTAATATCAAATTATCTCAGACACTTTTTGAAGTCTTTTAGTGTTTTTATTTATGGAATGATTTATGTTAAATAATGGGAATTATTATTTTGTTTTTGTAATTTAATGTATTACTTATTTACACAAATGTCAATTTATTTTCAGTTTTATCTTAAAGTTTTCTTTTAGTTGATGTTTTATTAAATTTTTAAATAAATGAAAAATTACTTTTCATTTTTTTGGGTCTTATAATGCATTAAAATTTTATTTTCATTATTAAAACATGACTTGTTCACTATAGTTATTCATCATTTATATTATGTGACAAAGAATAGGTTGAAAAATTGATTTAAAACATAACCTAAAGGTGAAAATTGGCATATAGAATTGAAAGACTTCAAGTTATTTGTTTTTCTAAAATTGTCAATGTAAATGGTAAAAATATTCCTCAAAATCAAGAAAATTGAAGATAAATATTTGAAGTCATATGTGGAAAATATCACTCAACTGTCAAAGTTTTGTTTTGGAAAAAAATTTAGTAGTATGAGATATATAATGGTACAAACCTGGTTATAGAAATATTTATGTGAAACTAAGATTAATATTAATAACATAGAAATTAATTATTATGATAAGATTTACATATAACATTATACCAATTTAAAAATACATTAATTTTCATGAGATTAAAATAAAATTATAAGGTTGTAATTTTTATAAGAGTGAAAGAAGGAAACACACCAAGATTTCAATAGGTAATGTAATTTTAAGTAAGAATTGTGTTGAATATATTATTTCACATGAAAAATTGAAATAAATGAGCTAAAAAATATTTTTAAATGATATGAAATAATATTAAGATTAGATAAAACGTAATTTTCCTTTTTCTATAAAATTAGTTTTTATTCATAATATTTATTTATATGTACAGGAAAAATTATGAAATTTATAATTTTAATTTTGTGAAATAAAATCAATTTTCTAATTCATATTGTCAAAATTATCTTTGGATGGATTTTTTTGCATTTTTCTGGAGAGTTTTAATTTTAGATGAATAGTAAAAGATATTGTTTTTACTAATACTATCACTTTTATGAAATCATCATGAAATAATAATTACTTGAATGTTTATGAGATATTTTATCTAGACCAAATAGAACTTGATGGAGAAAAATAATAATTGTAAAAATATTATATTTGTTTTAAAAATATTTTTTTTGGATTTTTAAAACATAAGTAGTATTTTATTCCAATTAATGAACTATTTAGATCCTTTACTTAATTAAATATTTAAATGGTCACTCTAATTTTTATTTTCTTCGAAAACTCACCTAACTTATATTTTTTATCCACAAACAAATAAATTCCACAGATATCAACTTTAGACATGATTTTGGTCAAAATTCATTTTTATGATTAAAAAGGTGTTTGTTCTAAAACCGATATTTCATTATGTTTTCTAAATTTATGCAATTATAATTTTTTACCAGCTATAAATATATAAAAAATGTAAAATAAATTTCATATTTTTAATACAAAAATTTAAATTAATAATAATATCCATTTTATTTTTAGTTATAAAATTATGTTACATTAGAAAAGGTTATTCACCATGGGAAAAATCAAAAGGGTTAAAGGAAAGGGTAAACCAAGGGATAAGGCATAAAATATTACTATAACATGTCTAAATTTTATTGGTTGAGTGAATTTAAACCATAATGTATCCTATACTCTAAAATATTTCCATGTGGTTCCATGTTGTGATGATAAATACATTAATATTATTCTAACCATAATAGTATTTACAAACATATCATGCATCTGACTAATAAAATGTTTCGTTCACTCTTCCACTTATTCATGGTATTATAGTATATTTTTTGGACTAATATTTTTAAATAACCCCCTTAAAACAACTCCTAGACACACCATTAATCATTTAGTATCATAAAATTCCCACTCTTTGGTGGAGTAAACCACTAAGGAAAAGATCCCCCCTAAGAAGTAAAGTGATATCTTTTGAATACTTTGGTTATTTCTATTTTCTTCTTCAACCTCATCTGAATCTATCCTATAAATTACTATATAATAATATATATATATCATTAATTCATTTAAGTTTAATTAATGTAATGGGATACCCATTATCTACCTTTCTCTTACCCTTTCTAATATAATAGAAATGTCGTTCGTGATATTTGTAGACCACCAACTCCATGAACAACATAATATACTTTTTAACACCACATCACATTTATTATAATAATAGATATATTTAATAAAAAATGTATGATATTTATGAAATAATTAGGATTTTTTAATGAAATAAAATTGTCTACCTTCATTCCATTTGTTAGAAAACAAAAGCACCTCTCATTTGTACATATAAAACAATGTCTCCTCAATTGATGTATTTCGATTTCATTCACCACAAAAAATTGATGGTTATAATGATAAATTTAATGAATTAATATTATATTTATTAAATTATTATGGTTCATAATGTCTATATATAACTTTTTTATTCACAAATAATGTTAATAATTTTTATTGAATTGAAATTCTGAAAAAGGCGATTTTTAATCATTCCGTATGAATAATCACCAAAATTTTCATGAAGTGACTTTGAAACTCAAGAACTATTTAATATTAATAACATAATCCTTCAGAATTTTTTTAGATTATTAAATCATTGAGATAATGTTTATATAAAAAATCTTACCTTATTTATACTTCTTGGATGAGAACCATTTTCTATTATGTCCATATTATTTATTTTTATTATATAATGATCTTTCTATAATTCAATTATTATTTAAGGTAAATTATATTAAATTTTAAAATATATTAATTTTCATCATATAATTTATTATACATTTTTCATAGAATCATTTTGGCCATTCTTTACAAAATTGCAAAAAAATGTTTTTAATTTTGTTCGAGTGAACACATTTTCCCACGATGAGGACCAAAATTATTAATTTATATTTCATTCATTGTTTCCTTGGTTTTTTTAAAAAAACAAAATTCCCATTTTTCTATAAATTTTTCATTTTAATAATAAATCACAATATTTTAGGAGAATTAATAGAGATATTTCCTATTACTTATGTATAATTTTATAATCTGTCACACTGTAACCATTAATAATGATTATTATAATTAATATTTTATATTTAGACTTTATTTTGAGTTTTGGTAGCTGGAAGAGTGAATTTTATAATTTTGGAGGCCTTTTTACTATTGCATGGTTAGCCCTCATGATTCAGAGAAATTGTATGGTGCTCGTGCGGGTGTCTAGGTGTGTTTGAGTTGTGGTGAAAAACATGCCTGTGGTTTATTAAACTATACGATATTCATGCGGTTTGGCTCTGTAAGTGGGAAATGCAGAGTGTCCTAATTTTCTTAATCGTCTTCCTCACTACAGGTAACTGTGCGAGGGGAGCCTGACCTTACCAGTGGCCATTGTACGGCTGGTGCATAGACTAGTAAACCATGCATGAACCGTGGAGTTTACCAATTTTTAAAATAAATAAAAATAAAAGAATAAAATAAAATCAAAAGTAATGTCCTTTATAATATTAATAATATTATTTTTTTGAAAATTATTATTATTTTTAGAAATTATATTTTTATTATTATTAAGTATATTGTTTTTATTATTATTTTAAACTTCTATTTTAACCATAAATGGGGATTTCACCCTTTCCTCCCCTTACCCAACAAGAATTACACCCCTCCCCTTCCCTCTCCTGCTCTAATGACCCCCACCAACCAAATCAATCTAGTATGTGCCCTCCTCCTCTGTTGGTAGATCCCCCTCCCTCACCCTATGCGACTCATCTCTCACATGAATGACCTTCCCCTCTCTCCCCTTGTTCGCATGATCCGGCTAGCAGGGGGAGCTCTGACACACTACCTCCCTTAATTTGGTGATCTTTTCTTCCACTGATTTAATGTGTTGTCCCCTTTGAGATCTTCTTCTCCATCCTGTTCCCCTAGTTTGTGGGATTCTTTTCTTCCATGGGGTGTGTAGGGTTTAGACGAACACTAAATTGTATGTGGGATTTTATTTAAGTTGATTATTGTGGATTAGGGTTCGTTAGGTCCCATTGAGGTCAATTGTTGACATTTCGATTAAGGGAAGAAGATTTTTTATGGATTGGGTAATTTTTCTTCAATTTATTCTTTTTGGGATAATTTTGATTAGTAATTTTTAGGGTTTTTATTTGTCGGTAGTTTTTTTCTAGAGTGTGTTGGGTCTCATTGATGTCATTTTCTGATGAGGGTATCAAGAATGCCTATATGTACATGAATAGAGAAGCAATATATATATATATACATAAATATGTTACCTCTTTATATATATTTCTTCATAGAGTGGGGAATATGTAAAATGATGCTAGGGGTGTATATATGTGTGTGTGTGTGTGCCTGTAGAAACCCATGTTCTTGTATGGGAGATGTGTCCGTATGTGTGGTCATCATCAAAGAGCGGCATGTTTTAGGTAGGAACCCTATGTCTAGAACTTTAATATGAAATATATGATGTATTTATTGTTTTAAAATTATTTTTTGTAATTATACAGTTTTTTCATTTTATGTGGTCTAGGACCATTTGTCACATTGAGAATGGTTTGAAAAAGTGTAAAAACCCTCTCAAGACATTGCTCATTATTGGGAAATGTGATGTGTGTTTCAATGTGTGATATGTGATATGTTCTTAGTGGATATACTTATGCTTTGTTGTTTTACATAAAAAGGGGAATGTGCTTAAGGAGGGAGATCAGTGGTGGGATGTTGGATGGGTTTTTTGATAACGAATGTGATTTTTTCATATATGTATTTGGATAAAATCCAACCAGCATTTTAAATATATCACATAGGTAACCCTAGGTATCTACACGGGAAGGATATTTCTACTATGCTGGGTGACATGGAAGTGGTTCATTCGGATTTCATCTACCTGGATTGATTCTTACAACACTAACTAAACTATAATGATGAATGGAGACCACTAGGACATTGGGGTGTCCCCTCTCTATGGCTTGAGAACAAGAAAGCTCTGGTTTTGGTTTATAAGACACCATACACCGAGGAACGAGGTTTTAGTGTCCGACTCAACCTTGATTAACCTTCAGAAATTTCCCATGGTGCTTGTGATATGATTGTCATTTTTGTTGTTTCACAGTTGATATATCTATTTTCTGGAAAACACATTTTAATATAAAAATTTTCCTTTATTTTTTAAATGATAATGCATGCTTGGAATCTATTTTGAATGTGTAGTGAATGAGAAATGGTTTTATTGAAAATAAAAACTTTTTACTTGAATTTGAAAATAAATAAATCCATTATTTTATTATTTATTATTTTCAAACTAGATTTATTTGGGATTTTTTAAATGTAAGGGAATAAGGAGTTTTTTATGCTTGTCATTCATACTAAGAACCTTGTTTCCCATGAATAATATATCTTCTCTATTTCAGGTTCTAGTTTTGGGCCACTCTTGCATCGAGCATGCTTCTGTGTTTGGTGGTGACCCATCAGATCACTTAGAGGTATGATTAGCTGTGCAACATTGTTTTATTAACACTTCTAGTGTTTATACATGATGTTCTATTTGTTTTAATTAATAAATATATGTTTTATGGGAGAAAAAATTCCCAACTATTTTATTTTGATTCCCAAAACTAGTTTCCAACCCATAATGATATAAAATTCCCATTGGTCCTTGTTGTGGTTCGACTCAAATGAATGGTTCAGGGTTGACTTGGGTTGGATTGTGACATCTTCCACTACATAGTTCATTGCCATGGATTTTTTTCCTTTTGAAGGATTTAATTGGTAATTCGGAATAGAATAAATTTACTATATACATAGGGATAATTATAAATATATATTGGTATACCAAAATTTTGGTAATGTATGTTTTTTTTGGTTTCCTAGAAATGAAATCTCTACTTGGAATCTATACATGGAATATCTACCTTAATATTGTTCAAAAGCCATCAATAATACATCTTTTCATAAATTATTTTTCACTTATGTTAACATCTTTATTGATTGTTATGCTCATTGGGTATTTTTTATAATTATAACATCCACCTTATTTATCTAGATTAATTATGATAACATGTTTATGTTGTTTTTTTGAGACCCCTTTCTTTTCCAAAGGTTAATGAAACCATAATGGTGATATGAATTGTAGAGACACAAATCTTGACGTACATGGACATTACATTAGTTTTTTGCAATACTTAATTCATAACAAAAACAGACACACAAGGATCGTAATAGTTTAGTGTCTTTGGAAACTTGGAATATAAACTTCTAATCATGTTGAAAAATCTTCAACAACTCCCATAACGATCTTCCCGTTTTTGTTTCCATAACTAAAACCTTTCCTTATTTATTGGGGAAAATAAAACATAAAAAGGGTGAGTTCAAATGCTCAGTAAGGGCAAACATAGAGTTCATAAAACAATCCATAAACATTTGAAAGCAAAAACATGAACATGAAATTTAAACATCAAAATCTTGAGCAAGGACATAAATCATGGAAGTACGTAAGGCATATATCATAATGGAACACCAACCATGATAAAATATAATGGGAATAAAGCGTGTAATTGTGGCAACCATTAAGCACATGATATGATTTCCATATTATCCAAGGCATTGCTGCCAAGACCATATTAGTGGACAAAGTCCCTTTCTGAATCGAGTTCACTCCTCGTTCCAGTCCTGTAATACTGAACCTGATTAACATACCATTCCAGAAATGTCTATCTCATGAGATTCAAATCATTACCCAATGCATTGGAGTGAGATATAGGTCCCACCCATCTCATAATGAAATCATTCTTACTTGTGCCACAAAATAAATATACATTCTTCATAATAACCCAACAAATAAAATGGGTTTCATAAACATCATCCCATCATCACATAATCCATATAAAAGAAATGGATATCATTTCATAATAAGAAAAGTTAAACCTTGTAAATAATAGAGGCATGATACTTGAAACATAAACATATTAAATAATTTCATTTAAGATGGAAAATGGTTTTGATAAAACACTTGAAATAAATTCTTGGGGAAAATATCATTTCTTCTTCAAAATCAATTTCTTTTCCCAAAACGTCATACAATTTTAAAAGGAAAGTAATTTATTGAAAATAGTCATAAAATTTTGTAAAGGAAAATTCATTGAAATATGTCGTTATGAAATCGTAAAAATCCATTCACGCCGTAAAAGTTAAAAATAACATTCTTCTCATACTTTTGTCGGAAAAGTCCAAAAGATTCTCATATGGTAAAAAAATGAAGGATTCCTTCCATAACACAAAGTAAAAGTCAAAGAGGGGTAAACATGAAATTAAACATACATGTATGAATATTAAACACTTTATGAAGAACATTTTATGGGCATGGATGAAAAATATAACCCCAGTAAATACTTACGTATAAGCAATCTCGGATAAAAATGAGATTTGCAAAATTATCCCTTACCTTATGTCTGATATGCTTCGTATGTATCCGAACCTCCTATATAATGATTTAAGTAATGTCATTGACTTATTATGTAATCATATTTATTGTTATTATATCATATATGGTTCACTTATGACTTTATATTACCCGTTCTTCTGTAAATTCCATGTTAAAGAGCGTTTTGTGTAAAATCATTTCATTTGTCATTCGTGTTTTGACTTGTAATTATTCATATGATTACTTAAATCATGATTACTTAATTCCATAATATAAAACATGATATATATATATATAATATATATTCAGAATATACATATATATAATAGATCGATAAATTGAAAGAAATAAACCATTCATAGAGACGGTAGGTCGTACGTACGCATGAACGCTGTTATCATTTCCTTATTGAATTGAATGGAATTAAGTAGATGAAATAAATATATATATATATACACAAATCCAGTATCAATATTATGTCATATATTTCATGATTACTTATTATATATACTTTATAATAATTCTTGAATTGTTAACATGGAAAATTAATCTCATCGCGTCGTGGAGACGGTAATACGTATGTACACACGAGCGATGATATCGTTCCCATATTTATTGAATCAATTGGTAGTGAATGATATAATATCGTAGAATCAGTATGATGTCATAATAATCATATGTATTTATTATTTACACCATTATACCCATCCAAGTAAGGTTGTGGTGGAAAAACAGATTACACCACGGCGTGGAGATGGTATTCCGTACTTACGCACGCACTGTGATTTCGTTTTCCTTAGGATGGATAGAAGGTGAAATAGGGTTGTTTCATACTTATAATAACATATCATTATATTAGTGATACTGATGTTATTATTTCATAATGAAACAACTAGAGAAGAAGAATTTGAAGAAAAATAAACTTGAAAGAATCGGTAACAGATATTACCTCTTCTTTGACACGCCTCTTTGAAACCTCCTCTTAGGGTACTAAAATTGGCCTTCGAAGAATACCATGACCTCTAGTATGTTTATAGGGAAGTTTATAGGAAAAATGGGCAGAGGTTAGCCGAGCTTCAAGGCTCAAATTTGTGTGAGGAGGAGAGGAGGAGGTGCCCTTTTATAAGGGAGGAGAGGGGCACCTTTGGAAATATAAGAAAATATTAATTTATATTAAATCCCTACCCCACTAAAAAACTTCCAAAATGACTCAAACCTGAATATTAGATGATATATAGTTTTAATCTCATCAACCAATAAAATTTAGACATTTTAGGAATTTATTTTAAACATTATCAACTTGATTTATCTTTAATCAATTTTATTTTATTTATGATAATAAAATTATAAATTTTAAATTATTATAAATAATTACTTATTTGTTTTTAATTATCCATAATTGGATAATTTATAAAATTTTAGACCATATAAATTTAAATTTATAGTTTTTAAATATTTTTGTGATTTTTAAACAATTTTATAATATGTTATTTTTATAAAATAACAATAGTGTCAATTTTCACACTATTCATTTATTTGAATTTAAATAATAAATATACAGAAGATATGTTCTAACTAAAAGATTTAATATATTAATAACATATCATATTTATCTATAAAATTAGTCCATCACATTAAATAGTTCATATAATATTTATTTTAATATTTTTAAAACCATTTATTTGATATTTCTATTAATAAAATAATTTCAACATCAATATTATGACACTTTTAATGATAATTATTTAATCAATAAAAATTATAAATAAATTCATATGATGTAGATAATTTTATTAGATTTCTGGAGACTATTCATTTTCGATGTTTTAGGAAGTTTATCACTAAATAAAAATTAATATACTTATAAGATTTAAGAGAGTGACATGTTGTCACTTTCTTTGGTTTTAACAATATTTAAATTATTTTCATGGACAAAAGTCCATTAAATCAATCTAATCATATCCTTAGGTGATATGGGTCGACTTTAAGTCATCCAATAGAATTTTTATAAGTGTTAAGGTAATTTTATAATATTATATTTACCCTTAATTACCCGATTTACCTTCAACTATGGTAAATAAAATTTACCGTAGTTACTATTCATAATGCCCAAATATAAAAAGTAGCTTATTAACATAATTTGGACCAACTGATTCATAATAGGTTATCTATTTTTCCAAATTCAATACACAAAAGTTGCAGAAATTAAATTAAAATTAATCCAGATGTCGAAAGAAAACGGGTTTCTGTTTAAAATATTGCAAAAGATTGAATTGATTTAACATATGAATTCAAGGTAAAATCAATGCTAATGACATAAATTATATTAAATGGTAAAAATATATTCTATTTATAATTTAAAACCATTCAATATTATAATTTAACAATATAAATTTTTACGCTGAAAAAGTTGTTTTTAATTAAAATATAGCATTTTTTTATTATTCATTAAAATATGAAAGCTATCAGAAAAATATGAAAACTTTATCCAATGTAAATTTTTATATCCTGATTCAAAATAAGAAGTTTATTTTTTAAAATTTAACTTATAAACATGTCAAAAACTATATTTAATTTGTGTGCGCCATCAAAAGGCGGCAAAACTGCAATTTTTGAAAAATACTTATTTTACCCGAAACATTTATTTTGTTCCCATACCATGTTCTAGAAAATGTGTAAAATGAATAATAATGTTATAAAATTAAAAACATAGTTAATAATATTCATAACGGCTAGTTCGTCATAATATTATAACCATATATCTTTGTTTAGTGAAACCCAGTATTGCATACAACACACACTATCGAGGAAAGTCGCGATTGCGTGTAATGCAAGTCAAATCAGGGTTGCGTGTAGTGCAAGACTCCTTTGTTGTTGCATATAACAAAATACAACCATATTTCATTTATACATTGAATATATATATATATATACATACACAGTCAATGTTGCGTAGAATAACAACTATCAAACAAACTTAAAATTGTGTGTAACACGATCCAAGAATAATGTTGTGTATACCGCAAGCTAATACGGTGTTGCGTATAGCACAAGATAATCTTGGTTTATCTTACAACAGATGATATGAAAGAAATTAAAAATAATATATCTTATAAAATCTCGGGTTATTAAATTTTATCCCCCTTAAAATGAATTTCGCCATCGAAATTCGTTGGGGTTATAAATGGTTTTCTAATTGAATGTTTATTTAATTGAAACCCACATTGTAAAAAGGAATACCAAAACTTATCTTTAAAAACTAAAGTATGAAACATAACGGTTACCCAAATAAACTAATCATTGGGTTTTAACATAGGAGAACATAGGGGAAAATATGGATATGGAAGAGAAATCTAACCATCATGTTCTGATAGAGAGTTGTAGAGAACATGGCTATGAAAAAGACCACAATCACAAAACCATAGATTTGCGATGATCTAAGGTAACATCTGATTAGTCGAATATAATAGTACTAGGACAACAATTTTGGTTTTCAATATCATTTCCCTAAAGTTGAAAATTTTTCATTAGAAGAAATATATGCTTGATTTTGGTATAATATCACTATTTTCATGCTTTGAAGAATTTCCACTTCATCTATTAAAGAAATGAAGTTGAATTTGTTATTCGTGAAGTACTACCAGATCATGTGATAGAATTATGGGTCATTCCATCTATTTCAAACAAAAGGTTAGAAAAAGTTATTAAATATACATAAGTTGATTAACCGTATATGGTTCCTAAAATGGACTTATAATTCATATCTCATACCACTTAAAAAAATTAAAACTAATTTATACTAACCAGGGAAATCTTGTAGGCCAGTGGTAGGCGATAAAGGTCTGTCGGACATCGGTTGTGGGTTCGATTCCCACAGCCTTGTCCGACGCGATGGGTTGTCGCCCATCCTACAGGTTGTCCCTTTTCTAAAACTACATTACTATAACATCCCATCAATATTATAGAAAAAAGGTTTTATCCTTAAACAATAATAACTTATGTACAACATAATCCATTTCAATCTTTAGGCTTATCTAAAATATTTCGGTTTAAACTCATAGTATAAAGAAAATGATTACTTGAAATGTCACATAACAATCACGTGATTGCCATCATTTATCCCTTATATATATCATAAGATATATCTTGTTGGTCAAATTACAAACATGTGAATACCTTAATCATGTATTCTCTTGAAAAAAAATAAAAACCCATTTAACCATAGTGAAACCATGAATGATGTCAAAAGTTAACTCTTTCCATATACCAAAATCCCAAAAAAAATCTATATACTCAAACCATGATATCACTTAGTCCTTATATTAATCATGATCTCATGAATACAATCAAACATATCATTATCTTCTTATCCCTTCATTATGCACATATCATCTACTTTCCAAAAATATCCGAATAACCTTCCATGGTTACCGGTTCCATTCAACATATACTTTCAAATAATTTAGGAAAAACAATAGGGTAATAATCCTTAGATGATTCTTTATTCCATTGTACCATACATTATTCTTTATAATCATACAACCATTCCATTAACTTCTTAAACCACTGACTGAGCTTCATCATTTCTTTCATCTCATATTTCATTTGTAGTCTCTTCATCATCATCCAAATAAATACTACTCATTTGACCATGCTGATTCTCTTCATGAGATTTTCCATTAGGGTATTGGTTTTCATAATGCCTATACATTCCACATTTAAAACATCTAATCATTGTTGATGTCATAGCAATACCATTATCCCTGTCCATGGTGTCATCTAAACATTTTCCTTTGCACTTACTAGATTTGTGTCCTTTTCCACACCCAAAGCATCTTCCAGTTCCTTTGAAACATTCTCCCTGATGCCTCTTTCCACATGATTTACATGAGGGAAATTGAACTTTCTTTCCTCTATGATCATTATGAAACTCCATCTTTCTCTTATTATCTGAGTCGGGAACCTTAACAAAGATTAGGTTATTGATCATATTATGAGATTGCTGATTAGGCATAATAATGATGTTTGGAATTCCAAATCCCGTTTCATTTGGTTGCTCATGAATAATATCATTCCATTGTCCTTCATATCCTCCATTATCATGAATCATCCTGTTTCCACGCATTTTCTAAAACCCAAAAAGAATAGTGTGAGAGGAAAATATCATGATAGGGAAAACAACATAGTTCAGGGGAGTACCCTCAATATATAACATCATAGGTTAAATTCTAAGATCGTTACCTTAGTTCTAGGACTATATCCTATACATATACTCATCCTTAGGGACATCCCTGGACATACATTAGAAATATCTCTAGGGATCTCACTAACGTTTTCGCATCCATGTTTCCAAAGTTTGACTAAACCTTTCCTCTGATACCAACTTTAGGGACCCAAAGATCGACATACATGGAAATTGTAAGAACACGGTTTTTTTGGTTAAAGGCTTTGGAATATTCTTGATGATATTCCAGGGCAGCGGCATTAGACAGCGTGCGATTCCGAGCCCCGGAGTGGCCGAAATTAAATTTTCAGTGTGTTCACACTGGAAACGCCAAATAAATGGGATAACTCCTAAACGGTGATCTGGATCAGGGATCCGAGTGTACAGATGGGTCCAGAATGGGGTGTTTACCCTAGGAACGGCATAAAACTTGTCGGCGTGGGATGTTTGGACCCCTCACTCGCTTTTGGAAGGTTAAATGGATAAATTAATTAATTTATTTATTCGTTTAATGTTGAAACGCAGGTATCTCTAAAACGGTGGCTCGGATTGGAAAAACAAGGGCACCGTTGAGTTCGGAGAGTGCCATTTACGCTAGGAGGGGTATAAGTTTCGCGGGCGCAGGTTGTTTGTGAAAAATGGCCCCAGGGGCGTTTTCATAATTTGGCATCCTCGGGCGCTAAGTTTAATAAATTTTGAATGAGATCTCGGAATAAAATTCCGAGACCATTGTTGCACTCAGAGCGTGGTTCTTAGACTAGGGGAGGCTAAATCCCGACCCTGTCGGGAGTAGGGTTCGGGGCTGTCGGGCGGGCGTTTGAGTGATTTGTACTTAAATGCCCCCACCCCCATTCTCCTTCTTCTTCTTCTTCCTCAAACCCTCCTCCCCCTCCTTCAACTCTGGCGAGCCATCTTCGGCGAGGTGAGCTCCGGAGAGGTGACTCCGGCAAGGTGCGGTGGTGCTGGCGGGTTGACGGCGAATCGACGGGTATCGCCCAAGAGGTAGGGTTATGTTTTTTCGTTTTAATTCCCGGACCTCCATTTGAACTCCAATTTTAGCGTCAATTTGTTGTTTTCTTTTCGAAAAAATCACATAAATACGTAGTAGAGTTTTTCCTCTTTCTATCACTTGTTTCAGAATTAAAATCTGAGCTCGGAGGAGGCCGGGGTTGATCGTCGAAGGTTGCGGGTTTCTGGAGGGGTTCTCGGGTGTTCCGGTGGGTAGGCATGGCGGCGGAGCGGTTCCAGGCGGCGGCGCGGTGAGCCGGACGACGTAAGAGCGGCTCCAGGCAGAGGGCGCGTCTCGGAAGCGGGGCGGCACGGCGGAGGCGGCTGTGGTCGGCGGGGTCTCGGGCGGCGCCGACGTAGCGCGAAGAGGGAAGGGGGTCGCAAGGTGCGCGACCCCGCGTGTGGCGCGACCGCGACCCGCACGTCGCGGGTCGCTGCAGGAAGAGGAGACCGACCGTCAAGGCCGGTCGGTGTCGGTGTAGACAGGCCGCGACCAGCGGGCCACGGCGGACCGAACCGGACCAGCAGCCGGGCCTGTCCGGCCCAAGGGAAATTTTTTCCCCTTTGGAATTTCCGATGCCCGTAGCTTTTGCTACGGACGTCCGTTTTGCGCGCCATCAGTGGAACCACAGACCTTGCGTCGAGGGGAATGTTTTGAGATGGTTTCGGGAATTATTAATTCCCGAAACGAGGAGCCGCGGAGGCGCGACATGTCTTTAAGTAGATGAGCATTTTCTTCCGGGATTCTTGTCTTGGACGGCGCGGACGCGTCCGACGTCCGTTTTGAGCGCCGTCAGTGGCGTTGTGACCCTGGCATTGAGGCGAAGATTTCCAGGGTGGTTTCAAGCGTGGAGGCCGAAGCTGAGGCGTGGGCCCCATGGCCTGTCTCTTGAGCTGCGTGCAGCATTTCAGGACCTTTCCATCGGACGTCCGTTCGGGGCGTGCGAGCAGTCGTTTCTGGAAGTTTTTCCGAGGGGATTGCAATGGTGCAATCCACCCACTCAAATTCGGCACGATGGTACGGGGTCTACGAGGGCCGTTTGGGCGTCGATGGTGATTTTCCAGCTTTATCACCGGGAAACCGTTTTGGACAAGTGAATAGTCCATCTTGTGTGCTTTTTCGAGAGGACCGCAATGATGCGATCCGTTCATTGAGTTTTGGGACCGCGATGCGGGTCCCACGTAGAACCGCTTGTGTGCGGTGTGCCAGAACGCATCTTTTTCTCCGGGTACCCGTTCCACGCAAGTAAGCAGTCAATTTGACGTGCTTTTCCAAGAGATTTGCGATGGCGCAGTCCGCCCGACCTTTTTCGGGGACGTGGTGTGGGACCCACCCGACCTGGCTAAGGTGAATAGTACTTTTTTCACCAGGTGTCCATTTTGGGAGATTGAGTACACAATCCCGTGTGTTTTTTCAAGGGGATCACAGTGGCGTGATTCGTTGGTCCAGTTTCGGGATCTTGGGGTGGGCCCCACACGAGTTTGGTCACGGTGAACAGTACATTTTTCACCGGTTGACTGTTTCGGGCGAGTGAGTAGTCTAACCCATGTGTTTTTTCTCAAGGATTATAACGGTGCGATCCGTTTGGCGGAGCGGAGCCTCTTGCGCAATCTTGTTAAATGTGGAGCATGAGAGGTGCTCCGGTGGTGGTTCGTCCTACCTTGGTTGTAGCGGACCCTTGGCGTGTGATCGTGCACTCTTGGGAGAGTGATATAATTGGTCCATGAGATGTCTGTGGCTGTGCCTAGGCCTTTGAGGCTGGGTTGTAACGCCACGCCTTCGCGTTGATGCTGGGTGTCGTGTGCACAATATCCCTTGGGCTGGAGACGTGGTATACTCTGGGAGAATATGAGAGAGCTTGGAGGTACGTGTGGTTGTTCGCACCTGAGAAAGTTGGCGCGTTCAGTTGGGGTTGAGATGGGGCCACACGTTTTGTGGGCCCCACATGCGTGCCGGGTTCTGCTTTGCGTACTTGGAACTCTCGCATCGTAGAGGGTCCCTCTGTGTGTTTGTTTGACCAACAAGGTTGAGTGGTCTCCCCCTGGTTTCATTCTCGATGGATCGGCCAGTAGCGGTGCTAGTGGCACCCCGTGATGGAACAGGCGCTGAACCCCTTTGGGTGAGCTGTGCTGGAGTTGGGTGGTTGCGCGATACCTACTCTGTGTTCGGTTGGCCAATGTTGTGCCCTCCAGTGGAGATGGCTAGAGAAGTTTTGAGTTCTACCCTTCAGCGGGGCTGGGCAGTGGGTTACTCATCGACTTCAAGGGTTTACCCTCCATCAGAGACTGGGCAGTGGGTCACCCGACGCTTCTAGGGTTTACCCTCCTGCAGAGACTGGGCAGTGGGTCACCCGACGCTTTTAGGGTCTACCCTCCAGCAGAGACTGGGCAGTGGGTCACCCGATGACCTCTTAGGGTCTACCCTCCAACGGGACTGGGCAGTGGGTCGCCCGTCATCTAGTTCTAGGTCTACCCTCCAGCATGGCGTGGCAGTGGGTCGCCTGTCGACTTATTCCAGGTCTACCCTCCAGCGGGGCTGGCCAGTGGGTCACTTGATGATGTGTTATGGTCTACCCTCCAGCAAAGCTAGGCAGTGGGTCTCCTTATGATGTGTTATGGTCTACCCACCAGCGGGGCTAGGTAGTGTGTCTCCTGATGACGGCTTATGGTCTACCCTCCAGCGGGGCTGGTTAGTGGGTCGCCGGTTGATGTATTAGGGTTTACCCTCCAGCAGGGCTAGGCAGTGGGTCACCTGATATTTGGTTATGAATTACCCTCCAGTGGGGCTGGGCAGTTGGAAAACTGTTGGCATTCCAGACTCTGTCCTTACTACTAGGCTAGTCTGTGGCTTAGCTCCGTGATTACCGGAGTGGGACCCTTGGTTGTATGGGTCGGTGATGGAACAAATTGACTTTGAGGAGACCTCTCGACTGCAGGGCAGTGAAGAGGTGTGGTTTGAATTTCCCTAGAACTCTCAAGTACGAGGGGCACTTTCCCCACCGAGACGTGTTCTTGTGACACGATCTAAAACCGTGCAGGCGAGTCAGTGCCGCCCAAAGCGGATAGTATGAAGGTGCGGTGACTGAGCCCCTTGGCTTGCGGTTCAGGGCAGACGTGCGGGATGCTGGACATCGATGATGAGGTTAATTCTGGGACTGTTGGATACTCTTTTATTGGGCTGAACTACGGGACGAAGATCCCCTTATGACGTTGTTCGGGCTTCTTGACAGAGCATATGGATTCGTATATTCCATGTTTCGAGTACCCACTCCTTGGGTTTTGGCTACTCTATTTTAGGAGATGCGAAGACACATGGGGTATGCCACATGCTTTCTGCGTCCAGCTTCTCATGGTTGGATGAGTCTACTCTCCTTCTATAGGCAGCGAAAACTCGACGAGAAGTTCATCTTCTCACCGTTCCTAGCTCCTTGTGTTATAACGAGTCTTCTATCTTTCTCTTGATGGGTTGAGCTATTACTCTTTACTGTAATCTCTATTGTACTCCCTTTACTTTCCCGGTTCTCTCTACTGCTCACCCTTCGGTACCTCCTTTTGTTGCCCCCTCGATCCTTCGGGGTATCCTACTGAGTATTTTTATACTCACTCCTAATTGGGATTTGCGCACACTTGGTGTGCCCTGGAAGACGACGGAACGGTGGAGCGTGACTTCAGTGGAGCGTAGGATCTTGGGAGCTTGGACCGCGTGCGGTGGTCGTGGCTGTGTTACAGGTGGCAGACCCGTCGGCTGTTTCTTTTCGTTCACCTATTTCCGGGTTGTGGCACTTTTTGGTTGGGCGCGTGTTTTTTCCCTTTTCTTTTCACATTGTACCTTGTACTATTTAGAGGTCGATGCACATTTGTGGTATTTATATAGAAGTTTCCCCTTTTCATTACTTTTCTTTTCTTTTACTCTGCACTTTTGCATTGAGTGTGCTGCTTGTGTGTGTTCACAGGTGCTTAGGCAAAGGCCTCCCTGAGTTGCTGTGCCTTAGGTGCTGGTCGCCATTCCCTGGCCTATGGAGGCGGGCTTGGGGTAGTTGCGACTCGAGCCCGAGTAGGGTCGGGTCGTGACAAAGTGGTATCAGAGGTGGTTCGTTCTTTAGGACATTGTGCGGACGTCCCTAAAAGAGGAATTGGTTGGGATATAGGGCAACAATGTTAATGTGTCTCGAGAGCGGCTCCCAGGCCAGGGATTCCAGTGATGGTGCGGTGGCCGACGTATCCATTCACCAAGACCTTGATAACCCGCTTGTCGACTTGTCATGATGAGACACTTGTTGGAGGGAAATTGGATTGTGCATCATATCGGATCGAGTCTTTGACCGTCCTTCTTGAGTCAGCTCCCCATTTTTGTTGTTGTTGGTATATACATATATGCTCATCTGACCGCGACACTCCTTGATAATATTCAGGATGTCTCCGCAAAGACAACTAGCCCAGATATCAGTTTTGGTGCGTGATGATGATCCTATGAGCTATGAGGCCACAGTCCAGGACCCATCATGTGAGCCCCTTTATCCAGGTGGTCCTGTAGCAGCACCCCCACCTGTTGAGCAGTAGACAGTTTCAGCAGAGCAGGATGAGTTTGAGTGTAGGTTGAGCGCGCTCCGTGAGTTCCAGCGGCAGCGACCGCTGAGGTTCAGTGGTGAGCCAGACCCTCGGGCAGCAGAGGTTAGGCTCGAGGCAGTGGATCGCCTTTTTAGGCATGTGCGGACGCTGACAGATCAGAGAGCGGATTTGGCATCCACCCCTTTTTGTGGATCAGCATGGCGTTGGTGGAGTCTGGTGACTCAGTTTCTTGACGAGTCGTCACTTTCGTGGGGCGACATCCATTTGTTGTTTTGAGAGGAGTTTTTCCCCTCCTGCTTGCGCTCCGTTCGGATTCAAGAGATCCTGCAGTTTCACCAGGGAGGGATTACGGTGGCTGAGTACGCGGCTAGTTTTGAGGACCGTGCATGATTTTACCTGGACTTGGTCCATGACGACAACCTCTGAGCGCGGATGTTTGAGTAGGGTCTCCGCCGAGAGATTTGTGCTTTCATAGTACCCTTGGTAATTTCCACATTCACCGGGCAACCGTTTTGGACAAGTTAATAGTCCATCTTGTGTGCTTTTTCGAGAGAATCACAACGGTGTGATTCGTTCGTTGAGTTTCGGGACCGGGGTGCGGGTCCCACGTGGCACCGCTTGTGTGCGGTGTGCCGGAACGTATCTTTTTCTCTAGGTACCCGTTCCACGCAAGTTAGCAGTCAATTTGATGTGCTTTTCCGAGAGCTTTGCGATGGCGCAGTCCGCCTGACCTTTTTCGGGGACGTGGTGTGGGACCCACCCGACCTAGCTACGGTGAATAGTACCTTTTTCACCGGGTGTCCATTTTGGGCGATTGAGTACGCAATCTCGTGTGTTTTTCCAAGGGGATCACAGTGGCGGATTCGTTGGTCCAGTTTCGGGATCTTGGTGTGGGCCCCACATGGGTTTGGTCACGGTGAATAGTACCTTTTTCACTAGTTGACTGTTTTGGGCGAGTGAGTAGTCTATCCCGTGTGTTTTTCCGCAAGGATTACAACAATGTGATCCTTTTGGCGGTGCGGAGCCTCTTGCGTGATCTTGTTAAATGTGGAGCATGAGAGGTGCTCCAGTGGTGGTTCGTCCTACCTTGGTTGTAGCGGACCCTTGGCGTGTGATCGTGCACTCTTGAGAGAGTGATATAATTGGTACACGAATTGTGGTTGGTCGTGCCTAGGCCTTTGAGGCGGAGCTTTTATGTCACCCCTTCGCGTTGATGCTGGGTGCCGTGTGCACGATAGCCCTTGGGCTGGAGATGTGGTATACTCTGGGAGTATACGAGAGCGCATGGAGGTACGTGTGGTTGTTCATACCTGAGAACGTTGGTGTGTTCAGTTGGGGTTGAGATGGGGCCACACGTTGTGTGGGCCCCACGTGCGTGTCGGGTTCTGTTTTGGGTACTTGGACCTCTCACGACGTAGAGGGTCCCTCTGTGTGTTTGTTTGACCATAAGGGTTGAGTGGTCTCCCCCTGGTTTCATTCTCGATGGATCAGCCAGTAGCGGTGCTAGTGGAACCCCGTGATGGAACAGGCGCTGAACCCCTTTGGGTGAGCTGTGCTAGAGTTGGGTGGTTGCGCGATACCTACTCCGTGTTCGGTTGGCCAGTGTTGTGCCCTCCGGTGGAGATGGCTAGAGCAGTTTTGAGTTCTACCCTCCAGCGGGGCTGGGCAGTGGGTTACTCATCGGCTTCTAGGGTTTACCCTCCAGCAGAGACTGGGTAGTGGGTCACCCAACGCTTCTAGGGTTTACCCTCCAGCAGAGACTGAGCAGTGGGTCACCCGATGCTTCTAGGGCTACCCTCCCGCAGAGACTGGGCAGTGGGTCACCCGACGCTACTAGGGTCTACACTCCAGCTGAGAATGGGTAGTGGGTCACCCAATGACCTCTTAGGGTCTACCCTCCAGCGGGGCTGGGCAGTGGTTCGCCTGTCGACTTATTCTAGGTCTACCCTCCAGTATGGCTGGGCAGTGGGTCGCCTGATGATGTGTTATGGTCTACCCTGTAGCGGGGCTGGGCAGTGGGTCACCTAATGATGTGTTATGGTCTACCCTCCAGTGGGGCTGGGCAGTGGGTTGCCTGAGGACGTCTTATGGTCTACCATCCAGTAGGGCTGGGCAGTGGGTCGTCGGTTGATGTATTAGGGTTTACCTTCCAGCAGGGCTGGGTAGTGGGTCACCTGATATTTGGTTATTAATTACCCTCCAGTGGGGCTAGGCAGTGGGACACCTGTTGTCATTCCAGACTCAGTCCTTACTACTAGGCTAGTCTGTGGATTACCTTCGTGATTACCGGAGCGGGACCCTTGGTTGTACGGGTCGGTGATGGAACAACTTTACTTTGAGGAGACCTCTCGACTGCAGGGCAGTGACGAGGTGTGGTTTGAATTTCCCTAGAACTCTCAAGTATGAGGGGCACTTTCCCCACCGAGACGCGTTCTTGTGACGCGATCTAAAACCGTGCGTGCGAGTCAGTGCCGCCCAAAGCAGATAGTATCAAGGTGCGGTGACTGAGCTGCTTGGCTTGCGGTTCAGGGCAGACATGCGGGATGCGGGACATCGATGATAAGGTTACTTTTGGGATTGTTGGCTACTCTTTTCGTGGGCTGAACTATGGGACAGAGATCCCCTTACGACGTTGTTCGAGCTTCTTGACAGAGCATATGGATTCGTATATACCATGTTTCGAGTACCCACTCCTTGGGTTTTGGCTACTCTCTTTTAGGAGAGGCGAAGACGCGCGGGGTATGCCACCTGCTTTCCGCGTCCAGCTTCTTGTGGTTGGATGAGTCTACTCTCCTGCTATAGGCAGTGAAAGATCGTCGAGAAGTGCATCTTCTCACCGTTCCAAGCTCCTTGTGTTAGGATGAGTCTTCTATCTTTCTCTTGATGGGTTGAGCTATTACTCTTTACTGCACTCTCTGTTGTACCCCCTTTACTGTTCATGTTCGCTCTACTGCTCACCCTTCAGTACCTCCTTTTGTTTCTCCCTCGAGCCTTCGGGGTATCCTACTGAGTATTTTTATACTCACCCCTACTTGGGATTTGCCCGCACTTGGTGTGCCCTTGCAGACGATGGAAAGGTGGAGCATGACTTCAGTGGAGCGTAGGATCTTTGGAGCTTGGACCGCGTGCGGTGGTTGTGGCCGGGTTACAGGTGGCAGACCCATCAGCTGTTTCTTTTCGTTCACCTGTTTCTGGGTTGTGGAACTTTTTGGTTGGGCGTGTGTTTTTCCCCTTTTCTTTTCAGTTTGTACATTGTACTGTTTAAAGGTCGATGCACATTTGTGGTATTTATATAGCAGTTGCCCCTTTTCTTTACTTGTCTTTTCTTTTACTCTGCACTTTTGCATTGAGTGTGCTGCGTGTGTGTGTTCACAGGTGCTTAGGCAAAGGCCTCCCCGAGTTGTTGTGCCATCAGTGCTGGTCGCCAACACCTGGCCTATGGAGGCGGGTTTGGGGTAGTTGCAGCTCGAGCCCGGGTAGGGTCGAGTCATGACAGACATTACATTACTTCTGTGGAATACTTAATACATAACAAAAACAGACACACAAGGATCATAATAATTTAGTGTCTTTGGAAACTTGGAATATAAACTTCTAATCATGTTGAAAGATCTTCAACAACTCCCATAACGATCTTCCCCTTTTTGTTTCTTTACCTAAAAGCATTCTTTATTTCCTGGGGAAAATAAAACATAAAAAGTGTGAGCTCAAATGCTCAGTAAGGTAAAACATAGAGAACATAAAACAATCCATAAACATTTGAAAGCTAAAACTCGAACATGATATATAAACATCAAAATCTTGAGCAAAGACATAAATTGTGGAAGTATATAAGGAATATATCATAATTGAACATCAAACATGATAAAATTTAATGGGAATAAGACATGTAATTATGGCAACCATTAAGCACATGATATGATTTCCATATTAGCCAAGTTATATCTTCCAAGACCATCTTAGTGGAAAAAGTCCCTTTTTGAATCGAGTTCACTCCTCGTTCCAGTCCTGTAAAACTGAACCGAATTAACTTAACATTCCAGCCATGTCTATCTCGTGAGAAATAAATCGTTACCCAATGCATTGGAGGGAGATATAGGTCCCACAAATCTCATAATGAAATCATTCTTACTTGTGCCACAAAATAACATACATTCTTCATAATAACCCAACAAATAAAATGGGTTTCATAAACATCATCCCATCATCACAGAATCTATATAAATGAAATGGATATCATTTCATAATAAGAAAAGTGAAACCATGTAAATCATAGAGACATGATTCTTGAAACATACACATATGAAATAATTTCATTTTATATGGAAAATGGTTTTGATAAAACACTTGAAATGAAATCTTGATGAAAATATCCTTTCTTCTTCAAAATCAATTTCTTTTCCCAAAACGTCATGTAATTTTAAAAGGAAAGTATTTTGTGGAAAATATTTATAAAATTTTGTAAATGAAACTTCATTGAAAAAAGTCGTCATGAAATCGTATAAATCCATTCGCACCATATAAGTTAAAAATAACATTCTTCTCGTACTTTTGTCGAAAAATTCAAAAAGTTCCTCGTATGGTAAACAAAAGAAAGATTACTTCCATAACACAAAGTAAAAGTCAAAGACATGTAATAATGACATTAAAAACATGGAAGAATATTAAAAACTTTATGAAAAACATTTTATGGGCATGAATGAAAAATATAACCCCAGTAAATACTCACGTATAAGCAATCTCAGAAAAAATGAGATCTGCAAAATTATCCCTTACCTTATGTCTGATATGCTTCGTATGTATCCGAAACTCTTGTATAATGATTTAAATAATTTCATTGACTTATTAAAAAATCATATTCATTGTTATGATATCATATATGGTTTACTTATGACTTTATATTACCCGTTCTTTTGTAAATTCCATGTTAAAGAGCGTTTTGGGTAAAATCCTTTCATTTGTCATCCGTGTTTTGACTTGTAATTACTCATATGATTACTTAGATCATGATTACTTAATTCCAGAATATAAAACATGATTTATATATAATATATATTCAGAATATACATATATATAATAGATCAATAAATGGAATTAAATACACTGTTCATGGAGACGGTAGGTCATACGTACACATGAACGCTGTTTTCGTTTCCTAATTGAATTGAATGGAATTAAGTAGATGAAATACATATATATATATAAATAAATCCAGTATCATTATTATGTAATATATTTCATGATTACTTATAATATATACTTTATAATCATTCTTGTATTGTTAACATGGAAAATGAATCTCATCGCGTCATGGAGACGGTAAACCATACGTACACACAAGCGATGATATTGTTCCCATATTTATTGAATCGAATTAGAGTAAATGATCTAATATCTTAGAATCAGTATGATGTTATAATAATTATATGTATTTATTCTTTAAACCATTATACCCATCCTAGTAAGGTGGTGGTGGAAAAACAGATTACACCACGGCGTGGAGACTGTATTCCGTACGTATGCACGTGCGGTGATTTTGTTTTCCCTAGGATGGATAGAAGGTGAAATTGTGTTGTTTCATACTTATAATAACATATCAATATATTAGTGATAATAATTTTATTATTTCATAATGAAAAAAATAATGAATAAGATGTTCAAGAAGAAAAGAACTTGAAAAAATCGGTAACAGATATTACCTCTTCATTGACACGCCTCTTTGAATCCCTCTCTTAGGGTACTAAAATTGGTCTTTGAAGAATACTAGGACCTCTAGTATGTCTCTAGGTAAGTTGATAAGGGAAATGTTCAGGGGTTGTCCGAGCTTCAAGGCTCAAATTGGTGTGAGGAGGAGAGGGAGGAGGTGCCCTTTTATAAGGGAGGAGAGAGGCACCTTTGGAAATATAAGAAAATATTAATTTATATTAAATCCCAACCCCACTTAAAAACTTCCAAAATGACTCAAACCCGAATATTAGATAATATAGGGTTGTAATATCCACAACCAATAAAATTCATACATGTTAGGAATTTATTATAAACATTATCAACTTGATTTATCCGTATTTAATCAATTTAATTTTATTTGTGGTAATAATATTATAAATTTTGAATTATTATAAATATTTAATTATTTTTGGTGAATTGTCCATAATTGGATAATTTATAACATTTCAGACTATATAAATTTAAATTTATAATTTTTAAATATTTTTGTTATTTTTAAACAATTTTATAATATGTGATTTTTAGAAAATAACAATAGTGTCAATTTTGACACTATTCATTTATTTGAATTTAAATAAAAAATATACAAGAAGATATGTTTGAAGTAAAAGATTTAATAGATTTTTAACATGTCATATTTATTTAGAAAATTAATGGAGTACATTAAATAGTTCATTTAAAATTTATTTTAATACTTTTAAAACCATTTATTTTATATTTTTCTTAATAAAATAAATTCAACATCACTATTATGTTACCTTTAATGATAATTATTTAATCCCTAAAAATTATAAATAAATTTATATTTTTTAGATAATTTTATTAGATTTCTGGACTATTCATGTTTGAATTTTCATGAAGTTTATCACTAAATTAAATTTAATATACTTATAAGGTTTAAGAGAGTGACATGTTGTCACTTTCATTGGTTTTAATAATATTTAAATTATTTTCATGGAAAAAAACCATTAAATGAATCTAATCCGACCCTTAGGTGATATGGTTCATCTTTTAGTCTTCCAATATGATTTTGACAGGTGTTAGGGTAATTTTATAATCTTATATTTACCCTTAATTACCCGATTTACCATTAACTATGGTAAATAAAATTTACCGTAGTTACTATTCATAATGCCCAAAAATAATAAGTAGCTTATTAACATAATTTGGACCCAATGATTCCAAATATGGAATCCATTTTTCCAAATTCAATACAAAAAAGTTGCCAAAATTAAATTAAAATTAATCCCGTTGTCGAAAGAATACGGGTTTTTGTTTAAAACATTTTAAAATATTGAATTGATTTAACCTACGAATTCAAGGTAAATTAAATGATAATGACATACATTATATTAAATGGTAAAAACATATTCAATTTATAATTTAAAACCATTAAATAATATAATTCAACCATATAAATTATTACGATGAAAAAATTTGTTTTTAATTAAAATATAGCGTCTTTTTACTATTCATTAAAATATGAAAGTTATCATAAATATATCAAAACATTATCCAATGTAAATTTTTATATCCTTATTGAAAAGAAGCTGTTTATTTTGTAAAATTGAACTTATAAACAAGTCAAAAACTAGATTTAATGTGGGTGCTCCATCAAAAGGTGGAAAAACTGCATTTTTTGAAAAACACTTATTTTACCCAAAACATTTATTTTGTTCTCATACCATGTTCTATAAAATGTGTAAGATGAATAATAATGTTATAAAATTCAAAACATAGTTAATACTATTCATAACAGCTAGTTCTTGATAATATTATAACCATATATTGTTGTTTAGTGAAACCCTGTATTGCGTACAACACACGCTATCGAGGATGGTCGCAATTGCGTGTAATGCAAGCCAAATCAGGGTTGTGTGTAGTGAATGACTCCTTTGTTTTTGCGTATAAAAAAAATACAACCATATTTCACTTATACATTGAATATATATATATATACATGCACACTCAATGTTGCATAGAATAACAACAATCAAACAAACTTGAAATTGTTTGTAACACGATCTAAGAATAATGTTGCATATACTACAAGCTAATACGGTGTTGCGTATAGCGCAAGTTAATCATGGTGTATCGTTCAACAGAAGATATGAAAGAAATTAAAAAGAATATATATTATAAAATCTCGTGTTATTACATGAATTCTCTCACGTACTTAAGAGTTTACCTTTCTATCTTTCCTTCAATTATAATTAAATAATGGTCTAATTTCATCACTTATGAATTTATAGTTCATAATTCACAATGTTCAAAAGGGTTATGTTCTCTACTACTCTCCCTCTTTCTATTGACATATTTCTCTTTCATGTACGTGTTCTTTAATGAAAGTTAAATATTCTATATAAATTAAATGATTTACTTTATCATATATAAATAAATTTATAGGCTATGAATACCTAATACATTTATGGGTTCATGCCATGATTTTTATTACATTTATTTATAGGGTAATTATTATAAATCTGTATAATTTTGATTTCAATATGGATGATTGTTTATTTATAAGGAATGTTGGTCATGTGTTTTTTATTCATACATTTCACTTGATTAATGCATTTTTATTATTTATTGATAGGTTTGGATTTAAATTATATATCCCCTTGATTCTTCTATATGTCTCATGAGACAAAATATTTTTGGTATTCATCATATCACTTACATATTAATTTAAAATGACATGGTATGTGTCATTGATGATAAGAAAATATGTTTAATATCATGAACTATGTAATATGTTATTGGTGTCCTTATGAATATTTTCATTTTTATATTATCCATATTTACATTTCACGTATAATATATGAAAAAATATTTTATTATTTTTGATTCATACTGAATTTATCATTCCTTGATTATTCCATAATTGCTTCGGCTTGAAGATTACCATTATTATGTATTTGAGATCCCTAAATTTGATGTTCCCATTTACCTAAGTTATAAATAATTGTATTAAAAATGATATTTCAAGTAGTGTTTCATATGTGGTTAATTTAGTAGGTGATTTTGAAGACCTATTTTAAAATATTGAAAAATTACCATAATGAGAAAAATTTCGATTGAGAGAGAATGATATAAGATTTAATAGTTTATGGATTTTTATAATTCTATAAATATTTAAACATAAATGGTCATGGGTATGTAAGAGACTCCATATTTGTTAATTATATTTTGTTTATTGATTTTTATGTTTGGGTCATGTGAGTTGGTATCAAATATAGTTAGTAAATAATACATTCTTAACCAACGATATGATATTATTTATATGTGGTGTTAAAAAAGAACTTATATTTTTAATTAACTATATCTAATAAATAAAAATGGGCGGATTGAAGATAATTTGAGGATTATTGTAGCTGGTGTGTCTAGGTTATTAAAGCACCCAAATGAAGAAAATTGAAAAATTTGGAGCCAAGCGATGAACTAAATTGATACATGTTAAATATTTTATTGATATTATATTGAAATTTGGATTACTCTAAAAAACCATGTTGTCATATTGTAGGTTGTATAGATAAATTTCGCATTAGATACATGTTATGTCTTATTTCATGAGAAAATTAATTCACGAGTGTTGAATGTATCTTTGTATATTATCTATTTAAAACAAGTTCAGGGATGATTTGGATGCTTATTAGAGTTGATATTGAATATAATGGAATGTTGTTCTCTTTAGATAAATCACATAAAGATGTGAGTGGTCTCTTTTTTCTATAATGGATATAGTATAGAAAATTCTTTTTACTATTTCATAAACTCATCACACTAAAATTACGTATGTTAGACTATAAATTAGTTTAAGAAAATGATCAATTTATTATTATTCATAATATTTATCCAACATAATATATTTTGTATCATGGAGAAGTTCATTAGGAGTTTTGGGGATATGAATTCACTATGAATATGCCCCTTAAATGTTTGGGACCACATTGATTATAGAATATTAAGAACCTCAAACCATAATTTGGTTCACACTGTAATGGAGGATTTAACAACATAGTCACCCACATGTACAAATTTATTTATTTAAAATATGTGAGGGAACAAGATGATTCCACTTAATTTGTGTGTTCAGGCCACAATGGGTATGTTGATTTTATGGATCTACTTAAAGATTTATAAAGAAATATTCTCAATATATTCTAGACATGATCACTATATAACAACCTAGGAATTCATGTTAAAATGAATTATATGTACATAAAAAATTTTAGATCTACCCAGAGAAATTAGTAATGAAAAAGAGAAAAATATTTTAGATAAATAACCACCATTCTATGTAGTTTTTGGCTGGGAATGAAATAATAATAAGGGTGTACACATGATCTTAATTTCAGAGGAACTTGATTTCCAGATGAAATGATTGATTGTCCTATTAATACTTGTATTTGTTCTTTGTAAGAATATCTAAATACCTTATCACTTCTTTTTTATTTATTCATGTTGATAATATGGTAATAACATGGGATGTGAGATTTCATTAGTTTCACTGAAATGATTAGAAACCAAAAAATAATAAAGAAGTAACCTTATAAATCATTATGACATGTTTGATATTTCATACACTATATCTCTTTATAACTTCATCATTATTGTTATCCAATCACCATAACCTATAATGGGAATAATATTGATTGCGAAATAGTGTTTTTATCCACCAGTTTACCCCTTCTCAATGGTTGAATACTCTCTCATTGGAATTTCTACTGGGTTTATAAGAATCAATTGACACTCAATAAATGCAGTGAAAAAAGCATAAAATATCTTCCATGTTTGATAACTAACAACATGTTTATATGTAATGAATAAAAATTATATACCGTACAATGAAGAGGCCTCAACTACTACCTCCAATCAATATTCTTGATGAAGATACATTAAACGATGTCAAAGGAGTCCTTACTCTTTGGTGTATTAATGAGCCAAAAAAATTGCCCAATTCTTGGGTGGGAATATCCTCTCTTCTTCTACGCTAGTACCTCCTGAATGGAAAAAGATGAAGATGAAATTAAGCATCAAGAATATATATTAATCATGAGTGGATTTATAAATCATATTCGAATCTACTACTTGGTTATTTTCACTTTTTATAATACATAGTGATCCCCTACACATTAACTCATTAATTACAAAGCACAAGAGTACATCCATTTCAATTCATGAATTTGTATAATTAATTCACTGATCAACTCATTCATTTGATATTAAGAATTTTTTTTAACAATGATAAATATTAGTGGATGAATTTGAAATGTTATACATGAACATTTTACTACCTCATTAACCATAGGTAGAAGAATGGTATCATATACCGAAACTTATTATATCTATTTTAAAATTCAAATGATATGACTTAGTTTAGGTAATCCATACATTTTCAAATTCTGATAACATGTAATACATTTTGTGATTTAAAGTATATCTCCTTCAAGATACCCCTTTCACTAACACCTCATAGAATTTGTATCATTTCACCTTAAATTACATTACATACAATTACTTTTGAAACCATATCCAAAAGTCATTTTTGATAAATTCCAAAACACTTTTGCAAAGCTATCATAAATTCCCATTATATCACATCAAATGAAATACCTTGTGAATACCTAACCATAAATTCCTTAAGATAAATCTAAAATAACTTTAGTGAATATAACTATGTAATCCTCAACCCCCATTCAATGTAACTCAATATAGAAAGGGAGATGGAATGATATTCCCCAAACATGTGGATCTCTATACCTATATCCACCAACAAAATCAAATATAAGAATTCATTTTTATATGACCCCTATATTCAGTACATCATTTAACCTTTTGACATAGATCATGTAAATCTTATATAGAGACACATATGTTATTGAATCTCTAAGTATATAATGAATAGTTTGATTAATACATCACATGTCATTCACATTTACGGATGAGAACATCAGTTTCACCTCAGAAGATAGATAAGGGGATCATATTTGTCACCTACGTATGACAAAAATCTTCCATATCATATCTCAATAGATAGATGGCATTTCGTACTCATTATGAGAAATGAGAAAACAAATATTGGTAGAGATGCAACTGAAAACATGACTGACAAAAAAACTAACCACCCCCTAATTAGTAAATCCAAAATATTTGAGTATTCAAGGTTTCAATCCATAAAACTTATAATAATATTTCACACTCAGAATTATCATTATTTAATCCCATTACATAAAAATTTTCCTTAAAATATTTTTTCAAACAATGCAACTATTTGCATTAATTTTTTAATGACGTAACCTAAAATTCTATTGGATATAAAGTGACATTAAAATATTATTGTGGCACGAATAATAATTTATTTTTTAAATTTGAACTTCTAAAACTCTAATCATGCTACCACTATCCTATTTGAAACTATATTCTCTTTATAAGATCATTCTATGAGTAAAAAGATCTATTTTTTTATTGAAATAACACTTATTTCATTTAGTAGAAATATTATATAATAACTTCATTATATTTATGGATTTTTTTTATAATTTATAATAATTTTATAAATTTTACTTATCATTTCTATAAAAAAATTATAAATATAAAAATCTGAAACACTAGTAGTCATAGGCTGCACAAGGTATATATATATGAGTAACTTGGTGTGTATAACCATCTGAATAAGAGTAATTGTACATTCATAGAGTTATAATCTTGGATATATAATAATTTAACATTAACTCCTTATATGAAATCGTTTTTTAATATCTTATATATGATATTAATGAAACCTGCTTTTTTTTTAAAATTATGGATTAACATCATCATACCATAGGATATCACATATCATACCATGCGATATGAAGAAAAAAAAAGAAAAACACTATATCATTTTTCTTATATTTAATATCATAAATACTAATGTTATCACGAATTTTGAAATTTCATATCATAAAACGAGTCATTGTTTAAAATATCAATCTTTTCAATAATAAAAAATATGATTTTTAATACAATATGACTTATTCTTCATTTCCAACAAGATTTTGTGAATCCCAAATCATGACAAGGTTCTAATACCATGGATGGGTTTATAAGGACTGATTAAAACTTATTCAATGAAAAAAAAACAATAAGAAACCCAAATTATAAATATTTACTATGGTAGATAACCAAAACCATGTATATGGAGAAAATGAACCACCATTTAATACAACATGCCAAATATTCCTGCACTATTTTCTTTTATCAATATTCACTATCAACAAATAGTTGGTATATCTATAATACCCTAGGTGTATCCTTGGGCCATATAAATCACTCCATAATTAGTTTGGACTATCATTCACCCATGTTATTCTAGTACATATAAGGTGGAATAGGATAATTAAGAAATTAGGTTCTATGTGTATAAGAGAATTAATAATGGATTATATAGGCATGATAAAATATATATCACAGTGATAACTTCATTATATATCCCTTAGTATTCAACTATTAATTTAACAATGTTTTACTAAATTCCTGATTAAATCCTTTTAAATTGATTTGTCATTATAATTAATGAATTAAACATACCATTTTCATCTTATAAAACATCTATTATAATGATAACTATTGGGGGATGAAATTAACCCATTTTCAATTTAACATTTGACTGCTATAACATCCTAGAACTGAGGATCCACTCAAACAGTGCTTATAGGCCATGTGTTACTGGACTTATGCACACCTCCCCAAAATGTGAAAGGCTATTGAACAGTTGTGTGGGTGTAAACTGATATAATGGGGAGAATATACTCTCTTTAAAGAAGATAAGGAACCTATACAAGCATAATAGTACCACATGTAGCAGAAGTAAATAACTTACCAGACTCGAACCTTACACACCGAGCTAAAGAAAAAAATATCAAATAAATAGAAGAAGTGATATATAAATAGAAGCACAAAAAAGTAAATAGAACAATATGCCAGCAATCACTTTTATCCATTAAACAATCCATTCAAGCATCTAGAACTGGGCATACATGTAAATGAACATCGGGAGCCCATGGATAACCATATTTTCGAAATATTAAATTAAGCATGCTAATTCTGGAAAATAAATATAAACCAAAGTAAAAATTGAGCTTGGCATGACCTCAAGGTGCATACCAATCTCCCGTCCAAACTACAGTATGAACTTGCTCTGAAAGATGATACTTTAAATGTTCGTAAAACCATAAAGTTTACATGTGTCCCAAAGGGCCCGTGTAGGGTGTGAGACGAGTCTTAGTAGGATACCACCCAATGGTGTAGACCTTGTATATTTATTAAAGAATACATGTATCTCTATGTAAGGAAAACAATACAATACAATAATTAACACAATCTCCACTAGTGCTCAACATCCACCAGGGAGTGTCACCTGCATCGGCCAATGCTGAAATTTCATTAGCAAAGAGAGTCGTTGGACCTGGGCCCAAGGTACCCTTATAGTCACAACGTCTTGGTGAATCCTCATGTTCCTCCTCAAATACGTATCTTGGTACCACATGCCTCCTAACACCTTGTGTCTCAAGTACCAATTCCCCGAAGGCACACCAAAACAAAAATATCTCGGACCCAAATACCCCTTCTCAGAAGCTCACGTTGGCCAATGGCATGGAAACTATTGGAACAATGATCCCTATCCAAAAATAACAATCAAAGGAACAATTATGTCTGTCCTCAAATGAATAACCATAGAAATAATTTATTTTTCTGTCAATCACATAACCTGGTAGCCTCATCGCTAACAACAAAAGGTTCCTCACCTTTCATGTGGATTCCTATGAAAATCACCCCGAACCCCATAGTACGTAAACTACAAGAATCAGGGGCCCCTACCCACTCGGTTGGTCATAACCACCTCATCATGGTGTCATCCAATGTGCACACGACTCAAATAATCATTTCTACTATCACGGGAGAGCGGTAACCTAAAAAATAAAAACCAATGTCACACCATCTCTTACAACTCATTCCCTAGTCACCATTTAACTCATCTCTAATGGCCTCAACATCCATGTATCCCTGGTCATGCCCTACCTGACTGTCACACTGCCTTTAACTGACATCCATGACACCCAATCCCGTGGTCATAACCACCCAATAAAATTTTGGCCATGCCCAACCTGTGATCAACATTATCCAATCCCAATGGCAATGCCATCCAACCTTAGGCCAAGACCACCAAAATATCAAGATAATCATCACTTTTAATCCCAACTATTACAAAAATATAATCATATTAAAACACTTGTAAGTAGGTAATTCAATTTAAATAGCTTAGTTTCACTAAATACCAGCCATCACATAGCAGCATTGAGTACTTGAATGCCTCTAACAATCTTAATAAATCTTAAACATTCTAAAAATAGAAATATAATTCATGAAAATTCATTTAAAACCATTTTATCATCCCTGGAAAAAATAAACCAGGAGCGACGATCCCTCGCCTGACCTCACTTAAGCATAATAGGTATGTGAATACCTAACGACGTCCCCCAAAGTATGAAAGTGTAATTAAAATGAAATAATAGGGTTACACTCAAAAAACCCACCATTTTTCTAAAATATACATCCCCCAAATGTCTTCGAAAACAATAAATGATGTTTTCACCACATACCTCATTACCATTCTATGTTCCTCATCCAGTATGGACTTCTAATTCCGTCTAGTACGTGGTAAATCTACACAATAAGAATTAATGATCCAAATCCAACAACGTGATCGAGAAACAAAATCATGAATAACGACTCAAGATAAATCAATATATTACCAGTGGGGTTCCATTGGATTAGATGATATTTGATTCAGACATAAGAGGAAGAATCTGGAGTAGAAAGAAGGTTCAAGTGCTGGTTTTCAGGGGTTCTATCCAGAACTAGAAAAACAAGGCTACTTACTGTTTAAAGAAAAAAATTGAAAAATACAAAAAATGTACTTGGGAGTACATTCCATGTAGGTTTGTCTATTATTCCAAATAAATCCATGTTTATATAGATCACATTCTAGGTCTTCCCGAAATGACTATAGGACATGTGGAAGGAATACAAAGCGTTAACATGTTTAAGTCTCTCAACCCATACTGACATCTTGACACATAACATATGTAATGACCCATAAATTTATCAATGAAAATTCCTATTGATATAATTAATTTTATTATTATGTAATATTCTTATATAAAATGTACACTTCTTCGGTTTTATGAATTTTGATTTCAAAAATACTGTTAAGAATTGTTATCATTGCTAATATAGTCGTCGAACTGTGATCAGAATATTAGTTTAAATATAGGGATTTATTAAATCCAATTTACTAAAAGGAAGTGATGGCCTCATCTGATAGAATTATTCCATATGAAGCCCAATTTTTGGATTATGTAAAGGAGGCGGCGTCATTGGCCTTCACTCTGGACCAAACCCAAGCCGAGCTTTAACACATTATGCTTGAATGGAACCACCTATGTGAGAAGTGGAAGTTGATAGAGATTACCACCAGAGCGATGTTATCCGAGCCACCCCAAGAGTCTGTCACCATCACACTCCTTATCCTTAGGTATTATATAGGTGTTATAAGGGGTTATCTAACAAGACCATAACACTAGGATTATGTGCATTATTTTTGTTATATAATAAATTATATACATTCATTTTATTATTGTTACATTGTAAACAATTTTTAAAGAACCATAAGTATTTTTCCTTAATATGAAATTAATAAATCTATTTTAATGAGTTAATAGATTTTTTAATTAAATATCATTTTAATAAAATATTATTACTAAATTAGATTTTATTAAACATAAATGATTGTATAATTTTTAATGAATACAATTGTAATTTTTATTGATGTTTAAAAGCCGTTTTTAGACAAAATCAAGGAATGTTTAATAAATGTCAATTTCTATTTTAAATTAAAAATTCAAATATTTATAATATTAGTTATATAAAATGAATATAATTTTTGTAATCAGGAAGTCGAACTTATCCTATAGTTAATTTTTGATAATTTTCTGGGATAATTAAATTTTTGGGTAAAAATTAAATATAGTTTAGTTATATAATGTGTTTTAGGACATCATCATGACCTAATAGTGTTGTAAAAAAAATACTATAAATTGGTTTTTCGGACAATATATGTTTTACCATCAAAATAATGTGATTTTATGTTTGTTTTACTTATTTTACAAAGCTTTAGTGCACCCTCCAAGACTTATAAAACATTTTAACTTTTTAAATCAATTTCCTTGAGGGTCTGACTCACCTCCACATAAGAAACCTGAATATTTTAAGATTATCAGAAATTTGACATATAAAATAATTTCCTTCACTCCATTTTGGTTTAAAACATGGGAAAAAATAATGGATTGGTTTGTGGTTTCGATTAGTTAAATGTGTGGTGTCCAAAACCTAAATAATAATGAATTCCCTCTCTTTTCCTATATAACCCAACCCCTGCTCCAACTTCCTCTTCAATGAAATCCACTGGATCTCGACCAAACTCTACCATACTCTCTCTATAATCCTTCCAAGGCATGCCAATCTCCCATGAATCCACTCTTAAGCCCCTCCCAAGCCTTTGCGATAACACTTCCAAATAAGGGATTTCATCCTTTCTCAATTTTGTCCAAATTTCATTATGTTTGTATGACCTATTATTTTCAATTTAATATTAGGGGGTATGATTTCTATCATCCCCCATATTTCCCTTCTTATGTTCTAATGATGAGAGACCTATTTATCTCTCATGAATTTCTCCCATGTACACTCGTTACTATGCCAAAATTCCATAAGGAATTTCTTTTTTCACATTCACATTTAAGATTTTTTTTGAATTATGTGTCTAAATTCAATTACATATGTTGGGACATGTATATATATGACCCATTACATTTCATGTCATGTACATATGATGGGACACCACTTTCTCTCTCATCAACCATTTTTATGAGTTCTTATGTCCTTCCATTATTCTGCTGAAATTGCACCATGATTTTCCAAGCCAACGTCATTATGTAGTGAATACGATTCCCATTTCTATATCAATGGTATTAACCTTTATTCACATTTAATAATTGATTATGCTGTTCTATGTATTAATTCAACATTCTGTTATCATTGAATAATGATGATGTTTAATGATTCCATGTAATACGATCCATGTGTCACACTTATTAATGAAATGAAATGATTAAGTAGGGTGCACCCTGATAGAAATCCAATGCATTGGGTAAAGATTAATATCGTGATACATAAAGCTCAATGAGGGTTTACTCATTGTAATTCATGTGCAATGAGGGTTCAGTCATGCTCTATTTTAAATGATCCTTGGCTCAAGCTAATACCATGTTATGTGTTGTCACCACATTTCCATGTTTTGATTATCATTTTGTATCATGTCTTTATGTTCATGTTTATATTATACATCATTGAAATTTTTATTGCCTAACATATACTATATTCTTCATGTCATTATTTTTTACTTCCTTACTAATATTTATATCTCACCCGTTTCTTTTGCAAGTCCTCAGGTTATCCCATGCAGGGCTATGTATGAAGGAATTTGTGTGGTCATGTAAAATATATTTTGAATTAAGATGTTTTAGTTTTTGTTCAATGTTGTTATTTAATGTTCTTAAGCGCCAAATACACTAGACCTCTCTATCTTCTATGTTGAATCAAGTGATGAGTTTATGTAATAAATTATTATTATGTATGTAATAAAGAGTAGGATTGTTAAAGTTGGTATCAGAGGATAGGTCAATTTATTTTGGGAAATGGATAAGAAAACCATAGAGAAATACATAGGGATAAGAATAAGTATAATAAAAACATCCCTAAATTTTTGTGAGTATTGAGTAAATGGATTATCAAGAAAATACATCCCTTCCTGGATACGAGTAGGTAGAGAAGGTTCTGGCACAGATGTATCCTGGGGTAAAACCCAAAAACACAGCTTTGAGATAGACTTGAACGATAACTGGTGCACGACAATGGGCCTTTCTTCACTCTTGGTAATGAAACTCACATGGGATATTCTATTGTGAATTCATAAGCATATAATGAAAAATTATTAATGTAGCTTAAAAAATGTCACAAAGTATATATGTTGGGAAGTAGATCATGGATAACATTGATTGAAGCCTATAAGTTCATAAGATAAAGAAATAAAAGTAATTAATAAGTAATATATTTTTTCATTTGTATTACCTGTTATGTGTTACCCTTAACGTTCCTTTTATTCTAGCCAATGGCTTGTAATAGGAGGACTCGGGCTAACAAGATGTGCGAATATCAATGTGACAACTGTTCTAATGAGATGCCCAATCTGATGGGAGTAGGAATCGAGATCTTTGTCATGATAATCACTCATTTAACTCATGTTTTGAATATAAACATGGGTCAAGAGGAATATTAAACCCCTCATATGAAAGAAAAAGTTGTAATTGATATCTTCATGAGAAAAATTCCCCAAACTTTTAATGGATCATCTTATCCCTCGATCGCTGAACAATAGATCAAATCCATTGAAAAGATATTATCCATCCTTCAATGTTCTGAACAATGAAGGTTATTTTGACTGCTTATCATATGGACTGTGTAGATAATCAATGGTGGACATTGATAAAAAATACTAAGCCTATGGAGGAGAACAAGGCATTGAAATGAACGGATTTTATGAAGATGTTTCTTGTTAAATATTTTTTGTGCACTCTCCTACTTAAGATGGAAAGGGACTTACTTGCCCTAGAAAAAGAGACCGATCCATTGGATTGTATGAGGGAAAGTAAACAAGGCTTGCATGATATGCCATCAAATTTTTCGTTACCCCCAGATTCTAGGTTCACCACTTCATTGGTGGGATAAAACCTAGGAAACAGAAATCCCGAACGACCCATGGCTTCGATAACAATGATTAAATTTTACAATGTTCCCTCAATGGCGAAATAGAGATTGGAGAATATCAGGGGTATCATAAGGATAAGAAGCATAAGTTGGACTTAAATTATGGAGGTCTGATTGAAAAATCCAATGGTGATAAGAAAATAAAGCACCCCACTTGCCAAAGGAGCATAAATAAACACCCCGAAAATTTCCTGAAGGGGGTGAGGGAATGATTTTGGTGTGGAATAGAAAGGAACTTGGATATTAACTATCAATAAGAGAAACACACAAATGAATCATTGGAGAGGTAAACATTATTCAACATTAAAAGAGTTGTTCATTTCTTTAACTGCAAATATCCAAAGCACTTTGCAAACCAGTGACCTAAGACAAGGGTTTTCGGAGGCAACCAACTACCTCCATGGCAGCAAGGGTGATCGTTTTCCATCACTACCACCTCAGTGAACCCAAACGATGAATTGATGATAGATATGATAGTTATTCATTCAAAAGTAGAAAAAATTCTTTTTGATTCTAGTTCTATGAACTATTTTATATCCTGATGGTTTATTAGAACAATCCCAACACCACAAAAAATAATGGAAGTAAATATGTTGGCGAGTACATCAAAATGGGGAAATCATTGCAACCCATGAGTATAACTCCTCCCCTCTTACAATTTGTGGATTGAACGTCCCACCATCCTTATAAAACTACCTATAGTGTAATTTGATACAATTCTTGTCATGGATTGGTTTTCCCTATATAGAGCCAACATAAATTTCCATGAGAAGGAAATCACTCTCCATATGGAGATTCGACCCCTGATTCTATACAAGTGAAAGGAGAAGGTTGAATCTTTTTTAACACCATCATCTCATGAATGGATATTACTGCAATATGAGCATGCCTATCTGGATCAAATGATTGTGTCTAAGGAAGAAACCATCCTTTAAGACATTAATATTTAGTGGGAATTCCCTAAAGTGTTTCCCGGGGAATTTCTTAGTCTTCCTCCTAGATGAGATGTTGAATTCCCAATTGATCTTATAACTGTGGTGTCTCCAATATCCAATACTCTATATAGAATAGATATTGTAGATCTTGAGGAGATGAAGAAATAACTATAAAAGTATCAGGATATATGATTTATATTCCCATGTTCTTCACTATGGGTTTCACTAGTACTCTTTATCACGAATAAGGATGTGTCAATGCACCTTTGAAAGGACTATCATGAGCTCAAAAAAAAACAAGATAAAGAAAAAGTTTCCTATACCACAAATTTATTACTTGTTAAATCATCTATGTGGAGCACAATACTTCCCTAAGGTTGATATGAGGTTTGGATATTACAAAGTAAGGGTGAAGAAGGATGATATCCCCATACTTCTTTTCATAAAAGATATGTGCACTATGAATTCATAGTAATTCCTTTTAGTCTCACTAATGCTAGAACAATCATAATGAACTTGATGAATAGAATCTGTAGAGATTACCTCAACAAATTTGTGGCAGCCTTTATAGACGATATTCTAAAATACTCTAAAACCATGGAGGATCACAAGGAGCATCTAAGAACTGTACTAGAGACATTGCGGAAGTACAAGCTCTATGCAAAGTATAAAAAGTGTGATATATAGTGAAATGATGTCTCATTATTAGGTTATATCATAAAAAGAAATGGGATATATTGGGATCTATCCAAGAAAGATGCAATTGATGGATGGTCAAGGCCAACATTAGTGACATATATCCACAGCTTCTTGGGGTTAGTTGGATATTATCTCCGATTTGTGAGAAATTTCTCATGATTGTCAAAACCTCTGACCATGAAAACTTGGAAGGGAGTCAAGTTTTCATGGAGTGATAAATGTGAAGAAACCATAAAGGAGTTAAAAAGGCGGTTTATCACTACACATGTGTTCACACTACCCACAAGTAGATAACATTTTCTGGTATATAGTGATTCTTTGAAGAAGGGCTTCAGTTATGTGTTGATGAAAAATGAAAAAGTAATTACCTATGCTTCAAGGAAATTGAATTTTTATGAGAATAACTATCCAAAACATGATATGGGGTTGGATATGGTGATCTTCACTTTAAAAATTTGGTGACCTTACCTCTTTGAGGACATGTGTGAAATATATAATTACCACAAAATCCTCAAGTATATATTCACACAGAAAGAGATGAGCATTCTCCAATGAAGATAGTTTGAGCTGATGAAAGGCCATGACCACTCAATCCATTACCACCCTAGGAAAGGGAATAAGGTGGCAGATTCACTACGTATAAAGGACCCATCAATTCTATCATTGATGGGAGCTAAAAATTATCCAATGTTTTTAGATTTGATAAAGATGGACATGGGAATCCTAAAAAATGGAACATCATCAATCCTTTCAAAAATTATTTCTCAACCATCTCTTTTTGAAAGGTTAATGGATGCTAAAAAGGATGATGTAGGAATTTAGAATATAGAAGAAACTATCAGAAAAGGGTAATCCCAAGAGTTCAATGTTAATGAAGGAGGAATTGTGATATTTGGGTCAAGAATATGTCTTCCCTCAAATATGGAGTTGAAAAATGATATTTTTAATGATTCACATAGTTCAAATTTTTCTATTCACCTAGGGAACACAAAGATGTATCAAGATCTTTGAGATAATTATTGGTGGGATAACATGACGGAGTAGATCAATGAGTATACATCAAAGTGCCTGGCATGTCAGCAAGTGAAGGCTGAGAGGTATAAGTCTAAGGGGATAATGCAACCATTACCCACACCAGCATGGGAATGGGATAACATCACCATAGACTTCATCCCTATACTTCAAAATACATAAAAGGAAACAATGCTATCTTGGTTATTGTGGATCATCTTACAATGATTGCACACTTCATTGCAATTTGGGATGATTTTTCATTGGATAAAATAGCACATATATATATCAGGGAAGTGGTAAGGATGCATGGGGTACCACTATCAATTGAATCTAATCATAATACAAGATTAACCTCTATGTTTTGGAAGAGTCTTCAACACACTCTGAATAATAATTTGAACTTCAGTATGGATTATCATCCTCAAATTGATGGCCAATCTGAGTGGACTATCCAATCACTTAAGGACATATTGAGAGCATGCTAAATGGACTTCAAAGGAATATGGGATCAAAATCTACCTCAAGTTATGTTCTCTTATAACAACAATTTCCACTTAAGAATCCAAATGGCTCCTTATGAATCCCTTTATGGTAAGGGGTTCAAGATACCAGCATGTTGGGATGAGGTTGGGGAGCGAAAACTCCATGATCCAGAAATGGTCGAGGAAATGGTGTAGAAGAATAAGACCATCTAGTAGAACATTAAACACACTCAGAGTTGAAAAAAGTGCTATGATGATAATCATCGATAAGACCTAGAGTTTGATGGTATTCCTCCACATATCACCGTGGAAGAGAGTTATGGGGTTTGGTGAGAAGGGAAAGATTAGTCCAAGGAACATCGACCCTTTTTAGATCCTTCATCACATTGGATATGTGGTCTATCGACTAGAACACCCACCGAACCTATCTTGAGTACATGATGTATTCCATGTATTCTTATTCTGAAAGTAAATACATGAACCATCACATGTACTCAATCTAGAGGTGATACTATTGGAGAATTACCTCCTATGAAGAGAAGCTGGTGAAGATATTAAATTTTAGGGAAACAGTTCTACGAAATTAGACAATTCCCCTCATCCTGTTGTTGTGGAAAAACCAAATGTTTGAAGAAGCAATGTGGGAATCTAAGGAAGTGTTGAAGTAGAGTTACCCGCATTTGTTTTACTGTGGGAAAAGTAAATTTTGAGGGAGAAATTTCTTAAGGGGGGAATATTGTAATGACCCAAAATTTTATCATTGAAATTTCCTTTTGACCTAGTTAGATGTCCTATTATGTATACTGGGTATATATAATATGCAATTATTTGGTTTCATGATTTTTGATTTCAAAATACCATTAAAAATTGTGACAATTTCTAATATATTCATCAAACAATTATCAAATGATTAGTATAAATATAGGGATTTAACAAATCCAATTTACTCAAAAAAAGGACGTGATGGACTCAAACAGTAGAATTGATCCATATGATGCCCATTTTGCAGAGCATGGAAAGGAGGTTGCAACATTGGCATTCACTCTTAACGAATCTGTAGCCAAGATTCAACACGTAAAGCTTGAATGGAATTTCCTACGTGAGAAGTGGATGTTGATAGAGATTACCACTGGAGCGATATTATCTATACTACCCCAATAGTCTATCAACACTTCACAACTTACCCTTTTTTCATATGAACGTGTTATATGGAGTTATGTAACAATACCTTATAACTATGATTATGTGAATTATTTTTTGTATATAATAAAGAATATACCATCGGTTAATTATTTGTACTTTGTAAATAAATTTTAAATAAAAAATAGTATTTTTAGTTAATATGAAATTAATAAATATATTTTGATGAATTAATGGATTTTTTAATTAAATAATAATTTAATAAATGTTTTATTACTAAATAACATTCTATTAAATACAAATGATCATATAATTTTTTATGAATACAATTGTAATTTTTGTTATGGTTTGAAAGCTGTTTTTTGTCAAAACCCATGAATTTTCCATAAATGTTGGATTTTTATTTTAAAAGTAAAAATTCATACATTTAAAAAATTATTTAGATAAAATGAATATTATTTTCTTGAATTAGGTTGTTGAAATTATGCAAAGCTGAATTTTTCATAATTTTCTGAGACAGTCAAAATTTTGTATAAAAATTAAATACTATTTAATTACATAATGTGTTTTATGACATCATAATGACCTAATAGTGATGTAATAAAATAATATAAATCAGTTGTTCGGCCAAATTAGGTTTTACCACTAAAATAGTGCGATTTTAGGTGTTTTTGATTTATTTTACAAAGCATTAGTGGACCCTCCAAGAATTTTAAAACATTTTAACTTTTTAAATTAATATACTTGAGAGTGGGAGTCACCTCCACATAATAAATCCTAATATTTTAAGAATATTTTCCATTATAATTATAAAATAATCTTTTCCACTCCCCTGTGGAAGAATCCAGGGGAATAAATCATGGGTTGGTTTGTGGTTTTGATTAGTTTAATGTGTGGTGTCCAAAACCAAAATAATAAAGATTTGCCTCTCTTTTCCTATATAAACCAGCCCAATATCCCACTTAATATTCATTAAAAGTATTTGTATCACGACAAACCTCTTCTATCCTCTCTCTAGAAACCTTTGAAAGGTTCCCCAAGCTCCCGTGAAGCCTCTCTCAAGCCCCAACCAAGCCTTTGAGATCACACTTCCAAGTAAGGGATTTATTTCTTTATCAATTTTGTCCAAATTTAATTATGTTTTTATTCCCCTTTATTTTCAATTAAAAATGTTGGTCTATGATTTATCACCTCCCCCATACTTCCCTTATTCTTTTTGAATGATGAGAGACCCCATTATTTGTCATTAATGCCTCCCATGTACACTTGTTACCATGCTGAAATTAGGTGAGGAATTTCTTTCTTCACATTTACATTCAAGCAATTATTTTATATTACGAGAATAAATTCCATTAGATATGTTCACTATTGGAAATAATATCTATAGCAACGGGTTCTTGGAAAATAGTTGGTATAGTTCACTTATATGGACATATAACAACGGTTTGGCCAAAACCGTTGGTATAAGTCACTAATTTGGAAATATAACAACAGTTTTCCCAAAACCGTTGGTATATGGGGGGGACCAATACCAACGGTATAGAAAAAAAATTGGTATGGGGAGGTGGGACCTATACCAATGAGTGTTATAAAACCGTTGGTAGATGATCTCAATTATGGACCAATGCCAACGTTTTGGCCAAACCGTTGGTATAGGTCCATAATAGAGCCCCTATACCAACGGTTTTGGACAAACCATTGGCATAGGTCCCCCATATACCAATGGTTTTTCCCAAAATATTGGTATATGTCCCAAAATCAAATAATCTATACCAAAAGTTCTCAAAACCATTGGAATAGTTAAATGTATTTTTTATGGAATCTTCTTACAGAGAACATTAAATAAATCTAAATTTAAAATATTTATGATAATAAATATATATATTTATGAAATTATGTTCAAAAAAGTCAATTTAGGTTAGTGGTTAGGTCGTTCAATCATAAACCAGAGGTAATAGGATCAAAACCAACAGAAATCTTCTTTTTAGAAATACATATACCAACGGTTTTATGGAACCGTTGGTATATATTTTCCATATTACTTATACCAATGATTTTGAAAACCATTGGTATAGGTCTATACAAATGGTTTTTCAAAAATATTTAGTATAGAAATATCCCCATGACTTACTAGCAAACTGTTCTCTAAACCGTTGGAACTGGATATACCAACGGTTTGGAGGCCTATACCAATGGTTTTAAACCATTGGTATAGGGTGCTTTTCTAGAAGTGGTTGGGACATGTATATATATGACCCATTACTGTCCTTTTAATGTAAATATTATTATAAAACCCTTTCTCTCTTATCCACCATTTTTATGATTTCTTATGTCACACTGTTGTGCTGCTGAAAGTGTACCATAGTTTTCCAAGCCAAAGTCATTATGTAGTGAATACCATGCCCATTTCTCTATCAACAATATTAACATTTTTTTCGAATTAACTTTTTGATTATAGAGTTTTATGTATGAATTCCACATTCTTTTTTCATGGAATAAATGATTATGTTTAATGATTCCATGTTATTAAATACATGTTGCATACTTATACATGAAATGAAATGATTAAAAAGGGTGAAACCTCATAGCGCTCCAATTCATTGGGTAAATATTAGTATCATGACACATCAATTGTAATGAGGGTTTACTCTTTCTAATTCATTTTAAATTATGGTTTAATCACGATCATAGTGGAATGGGCCTTGGATAATGCTAATACCATGTTACGTGTTGTTTCTACATTCCCATGTTATGATAATCATTCTATATCATGTCTTTATGTTCATATTTCTCTAACGATCCATTGGTATTCCTATTGCATAAGATATACTACATTCTTCATCATATGACTTTTTACTCCCTTACCGGGATTTATAGATCACCCTTTTCTAATTAAATTCCTCAGGTTATCCCATGAAATGCTAAGTACAAATGAATGTGTATGGTCATGTAAATGATGTTTTCAATACAGATGTTGTGCTTTATGTTCTATGTTGTTATGTTATGTTCCAAAACCCCAAAGACACTATAAATATCAATATTCTATGTTGTATCAAGTGAATGGTTTATGTAATAAATTATTATTGAGTGTGAAAGAAAGAGCAGGGTTGTTATATTGTATACCCGTTACACGAAAAGAGAGTACACAACATGTACTTGGGATTACATGACGTGTTACACTACGTGAGGTTGTGTCATAGTCTGATTCCAATACGTGACCAGTTTTACCATATTTTATCAAAAAAAAACTCTAAAGGTAAATGAAAAAAAGACACTCATACCTCAATGGAAGAACAAGGTTCTTAAAACTCACTCATTAATTGTAAGAAAAGTTATGAAATCATATAACATAACATATGATGTCACTATATAAATGAATACGATATTCCTTAGCTCATATAAATCTTAACCTATGAATTTATCATTTAATACAATATTATATGAAATTTAACTTATATCTTCTTCATTTTTGGATAAATATAGTATGAAGAAACCCTAGCTCAAAATAATCATATGAAGAAAAACATTTCCATTGTAAAACGTGTTTCTACATCATAGAGATTCATAAATTAGTACAATGTGATATAATACCTATGTTGGAAGAGTCTAAACTATCATAGTAACCATATTGATGAAGTGAACACTACTTTATTACTAATTTTTTGTGTCCCCAATAATCATTACTACTATTGGTCTACTCTATGAGATTTAACAAAATAGTGTCAAATATGAGACTCTTGTACTTTTCCCAACAACATTGAATGGGTAAAGCTATACCATAATAATATATATCTCAAGATACTTTTTTTTGATATTAATACATATGATTTAATCATCATGATGGATTGTCTTATTCAATTAAAGGATCAAATCAAATTTTATTGGCATCAAGTTATTTTATGGGAATCAGAATGACCAATCCAATATTTTAGGGGGAGGGGTATATTTATTAAATCACGAATTGTCTAATGGAAGGAGTAATTGGATCATTTTCTTGTCACTTGATTGTATTATGGCTTAGTTACATGTAGGGAGAAAATATACATCTTCTTCTGAGGGTAGTGAATAGATATCGTGATGTTTTCCTTAAGTATTTCTATTAGAGTATACATAAGTGGAATGTGGGGTTTTACATAGATATTGTAATAAATAGAATTCCCATATCACTTACATAATATTTCAGGGAACCATTGTAGTTTTTAGAGTTGAAGGCATAATTATATGGGTTGGAGTAGAGGGGATACATTCCATCAAGTGTTTCTCCTTGGGGAGTGCTGGTTTTATTTTCTTAAAAAGATTCTATAGCTTGAGGTTCTGAATAGAATATCAAAAAAAGAACCATGTGATAGGGAAAGATATATTTACTTTACTGTAAATTGATGACATGTTTTAGTATTTAATGGGGTCTCATTGGTTTTCCATGATCAATATTTCATATAGTTTTCTTTTGTTATGGGAAAAGAAATAAGATATTTAGATAAGATCATTACACTATTATTATGACCGTTCTGAGTTTTTGGTTAGGAATTTTTTACACATCAATGCTCATAAAATATTCATTTAATTGATTTTTTTATAGATATATGGCTTCATTCTAGGTTGTATTTTTAGATAATATATTTATTCACTCATGATTAGAGGATGTTGATTGGTAGAAAAGAGAGATTATATTTGAAACTCTCTATGATTATAAGATATTAAATACGTTCAATAAATGTTATATATTGATCCAAGAGGTGGATTCCATGAGTCCTTTTTTTTCATAGGAGTGGATATATGTCAATCCTTAGAAGGTAAATGTAGTGATTTCTTATGAAAGACTGGATAATGTATTGATGATACTGTGTTTTCAAGGATTCAATGTGTATTATTGTAGATCCATTCATAACTTCTCATAGTTTTATTATCCTATACTATATTTTATCACAACCCAACCACATTGGGAACATTTTTTGGGACTATATAGAATATGAAAATAACCCCAAGGCCCAACCCCAATGAGACCTCAGCTGGTGACTATCATTAAGGGTATAAAACATTTAATTGGGAAGAATTACCCTTATAAACCTAGGATAAAATATAATATAAAATTCCCAATAATATTTGATATATAAAATTAAATTGGTATCCAATTATATATGAATGTTTTAGAAGAAACATAGCCTCAAAATTGTAATAGAAAAAAAGATCTACGGAAGTAATTCTAGTCATAGATCCATGCTCTGAGCTAGTAATTTCTAACTTGATCTCAAACAATTAGGTGGAAAAATGAAATATAATTTTATATACAATGTGGTGGTCATACATGTATACTTGGTTTGGTAATACTCAATACATATCATGGAAATATGTAAGAAAAATACTATAACATTAGTAAATATATAGTAGAACCAACATGAACCCACCCGATTAACTATCTTCCAACCTCACCAAGGTTAGATTTCCTAATATCATATCTAATTTTAATAACATATTATGAAAATAATATATCAAAAAGGTACCTACCAACCACTTCCATAAGAATTTCCACTCTCACACACTATCGAAAAATTTACAAATACTATGATCCCTTCCATATAATCACATAATGATATATCACATCACAACCATAACAATAGCATTATATTCACCACATACCACATACCACGTCATACAATATATTTTAACCAAACACCACCAATTCATAACCACATGTTTTCTTTTTATAGTAGGGTATTATGAACACTGTATACTACTAGAATTTTTGGCATTGAATCCCCCTGACATGGGAGACCGCCTTTGGCTGTCCCTGTAGGTACCCAACAGCGACATCCAATGGTGACCCCTGCCCTTTGTAAAAAAACACAGGGATTCGGCACCCTCGCACCGTCGACCTCGACCTAGCCCCCCCCCCCCCCCCCCCGTCGCCGCCCTCCCCCACTACCCTGCTTCACCGCGCGCCCCGCCGCCCTCCACCACTCACCGCCCTCGTCGGCCTCCACCCTACATGCGCCCTCTTCCCTTTGCCCTCTAGCTTCAGCCGCCCTCTGACCTCTAGCCATCCTCCACTCCCCTCCGGCGTCCCTCCGCCCTCTGCCCTCCCCCTTCGTCTCCTACCCCAATGACCTCCTGCCTCTGGCCGCCGCCCTCGGCCCTCCCCCTCCCCCACCCCGGATGACCCCCGCACCCCGGACAACCCCCCCCCCCCCACCACAGATATCCCCCCCCCCCCGCACCCTGGACAGGGCCCCCGCACCCCAGACGGCCCCCACCCCTGCACCCCAGACACCCCCCACCCCGGATAGCCCCCTCCGCACCCTAGAGAGCCCCCTGCATCCCGGACACCCCTCCCCTCACCCCGGACATCCCCCACCCCCCGCACCCTGAACACCTCTCCCCGCACCCCGGACAGCCCCCCCCCCCCCCCCCCCCCCGCACCCCGGAAACCCCCCCCCCCCCCACCCCGGACAACCCCACCCGTTGACCATCCCCGTCCCCTCACAGACTCCTCTCCTCCGGCTCCCCACCGCCACCTCCCATCCCCTCCCTTTCCGCACAACCTTTGGCTTCATCTCTCCTTCGCTACCTCTCCTCTCCCTCGCAGCACCACCTTCGGCTCTCCTCCCTTCCAGGTTTGTAGCGCAATCAGGTATGACATGGGCTTTCACATACATTATTATTTTATCAATGGTTCCTAAACAAATGGTTAGTATTTTTTTAAAATATAGTTTATTTGAAAAATGTAAATGTAATAAGTATTGTGTAAATGTTTGTTATACAGATATTATTATGGATAAGAGTTGGATTGATCTTCCAAATCGAACATCTAGAGAATATTTCAATGGAATTATGCAGTTTATTGACTTCACTAGAGGATTTAAAAGTGAATATATTAGTTGTCCAAGTAGAAAATGTCCTAACAGATTTAAATTCACACGAGATACTGTTAGAGAGCACCTATTATTAAATTGATTTATGAAAAATTATAAGAGTTGGAATCTTGACGGAGAAGAATATGTTCATTTTCAAAATATGGATGCAGCTAAGATGGATGTTGATGCAAGGATGAATGATCCAATGCATGAAATGATTACTGAAATGGTACGTGGGTTTGATCCTGAAGGCATTGACATCCAGAATCTTGAGACCGGTGAGATAAATCTTCTCTCTGGTGTAGATCATGATTCGAGGAGGTTTTAAAAAGTACTTGATGATGCGAAAAAAGAATTATATCTTGGATGTACTTATTACAATAAACTGTCATTTATCGTGGAGTTGTTGTATTTTAAGACATTGAATAATTGGTCAGACACATCATTCGACATGCTTTTGGTGTTATTGAAAAATGTTCTTCCTGTCGACACTAAGATTCCTGAGTCATATTACTATGCTCGTAAGTTGACAAAGAACTTAGGTTTTACATATAAGACCATAGATGCATGTGAAAAAAACTGTATGTTTTTTAGAAAGGAAACTGCCCATTTGGATATTTGTACAGTTTGTGGTGCTTCCTGGTCGAAAGAGAATAGGGGAAATAAGACTCATCAATGTTAGATTGTGATACAGGGGAAACCGATTTCCGTAAAGAAAATGCATTACTTTCCCCTTAAACTGAAGTTGAAAAGATTTTTTATGTTATCTAAAGTTTCTAATTTAATGAGATGGAATGCAGAAAGAGTTCATCAATGTGATATGTTAACCCCCGGAAGACTCTCATGCATGTAAGCATTTTGATAAGATACATCCCAACATTGTTAAAGATGTTCGTAATGTCCGATTGGGATTGGAAATAGATGGTTTCAATCAATTCAAGTCTACGGTTGGTGCAACTCATAGCACATGGCTGATGGTGTTGGTTCCATATAATCTTCCTCTGTGGATTTGTATGGAGCAACAATTTATATTACTTTACACTCTTATTGATGGACCTAAAAGTCCATGGGATAAGATTGATGTTTACCTTCAGCCATTGATTGATGTGTTGAATGAATTTTGGGGTGATGGTGTGATGACTTTTGACTGTGAAACGAATGAAATGTTCAAACTGCATGCTGCTTTATTGTGGAAAATCAATGACTTCCCAGCATATTCAAATTTACCAGGCTGGAGTATGAAAGAGGAATTTTATTTCCCTTATTTCAATAAAATTAAAAACTATGTATGGATTAAACATTCCAAAAAATGGGCCTACATGGGTCACAGGCGTTTTCTCCCCCCTCAACACAGGTTCAAAAAGGACAGAGTGGCATTTTATGTTTCTAGAGAGTTCATACCAACACCGAAAATCATGATAGGAGTCTAAATGTTATCATAGATTGAGGAAGAAAACATCTGCATGGTATATGAAATTCAGGATTTGGTGTCTCCTCCAGTATGTAATATTCTTACTGCGGGTAGGCAGTGCTGTCACAATTGAAAAAAGAAATGTATTTTTTATATTCTTCAGTATTGGAAAACTAACATGGTGAGGCATATTTTGGATGTCATGCACATTGAAAAAAATGTTTCCGATAACATATTGGGGACCATTTTAGGTGTCAGTGGAAAATAAAAGGACCATGTTAATGCACGCTGTGATTTGGAATAAATGGGTTTAAGGAAATAGGTGCATTTACAGTTAGCTGAGGGAAACCAGGCATATATGCCTTCTGCACAGTATACGATGACTACAAAGGAGAAAGAGACATTTCTTTTCTATTTTGAATATAGTCAAGGTGCCTGATGGTTACTCTTCTAATATTTCAAAGTGTGTGAATCTGACTAGCAAGACATTACAAGGGTTGAAAAGTCATGACAATCACATACTACTTCAGCAGTTGATTCCAATCAGAATTTGTGATTGTTTATCCCCCAATGTTGTTCAGCTGTTGATTGAGATGAGTAATTTTTTTAGACAACATTGTTTAAGAAATCAATAAATGAGTTATTCAAAAAGTTTTCAGGACTGAATTATACTTATGATTTGTCACTTTGAGAAACATCCCCCCCCCCTCATTTTATGATGTTATGGTCCACATGACAGTACAGCTAACTAATGAAGTAATGGCTGCTAGTCCAGTGCAATTCAGATGGATGTATCCTATTGAATGGTATTTGAGTACATCGAAAATATTTCTATGCAACAGAGCTCGTCCGGAGGCATCAATAGCCAATGGTTATTTGATGGATGAGTGTACTAATTTTTGTGCAGAATATCTTACGGATGTTGAAACAAAATTAGATAAGCCCTCTCGGATTCATTATGGTCCAGTTGGAGAAGGAACTGCATTTGATATGGACAACATCGAGTGGATACAAGAACATCGATATATCTTGTTCAATACTCCATAAGTTGCCCCATAAATGTAGTAAGTATCTTATCAATGTGCTTGTATAACTTTTACATGTTTTTTTTGCATAAGTTGATCATTTAAACATCGTGTTATCATTTGAAGGCAACAAATTAATGAGATAAAAGAATATATGTATCGTGCTACTGAGTTGCAAATTAAACAATCTCATTATGCGTCATTTCATATTTGGTTCAAGGATTATGTATGTATAATGTGATTTTCATTATGAGTGAAGTATTAGACTAATTTCATTCTGCATATATCAGTATTGAATTTTATAAATTATGTAGGATTGTAAGCTGAGGGAGTTAGGGGACCCCACTCTAACTGAAGTATTTATCCAACTGGCTGAGGGTCCATCTGTAACAGCTCGTCGTTATAAAGCTATTGATGCTAATGGTTTTCCATTTTACATTAAAGATGTTGACGACAAACGAGCAATAAAAAACAGTGGAATTAGTTGTCCATTTGTTGATTCTGGTTATTACTAGGGTCAATTGATAGACATCATTGAAGTTTCTTACACACATGGTTTGAAGTACATATTGTTAATGTGTTATTGGGTTGATCCAGTGTGTGGATGTCAAGTCGATCAATATCAGTTTTCATTGGTGAATTTTAACTATATGTTATACAGAAATAATGAATGAGTTGAGAATGAACCTTTCATTTTGTCATCACAAGCGGAACATGTATTCTTCGTTACTTTGCCTTTGAAACCACGTTGGCAAGTTGTTGTCAAAATCTCTCGGCGAGGAGTGTTTTTATTTGAAGAAGATGAACCCAAGACTGTTCCGTTTGATTACCAACAGTTTGATCAACATATTTTAGTTCAACGTGCAGAAGATAGTTATTGGGTCAGAGCGGCTCTTGAAGGAGAAACGGTTGATTTTCATGCTTAATGAAAGGTATAATAGTTTTCCTTCTATTCAGTATTGAATGTCCTAGGATATCTTAAATTATCTAACCATTTTATAAATTCTTGTATGTTTTAATCCTCATTTTTTGAAGTTTATTCAGTTATAAATATTTATGGTGATTTTACTCTTGGTTTATTGATGTTATTGTCGGTGTATCTTCCATTTGAGGTATTCTTCATCTGGTTCATGTGCTGCTTGAATATTTATTAATTCTATTTTAAATTTGGCTATGCATTGGCTGGTTTTGTACATAATTTGTATATCTGTTTTGTTAACTTTCTGATTTTTTAAAATTCATTCACAACTAATTATTCAATTCATTTTATGTTTGATTAACAATTGTACAAGTTTTATTATTTTAAGAACAATCCAATTTATCTTTTAGACACTTTGAATTGTCCCCTTACTAATGTTTTCTATGACTCCACGCATGTCAGGGGAGAGGAAGCATATCCACATCATCCATCCGAGGCATCTATGACTCTGGGTCAAGGTATGTTTGAATATCATTGTCTCTATTATTTATATAATTGATAAACATATATATATATATATATATAACATCTGTCAAATTATATATAAAATTTCAACATGATCAGACACGATTGCTTCTTCCTCTCGCGAGAGAGGCCCCGGTCGTGGCATTTTATCATGGAATTCCGACACGACGATTGATGTTTCATTTGATGAGGTATTTCATCCTATGGGACCGAATTCCCCTGCATTTATTCGTCACCTAGGTCATATCATACGTGACCCACATCGATTTCCATTGACCACGCGTGACTGGGCTTCTATCCATCAGGACACATTACATCGTCTTTGGAGGGAGGTTCAGGTAAGAAGACCATTTTACTTTATTATCTATGTATAAACAATACTAATATGTGTGATTTTTTTCTTTATAGAAAAATCTGAAAGTATGCTACTAAGAGTTTCGGCTCATGTGTATGAGCAAATGTCATAAGATTTGGAAAGACTATAAAGGCAAAGTGAAGAGGGACCACTAGGTACCAAATGTGGGTGCCCTAGACATTCTGGAAAAAGTCCCAAGAGGTGTCCTCCTGGCTCAGTGGTGTGACTTTGTTGCATATTGGTCTATTGAGGGTGTTGAGGTTTGTATATTTATTTTGGTGTATATATATTTTTAAGAATGTGTGATTGGTTTGAAATTTGAATGAATTGAATATAGAAGGTGTTAGCATGCCATTCTGAGAATCGAGCGTTGTAGGGACCACCTCACAGGCTCGGGACTCGTCACGTGTCTCAGATCCGACATGAGGTATTTGTTATTCATTTTTTTATTTATTAATTAATATGGTTTTGTGTTTATATTCTATTCATATACAGTTGCGGGAGCAAGGTGCATCGACTAAAAAAATGACGGTGTGGATGAGGACTCATGATCACAATGATTCAGAGGCTGTAACATTGATAGTAAGTGCTTGTACTTACCAATACTTACATAAATCTATATATTAACATATATATGTATATATATTTAAATATTTCATAGGATCAATTTGAAGCTGAGTTAGAACATCTGCCAGAGGACCAGCGACAACTTCCCATGCGAAGGGATGAGATCTTTCATCGCATTATTGGTCGGTACAAGCATGGATATAGTTTGACCTATAGAACAGGGATTCCTCGTTCTATAGTGTCACGTGCTGTGGTTGTCAGTCCTGTTGTTGCTCAGATGACACAACAGTTGTCAGATTTCGAGGCACGACTGCACGCTTCCGAGGAGGCAAATGCGCAATTGACCGCTGATGTTAGAGCACTACGGGAATATGTGCGTCCATGTGATGGGGCAGGGGATCATATGACGTAGGTTTATACTATATTTATTTATTTAATTTAAATTAGTTTTGTTATGAAAATATTCATAATGTTTATTTGTTGTAGGCCCCTGGCCCACCGGATGGATGTAGTAGTGATGACCACAGGTGACACATCATATTCACGAGGTGTGTTTCTGTTTTTACTGGTGGGGTTGTTATTGATGTATAAGTTGGGTTTATAGTGAGATTTATTGTGATTTGGGAGTATCATGTCTATCTGATGAAATGTTTTTATTATGAAATGTGATAATACCTTTGAAATTATTTTACTAATGAAGTACATTGGAGCCTTTGTTACCAAGGTGTTGGGTTTAGTATTGGGCCTTTTATTTTAAAATGACATATCCTTCTATGTTTTATTTTAAATTGAGTATACTAGGACTATTTAACAAAGTATTATTATCGAGAACTAGGGTGGAATCTGATTGATTCGATTTAGATCATACCCTACACCCCCACCCCGAACAACCCCCACCCCTGAAGAGCCCCCCCCCCACCTCGGACAGCCCCCCCGCACCCCCGTACAGCCCCCACCCCGCACCCCCCCGGACAGCCCCCCACCTGGGAAATCACCTCCGCCCTCGTATAGCCCCCCACTCCGGATAGGCCTCCCACCCCTGGACATCCCCACTGCACTCCCCCGGACAGCCCCACCCACCCCGGACAGCACCCCCCACCCCCAGACAGTACCCCCACCCCGGACAGCCCCCCGCATCCCCAGACAGCCCCCCTGCACTCCCCCCTCGGACAGCCCCACCCACCTGGACAACACCCCAACCCCCGGACAGCCCCCCGCACCCCCGTACAGCCCACCCGCACGCCCGTATAGCCCACCCGCACCCCCCGGACAACCCCACTCACACAGACAGCACCCCCACCCTCGTACACCCCCCCACACCCCCCGGACATCCCCACCCACCCAGACAGCACCCCCACCCACGGACATCCCCCCACCCTCGTACAGCCCACCCCCCAGATATCCCCCCCCCCCGCACCCCCAGACAACCCCTTACCCCGGACACCCCAACCCTCGTACAGCCCCCACCCTGGACAGCCCCCCGCACCCCCGTATATCCCCCCACCCTTCACCCCCCAGATAGCCCCCACCCCGGACAGCACCCCCCGCCCTTAGAAGCCCCCCCCACCTGCACCCCCCGGACAGCCCTGACCACCCGGACAGCACCCCCACCCCCGGACAGCCCCCCCACCCCGGACAACCCCCACCCCCATACAGCCCCCACACCAGTCAGCCCCCCCCCCCCGTACCCCCCGTAAAGCCCACCCGCACCCCCTGGACAACCCCAATCACCCCATAATGCCACGAAATCAGACGACAAAAATCGCGGAGTGAATTGTGGAATGGTCGGACAGACGACATGCCAATCGGAGGTGTCGTTTGATAGCGGTGACCGGAAACACGTTTCAGAGTCATTAAACACCAAAACGGCGTGTCACGGTCAAATTTAGAGAAAATGTGATCCGAATGACCTAAAACCTCATGAGAACAATAGGAATATCATTTTTGAGATTCAGAAGGAGACGACAGGTCCATCAGACATGCGGTGCGCGAGGTACGACCGAATGCGTCGTTTTTAGCAGTTTGGCGCGCTCTAAAAGGACGCACTGGTTGGTCAAAACCACCTAAACGACCTCAGAATACCACGAATTCACATGACAACAACCACGGAGTGAATTTTGAAATGGTTGGATATATGACACATCAATCGGAGGTACCGTTTGACCGTGGTGACTGGAAACACGTTTCTGGAGTCATTAAACACCAAAACGGCGTGTCACTGTCGAATTCAGATCAAACGTGTTCCGAATGACCTGAAACCACACAAGAACGATATGAATATTATTTGTGAGATGAAAGAGGAGATGGCACATACATCGGACATGCCGTACATGCGGTATGACCGAATGTGTTGTTTTTAGCAGTTCGACGCGCTCTAAAAGGGCCCGTTGGGTGGTCAGAACCCCCCAAATGACCTCAGAATGCCACAAAATCACACGAGAACAACCACAGAGTGAATTTTAAAATTTTCAGATAGATGGAATGTCAATCAGAGGTTCTGTTTCACCACGGTGACAGGAAACACGTTTCTGGAGTCATAAAACATCAAAACGGCGTGTCACGGTCGAATTCAGTGCATACATTCTTTGAATGACCTAAAACTGCACGAGAACGATACAAATATTATTCGTGATATTCAAGAAGAGATGGAACATTCATAGGATGTATAGTGTGCGTGGTACGACCGAATGTGTCGTTTTCAACAGTTCAGCGCGCTCTAAAAGGGCACGGTGGGTGGTCAAAACCACCCGAACGACCTCAGAATTCCACGAAATCAGGCAACAACAACCACAAAGTGAATTGTGAAATGATTGGATTGATGGAACATCAATCGGAGGTTCCATTTGACCGTGGTGACAGGAAACGCGTTTCCAGAGTCATTAAACACCAAAACGGCGTGTCACGGTCGAATTCAGAGAAAACGTGCTACGAATGACCTGAAATCACCCGAGAACGATAGGAATATTATTAGTGAGATTCAAGGGGATATGTCACATCCATCGGACATGCGGTGCACACGGTACGACTGAATGTGTCATTTTTAGTAGTTCAGCATGCTCTAAAAGGGTGCGCTGGATGGTCAAAACCACCCGAATGACCTCGGAATGCCATGAAATCACACGAGAACAACCAGGGGGTGAATTGTGAAATGGTCGGACAGACAGTATGTCAATTGGAGGTGCCGTTTGACTGCGGTGATCGGAAACACGTTTCCGGAGTCATTAAACACCGAAACAGCATGTCACGGTCGAATTCAGAGAAAAAAATGCTCCGAATGACATGAAACCGCATGAGAATGATATGAATATTACTCATGAGATACAGGAGGAGACAACATGTCCATCGGACATGCGGTGCACGCGGTACGACTGAATGTGTCGTTTTTAGCAGTTCAGCGCGCTCTAAAAGGGCATGATGGGTGGTCAAAACCACCCAAATGACCTTGATATGCCACGAAATCACACGAAACAACCGCGGAGTGAATTGTGAAATGGTCAGATAGACGACATGTCAATCGGAGGTGCCGTTTGACCGCGGTGACTGGAAACACGTTTTTAGAGTCAAAAAATACCAAAACGGCGTGTCACGGTCGAATTCAGAGAAAACGTTCTCTTAATGACCTGAAACTGCTCAAGAACGATAGAAATATTATTCCTGAGATGTAGGAGGAGACGACACATCCATCAGACATGCGGTGCGCGCGGTACGACAGAATGTGTCAATTTCAGCAGTTTGGTGTGCTCTAAAAGGGCGTGCTAGGTGGTCAAAACCACCAGAACGACCTCAAAATGCCACGAAATCACACGACAACAACTGCGGAGTGAATTGTGAAATGGTTGGACAAACAACATGTCAATCGGAGGTGATGTTTGTCCGCGGTGACCGGAAACGCGTTTCCGGAGTCATAAAAAACCAAAATGGCATGTCATAGTCGAATTCAAAGAAAACGTGCTTCGAATGACCTGAAACCGCACGAGAATGATAGGAATATTATGCATGAGATGCAAGAGGAGAAAGAACACCCATCGGACATGCAATGCGTGTGGTAAGACTGAATGTGTCGTTTTCAGCAGTTCGGCGTGCTCTAAAAGGGCACGCTGGGTGGTCAAAACCATCCGAACGACCTCGAAATGCCACAAAATCAGACGATAAAAACCGCGGAGTGGAATCTGAAATGGTCGGATAAAAGGCACGTCAATAAGAGGTGTTGTTTCACCGTGGTGACCGGAAACGCGTTTCTAGAGTCATAAAACACCAAAACGGCGTGTCACGGTAGAATTCAGAGAAAACGTGCTTCGAATGACCTGAAACCGCACGAAAACGATAGGAATATTATTCGTGAGATGTACGAGGTGATAGAACGACCATCAGAAGTGCAGTGCGCGCAGTACTACCGAATGTGTCATTTTCAGCAGTTCGACTCACTCTAAAAGGGCGCGTTGGGTGGTAAAAACCACCCAAATGACCTCGGAATTCCACGAAATCACACGAAATCAACCGCGGAGTAAACTTTGAAATAATAGGATAGACGGCACCTCAATCAGAGGTGCTGTTTGACCGCGGTGATAGGAAACACTTTTTTGGAGTCATAAAACACTAAAACGGCGTGTCACCATCGAATTCAGAGAAAACTTGCTCCGAATGACCTAAAACCGCACGGGAAGGATAGAAATATTATGCGTGAGATGCAGGAGGAGACAGCACGTCAATCGGACGTGCGGTGCGCATGGGACAACCGAATGTGTCATTTTCAGCAGTTCGGCGCGCTCTAAAAAGGCGCACTGGGTGGTCAAAACCCCCCAATCTACCTCAGAATGCAAAGAAATCAGACGAAAACAACCGCGGAGTGAATTGTAAAATAGTTGGATAGACGACACATCAATTAGAGGTGCTGTTTGACCACGGTGACCAGAAACGCGTTTCCGGAGTCCTTAAACACCAAAACTGGGTGTAAAGGATGAATTTAGAGAAAATGTTTTCAGAATGACCTGAAACCACACGAGAACAATGGGAATATTATGCATGAAATGCAGGAGGAGATGACATGTCCATCAGACGTACAGTGTGCGCGGTATGACTGAACGTGTCGTTTTCAGCCGTTCGGGGTGCTCTAAATGGGCGCGCTAGGTGGTCAAAACCACCCGAACATCCTCAGAATGCCATGAAATCAGACGAAAAAAACCGCTGAGTGAAATGTGAAATGGTCGGATAGAAAAAACATCAATGGGAGGTATTGTTAGACTATGGTGACCGGAAACGCGTTTCTGGAGTCATAAAACACCAAAACGGCGTGTCACGGTCGAATTCAGAGCAAACGTGCTCCGAATGACCTGAAATCGCACGAGAACAATAGGAATAATATTCTTGAGATGTAAGAGGAGACGACACATCCATCGGATGTGCGGTGCACATGGTACGACCGAATGTGTCGTTTTCAGCAGTTCGATATGCTCTATAAGGGCACGTTGGGTGGTCAAAACCACCCGAACGAGCTCTGAATGCCACGAATTCACACGAAAACAACCGCTGAGTGAATTGTGAAATGGTCGGATAGATGAAAAATCAATCAGAGGTGATGTTTGACCACGGTGACTTGAAACGCGTTTCTAGAGTCATAAAACACCAAAACGGTGTGCCACCATCGAATTCAGAGAAAACCTCCTCCGAATGACCTGAAACTACACAAGAATGATAGGAATATTATTCATGAGATGCAGGAGGAGACATCACATCCATCAGATGTGCAGTGCGCATAGGACGACCGAATGTGTCGTTTTCTGTAGTTTGGCGCGCTCTAAAAGGACGCGCTGGGTGGTCAAAACCACCCAAACGACCTCGAAATGCCCCGAAATCACATGAAAACAACCGTAGAGTGAATTTTAAAATGGTTGGATAGACAGTACATCAATCGGAGGTTCTGTTTGATCACAGTGACCGAAAACGTGTTTCCGGAGTCATTAAACATCAAAACGGCGTGTCAGGGTCAAATTGAAAGAAAACGTGCTACGAATGACCTGAAACCGAATGAGAACTATATAAATATTATTTGTGAGATGTAGGAGGAGACGACACATCCATCAGACGTGCGGTGCATTTGGTATGACCAAATGTTTCATTTTCAGTAGTTCGACGCGCTCTAAAAGGGCGCGCTGGGTGGTCAAAACCACCCGAACAACCTCGGAATGCCACGAAATCACAAGACAACAACCTCGGAGTGAATTGTGAAATGGTCAAACATACGACACGTCAATAGAAGGTGCTGTTAGACCGCGGTGACTGGAAACACGTTTTCGGAGTCATAAAACACCAAAATGGCGTGTCACGGTCGAATTCAGAGAAAACGTTCTCCGAATGAACTGAAATCGCACGAGAATAATAGTAACATTATTCTTGAGATTAGATAGGAGAGGGAATGTCCATCGGACATTCCGTGTGTGAGGTATGACCGAATGTGTTGTTCTCAGCAGTTTTGTGCGCTCTAAAAGGGAGCGCTGGGTGGTCAAAACCACCCGAACGACCTCGGAATGCCACGAAATCACACGAAGACAACCACGAAGTGAATTCTGAAAGATAAGGAAAACGTCAATAGGTGGTTCTGTTTGACTGTGGTGACAGAAAATGCGTTTCCGGAGTCATAAAATATCAAAACGGCGTGTCACGGTCAAATTTAGAGCAAATGTGCTCCGGATGACCTAAAAACACACGAGAACGATGAGAATATTTTTTGTGAAATGCCAGAGGAGATAGAACGTCCATCGGACTTGCGGTGCACGTAGAAAAAATTAATTTTATGACAACAAAAAACACTATCCTAAACTAAAGCAAAGAAACCAAAATAAGAAAAAAAAAATTAAAAAATGATAAAATTTCCTAAATTAGTGGTTTTAAATTATTAGAGCATCCTTGAGATTTCAGATTTCATTTTATTATATGTATATAATAAATGAATAAAGATGTAAAATTTATGTTTGTTTTGTTTAGTTTTCTTTGTATCTTATTGTAGGTTTTTAGAGCAGATGGCTGCGGATCGTTGAAGCATGTATATCATTTATTGTTTATGATGATCTTGATATTTATTGTGTTCGGATTTGTTTTTAATTTTTTATGATTTATATGTGCTTTTTTTTGTATTATGAATTTTTTTTTAATATTTTCTTCCAGTGTAGCGACCGCCATTGGCGGTCGCTATAGGCTGAAGTCCCGGCCACTTTCAGCAACCGCCAGTAGCAATCGCTGTAGGCCGGATTTTCGTCCGGCTTCAGTGACCGCCACGGTTGCTATAGGCTGATAGCGTCGGGCCTAAAGCGACCGCCATTGCCGGCCGCTGGGCAGTCTCTACAGGCCAATAGCGACCGCCAATGGCAGTCTCTATTGGCCTCTGTTTTAGTACTATCATGCGTTTCTCGTACCATTAATGACCCCCACCCTATCCCAAATCCTCCATCATATTATCATCACATTGAATCATTTTCAATTTCACCATAACTTTTGCAAATCATTTTTGATAGCATTTTTGGAAGGGGTAGAACGTAAGAAGTGGTGGTAAGCCATCCATTCTCTTTCTAACCAAGATGTCTGGGGAACACACATGGAACAAAAAACATTTGGGCATCAGTAATGTTCTCCAACATGGGTGGGGTCCCAATAAGATCATAAGAAAATACAACAATAGTATAAATACACACGAAATAAATATTTCTATACTCATTACAACCACCTCATTATCCCTATAACATGTTACCCCCACTGCAAATTACAATATCATAACCAGCACCACCTTCCACAAAAATCCACCCCAAACATTCAAAATTCTCTCATGAACCCATCATATAATTATTTATATATTTTATTTTTAAAAATCATATTATATTCATTATAAAATCCAAGTTCATATTTAATTAAAATTCATTATATAGTGATTTCACAAATTTTTCTTAGTCGTTACCCATTCATTATAAAAATTAACAATTTTTTATAGCCCATGGTTTGTGAAATTACCACCCACTTCTATTACTGTATTCATCATAACCATTAAAATTAAAATTAATATTTTCATATATAATACCATCCCAAAAAACACCAAAAAATTCCACTAAATTCATATTAGAAAACATTTAAATGGCCACCATAAAATCCACAAAACCATTAATTATTTCTTCACAATCTTCCATGTCACCACTTCCATATCACCTATCATACCATTCATTATTTTTACATCAATAACTAGACTGAAACATTCCAACCATGAAAAAAAAACCACCACACCTACTTCCCAACACATTAAAACAACTTGAAACCATAGATAAAAATCTATAACCACCTGCAAAAATAATTCGAACAACAATAGAAAAAAATGAAAAAATAATTTTGAAACCCAAAAACTTCAAAAATTTCTTTTTTATAATGAGTATTCACATTAAATTAAATATCTCATAAAGAGGTGATAATATGATAATTCATATTTAAGACATAATATTCTTTAACATATTTCAATAAAAACATTTTATGAAATATTACTTCAATAACCCGATCACTAAAACCACACATTCATCACAATAGCAAGGAACTAATTCTAGAAATATCAAAGTGCCCAAATAACTATTTTATTTCATAAAACTAGGAAAATCATAGAAAATTCAACCAATACCATCTGTTTCTATTAGTTTAATTCATTATATTCATTAATATAATCTACAATAACAACCTAATTAAGGAAAGATCATGATAAATCTGTATATCGAAATGAATTAAATTTAAAAGTCTTGAATCCTATAAATCAGTATGAAGAATATAGGAAACACCAAAATGGAATGGAGAATAGAATTATCAACCACCACCAAACATAAAAGAGACCTCCATAGAATCTACCTTATTGAATAACCATCAAACAATACTAAAATTTTAACAATATTAATGAAATTTGTATAACATAACCTTGTTGGAGGAAGAGGTCATGAGGAAACAAATTCGGAAAAGAATAATGGAACCTTGGATCAAGGTCAAGTTCACCACATAGTTTTGGTTGTTAATATGAATTAACATTTCAATATGGAGTGACAAAATATTATTGAATATAATTTGAGTTTTAGGGAAAGGAATGGAAACCAACCCCAATGGAGAGTATGTAATATTTTATTGAAGAATCCCAATGGGGTTTCACCACAATATGGAAACCTTATATATGCTAATGGTTCCTTTGTTAAAAGACAGATCCCAAATCCAATCATTCAGAAGGAAACATATCCCACTATATTAGAATTTGTTTTACCCTTTTAGAAATTGTCCACACCACCACCCTATAATGTTTCTACCCAACATGGTTGTGGATCCCTCGACCAAAACTCCCTTCAAAGAACCACTACTAAATGGATGATATACCTCACCATTTCAATCCCACAATGAACACGAATATTGAAAGGAGGGACCGATCATTCCATTTCCCACATCCTTAATGACCTAACCAAACCTCAACTCAATAACACAATGACCACCTACATGACCCTTTCTGCCTTCACTGTTGCCCACACAGAAGAACACAAGGCACCATGCTCAAGGAGGCCAGAATCATAAGATGATATACTCTTACCCATTTAAATATGTTCTTCACCAATACATCTATATGCAATATTCTCATCTAAATTCCCATCTACATATATTATATAACCACCACACTAAAAGGACATTACCAAAATTGGTGTTTCAAACATCGAATTCCCTATGAACCCCAATTGCTTTCTCACTATAGCTGTAGGTTGAAAACAGAAAAAACTACAAGATAAAACAATGGAATTTTGGATCATAGAGTGTGAAAAAGTAACCCTTACCCTTTAAATCAACTAAAAACTCCCTCTTAAAGCCTGAAAAAATTGGAAAACAAAACGAAGGATTTTGAAAAACTAGGCCCTTACATCAGGAACCCCTGAAACTATCATCTTCCACAAGAATAAAAACTACATAAGGGAATAACAAAACATCCACCATACCTAAAAAATGTCTCAAATTGATTCCTATAAAATAGAATATTGTCATTAACAAGACATTATATAATAAATGAATGATAAATATGAAACAATTCATCCATACACAACCAACCCAATCAATATAGAATAAAAAGGATAAAAAAATGGGATACTAAGTGTTCACATGTAACTCAAATTCCTATTTACTCTCTTGTAAGACACCGTTCCTCTAAAAAAACCCTAACTAATGGACTAATATATGCACGTAGTACCTTCCCTCGAAGATCTAGAATATTAATCATTTTCTACAGGAACGTTGTGTCCTCCAACACATCATAATATAACCAATTGATGACATGGGGGTCATCATGAATAAATCTATAAAGATATATAAATTGGAAAACGTCATTGATATAGTAAAAAAATGGGGGAACTGCTAAATGATATGCCACTTTGCTGATATTCCCCATGAATCTGAAAGAAAGCTTACTACCTCACCTAAAACACTATTTTCAGTAATGATATTTTACCCTTAAGAACAATGATATATAAAATAAAATTTTATAGGATTCATTCTATATTTAATATATGACATTAACGATCCTTTGACACCTTTATTTACTCTTGATTCATCTGAAATATCTAAGTCATTCTCTTCACAACATCGGGTCTATGGAACATTAACTCTCCAAACATAGCCCAACACAAAAGAGATATGAAAGTCCACAAATTGAATACCCAAAAAAGAGTTGTAAAAATATAAAAGTGATAACTATTATTATATCAAAATTCACTAATTTTTAGTAACTTCACCCATGATCTATTAAAATATCAAATATATACACATAGAATATCCTATAACTTCTAAGTGGTATGATTCTTCTCAATTTATGTATGAGAATGGATATAAGTTCTATGGTGGAGTTGAGAGAAGAAATAAATCCACAAACCTCCATATAATTTCAAGATAAATACAATATCCTAGTCAATGATGATGGTTCCCTGTACCCTGTGGAGCTGCACAATCTCTTCCATATATCACCCCACCAGAACATCTAGAAAACATGACTACTTAATCACTAGGTAATTAGAATAATTTAACAATGAATATATAATAATCCAAATATAATCACATATTCTTTGGGATTTAGATAAAATAGTGAATAAATCGATCAATATGTCCTCTAACTTTGACTTAAGGACATCTAAGGGTTATAATCGACCACTAAGGACATGTTGATTTGTTTTCACTAACTAGAAGAACAAACAATGCATTAATAACTCAACCCTGTATTTCTTCATCCAAAGATAATAGATATTAATCCTTAAGGAATGATACCTATAATATATATATTAAGATATAATACTTAATGTGAGCTATTATAAACATTAAGAACTACATTGTGCATTGCCAATGGAGAAAAAATATCTCTTGAAATAGTGTCAAATACTAATAATCCTTGGACCATACCTCATCTATGTAACTATATTAGAAGTGATCCCACAAGAAATATATATATATGCCCCTGATACTCCCCTTCTTACTCCAAAAATGATTATACTCTTTTTTGGTACATAGAACCTCTACTACCAACCTCCTATACATCAATATACACATTTGAAAGACCCCCCACCACTCTTTAAGTGTATCCAAAATTAAAAAACAACTATACATAACTTTTTTCCATATGAATCAAAAAATAGATTTACTACTCTAGGGTGTCTGTGATCTTGATGTAATTTCATACAAAAAAACCATTTATATATTCTTATGAATATTCAGATCATGTTTTGGGATGATATACATTTATATCTTTTTATTTATGGAGACCATAAATAATCTGCTAATGATTAAATGATTCCACACCTTTATGGAAAACTATAATTCATTTAGATCATGGGTGGAATAATTATGCTCATGGAGACATAATTTGTTAGATCAATTTGATATCACTATAATTTTTTACATAAAGATGCATCTTAAAACAAGGTGATATGTGTCACATAAAACATCAAACATCCCCATGCCCTAGAAACTAAGAAATGACATTATAATTCATGTTTCAAATTATGTAATCAAAATATTCAAGGCATAATTTTTTCCATATGATGGACTTGTAATTTCTGGTTAATTATGAAAATGGGGATTTAATATGAGAAGAATTAGATACAAATCCCTGATAATATCTCACACAATAAAGGATGCTATGGACCTTTACAACATTCATGTCTGCTTCCTAGGAAATAACCACTTATATATTTGAAAGATAAATTTCTACTCCCCATAGACAAATCACATTATTAAGAAAATTCACTAGATTCATCGTAAAATTTCACTAGGACACCATTATTTAGAGATGACAATGATAATGGATGTTTAAAATATCTCTAATATACTCTACATGATCCTGTTCTAACTTTTATTATATAACTATTTGATCAATTACACTACCATGAACAAATCTAGAAACTCATGAGATAAATATTTCATACTTAACAAGAAAATAATTTGGAAAATCTTGACATTTAATAGAATCAAAAATGAACTACAAGTTCCATAATTAACACATTAATGTAGTCTTTGGGATATAATCCTTATTCAACCTCATCTAATGATAATCAGAACAATGATTAATATTTTAAAACTAGCTTGGTCACTTTAATTTATTGAAAAAATTATAAATCCTCAGAAGAGGATACTGATTCTTTACTATCACATGATTCAACCAGTGATTTTCTATACATGTCTTTAGATAATCATCCACCTTCTTGGTGAACAACACCAGAGTTCTCTACTGTGATACGACAGTTTTCATAAAACACTTCTACATTAAATCTCAAATATGAATCCATAAATTATTTTTCTCATAATGTTACATCCAATAAGGATCCATAAAAATTATAAATATAGATGATGAAACTCTTTCCCAAACTGTATATCATATCAGGGGGTAGAATCACAACCTATTTTTTGAAAACCCATTAAAATCCTCAGGGAACTAAAACACCTACCATGGCACAAAAACCAACAAAAAAATTACCTAAAATATAAAATTTTCTTTTAATTCCAAAATACCTTATGATGATCTCCTTTCTATTTAAAATTGTGTTCAATTTTTTCAAATTATAGAATAAAACTATCTTATAGAAGTAATAAATAACAATTGACATAGAATACAACTAATACCTGTTAAAAATGAAATAGTATGGTTATATTTTTGGTAATATCAAATATCCATCTGATTGATGCTAAACCAACATTAGCTTGTAGCCCTAACACACATCAAAAAAACTCAATTGACCTACTACTAGCTTAGTCAATACCAGGGGAATTTGAATCCTCTTCACCATAATTCCCATAGCACAAACCAAGGTGGTGAAGTGAAGGAATATGATTCTCCAAAATCAAATAAAGAAAAGTACTAGGTTGAAATGAAGTAGAATAAACTAGGGAAAACCATAATTCATTCTAGAACTATCATCTCCATAGTGTGAAATTGACCATGTACGGATCCTCTACCTCACTGTACCTATAGGTGACCACCTATAAAACTATTATTAAACCTATATTACTAATGGAAAATGACATAATATGCTTTTATTTTTCCTACTCTGTCTCTCCTCCACTATCATAAGCAATTATGATATTTATATTGGCACGAACTCTAAGGAAATTTCATGTAATTCTGAATTAGGTGCTACTCACTGATAAGAGGTTGATCACCTAAAATGGATAGGTACTAAAATTATAGATGTTTAGGAAATATAAAAATGAATAACTCATGGATAGAGATCATGATGGATTCCCTAGAACTAATGCCTCCATGAAAGTGGAATGAAAACCATTAAGGGTATCCCTTTTAGTGAAAACCCTAAAAAACCAATTGTGAATCCACTCTATCTACATTACTACTCCTCAAGAATCCTTGATGACTCCCCTCTCAAGAAAATACTTGATATACTTGTATATTCATAGTTACATTTTTTTCATCTGCACCTCTTAATAAATAAGGAATGCAGAAAAGGTAATTATATACAAATTGACTAGGAACAACAACTCCTTTAAACGCAATGATATGGAATCCTAATCAAGGAAAAATATGAGGAAAATCAAATAAGTTCATTGAAGTGAGTAATAATCATATTCCCACACAAGATCCTTTAGTGAAGGGAGAGAAACATCAACCTATTCACTAAACTCAATTTTTACATAATATAATTTATGGGAAACATATTTTATAAATGATCCCACAAAAACTATTCTTCCTTCTACTCCATGCGATAAAAAATACACGGTTTTTATATTGATAATAACATATGAATAATATCCAATATAACTCAATTCCCTTCACCCACATTGATCAAGATAATATATATATATATATATATATATATAACTGCTCTAACCAGAAACACAGCTTTAAAAATGCGACACTCCTATCATTATTTTATATGCCCTCATATTTGAACCCACACAATTTATTACACAAAGACCCATACTTATCTGCAGGAACAAGGCTTCACAAGTCAACTGGGTCATCCATATATTCTTCACTATCCCAAAGAACATGTAAATGGTGACTAGATGGGATATCCATAAATATGAAGCAACAATTTTTATCCCTATAGAATGCAATTCATTTAAGATTCATTTAGTTTTATTTATTTAAATTTCCCCAAGATCACCCTAATTCAAACTCAATAATAACAATGAATTATTCATGTACCTCTCATAGGTTTCTACCCTACAATCAGAATTATCAATAGTAGGGTTTTTAATAAGATTAATTAATCATATCATATCAAAGGGGGACCTAAATTCATGTTTTATATCAATTATCCCATACCACATAACACACTAATTTTGACTAAAACTTTTCCCCACAAAACGCAATAAATCCTACGCAGTACCATACTCTTGTCTCATTCCTCACTCTCATACAAAAATTTTATATAACTTTATAACAGATTACCCTTATAGTAGTGAATATGAGGATATCACTCAAGGATCTCCTCCAATAAGCCCTGGTTTAGAAAATAACACTTAGGGTATAAAACATTCACATTTGAATAATAAACCTAATAATGTTTGCAATGTATAGAAAATAAAACAACTAATAAACTCCATAATATAAGATCACATAGGTATCTAATAATATATGAACATCATATAACTTTTTTTTCTCAAAAACGAAATTCTAGAAGATGTTATAATGATAGAAACACCTACCACAACTCCAATCACAGAGGTAGTAATGTCTAGCTTGAGATAAAAGCTCACCCTGAAAAATTTAAAATTTATTTATATATATAGGGGTGAGAATATGTGTATACTCAATATGATCTTCCTTAATACTTCTCATATAATTTTTTTAGGAATACTAATGATTTACTGAAAAAAAAAATAAAACCAAGAAGAACATAAATAATACACTATCACCCAACCTCACCAAGGATTTCCTATGCAATAACGAATTCAAGTGAAATTACATTATTTTTGAATAATATATAAATAAATGTATCCCACAACAACTTTATCACTATTTTTTCACTCTCACTCCACTAAAAATGTTCATAATGAACACATCCCTTTCTTATAATCACATATCTATATTTCACATCACTACCATAACAACAAAATCATCTTCATCACAGACCAAATCCCACATCATTCCACTTAATTCAAAGAAACATCAATGGATCAGAACCACAATTCACATTCTCAATAAAATTGGGTCTCATGAACTTGAAGTATATTAACCCCATTCCCTCCTCCAAAAATAGAATACCGTTACTCTATTCCACACAATAAACATAATTATCATCACATATCATTAATATCAGTCCATATATTAATTCTACCTTTCATAGATGATAATAAATCCTAAAAGAAGACTTCGGATGTGGGGGTGTTAATCCTTCCATTACCTAACCAAAATAGAAGTATGGTTAAATAAAAACTCAAAACATTCGATTTTCGTTATGGTTGTCTAACTCAGATGGGTTACAACTGAAATCAAAAAAATTAAAGTACTGTACAACCCCAAAAAAGAATAATATAAAGAATTAGGAGAAAAACAATATTACCAAACCCATTACAACCACCTCAGTATCACCTATATACAAAATTATCACTCTTAATTACCACAACACAACCATCACCACCTTCCATAAAATACGACCTCAACTAGCATTCAAAAATAAATATTTAAAAACAGACTTTTACGTTTTTTTTATTTACAATTTACTGACCTTGTTCCATTCATTATGTAATGAAGTTTCATATTTGATAGAAAAAAATTTTCTTTCAATTATTGGTATTTATCCTAGTTGTTACCCATTCAATTAATGAATTAACTATTCCCTTTTAGACCATGGTTTATGTAATTACATCCCACAACCATTACCAAATTAATCATTACCATTCAAATTCAATGTACACCAACAAACTGTTAAACCATCCCCACAACACACAACTAATCAAAAAACAAGATACCTCATAACAAATGATGGTGACCTCTATAAGAACCACAATACCATCTCCTCTTTTTTACATACTCATTAATAGAAACAATTTCATATCATATAATATCCCACCCACTATTTCCTCATCAACAAAAAAATTTCTCCCATGCCCACTATGGAATCCAAACACAGCACTTTCTTCAAAATAAATTAAATAATGATGAAACTAGTTATAAAAATTAGTGAATGAAACCATTAAAAACTTAAAAACAACCAAAAGAAAACCAAATACATAGAACAAACTCTTTAAAAAATTAATCATTAAAAAAATTTCATTTTTATAGAATGGATTAAAATTAAATTCATCATCACTTTCATGGGTGATAAAAAATCAATATAAATTTCACAGAACTAGTTCATTACAATATTTAAGTAATAAAACTATTATGTATTGTGATTATAATAACTAAATCGTAGAAATTAATCATTTATCAGAGATAAGAAAAATAATGGAAATAAAATTAAGAAACTTTTAAACATATTTAATAACCTAGAACCAGAAAAAAAATATGATTCACCCATTAACATTAATTATATTTATTTCAATTCACTATCTTCACAAAACTAATCTGTACTATCAATCCAATTAAGGAAAGAACACGCTATTTCCATAGATTCGCAAAAATAAATGAGAACGGTCTCAAATTCCCTTAATAATTATGTAAATTCTAAAAACCCCAAAAAATGAAAGAGTAAATTATAAACCACATTTATAATATAATGTGATGAAATAATAACATTCCCACCCCGAACCACATTAAAACTGTACAAAAACAGTGAAAAAAAATCTAAACCTATTTTCAATGGAATTCAGAGTGGAAGAGGGGAGGATAAAATATATAATGAAAGGAAGAAGAAACCTTGGTCTAATAAAGAGTTAATAAAAAACTAAGGTAGTTAAAATATACTTACAGCTAACAACGGTTCACCAAGGTATTGCTCAAGTCATCTAGGGTTTGAAGGAACGAAATAGAAACCAATTCATTGTGTTTTAACCCATTTTTTAAAGAATAAAATCATTGGGCCTTCAACAATGAATGAAAAATTATTCCAAAATAATGGAAACTCAATCCAAGGATAGACCCATGACTGTAGTGATTAAAATAGATTTTATCCCTCTATCTTGGTGACCATTTTACCTTTAAAAACTCCACATACCACTATAATGATGTATTAATACAGAACATGGTCACAGATCCTATGACCATAACTCCCTTCATAAGAACACCATTACAAGGATGAATTTAACCCAACATTTTAATCAAACCACAATAATTATCATGATGTGGATGGAACTATTTTTCTGTTTCCATCATGACCACTAAACCCTACCAAGCCTTGATTCAATACCAGCATAGACTTCAACAGAGTCATTTCAGCCTTCTTCATTTCCCACAGTAAAATCCTTGATATACGAAAATCAATAAGAACAACACTTTCACATGATACACTCATCCCTATTCACATATATACTTTATAAATATATCCCATGCACTATGCTAGCTAAAAAAACAATATCTAGCACTTTGATAACCAATATAGAAAAAGAACTCACCCAAAAGAGGTGTTTCTAACCCCATATTCACCAAGCACCACAATTCCTAGATCCCCATTACCATTTATCCAGAACAACCTCCACGATAGGATATCCCATGGGGATATTTGATAATAGTGTTCCCAAAAAATCACTCTCTCCCTCCAAAACACCCCCATACTCCAACTTGATACCTCCAAAACCTAGAAAATAAAAAAAGAAGGAATTGAAAAAACGTAAACCTTGAATCATTGAATAATAAATGATATACAATTTTAATAGATGGTGAAATTAAAAGATCCATTTTAGGGGTAAAAAAGAAGATTTAAATCCAGGTCAGTTCTAATTCATTTCAAATTTAGATTCATTTATGAGATTTATTTCCATAAATCATTTCAATGTTTTAGATGTTTCTTGATTCAAGGTTGTAAAATTATAGAAAATTTGTCTAAGTAAATGAGTTATTAGGATTAAAATTAACCAACTCATGAATTATATTTTACTGTTATCACTCATGATCTGAATAGTTGGATTTATTAAATTTTCGGTGAAAATTATTACTATATATTTTTCATGCGATCTTGATGAATATTTTCTCAAAGCATGACCTCAATTTGAGATATTGTAGTTGGGTAAATTATCTTAATAAATTTTATTTTTAACTCATTTATATTATAAGAAATGGGAATGTAGTGGAAGATACTTTTTGTTAGAAAACAACAACAAATTCAGTGGAGGAACCAAGGAAGTTGTAATAGATAATGAGGTTATTAGAAAAAATTAACAAAAAGGTGAAAAAGCTTACATGTGGTGTGTTCCAATATTTACTCAACATAATATCCGTGTTATTGGATCATATGAAAGTGGATAATATGTATAATGGTAATTGTACGAGTAAAAGGAAAACACATTTTGGCATGGATACTGTCATGGGATGGTTATTGGAAGTTTATTAACCCCTTTAAATCAAAGGAAACATTTTACCTCCTACATAAATAAGGGGTGATTTTTTTGAACACTATAACCAATTTACTTTGGTGGTGTATATTGTTTTCTGCCAACATGTATCATGAAATCATATTAAATATTCGGTGTTCAATTGTAAATAATCATATTTTTTATTTTGTTTCTCATTATTAGGTTTTTCTATAGGTTAATTTATGGAAATGATAATAAACATGTTTTTTTCAACCTCTATCAGTTCAATCATAGAAATTAGAGGAAATATTTATTGGATTGGGATTATAATATTACAGTCACTATAGATACAAGTCGGTGTTTTTATGATAGTGGATCGACTCACAAAATCAGTGTATTTTTTACATATATGAGAAATTTTTTAGATTGATTAGCTTGTGATGATTATTTGAAATACATTATCCCAAAATTCCCCAAATTGGACACCTTATTTGGAAGGTATTTAAGATGTGATTGACCCCTAAATACCACCATTAATAATCCATTTGTTTGATATAAGAACGAAGGTTATAAAACAATCATATTAGATGCATTACCCTAAAAAACCAACGAATAAGCAAAATAATGACTAATAAAATCTATGAAATAAATATTAAAAGAACCCATATTTCATGTAATGTCACAAATAACAAGGTATCTATAATGAAATACCAAAGATGAATATTATGATAACAAATCCACACACACTAGCCATCACACTTCAGAAGCTAGTCATATACAACCTAATCACCAAATCCCTTCAACAATTTTAAAAAAACATGATATATTTATATATAAATAGGTGAAAATTCAATTATTCTCAGTTCAATACACCCCAAAACCAATCATAAAAAAATAGAAGATGTATTCTAATTATTTATAGAGAAAACAACCAAAATAAACTCATAATATAAATTGGGTAAATTACCATTGGTTCTCCCCAAGTCTCACTCACCTAATGACACATCCATGTATAGTGGCATAGTAAAAATCAAAATAATATATCAAGAAAGTACCCAGTAAACATGTCCCCAATAATATGATCCCATTAGACCCTAGTGACATATATATCAGTTCTCCCATTACTTATATATCTATCTATCTAGATAACCATGTAAACACAACACATGCATTACTACATACCTCAATACATAGTGAGATCATACCACAAACACTACCATATTCCATATCACCATATTAAAGTCACACATCACATTATCCTGATCACAATATATTAATTTAAACATATTGTATAAAAACCTCATTCCCTCCACCTAACATGAATTCCCTCTAACATGTATGCACACCAAAATAACTTCATGACATACAAACCTTTGGCCATTATAGTCTGTCATAAACCTTAATAAATTGTAACATCAACTATGTATAAAAGGATGAGAAAGGAAGTTAGATTAGATAAGTCATTTATGTCACATTTATATTAATGTTGAGTAAAACACCTAGAACTCATGACCTCATATAGGAGTCACTAAGGTCACCTGAATCATGTGGTGGTACATAAAAAATTATATAAAATACATATAATATAAAATAAGACACACTATACAATCCTAAGATTCAAATATAAAAAAATTAAATTTATTAATATGAACTGTTATAACCACAATAACCTAACCACGTATCATCAATGTCGTCTACCACAACTTCCATAATATAATCCCACCATTTTATCCTCACAATAATCCATGCATAAAAAAAGATCACAAGAGATGCAATATAGAATTCTATAAAAAAACTAATTTTTCTAGAATATAAAGGATTGAAGCATTGATCGACTTCTCCTTCAGGTACACAAATGTTACCTTGTATTGATATAGACAAAGGAAAACATAGTCCAAATTTGTTAATGAATTTAAAAGGGATATAATCTAGGAGAAATAATATTGGAATATTATGTAAAAACAAGAATGACTAAAAAAATACAAACATTAAAGAAATTATTAGGATCCCAGAAAGGAATAACTACCTCTATAATTAAAGGATACACTAAAACACCTTGTTGATATTTGAAATAGAAACGAAAATGAATCTCTTCCATCTAAAAATTTTATTTATATATCTTAAAAAAATATCCTCAAAGGGATTATAAAATAATCACATTGATTATCAAATTGATCCACCTTTAATATTAGATATTTGAAAATCATTTCAATAAACACACCGATAATTTGATCCATTGACTCACAAGATATTGAGTTCAATGTTATTGAATTAGATAAACCAATAAAAATTACCCCAAATTTGAAGTGTCCCTAGGAACAACTGATGTTGTTTTTAGAATATCTTCATTATTCATTCTCTTTTGATTATACCTAGATTGTCGATCAATCTTTGAAAGCCATCTGCCTAACTCCAATTGATGGTATAATCCATCAATCATTAGGATTAGATACTGATTATTCAAAATTTACTTATTAAATTAATAATATTCAATGAATAACCAAAAATTACTATATTAATTCCCTAAAAATAATATTGGATCCCCCAAAATGACACACTAGGATAAATAAATCCATTTAAAAATAGATCATCTATCTGAATATGCAACTCACACAATAAGGAGGGTACTATTTGATAAAGATCATTCAAGATCATAGATACAATATGATGAAACTCTATCCTAAAATAGTTATAATTCAAAAATTGTTGAATAAAAACTTATATTACCCTAATATTTTTTGTTTTGTTTAAAAAATTTAATTTTCTTTACGGTTTTTGTTACACACAACATTGAGTTTAACGAATCATGATATAATATTAATATTTTTATTTAAACATGACCTTCATAACCTAGACATTAAATTTAAGGGTTTTAATAGAAATAAACCATTTTTAAAAGTATGTACAATTTTTTAGACAAATTAAATATATTTAAAAATAATGAAATAACTTATAGTAATTTTTTATATGTTTTGAAAATATTTATTCAGAAAAATTATTTAAATTTATTTCTATGAAAAAATAAAAAAATATATATGTTTTTGAACATTTAGAATATTTATTTTGAAAATTATCCTTATTTTGGGAATAAATAAGTTATAATTATCATCATGGTTTTTTGTTTTTGAAAATATTCTTATATGAATAATGTTTTGGTTGCTTTTAAAAAATATGAATTTTTATTAAAAAACTGGCTTTTCCATAAATGAATTTACAAATTAACATATTTAATAAATATGTTTTAAAATTAAAATTAATTCTATTATATATTTATAAATCCAAATTAAATCTTTGAAATAAATTTAATTTTGATTTTTTAAATTAAAACATTATATAGTTATGAAAATTTACTCCTTGGAAAACCATTTTTTTCGCATCAGCAGGTTTAATTTTTAATAACATTTTACAAATTATGTGAATGGAATTTGGAAAAGAAGGATTCCATATTTTCAATTATAGTTATTAATATTATATAATAGGTTCAACTTATATTTTGGTCTAAATGAATAGTAAGAACGATGAAAATTAATAATTATAGTTAATTTAAACATATTTACCGAGGGGTTAAACTAAAATGAGAATGAATAAAATGGCATAAAAATGTATACAATTACAGCAGGATGGGAATTTTTTTTACCCTTATTATTTATTATATATTTTAATGTTATTTTGGGGAAAACATATATGAAAGTTACCAATGTAATATTTTACGTACTGATAAAATAAAAATTATCAGCCTCATGATTTTATATTTAAATTATGTGTCAGCATAGTGGAAAAAGAAATATGGGTATGAATATTTATTTCCATTTTGATAATAATGCAATTAATTTCATGAGGGTATTTTTTTAATTTTTAGTAATTATTAAATTTATATGAATTATTAAGAAACACAAACACAATAATTAATTTATAAATAGAAAAATAAAATAATTGGTAATAACCATGTGAAAAGTACTCTAAATTGAATGAATTATTATATTAAATGAATTCTATAGATAAAAATAACATGATAGATATTTTTAAAAATGATATATCCTAATTATTCCTTTTCTTGAGGTTTTTAAAATTCAATTAATTGAATAGTGTAATAATTTATATTAATGATAATTTATAATAAATATTAAATTTTACAATGCTTAGAAATTATTAAAAATCATATCCTCTGAATAATTAATGGTATTTTTTTGGAAATATCAAATATTGTTAATTATTGTACCAATTATCATTTTATAATAATTATATTTTCCCTCAAAGATTAAAAACTCTATAACCATGGAAAATGTTAATATAGGATTTTTCACATTTCATTCATTTTCGTTAAAATAAATTTCCCATAGTCATAATTTTTATTTTATAAACTAGATATTATATTTATAAAAAATGGGTTAAAATTATCTAATATTTTTCATTTTATTTCTTATATTAAATGTTAAATTAGTTAGATAAAAAAGTTAGCAACCATAGTGAAGATAATAATGGTAAATGTAAAGAAATATAGAAGTTAAAGAAAAACATGTTTATAACATTATGTTTATGTGTGTTTTGGGTGTTCCATAGAAATTCCATGCATTGAATCCATTTTTTTCAATTTTTGAGGGATTGGGGTGGGAGTAACATTCCATTATTAAACAGTTTTGGGTATTTACAAAAAGTTCAATCCTCTCCCATTAAAAAAGGACACCTCTTATCCACACTGATTAACTCATATTAGTCTCTCAATATTGAGAAAACTTTAAACAAATTATTCCTTAACATCATCATCCATGTTATAGTTTTTTTCATAGAAAAAGGCGAAGCCTAATTTCTTTAATAAGAAATCCAATGGTAGTTGTTCTAATAGAATTTAATTGTGTTCACTAAACTCTTCATTTTCAATTCTTATAAAGCCACACACATTCAGGTTTTATTAATTTTAAAATAATAATAAAATTATCTACCATATATTAAGATTATTTTAGGTTTATGGAATAACCTATAACCATATCCACATCCATCAAATAGAAAATGAAACTGTCGATCATGTGTACAACAAACTAATGCCTCACGAACCGACGTATTTTGTTTTCCATCCCCATCTATAATGAAAGGATATAATGTTGGAATTGACATATTTATATTATATTTTTTACATAATTATAATTTTGTTATTATAATTTCACATATAACATATTACTTCCCATTCTGTGGGAATATACTAATGTCACTCTTGTGTACAACAGACTACCTCCTCATGATGTGATGTGAGTAATTCTTCACTTATTCTTTACATGGAAAGTAAAAAAGGGTTGATATAATAAAAATATTTGATATATATGACATAAAAATTATTTTAAAGGGTATTATATTTTTTACCTTTCTTTTTTTATTAATTGAGAAAAGGGAACCAATGTTTATGCGTACTTGCATCCCGTTGTCTCCAGGAACGATGTATTTCATTTTTTATCACAAAATTTTATATATTTCAAAAAATTAATATATAAATAATATATATATATATATATGATATTAATATCTTGTTTAAAATTTTTTATATGATGGAATCCTGATCAATGTAATAGGTCCAAAAATATAAAAGAAAAATATATATTAAAATACAAAGAAATTGTTACTCCAAACATTATTATAATAAGGAATTGATAATAAATTGGTAATAAAAGGAAATAAGTAAATAAAATTTGATATAATATATGTATATCTTTTAATTGTTCTATAATAGTTTCATAATAAACCTATATTTTTTATATAGGAGGTTCGAACGTGTACGAAATAAGTCGATACTTATGGTATGAGAGATTGTTTAAAATTGTATTCTTTGGGACAAAAGTTATATTATGAATTTATTTTATTATATAAGGTGTATATAAATACCAATTGAATAGTTATATCATGAGTTTGTTTATAAATATGTTTTTTAATGTTTCATTTAATATTTTTCATTCACAGTTCTAATGATTTAAAATATACGAAAGTGGTAAAGTTTTTATGTTACAATGCCATTATTTTTTAGGATTGTTTTATTATTTCACCAACGATATAATATTAAGATATATCTCTAAATAAAAAAATATTCATATCTATCTTTATTTAATAAAAATATTTTTTTCCATTTATTTACATCTCTGTATATACTCCGGATATGCAAATATGTTTTTTAAATACAACTAACATCATTTTTCTCTTTGGTCAAACACTCTATTTATTCCATATCTATGTTTTATAAAAATATTTTGTGGATGGTTTTAATGTTCTTATATTTTTTAATTCTATTTTTACCTATTTTTAATTTTCTAGCAATTTTTTTAGACAAATATTCATGTAATTGTCCAAATCATGCTTGTTTGGATTTTTGAGAAAATTATTAAAGGAATATTTGTTTTATCGTGTATGACATGAACCTAATTTCCTACCATCATGAATACTCTATGTGTTAAAGATTAAATTATATATTTTCATGTTTATTCACAAAGAAAAGGATTTTCTAAATATTCATATGAATTTTTAGTTTTAAAAATGTTATTTTAAAAGAAATTTTATTTACAAGTTCTTTTACATTAAAAATAATTTTTATTATATGTTTAAATCCTTTGATATTAATTAGGATATTATAGGGATATGATCTAAGATTTAAATTTATATTCTTTATTTGTAAGGTTTATGTATATGGTGACATTTGGTTATGAAACCTATATATTTTACATGGTTTATGGTATGATGAAATGTTTCTCAAACATATTTATTTTATGAGTTATGATATAATAAATGTATAATCAATCCCATTTAATTTAATAAATTATAAAAATATGAATGATTTGTTATCTTATGTAAAAACTTTTATGGATTATTTGATGTTTTTGACCAATATCTACATCCAATTCAATGAGTAATGATTAATTATATATCATCTTAGATGCTGAATGATGGATATCTCTAGCATGAAAGACAATAAATTAAATGTTATTCCAAAATCAAAAGTGGGTATATAGTAAGTTATCCCAGCCATGAATAATGTTTATGGGTGGTTAGAGAAACTGTGACATGTTATGGATGTCTTAGTGGATAGCCATGAAAAAATATTTTCTATGCTTATATGTATACGAAAAAATATATGTCATTTTATAATGTTATGATCTCAAACATCATGTTCGTTGATTCTTTTATGATTCATGTCTAATGAACTACCATGATTTATACCATGGATCAAATTTGTGATCTATGACATGTTTGGTATGGTTTTAAAAATGTTTTATGCTGTTATCATAACCTTATTCACATGTCATTATTATGTGATAATTGATATCTTCCCTTTTTCCCATACTATGAATATGACCTCACCCATTATTTGGTTTCCAATCACCAGGTTATGAATAAAATTTTTAATTAGTGTATGATTAAGAATAATACTATATCAGAAGATATTAATGGGAATTGTTTAAGATATTTCAAGAAATAATAATATTGTGCATATAGTCTCAAAATACACTAAACCTTTACGAACTATGGGTTAATTTTTTGAGACTGGTATTTAATATTCATCTAAAATTATTTAATATTTAATTATGTAAATAATGTTTGACAATATCTAATAATAAAGGAAATTTTATTTACCTTATGGAAATTAAGATGAGAAAAATTTAGCGGGATACCTTCAGATATTCCCTAAGAATGTCTAGGGATATGTATGAGGATATATCAAGTGATAATTCAACAGAAAAGTATAATTATAGGAAAGTATCATGGAATTTTGATGAATAAATGAGATTGTTGTTCCGATGGAATTAAATCACTATCTTTATAATACAGGTTTATGTGGCTCTATCATAGTTGTACCTAGGGGTGATAAATCTGAAAATGGAACATTGAACCAGACATGATCATTACTTGGTGTCTAAAAATGGGCCTTCTTGGTTTGACACAACTAGGGTATATGCTTTGGAAATGCATAAAATATTTATATAAAATCATGGAGGTGGAATATATATAATTAATATAGATGAGATAGGTTAAATATAAATGATTCTTCATGATTATGGGGGTTTTCTGTATGAATATTGATCCCCAAACTATTATTTTCACTTTTAATCAATGGAGGGAACTAGAAGGATTTTGCTTAATGTTGAATATGGTAGAAAATGTTTTGATGAGTAACCAAATTTATTTATGACTTGAGTAAACGATATTATGATTGTACTTAATAAATTATCATGATATATGATTAACAATATTCACCTTAACTGACTATCAGAATCACCAAAGAAGATAAATATAATGTTCCTAGACACTTTGGGTGGTTGAGACCGAAGGGGAAAGAATATTAAGTTTTATAAATGTTGCAAATGTGGGAATAATAAATCTTGTGAATTTCATAATGTAATGAAACAATGTTTTTTATGTAGAAAAGAAAAAAAAATAATAATCCATTGATGGGGAAAAAAATTAAAAGTTCAATTAACACAATGTATGAGAATAATTTTTCCCAAATTCATCATAAATGGTAAAATATTATAAATTAAAAATATATAAGAATTATAAAAATCAATTTCATTTGGTGAAATATCAAGTAGATGATTAGTAAGGCGATATATGTTAATGATTCTTATTGATTATAATGGAACTAAAAATGACATTTGAATGGATTGTGGTATTTTTTAATAAGACGATGAAACATATTTTACCGTTTTAGAATTAAGTAGAATGATTGAAGTATTTATATATTTTAATTTAATATTTATCAAATATATGAATAAGTTTCTGAAGAATTTTTATATACTGTATGTGAAAGAATATGTTTAATGGTACTGATGACATAGAAAATTGATTTAATGGTAAGGTAATATTTATTGGAAATACATTATTTATGAAATGATAGCCCATAATATGTTCCTAGTGTTGAAATAATCATGCTGAGATAAATATAGGATAGATTTAGGCAAAGAAAACCGGATTGTATTGATTATCAAGGAACAGATTAATGATTTGGTGATAAAGTGGTTTATCTTACAATTGATAGAGTTTATAGATTTTTTTGATTAAATAATATATTAAATAATTTTTTTATTTATTGAATGAGGAATAATGGATGTAACCATTGAGATCTTATGGTAATTTAGGTTATTACCATGTTTTGTGAGAATATATGAAAAAGGTATTCACATATTTTATGCGTGAGTATTAAAACATACATTGTAATATTTTTGGAATTATATTAATATGAAATTTACATACCTTGTTTATAAATTTATGAATTGTGGAAGTTTCTTAAGGTTAACCACTTGTTTGACGATTTATGTTGAAATTTGGATGTGGTTTGATAGATTAATTTATTATTTTACTATATATAGTTTTAATAATATTTAATCACTTTTTCTAATGATTTGGGATTTGAGGACAACCATCGATAAAATGAAATAATTATCAATTTTTTATGTATCTTATAATCCGTTAGTTCCTTAGGAATGTATAAAGATAATATTTACTTTTTGGAAGGAGATATTTAGTGAAAATTAATTCATGAACAACAAAAGGATGAGATTTTAATTTAGAAATAGAAACAAATCATGTAATTATATTTTATTTTGTTTTGTATCATGGTAGGAAAAAATCTCCCAACTAGATGAAGAAGGATCTTGAGAAAAATGATGTCTTATTACTTTCATTTTTGTTGAATGGACGATATTTTAACTCATCAATGATATATAGCTTTGTGACTCTAAACATTATCAATACCATGTTATCTAGAACTCACTATTAGTATATGGGTGTATGTTTTCTATTTCATGTATATAATTTCACTTCCCAAAAATGTTCCCAAATTTTGGGACTATGTAATGTGATAGCATTACTAATTTCTTTACCCACTTTTCAAGAGGATGTTTTGTTGACCCTTTTTAAGATGTGAGTTTTCTATAATTTTTTTTCAAATGTAAAACCCCCTATTATCGAGGTCATGTGGAAATTATGAGGAGTAATTTTACTTATGGGTTTTATAATGTAACACTGAGATATTTTACGATTTTTTTTCCTACAAATGAATTTTTTAGATGTCATACATTACATAAAACAATGAGTTTTAAAGAATTTGGATAAAATATAAATATTATTATATAAACTGGACTTTTTTTATGCAGCTGTTAAATTTGGTGGTATGAATATGAATAATTTTTTTAAAAAATTATTTATAAATGTTTTAGATAATGAAAATATATTTACAATTAATAATATAATATTTAATAAAGTTCTTATATTAATCAAAAATATATTTTTTTAAAATGTATTTTTATTGATTTTGCTGAAAAACCATTAAAATTATGTTTGGAAAATTTTAAATTATCCATTTTAAAAATAATTTTATTAGAATAAAAATATAAAAATTATATTAGGGGATATTTTTTATAATTTTCAAAAAGATTAATTTTAGGGTGAATTGTGAAAAACCCCAATTTCATTCTAAAAATACACATATTTATTTTAAGAATTTACTATGTAAAACCATTTTTAAGATATTTTAAAATCAAAATAAGTTTAATTATTTATTTATTAATATGATTTTTATCATTGGAATAAATTTCATACATAATTTTTTATATTTGAACATTCTATATATATGAAAAATTTTTGGTTGGAAAACCATTTTTAATTTTGTCTGCAAGTTTAATTATAAATTAAAATATTCCCCATTATTAATGTTATTTTAGTAAAATTAATTCTATATTTTAAATAATTATAAATCATATAATATAACATGTGCGGCATAATTTTGGTCAAAATGAATTATAGGAACAATAAAAATTAATTACATGGGATATAGTTAAAATGAGTTTATTGGGGGTTAAACTAAAATGATGAGGGTCAGAATGATCTGAAAACTTGTGCAATTACTAAATGGAAATATTGAAAACCTTTTTAACTTATCTCTATTTAATGTGATTTTGGGAAACTTTTCCATGAAACTGACCAGGTTAATAACTTTAAAAATAGGAAAAATTTCACCCACCTACTTTTAAATTTCGATTATGTATTCACATAAGAAAAAGAAATATATGAAAAAATATTGAATTTAATTTTTCAAATAATAGAGTTAATTTTATGAGGTATTTTTTAAAAAAATTTAGAAATTATATTATTTCTTTAAATTTTTAAGAAAAAATAACACAATAATTATTTAATTAATAGAAAAATGGAATAAATTATACTCAAAATGTTAAATGTAATATAAGTCAAAGTAATTATTTTATTTAATTAATTTGATACATTAATAAAACATTATATATTGTATTTAAAATGATATATTCTAATTACTACTTTATCTTCCTATTTTTAAAATCAAATTAAATAAATAGTGTCAAAATTTTAATTACTTTAATTTTATAATATATAATATTTTATTAAATGATTTATAATTCTGAAAAACACAATCCTATGTTAATTTATTTCATATGTAAAAAAATAATAACCATATTACATTAAATTTCTAATGGTCCTTTGAAAATAATTATAATGAATGTTATATTGTAAGAACATCATTACCATTGAAAATGGTAAACCGAAGTTTTGTGGTTTTCATTTATTTGAGTTATAAATAAATTTCCACAAACAATGAATTTTTATTTTATAAACTAGATTTAATAATTTAGATCAATTTGGTATAATTTATTTAATAAGGATCATTATATTTCTATTGTTAAAATATACATTACATAGATAAATGGCTTGTCACCGTAGTGAAAACTAAAATGGTAAAAGTAATGAAAATTAGAAGTTAAGGAAGAACATCTTTAAAAGATGTTATTTTTTTTGTGTTATGGGAGTTTGGGTGAAAAATATTATCCCATAACATTCCTATTATAATATTTTAAGGTATTTGTGTGAGAGTGACTTTGCATTATTGAATAGTTTTTAGTTTTTATAAAAATGCCACTCCTCCACTATTATAAAAGTCCACCTCCTTCCCTCACATTTTCACACCTAGTAAGAACTTTTTATCAATGAATCCTTAAATAATCACTATAAAACATCATTTTACATGTTCTAGATCTGGTGGTATTACCAAAATACCAAGCTTGTGGTTCTTAACAAGAAATCCAAACAGTTCCATTTTAATAAAAGATAATTGTGTTAACTAAGATCATTATTTTTAATTATTCTCTTTCCACAATCATTATGTTTATTTAATTAAAATGTAATAAAATTATTATCAATTATATACTGAGACTTTATTTTCATTATATTTTAAAATATACCTATATCCACTTCAATCAAATGGAAAATTTAACCATCGAATCTGCATACGGAAGACAACCTCTTCATTAGCCGATATAATTAATTTTCCATCACCACCTCTCAGGGATATATATCACGAATAATTTTTAATAATTATATGATATTTGTGAAATTATTATAATTATTTATTTATAATATAACTTATTCCTTCTTACCTTCCATTTGGTGAGAATACGATAACGTTGCTCGTGAGTATGCTGGACTAACATCTTATGAAGGGATGTGATTCGTTCATCACTTAGGCATTACATAGAAGGTAATAAGGATAGGTTTATTGGAAATATGGTGTATATATGACATAAAAATTATTCTTGGAGTGAAATACATATTTTATCTTTCTTTAGTTTCAAATTTCTAGAAAATGGAAACAATGTTCATGTATATGTACGACCTACCGTCATCATGAGCGGTGTGTTTCATTTCATATCACTAAATTTAATTGATTAATCTAAATACATATACACTGAATATATATATATATATATATGTGATATTTAATATTAGGGTAAAAATTATTGATATGATATTACCATAACCAAAGTAAAAAGATAAAAATACGAAATCAAAACATACATGTAAAACAATGCAATTATTACCCGAAACATGATTTTAATAATGAATTATTAATAAATGGGTAATATAGGGTCATAAGTAAATTAAATATGGTATGGTATATATAATTATTATCATTTTATATTTTTATAATAAACCTATATTAATTATATTGGTGTTTTTATTGTGTTTTAAGGAAGTTGAGTCTTAAGGAAAATGATTTTTTATCTTAAATTTCCTTCTTTGGGACATATGTTATCTTATAGACATATCTTTATTTTATAAGGTGTATATATATTCCATTTTAAATTTCACCAGATGAATTTATTTATCCCCATGATATTTAAGGTTTCATTTAAATTAATTATTTCATGGGTATTATGATTCAAAGTATACAAACGTTTTAATGGTTTAATGTTACAATGTCATTTTTTTTCTTCATTACAAATTATTAGGCTTCTGATGATGATATAATATAATATATATCTCAAGAAAAAATTGATTTTTATTTTAATATAGTTATATAATAAAAATAAATTCTTTAATTTTAATTTCAACTTTTTATGGACTCAATATTTAAAAATAATGATATTAGTGAAAACGGAATTTAATTCTATATTCGGTCGAAAACCCTTTTCTATTCCACGTGAATTTCTTCTAATTTTATTTATGTTGGTTTCGGTTTTCTTATATAATTGTTTAAATAAATTTTTTTACATTTTTTTTACATTTTAGTAAATGTTTTAAAAGTAATCTTCATGTATTTTTCAAAATAATAAATGTTTAGTTTTTTATATAAAATATGAATGGAATTTATTTTTAACAAGTAAGACATGAATGATATTTTTTACCATTATTACCTATAAATGTTTTGATGATTATATTATAATTTTTCAGAGTTATTTTTAAATAAACACACTTTGGCAATATTTTTTGGATTTACACTTTTTAAAATATTATTTTAAAATAAACATTTTATTAATCATGAAATGTTCTAAGTGATTATATTTTCAAAATAATTTTCCATCGAAGAAAAAAATATTTGATAAAAACCTGATCTCTACCTGGGATATGATTCAATGATACCATATTTATTCTTTTTTCTGGTTTATGTAATTGATGAAATGATGTTAATAAAGTTAATTTATTTTCCATGTCTAATTCTACAACGAAATGTTTTAGAAACCCATATCTTTTCGTGGGTTTAGATTTGATAAATGTGTTATGAAAACCCTTTATTTTATTAGATTGTTGAAATGATAAAAGTTTTATGATATTTTGGAACACAAATTTATGTTTTATGTGATGTGTGGGACCTATATCTCCCACGAATTCATTGGGTAATAATTGTTTGTTAAATGGGTTTAAATGATACAATGGAGTTGTACAAAATAGTCGATATCAGTTCCTGAATTGAAGATGCTTCTAGGATGGCTAAATAATAACCAATGGTGTTTACCGTTCTTCATGACACGTGAATGTTTTCCTATGGTTTCCAAATCACTTAGAGATAAGGGGAATCCCATTGGACCTTGACAGCTCACCATGAGAAACCTTTCTCCATACAATTCTCTCTTGATCAAATCGATAAAGAAGTGATATAATTCTCAATTCTTCTCAAATATCCATTTCAATTTATCATTCTCTTTTGGCCACTCTAGTTATTTCTAAAATATAAGATCCCCATGTGAAATCATCGTTCAAGAGATTTTTTATCATAATTGTAATGAGTCTTCTGAAAATAAAACCACTCTCTTCTCATGACCTATCTCCAATGGTTTCTTACTTTGAAAAAGAGAGGGATGGTTACATTAGCTACCAACAAAGCTCAAGAGAGTTCTCACAAACCATAATTACAAGTGGTGGGATTCATGATCCCCACTATGATCAATTGATTAATAATATTTAACACTTGATTCAAAGGGTCAATAAAATAGGTCTCACATAAAGCTATTGATGAGAACCTTATCAATTGTGTATGATCTATTATTAAGTTATAAAACTTCATCATTCTATATTGATACCAATACTTTCATAAATTTAGTTTGCTCATTTTTTTGAAAATAATTTATATAAATTTGTAACTCAGCTAAAGTTAATCGACCATAACATATTCAATTGATCTCTTTATTAATTAATTATATCAAAATAAATTTATTTTAAAACAACCATTTACCATTATCATTGATTTTTAAAGTTAAATTAACCTTCCCAATTTTTATTTTTTATTTTACCAACAACACCTACCATAAAAATCAAAGGTTTTCATTAAATATCATGATCCAATACCTGAGGGATACATGATTATAATAATGGTTTTATTAATTTCTATGAAATAAGAATGGAAACATAAAAATTCTACAAAATATAAAGAAACTAATTTTCTCATGTTTTATAGTTGATTTGAGCAGTGTACAGAGTTTTTGAAGCATAAGATATCACATGGGACTGTCCATTGATCTTTTGGGATAAAACTACATCCACATCTTAGTTAGAGTAAACACACTACACATCAAAGATGTGATACTTGTATGGTGGACTGATTATATGGGTTGTTGTCAGGGTCACACTAATTCTAATAGAATTTAGCCAATATTATTCTTCAAAATAAATTTAATATCCTTCCTAAGAAATTTTTTCAAATTGAAATAATTCTATCTCAAATATCTAACTAACCTTTATTATAAAATCCAACATATCCTATAAATAATTTAATATGATAAATTATTGGGGAAAGTCAATGTGATATAATTTTAACATTGTACTTATATACTTAAATTACTTCTTTATAAATGATGTACCCTATGGAATTACCTTTTCCAAACATGGTATGAAATTTTCTTGTGTTTTAATCAAACTTCTTTTCAATATATCCAGTTAAAACGTTTTTTTATATTTAGGATTGATTTTGAAAGATGTATTATACACTATGATGTCATTAAGAAAGACCTCTAGGTTGTATTCTATATGATTTAGAAATATTCTTACCATACAAAATTGAGAAATACCCTTTGCATTATATAACCCAAAAGGCATACATTGAAATGAAAACCTACGAAATATATAGGTGAATATATTTTTCTATTAATATTATTATGTTACGGGGACTCAAAAATAGCAAGAGAACCTATCATGAAAATAATAGTGACCATTCATATCTAGTCATTCATGTATTTTACCAATAAAAGGCTTCAGTAATTGGCCTTTTTAGGTCACATGGTTCAATTTTCTAAAGGAAATACAAACCCTGCATTTTTTTAATCATAGAGGGTATTAGTTCATCATTATCAATTTTCATAATTATGATTCTAGATTTTATATATAATCTGCATGGGTCTCACCCACTAGAATTATGAAATAGGGTATATGATTCAATCACCACATAGTATTGCAATTAATTTTTTCACACCTTCTACTAATGTTTTATTGAACCTTCATTGGGTTTGTCCCACTGGTTTTGATTTATTTTAAAAATGGATCTAGTTTACAATAGTTTTGGTTCTAATCCAAGGGATTTCAACTAAATACTAACTTTTAGCTTAGTATTTTATATCATAACATTTTACAATTGACGCTCTTGATTAGGTGATAAATTTTTTGAGATTATCTTATGTAGTTTTCTTATATTTTTAAGAAATACATATTTTAAATATTATTATAGAATCTGATGGTATTTTTTAGATTAGAATTCTAGTGATGGTTTTTAAAAGGAGTATACCATAAATCCAATATTGTATGTGATTCCTTTTTATGCATATGGCTATGAAGTTATATTTATAGTGCCAAAATTGAAACACCCCGAGATTTTATGAGAAGTATTATTTTTAATTTCTTTGATATCTTTTGTTGTACACTACACGAATATTAGATTGCACTATACAAAACATCGTATTATCTTATAGTATACACGAACAATATACCTGGCTTTTGTTACTTGCAATAGCGACCTTCCTCGATAGCTTGTGTAGTATGAAATACCAGGTTTCACTAAACAATGATATATTATAATTTTATTATGAACAAGCCGTTATGAATAGTATTATCCAAATTTTTAATTTTATAACATTATCATTCATCTTACACATTATCCAGAACATGTTATGAGACCAAAATAATTTTTTCGGGTAAAATAAATATTATTAAAAAAATGTAGTTTTCAGCCTTTTGATGGTACACCCACTTTAAATCTAATTTTTGACACATTTATAAGTTAAATTTGTAGAAATAAACTTATTCATTTCAATAAAGATATAAAAATCAACTTGGGATATTTTTTTAGTATTTTTCTGTTAACTATCATGTTTTGATGAATAGTAAAGATATGCTAAATTTTAATTAAATACAAATTTTTTCATCAAGTTAATTTATATGGTTAAATTATAATATTGTATGGTTTTAATGTATAAAAAGAATATATTTTTACCATTTAATATTATTTAATTCATTATAATTAAATTTACATTGAATTCATAGGTAAAAACATTTCAATCTTTTGTAATGTTTTAACATTTAAAACCCATTTTCTCAACAGCAGAAATAATTTTAAATTAAATAATAAAACTTATGTGTATTGGATTTTGTAAAATGGATTCCATATTTTCAATTATTAGGTCCAAATTATTTTAATAGTCCACTTTTTATTTTTGGACATTATGAATAGTATCTACGGTAAATTTTATTTACTACTGTTAAAGGGAAATCAGGTAATTAAGGGTAAAAATAAAATAATAAAATTTCCATAACAATTGTATTAATATAATTGGATGATTATATTTCGTCCTAAAATATACTTGGGTCGAAATGGAATCTTTTGGAACCCACTTGGATCTGATTAAGACCTTTAATTTATTTTATTTAAAGAAAGTGAAATATGTCTCACTCAAACTTTAATAATTAATGTATTTTTAATATAAGGCTATAAATAATATAAATTCTATTATAAATACTCATTTGAAAGGAAAAATGTTTTAATTCATCATGGTAATTTATTTGGGATTTTTAAATAATATATAATTTCATTAATATCTTATTCATTAATGATGCAGAAATTATTTATTTAGTGAAAAATCAATAATATCTTTTTTATTAAAATAATAATACCAATCAAAATGGACATAAACATTACCAAAAATTATTGGTCTAGTATATATTTACCCTAACCCTCCACGGTTCGACTTTTGGACCATTTTGTGCCTTATAAAATAGATTATGTGATTTATAATATTTTATTTTAAATGATGTCGAAGTTGTGACCTTCATAATTTAACGAATGTAACAATTTACATGTTGTGATTTTAAGATGAAAAATTAGATTAAAAGTATTATAATTAAATATATTATATTTGTCTTCATCATAGTAGTTTATTTTTAATTTTTATACAATAAATAATTATATTAAATAAAAATAAAAAAATATTGTAGTAATTATTTTATTAAGAGAAATATCTAATAAATGGTTTTATAAATATTAAAATAAATATTATATAAACAAATTAATGTGGTACATTAAATTTTTAGATGCATATGACCTGTTAATGATCTATTAAATATTTTTTTTGAATATATATTCTATTTGGATTTTATTTAAATTCAAATAATTGAATAGTGTCCAAATGGATAGTATTGATATTTTATAAAAATAACATATTATTAAATTGTTTAAAAATAAAAAATATATTTAAAAATTAGAATTTTAAAATTATATGGTCAAAAGTTTAATAATTTATATAATTATGTAATATTAACAACACATAAGTAATTATTTATAAAAATATAAAAATTAGAATATTAATACCGTAAAGATAAATAAATAGATTAAATAATGATAAATAAAAATGATATGGTTTTAAATAAACATAAAACTTGTATAAATTTTATTGGTTGATAAGATTAACACCCTATATCATATGATCTTCTAATTGAGTGATTTTTGGATGTTTTTATGTGGGGTTTGATTTTATTATTAATTAATATTTTTTAGGTTTCCAAAAGTGCCTCTCTCCTCTCCTATATAAGGGCACCTCCTTCCCTCTTCTCTCCACTCAATTTTGAGGCTTCAAGCTCGGAAAACCACTGAAATTCATCTTCTCAATATCTCTAGTAATATTATAGAGGTTATGGTCTTCTCAAAATACAAACTCTAGTTCCCTAAGAGGAAGTTTAAAATTGGCACGTCGAGGAAGAGGTAATCTCTTCTACCGATTACTTAAAATTTATTTCTTCTTCTAATTTCTATTAATTAGTTGTTTCATTATAAAGTAATGACATTAGTTTCACTAATATACTGATATGTTATTATAAATATGAAACAATCCTATTTCACCTTATATCCATCCTACCAAAAATGAAATCACCGGGCGTCCGTACGTATGGATTACCGTCTCCAAGCCGTGGTGTAATATGTTTTCCTCCACCACCTTACCTGGATGGGTATAATGGTGGAAATAATTAATATATATGATTACTATAACCTCATACTGATTCTATGAAATCATTTCATCCACCCCAATTCCATTCAAAAACAATGCGAACAATATCATCGCTTGTGCGTACGTATGGATTACCGTCTCCACGATGCGATGAGATTCATTCTCCATGTTAACCATTAAAGAATGAATATAAAGTATTTATAATAAATAATAATGAATTATATGACATAATAATGATACTATATTTATATATATATATGTCATTTAATTCCACTTAATTTAATATGGAAACAAATACAACATTGATGCGTACGTACGGCCTACCATCTCCACGAATGGTGTATTTCAATCCGTTTATAGATCGAATATGTATATCTAAATATTAAAAATATGTGATATATTAATCATATTATACATTCTGGAAGTAATTAATCATGATCTAAGTAATCATATGAAAAATTACAAGTCAAAACACGTACGATAAATGAATCAATTTTACCCAAAACACTGCTTTAACATGGAATTGAAAAATGAACGGGTAAATAATGACGTAAGTGAAGAATATATGATATCAGAAATATTATTATGGTTCTGTTAAAAGTTACGAATATGTTTAAACCCACTATACAAGAGTCTCATACACATAGAGAAGAAATTGGACATAAGTTACGATATTATTTTGTCTCATTTTTATTTCTGTGAGACATATGCCATAATAACCATCTATTTCTTTTGTATGGTGTTTATGCTTCCAATGAATGTTTTATGATTTATATTATGGATGATACGATATTTATACATTCATGTTATTTTCATTATTTTATGACATGTATGATTCCACCGATCATAAAAGGTAGGGGATAATTATTCCAATATTGTTATTATCCGAGAATGTTTATTTGCAAGTACTTACTGGGGTCATGCTTATCATCCATGTAAAAGTTTTATAAAACATGTTTTCAAAAAATGTTTAATATTCTTACATGTATGTTGAATTTCATTTTTAACCTTTTTGAATTCTACCACATGGTATGGAAGGAATCATTCCATTGTTTACCACATGATGTACTTTTTGACTTTTCCGGAAAAAGTTCAAGTAGAATGTTTTTTTAACTTATAAGACATGAATGGATTTTTATGGTTTCATAAAGAATTATTTTAATGAATCTTCCTCTACATTATTTCATGATTATTTTCTGCAAAAATAATTTTCTTTTAAAATTTCATGGCATTTTGTGAAAATAAAATGATTTGGAAGAAGAAAGCATATTTTCCTCCAGAATTCATTTCAAGTGTTTTATCAATACTATTTTCCATCTAAGATGACATTAAGTAGTATGGTTATGGTTCAAGTATAATATCTATTTTCTTTATATGTTTTTTTTACTTATGATGAAATGATATCCATTTTTTTTGTATAGATTATATTATTATGGGATGATGTTTATAAAACCCATATTATTCTTTGGGTTATGATGAATGATATGTTTTTATTTTGTGGCACATGAAAGAATGATTTAATTATGAGTTGGGTGGGACCTATATCTCCCTCCAATACATTGGGTAAAGATTTATATCTCATGAGATAGACATGGCTGGAATGGAAAGTAACCCTGGTTCGATAATGGACTTTGTCCACTATGATGGTCTTGGCAGCAATGCCTTGGCTACTATGGAAATTACAACACGTGATTAATGGTTTCCATAATTACATTTTTTATTCCCATGCCATTTTATCTTGATTAATGTTCCATTTTTATCCATAACTTATGTACTTCCCTGTTTTATGTCATTGCTCAAAATTTTGATGTTTAAATTTATTTTCATGTTTTTATGTTCAAAAGTTTGTGGATTGTTTTTTTGTTCTCCATATTTACCCTTAGTGAGAATTATAGCTCACCCATTCTATGTTTTATGGTTTCCTTTACCCATGATATATGGAATGGTTTAATGGAAGGAAAAAAATCAAGATATTTATGGGAGATGTTGAAGATATTTCACCATGATTAGAAGATTGTGTTCCAATTTTACAAAGGCACTAAACTATTACTTACCTTGGGTGTTTGTTTTTGTTATGTATTATGTATTCTGATAAAGTAATGTAATGTCCATGTATGTCAAGCTTGGGTCTCTACATTTTGTATCAGATCCAGGTTTAGTTATCCTTTGGAAACTAGGTTGTGAAACCTTTAGTGATATCCCTATAGTTATTTCTAAGGTATGTCTAGGGATGTCCGTAAGGATAAGTATAAGTATAGGTTATAGTCCTAGAATTATGGTAACAATATTAGAATTAAACCTTAGATGTTAGATATTGAAGGTACCCCCATTTATTATTTTGTTTTCCAAGCATGATTTTTTGCCTCTCACACTATTCTTTTTGGGTTTTAGACGATGGCTAGAACCCGAAGGAACTGTGTTGATCAATTTAATGGAAAATGAAATGATAGTACTCCTGAACAATCCAATGTTATGGGAGATGGAGTGGAAAATATTATGTCTATACTTAAACAAGATATGAATCATTCGAGACTTCCAAGTGACCAAAGAAGGGAACAATATTCTATTAATTCCTTTATGTGGTAACATCCACCTTCATTCAATGGGTATTCTGATCCACTTATTGCTGAACAATTGATCAGTACCATTGAAATGATATTTTCCATACTTCACTATTCGGAACGTGAAAAATTCATTCTGGATATTTACCATTTTGAAGGTGAAGCAGATTAGTGGTAGAATCTAATTAATAATACGAGGCCCTAAGATGAAATTGAATCAATGGAATGAAATGAGTTCAAGAACTTATTTTTCAATAATTACTTTCCTCATATTCTACAAAAGAAGATGGAAAACTAGTTCCTAGATCTTAAGAAAAAGGATGATGAATCTTTTGGTATATATAATGTGAATTTTACAAGGCTTCCAAGGTATGCATCTGGATTTATCATCCAACCTGAAAGTAAAGTTGATCAATTCTTTAATGTCTTTAAACCATGTCTTCGAAAGTAATTAGCTATAAGATACTCCAGTAGCTATGAAGAGATTGTGGGTTTTGCTATCAAGGAGGAACTAGAAGTTGGTGTTACATATCTATCTCATGGTTTTGACAAGAAAAAAAAAATCGAGTTCAAAGAAAAATCTCAAAACTATGGTGAAAGGAAGACAAATGTTTCAGTATGCTCAATGTGTGGAAATATGCATGGTGGAGATTGTATTAAAGGGACTATAAAATGTTTTAAGTGTGGAAAATAAGGTCATCAAGTAGCGAAGTGCCAAATTAATGGTAAAAAGGTAGCTAATTATGTGAATAGAGAAAAGACTATAGAGAATGCACCACCAAAACATCAATGCTACAAGTGCAGGGAAATGGGGAATTATGCTAACCAATGACCTAATCCAAGGGTTAATGATGATATACATCAAGAACCTCTTAAGATAATGGACAGTGGGAAGTCACATTAATTCACTATTGGCAATGTTGAATATGAAAACCATATTGTGGAATGATTAAGTGTATATGTAACGGGAGTCCAAAATAGTGTAGTGGAATATAATTTTTAGTATCATGGAATATTAGAGTATCCATGTTTTGGTTTGTTGTGATTTTCAATAATTATATGGTATTGATAACCATGAAAAGTGATTGAAATATTTTTGGAAAGCACCTAATTTGCACATAATGAAGGGATAAGTACATAATGAAAGGTTTGATATTATTAATGACCTCATGACTTATATAAGGATGAAGTGCAATGTGTTGCATTTGTTGTCAATGAGGCATGAAGTTGTCTTGGAATGAATGGATGTCAAGGAGTCAAGATGTGAATGTCAAAGTATGTGATGGTGATGGTGATGAAGGAGAATGGCCATGGTACTTAGAGGAATGTCACTTAGGAGATTCACTAAGTGGCATTGGAGAATATGGTTGAAACATTCTCCATGAAAATCTGACGATTGCTGAACTGATCTTTAAGTTCTAAAAACTTGTATCAAGATGATACAAAGTCACAACATTGTTTGAAGACCATGCATTGTAGTGACAATGCATGAGGAGTTGAAGAAGCAAGATGATCCATTCACTACTTCTAAGTGGATGAAGTGGTTTAATGAAATCCATGCACTAACACTTAGTGCATGTGAATCTGAAGAAGTCCCAATTTGATCTCTGATTAGATCAACAAACACAATTGAAGAAGTTATGTGATTTATGAGCTCGGTTGATGAAGAAACTTCGGGAATTCGATATCCTAAGTGAAGATCATATGAGAGGAGGATTGATGAATTTCTAAGAAGAAGAGAGAAGACATGGCTTAGAGGAGAAGGCTTGGAGTGGCTCTTGGCATTTCACATTATGTATGTGGTTACTTTGTTTTTATACAAAGTACCCTATATTTACTTTGCCAAAAAATTGGGCCACCAAGGAGGCCAGCCGAGGGTCATCACCTAAGGCACATGTGGGACTCAAGGTCACCACGCCCATGGGGAACCCTCAAGGCCAGGGCAGCATCCTTGAGGCAGGGGCGCACCCGCAGACACCACATGGGCGCCTGGGGCACGCCCGGAGGAGCGCAGGGGGCCGTGTGTAAGCCCCCGAGGGCACGCGGTGGTGAAGCCCGCTCACCCAGGATGCATAGTGGGCGCTAGGAGCGCGCCCGCAGGAGCAGAGGGTGGGCGCAAGAGCGCGCCCGCTAAAGAACTCGGTGCGGGGAGGCACCGAGAGGGGAGGAGATTCAACTGGCGGGTTGAGGGAGCGCCAGGCCTATAAAGCGCGGAAAAACCGGCCGCGGATTCGATGTGGGACGCGCATTTTTCACCCAGAGCGCATCCTGGCCGTCCGACTCATCGCGCGGCTGATCACAGCCGCTCATCGCATCCCGCGCGAGATCTCCTGATCGCGGCCGTCCGAGGATATTCAAACGCCTGATCCGACGGCCGAGAGCTCGTCCTCTACCTCGAGCTCGTCCGAGGTCTCCCCGAAGCCACCCGTAGCCGCCGTCAAACCAGAGGCCACCTGAGCACCGATTTCGAGCTCCGGGCCACCATTTTCAACGCCGAAGGGTCCATTGAGTTCGTCTGGATGTACTGAACACAGCCATGCTATAAAATATGCATGCATGCAACGAGGGGAGCATTTCGAGTTCGGCCGAGGCAAACAACGTTGCCGAGGCCTCGGTGTATTCGAGCTTTGCATGATTTGTGCCTAAATAGAGGCCGTGCATGCGTTATAAATCGCATGCACGAGGAGGAAGAAAATAATAAAGGAAACCCGCGGTGAAACAGAGGATAAAAAATAAAGATTTGAAAAGATTTTAAAGAACCGAAAATCTCGGTGATTCAAGATATCCCACGCGGATGTTTAGAAGCGTTTCTCTGCCTATAAAAGGAGCACCCGAGGCATGAAGTTTTTTGTTGATGAACTTGAAAGCTGTCCCGTGAGCGCATCTCTCTGCCTCACGAAGTTTTGCAGCCCCGCGCAAAGAACTTGCGCGGCTGAAGGTTCCGGAGCCACCCGAGGCTTCGAAGGTCCCCTGCGCGCATTATTTGCGCGACAGGAAGAGCTCTCCCTGCCCGCATACTTGCGCGGCAGGAGTAGCTTGCGCACCCAAGGTGTTCTCATCCTTGTGTCTTGCGCGCCTCGTGGTGTTGCATGCTGCACACCCGAGTACTGGTGCACCTCGCGGCTGTTGAAGAAGAGAAGGCCACACCCTGCTCAGGCCCTTGTGCCCTTGCACTTGCGCGATAGTGGGAAAGAAGAGGAGGGTTGCACCCTCTTGCGCGTCTCCTGGAGTTCGGGCAGTGTGTGCACAAGTGCCAAGTGAAGAACCACACTTTGTGTGTGGTGTGAGGTGAAGAAGGAAGGCCAAGGCCTTTGTGCCTTGTGTGCAAAGTGATCAAGAGAAGGCCGTGGCCCTACTGTGTGTGCATTTGAAGAAAAGGCAGTAGCCTTGTGTGGTTGCAAAGAGGAGAAAGGCAAAGCTTGCACTTTGTGTGTGCATTTAAAGAAGGAGGCCGTAGCCCTTATGTGGGTGCACACATTGAAGAACAAATTATAGAATATTATTTGTGTGTGCAAGACAAGTGGAAGTGCCTTTGGCTAAGTGTGTGCACAAGAAGTGGGAGGCCGAGACCACACCATTGTGTGTGTGTAAGATAGTGAAGAAATAAGTCGAGGCCAAGTGTATGCAAGTGGGTGAAGTGAAGACCACACATTTGTGTTTGTGAGCAAACTTGAAGAACCACCTACGACCCAAGTATGTGCAAGAAGAAGTGAAGGCCAACTCATGTGTGTGCTAAAGTGAAACAATTGTGTACAAATTAAAAAAGTGGCCGAACCTAGTGTGTGCACTAAAAAGTGTATACACATTAGAAGAAGAAGAAGATGTTCCACACTAAAGTAAAACACACTTCTAAGTGTGTGAACAAATTGCATAAAGAGTGTGAAGTTTGAGAAGTAGGTGTGTGCTGAAAAGAATTACACCCTCTGAGGGTTTACTGCACCAAGAAGAGAAAGAGGAGAGTGCATGTATGCATGCATGCACGTGCACACGGGAACAGTGCTAAATCAGTGGTGTGCATTTGAGTTGACCAAGACCAGGAGGTTCTTGAAGAATTGTGAAGTCCATGCTATCAGTGCATGAGGTTGAAGTGAACTGAGACTGGACCAGACTAAAGTTAAAGATATCATTTGTCTGAGTATTCAGTAATTGAAGAGAGGCTAGGTCATCCTGAGAAGAAGGAGATAAATCCTGAGCAAGACGAGAAGACCTGATCATCACAAGTGATCAGAGGTACAGAGCAAGGCCAGCAGTCTTTATCCCAGACTGCTGAAGATACTTGAAGAGATGAACAAGAAGAAGAGCTACTCGTGTGACTCGAGGAGCCAGAAGAAGACCCTGTGGGACTCAGGGAGAAGAAGTCTTCAGTGGGATTCTGGAGCAGGCCAGTGGGACTCTGGTAACACTGTGGGACGCAGTATAAAGACCCTCCTGTGGGACTCAGGAGAGATACAGTGGGACTCTGTATCGACCATTGTAATTTTAACAGGTTATAATGGAGAATCCATGCTTGGAGAGCATGGCAAGGATGTAGGCCTTTGGTGCCGAACCTTGTAAATCCTTGTGTCCTGTGCCTTTTCATTACTGCATTATCCGGGAAAGGTTGAGAGATACAAGAAGAGTGGATCGAGGCTTTAACCAGCCATATAGGTTTAATTGATTAAGAATCAATTAGTAAAAAGTTTTAAAGGATCACTGATTCACCCCCTCCCCCTCTCAGTGATTCACACTGATCTGGGCACTTCAATTGGTATCAGAGCCAGGTTCCCTCTAAAAGATCCAAGGGATTCTTTATGAAGTGCAGATTTGAGGAAATGAGTGACCAGCCTCAAATGGAGATATCTGCCAAGACTCAGAAAAATAGAAAGAAGAAACAGGCCAAGAAGATGAAGAAAGCCTGTCCTAGCTGTGATGCTGATGGAACAATTCATGATCTTCAGAATTCACTCAAATATCTTCAGAAGACTGTCCCCATGGAAGTGGCAAAGTGTATAGCTACAGGCATCCATGATCTTCAAGAAGAAAAATCACAGTTAGAAGAAGAAGCCAACGCTATGGAAGATCAGCTGGCTAAGAGGGTTGGCATAACCAACACTCTCAGAAAGCTGGTAAATGCCAAAGATGAAACAGTATCTCTTTGCAATGAAAGATATGAAGACACTACTGAAGAATTGCAAATAATCCTTTCTGAGAAAGAAATCTTTAAAGTAATTATCAAAGAAGTTTTCCATGCACTGGAAAAGAGGCACAAAGTGTCAATGGTTGTCAAAGATGCTCAACTAGAAGACAAAGTCAAAAGGGTGAAGGAGCTGGACAATTCATTGCAAGAATTGAAGAAGGTGCATGAAGACCAGATGAAACAACGGGTGGAGAATTGGGAAGGAAGGCTAAGAACTGTTGAGGATGAGAAGAACTCCCTTAACATGAAATGCTTAGAATTGGAGGTGATATTGACAAATCAGCAATCACCCAAAGCCAAAGCCTCCCAGTCAACTGGAAGAAGACATGTTGCTACTCAAGTATGCCTTGAGAAGGATGATTCTAAAAGAAAGACATCCTCTAGTGAAAGTGCAACAACTTCTAACAAGAAGGTACCATCCATACCATCTTGTACTCATGTTTCTAAATGTGTTTCCACAAAAAGTGCAGGATGGAAGAATGAATCCAAACAAATATGGATGAAGACAGTAAAGAAGCAGAGCTCTCCTGAAACAACACAACTTGTCAAGAAAAGTACCCTACAATCAGAAGGACTGAAGAGGTCAAGATTCGTGGGACAATGCTGGTGTTGTAACAAGTATGGGCATTGTGCAAAGGATTGTTGGTACAATCCACTAAATGCCAAAGCACAGAGGAAGCCCATGCCTAGGGGGAGCAAGCCAGAAGAAAAGAAGCAACATCCACAGGTCCAGAAACATCTGTTTACTGCAAATAGATTTGGATTACTTGACAACATCTGGGATGATTGCAAAAGTGGTAAAAAAGATACATGTCAATCTCCAACTGTATCCAGAGCTCAAAAGAAGAAAAGATCACAGAACCTGGCTCAGAGAGAATCCTTGGGAAGCAAGATGAAAGGTGACAATGCTCCCAAGAAGATTATGAAAAAGGAAGAGAAGACCTTGGAGTTTAAGTCCAAGAAGGGTGAGTCATCCAGTAGGACCACCAAGAAGACATGCTTCTACTGTGGAAAGAAAAGACATATCATGGATCTTTGTAAAGAAGCCATGAAATTCAAAAGAAGCCAACTGAACTCAAACAGACAATCAATCCAGAAGAAGCAGAAGGGAGTGATTGAAAACAAGTTGCCTAAGAGAGGTAGCTTGACAGCATCAAAAGAACCATGTGGAATTTCCAAAACTGAGGCCACACTTCCAAGTGACTTACTAGTCATATGGCCAAATCAGTTGCAACTTGCCAAAGATCTGAAAAGAGCTGAAGATGATGTTCTGGCAATTGCTAAGGAAAGAGGGAAGAAAAATATTTCACATGAAGATGTTTTGAGAACCACACCAGCACAATCATCAATGAAGATCAAATGTGCAAGTGTGAAGACTGGTGAAAATGGGACATCTCGGTTGAGAGAATCTTCTCAACCTTGTTGTTCACATTGATGAACCAAGGAAGTTCCATCTTATTCCCTTATACTATTGGTATTTACATGTGCTAACATTGCAGGGAATTGAAGATGATGATCATTCTCAACTGGAGGATGGTTTGGACAGAATGGAGTGCACCCCTTGAGGGGGAGCCAATCTGAAGAAGATGGGATTCTGAGATTAATACCATCTTGAGAAAAGTGAAGGTATTCCAATCATACTTTCACCCCTTGTTTCTTAATTGAGTTTATCTTGTCAATTAAGGGGGAGTATGGATTGAAGACAAATGGGTGAAAGGGGGAGCTTTATCTTTGCACTGAACTTTCTAATAAGTTTTGTGAAGTGTGTGCAGGATTTAGCAATTCATTGATATATCTGAAAAATTTCAAACCCCTGAAGCATGATCTCACATGTACAGTGAATTGTGGACAGCATTGAGTACCTTGGTTACATCACTCTTGTTTTCTACACCGGGTTAGCCCAAGTAGACTTAGAGCTGATTTACTAAAGGTTCTTTGCTAAAAAGAACATGTGACATCATCCCTCTCCTAGTGTTTTTCAAGAAGATACTTTTCAATGGGAGGAAGATATTTTTTTTTAAAAGTGAACCACACCACACCTTTGCATTTGATTGCCAATAAGGGGGAGAAATATTGGCACACATATTGACCCATTCATATGTGCTGAAGGAGTGTATTGACAACAAATACAAAGGGGGAGATTGAAGTGCAATGTGTTGCATTTGTTGTCAATGAGGCATGAAGTTGTCTTGGAATGAATGGATGTCAAGGAGTCAAGATGTGAATGTCAAAGGATGTGATGGTGATGGTGATGAAGGAGAATGGCCATGGTACTTAGAGGAATGTCACTTAGGAGATTCACTAAGTGGCATTGGAGAATATGGTTGAAACATTCTCCATGAAAATCTGACGATTGCTGAACTGATCTTTAAGTTCTAAAAACTTGTATCAAGATGATACAAAGTCACAACATTGTTTGAAGACCATGCATTGTAGTTACAATGCATGAGGAGTTGAAGAAGAAAGATGATCCATTCACTACTTCTAAGTGGATGAAGTGGTTTAATGAAATCCATGCACTAACACTTAGTGCATGTGAATCTGAAGAAGTCCCAATTTGATCTCTGATTAGATCAACAAACACAATTGAAGAAGTTATGTGATTTAGGAGCTCGGTTGATGAAGAACCTTCGGGAATTCGATATCCTAAGTGAAGATCATATGAGAGGAGGATTGATGAATTTCTAAGAAGAAGAGAGAAGACATGGCTTAGAGGAGAAGTCTTGGAGTGGCTCTTGGCATTTCACATTATGTATGTGGTTACTTTGTTTTTATACAAAGTACCCTATATTTACTTTGCCAAAAAATTGGGCCACCAAGGAGGCCAGCCGAGGGTCATCACCCAAGGCACATGTGGGACTCAAGGTCACCACGCCCATGGGGAACCCTCAAGGCCAGGGCAGCATCCTTGAGGCAGGGGCGCACCCGCAGACACCACATGGGCGCCTGGGGCACGCCCGGAGGAGCGCAGGGGGCCGTGTGTAAGCCCCCGAGGGCACGCGGTGGTGAAGCCCGCGCACCCAGGATGCATAGTGGGCGCTAGGAGCGCGCCCGCAGGAGCAGAGGGTGGGCGCAAGAGCGCGCCCGCTAAAGAACTCGGTGCGGGGCGGCACCGAGAGGGGAGGAGATTCAACTGGCGGGTTGAGGGAGCGCCAGGCCTATAAAGCGCGGAAAAACCGGCCGCAGATTCGATGTGGGACGCGCATTTTTCACCCGGAGCGCATCCTGGCCGTCCGACTCATCGCGCGGCTGATCACAGCCGCTCATCGCATCCCGCGCGAGATCTCCTGATCGCGGCCGTCCGAGGATATTCAAACGCCTGATCCGACGGCCGAGAGCTCGTCCTCTACCTCGAGCTCGTCCGAGGTCTCCCCGAAGCCACCCGCAGCCGCCGTCAAACCAGAGGCCACCCGAGCACCGATTTCGAGCTCCGGGCCACCATTTTCAACGCCGAAGGGTCCATTGAGTTCGTCTGGATGTACTGAACACAGCCATGCTATAAAATATGCATGCATGCAACGAGGGGAGCATTTCGAGTTCGTCCGAGGCAAACAATGTTGCCGAGGCCTCGGTGTATTCGAGCTTTGCATGATTTGTGCCTAAATAGAGGCCGTGCATGCGTTATAAATCGCATGCACGAGGAGGAAGAAAATAATAAAGGAAACCCGCGGTGAACCAGAGGATAAAAAATAAAGATTTGAAAAGATTTTAAAGAACCGAAAATCTCGGTGATTCAAGATATCCCACGCGGATGTTTAGAAGCGTTTCTCTGCCTATAAAAGGAGCACCCGAGGCATGAAGATTTTTGTTGATGAACATGAAAGCTGTCCCGTGAGCGCATCTCTCTGCCTCGCGAAGTTTTGCAGCCCCGCGCAAAGAACTTGCGCGGCTGAAGGTTCCGGAGCCACCCGAGGCTTCGAAGGTCCCCTGCGCGCATTATTTGCGCGACAGGAAGAGCTCTCCCTGCCCGCATACTTGCGCGGCATGAGTAGCTTGCGCGCCCAAGGTGTTCTCATCCTTGTGGCTTGCGCGCCTCGTGGTGTTGCATGCTGGACACCCGAGTACTGGTGCACCTCGCGGCTGTTGAAGAAGAGAAGGCCACACCCTGCTCAGGCCCTTGTGCCCTTGCACTTGCGCGATAGTGGGAAAGAAGAGGAGGGTTGCACCCTCTTGCGCGTCTCCTGGAGTTCGGGAAGTGTGTGCACAAGTGCCAAGTGAAGAACCACACTTTGTGTGTGGTGTGAGGTGAAGAAGGAAGGCCGAGGCCTTTGTGACTTGTGTGCAAAGTGATCAAGAGAAGGCCGTGGCCCTACTGTGTGTGCATTTGAAGAAAAGGCAGTAGCCTTGTGTGGTTGCAAAGAGGAGAAAGGCAAAGCTTGCACTTTGTGTGTGCATTTAAAGAAGGAGGCCGTAGCCCTTATGTGGGTGCACACATTGAAGAACAAATTATAGAATATTATTTTTGTGTGCAAGACAAGTGGAAGTGCCTTTGGCTAAGTGTGTGCACAAGAAGTGGGAGGCCGAGACCACACCATTGTGTGTGTGTAAGATAGTGAAGAAATAAGTCGAGGCCAAGTGTATGCAAGTGGGTGAAGTGAAGACCACACATTTGTGTTTGTGAGCAAACTTGAAGAACCACCTACGGCCCAAGTATGTGCAAGAAGAAGTGAAGGCCAACTCATGTGTGTGCTAAAGTGAAACAATTGTGTACAAATTAAAAAAGTGGCCGAACCTAGTGTGTGCACTAAAAAGTGTATACACATTAGAAGAAGAAGAAGAAGTTCCACACTAAAGTAAAACACACTTCTAAGTGTGTGAACAAATTGCATAAAGAGTGTGAAGTTTGAGAAGTAGGTGTGTGCGGAAAAGAATTACACCCTCTGAGGGTTTACTGCACCAAGAAGAGAAAGAGGAGAGTGCATGTATGCATGCATGCACGTGCACACGGGAACAGTGCTAAATCAGTGGTGTGCATTTGAGTTGACCAAGACCAGGAGGTTCTTGAAGAATTGTGAAGTCCATGCTATCAGTGCATGAGGTTGAAGTGAACTGAGACTGGACCAGACTAAAGTTAAAGATATCATTTGTCTTAGTATTCAGTAATTGAAGAGAGGCCAGGTCATCCTGAGAAGAAGGAGATAAATCCTGAGCAAGACGAGAAGACCTGATCATCACAAGTGATCAGAGGTACAGAGCAAGGCCAGCAGTCTTTATCCCAGACTGCTGAAGATACTTGAAGAGCTGAACAAGAAGAAGAGCTACTCGTGTGACTCGAGGAGCCAGAAGAAGACCCTGTGGGACTCAGGGAGAAGAAGTCTTCAGTGGGATTCTGGAGCAGGCCAGTGGGACTCTGGTAACACTGTGGGACGCAGTATAAAGACCCTCCTGTGGGACTCAGGAGAGATACAGTGGGACTCTGTATCGACCATTGTAATTTTAACAGGTTATAATGGAGAATCCATGCTTGGAGAGCATGGCAAGGATGTAGGCCTTTGGTGCCGAACCTTGTAAATCCTTGTGTCCTGTGCCTTTTCATTACTGCATTATCCGGGAAAGGTTGAGAGATACAAGAAGAGTGGATCGAGGCTTTAACCAGCCATAGAGGTTTAATTGATTAAGAATCAATTAGTAAAAAGTTTTAAAGGATCACTGATTCACCCCCTCCCCCTCTCAGTGATTCACACTGATCTGGGCACTTCAAAGGAAATAGTGATATCACGGTTTATGTATATAAAATTTTTGGGATTTTTGTATGTTGAAAAAGTTATCTTTTGACAGAATTCATGTTTTCACAAAGATTATATGGTAATTAATGTTTCAAGAGAATACATGATTACGGAATTCACATATTTGGAATGTGACCAACGAGATATATCTTATGATATACAATGGAGAAATGATGGTATTGAATGCTTGGTAGATGACCTTTCCAGTAATCATTTTCTTTATACTATGAGATTGGAAAAATGTTTTTTCGATAAGCCTAAAGGTTGGACTGTATTATTTTAGACATTTGATTGTATTTTTTAAGGATAAAACATATTTATAGAATTTTATAATAGTATAGTTTTAGAAAAAGGACATCATGAAGGATGTGAGAAAACCCGTCACACCGGACAAGGTTGCGGGAATCGAACCCACAACAAAAGTGATACATGCCTTTATCACCTACCACTGGCCTATACGAAGTCCCTGGTAAATAGAAATTAGTTTTATTTTTTAAGCATTATGATAGATGAAGTATAAGTTCATTTTAGGAATCATATACAGTTAATATTACCATAGATGGTCTTATGTATATTTAATATCTTGTGCTAACCTTTTTTTTAATAGAGACAGATGAAAGGACCTCTAATTCTATTGCATGGTCTACTAATAATTCAAGAATGAAAAATTCAAATTCATTTCATTAAATAAGAGATGAAGTGGACATTGATCAGGGAATTATCAATAACGGTATTACACCGAAATCAAGTAAGTATTTATCCTTATGCAAAAAAATTTCATCTTTAGGGAAATCATCATGAAAACAGAAAATGTTGTCCTAGTGACCTCATATCCGATGAATCAGATGGTACCTTAGATAATCACAAATTTATGGCTTTTTGATGGTTGGATTTCTCATAGCCATGTTCTCTACCACTCTCCATCAGATCATGATGATTAGATTTCTCTTCCATATCCATATTTTCACCTATATTCTCTTATGTGGAAACCCAGTGTTGAGTTACTTTGGGTGACCGTTATGTTTCTAACTATGATTTTTAAAATTATGTTTTATTATACCTTTTACAATGTGTTTTTCTATGGAAGAAAATTTCAATTAGTAAAAGATTTATAACCCTAATGAATTTCAGGGGTGAAATCCATTTTCAGGGCTGTAGAATGTAACACCCTGAGATTTTTTTAGAAATATTGTTTTTAATTTTTTTGATATCTTATGTTGTACAATACACAAATATTATATTATGCTACATGCAACACTGTGTTATCTTAAATATATGCAAACAATATACATGGCTTGTGTTACATGCTAGAGCGACCTTCCTCGACAGCTTGTGTGGTACGCAATAACGAGTTTCATTAAACAATGATATATTATAACATTATTATGAACTAGAAATTATAAATATTATTAATTTTTTTTTATTTTTTAACATTATCATTCATTTTACACATTATCCGCAACATGGTATGAGAACAAAATATTTTTTTCGGAAAAAATAAATATTTTTTTAAAAAAATAAAGTTTTCCACCTTTTGATGGCGCACCCACATAAATCTAGTTTTTCAACTGTTTATAAGTTCAATTTGACGAAATAAACTTATTCATTTCAATATGGATATAAAAATTAACATTGGATAATTTTTTAATATTTTTTCTGTAAACTTTCTTATTTTGATGAATAGTAAAAATATGCTAAATTGTAATTAAAAACAACTTTTTTCATCAAGATAATTTATATGGTTAAATTATAATACTAAATTGTTTTAAATTATAAATACAATAAAATTTTACCATTTAATATTATTTATGTCATTATTATTAATTTTACATTGAAATCATAGGTAAAAACATTTCAATCTTTTGCAATGTTTTAACTTTTAAAACCCATTTTCTCAATAGCAGGGTTAATTTTAAATTAAATAATACAACTTTTTTGTATTGAATTTGGAAAAATGGATTCCATATTTTGGATAAGTAGTTACAAATTGTGCTAATAGTTTACTTTTTTATTTTTGGGCATTATGAATAGTAACGATGGTAAATTTTATTTACTATAGTTAAATGTAAATCAGGTAATTAAGGGTAAAAATAATACTATTAAATTACCCTAACACTCGTATTTTCATAATTGGATGATTAAAATTTCATCCTAAAATATACTTGGGTCAAAATAGTATCTTTTGGAACCCACTTGGATGTGATTAACACCTTTAATCTATTTTATTTAAAGAAAGTGAAATATGTTTCACTCAATCTTTAATAATTAATGTATTTTTAATATAAGTATATACAAAATATAAATTCAATTATAAAAACTCATTTGAAAGATAAATTTTTTTTCTTCATCATGGTAATTTATTTCTGATCTTTATGAAATATATAATTACATTAATATACATTAATGATGTAGAAATTATTTATTTTGTGCAATATCAATAATATAGTTCATATTAAAATACAAATACCCATCAAAAAGACTATAAACTTGACCAAACCTTATTGGTCGAGTATATCTATTCCCTAACCATCCAAGGGTCGACTTCTGGACCATTTGGAGCCTTATAAAACAGATTATGACATTTATTTATTTTTTTAAAAGATATCAAAGTTGTCACCTTCATAATTTAATGAATATAACAATTTAAATATTGTGATTTTAAGATGATAAATTCAATTAGAAGTATTATTATGAAATATAATATATTTATCTTCATCATAGTATTTTATTGTTAATTTTTATAGAAAAAATAACTATATTAAATAATTATACACAAATTTTGTTGTAATTGTTTTATTAAAAGAAATATCAAATAAATTGTTTTAAAAATATTAAAACAAATATTATATGAAACAATTAATGTGCTCCATTAATTTTTTAGATGAATATGACATGTTAAGAATATATTAAATATTTGTCTTGAATATATCTTCTGTGTGGATTTTATTAAAATTCCAATAATAGAATAGTGTCAAAATTGACACTATTGATAATTTATAAAAATAAAATATTATTAAATTGTTTAAAAATCACAAAAATATTTAAAAATTAAATATTTAAACTTATATGGTCTATAATGTAATAATGTATATAATTATGGAAAATTTACATCTCCTGAGTAAGTATTTATAACAATTTAAAAATTACAATATTATTACCACAAATAAAATTAAATAGATTAAATAATGATAAATCAAAATGATAAGGTTTAAAATAAACTTAAAACATGTATAAATTTTATTGGATGATTATATAACCACCATATATCTTATAATATTAAAATGGAGTATTTTTTTGTGGTTTCTAATTGGGGTTTGATTTTATTATTAATTAATATTTTTGAGGTTTCCAAAAGTGCCCCTCTCCTCTCCTATATAAGGGCACCACATTCCCTCTTATCTCCGCTAAATTTTGAGGCTTCAAGCTTGGATAAACCCTAAAAATTCCTCTTATCCACCTCCCTAGTTATATTATATAGGAATGTTTTTCTCAAAATTCCAACTCTATTGCCCTATGAGGATGTTTAAAAGAGGCACGTCGAGGAAGAGGTAATCTCTTCTACAGATTCATTCAAATTTGTTTCTTCTTCTACTTCATCTTCATTAATTATTTAAATATAAATATAAAACATCAGTATAACTAATATATTGATATATCAATATAAATATGAAACAACCCTATTTCACCTTATATCCATCACACAAAAAAATGAAATCACCGCACGTGCGTACGTAAGGCTTGTAGTCTCCACATCGTGGTGTAATCTATTTTTCCACGACCACATTACTTGGATGGGTATAATTTTGTAAATAATAACTATATATTATTATTATAACATCATAAGTATTCTAATATATTATATCATCCACTCCAATTATATTCAATAATTATGGGAACAATATCATCGCTCGTGCATAAGTACGGATTACCGTTTCCACGACGCGATGATATTCATTCTCCATGTTAACGATTCAAGAATGATTATAAAGAATATATAATAAATAATAATGAAATATATAAAATAATAATTTTACTATATATATATATATGTGTGTGTGTCATTTACATCCATTTAATTTAATAAGGAAAGGAAAACAACGTTCAAGCGTACGTACGACCTACCATCTCCCTAAATGGTGTATTTAAATCCATTTATAGATCGATTATATATATATATATATATTGAAAATATGTGACATATAAATCATATTTTACATTTGGTATGTATTTAATCATGATATAAGTAATCATATGAAAATTTACAAGTCAAAACACGTACGATAAATGAACCAATTTTACAGAAAACACTTCTTTAACCAGGAATTGACAAATGAACGGTTAAATAAAGTCGTAAGTGAAGCATATATGTTATCATAAATATTAATATGGTTCTTTTACATGTTAAAAATATGTTTAAACCTACTATAATGGTGTCTCAGACACATACAGAATAAATTGGACATAAGGTAAGGGATTATTTTGTCTCACTTTTATTTTTGTGAGACATACGCCTTAATCACCATCTATTTCTTTTGTATGGTGTTTATGATTCTCAGGAATTATTTTTGATTTTTATTATGGAGTATATGATATTTACATATGTATGTAATTTTCTTAATTTTATGACACGTGGGGTTCCTCTAATCATTAAAGGTAAGGGATAATTATTCCAATCTCGTTATTATCTGGGATTGTTTATTCGTAAGTACTTACTGGGGTTATGTTTATCATCCTTGTCCATGTTTTATAAAAAATGTTTTCATAAAATGTTTACTATTCATACATGTGTGTTTAATTTATTTTTTATCCTTTTCATTTCTACCACATGGTATGGAAGGAATCTTTTTTTTGATTACCATATGAGGCAGTTTTTGACTTTTTCGGCAAAATTATGAGAAGAATGTTGTTTTAACTTATACGACAGAAATGGATTTTCATGGTCTCATAAAGCCTTTTTTTCATGAAGCTTACTAAACAAGATTTCATGATTATTTTCAACAAAAATACATTTATTTTAAAATAGAATGTCATTTTGTGAAAAGAAAATGATTTTGAAGAAGAAAGGATATTTTCCTCAAGAATTCATTTCAAGTGTTTTATCAAAACTGTTTTCCATCTAAGATAACATTATATAGTATGTTTATTTTTCAAGTATAATGTCTCTCTTATTTACATGGTTTTATTTTTCTTATGTTGAAATTATATCCATTTGTTTTATATGAATTTTGTTATTATGGGATGATGTTTATGAAACCTGTATTATTCTTTTGGTTATGATGAATGATTTTTGTTTATTTTGTAGCACATGAAAGAATTATTTCATTATGAGATGGGTGGGGACTATATTTCCCTCCAATGCGTTGGGTAAAGATTTTTATCTCATGAGATAGACATGGTTGTAATGGAAAATAAACCCAGTTCAGTAATGGTCTTTGTCCACTATGATGGTCTTGGAAGCACTAGCTTGGATACTATGGAAATCATAACATGTGATTAATGGTTCCCACAATTACATGTTTTATTACATTACTGCTTAATCATGATTAATGTTACTTTATAATCCATGTCTTACATACTTTCATGTTTTATTTCATTGCTCAAGATTTTGATGTTTAAATTTATGTTCATGTTTTTATGTTCAAATATTTATGGATTGTTTTTTTGGTCTCAATGTTTACCATTACTGAGCATTCGATCTCACCCATTCTATGTTTTATGATTTCTTTTCATGATGATATAAATAAAGGTTTTAGTTAAGAAAACAAAAAATAGAAGATCTTTTTGGGAGATTTTGAAGATACTTCACCAAGATTAGAAGATTGAGTTCCAAGTTTCCCAAGACAGTAAACTATTACGGTTCTTGGGTTTATGTTTTTGTTATGTATTAAGTATTCCAAAAATGTAATGTAATGTGCATGTACATAAAGCTTGGGTCTCTAAAAAAATATTGTATCTCAACATGTGGTAACCATACTACTTGCTTGAGACACATGGTTATCTCACCCGATCTACCTATTTTCTTGGATGTTATCATATATACAATACAAGGTGTTTCAACATTAATGGAGTACCTCATGTGATGCATTCATCGACTATGGTATTAAATCAGGAATTGTAACACATGAGTTAAAATTCATAAATTCTTGAGGATCACATTTGTATGGTTAATTATTCTGTCCTAAATCATTGGAGTTATCAACATGCTATTAAGGTTGGTGGATCCCATTCATATGGTGAATTATTCTGGCCCAAATCATTGATTCCTTTAGATACTAGAGACCTTAATCTTCTACTTCAGTTATTTCAATCAATCCCATTCAAGGGTTTTATATTGGTGATAGTAGTAGTATTTGTCTCTGATGAAATTTATATATTTTTTATACTGATTATTAATTTCCTTTATTGTATAGTGTTTATATTTATATTTATAGGGATCTTGGGCATATAATTTTTATAAATTTCATACAACCTTTGAATTTTTATTTTTTCCCACAATTACCAGTAGTAGTATCAAATCCAGAAACATTTATAGATATTTGAAATCATTCTTACAATGTGGAAGATGAAAAAAATAATTATTTTGATATGTGTTTCACATTTTCTATTGTTTGTGTTACAGTCACACAAAATCCCGATGCACATAATTGTCCTCTCAGTTCACCATTACATAAGAAGTGGTCTGTGAATCAATTATCACTGATTAACCTTACATAGAAGGCTTTTTGGAAAGGATGTCATGATTACACTTTATAGTGGAGTCTGTATTAGTATCATCCAAATTAACCTTACATAGTGTAATAAGTGTAGGATTCCTCACGATTACCCTTATACAAAGGGTTAGGTTTAAGGGTCATGTAAAACTACCCTTACACAAAAATATTTTTCATAATGGTCATCCCAGACTACCCTTGTATATAAAAGATCTTGTATATGTGTCAAAGCCGGTTAATAAATTTAATATATAATTTAATCTTATCTATTATGTTGAATTTATGCTGGTGGAATGTGTAAATGTAAAGAATCATAACATCTCATAGGTAAACCTCTCCTATGAAATTGTAAAGAGAAAAACGTAACAATTTTATATTTTTTAAAGTTTTCTTATAGATTATAAAATGTTTGTTAATCATAGTAAAAGGTATTTTGGGAATATTTTATTGTGTAAAGAGTTTATAAATTAATTATTTACAATTAGTTTATAATTAAATTTATAAATATTCATGCAACATTTATTAATAAAGTATTCTATATATTATATGATTAAAAATACTTTTTTTTACCAAATTATATGGAATTACTTATGATCCTGAAATCTAATTTTTACATAGAAATCATAAGTGTAATGATTTTATAAAATACATAAATATAGCCAAAATTTAATATATATATTTAAAATTATGAATTGTTCAATGTTATTTAATTGAAATAGTTAAAATGAACAGGGAATTTATTTAATATAATTTTAAGACAACATCAAAAAAGTGTTGATAATTTTTTGATCAATGGTTTAAATAATTTTAAATATGTGGTATAAAAATTATACAAAAAATTACATAACAGATAATTAATTATATAAAATGAATATAATTCATGAATTTTGAAAATATAAAGTGGAGTTCTATGTAATAAATCATAAAAAAAGTTCATATTATGGCTTTTGGAAAAATTTAATATACATTATTATGGATTATATATAATAATTAAAATTCAGTTATAAAATATTTTTAATTAGATTTTAATTATAAATTTCTCTAAAATGGTTGTGTAGTGTTTAAATATTTGATATATTAATTTATTTAATAATTTATTCCACAAATTATTAATAGTAATATTTTTTTTTATTTATAAATATGTGTATGATTTAGTTTAAAATAATAAATAACTTACAATTACCTTGTTATTCTTTTTATTACATTCTCGAAAAATAATATAAGATTTAGTTTTCATCTACCTTGACCTTAGTTTATTATTTGAGTAATTATCTTAGATTTAGTTGTTGATCATATTTTAAGAATATTTCTATTTACAATTATTCTGAAAAGAATTCACAGTTTAAAATTTTATCCCTATATAGGGTAATTTTAGGTAGGACTTACAACTATCCTATATGAACAGTCCCTGTAAGGTTGGGGTTGGCTAGTTATTACTCCAGGCATTCTCAAGAGATGATTTTAAATTACATTTTTCTTTAAATATTTTCATGTAATGTTCATGTACCTTATGAATATGACTTATTTGGATAAATATAAATATGTTTGGCTTCTTTTTTGTGCGAGTATAAATACATTATTGGTCATGTAAAGAGTTACATATAAATATAGATGGAACATATTTATTTGGTGGGGAGAATATGATTCGAAAACTAGATATTCTGTGGAATGCATCTGTAAGGGAATAAAAATGAGGGAAGATGGTAATATTAATTTCTCATAATATACTAAGTGACGGATTCATTTTAAGGAGGTACTTTTAAGGATATTAGTCATTAAAATAGTTACGTTCTACGAAGGTTGGATTCCCCTTGATTATATTGTGTATGGAAATCATGAAATGGAAGATATTAGATCAACCATGGGTATTCTATTCTAAAGTATGATTCCCATGTATTTCCTTTTGATAGAATTTTCTTTGAATTTTAATTAGGATACACTTATCTGGGAACACTTAGGAAGGATATAGGTTGAATAATGTTTTGTAAATATATACTAAAATCCATTATTTTTTATTTTTATAAAATACTCATTAAGGATTAGCGTTAACTAATCATTCAAAAAATAAAAAAAGTTCCACTGATACTTCAAAATAAAAATTTAAAACTCATTCAAATTAAAAATCACTTATAACAATGTATTGATCCCAGTGACATTTAAACAATTTAATACATGAGATACTGAATAGTGAGAATCTTTATGCAGTGTGGCCTTACACATTGGCTCATTCTTATTCTCCACTCGCTGGCAAGAAACCACTGACTGTCTTAACAACACTGAAACATCAACTCCGATCATCATCATCATCAATGAGGAAAACATGTTTCCAATATAGTAGATCGATCAAAAACCAATAAGATAATGACTGGAAATAAAACCTTTGAACATCATTGGTGTCATAAAAGAGAAACCCATACCAAATAAGGCCCTAAAAATTTCCAAAACCATCATCCCTTCCCTAGAAATAATGAATAAAATAAACTCTATTGTGAGAACACCAACAGCGATGGGGGAAACTAAAAAATAAAATCCCAAATTCACCAATGTAGGAAACACCTTTACTATTCAAACAGTAAGAAATCCAGGGATAAAAAACTTTTTCATAAATAATAATACAATGAAATATGACAAATAGTTTTTCTAGTGAGAGATACCATGGATCAAATCAAATTCCAAAAAGGATGCACCACCTGAACACCATCAACCAAACAAACATCAAATCCTAATGCTTCCTTGAAACCACTATTGTAGACTTACATGGCAAGAGACAATGAAATAATAACCTAGGGAAATGTTTTGAAGAAGTAGGGACTCCATAGAAAATCTCTCCCTCTCCCTGAACTGCTGTTATTGACTATCAAAGATGATACAAGGAAAATGGAAAACTAGAAACCAATTGAAAAAAACCACCATGAGAATGATGACTATAAAAATATGAAATAAAACATGTTGAGCTCATTGGAAACATACACAACTCAAAATAAAAATATGAGACGTCAATGAAAAAACCATCGCACCAGACTGAATACGTTTCAAAGTGCTATAACCATAAGGAAAAGGTTGAGGATGGGTCAATGCAGATTAAATAGGGAGACACAACTACAAAAGGAAGACCAAATGAGTGGAGGAAGAGAGGAAGAAAATAAAACCAACCTGTGAGAGTGGAGAGGAATAATAAAAGGGGGAAGATGGGGTGGAGTAAAGGAAGAAGTGAGGTAAAGGGAGAAGACAAAAGAGATGTAGTGCACTGGTCTCCCCTTAGAGGCCGCTCACTGATCATAAATTTATACATTTATGTAAAAAAAGGGTTGTCACTTTATTATTCAACATTTAAATATGATATGACTAAAAGGATACCCTACCGAAACAGATAAGTGGTGAGATGAATTAAAAATATGACTAATTAAATTATGAAATATGGATCTTTTATGACTAATAAATGTAAAAAATTTGAAATGTGTTTCATTTTTGTTTGATCACAATTAATAAAAGGCCTTAATGGTGGAAATAATGTATTATACTTAAATAATAAAATATTTTATTATAAATAATGGAATGAACATAATCCAATTTTCCACTATGATATATTTTAAATAAATAAAAACTAAATGGTAATAACTTCCATGGAATGTCTCAAAACATCATATGTTTTTTCATTTAAAAGGGAGAATTTTATGTGTTTGAAGAAGCAGTTCCAAAGGGAAAAACAAATTAAAACATCCCATAAAGTGTTCTTATTTAATATTAAAGGAATATAAATGATTTATTACAGTTATCAAAACCCTATATTTTAACCGTAAAATTTATATTCCAAAACAAAAACAATATGGATGCCAAAAAATGATAGATCATTTGAAAAGGATCTATCAGGAGAAATATATACATAAAAGTCAAATGGCTTCAAATGCTCTTGTATGATGAAAATATTCAAAGTATTGTTATTTCTTAACTCATGCAGAATACATTATTAGCTGGGTGAATGATTTAGATAGTATTGGTTCATCTCTTAAACATGAATAATGCACTATTTTTATTTTGGAATCATTCACAAAAGGATCTAATAGTTTGTTTTTAATTTAGATATGAGTGATTTCTATAGTTTCTTACCCAAAATACTCAATATATCTATGATTAATGATAAATAAATGGGTTTTATATAATCATGTACATAATTTATTGTATATAATGATAAGTGTAAAGGTTTTGATAAGAAAAAAAAATAAAAGAGGTAATAGAGAGTCCACACTACCATTTCAACTAAAAAAGTAGAAGAAGCATGTGGAATGATACCATTATGCATATATTGGTCATTTGAGTGAATTTATATACATTACGTATAGTGTTATAATATTTCATGCAAAGTTTCTAATCCTAATAAAAAATTTATATAATTCAATTCATAGATTAAATATAATACATGTAATCAAATATGTTTTAAAAATGTTTTAAAAATATATGATTTCCTTAAAAAATGAAAAACTGAATGTTGTCGTTTTGGTGATAGAGAAATTGGATGTTTCAATGAAGACTTGAATTCAAAGGAAGACTTAAATACGAATGAATTAGTTGATTTTACTTATTTATCTATTTATTATTTCCTTAGAACATCATGATAAATTTTTTATTTAAATAATTGGGAAAATATTTTTAGATATATATATGATTCCTCCTAATTCTATAACATTCATAAAATGGATACATGGATAAAATAGTGTCATCCAAAATAATTTCTTTATCCAAATATAAGGTAAGTTTTTCACACAACCCGTTTATAATAATTTAATTATTTTATTTTTAAAAGTAAAATTATTTAAAATACATAAAATATAATCTATGATACGAAAAAATTATTTATTTGTTAAATATTTTAACTAAAAATATTTATGTGTAATTATGTAAAAGGTAAAAGGTTATTGTTGTTCCTTCTAATGGAATTTCAATAGAATAATTCATAAGAGTATAGTAGGAGTATGTTTAAACCTAAGAAAAGTTCAAAGTTAACAAATAAAATATTGTATTTGTCAAAATTTAATGCGATTTTTGACTGCATATCCTATAGTGTGTAAGACGTGAGATGGTAACAAAAAAATGTAAATAGTTTCATTTAGTTACCATCGTTACATTCCAATAGAATTATACCTTCTTGTTTACAAATTGAATTTTAATTAATATCCTAAAAGTGTTTTAGGGTCTTTTTATAAAATAGTAATGTAAATAGTTTCATTTAGTTATTATATCAATAAAAATGTCATTTATTCCAAATGATTTTTTTGATATACTAGTTAATGGAAATTTAAGTAGTTATATTATTTTGTAATGAATTTTTTTATATAATATGTTTCAAGTATGGTAATAAATATCTTAGAAAATATAATTTTACCCCATAACATTTGATACTGTGGTGTTATGGATTTTTAAAATGATGAAAGAGTTGGATATTAGTAATATTATTCCAAAAGTTCACCATTATTAAAAATTTATTTCTTCATTAGTATTATAGTTTAAATAGTATAAGGACATGGTTTTATCATGTGGTCACATAGTGATGTGACCATAAATATATATAGATTTAATTAGTTAACAAAACCCAGAAGGTGTAGTAAAAAAACAATGATCTAATAGTCATTAATGCATGATATGGTAATCAGGTACTGATGTAGGGTTAATTAACTTTTATTAAAATATTTTAAGAATATTAAATGTATCATATATAGGGAAATTCCTATTTTATCATTCATTCAAATTGGATACAAAAATCGACATATAGATATATATTTTTTGATGTTTAATGATACTTAACCTCTCAATGTTTGACTTTGAGTTATCAATAACTATGGTTATTAATGGGGAATTATAAGTTAAGATAAATTATTGAGGTTAGCATGAGGTTGATTTTTGTATAGAGAAATGAAATATTATCATGGGGCACAAAAGGGAGTTTTTTGTGTGCTGGATAACCCATTATTTATATCACATGGTCTGCTATACATGGTTAATTTTGTATATTATGGGTGCATGGAACATATTTGGGTCACAAACTCTTTGGGGTGGAAATATATCAACCAAGAGTACATTTATATTTTTAAAAATTTCATTTAAAACTATAAAAAAACATAGCTAATCTGGGGTGGTTTGATATTTTTCTAACGATGTCATTAGTTAGAGTTCAACCTAATGGAATTTATCCTCTCATATGTTGATTATGACATCTGGGCCCTCAATTGAGATATATTTTGGAGTGTGTGTCTATACATATATATTCAATATGATATTATATTCTACGTGGATGGGGGAAGAGTAATGTACCCATCTATAAAGATGAATGCAAACTAATGTATTTATTGACCATGTTAGTTTATACTCTAATAATTTAGAATTTATGTGTTTTTTAGAGTGTATTGACATACTATGTGAACCATAGACACTCAATGTCTTGTGGAAAATTATCAAATAAGAACTATCATAGTTTTTATTGGGATAGGTATTAATGGGTATTGAGATAAATGGTTTTTATTTAGGTCACATAAGATCTATTTTTGGATTGAGTAGAATTGATTGTTTTATAGAGAAAACTCATTTCTTACATTTACGGATCAAGATATTCATATTTATTTCCAATGTTATAAACTATGGTGGTGTCACAAACGGTGGTTTACTAAATTGAAATTGAATATGACTCACAAATATTCTCTAGAAGTGCATTACAAATAATCCAAAAATTATTTGGTATGGATATTATAATGTATTACTTCTGATGTAACACGTAGTGAAGTTGATGGTAAGCTTCTAAATGTGTTTTGGAAGATATATAAAAGGAGTTTTTGGATATGATTTCACAAGTTATTTTTATATCATTCAATATATGGTTGAATAAGATTTAAGTTTTTTTTTATTTTTTTCATTCAAGAGATTCAATATAATGTTCTCTAAATACAATATTACATTTGATCCATTTTGATTGAAATATATTTGAAGGTATATTGTTGCTATCATAATATGTTAGCGGAATGTGTGATATGCATATGGATAATATGAGAAGCATTGATATAAAACCCAATACTCTTATATACTTATATATCCTCAAATACATGTTACATTTGGTTATAACATGAATATAGTAATGAAAATGATGTATGAATTGACCATGGAATTAAATCATGCATTATAACATAGGAGTTAATATGAATAAATTTTATAGCAGTGTCTTCAAAGGATATATAAATAGACCTTAGGTATTGGATGAGTGGTTTGGTGTATGTATTCTTATATATACTTGAATGAATTTCCTTAATCTAAAATCTCTCTTCTTCTTCCACCTTTTCCATGTGACGTGTTACTTCATCATAGAGGTTGGTGGGTACAATTCAAATAATGAACAATTTAGGGACAACCCAAGTATACCCCCATAGGTGGGAGGATTTTTTATACCACTTTGGTAATTTTTATCAATATAATTTTAAGGTGTTAGGTTGGTGATAGTTGTAGGGTACATCTTCAATGTAAGATATATTTCATTTATTATATTTCTTCATTTCTAGTGTTGTAAATTTTCTATTATTCAATGTCTTAGGAATTGTATTTTTTTCACTTTTTCAGGTACATATACTTATTATTTGACTCTCCAAAATCATATCTATTTATATTCGATGTTTACCAATATGTGAACCTGATATAAAGAGAAAAATAATCATAAATGTAATTGAGAAAATAATCAATGTAATCTTGATCTGGGCCGTTAAAATGATTAATTCAATTATTTCATTTGATATTAAATTAATATTCTAAATTAAATTTATTAAGAAGATTTTTTTATTCTTGGGATGCTCTTAATTTTACTATTTCACCAATTATTTAAATTTTTTATCTACAATATATAAGACTTTTAGAATGAGGATGTGATCAAATAGGATAATATTCTTAAGGGTATTTCATTGAATCCAGGATACTGAAATTTATAGTTTATTCTCTGAAATTATTTGAACATGTTCCTTCATAAGCATTTGTTAGGGATAATCATCCCACCACTATGTTTTCCCTAATTTATCCTATAAATATGGGGTCATAAACGGTGTAAATAATAATATTAATTAAATCTCTAGAGTAATAGAATAAATTAGAAAAATTAATATATCTTATGGTTTATGGGATAACAAAAGTATAGTGTCTGGAAATTTCCTAAGTATTAGTGGGTATATTAAAGCAAAAAAATGTCATTTAGAATCTACCCTTAAATTTACTTTTACTTTCAGTTTTTTAGTACACATCTCCTTGAGAAAATTTTCATTCCATGGTATTTTCTGAATGGAATCCAACAAATGGATATTTTATTCATGTTTCATGAATGTGTTCAGTATATCTTAATGGAGGGACTCTTCATTGGTCTTATTGGGTGGGATCATTATTTATAGGATAGGATGTTAGGGTTGAGGTAGATTCCCCATATTAAATCATAATATTTTTTTAATACTTGTATATCATTTTCTACATTCACTTATTTCTTCTAAGTTAATGGTTTTTCATCTTCAAGATACCCATTTATAGATTCCTAATGTATTTTTTGTTTCTTAATAGTTAGAACATTGTTATTGTTATCTTGTAGAGGGTTTAGAGATTCTCCAATGGAATAGTGTAATCGAGTAAGAGTATTGATATGTTTTATAAAAGGATAGCCTTATTGGGAATGGCTTTACAACTCCATGTTAAACTATATAGTTTTTCCTAAATCCTTGGTTTCAAGAGGGTTTTGTTAGTATTTCTAGAACTATGTGGAAGAAAAACTCTCAGTCTCATTCAATTTAGGACACACATCTATGGAATTCCTCAAGGAAGGGAATATATAGAAAAACTTTTGTGGGTGGCGGTGAGGCATAATGAACCATTTTGAAGTCTAATTATCTCAAAATAGAATTTATTTCATAAATTTTAGAAACCAGAATATAATATTTGAAACACTTCGCATCATGTAGTCCTCTATTATTGGACCTTGTACCAAATTTATGTGAATTTTTATTTATATCCTTATTATTAGTTCTTTATATTTAGTTACGAATTTCTCTATCAATTAGCTTAAATTAATAAGTATCAAATATGTCCTTGTCAATGACCAATATTCTTTGGTATAAAAATAAAATTCAATTTTTGTATTTTTTAGTTAATTTGGGCTAGATGATGTCAATATTTGAATCATCCCAAAAAATGATACAATTTTTTTTCTAATTTCTTGATTAATTCCACATATTTCATTTTTTAAGCTAAGTACTTCTTGAAGTGAGAAATATTTTCTAGGTAAAGTCTCTATGGTGTTTATCCCTGGTGGATGATTCTATATGATATAAATTATATATCCCATATTTTGTTGACCCTTTTATGGAGAATGAAAGAACCTCTGAAATAATTTAATTTTTGTGTAATCCTATATTTTTTAATTTGGTGCAAAAATCCCCAAATTCTTATAAATGGATTATGGGATCCCCTTCTTCCTATATATTAAACATTACAATTAATTGGATAATTCTAGTTTTGAGGTCAATCTCATGTTGATTATGTTGTTAAAAAACCATTATTATTTTTTAAATTAGGATAATACAATTCTATAATTTTCTTCTTAAATTGAACTATTTTTTATTATTTTTACATATTAATGTGAATCTATTATAATTAAATGATAATATAGATGGATAATAACAAAATCCCTCTCTACTTGTTAATTTTTTCCAAATTTTTTATCTAATTTTTTAATGTTTTTTTAGCATCTCGAGAAAATTAATTGAAGTTATTAGATCTAGTACTTATCATGAATCAATGAAAATATCAAATAAAACCAAAACACACAAAAGAAAAACACAAAACTGGCATACCTACTTTAAAATGGAAACTGTTTGACAAGGAATATAGAATTGTCCTTTTAGAAAACTAATTTCAACCAAAGTATAATTAAATGAATAGTGGAAGTCAGGATGTCTCTAGAGAGGAGGGAGTTCATTTATATTTTTGGTTCAGTGTGTATTGAAAAAAGATAATTGTTCACATTCATGAGTGTCAAATATTATATAAAATATTATTTAAATTTAGTTTTAATTTTACAGGTCAAATTTTGGATACTCCTCTTACTTACCTATAATGTCAAGATTCATTAAAATATGTTCTTCCTAAGGGTGAAACTATAGAATACATAAAGAAGAATTAAAAATAATAAAATACATACATAATACAATATATAAATACTAAAAACTACAAAGTTCAAATAAAATATTATTAATCAATAAATAATAGAATTCATTAATAGTGTAAGGGGAAATATCTTTGGATTGTCCACTATGGGGATATTGTTACATCCCTATAAAATAATTACAGAAGGGAAAATATAATCTATAGAAGAAGTAAATAGAGATTAATTGATATATCAATAGTAGATGAATCTCAATCAACAGACCAACATCAACTCTCATTCACCATTATACTTCTGTCCATTCATAGAAATTAAAGACATTTCAATATAGATTCCCCCTGATTGAGAAAACAATCACTTTCTAAAATATGATTCATCACTCATGAGGATGTAATTATCTTCTTTATATTCTTAGAGAGAGTACATGGTTTCCTTAATGCATTTATAATACCCATACTTTTCAATGTTGAGCTCCCATAACCTTAAATTTCTTTCATAAGTCATGGACAGGGTTTGAGATTCTATAGATGGAACCATATAAAATATTCCAACCCAATAGTCTCTCCCCACCATCTTCTTCTTACTTATTCCATTTGATGATCACCACATGAAACTATAAGTACATTATTACTCAATTTTGAAAAAAATAAATGAATAAAAATGAATCTTAGGTCAATCCCTCTTTATTGTGAAAAATTATATCTTTAATTTCCCCTGGTCGAAAAGTGGAAATTTATTAAGTCTTACACTCATTGGGAAGCCATATAAAGTATAGAAAAAGTCATAATAAGACATAATAGTGTTGTAAGTTTTTAAATTCTAATATTAAATTATATTTAAATAGGATCAAAAAATGTTTTATTGGACATATAGTTGTTTATGAAAATGAGAAAACGATTTAATAAATACTATTATATTCATAAAATGCTCAGTGGAATGTCTAGAACTTCCACCCATTTAAAATTCTATCAAATTTTGAAGCCTTAAAAATTTTAATTATCCCTAACAATAATTAAAAGAATTGAATAAAATTATTATCATATGAGTAAAATATTTGTGAACCACATGAAGTCTTACTCATGCACCTGGATGTCCTTTGCACTTTATTAATTCTTTATGTATACTTCACCCATTTTTCATTTTTAGCATATTACCTAAAGTCTTCTGAAATCATAGAGACATGGATTTTTTTTCTCAAAAATATATAACCCATAAAAAATAGAATTTGTTAATTCTATGTCCAGTTTATTCTAAAACTAAATATAAACAATGACTCACAAAGTTAAATGCATGTGAAATGTTTAAACATGGAATTCCGAAATCAATGAATGGACATTAAATTAATTATAGACCCAAATTAAATAACTAATTAATAAGATTAAATTCAATTTTCATTTTAATTATCGATTTACAATATTAATAGTATTTTTTCTAGGTAATCATAATATAAGGAAACTAATGTTAATATCAATAAAAAATACTTAAATTTTTTTTATTTATAAATAATCTATATTCAAGGATAAATAGAATGAAACATGGATAATCATCACCTCACATTGTTCTGCTGACTCAATGGAAAAAACTAACCATGCCCATGATCCTCTTCCACAATAGGACTTATATTTACTTCCACCATTACTAGGCTTCACCATGCACTTATCTGGATGAAGTACATCGTGAGGATTTCATTTAAGAGATTGAAATCCCCCTACTATTAATAATCAATTTGACATTCCTACATATCATGAAAAGGAATTGGAAGATACTACTAGTAGTTTTTTACAAGAATATGGATGAATATCCCACAATTACCACCATTAATGGTTGTTCACTAAAATAAAAAAATTTCAAGACCTCTACAAGAATAACACGCTATTCCACAGCTCTTTGTAGATGTCCATGAGCTAATAAATCTATAGAAATGGGAAAAAATGTTGAGATCAACTGCACCTCAGTTATAACCTAGAATACCAAAAATAATTAGAATCCCAATACTTTATATTACTCAATATTTTTTTGATACATTCCATATTTAAATGAACCAATCTATGGTTAAATATTCTATACCACCTTATCTATTGATAGAGTCTCAAAATATATTATAAATGTAATTGGATTGACCTGGTGTTTTTTTATTATCCTCATCATGAATGGAAATATCTAGAGAAAAATATAGAAAATTATTGGACTATAATTCATGGCCCCCATATACTTGATAACAATAGATTAACATAGATAAAGTTCAATCTCTTGGATGCATCTAGTTCTGATGTAATCAAATATATATAAAATTACTTTTAGAAATAATCTCACGATACATCAGACTTCAGATCACTATGAATTAAAAACCACCATTGTGGAGAATATTCCCACATCAATTTAATAGCTAGTGGGATATAATGTTCTAATATACATCAATCTAATTGAAATAAATCTAGAGTTCCTCAAATAATTTTTATGTCTATTAATCAAATATTTTCCCCAAATAATTCACCAATCTATGAAACTAAACCTCACATTGTGTCTTCCTCCAAAATCTTCCATGTACACCAAGTCTACCCTCTAAGTATCGACTATACATTCAACTGTACCTTATCAATTTGAACAACCCAAGGATGATTCCCACTACGTATATCTGCATCAAATAAGAAAGGAAATCATAATCCTTGAAACTTGGTTTTCATTAATGATTACATATTTAAATAGATTTTAATTCCCTATAATCACCCCATCTCAAACCTAGTAACAATAATTGAATATATATACACATCTACAATGATTCTACTATGTAATTACCATTATATCACTTAGTATATTAATTTTTCTCAAGTAAATTAAATAAAACCACAGGGAACCCTAAATGATAATTTCATAGTTGGTGTCCACTATTACATCACATTTCATGTTAAAAATATAGTTTAAGATGAATATATTTTTTATGGATGTCAAAATATTGATGATATAAGATGAGTTAACTCGATTTTGTATGTGGAAGTTACCAAGTTACTGAACAAGAAACTTGAAACTTCTTTTGAACAATCGATATCCCGAATGTTTCATGAATCCAGAAGTTAGTATGTTTCATAGTAATACATGAAAATAAAAGATCCTTAAAATGAGTAATATATCTAATAATTTGACGTATATTTCAAAAAACAGATAGAAATAATGGAATATGGAGAAACAACACAAATATATTTAATATTAAATATATTCACTATGAACGATTCTTATGGTAATGAAAGTTAAAATTCTGATAGTTGAGATCCTTACATGATACATGAGGATTATAATTATAGAATTATATATGTTGATATCCAATATTTATTTTATTTCTCACTAATTATAGAAAATAAGGAATCCAAGAGATGAATTTGTTATAAATATTGAGTTATCTAAAAGGATTAGAAGTGAGTCAGATAATGCTTTTCTAAAATGTAAGAGTAAAAAAAATCAAATATGTCTAAGAATAAAATGTTATTCATGATTAGTTTAATTAAAAAAAATCCACTATTGTAATAATAAAAAGGAAAATATAGAAAATATAAAGTTATAACAATCATGGTTAATTGATTTTATAATTATAATTCATGTTTGAGGAATTTACTAACGATAGAATAACATTGATAATTCAATGTTGCAGAAGATATTTCTCAAGATAAACCTAGAAGGGGTTTTAAAATATAAAATTGAATATGTTAAAAATACAATAAGATGTCAATTTTATAGGAGTGGATAGTGATTCAATAGGATTTTAAGATAACTAGAGCATGAGATAATTAGGAGTTATAAATTTGAGATGATTAAATAAAGATATCGAACAATGTGTTTGAGAAATGGATAGATAACAATTAACACTCAGGAAGTTTTTCAAATCCTATTAAAAATAAAAAAAAATATATATAAATAATTTTTAGGATTGTAGAAATTTCAGAACAAAAGATATGTAGAATGAATACCATATCTGAATTTTCTTAATATTATAGAAGTTAATGAATAAAATATTTTTGTATATATGTTATTTTCCGTGACATATATATGAATTAAAATTAAAGGTGACAATGATGAGTTATACTTCAAGATACAAAAAAACATGAAGTTAATTTCTGGATTCTAGACAAGATTTTTGGAAATCATGATTAGAGTTGATGATAATTTTTATGGGAGATTTAAAGAAATTATACTATGATGTGTTTAGTGTCATTATATATGATTGACTAAGACTAAAAGAAGGTGAAATATATGAACCATAGAGAAAAGATTAATTTGAGTAGGATTGGATATATTAATGATGAGTTAATTCATTACCCTATTATTATAATTTGATATAAGTAATATAGAGATCTTGGCTTGTATGTTCAAGAATATATATTTTGTCAAAGAACAAGAGTAGTGATTCCAAATTATTTTCAAAGTAGTAGAGGAAGCGTCTAAATTAAAAAAGGCATAGTGTTGGGAAGGATGTAATGTAAATTTCTATTCGGTGAAGATATAAATGATCAAGTCACTAATATATATATTGTGTGTAAACTATATTTTAATTATTTAAATGGATCCCATGAAATTATTATTTTTTATAGAAGAAATAAGAAGCAAAAGAGACCTTAAATTTTTTTTGGTGATAACATTGTTATGTTTTGGATGATATGGATGATTACTTTCAAAGGACTTTTTAACTTATCTCAAAGAGATTCTAGAAAAGAAATATTCTGTACAAGTCATTTTCCATCTCAATTTGTTGTGTGGTGTAATTGGGTACTATATATTGAATTATATGAGGAATAAAGGTGGGGAGTATAGGCATGATGAGTAAGGAGAAAAACATGAGAAAACTAAATTGGGTAAAAGTTAAAAGGAAGATAAAAAATTATCTAAAGGTAAGAAATGCATTGTTAAAATGAAAATTACAAGTATTTTGAGATATGAAGATAAAAACAACTTCACTAAATGAAATACATATAAAGAAGATGTTAATGAAAATTGTTGAACATCATGGATAGAATTGAAAATAATGAAAAAAATTCAAGAAGTGAGGTTGATGAAGGTAATTAGACTTACGTGGAGCATTTGATGATAGTGAAACATGAATCATTTCATGGGAAAATTAACAAATAGAATAAATAACTCACATTTTTAGATAAATTTAGTTAAAAAAAGAGTGATGTATTTTTTTTCTAGAAAATGAATATACTTAAAATGAATAAATTAAGAAACATAGATTGAAGGTTTTGGAGATAGATAAGGTGATGAATTATATTGATGAATTTTTTTGATTAATGAATATATGTTAATTAAATAAAATAAATTTTTCTGGTAGGGATGATTTTTATGAAAAGTATCATTAAAGATTTCAAAAAAGATGTGGACGTTATTTTAGAGTGAATTAAGTGCATTATGAATTCGAACATAAGAGGATATGTTAAACATTATTTTGTTAAAGATAAAAATAATTGTGTTTAAACTAAAAAGAAATTTTATAAAACTAAAATTGAGTGACTTTGGTTTGAGAATGATTGGGATAAATAATCTACTGTATTAAAAAAGATAGGTTAAATTTATCCAGGAATGCATTCCCATTCCCAATGAAAGCATAAGAAATAAATATTGGTGGCCCACAATGATCTTTTACTAGAAATAAATTCTATCAATATAGAAGATCAAGATTTAATGGTGTTATTGGTTTTGTGATGTTAGTGGAAAATATTCTTATTTCCGAGGACATACAATTTCTCACTATTTGAGTAGGGGTGAATCAAAGAAGAGTTACTATGAATGAAAACGAGGAAATATTAGTAATATAAAATGATATATGTAAGGAAATTGTTCAAATAAAACATTATTCGTTTAGGTATAGTAATAAAATATTTGAATGTATGGTGGAAATAGAGAGAAGGTGTGTTAAATAGGTTCACTGTTCTAATGAATATATGGATACTCTTTTTGGATAGTTTATGTATGCTAAAAATTGAAAGGAAGTTGAGAAGATGAAGAAGAAGGAAAAGTAATTTATAGTAGAAGTTTTTCTAGAAGATAATAGAAGGAGTAAGTCATGGATATTTGATATTTGATATTTCCATATAATGATCGAAGATAATTTTTTTGAAGAATATTTAAGAACATGATGTTATAATAGTTACCATTTGGAATGAAAGTTTCTTAAAAATTAAAGGAACTAATTTGAATGATAATGATGTTTTAAAATTTAGATATAATGATATTATATTTATTGATGGGACTAAGAAAAATTTACATTGTTTAAAAAAATTATAATGATATCAATTAATTTATATTGATTAAAAGTTTAGGTATAATCAAGTTCATAAAACATGGAATAATTATCAGTAAGGGAGAAAGAAAGAGTGGTAAATTAGTGAATTTTTTTGACTGTAGTAATTCAATTTATTTGAAATCTAATATTGAAAATAAATTTAAGAACATGAGACATTTCGATTTTTCCCAAATGAATTTGAGAAAAATATCAATTGCAGATGTGGTAAGAGACCTACCAAAAAGTTGAAAAGATAAGGATATGTAATCTACAAAAAATGTAAAAATAAGAAGAGGGTTTGTATATATCCAAAAATGGACTATATTTATTCAAAATAATGAAATTAAATTATACACACAGATTTATATGGTCTGAGGAAGTAACAAGCCACAAAATGTGACCTTTAATTTATCAATTTAATTAATGAAATCATCATGATGACTAATGTGATGTTCGTGAAACAAAAATGTGATTCTTTGAAAATACAAAAAATATTCTAAAGATTTGTTGATAAAGAACTGGTAATATATTTTTTATATTTGATAAAAAAATAATAAAATTGAGTTCACTATAAATTTTCATTAATCTTATATTTCTAATAATGGGATTAAACAACAATATAGTGTCATATATAGTCTGAAACAGAATTGAGTAAGTAAAATAATAAAATATAGTTTAGTTGAAATGAGAATAAATATTACTTTTGATTGTAAACTCAATAAAGTATCATATGGAGAAGTGGTATGTATAACTATGTATGATTAAATATGTTTTTCTTAATACCTAAATCAAATACGACACATTATTAGATGTAAAACATGAATAAAACTATAGTAAAATAATTTATGGTATTTGGGAGTCCATGTCTAATGATAATGAAAAAAATGAATTTATAAATTTTTTATTAAATATTTGAAGACATATTATTCATGGGATACTTATATATGAGAAGTTATAGGTGTAGGAAAAATAAAAACATATATTAGTTGACTAATATGATGTAATAGTCAATGAAATGAACTCCGAATTAAAGGAAAATATTATAGAAGTTGTTGAGGATTTCATTGATGTTAACAAGACACATATAAAAAAGGAAATGAAAAGGAATATGATCATAAACTTATAAAGTTTAATAATTTCTCCAACTAGTATAATGATAATGAAATAGTTTTTTAAGATAAATGATTGAAATTTTTGAAGATATCAAAACAGGTGGAATATGAAAATTTTATTAGAAATTAGGAAATATGGTGTAGATTAGAAGAATATTGAGGATTTATAATCGAAAGTCCTTCATATCATATGTCAAACCATAATTAGTTTCAATTTCTTTTGAGCATAATGAGTGGCTAAATGTGATGAATGAATTGATGGATCATATTGAAAAAATGATAGTTTATATCCTAATACTAGACTGGATGGAAATATTGTTATAGGATCTTATTTAGGGATCAAGAATAAACGAAATGAAAAGACAAATATCTCAAGGTATTAATACGTATTATTATATAAATGGTATTCATTGTAAGAAGGAATAAACCTTAAAAAATCATTTATTGTATGACTTTAATCTACAAAAATAATTATGTAAGTTGTAGCACACATATAATACAATTTTTATAATATGGATATTATATCTGATTTGTTAAATGGAAATCTTAATGTAAATGTTTTTGTTTTAATTACCTATTTTTTTGTAATTTATAGTGATGAAACTAGGGTGTGAATTTTGAAAAAATCAATTATGTATTAATGATGGTACCTAGATTATGGAACTCCAAACATGATTTTTTCTTGAAAATTATGAAATTTTATAAATTAAAAATGAAAAACAACATACAGGTGAAGAGGATGAGAATATGTATCCTAAATTTCAATATTAATTATAATGATATAATTTTAATCAGAGGCATGGAATATTCTTATGAATAATTTTTAAAAAATAAAGTATAATTTGGAGATGTCAATGATAGTAGGCAAAAATATAATTCAATGGTTAAAAGCTATATAATAATGATGTTATATACATAAAATGACTTATAAGAAATTTTTAAATAGTTTTTCTCATTGATGAATCAAAGAAAGTATCCATACACATTAATTTTCATGATAAATTGAGAAATAATGAGGTAGTAAGAAGTTTGAATCAGATTGAATTTAGGAAGATAATCAAAACTATGCTCTATCATTCCCCCTTAAAATAAAAAATTGTGTAAAAAGTAAATTTATTTTTCTTGATATTAATATGATCCAATGAAATTATAGATTTTGATTTCTATAATACTAATCATGTGTGTTAAAAGATCCTTGAGTTATGGTCAATTTATAAATCTAATGGATAAAAAAATAAATACCTCTCAAAAATCACAACATGGATAGAAATTTTAATGATATAAAATCATTATCATGAACATTATTTTTAGGGGATTGTTTTCTGAGATAGAATATTAAGAGAAATAGTTTTGTAAATTTGAGTACAAATAAATTTGACAATATTTCAACCACAAATCCATGTACACATATGTTTCATATGAAAGTATAGTTGGATTATTAGAAGGTGAATGGTCAGTGTCTATTGAGAATTACTTGTGATAATAATAGTAAAATTTATCAAACATAAAATCCTATGAAATAACCACGGTTCGAATATATTAATATTAAGTATCATTTCCTCAAATAGAATGCTTCAAAAATAGATGCAAATTTTGAGTATATTTCTACAAAACATCAAATTTTTGACATGTTCACCAAATCTATGATAGGAAAATTATTTAAAGAGTTCTTGAAAAAACATAATTTTAATCACTTTCTAATAATTAATTTATATATTTCCCCACTATTCTTTGGTTTCTTTTTTAAAGGTGTATAAAAGAAAATTATGTTGATTATGGGGGAGAAAAAATTAAAACCACTATATAGAAATTACATTTCACCAAATAATAGAATTCTTTAAAAACGTATTTTTAATTTAGAATTTTGTTTTAAGATAGTTCTAATTAAAAAACTATGTGTTTTTATAAAAATTTGAAAGCCGATGTGATGAGTTTTTTTGGGGTCAAAATATTTAAAGAGAGATATAAATAAAATAATATTTTTTTGTTAGGTATTGATGTCGTTTTGTATTTATTTCGATCATATTATGAAAGAATTATTTTAAAGAAAATTTGGAATAATGTTATTATTTTTATAGGACTTAATATTGATGGTGTAATAAGAAAAATCTTGCTTCTATATTCAGAAGTTATTATGTTATAGAATTGAAAATTACAATATTTCATTTATAAATTGACATACTAAATTCTTCATGATTCCATAATTAATGATGGTTGATGGTATATATTAGATAAAAGAAAAAGTCACAATATGTATATGATATTTTACTATATATAAGATATTTTAGAAAATACATTGGAATATTTGAAAAGGGTGAAACCACTCTAGGATCCATCATATTTAATATATATTATGGGTGATTCTACCTAATTTTTATGTTTGAAATGTGGAAAAATGAAAAAACATATGTGATACGTGAAGAATATCAGTTGAGTATTCTAGAGGATATAATATCAGATGATGATGCCATTATGGAAGGAATGTTGGAGAGAGATGATTGTAAGGGCTAAAAAATCCAAAAGGTTTTAAAGTGTGTTAGAATATTCTACATTGTTCATTCAATGAAACAAAAATCAGGGTTGTTAATTAATAATCCTTAACTCAATTTTTACTAAATTAAAATTAATAAAATGTGTAATGTTAATCTAGATCATGTTAATCACCTTAATTCAAATAAATTGATACTGAAATAGTTGAAATGAATAATTGATTTCCTGTGAGAATTTTAATGAAATAAAAACTATAATAATTCTATGTTGTGAATAATATTTCTTAAGATGAACCTAGTTGGTGTTTCAAGATTTTAAATTGTATATTTACTGAAGGATTTATATAATGAATTTCAAATGACTGGAAGGTGAGTCAATAAAAAGTTAATATAATCATAAGATTAGCTTATTGGATGTATTAAATATAAGATGCAGGAAAGCATAGTTGTAAAAATGTCTCATAGCAATTGAGGGAGGACATCATAAGCTTAGGAGGCGTGTCAAATCCTTGTTAATGTTTCAATGGTTTATGTGCGATTGATTTGCAAGAATGTTTAAAAGAACAAAATGTAAGTATATGGGTAAAGAATACCATGTTAGTATCATTTTGAGGTATAGAAAAGTTAAAGAACCTCTAGATTCAAAGATATATGATTTCACAAAATATTTATGTGAATTCAAAGTCAATATGATGATGTGAATATGTACATAAAAACTAAAAAAATCAAGATGTTAATTTCTGGATTCTACATGAAAATTGTGGAGGCCTTAAATATAATTTAGGTTCAGTTTTTAGAGATATTTGATGCAATTCATACTCTTATATATTATGGGTATTTGAAAGAATATGTTCACATATTGAGGATAGTGAAAGATATTTCACTTAGAGACTCGATTAATTGAGGCATGGTTGGCTATATAAGTCATGAGTTCATTCTCATATCGAGGTGAATAATGTGGGATTGGTAATATAGTGATACTGACCTATATGTTTCAAAATATTCAATAAGACAAAGTAAAAGAGTAGAAATTCCAGATGAATTTTGAAGTAGTGGAGGACGCATCTCAATTTTATAAAATAAATAATTTGAAAAATATGGAATCTGAAGAATCATTATTTGATGTTTGGGATGGTTGTCATTTATATATTAGGATTGTGAAATATATTATTTCATATAAAATACATGGATTAAAATTGATCCGAAATTATATATTAGGAAATTACATTATAAAATTATTAGATAGTGTATAATGAGTTTTTTGGAGACAATAGTGTTGGGAAACACCTTTGGATAAGGGATAATACCATCCCATACCACATGTAATTATTGGTGGAATTTTTAGAGAATAAGTTTCTTAGACCGGACCTAAGAACAATAAAGGTGTAGTCACCCATGTTGGGGGTGGACCTGGAAAAAATAATAGGTGACTTCTATTTATGTTTATTACCAATGCATACGAGTACATGTTACACATAATGTTTCTGAGCATCTAAACACTAATAAGTCACTAGGAATAATTTCAATTCAAAGTATATTATAAAATAGTGACACTAATAAACCACCCCCACCTCGGTGGTACATCACATTCTGATGAACGTCAAGGATAGATTCTACCCATCCTCACTAAGGATCACTATCCCAAAAATGCATTCATGCATAGTAACATGGTAATAATAAAAATAATATATAAAAAAGGTACAAAAAACCAATTCACCGACGATATATCCACCCTCACGCCACTAATGATATATGTTTCGGCACTGTGATCCCTTGAATATCTATATATCCACATAACCACATACACATAATATATCTGGAACAACATCACTCACACACACAACCATATCATACAACAAACACTTTGATATTCCATATTAGTAAAAATCAAATAAACCCTACATTCTATTAACCTAGTAGGGAAACACAAACATAATGGATATGAACACGGTGCCCCCATCCTTCCATGTATACACCACATCATATATATACACCACCCCCACATCATTACATACGAACATTCGTTTATATCCTTTCATTGTACTTAGCCCAAAACGTCCTACTCTATGTTTCATATAGATGATGGGGAAGCATGAGTAATTTTATATCCAAGTCACCTTCATCCTTGATTTTGGGGAAAGTACCTGGAACCCATGAACTCATATGGGTATCACTATGTTTACCCGACTTTCGTGATGGTTTCTATGAAATTACAAGAAAATCATGAAGAATTTATAATACTCTACACAAGACCAATATAATCGAAAACTCTCAAAACATTAAATATATTACTATGACCTATTATAACTTCAGAAACCCACCCTCAGTGCTTAAATTTTATCTACCACAAATACCATTACACAAGCTACCCACATGATCCCCACAAAAAGTCACACATCAATAAAACTTCATATTTCACCAAATCATTAGGAAGTTGTTGATTATACATTTTTTACATATTACATTCTTTAACCTAACATTTATTTAAATCATTTCAAATTTATATTAATCACACCATTTCATATTTCATTTACATAAAAAAAATTATCTTGAATTATCTATTATTTATTAGTGATTTTATTTATTTCCACTACACTCCATATTACTAGAAATCCACTAAAAAATTTATGTACTATTGTTCATTGCCATTTTTATTGAATTTCATTTTGAAATTGCGAAATTCTTTAAAATATCAAATATTATTGGTCTAAATGTAATTTTTAAGTGTAAAAGGGATCCAAAATAAAGAATTAATTGATTTTAGAATTAAAAAGGAAATTTAGAGGAAATATAGAGGCATTGAGGATTTTTTTCATTATTTTATTGTTTTCCTTGAAACCCAGGAACCATGTGTTATAACCCAAGAACCGTAGAGGATGAAATTTTATGTTATGAGACAAAATGTATGGTTAGACCAACCGTAGGATGACCATGCATTATAAAATTAGTAGAATAAACCATTATCATTTGTAGTGCGAGGTTTAAAAAACCGTCTGATAACCATATGTCTTAAAGAGAAGGATGGAAGATGGAAACATGTGGTTAGTACATGGTTTACCAACCACATGCCTTAATTGTGAATATTTGATATGTTTCAAAACTACTCCCCCCCACCCACCCAACCACACATTGACTAAATAATAAGGACCCATATACATTGAAAAATAATTAAAAAGTTAATAAAGGTTATTATGACTTATATGGGGGGATTGAATCACCCAAGTGATACTTATTGGCTTTGGGAGACCCAAAATTCTTTAAAGAGATGGATATTTTTTTTATTTTAGGATTATTTTTTGTTTTATTTTATCATGGAGGAAAATTATTTTTAGTGTTTCACTACTTTTTTCTACATTAGAATGGGCAACCCCCCCATATATATTGGTTTTGGGAGATGATGTCGGATCATTTGGGGATTTTAATTATCGTCACTTTGTTTTTTGTAATTAATACATATGTTTGATAATTTATTCATTTCAAACATCATATATTTTATAGATTCATCATATCAATCCTTGAACATTTTACCCTTGGATATCTAAATGTTTCTTGATTGATGAATCCGTGAACATAATATAAATTCACTATAACTATAGGTTTTACCTTTTCAAATATTTTCACTATCGGTTATTAGACTAGGAAATGAATAAAAAATTACATAATTGAAACTTATAAGAACTAATAGGTATCATTTTTCAAATCCTGATGATACATGTCACGACACATCCCCCGAGGCTCGTGTCATGACTACCCCAAGCCCTCCTTCCTTAGTCGAAGGGCTGGAGACTAGCACCGAAAGGCGTTTCTCCAGAAACTAGGAATGCGTTGCATTTATAACTTGAAAACTCTCATAACCAAGCACACCACAAGATATGAACACATGTAAAATGAACTGTAAATATAGTGAGTTCAGTAAGTAAACTGGTCTAGAATACAATCCCAATTGGAATGTACAAGTACAACTGTGATACAATACAACTGAAGAAAATGGAAATTCAGCTGTTGGTTTGTACTCTGAGGATCCTACCTGAAGGGTAGGTACAAATCGCCTCCTCAGCACTCCATGTCCACACACGTCCTTTGCATACCTACCCACCATATAGTCCACCCTAGTTACCGTCTAGTCTTGGTACTCTCAGCCTCAGTCAGTACTATACATTGTATACATCCAACACAAAAAGTTGCGGGCATAGCCCGTGTAGGGTTGAGTATAATGATACATAGTAGGGAACCCGAGGCCCTCTTGGTCTCACAAAATCCATCAAGGGTAAATAAAAAAGTATGATATCAACAGATAACCTTACTTAGGTATATGCCCATACATATACCTAAGTTATCATTTAATCCATCTCAATCATGAGAAGAACAGAGAGGCACTAACTCCTCTCACACGAGGATTTATTCTCGTGGTAGTATCAAGTAACATTCCTAGTCACAACGCTGAACACCTCATCTACTGAAGAACTCATCCACTATCGAGTGTAGTGGGCCTTCCGCGTCACACAGAGGCGCTTCCCACTAACCTTGTACTGCTGAGGTACACCTCTTGTCGAGTCCGTGGGTCGGCCGCATCACCAAGGCACTCCACAACGTGGGTCTGCCGCATCGCCGAGGCGACCCCCTTCTGGACTGCTGAAGTACTCCACCTGTCGAGTACCATGGGTCTGTCGTGTCACCAAGGTACTCCCCACCGTGGGTCTACCGCATCACAAAGGTGCTCTCCACTAGGCTTGTCGAGTCACTCTGAGTCAAAATGGTCAGGAGTCGTCAAGTCTTAGCCAGCCAGTGGGTTCCCACACTAAGCTTAGTCATCTCAAGGAGGATCTTCTCCACAAGCTACTGGTCGATACTCCAACTACCACGAAGTCCCACAAAGAAGTATCTCATAGGTCTTCCACATCATAAGGGTCTCAACTTAATAGACGGCTCGTCAATCAGACACCCGATCCGTGAGTTATTATCATTTTAGTCACGGGGGCTCGGTTGTATTCGTGCTCAATCCAACCTGACCATTCCCTATCTTAATCCAAAACATAGTGGGGTATCACTCTGAGGTACAATCTCACTACATGATTTCTAGCGCCACTGATGGTTTTTTAAAATGGATGTCTCGTGCCGAATTTATGGTCAAAAGAAGTAAATGGGGCGTAGTGGGCCCGGGTCCGGTCCGACCCGGTCGGACTGACCTGGCCCGACCATTTGGGTTCGGCCTAGCCTACTATACTGCCCAACCCATTGGGTTTGGCCTAGCCTACCAGGTCCGGCCCGGCAGGCCACAAGGGGTAGTGGAGAGTGCCATGAGGGTGCTAGGCCATAGGGCTGCTCAGCTGGGGACGACACATCAGCCGCGAGGCGGCGGTGCCACCGCTGGGTGGCGGTGCCACTGTTGGGCGGCCGTAAGAAATCAGTAAAGCAGTCCGGCCATGGGCAGTGGTCCAGACACATGACATAGTAGTCCGGCCGTAGGGAGGAGGTTTGACCGTGGGGTGGCGGACCGGTCTTGGAGAGTCGGTCCGGCTACGGGGTGGAGGACCGTCTGGGGGACGACGATCCACCATGGGGTGGCAGACTAGCAGTGGAACGACAGTCTGGCCACGAGCCGGCGGTCCGGCCGCAGGGTGGCAGACCGCCCACGGGGTGGCAGACCGGCCGCAGGGTGGCAGTCCTGCTGCGGGGCGGCGGCTCGGCCGTGGGGCGGTGTGGAGCAATGGATGGTGGCTGTGGCCGTAGTCGACGCTAAGGTCGTGGTGCAACGATGATGGACGTGGGACGATGGTGTTGCTCCATCGCCTTCGTTGCAGCTGGAGGTGGTGCCGACCGCCATTATCGTGCCCCAACCGTGGATGGTTGTCATCCTCCTCCTTCACAAAGAACACCACAAGATTTGCGTAAGGGTTGGACCATGTTGGTTTTACCTGTACCCTCCACTTTAGGGTGGTAACATATGGCTCACCAAGAACTGGAACATGAATAGAAAATCATATCCTCCCGCAATGATTATTCCCAACATTTAAAAGAAATATAAGGGGTATACATGGGAAGTGATAAAAAATAGAAATAAACCCGTACCTCGGGTTGTTCGTTTAAGTTGGCATGAGAAGAAATTACAGATGTCGATTCATTATAGATGAAGATGTCCCATGTTAGAAGAAGTCTCGTAGAAGAAGGTCAAGGTCGAGGTTTCCATTCTTCGTTGGTGGTGCATTCTTTGTGGAAGAATGTGTTCTTCATTGGAGAGCTCTTCCCAATATTTCTCCTCTCCCAATTCCACCAAATTTGCAATGTATCCAAAATGGGATATGTTTCCCCAAATTTAATTGTTGGAACAATTTATAATTTTGTTAATTAATCACATAGGTTGGCATAATCAAGTATGGTGCATTGGCTTAATTAATGTGGAGGAAGCACTAGAGGCACCTCCACATTTAAGAGGGAGTTGTGAGGTTTCACCCGCTTTAAGAGGTTCGGGTGGTCCACACCTCTTAAATCGAATTGGGGAGGTTTTGGGCACAGGTGGTCCCCACCCCATAATATCCAAAAGTGGGTGGTTATAACAAAATAAAATAAACTGTAAAATGATTTTATTTATATCTTCCCCTGAAAATCCCAAAATCAATCTTTCCCCCTCAACCTACTACGGTTAATGTGAAGGTCTCCTTAATAAAATACCATCACTCCGAGTTCAACAGTGCCCTCAGATTTCAATTCCAAGCATCGATTCAAAATATTTAAATACTTGCACGCATGTTTACTAATTGTACCCTAATAAAAGGTCATAAATTCATTCCGGCCACTCTGGGCCTCAGAATGACGCAATGTCAATTTTTGTGGACTCGTAAAATTTACATTTATTTAAAACAATTACATGGAAATTTCTGGACATTATAATAAAACCAATTTTGAATGACAAGATCATATAAGGAAAATGAAATTTTAATTCTATCCATCAAATCCATATCCGCAATGGACATATTTAATAAATAAAAAACTAAAATTTTCTGATTTCATGTTTCTTACAAAATTAGTAAAATATGACTTGAATTTGGTTTAATTGAGTTATTTATTGGGTTTAAAACAAACAACTAATTCATTGAAAACAGTACTAATCGATCAAGTCTACAAATACATGAGTCCCGTAAGAGATCAAGCCCATACTTCTACTACGCACATCGAGAAGCGGTGATTGAATTTAATTTGGGTTTCCTTAAAGGAAACATCATGGAGATTGACTCAAATAACACATAAACTATAATTAAATACCACATACACTAACACAATATTTCAGGACAATAATCATAACAATTATTCCACCATTACCATAACTTCATTACATTCCTTTTATCAATATCCAAGTGAAAATACCACCACAAAAATTTAATTTGGTCACCTAAAATCATAACCACAGTTACCTACAACACTCGGACAACTCTTTCCATTAAAGGGTTGTGAAATAAATAAAAAAATCAATATCAAATACTATAACAAGAAATCATCAAACATCCTCTTTATCTTGCAGTTCTTAGTTTTTTAACACTTCATGTCCAAAAACATAAACATTAATTCCAGATTTCCATTATACTATTTCATTACCATAATTAAAATATTTAACAATAAGGATGGTGATAAAGAATATCAACTACATTAAATGAGGGAAGTAAAAAAAATACATATTAAACAAAAAATGATGCATAAATAATATCATCTAATCTTGTAAATCACATGAAAAATAAATATTCACCATCATTTTTCTATAATTAATTTTTTTATCATTGTTTGGATAATCAAAAAAACTTATCCATTTGAAACATACAATGATAACCCAAATTTTTACATTAATAATATAATAGATACATCAAATCCCCTAACGCAAATGATACCTAAACAATATTATTATAATAGTGAGGAAAAAAAGATGATCACACCACTGATAACTAACATGCAAACCATCACCTTTGTAAGGTGTATCAATAGACATCAAAAAGATGAACCATCATCACCCATACAGAGAAAATTCTACTTCCAAAACAATTTCAAGGATAAAAATAAATATGTAATGAATAATAAAGGAAGAAAACATCACCTTGGATTATAAAATCTCAACCATAGATAGCCACAGAACGATAAATTCTAAAGGATTAACCAATTACACAAAATATGAGACACAAGATTCCTTGGGTAAGATGAATGTTATTGAAATTGGAGAGGATCTGAAGGGATATCATTATTCAAAATAAATAATGAAACATAACCTCAAGACATGTAAAATATGGTCACACCTCAACTGATGTCTGATCTAGAAATAATGGTGTGATCTATCAAAATTATACATGGTTAAATCCATTTAATGTTAATACAAAAATTATTATCTATAAAAATATAGATAATTTAACAAAAATCAATAAATTTTATGTTGCAATACAATACACTACAATACTATAAAATGCCTTCACATAGATAGAAAAAACTAAAATCTCATGTTCTAAGTCTCACATCATAACATGTAGCTTCATTCCAAAACCTCACTGAATATTATAAAACACACTAGAATAGTAAAAATTATCTTATCCAACCAAGAATCCATAATACAATGAATTTGGATCACGTGTGATACATGGTATTAATTAAAAATTGATAAAAAAATATCCTCTTCCTCTATATCTCATGTCCAATGCATCGTCCTAACACCACCAATGACCACTACAAAAATAATGGGTGATTATAAAGGTACACAAATTTAAATAGATTTTTAGAAATCATGGAGTTTTGAGGTTTATAGTCTCAAATAGGGATTCTAGTTTTATATTTATATTCTTTGTTACACTCCATAATTATATGGAGATATTGTTAAATATTAATAAAATGTATCTTATGTTCCTGTTGGATTTTTAATTGGGTTTTTTTATTATAAACCAATTTCTAAAAGTTTTATATATTATATCTAATGAATGAAATGATCAAAATTGAAAAACACAAATAATATTAATATCATTCATGTGTTTTTTTGAATTAATTTAAATATATTTGGATGCTTTGAAAATTACCAAAAAATTTATTATAAGGTCAATAAATGGTTGATAATGGATTGAGTTTAGTTAAATAAGACCTATAGAAAGATGAATTGTTTTAAATGTTGAAATGAGACCATGTATAAAGTCATATGTTGTGTTATATAGTTTTCATAAGGATCCTTTCACCCTAAAAAATGTTTTTCCATGAATGAAGCCCATTTTTTAAATATCAAAAAAAATTCTTATGGTGTATAAAGGTAGATCTGAAGTTAATTTTATATTTAAAGAATATACTCAATATTTTTATGGTTTCTTAAAAAACAGTTAAGGGGTCACATAATGGTATATATGGAACTCCAAGAGCAACATAGTGATAACCCATTCTCGATCTACTAATCACATCATCAAAATTGAAATAAACATGATGTCTACATCATCCTTGTGAAGTGAAGAAATAGACTATGATCTTTTCAAGTTATGACTACTATATGAATGACATATGATGAGTATTCTGACCAATCATGAGTGATTAAAGGACCATATAGAGGAATTATATGATCAAATATGAAATGTTTTGAATCATGCATATTGTATGTGAGACTTTTGTAAGGGTAAGGAACCTTGTATAATGTTCATACACGAATTTTGAAAGATGTGTATTTGTAGGGTATAGGTGTTGTCTCAAGGTAATAGTCGTTATAAATGTTATGTAAACATGAATCTCAGATTCTACTATGATATATAAATGGAAAGATAGCATGTTTTGTGAAGGGAACTCACTAAACATGAAAGCTAGGTAAAAGTCACCCACCAAATAGAAACTTAAGTACATGTACATTAAAGAGTTATGTAATGGGGAAAAGATATTTAGAGACCCATGTAATGTTGGGGAAAAATTTGAAAATTAAAAATTCTAAATAAGTGATTATTTTAATTTGATATTGTCTATGGTATTATATTAATCGATTTTTATACCAAGTAGAGTCAATAACATAAACTCATAGAAAAGTTATTAGTAGAATATGATAAACTCAATTACCCATAACTATCAATCACATCAAAAAATATAAAAACAAGTCATGTTATATTCCTTGAACCATTCATGGGAAGGTTTTCAATTATTTTAAATGTTTTTGAATTCATAGAAGAGATTCAGACATGGTTATTTATATATCATGTGATGAAATCATGACTGATTCATTATATTTTATTTAACAACATTAATCTATATTTATTTAAATTTTAATATGTATGATCATTTCATTAGGAAACAAAAGAGAAAAATATCATAGAAATGAATTTATATTGGCCTTGAGTTTTTAAAAAGCATAATAAAATAGGTTAATATTATGAATGATAATTTTAGAGATAACTCCCAATATATTTAATATTTAAATATATAATGGATGAAGAACATTGTCCAGTACATCTTTCTAATTTATTGATGTTGTTGAAGAAATATTTTATTTTTGATAAAAACATTTGAGCTTTCTAGTGAGAAGTATAATTGTTATATCAGGCATGGAATGTTTCTTTTTAAGAAAAAATACTGGAATATTGATCTACTATTTTCAAACCTTTATCATATTGATATTAATGATTTTTTATGAATTAGATTATTTATTATTTTCAAATAACTAGTGAATATCTAATGATCTAATTCAATCACATGAGAATAAGAAGTTTTTATTTAATTGTGGTTCTAGTCAAAATAAATACATATATTTTATATTGGGAAGTGGATGATACCTACCATATATAGATGTGGATATAGCATAATAAACCATCTATCTGGATTGTGTAAATTTATAATAAAATAATACAATGATAATAAAATATTTGGCCTCACCAAAGGTTGGTTAAATAAAGGAGTAGGTCCTCACCTCAAGATTAAACCACATAAGTTTTTATATGATGTTCTTATTTGTTATTTTTCCATTGTGTTTGTGGATGTGAATCAATATTGAGAATTATTATATTAACATATCCTCAAGGTTTAATTTCATAATAATAATTTGTAATATATTGGTACTACTAATTCACCCCCAATGGTTTCCACTTTGATCTTGGATCATTATATGGTATCAGAGCTACATGATTCCCCTTAAAATTTACTCACATAATGTTCATCATAGAAAATAAAAACTCTATGAATTTCTTAGGTGTTCTACTTATTTGATTGAAACTACTTCCATGGTTGGAAGAATTTAATTGTACCACTTTCAACTTTATAAGGAATTGAACTGAGAGATGGAGTCGCTATGGATTTTTCACCAAATGCAAGACATGATGGTAACACATTTCCTTATAATATGAAATGGGACATAGATGATATTTAAATAATTTTAAAATTATGTTTTTTTTAAAACATATATAATAAAGAAAGGGGGCAATTGATAAATTAACAAATATAGGAAATGATATAAAATTTATATGAGGGAAATATTAAAAAAATAACAAATGTCGCAAATGTGGAGGGATAAATTTTAAGATATGATTATGGTTGGAGATAATACAGATAATGAAAATTTCACTAGTGTGATTGAGAAAATTAGTCATATCAAAGGCTTCAGAGACAAAAATTATGATTTAACTATGGTTAAAATACTAATGTGGAACTTCAGAGATAGTTTTGACCCAATGATGTTATCTTGGTAAGAGAAACATTGTGTATAACTTGATGAACTAAAAAACACTGTTTTCAATTATGAGATGGGAAAATCACCATTTTTCCAAATAATATATAAAGAGAGAAGTTAATTTCATAGATTTTTACATAATAATGATAAAATAGGAATAATCATTTAACATGTTAAGTGATTAAAAAGAATATGATGAGAGATATGTGAATCATAAAAAATCACGACTATAATATCTAAAAATTTTAGAAGGAGAAAAATTATATATAAAGGAAAATCCACATAAATGTTTTATATAGAGAGGAATTTTATAATTTTCAGTAGATTTTATTAATAATTATATATATTTGGATTTATATGGTGATAATGAAAAGGAAGTACCTCAATGGCGGTTAAAATATAAAAATAATAAAGTCTATTGGAAGTATGATGAATTAGAAATGTATTTAGAAACAAAAAAAATTAAGAATGATGATAAAATAGAAAGAATATAGTTATTCAAATATTGGTTATTTCAATAATGAGTGTTCTATTATAAATTTATGGAATATAAAGAAAACATAAAATCACAATTCCAGTAGTGGTGAATATGAAGGAGGTAAATCTTTCATAATCCCATACCAAACATAGAACACTAAACCTATATTGTGAGGAATACTAGAATCATTAAGGGTGTTAAAAATTAAATGAAGAAAATTTTTAGGCTATAGAATGATTAATTTGAGTTTTATAATAAGGATTATGAGTACTTAAAGGAGATTTATCTCCTCAAATTTACAGTTAATAACAAAGAGAGGATTTTAAATGGATTAGAGAAAAAGTTGGATTTTCAGGAACTGAGACAAACTAAGGATGCATCATGGTATCATAATTATGAAAATATGATTAAAAAATGTATATTTACATTGATAAAGATGTATAATATAGGTATTAGTCATAAAAACAATATTAATCCTTTTTTCATTAGCTCATGTAAAAGTTTCACCCATTGAATCTAATTTTTTTTAAATATATAGAGTCTAACAATGCATTCCCTATATAATATTTTAGGAAAACCTAGTTTTAAATAAAATCCAAAAGGAATTACACTATAGTTATAGTGGTTGATAGTGAAAATAATAATAATGACTAATGAAAAGTTATACAATGTAAGGATGATCATGTACCAAAATAGAATGTAGAATTTCTAAGATGGGCATGACAATTTTATGGAAGATCCATCATTAGGGTATATTTATTGATATTTAGATCCTATATAAATTAATACTTTTTGACTAGTAATATATTTAACTACCTTGTAATTAAATATAAATATATTCTATAGTGTGTTACTCTAAATACTGAAGCAAAAAATATAGTTTAAAGCAATTTGAATATTAATGAATAGTAGGTGAACCAAATCAATACAGATTTCAGTATCATAAAGATATCTATGGAAGTTGTGACCAAAATTGTTACAGTGTAGAGGAGTTTATTACTATTATATAGTTTAAATATAACAAATTTCAAATGGAATTATGGAATCAATGATATTTATGAAGGAAAAATTATTGATTCTTTAGGTGACTTTTAAGGATTTTAAGAGCGAAAGACCTAATATATTTTGTTGTGTATGGTCATCATACAATAAAAAAGATAAAAAGATCCTGAAATTAATTAATGTAAATTATGGAGGTTTAATTAATTTTTGAAATGAATGTTCTTTAAAAATAAATGGTGGTAGTTTGATTGTAATGGAACTAACAAAAAAAATAAAAAGTGTGTTTAAAATATTTTTAGAACCAATAACAACCCATTTAGTGCGATGTAGTTATGTGATAATTGTAATGATATGATATTAAAAAAAACATATCATCAAAAAAGTTTAATATTGTAATATTATCACATCATGAGAATAGAAGATTAGAAATTTGTTTCCGATTTATGATCTTGATTATTCCTTCTATCTCAGTACTAGACAATTAATTCAACTTTAAAAAAAGAGACTTTGACACATTATTCAAAATAGTATAAGTAAAATATCAAAATAAAATGTTGTGAGAGATTTTACTTAATAGATTTGAGATATATTTCAAGTTTTCACAACCTGTAAAAAGGTTAAATCGTTATAGGGAGACAAAAATGTGTTGAGGCACAATCCAAAAGACCTTTGAAATTAGTTTACATTGATTTTTTGGGACCCATGATACATAAATCTATAAAATTTTACATGTATATTATCACATTCATAGATAATTATACATTAATTAAAAAGGTGTTATTTATGAATAGTAATTCATTTGTAGTGGATATGTACAAAATTTATATAATTGAAGTTAATAGAGAGTGCATATTCAAATCATGATGTTGTGAATTGATAATGGGGATGCATATAGTAGTAGTTGTTATGAATATTTCAATGGAAATTATGGTTTTAAACATATATATAGAATGCCTTATATACCCCAAAATATGGTTTTTTGAGAGAATGAATAGAACCAATATATATATGTGGAGAACTATGCTCTCAGAGTCTAAAAGTTTAAGATAATTTTGGAGATATTTTGAGTGCACTATTGTGCACATTATAAATTTATGTTTTCTTGGACCTAAATCAAATAAATATCACATGAGATATGGTTAAAAAAGAATCTAGTAGTGATTTATTGATGTGTCTTTGGAAGTCCTTTTATCGTCAATATTGAAGACTCTTGTTCTGGAAAATATGATAAGAACATTGAAAAATGTATCCTTTATGGGTACCTATCTAGTGGGAAAGTATAATAATATTGTAACAGGATACATCACATCGTGGTTCATTTTCAATATTATAAAAATCTACCCATAAGAATCATTCTGAATGTAGTATGTTTTAAATAATTGGTAGGACCCACTAGAAAGATTAATAAATAGAATAGTTAACAATAGTGTGACCTGAAACCAATAGATGAAAATGTTGAATTAGAGAAAAATAGTGATGAATAAAATGTTTTTGAGAATAAAAATAGTGGTTTCAAAATCTAAAGAAACATGTAAATATGGGGAATAAAATTGCGGAATAAGCTACAAATTTATAGACTAGAATAAATCATATATGTAATGAGATTATATATTAATTGAATAGAACTAGAATAAAATTATAAAATTATACCTCACTTATTTATAAATTTAAAAATTATTGAAAAAGAAATACTTTAATAAAATTGAAAGGATTGAGGCATGAGATAATGATTGGAATCTGATTGAGAATAATTCTAGTGGGGACCATATTCCATGACTTATATGAAATTTTTTTGGGCCATTTCAGAATTAAGTAATAAGTTAAATGAAAAAGTAAATGTAACAAGTAATAAGGAAAGACTTTTTTTTAATGGTTATCACGAATTTTAGGGAATATATATTGAATAGAATATTTTACCCATTTCTAAATTGAATGAAATCAAGAAATTCCACATTATAGAAGCCTAGAGACATACTAAAATATATTATGTCATGTCTACATTTTTAATGGTCAAAAGGATGATGAAATTTATAATGATCATCTAGATGGGTTTATAATTCATAAATATGTAGGAAGATGTGTGAAAATTACATAATTAAATATGTAGATTAAAATTTTTATCCGTGGTCCTAGTAGGAAGACTGAGAATATGATTAATGAATTTAAAATTCATTAAAGGAAAAGTGGATAAAAACCTATACATCAAAGAAATGAATTTTTTTAATATTTCTATTATTGTATATTTCAATGATATGATTTCTGTAATTGATCATGAGAATTAATTTCAGTAGTTTTTCATCTAAATAATGAAATATTTTGAGATATCCATGATAGGTTAGCTATAATAATTCTTTAGGTTACATGTTAGGGAAAAAGAATCTCATTTTCATATCCTAGGAAATGTATTCTCAAGAGATGTTGAAGTTTTTTTAAATAAAAGATCTGAATCCACTTTCTAAACCAATTAAAGTGGGGATGAAGTTGACTAATGATTCGGATGGGGAGAGTGTTAATCAAATAGAATTAGAAGAATTAATAGAATTTTTCTTTATCTCATAAATTCCAGACTCGATATTATTTATGTTTTGAGTCATGGGTCATGAAATCAGAGTGACATGAAGGAGTTATAAGAAATATTATGAAAATTTGGATAATAATATATTTTAGGATGGTTTAATGCGAATAATTCCTAAACCATACTTTTTATCATATATTTTAGACAATTTTGGGCCATTTACACAAATATGTTTAATTTTAACATTGTCCTTTTTAAATGAGGTAACTAATTTTATTCTATGTTATTTAATTTTATTTCATAAAAATGTACTCACACTTATTAGTTAATTTTATACTAAAGAATTATAAAAATCAAATTAAATTTTTCAACTAATGTTTGAATGATGATGGAATATTAATTTTAACATTATCACATGTAATAACCAAAACCATTAATAAATAAATATATTCAATTATAATATTTATGTTTATTTTTAAATTAGAAATGTTAATAATTATATTAAAAATTAATGAATTAGAAAAAAATAATTTGACAATCTAAATATTTTATTATGAGGAAAAATAAAAACTAATTTATTCATAACATTACATGTTGTTTCCAAAAATTTATTCAGATGTTTTATATATCAAAATAGTATTTTAAGACAATTAATTTAAAACTAAAAGGTTTATATTGAACATAAAAGATAAAAAAATAATACTAATATTTAAAACATTTATTATAATTTCATAAAAGTAATATTCTTAGTGGAATTTATATTTTTCAGGATTCAAATTAAAATAAATTATTTTATAAAAATACATAAAATTAATCATTAGTAAATACTTTCCTAATAAATATAAAATGAAATTTATATTTATTAATTTATTAATTTATATCATTAAATTTATTATAAAAATAGTAATTAAAATTATATTTTTCTAATATATACCCACTTATTTAATGGTTAAATTTCCCATCATTAATAATTTAATTTCATTAAAAATTGGGTTCTAGTTTGTTATCTTTTTTTCAATATAACATAAGATACTCTATAATATATACACTAATGTAAAATAATACTTAAAATATTGGGTATTTATATATTAACCCTTTATATATTTCAAATTTTCTATATGATTTCATTCCCTATGGTGAAAACAAATGAGGCTACACATGTTTCATATTGTCTTCCAGTTCCGACATTACCTATTCAAATCTGTGGTTTATGATCTACATTTATAAGGTGTGTTTTATTATTTTGTAGAACATTATTATTTTGTTCTATGATCTACAATGGTAGAACCAAATAAGAGATATCATTCTTCCAATGGTCCACTTCTTAAAAATTTACATTTTGGAGATTTGGTATGTAACTCCTAAATTCTTATATGTGTAACACGTCCTCTACTTTAGACTTGTATGGTGATAGTGTTAGTTGATTGAAAATAACTCTAAAGTGATCATGAATATGAACGGGGCTAATATATCTCAAAAATATCTTCCCCTTATTCCAAAATATTTTAAAGATATTTGAATGAGATATATAGAGGCACACATTATCACCAACTATAAACTACATGGACATTAATGGTTATCAGTTGAACACATTTGACAACATTGTAATTCTTATGATGGATTTACTGAAATTATTGACCTTTTCAGCCATTGCATCAACCATCATATGTCCTATATTATTTTCACATAACTATTCCAAGAACACAAGTGATATAATTTCTTCCTAGTGATAGATTTTAATTAGTCAATTTGTCTTCAAGATTAGTATTTTAGGTAAGAAAAAATGAATATATAATAAACATGGCCCATGCCTCCCTCAATGTATATATGGATATATATCAATATATAATCATATTTATGGATATTCTATTTTTATTTTCCACTAGTTTTGGGCTGATATGACCTTAAAAGTTCAACAAAATATTCTAATCATTCTAAAGACTCCTCAGGAACACTGAGTTGAACCTTAGATCTCGATTAGATAATTTCAATAGATGTCATCCATATAGCCTCAAAACTTCTTTAATGTATATATTTGTAATGTAATTGAGTTTTAATTCCTTTAAAATAAAAACTAATTGTAAATTATTGGTAATTAATTATACCTTGTAAATTATTCAATATTTTTTTATTTGAAATGACCATGAAAAAATCCATAGATATTTTTTCCAATTTCTAAATTTTTATGGGAAATGGTTTTTTCATTCAATTTATCATTACTCCCCCATCCTTCACCGTGTGATAGAAAATAACAAATATGAATATTCTACAATTTTTTTCTTCATATTTTCCCACCAATATAACTCTTAGATAACTTTATAATATTTTATGTTCCATGGGTGGATAGAAAATAATAATATATTTGCATCATTCAATAGAACTATCAGTTTCATAGGATCAGATGGAAGGAAAATATATATCCAAAATATAAAAAATAATTCATAAAAATCATTGAAATTAGTGTTTTTTAGTTTTCTCATTAAATCCATTTTTTTATCTATATGTCATACCTTTTAACATTTTGATCCGTATCATGATGTTATGGAAGAGTAATTATATATGTTCTGGAAGGATGATTCTTCTACATTCACGATTCCCATATCCATCTCTTACATTTCATCGAATATTGTATCCCACTTTATCTATATCATATATATGGTTGTAGTATCTTATTGACTAGGAACATATTCTACATTATTTTTTTCCCCTAAAAGATAGTGTTTTGAGAAATCTTAATCAATCATTACGTCTAACCATCTTCATTGGTTCATTATGAGATCCTTTAGTGTGAATATATATTTTAAGAACTTTTAATTAATATATATATCACACTTATCTCTATATAGATAATAAAACTTAATTTTAAACATAAAAATAACTATTCCCAACTTAATATCATGTGTCTGATAGTTTTATTCTGGAAACTTTGTCAGTCATAAGGTATAAATTATCATTTTCCTATTCTACACATCCACACATCCATGGGATTTTTGGATTCATCACTAGAGATGAAAAATACTTCTTAAATTGTGGTAACAATGAGACCATTTTTTGTGTTTACAATCTTATTCATCTCCATTAATATCTCTCCACGCTTATAAATTGATACAAAATTTACTACGTTTAATGTAGGCATGGATAATGAGTTCGCTAATATCGAGTTGTATCATAAATATTTCTAATAATACACATATAATATTAGGGTAAAATAGTTCTCCATCATAGATGATGTTCTATTCCAATCATATATAATAATTTTCTTTGAATGGTCCTCACATATCCAATTACATTTGATAAAATTTTACTAGATTGAAAAAATAATCCAACCCAAACTAACATTTACTAGGATTTTTATGTATATTACCATTCATGAATTTTATTGATAAAATAAGAAAATAGCCAACCTACTCCTCCTTTAATTGGAATTATAAAAGAACATAATCTATAAATAATTCGAAAAATTAATCAAACTAATCTCTAATGACTATAATCATTATCTACATGAATATCACTAGATCGTTCATTGTTAATAATTTATATACAGTGAAATCATAGTTCTTGTACCAGGTATTAATGAAATCCATGTGAACATCATACTTCATCACATTTATCTGATGACACCCAGACCAATGTGTCACATTATAAACGTATTGAGAGTCATGAAACTAACTAGATAAGTCATTAATCATTCTAAATTGATACTTTTTTTACCATGATGATATGATGTTAATGATATTCAATACATGGATACATAAAATCAACTTTCATCATAGAAAAGTGTAGAGATTCACCAATTGGGGAAGTACTTGAGAATATAAAAAATGTTTCTATATTTTCACTTAATCAATTATTCATTTGAACAAGTTAAATGAGTGAAAATGTATACAGTGTCTTGGATATTTGGGGATATCTTGGTAAAAGTTCAATTTAGAACACAACCTCATGTTCGAAAAAAACCAATTTTTTTCGGAGAATATATAATAATAATCCCATAGAATTAGAATTTCTTCAATATCATTCCTCTTCATTAATTAAATAATTTGAGTTAGTTTTCATTTCTCATTACGAAACAATATCCATGTATTTAAAGATTATTTGAAATGATATCCATCATATTCCATACGCTTGTATTCAATCATAGGGTTACTCAAAATATATAGTGTGATTTAATTCTCCCCTTAGTTGATGAGGGATTAATAAGGAGAAATGTAGTCCATTCCAAAAATAAATGACATTACACTAAATAAATTATGAACATATTCACTTGGAGATTCATCACACATATATAAACTATGGATAACCTATGTATTTGAGATGAAATAATCTCTCCATTTGTAGTTTTTAATAATATCATACTATCCATATTTTTTATGGGTTTTAACTAGTTCTACTGACCTTGATGATATGAAATATTTCATTGAATCGTTATAAAATATTATATATTCTATTATAGAATGAATAATTGTTAAAATATCCCAACATTATTTCCTTCATTCAACTTTACAGTATTAATATCATAATACCACCCCAAATTTAATATCCTTGGGGTTTTATTCATTTTTTATTTTTGAAAACCCTAGGATTAGTACATTGGTTTTCCTAATTTCTAGGTTCCATGGAGTTAAAAATTTGGACAATAGGCAGAGGGATGTAGTGTATTTTTTTCTTCAATCACATTTGATTGATTGTTTATCACAATTCCACTTTCATTATCATCATATATTTATTTTTCAAACTATAAATATTTCATTTTCCATTATATATTAATTATTGTAGTATTATTGAAATACTGTTGACAAGTGGGATGTTTGATTTTCGGTTTACCATGATTTGAATGTGTTGAACCATAATGTTAAACTGAATTCTAATTCACATATATTGATTCTAGAAATTCCATTAATGATCCAAAATTCCCACCCTAAATATTAGGGAAAACTAATCAGCTTCATTAATGTTATAAAAGTCACGATCTTATAAATTTATTCATATATTGATCTTTATCCCACTACAAAAGTTTAAAATTTTACTTTCATTGTGAATTATATGACCTATGGTATATTGGGAAATCCTTGTTATGTTAAGTGAATACTTTCAAATTAATTATAATTCTTATTTATTGAGTGTAATAACATCCATTTACATTTTAATAGAGACAGTGAGAGGGAAATACTAATTGACAAATAAATGTTTTATTTTATTCCACTCCTTATACTATAAAACTCCCATGAGAATTTTTCTCATGATCAGTGTCCCCAACAAATAAAATTCTCCTTCTAAGTTGTAAAAAATAGTATGAACATCTCTTACTATATTTAATGAATGATAGTGAATCTATTCTCAATTTTAATAATCCATTGATCAATGATTACGAGAGAAGATGATACTCTAATATTTTTGGATCTAATTTATATTGGAATCATATATTAAATCCCATGATAGTGTTATTTATATATGATTCATGTTATTATTGATAACATTAGTAAGTTCTTCCATCACTACCATAAGTTTCAAAGATATTGTTCCCATATTAGTTACTTAATTATTGAATTAATCACATTTTCTGTTACACATGTAATTGACATGATTCCTCTAAGGGAATTCAATTATATAGGAATGGATTAGTTGGGAACATAATACTCTGATAAAAAATTATAGAAATGTCAATCAATAATGTTAGAATTAGTTACTCATATATTATGTAGAGAACCCAAAATACATAAAAATATGTTTAAATCTCTTATATACTTGGTCTTTTCACTAGTATATTCTCTAACAAAATTATGTTGACAAAAAAATGTCCAAATCCTTCATGATGGTTTGTAAATAATATTTGAATTATAAAATTCATATCTCCTTAGATTGTCAACATAGGTGTTCAGTTAGGTCTGTTTTTATTGAATCAAGACATGGTAGATTTGATAACTAATATTATCTCTTTTGGGTTATTAACCATATATATAAATGTTCCAAAGATGTTATAAACTCTCTAAAATCAATAGAGGGAATCAATTTCAGGGGAAAGCACACAATATCTATAATAACAAAATATTATGACGTTATCCTATAAAAATTATTTTACGTTGAATTCCCTATAGGTTTTCCACTATTATTTGGTCATCATAATATCCAATAATAACTATAAAATCATCTTAAAAAAACTATTTTTTACCCAAGACATTAAACACATAATATTTCATGAATCCCAACATAATTTTACTACTTATACATGCCATGGTTCTAATGATATTATGTCGATAATATATTATATATACAAATTTATCATCATAGAAATGAAAAGATAAATTTTATTTTTGACATAAAATATTGTTCATAACCCCTATATATCTTCTAAAATAGAAAGAGATTTCCATGGTAAAATATAAATTTAAAATGGTGAGCTCAAAATAAAAGAAACATAATATGATTTGGAATAAACCATAAGATGAGATTTAAGAGGCATAACATGAATAATAATGTTGATTAGACTAACCATATAGATATGGTATAATATTGGTATTTCAGACAAATAAAATGAAACATTACATATATAGAAGGTTTATTAGGGTATCAGGAAGAGTTTGTGACATGACTATATAAATTTTTATGAGTGGAGTGGTGGAGGGTTGGTGGTTCCATCTATAACTAAATAGAATGATTTTTTTTCACATAGAAACTAATAATAAAATAAGATCAACAATTTCACAAATAATGTTAACTGGAATTAAATAATTATAGATAGTGGGATGGGGTTAGGTTTATTAATCCTTAAAATTACTTTTTACACATGTTTAAAAAAATTATTCATTTAAAGTTATATTTTTTTATATTAATGTTTTTTTATTTGCATTGGAGGAAAAAACATTTCCCCAAGTAATTTAGGTTTAATTACTAAAACTAAAAATATATATATATCATATTATTAGAACATATTTATTGTAGTTATGAAAAACAATTAATATAATAAAATTGGATTGTATAAGGAAAACTAATTTTTATATTAATAATTGTAACAAAGAGAACCTAATTTTAGTAAATTATTGATTTGAAGAATATATTTTATGATTTGATAAAATTATAAATGTTATTTAATTTATTAAATATAAAAATTTTATTTTTATTTAAATAATATTTAATTAAAATCAAATATGAGTGAAAATCGATTCCATCATGTGTAAATTTTGTTAATTGAAATGGTTGGAAAACATTTTTAATAAAGCATTACTTATATTTAAAATAATGAATATATTTGGTTTCATATTTAAATATATTATTTCAAAATAGTTAATTTCAAATTTTAATATATACTTTTAAAAGTGAAATGTGTTAAAACCCTTTCTTTGAATTATATTATATAAATTTTATAAAAGTGATTGCATCTGTAAAATTGATATTTTTCACTAATCATTTAGAAATAATTATTTTATAAATGTAAAAATGTACTCTTATATTAATATTTCTATGTTAATTACAAATAGGAAGTTATTTATATAAATTCACATTTTTAAATATAATGTAAATACAAAAATTCAAAATTTAATCACTAATATATTTTCCCACTTTTTCAACTATTATAATGATCATCTTGAAGGATTCAATTTTATTATTGATTCTCACTTTTTAGTGTTTTTCATTATAGAGTATCATATTATATTCTGAATATAATTCATCCAATGTGTAAAAAATAATTAACTTCTCAGTACAATAAAATAAGATGTCGTATAAACTAGCATTGAAAATCAGAATAACCTCATTATGAATAATATGTATAATTTTTTAAATATAAATACAATGTATTTATCATGGCCTAATAAATAAATACAACAATTTTAGTGAATTCATTATTTTAATGAAAAATACGTTTCATCGAAAATTTATATCATTACCTTTAAAACGAATAAATTTTAATAAAATTATAATAATTATAAAAAATATTTGAAAAAGGAAATATCAATTTTGAAATCATCATTAATTATTTTGTTTTCATGAATTTTCATTATTTTTAGGTAATTTTTTATATTAAAAATGAATTGGAAAAATATATATTTCTATAAAATTATCATTTCATTACCTTAAGTAAAGTAATTTAAAATTCCAATTATAATTTGACATTGATCTTATTGAAATATAAAAACCATTAATTATATAAACTATAATTAGTTAAATAGATATATTAAATTTACATTATTTTAGTATAAATTATATTTTTATATTCATGATATATATTTCTAAAATCAATTTTCTGTTCATGGTTTAAAAAATTACATTAAATATATTTTTTGGATGAATAAAAATTCCATTTTGAAAAAATTAAGCTGTTCTTGGAATTTAGATTTTTTAAATATGGTAATTTTTTCACATTTATTTTTAGAAAAAATTAATTGAAATAGAGGTAAATGTTTATCCCTGATGTTATTGAAAGAAACAGTTAATTAAGGCTGAAACTATTGGAAAATGTATCAATACCAATCCGGAACATTTGATTTTACATTTTCTTATTTCAATTCAAAAATAATCATCATTCTATATTATATATAAAATTTTAATTACATTTTAAATTGATTTCATTTTTATTTTTAGGAGAAAATGTAAAATTAAAAATTTTGTATTCATGATTTTTATTTTATTGGATTTCATATTGATTAAATATTGGTATGAATGAATCTACACTATTATTTTGAACATATATAATTTTTTTATGATATTAATTTTTTTTAATTTATAGTAATGATATAATTACATTAAATTATGACACAATTCTGGTAAAGTTTCTGTGTAAGAAGAAGGAAAACCATGGTACTTGATTTCAAAAATAATAAAATTTATATTTTTGAAAAAATTGTGTTAATCCAAAAATTTAATATTTTATTATAATGTCTATAGATGAAAATTGTATTTATGTCTTGATAACGTTGAATTAAAATATTATTAATAGATTAAAAAAATTAAAATATTAATTTTTTATGTTATTTATAATAATATTAAATGATTTTAAATAAATATACAATTTAGAAATAATTTGAGGTAAATGGTCTAAATTTTATACTTGTACTTTTCATCAATCATTTTTGGGATTAGAAAATAATTTTTGACCCTTAAATACAAAAAAATGTGTTAAATGTTTTATAATTAAAAAAGTTAAATGATCAGATTAAACCAACAAATAAGGATTAGAAAGATTCTCAAGCATTTATAAATATTTTAGAATGATGATGTTTCTAAATTACTATTTGTTATATTTAAAATAATTTCCATTTTGTTTTACTTGAAATGATTATGATATATAATAATTTAAAAAAAATTATTCATTTCTATGTTTGTCCATTCAATTAATTATTGAGGGGAGCCACCTTTTATCCTTTATTAACAATGTTTTAGAAATTTAGATTATCCAAAAACTAACATAAGGCCTTCATTGGCACATTCCCCACTTCCTAGATCTGTGTTATTTCTCTTAATTCAATCCTATGATGTATTATGTTTTCAGTCTTGGGAGATCTCCCAAAGCAGAGGTCATCAACAATCCCAGATCATTCAATGACTATTTATTCATGAAATTCCAATAAATATATTATATAAAATAAGAAATAAATATTAAAGTATCATAAATATGATAAGATTTTATTATGATTTTGGAATAACCATATTATAAATCTATTCCCACAATTGGAAAATGAATGTATCTCCCATGTGCATGTGTGGGCTACCACCTCTATGTATCGATATAATTAAATTTCAAACAACATCATTAATGTTGGACTATTATGATTGATTTAATGAATATATATGGTATTAATGAAACAAATATGATGTTGGAAATATAATATATTATATTCCTTCTAACCCTTCAACCCATTAGAAATGATATTTTCATTCAAGAGTTTTTTCAGACTCCATCCTCCATACGGTTATGTGATTCCTTCCACTTTACTGGCTTTAATGGATGATTATAATATTTAAAATAATTTATAAAAATGATAATTATTTTTCATGATGACCATTACGGAGATGATGGAACTGTGAACCCTTTGACCCAAATTATCCAACTAATGTAGTCCAGTGATAATGAACCGAACATCCTCAAGACATACAATATGAAAAAACATGGTTAAAAATAGAAAATGGATTGTAATAAAAGAAATAAAATAGATAATAATATTTTCATACAACTAAATAAGGATATTCATAATGTATAAAAATAATAAATGTTATTTATATGGGTGATAAATTATGTACATGGCACGCCAAACTCGCCGTAAGAGGATTCATAACTCAATTTCCTTTTTTTAGATTACAACACCTCTATAATTACATATTAAGGACATTATACTGTATAAAATTGTCTCTATATTTTTTATTATCTAAATAAACATGTTTTATAAGGATCTAAATACATTCACATAATGAAATGTTTTGATATTTTGAGGATTTTTCGTTGTATCACATTTCCTTAGACATGTATTATTTTGTCATTCATGATTTATTTTAATAGTGTAATTACTTAACTATATATTATTTTTTATATATTAAATATTTTTTAATAGGGATTCATAGTGTCTTATCATTTTTTTATTTCAATGAAGTTTTTTTCAAATGTTACAAATGTAGTAAGGATTTATTTCTCAATGGAATCCTTATTCAGGATTGATTATGTTTTTCTTTTCATTGATGTATTTATATAATATTTTTAAGTTGAATCCCATATATCTTAATTTTCTATATTTATTTCAATATATTAAATGTTTTCATTTAAATTTTCACTCCTTTATTAAAATTTGGATATAAATGTTTATATAGAATACAATTTCTTCCATTAGGCTGAGAATATTTTTCATCAACATTGATATTTTCACTAAGATGTTTTCATGAAGGTTTTTAGTATCCCATAATGTTCTTGAACAAAATTTTATATTCTCTTTTAAATTCATATAAAAATTCTTTAATTTAATCATCATGTCATTTTCTGAACATCACACATTTTATGGAATGTGTTATTGAAATTATTTTTTAAAATAAACCATTCCAAATACATTTCTTTCTATTGTGACTACTCATTTTAGGGATTTATTCTATAAAATATTCCATGGTTCTTTCAAAATAAAAAGTTTAACAAATATTTTGGAAATTTTTATATTTTATATTTGTTATTTCAAAATTATAAAGTATACTTCTCTCATGAAATTTTCTGGTGATATTTTAAAATTATTTTTATATATTTCAACAAAAAATAATGAATATTATGATTTTCTAAGTATATAATATAAATATATTTTCCCCGATAATTCTCTTTAGGGATTATAATTAGTTGTTTTGTATAAATTATAGAAATTTTCTATGATGGTTCATCTAATTTGAACAATTAATGATTATTAAAACATATTTATTATTTTAACTATTTGTTAATGAGATTAAAACATTGTATTTATTTTGTGATCAGGGAGGGGCACTAATTTTATAGATCCGTGATGCATCAGTAGTTATCATGAGCTAATCTTTCCTAACAATTTAGTCTACAAATGCCCATATTATTATGATTACATAGAACATGGACATGATGATATAATCATGATATTGTGGAATGAGGACTTCATGGTATTATGATGATATATTGATAGAAGGTCTAGAATGTATTATTATGTTCTGTAGTTTTATGTATTCAATAGTTATGAAATCATAATTTTTTCTCGATGTGATTATTTTTTATATTACATCATCTATGGATGTTCTCCCCATTTATGATAAATATCATATAGAATATTTTATTTTATTTTATCTTCCATATTATGCATTTTTAATTTATTTTTTGATGGGATATTTCTTATGATTTCCTGTATTGAGTATATCAGATGACCCATTATTATGTTTTTCTTCGCATGGGATAACAAGAAAGGATATTTTATTTATTTTATGGATATTTTAGAATAAATAATAATATTATCAACATAATTTTAAGCATCCTAGAATCTTTTCAAAAGTAATTTGAAAATGATGATTGTAACTAGTACTCTAAGACTACTAAATTTTTTAATCCATTGGGATGAAATGTATTTTATCTTGTTTCTAATAAGTATGAAAAAAACCAGCTTCGAGTAATTAGTGTTGGGGTGTTATAGTTGGTATAAAACAAATTTTTTATGAACCTTGAAGACTATATTGAGGAAAATTTATATTATCGAACATAACCTATGATTGATAATATATATAAGTCAAAATATAAGAGAATTTAATGAACCTCTATTAAATTATATATTGTATGTTTTACCTGGAAAATATATAATGAATTATTATTAGAATGTTGATACGGTTGTGGAATTAATTCACATAAGAGTTATAAAACTAAAATTGGGGGAATGAGTTTTAACTCGATCACTATATGTTCATGATGAATGGGTCTAAAACTCTACGCCTAGAAAGAAACTCTAGATGGATATTCATTTTTTAGTTCAGAATTTTCTTTTATCCAATATAATGAATGAGTTGATAGAACTGATGGAAACATATGACATGGTAAATTTAGTGATATGGGACAAAACTAATGTCTCAAGGATTTCTAAAAGTAAGGCTGATGATAATTATAAACTCATAAATATCCCATATTATATTATTATGTGATTTTGGTTTTATACGATTAAGGAAAATTATATACATGTAAGGAATAAACATCATGGGTTTTGAATGTGTTTTAGTTAAAATATTATTATAGGAAGACCTATTATATATATATTTTTCATAGTTTTAATTTTTGGGGTTAAAATTAAGATTTTTGGAATTATTTTCATTAATATGGTTAATTGGGATAAAAATATTTTCAAATTTTTGGAACATATATTTTATCATATTGATAACCATGGTAATTGGATATGACTTGGTCCCTATGTAATGTATCTTATTTCATATGACATTATATATTTATTGGAACACATAAATAGATAATTAAAAAATTTATATTACTTTTCTAGAATGGTATTTAAATTGAATAATAAATATTTAGTTAAAAGGTTAAAAGATATGGGTTTTTTTTTTGCTTTTTTTGTTCATAGAGGTTATTTATGGTATTGAATGGATGATTATAGAGAATATATTATCAGGGTTTTTACATTATTTATGTGAAAAAAAAATTTCGGGTTAAATTTTAGGTTTATCTTAATAGGTTATTTTATAAAATAATATTTATTTAATTTTTTTTGAATTGGTTGAGGATTATTATTAAATGAAATGTGTGTTTAATTTTTTTAATAATTCTTTTTGTGAATGTCTAGATTTATTGCTTTGTCATTAAAAACTAATTTAAAATTTCTTCATACAAAATAATTATTCATATTTGATATTATTATAAATTTAGATAACCATTTTCATATAGATATATGTTTAATAAAATTTTATCTTCTAATGAATAGTAAAATCAATTAAATGATAATTTTTCATCATCAAGGATAATTTATCCATCATTAATATTCTTTTCATGGATTAATAGATGATATAAAAGTGTAAATTTTTATATTCAAAACAAAATGATGAAAATTTTCAAATTAAATGTGAATAAAAATAATTATCTATATTTCTCATGTTTATGATGGCAAAATAATCCATCAACTCGAGGAAAAAGTTGTTTTAATAAACAAAGTATCCCATTACCTTCAATTCTGAAGAATTTATGGTAATAATTATTAATTACTGATTTAGGGGTTTTTGGTCAAAAACATCATCATGATCACATTATCTACCATTATGTATTATTCGTAAGATGTAATTTTTCCTTCCATGTATATAGTTTAACTTATATATAATGTTATCCTAATGTGAAATCCTAATTATGTGTTATTTTAGGTGGTATTATATATCAATCCCATATTTAACAAATTAAATTTTATGGTCTCTTTTTATGATTGAGTTATTCAATAGAAATAATTTCTAATATGTAAAAATATATTAATGAAAAACAAATTTGAGGATGAATAGGAATGGAAAAATTATTATAATTTTTATACATGATTTCTAAATTGAAAATTTATTTTTTAATTCATAATAAATAAGCAGTTAATTTTTTATTAATTCACTTTATTCAGAAAAATATGATTTTTAAAATAAATTATTAATATTTCAAGTAGTTCATTGAAAATTTAATAAATATCTAAAATTATCAGATATTTTTATTTTAGTACTTAGTGGAATGTTTTATAAAATCATATCCATATTATCATATGGGTTTTTTCTTTTAACAAAATTATTAATTTTTATGTGAATAGTGAAAATTCTAATTTTTGAAAAATTCTCACCTATTTTCCTTGAATCATATTATTTAATATTATTTTTTTTAAATTCTATAATAATGTAATATATTTATTATTTGATTGGATATGCTTTAATTAATTTTATATGTATCAACAATACAATTGATTTTTGTGTTTGTTAAATTTTTAAGCATAAAAACCATTTTTCAAAAAGAACTATTTTTCATTGTTTGAAATAAAGTTTATTAATATTTATTTATTAATCAAAAAAACACACACATACACACACACACACACACAGATATATATATATATATATTTGATGCCTAAAATTGTATACAAGAATTTCAATAAAATTGATAAAATTTGATAAACATGTATCTTTTAATTTCACTAAAAATGTCTAGTGAGCACATTAAATGTTTATCACCATGATAATTAGTTGAACATAATAATAATGGTAACAAATATGAGAAATTTTCTTCATATAAGACCAAAACATTCTATTATACTATAATGTGTGATCAATTGTACCATATAAATTCTAATAAATAATATGTGTAATATTTGTGTAATTGACATTGATAATGACATTTAAATGATTTTATGAAATGGATAAATAATAAATGTGACTTTAATGATATTATTTTATCAAATATTATTTCATGGGTATGAAAAAAATCATGACTGGATAAAATCTTATATTTTGAAAATAAATAGGTAAATTTTTGGAGTTTTTTGTAATTTTAAGTGCTAATGTATTTATATTGAACACTTAGAAAGCACATAAAAAATTCATGTGAATGTATTGTAAATTTCAAGGAATATATTTTTTGAAAATAAAATATTAACATATGTTTTATGAATTGTTGAATACCAAGAAACTAGTAGGTAATTATAAGTTATAAAATATTTTATATGTGATTAAATTTAAATTCAATTAATTTTATGGTGTCATTGAATTGAAATAAATTGAATAATCCAAAAAAATATATGTTAATGTGTTTTATATATCTATAGAAGACATAATTAAATAAAAAAGTGAAATTTCACTTCTAAATGTTTGGGTCGTTACATTCTTCTAGGAAATTCAGCTTAATCCTCAGGAGCCCCATTAATATTGTGGAAGAAGTCAACACCATATGGTGCTTTTATTCAACCCATATATGTATTCCCCATTTCATATTCATCAATCATGTCTTGGTGTTAATAATTAAAACTACATGGAATCTCAAATTACATTCCATAATAATATATAATACATGCATTATAATGTTTGATCTAGATTAAACTAAACTACTAGGAAAAAAATTTCTCCTATAAAAGACTCTAAACAACCTATAGTAGCAAGACTGAGAAAAAATGATCTAAAATAAAATAAATATAAAGTATAAATGATAAAACCATAAACTAAAAAATAAAAATGATCTTCTAATAATGAACATATAACATCTAACTATAAGAGATTAAATTCTCTCCATGTTTAATTCTTGAAAGGAAACCCTGGAAAAAATTTGACGCACTTCTTGGTGGAAATATGATTTTTTAGATTCAAAAAATAATGAGTACTCATAAAAAGGAAAATTCACAAAAATTTTCATGTTTAAAACCCATAACAGGGCATCAAATAATAAATCCAAGTCCATTCCCTCTAGGTTTTCCCATATAGAGTTTAACAAAAATTTTGGTTAATGAAACTAAGAAGATCGAAAGAAAATAGAGAATGTTACTTGTCCAAATAAAAACTCAAGATATGATCTCTATATAAAATAACATAATAGGATATTGTATCATTATTGATCCATGACATATATCATACCAAAATTGTCCTGGTCAATCAATAAATCTCAAAACAACTAGATATGGAACATTGTTGAGGAATTTCATGTCAGAGGGAATTCATGAGAATTTACCAAGAATAATCTGTTGAGATATGCAATACCAAAAACTCTAATTTTGTAATAATTGATATTACACAAATGTTTGGGTATCATTTATGATGATTGAAACATATCAACAGAAGCATGGGTCTTTACATACAGTTAATCACAAAATAGATACATTCTACTTCCAAAATATAATACAGATATATGTAAGGAAATTCATCAAAGAGTTCTTCATAAGTGAACCTATGATTCCTATGTATGAGAATGATTGAAATAGGTTTTGATCCTAGGAAAATTTATATCTTGAAACCAATTTCTCTGTGATATATAATGACATCAAAGCACTATACATTATAACTAACCAAAATTTTATGCTAAAAAATGAATATTTCATCATTGAATGTTGATACATTAATATTTAGAATGATTTCACATGAAATACTCTCATAGATAACAATATTAGATCATTTTATATGTTTATATATACAAAAATTATATATACATTCATATTATATTAAGATTCTTTTTTGAGTTGAACTAATGAAATTATATGGAGCGGGTTTGAATTTTTTTAGAACCCAAAATTTTGCACTCTATAATTTTATATAGAGGATTTGGTGAATACGAGGCTAAGAAAAAATGGTGATATACTATTTATGATAAAATTTAAGGAGAGATTATCAAAATAATGCCGATGGGAATTTATATAATTTAATATGTTAATGATCATTATTTTATCCCTTATATGTTTTTTTTCAATTTTACCATAGCTATACTTACAGAGAAAACTGGACAACTAGGCGAACCAGTTGGCCTAAACAACCAAATGAAATTGTGGGAGTCACCTTAATCACGCCCTAAGATCTATCCATTGATCAATCCTTGTAGTACGTGTGGTAAATTATAACTCAAGTGGTGTGAAAACACTATTCATGTGTGGGAGCCTAGGCGAGAAACACAATGGGAGGGAGTGACCATTTTGGGAATTGTGAATGTATTTCTGGTCTGACAATGATTCTGTATTGAATTAATGCTTCCATGGAATCTTTTATATTTTTCTCTCCCTCTAGGAACATAATTGAGGTTGGAAAAGTACAATGGAAAGAGTAATATTACTCTATAAATGAATATATATTGAATTATGGTTTTCTGATCAAAGAGTGATATTCTATATGATCAACTCACTTGACTTTCTTGAACCTCCAACTCACTCGGTACACCATTAGTTCTACACAGAAAGCCACACAAAACATTTAAATATTTCCATTTCTTGATGACCACCCTGACATCCAGCTTCACTGATTAAGCACAATACAACTGAACTATCCTTGATTCCTCAAAGACATGAAGTCATATTCACTTCATCTGAATATGATCAATATATCACCTAAAGAAATTATATGATGTGAAATGGATTACATGGTTAAATAAAGACAACCCTTTTCCATCAAAGGGGTATGCGATGTTAGCTAATGAAATTAAAACAATCATAACTTCCATCCCATGAGAATTGTGTGTTGTCCCAAGAAGTAAATCATGAAACCATGTTAAATATATCACGGGAGTTTATGAAGATCACATTATGAGATGATAATGATTAGGTGGGGTAATTTTGGATTCATTATGGGTTCACAGGAAGGATAATGAAATTCCCATCGTTAGATCTCACTAGTTACAGATTAGTTGAGGATCGAGGAGATCAATAATATGTATTATCAGGAATGATTCCATGAATCTAATTATGTGAATCCCTATTCTAAAGTAGGATATGACTGAATGAATTTGATATAGATTCCACATGAATTTAGAATATTCCAATCAGATATCTCAGGAATCGAGACATGGGAATCCATGAAATATATCCATGAGAATAAGGTTCTGCAGAATTTCAATCAATAATTTTATCATATTTCTTTCATAGTGTTAGGAAAAGTTTTCATGATATCACATGTTTAGAATATGACTCTTATATGAATCTCTCCACCACCTCAGGCTAATCAATCTGACCTCTTCGCCTTGAAATGTTTTGATATATTGGTTTTTGTACAACTATTTAAATAGTCCCTCTAATAAAATAGCACACATGATATAGGAAGGAACAAATTAGAGGTAGGATATGGAACAAATGAAAAGGATAAGGTAGATATAGTCTTATCAACCACCATTAATGAACATAGACAAGTGATCTTGAGAAATGCATCATGTGATCCCTCGAAGATTGTTTAATCACATTAAATTTCATGTGATGACACAGGGAGAACTCATGTTCATGAAATGGATCCACATGACCATGTGATACCTCACTGGTTTCACAAATCCATTATACAAGTCCTCGTCCATGTGTGTGGAACCAATATACAACCCGAGATGAAGTTCACAGTTCCCCATGTACGTTCCCTTATAGGTCATTTGATCACATGATAATCAAATGGCCTCTGTTATGTGATGATTATTAAATATCATGCATGTAAATTTTCACTATATGGATTTATGTTCATGGACCTACGGATCTTAGGCTTATAATGTTTTTTAAGGAGTGCATGACCTCGGTCATTCTAGACACCCTTGATCATGTCAATAAACACACACCCATAGAAATGCAATTATACATGTAAACCCTATGGTGTAAATCCAATATTTAAAGTCTCAATCCTAGGAATAATATTCTCCATGATAAGTGGCCACATGTAGGGAATAAATGTGTGTCCTCTGAACATATAATTGAAATAATCCATAATACTCAATTGAAGAACATGAATCAGAGGCGAAATTGGGAATCATGTAATTCCATAATGGAGGAACCCATCTACATGTATGTGGTCATATAATTATGGTGAAATATTTTAAAGGCCCTAATATGTCAATTAAAACCCCACAATGCGAGCCTTTAATGTTATCTATCGACCATGCAGTCCTATAAGTAATATTTTTACCCATGTAGTTGAGGAAATATAAAATTTGGCATGGAACTCCAACAATCTAGATGTTTTTGTGATCCTAAACATGATCAAAAACCCCCATTGTAACACTCTATTATGATCATTATAATTCCACATTCACTAATCGTATAATAATACCATTTATTTTCCTTAGTGATTTCATTTTGGTCACGAGACTCTCTATGGATTTAACACATTGATCATGCAAGATCCTATAGAAAATACCAGTTTTTAATGAGTTGAAACCCTGGACATGTCATAATTTTCATGAAAATGGAACTACATATGTATGTATTGATCTTGTGAGGAAACCCATGAAATTTCACATTTATTACATAAATAACTCCTTGATAGGTAAGTCAATCATGAAAAATATCATTGACACGTCTCTTATTTCGTGTGAATATGTCCTACACAATTCCATTTGATCTTTTGATGAAATAATAGACATTTCATTTGATAAATGAAAGAACAATGACATTTCCTTTTTAATAATAAGAATAAATCCTTGAAAAGTCAGATTGATAAGGATAAGACATTCTAGAAATGTCATTTAATCATATAGATGTTTTTAGTAACATCAATTATGATCATGTGAAAAAATCATAGATATGTTAGGCAGAAACCCATGGATGTATCTATCATGTTTGACTAGAACAGAAAAAATATCGAGCATATCATCAAGAATTATCGAGCTGACATATCAATCTTTTTGATAGACAAACATGAAATGATATGTTGTGTTCCCCCTAACCACTTTCCTTTGGCAGCATACCACATTTTTAAGGGATTTACCCTTAATTTATTTTGCTTATACACTCATGAGACCATATTTTTTCTTTATACCATCGATGGGTCCCTCATTTCACTCAAACTATATCCAATCATCAATTCATGGTTATCATCAACATTTTTATTTCACAATATATTGAATGAGTGTGAAAAATGTGCACCCATCCTGGTACAATCCAATGATGTTTATAAAAACTTAGTTATAAGATTAATGTCACATTGTGTAACTAACTACCTAAACCAGTCATTTGGTTAGGTGTAAATTAACTATAGGTACTCAGATTGTTGTTCAAGTGGGATATGCTGGAAACTATCCAATTGTCTGATCATCATTGGGAATCGACACGAGTTTATATATCTCTATATCCAAATTTTGTCCACTCATGGGGTGAAATTATTCAATAAGTTATAAATCCCTACTCTTCCATTAGTATACATGATTTTTTCTCATAGACATGAATCATTTGTTATTGTAAACTGTAATATTTTTATCATGTATATAAAACCCATCAAAAGGTTATGGATGAAATGAATAAAGAGAGCTCTGATTCTTGTTATAAGAATTGTGTGTAGGATAACTATAAGGACCCCACCTTAAAACATTACATAATACTTAATTAAATGAATAATTGAAATTGAGTATCTTTTCAGGTTTGGATTTTTAGAGAATTAGGCCATAACTATTATATATAAACTTGAAAATTACATGTAGACACTACTACTCAGTATCTATTTATAGTAAAATAATATCTCTTAAAAAGAAAGATGTCTAGTTCCATGTTTTAGACAGTATGAGTATTCATTGATCCCATTATTGACCCTATTCATCTTTAAGTCCTATGTAAAACATTTCAAAAACATGGGATGAGAATAAAAATCTTAGTAAGGGTTACAAAATAAAGAAAAGAAAACAATATCCCATCAATAAATACAAATCAATGAAACCATACTTTTCAATCAGAACATACCTCAGTAAATCATAATATTTTGTAATGACACATTGAAATCATAAATCCGAAAGGTACCTTGTGGTATCCATATCATACATAAATTGTTGCTATCATTGCTACGTAGGGAGTTACGTTTGGAATACCAATCACAGTATATTCCGCAAATCTCCTAGGAGAAACATTAGCATTCATCTCCGTCACGTTACCCAATGTATTGGAGAGCTATCTCGGGCTCACCCGCCCATGGTTTATCACAGAACCACCTGTATATGTAAACAATTCCCAATAACCATACCATATTCATAAAACATAAAATAAGAATACATTAAAGATAACATTTCCACATTACAATCACAATTTATCATTTTAAGATATTTACATAATCAATGCTTTATTAAAACCATATTCAAAACCATATAAAATATACAATAATGAGATTTTTGAATCAAAGTGTCTCATACCACATTGAATATTTTGAAAGAAATTTCAATTTCAAAACAATTGTGTCCATAAAAATAAATGCATAAAACCATTTTGAAAACATATACATTAATGAGAAATATTTATAAGATTAAATCATTAAAACATTTAATACAATGTTTTAGTTAAAGGGTCCCTTACTAGTATAGAAAACACTAAAATAAAAATATAACTAGAGTAACATTAAACAAAGATTATAAAATCATGAGAATAATCAGATTCATGAAATAATATTTCAAAATATGTATATACACAATATAAAAGTGAATTGCTGTATAACAATAAATATGTCCCAATGGAATGTAAATTGAGACAAAGTCGTTTATGAATATCATATACTTAGATTAGGGAAAAATCAATGACATAATTATGTGTGAAAAATAAACATACACACAATATAAGTGGATATTAAGTGTAAAAAGTCATAGGTCATTCACATATATTCATTTCATGACATAATCATGAAGTATAATTTTTACCCAAATATTTGAAATCGGGTTATGAAGTAACAAAAAAAGATTTCGACAACCAAACGACATCACTTAAAATTTTAGATAAAGAGTTTATGAGAGAGAAAAGTGTATCTCATCACTTGGACATAAAGTTTACTGCAATAATGATATAGAAGAACATATCCCAACCTAATAAAGTGGAAATTAAAAGACATAACATAAATGGAGTCTTTTAAAAAGGGGTGGGTGAAATGTTCCATTATTGATTTTTCAACTTGTGAAACATACACCGCATGAAACAAGCATCATAAAATGGAGATTATAATACCTATAAATTAAATTATAATATACAATTAATACAATCGTTGAAAGTACATACTCAACAAAAAAGGAAATTGTCTCAATATATCATGAATCTCAGGGGAATAAAAAGTGAGAAGAAAACCACTTACTATGTGAAAATCAATCGATTATTATGAAAAAATGTTCATAACCACCAAATCAATAATATATTACAATGAATGTAAATATAATAATGACAATATAATACAATTTTATGTACACAAAAACCACATGAAATAAACAAGTGGAGAACAATGGGAATATCATAGAATTAAAAGTGAGATAAGAAACCCCTTACCTTGTGTCCAACTTGACACGTTCATTATTTAATCTCATGAATAATATAAAAATGTTAATTGATAATTTCTTAAGATAATTTTTCATGATTATTATTCCTTTTATATCAATTATTACCATGTTATAAACATTATATAATCATTTAAGTGAATAATGGTCATTTTGTCGATATTTGGTACTTGAGTCAAAAATGAACTTCTTATAATTACATGTTGTTCATGTGATCTAAATTCCATTATCTCCAGAATGGTATTCATGATTTAGATATCATATATATCCTATATCTCTAGTAAATTAATGTATTTATAATATTTCATAACATTTGGAGATAAGAAATGAAATGCACCGTTCATGGAGACGTTAAGCCGTACGTACGCTTGAACACTACATTAATTTATTTTTCATATTTAATGGAATGACAAAAATAATGATACAAAGGTCTATTATAATTCCAGTATAATATAATATGATATATATGTTACATACTTTCATTAGTTCCATCCTTTATACATTCCATGTATGTCATGAACGAATCATATCACCTTGAGGTGGCGGTAGTCTTCACTTCCACTAATGAAATTATCATATTCACACATATTGTAAAGGATAAATGTATGTATGTAAATAAAAATTACAGAATCAGAGATAAAAAAATAAACATAATATAAATCATATATAAATACAGTGCCATCATAATGTCCACAATGAGAGGCTGTAGGAGATAATTGAATAATCATCGTTTCGTTAGGCAGTGGTTCACCGTCCACAGAAACAATATGTTCTTTAACCATTAGATGGAGGTGTGTGTATGTTTAGTTCTAATACTTCTCATAAAAACAAAATTTTATATTTGGGATATTGGAGTTGTTATAAAATAAATGAATAAAAAGAGTCTATGGGGTTGGAGAATTAAAATATTGCAAAAGAACATTAGAGAAGATGTTACATTTAAATCGGGTATCTCCTTTGGTTTGAACCAAAAGGTTTAATTTAATGTCATTTTTCCTAGTTAAGGCTTCTAGGAGGAGTATAGGGATGTTGGGAGCTTAATTAGGTAGAGTTTGGACAAGCCATGAGGCATGAGAAGTGTAAATATTGGGTTAGAACTTGAAGACTTTTTATAAGGGGGAGGTGGGGCTCTTTATGAATGTTAAAAAATATTATTTTATTATATAATTATTTTCGGTTTCTAAAGGTCCAAAACTTTTTAAAGACAATGCTAAGATGAATATTTTTATAAATAAAATAATCCCATAATAATTGGAATGGTTTTCGATATTGTTTTAATCTTAATAATCTTATTAATTTAAATCATTCATTAATGAGGTAAAGACTACATCATTATTGTGTCATTAATATTTTTACTTATTTGATGAAAAAAATTATAAAAAAAGTCATGATGTACGAAATATATTAAAAACTAAAAATATTATTTATAGTATAAGAGATAACTCACATAACACTATTTATGAATTGATTTACTAAAAGATATATATTTAATTCATTTTTGTATTTACTTTAAATTAATTAATATAATGGGTCACTATCACTCCCATGTGGCTCCATGGGGTCCCAAAATCGAACCAAGGATTCCCATGGTTGGAAATGTATAAACTAATAGGATTAGAATACTTGTATGGGTAATTTAATATTATAATAATAATATTTTGTTACCCTTATTTACCATATTATCTTTTAACCATGGTAAATAAAATTTTTACATAAGTAAATATTCATAATGTATGAAGAAAAGTTAACTATTTATACAATTTGACATCCTGATACCAAATATTGAATTCATTTTTCCAAAATCAAAACATGAAGTGGAAAAAATTAATATAAAATTAATTGTCACTATCAAAACAAAAATCTTGTTTTTAAGAAATAATAACTATAAAACAATTGACACTTATTTATGTCCAATTTAATTTTGAAATAACTCCAAATGACCAAAATTGAATTAAATAGTAATAATATAATATAATTACACTTTAAAATCAATTAAAAATATAATCTATCCTTATAAATAATTTAAATTTAAATGCAGTTTTGAATTAAAATAGAGTATTTATCACTATTCATTAAAAAATGAATTTTATCCCCAAAATACCAAATATTTACCCAAATTAAATATTGATGTCCCTATTCTAATGAATAATTTTATTTTTTTAAAATAGAACATATAAAAGTGACAAAAATTAGATTTAAAGAGGATTCTCTATCAAAAAGCGGTAAATCATCCTTTTAATGAATATAAGAGTATTTATGTTTAAAATCAGTTTCATTCATATTTTAAACCTATAAAATTTATTAGATAAAAGTAAAATCATTTAAGAAACATATTTATCATAATATGTTTAGTTTTTTTTACTCATGCCAATACAATTGCTATGCCTTAACATCTATTTAAAATAATAAAATTATATTAATATATTTCAGTATAACTCAACGTTGTGTGCAACATATGTTTTCGATGAAACCTATTGTTGCATTTTAGGTATGCAATCATACATAGAATCCCCTTTATGGGAAAATTAATTTTTAATAAAGATATTTTAATAAATAAAAAAATGATATATTCTTTATTTACCTGGGATGTTACATCTGTCCCCCCTTTTGGGAATTGAGTCCTCGCTATTTTAAAATTGGTCTTGGAAACTTCATTGAAAGTTCCACATCAGAAATGGAGTCAGTAAAATATCACTTTAAAAGGAAGAAAGTTAAATACAATGGTCACCCGGGATAACCCATACTAGTATTCCATGTCAAAAAACATGCATATAGAAGAGAAAAAAACCATCCAATATTGATGGAGAATGGTAGAAAACATGATTAGGAGAAAGTTAACCAGAAGAAAATCAAATATTTTGATGGGTTAAACGGTCCTTTATTCGCCAATAAGAAAAGTTAATAGTCAATGTTTTTATTTTAAGATAATTTTCATATTATTGAGGAGTTTATTGATGAACATAACTAAAAACATAAAGAAACATACTTAATTTTCAAGTATACTTTCATCCTTTACTAAATTTCTATAAAAAGCTCATATTTTCTCTAAACGATGAGTATTAAAACCAACTTGGTCACATCAAAAGCCCTAGAATCAACTTCATGAATATTATATAATCCCAAAATGATAAACTATATATTTCTCCAGGATTTAGACATCAACCAAGACAAAAATGTTTTGTAGAAGGCCAGATAATCCCTAAAAAGGGATAACACTCCATAAAAAGAAAAACAACTTTTAATCTCCAAAATTTGTCAAACAATACCCAAAGATCATCAAATACTATTCAATAAAGAAATTTCTATAAGATTCTTCAATGTAATCCAAAAAATGATTAAAACCCAAATCTCCGAATGATTTAATCATATAGTCTTCCCAGATAAGTGTTAACATTTATCTCCAAATAACATCAGTTACTCTTAAAGTCTAATACTGAAAATTAATTAACCTAATCAGATATTCTCCATGATAGGTTAATAATTTCCATAAACAAACCAAATCGTCATGTGTCCACAATAATAACATAGATTCTTCCAAAATAAATTTCAACCGTTACTCTACAAATGAGATCCGATAGTATTCTAATTTTCTTAAGCATATAATGTTTCCAAAAGAGGAAATATCTTCTAAAATGTCCATTATCACTTAATCATCAAATCATTTTACTATATTAATGATATCCATTTAATAAAACATATGTTCCCAAAATCAACTAATTCTTGATCCATAAAATCCTTTAACATAAATGAATAAGTCATACTAACCAGGGACTTCATGTAGGACATTGGTAGGAGATGGGTATAAGGACCCAACCATAATTAAAAAATAACAAATTGAATATTACAAGTAGACACTTCTATTAAGTATCCATGTTTTTCATAAAATAAAACCTCTTAAAAAGAAACATGTCTAGTTCTATGTTTTAGACTACTTGACATTTCCTTGATACCAATCATGACCCTATTCATCTTTACGTCCTGTGGAAAACATTTCAAAAACATGCGATGAGAATAAAAAGCTCAGTAAGGGTTATAAAATAAAGAACTAAAACATTATCCCATCAATAAATACAAATCAATGAAGGCATACTTTTCTATCGTAACATACCTTAAGAAATCATAAGATTTTTGAATAACACAACCAAATCATAATTCAAAAATGTTAATTATGGAATCCATATCAAACATACATTGTAGATATCACAACTACATAGGTATTTACACTTGTAATAACCATCACAGTATATTCCCTAAATCTCTTGGGAGAAACATCAAGTTTACCTCTGTCACGTGACCCAATGCATTGGAGGGCTATCTCGGGCTCACCCGCCATAGGTTTATCACAAAAACACTCATATATGCAAACAATGCCCAATTAACATTACATAATAATAACATATAACACATGTATAATGGAAAAATAACATTTCCACATTCCAATATATCAAATCATGATATTTAAATAAACAATGTTTTATCAAATCATTTTTAAAACCATTTAAAAATATATTTTTGAATCAAAGTATCCCATAACACTTTAAAACTTCTAAATGAATTATCATTTGAAAAAACTAATTTCCATATAAATAAATCCTAAAACCCATTTTAAAAACATGGAATCTAATGAGAAATATTTAGAAGAATAAATCTTCAAAACATTTAAAATGATATTTTAGTAAAAGAGTTTTTTTTATCAAAAAGAGAGATGCTTGAAAAAAAATAATTGAGGAATAACCTTTAATAAGAACAACATAATATCATGAGAATAATTGTATTCATGATATAATATGTCAAAGGATAGTATATACACAATATAAGAGTGAATTTGTGCATAACAACAATGAAGTCTCAGTGGAAATGTAAATTGAGATGAACTCCCTTATAAAGAAGGTATCCTTAAATTAAGGATAAATAAATCACATTATTTGGGGTAAAAAATATAAATAAACCCAATATAAGTGGATATTAAGTGTAAAAAATCATATTTAATTCACACATATTTATAGGACGACATATTCAATATGTACAAGTTGAACCCAAAGAATCGAAATTGGGTTAAGAAGTTCCCTTGTAAACATTTGACAGCCTAACGATGTCACTTTAAGATTCAGAAAAATAATTGATGAGATAAAAAGGGTATATCATCACTTGAAAATAATGTTTACATAAATAAGGATATGGAATAACATATCCCAACATAATAAGATGTAAATTAAAAGACATAACAAAAAGAATTCTTTTAAAAAGAGTGGTGTGAAAGGTTCCCTTACTGATTTTTTAACTTTCAAAACATACGCCACATGAAAGAAGAATCATAAAATGAAGATTTAAATACTCATAAAAGAAGTTATATTACATAGATTCCAATATTGGGTAGTACATACACCACAAAAAACGAAATATAGGAAAATATTGCATGAATCTCACGGGAATAAAAGGTGAGATGAAACCGTTTACCACAGTGTAATCAACTAAGTCGTATGACCAAAGTTAACAACCAAACAATTTATCACATAATACCATGAATATAATGAGAATAATGATAATATATATCAAATTTCAGTACAAAATACACCACATTCAATGAATAAGTGGCGAACAATGGAAATCTCACGGAATTAAAAGTGAGATAAGAAAATCCCTTACCTCATGTCCGACATGACTCGTTTGTTCCTTGTTCTTCCTGAATAATAAACTAATGTTAATTAATAATTGATTAAGTACCTTTTTCAAGTTTATTACCCTTTTCATGTCATTGTAACCATGTTATAAACATTATGAAATAATTTTAGGTAACAATGGCCGTTTGTTCGAGATTTGGTACTTGAGTAAAAAATGAACACCTTATAATTACCAGTTGTCCATACGGACATTAATCCATTATCTCCATAATGATATTCATGATTTAGATATCATATAAATAATATATATCTAGTATATATATATATGTATTTATAACAGTACATAGCATTTTTCAGATAAGAAATGAAATGCACTGTTCATGGAGATGGTAAGAATTACGTACGCATGAACGCTACATTCATTTCAATTTCATATTTTAATGGAATTAAAACATAATGATACATAAGTATGTTATAATTCCAATATAATATCATATATAATACAAATAACTCTATCATTTATACATCCCACATATGGAATTAACGAGTTATATCACTTTGAGTGGAGGGTTGTCTTAACTTCCTCTAATGAAATTATCATGTTTACACATTAGGGAAACCATAAAGGTAAGATATCAATGTAAAATATAGAAGCATAAAGATAATATAAAAATAATATATATCATATATGAATACAGTTATATCTTAATTGACACCATGAGAAGAGGTATGAGATAATCGAACAATCACCGTTTTGTGAGGTGTAAGTTTTCAATCCACAGAAACAATATGTTATTCACCCATTAGATGGAGGTGTGTGAAAGTGTAGTTAAACTAATTCTCATAAAAAAATTCTAGTATATTTAGGGTACTGTTTGTGTTATTAAATAATGGAATAAAAAGATTTTTGGGGTTGGAGAAGTAAAATAAAAAGAAAAGAAGTTAAGATAATCAGTTACATTTAATTTGGGTAATTCTTTGGTTTGAACCAAAAGAACCTCTTGAAATTCCTTCTGCCTAAAGTAAGGCTTCTAAGTGGAGGAGAGGGATACAGTGAGATTAATTGGTCAGAGTTTGGATGATCCAAATGTCTTGAGAGGTGTGCGGATTTGGATAGAAATGGCCTTCTTTTATAATGGGGAGGGGCACTTTAGGGATGTGTGAAAATATTATTTTAATATATAATGATATTAGGTTTCTAAAGGTCCAAGAATAATTATAGTAAAATAAAAGATGACTTATGGTTTAAATAAAATCATCCAATAGGAATTGGATAGGTATTGGAAAAATATTTTAATCATTATAGTCTAATTTATTTAAATCATTTATTAATGTGGCAAATACTACATCATTATAGTGTCATGAATAATTTACATTATTCGATTAATAAATATTATAAAAAAATAATATCATGTTGGGAATATTTTTATCTTTATAAAGAATATTTATAATCTAAAATATGACTTATATATCACCATATAAAAATTATTTTACTAAAATATTTTTGTTTATTTCATTTTTGCCTTTAAATTAATTAATCTAAAGTTTCATTATCATTCATAAGTGGCTCCATGGGGTCCCAAAATCATGCCAATGATTACCATGGTCATAAATGATGCATCCAATAAGGTTTGGACAAGTGTTAAGATATGTTTGAATTATTATAATATTCTTTTTACCTTGAACTACCTAATTTACCTTTCACCGCGGTAAATAAAAGTCAAATATAACTATACACCAAAAAATTATTTTCATCTTAATGAACCACATTTTACTAAATAATAAAAACCATGTATGTAAGATTTTTAAAATTCAATTCACATATGTGGTAAAAGTTCATTGAAATGAAAAATTCATTTTTTAACTCCTACTAAGTGGTTTCACTATTCATCAAAAAATTGATGTTTTTCATAAAAATACCAAAATTTCTGACTGAGCTTTATTTGATATTCCAAATTCAAAAATGATGTATATTTTTCCAAATTATAATCATATAAGTTTCATTGATATATTTAAAAGTAATTCCCATTGTTAAAACAAATATAGTGTTTTTATGAAACAATAACTATCAAAATATTGACACTTATTTATGTCCAATTTCAAAGTGAAATTAATTCCAATGATCAAAATTGGATTAAACGGTAAAAATATATTCTAATTAAACTTTAAAAAAAATTATAAAGATAATATAACCATGTAAATAAATTAGATTATAACTCAGTTTTGAATTAAAATACGATATGTTTCACTATTCATTAAAAAATGAACTATATCGGAAAAATTCCTTAAAATTACACAATGTAAATTTTATGCCCCAATTATAAAAAAGGATTTTATTTGGTCAAATAGAACATATAGAAAAGACTAAAACTATATTTAATGAGGGTTCTCTATCAAAAGGTGGTAAATCGACCATTTAATGGATATTAGAGTGTTCATGCTTAAAATTATATTCATTCATACTTTAAGCCCCAAAAAAATTATTGGATAATTATAAAAACATTTAACAAACATATATAATCATATTTGAGTTAGTTTTATTCACTCCCTCCAATACAATGGCTAGGCATTAAATACTATTTAAAATAATAATATTATATTATTAGTGTGCAACGCAAAATATCAAAGAAACCCGTTGTTGCGTATCGGGTACACCATCGAACATAGCATCTCCTTTAATGTAAAATTGATATTTAATTCACAAATATTAAAAAATATGAAAAGTTTCATGTTCTTTATTTACCTGGGATGTTACATCCTTCCCCACTTTTGGAAATTTCGAACTTGCAATTTTAAAATTGGGCTTGGAAACATCATTGAAAGTCCCACATCAAAAAAATATTAAATAAAGCTATATATTTAAAAGAAATAAAGATACGTAAAAAGGTCACCCTAGATAACCTAGACTAGGATTCCTAGAAAAAATGGATATGGAGGAGAAAAAAACCATAATTTTCTGATGGAGAGTGATAGAAATCATTATTAGGAAAAAGTTAACCACCATAAAATCTCAAACATGTGATGGGTTAAACAGTCTTTGATTCCCCAGTACGAAAAGTTAGTAGACAAAGTTTTTTTTAATTTTCTTTTCATTAAGGAATTTATTGATGATAATAACTAAAATCATAGGGAAATATATATACTTGTCATTTAGACTTTCATACATTACTAAATTTCTACCACAAACTCATCTTTTCTCTAAATGATGAGTACTCAAACTGACTTGGAAACATTAAAAGTGAAAGAATCAACTTATAGAGTATGAAATAATCCTAAAAAGATGAAATTTATATTTCCCTTGTCTTTAGACATCAAACAAAACCAAAATGGTTATTAAAATATCAGATAATCCTAAAAAAGGTTAATCTTTTAAAAAATAACAAACTACTCTTAATCTCCAATGTTTGTCAAACAAAACCCAATGATCAACAAAGACCATTCAAAAAATAAAGTTGTCCATAAAATTATTCAAAATAATCAAAACTAATATTGAAACTTCAATCTCAGAAGGATTTATATCACATAGTCCTCCACATTAAATCATAGCATTTATCTCAAAATAGCATCAACTACTCTTAAAGTCTCATACTGAAGTGTAATTAACCTTATCACATATTCTATATGATAGGTTAATCATTTCCATAAATAACCCAAATCACCATTTTTCCATAACAAAAACATATATTCTTCCAAATGAAAATTTCAACCATTAATCCACAAAATAAAAGATAATTATTCCTTGAATAACATTTTCATATATCAAACTTTAGTGTTAAACATACAATAAAAAGTATTCTAATTTAATCCCATTATCAAAAGAGACTTAATACTTTTAATCATTTCATCATCTTAAAATCTAATATAATATTTGAATCACTTATATATTGACTTCTTACTCATTCAACATTCTTCCTGATCCATTAACCATTCTTTTCCATCTTATTAGGAAATACTTCCTTCCTACATAAAAAATCATGAGTCATATCATAAGATTTAATAATATCAAAACATATTTTATGAAATAATCCATACCATTCATTAGTCATTTTCAGTTTATTCATCCACAATTGGAATGATATTAGGTATTGGAAAATATATATTTGTACGATCATGGTGATCCCATTCCGGAAACTTCTTTGTAAGATATCAATTTGTATAATAACCATGCACACCACATTTAAAACATTCAATTGTTCCCTCATAGAGAACTTCTATCCCTTTCCTAGAGTCAACCAAATTATTCCTTTTTCCATGGAAGGTTCTTGCTTTATGACATTCATTTCCATATCTATAGCAACTTCCTGTCCCATTCAAACATTTTCTTATGTGTTTATTTCCACATCCTTGACACATAGGATTTTGAACATATTTACCTTTATGATTATTACCTGAACTTCCATAGGGATTTGGTTCTCGCATATAGATGATTTATAAAAATCCGCATTGTTCAGGCGGTCAATCATGACTCTAGATAGTTGGCTGAGAAAAACCACAAGAGTTCTCATTGTAGATCTCATTTCATTTAGTTGCTCATTCCGAAAACTGTCACAGTTTTCTTCGCATCCACTATTACTTTGGTGCCTGCTAGATCCAGCCATTTACTAAAACCAAAAAGGTCAGTGTGAGTATATCAGTAAAATCATCATATAATATCTTATGAGGAGGGTAAATACTAAGATATACTTATTCATGTTATCTTAAACCAATTCAACTTATATATGATAACTATGACTATTTCTAATAAGACAACCATTATGGTTATGTCAGTTGTTCTTAAAAAACACCCTAACCTCTAAAGTTATCTAAACTAACCTGTGATACCAACTATAAGGACCCGAACATAAAACATTACATAATATTGAAAAAAATGAATAATTCAAATTCAGGATCTTTTAAGGTTTAGAATTTCAGAGAATTAGGCCATTACTATAACATAACAACATGAATATTACAAGTAGACACTACTAATCAGTATCTATGTTTTTCATAAAATAAAAACTATTAAAAAAATGTATAGTTCCATGTTTTAGAGTGCATGAATTTTCACTGATCCCATCCTTGTCCCCATTCATCTTTAAGTCCTATTGAAAACATTTCAAAAACATGCGATGAGCATAAAAAGCTCAGTAAGTGTTATAAAATAAGGAAGTAAAACATTATCCCATCAATATATACAAATCAATGAAACTATACTTTTCAATCATAACATACCTTAAGAAATAATAAGATTTATGAATAACACACACAAATAAACATTCATAAAGGTTACTTATGGAATCCATATCAAATTCACATTGTATCTATCTAATCTACGTAGGGATTTACACTTGGAATACACATCATAGTATATTCCCAAAATATCTTTGGAGAAACATCATGTTTACCCCCGTCATGTTACCCAATGCATTGGAGAGCTATATCGTGCTCACCCACCCTAGGTTTATCACGGAACCACCCATATACATAAACAATGACCAACAACCATAACATAATCATAACATATAACACATGTATAAATGAATGATAACATTTACACATTCCAATATATCATATCAATATATTAAAATAAACATTTCTTTATCAAATCATTTTCGAAACCAATTAAAAAGATATTTTTGAATCAAAGTGTCCCATACCACATTGAAACTTTTAAATGAAATATCATTTGAAAACATTAATGTCCACATAAATAAATCCTAAAACACATTTTTAAAACAAGTACATTAATGTGAAATATTTATAAGAATAAATCTTTAAACCATTTAAAACGATATTTTAGTAAAAGATTTTTTTAACAAAAAGAGAGACACTTGAATACAGATAATTTAAGAATAACTTTTAATCAGATCTTTATATTATCATGCGAATGAAGGTATTCATGATATAATATGTCAAATGATAGTATATAAACTATATAAGAGTGAATTAGTGCATAACATCATTGAAGTCTTAGTGGAAATGTAAATTGGGATAAAATCCATTATAAAGATGGTATCCTTAAATTAAGGAAAAATGAAGCACATAATTATGTGTGAAAAATATAAATACACCCAATATAACTGGATATTAATTGTACAAAATAAGAGGTTATTCACACATATTCATAGGACGACATATTCAAGAAGTACAAGTTGAACCCAAAAAATTGAAATTGGGTTAAGAAGTTCCCATGTAAAAATTTGACAGTCTAAAAGTGTCACTTTAAAATTAATTTCTACTTTATTAAGAATATTTTTCAAGTTTATTATCCATTTTATATCAATTTTAACCATGTTTTAAAAATTATGGAAAATTTTAAGTTAATAATGGTCGTTTGATCGATATTTGGTACTTGAGTGAAAAACGAACACCTTATAATTACTATTTGTACATGTGGTCATTATTCCATTATATCGAGAATGATATTCATGATTTAGATATCATATAAACCATATATGTACCTTATATATATTTATTTATAATAATACATAACTTTTTTGAGATAAGAAATGAAACACACTGTTCATAGAGATGGTAAGTCGTACGTACAAATTAAGGCTACTTTCATTTCTATTTTGTATTTTAATTGAATTAAAACATAATGATACATAGTTATATTATAATTCCTGTATAATATCATATATAATATAATTAAATCTATCCTTTATACATCTCACATATGGCATTGACGAGTCATATCACTCTGAGGGGGCGGTAGTCCGCACTTCCTCAAATGAAATTATAATGTTTACCCATTATGGAAACCATAAAGGTAGGATATAAATGTAAAATACAGAAGAATAAAGAAAATATAAACATAATATATATCATATATAAATAAATTTACATCTTAATGGCCACCATGAGAGGCGGTAGGCGATAATCGAGCAATCATCATTCCGTGAGGTGTTAGTTTACCATCCACAGAAACAGTATGTTCTTCAACCATTAGATGGAGGTGTGTGTAAGTGTAGTTAAAATAATTATCATAAAAACATTATGGTATATCTAGGATACTTGTATTGTTATAAAAGAAAGTAATAAAATGAGTTTAGGGTTTCAGAAGTAAAATAAAAAGAAAAAAAGGTAAGAGAAATTGTTACCTTTAATTTGGGTAACATTGTTTGGTTTGAACCAAACGAACTTCTTTAAGTGCCTTATGCCTAAGGTAAGGCTTATAGGATGAGGAGAGGGAAGTAGGGAGCTTAATTGGGATGAGTTTGGACGTGCCAAATGGCTTGAGAGGTGTGAGGAATTGGGTAGAAATGGTCTCCTTTTATGAGGGGGAGGAGAGACTCTTTAGGAAAGTTGAAAATATTATTTTATTATATAATGATATTTGGTTATTAAAGGTCCAAAAATAATTATAGTATAATATAAGACGACTTATGGTCGAAATTGAATCATCAAATATGAATTGGGCATTTTTGGATAATAGTTTAATCATTATAATCTAATTTATTTAAATCATTTATTAATGAGGTAAATACTACATCATTTTTGTGTCCTGAATAATTTAATTTATTTGATTTCTTAAAACATTAAATAAATATCATGTATAAAATATTTTTTTATTTCTAAAGAATATTTATAGTCGAAAATATTACTTATATAACACCATATAAAAATTAAATTACTAAAAGATTTTGGTTTATGTCATTTTTGCCTTTACTTTAAATTAATTAATCTAAAGTGTCATTATCATTCATGAGTGGCTCCATGGGGTCCCTAAATCGACCCAATGAAGCCCATGGTCATAAATTACTCAACCAATAATGTTTGGAAATGTGTTAAGGTAATTTTGAAATATTATAATATTCTTTTTACCTTGAATAACCTTATTTACCTTTAACTACGGTAAATAAAAGTCAAAAATTACTAATCACCAAATTTTTTTTTATCATAATGAACCATATTTTACCAACTAATATCAACCATTTATGTCTATTTTTCAAAATTAAATTCATAAAAATGGTATAAGTTCATTTAAATGAAAAGTTCAGTATTTTTAACTACTAATAAGTGGTTTCACTATTCATCAAAAATTAATGATTTTCAAAAAAATACCAAAAATTCAGCTTAAGCTATATTTGATATTAAAAATAAAAAAATTCTGTCTATTTTACCAAATTATAAACATTGAAGGTGCATTAATTACTTTAAAATTCATTCCCGTTGTTAAAAAAATAACACATTTTTATGAAACAAGAACTATCAAAAGGTTGACACTTATTTATGTCCAATTTCAAAGTGAAACTAATTACAATGACCAAAATTGGATTAAATGGGTATAACATATTTCAATTAAATTTTAAAACAAAATAAAATTATAATATAACAATATAAATAAATTAGATTAAAACACAGTTTTGAATTAAAATACAATATTTTTTACTATTTATTAAAAAAATGAACTTTATTGGAAAAATTCCAAAAATTTAGACAAAGTAAATTTTAATGTCCCCATCATAAAGAAGGATTTTATTTGGACCTAAAGAACATATAGAAATTACTAAAACAATATTTAATGAGGGTTCTCTATTAAAAGGTGGAAAATCGACCTTTGACTAGATATTAGAGTGTCCATGATTAAAATTAGATTCATTCATACTTTAAGCCGCTAACATTTGTTGGATAATTGTAAAAACATTTAACAAACATATATAATCAAATTTCAATTAGTTATATTCATTCCCGCTAATAAAATTAATAGGAATTAACTATCATTTAAAATAATAATATTATATTATTAGTGTGTAATGTAGGATTTCAAAGCAACCTGTTGTTGTGTATCGTGTATGCCAACGAACATAAAATCCCCTTTAATGTAAAATTTATATTTAATTAAAACATACTAAAAAATATGAAAAATATCATGTTCTTTACTTACCTGGGATGTTACATCCTTCCCCCTTTTGGGAATTACATCCTCTCAATTTTAAAACTGTTCTTGAAAACTTCATTTAATGTGCCACATCAAAAAAAGAGTAAATAAAAAGATCACGTTAAAAGAAAGAAAGATATGTACAAAGGTCACCCAAGATAACCCATACTAGGATACCATGAAAACATGGATATAGAGGAGAAAAGAACCATAAAGTTCTGATGGAGAGTGATAGAAATCATGATTAGGAAACAGTTAACCACCAGAAAATCACAAAATTGTGATGGGTTAAAAAGTCTTTGATTCCACAGTAGGAAATATTAACAGACAACATTTTTGTTTTAATATAATTTTCATTGAAGAATTTATTTATGAGATTAAGTAAAAACATAAGGAAATATATTTACATGTCATGTATACTTTCATACATTACTAAATATCTACCACAAACTCATCTTTTCTCCAAACAATGAGTAATCAAACTGACTTGGTCACATTAAAAGCACTAGAATCAACTTCTAGAGTATCACATAATCCATAAAAGATGAATTGTATATTTTTCTTGTCTTTATACATAAACTAAAACCAAAATGGTTATTACAAGATCAGATAATCCTCAAAAAGGATAAACTTTTACAAAAAAAACTATTCTTAATCTCCAATGTTTGTCAAACAAAACCCTACATTCAACAAAGACCATTAGAAAAAAAGCTATCCCTAAATTTCTTCAAAATAATTAAAACTAATATTGAATCCCCAAACTCAAAAGGATTTAAATCAAATAGTCTTCCACATTAAATCATAACATTTATCTCCAAATAGCATCGACTACTCTTAAAGTCTCATACTAAATTGTAATCAACCTATTCCTATATTCTCTATGATAGGTTAATCATTTCCATAAATAACCCAAATCACCACAAGTCCATAACAAAACATAGATTATTCTAAAATAAAATTTTGATCATTACTCCACAAAAGAAAAGATAATTATTCCTTGAATAACATTTTCATATATCAAAGTCCAGAGTTACAATTACTATAAAAAGTCTTATGATTTAATCCCATCATCAAAAGAGACTTAATACTTTTAATAACTTTATCATCTTAAAATCTACTATAACTTTTGAATCCCTTATATATTGACTTCTTACTCATTCAACGTTATTTATGATCCATTAACAATTTCTTTCCAACTTATTCTGAAATACTTCTTTCCAACATACAAAATAATTAGTCATATCATAAGACTCAATAATATCAAAACATATGTCAAGAAATAATCCATACATTCTATTGGTCATTGTATTTTTCTTTATCCTTAGTTGGAATGGAATTAGGTATTCGAAAAAATATATTTGTACAATCCTAGTGATCCCATTCCCGAAACTTCTTCTTAGGAAATCTATTTGTATAATGACTATAACGACCCATACTTTACATACATTGTTAATACTTCAAAATTGAATCACACTTATTACAACATATGACAAAACCACAAAGGACCGTATAGGTATAGTGTCTTTAGAAACTGGGAAACATAAACAACTGGTTCATAAATCTTCTACAGTGTCTCCCATTTATTTCATCATATCTAGGGTCCCTTTTAGCATATTCTACTTAATATCCATCTTCCTGGCCTGGGGAAAAGAAAACATAAAAGGGTGAGCTCAAATGCTCAGCAAGGGCAAATAAAGGAAATAAAAATCATATCATATCTTTTTGAAAATTAAAACCTGCAAAAGAGATCATAATATCTTAACATGGAATAAATCATAGAAGTGAAAATGAGATCCCCATAATCATAACATAAAACTTGAATCTTTGTGGCATGCACACATAATCATGGAAAATCATTTCTTGTTAGTCATGACTCATTGCCAAGACTATCTTAGTGGACAAAGTCCCTTTCTGAACCGAGTTCACTCCTCGTTTCAGTCCTGTATCACTGAACCGAAATAACCTTCCGTTCCAGCCATGTCAATCTCATGAGATATAAAATCATTACCCAATGCATTGGAGGGAGATATAGGTCCCACCCATCTTATAATGAATCCTTTCTTATGTGTGCCACATAATCATAAAACATACATCATCGCATAACACATATAACAAAAATGGGATTCTTGAAACATCATGACATCATAAATAAATTCATATAAGATAAAGGAATTCATAAACATAATTCCATCACAACATAGTCAAACCAATGTAAAAATATGGATAGAAACAGAACCCTTTATTATCTTAGATGGAAAATAATTTTGATAAAACACTTGAATTGAATTCTTGAGGAAAATATCCTTTCTTCTTCAAAAACATTTTTCCTTTCATAACATGTCATACAACTTTAAAATAAAAGAAGTTGATTAAAAATAAACTTGAAAACTTGTAAAGGAAGCTTCTTTGAAGTAATGTTTTAAAAATCCATTCATGCCGTATAAGTTAAAAAAAACATTCTTCGTACTTTTGTCGGAAAGTCAAAAAGTACCTCGTACGAAAAACGACAAAAGATTCCTTTCATACGTATTACTAAAAACTCACTGAAGGGTAAAAATGGATTTAAACAATTTTAGGTGGATGGAAATAATATTACATATTGAGTAAACATGGATGTGGATGATAAAATACACCCCAGTAAATACTTACGATTAAACAATCTCGGATAAAAATGAGGTTGTGATATTTCCCTTACCTTAGGTCCGATTTGCATTGTTCGTGTCCGAAGCTCCTGTATAATGGTTTAAATAATTTTATTGACTTATTCCAGAATCATACATATTGATATGAGATCATATATGGTCATATTATTAGCTTCTTGTTAGTAATATTTCATTGTTACTTGTTACTCGGGTCTTTATAACTTTTTGTTCTTATGCGTGTTTTGTCGAATAAATTCTTATTCTTATCTTTAGGTTATAGATAATTCATTTCCAGAATGGTATTAGTGTAGTATATACCATATTCATTCATTCAATTCATTTATATAATCATTATGAAATGAAGATCATGTAGAACGAGTCGCATCACATCGTGGAGACAGTATTCCGTACGTACGCACGAGTGATGATATCGTTCCTATGATCGTGGAATTGTATTGGAGTATATATATATATTTTTTCAGTATCAATATTACTTACTAATAATCATATATAGTTACTGATTACACCATTATACCCATCCTTGTAAGGTGATGGTGGAAAATAGATTACACCACGGCGTGGAGACGGTATTCCGTACGTACGCACGCGCGGTGATTTCATTTTTCCGTAGGATGGATAGAAGGTGAATTAGGGTTGTTTCATATTTATAATAACATATCAGTATGTAAGTAATACTGATGTTATTACTTTATCATGAAACAACTAAAGAAGAAGAAGTTGAAGAAGAAAGAAATTGAAAAGATCGGTAATGGATATTACCTCTTCTTTGGAACGCCTTTTTGAATCCTCCACTTAAGGAACTAAGATTGGTCTTTGGAGAAGACCAGGACCTCTAGGATTATTATAGGGAAGTGGAGAAGGGAAAATGTCAGGGGTTGGACGAGCATGAGTGCTCAAATTGGTGTGAGGAGGAGGGGGAGGAGGTGCCCTTTTATAAGGGAGGAGAGGGGCACCTTAGGAATATCTCAAAATATTATTTTATATTAAAGTCAAAATCGATTTATAATGGTTCCAAAGGGTCTTATTTCGAAGCTAAAGTGGGGATGGGTCGAAAGCCTATCAACCAATAGGATTTAGACAAGTTTAGGGTATTATTTTAACCTTGTAAATTAGATTTAACTCTAAGTTAACTAATTTAACTTTTACCGTGTCTTTTTGTTTTCTTTCAGTATATGGTTAATACACTTACTATAACATGCCAAACGAACCCCAAATTGTTTATTACTAATATATATATCCTTATCTAAGTCATTTGGCCGAACCTTAGATTTTTAGGAACAAAATAACAATTAATAATATAATATTTGATTTAAAAACTATTTTGTGTCAATTTTGACACTATTTAATATATGATTTTTGTGAAAGTCATAACAGAATTATATGTTCGAACCAAGTTGATTAAATCAATACTAATATATCATAGTAACCTAGAAAATTAGTGGAATTCATAAAAAGTCTCAAATTACATTTATTTTGGTATTTATATTATCAATTTTGTCAATATTTCATTAATAAGATAATTACTGCATCATCTTTGTGTCATAAATAAATTAAATTATTTTATGTCTAAAAATTACAAATAAAATACCATCATGTAGGAAATCGTTTTAGCTTTCTAATGAATATTTCAATCGAATTTATCTTATGTATAACCCTATATTAAAAATGATTTACTTATTAAACTTTGATTTTAACTATTTTAACCCTTCTTTAAATAAATTAATAATAAATGTCCTAATATAATCCATGTGGGCCTAAATGGTCATATTTTATTACTAAGTTTGTTTTTGGTCGAATTAAACTTGTCCAATAGAATTAGGACATGTGTTAGGGTAATATTAATATCATATTTACCCTTAGTTACCCTATTTACTATTAACCGCGGTAAAAATAGTAAAAAGTTAATATTCACCAAAAAATTATTTTCATCTCATTGAACCACATTTTAGTCCTTGATATTAACCGTGTCTCTCGGATTTTTGAAATTCCATTCACAGAAGCGGTAAAATTAAGTTTTATGCAAAATTCAGTTTTTAACCTACCACTTAGTGGTTTCACTATTCATCAAAAATTGAAAGTTTTCAGAAAAATACCAAAATTTCACCCTAGGATAATTTCGATATTCTGAGTCCAAAAATGAAGTCCATTTTGAAAAATAAAATTTATAAAATTTCAAAAAGTGGTTATTACTATTCATAACGGCTAGTTTTAATAGCATATTGTTGTTTAGTGAAACTCGGTATTGCGTACGACGCAAGCTATCGAGGAAGGTCGCGATTGCGTGTAAAGCAAGCCAAGCAAGTGTTGTGTAGAAAAAGATTCCTTTGATGATTTATATAACATAAAAGTCTCGGGTGTTACATTCTACCCCCCTTAAAAAGAATTTCGCCCTCGAAATTCGTCACTTTGCAACAAACAAATGAGGATACTTCTCCCTCATCATATCCTCAAGCTCCCATGTAGCTTCTTCAAGTTGGTGGTTTCTCCATAAAACTTTCACCAAGCGAGTGGTCTTGTTTCGTAGGACTTTTTCGCTACGATCCAGAATCTCTATCGGCTGTTCTTCATAAGAAAGATCTTGCTCCAGCGGTACAACTTCTGAGCTGAGTACATGTGAAGGATCTGGTATGTACTTTCTCAGGAGAGATACATGGAACACATCGTGAACTTGAGAGAGATTCGGTGGAAGCGCCAATCGGTAAGCTACCTTCCCAACACGATCCAGTATTTCAAAAGAACCGATATATCTAGGGCTCAACTTCCCCTTCTTTCCAAATCTCATAACCCTCTTCCAGGGAGATATTCGTAAGAACACTTTATCACCCACTTCAAACTCTAGGTCTTTTCTTCGGTTGTCGGCATAACTTTTCTGTCGACTCTGAGCTGCTCTTATGTGTTGTTGAATAGATCTGACCTTTTCTGCCATTTCATCAACGAGATCAGGTCCAAATAGCTTTCTTTCCCCAACTTCATCCCAGCAAGTTGGAGTCCTGCATTTCTTTCCATAGAGAGCTTCATAAGGAGCCATCTGAATACTGGAGTGAAAGCTATTATTATAAGAAAATTCCACCAAAGGTAGGTGTTGATACCAACCTCCATTGAAATCCATAGAGCAAGTTCTCAACATATCTTCTAGGGTTTGAATTGTTCTCTCAGACTGACCGTCTGTCTGGGGATGATAAGCAGTGCTGAAACTCAACTCTGTATCCAGAGTATGCTGAAGACTTCGCCAGAACTTCGAGGTAAATCTCGGATCTCGATCAGATATAATAGAAAGTGGTACTCCAGGCAATCTTACCACTTCCTTTACATATATCCTGACAAGCTGATCTAGAGAGAAATCCTCTCTAATAGCAATGAAGTGTGCAGACTTTGTAAGACGATCAACTATGACCCAGATAGCATTATTGCCTTTGGATGTTTTAGGAAGTCCTGTGACAAAGTCCATAGTGATGTTTTCCCATTTCCATTCGGGTATGGGTAATGGTTGTAACATCCCCTTAGACTTCTGTCTCTCAGCTTTAACTTGTTGACAAACCAAGCATCGAGAGACATATTCAGCAACATCTCTTTTCATGCCATCCCACCAGAAGTAGTCTTTCAGGTCCCTATACATCTTCGTGCTTCCAGGATGAATAGACAATGAAGAACTATGAGCCTCATCCAGCAGCTCTTTCTTTAATTCGGGGATGGGAGGAACACAAACCCGATTCCTGAACTTTATTATCCCATCACAATCAAGGTTGAATTCAGGAACATTTCTCACCTTCTTTTGTAACTCGACATCTTCTTTCTGTGCCTCATTAATCTTCACATGTATAGATGGTTGAACATTCATTTGAGAAAGATAAGATTTTTCCCCTTCCATTATAATTCCAAGATCCATCCTTTGTAAATCCATAAATATTGGATCTTTTGTGATCCTCATCATGGATAAACTAGCATGGTCTTGTCGACTTAATGCATCTGCCACCTTGTTTTCTTTCCTAGGGTGGTAATGGATTGAGCAGTCATAATCCTTAATCAGCTCCAACCATCTTCTTTGGCGCATATTCAGCTCCTTTTGTGTGAAAATATACTTTAAACTTTTATGATCAGTATAAATATCACACCTTTCACCATAAAGGTAATGCCTCCAAATTTTTAATGCAAAGATTACCGCAGCCAACTCCAAATCATGTGTTGGGTAATTTTGCTCATGGATTTTCAACTGTCGTGAGGCATAAGCTATCACCATATCATTTTGCATAAGAACACACCCCAATCCCTTCTTGGATGCATCACTATAGATCACAAACCTTTCTCCACTACAAGGCAGTGTGAGCACAGGTGCACTGGATAACCTTCTTTTCAACTCCTTGAAATTCTCTTCACATTCCTATGTCCAGACAAACTTAACTCCTTTCCGAGTCAACTTGGTGAGTGGATTAGATAATCGTGAAAAATCTTTTACAAAACGTCGATAATATCCAGCCAAACCAAGAAAACTTCGGATCTCAGTTACTGTTGTTGGTCTTGACCATCTTTCGATAACCTCTGTTTTTGCTGGGTCCACAGATATCCCCTCTTTTGAGATTATATGACCCAAAAATGCAACTTTTTGAAGCCAAAATTCACACTTGGTAAATTTGGCATAAAGCTTCTCTTTTCTCAGGGTCTTCAATATAATTCTCAAGTGATCTTCATGCTCTTCCTTGCTCTTTGAATAGACAAGAATATCGTCTATAAAGACTACCACAAATTGATCAAGATAGTCTCTAAAGACTCTATTCATTAGATCCATGAAGATAGCAGGGGCATTAGTAAGACCAAATGGCATCACTATAAATTCATAGTGTCCATACCTTGTACGGAAAGCCGTCTTTGGTATATCCTCCCTTTTGACCCTTAATTGATGATACCCTAAACAAAGATCAATCTTGGAAAAGTATTGAGCTCCGCGTAGTTGGTCAAATAAGTCATCAATGCGTGGGAGAGGATATTTGTTCTTGATAGTGATTTTGTTAAGTTCTCTATAATCAATGCAGAGTCTCATTGATCCATCTTTCTTCTTAACAAATAGAACAGGTGCTCCCCAAGGTGACGCACTAGGGCGTATGAATCCCTTATCAAGATTCTCTTGGAGTTGCTTCTTCAATTCCTGCAACTCAATTGGGGCCATTCTATAAGGTGTCTTTGAAATTGGCAAAGCACCCGGTACGAGTTCTATTGAAAACTCAATTTCACGATTTGGTGGAAGACCCGGTAATTCCTCCGGAAAGACATAATCAAACTCTCGTACAATGGGCATATTCTTAATCGTGAGTTTCTCACCAACTATTTGAGATAAATAACCTTCATTTAGTGGAATCAATACCCATAAGATGGAAGAAATTTCCACTGGAAGGTTATGTTCATCCTTGCATTGATAGACGATCGTAGGTTGATCTGGAATATGAAATGTGACTTCCCTTCTTTGGCAATTGATATGAGCTCCATGTAGAGAAAGCCAATCCATGCCAAGAATCACATCAAATTCCACTAAAGGAAGGATCACAAGATTTGCAGGAAGCACTTTCCCACAAACTTCTATCGGAGAAGAATTATAAACTTCTGATGCGATTGATGTGCCATTAGGTGTTGTCACAACTAACTCAACATCTAATTGTTGAGGTAATACGGTGATACCCTTAGAAAATTTTTCAGAAATAAAAGAGTGGGTGGATCCAGAATCAAATAAAACATTTTCTACTTTAGAGTGGATGGTAAGTGTACCTTTCACCACATCGTTATCGTACTCCACATCGCTGATAGAAATTGCATGTGACTTTCCTTTTTCTTTAGCCTTAAGAGTTTGTTGACGTCGACCATCATCATCAACCCTTGGATTTGGGCATTGATTGGCATAATGCCTCATCTCCTTGCACTTGAAACATTGAAGTGTAGCAGGTTCATTCTGTGTATCCCTTCCTTTGTTTGCATCATTAGACATCTTCTTCCCATTATCACGGCATTCAAATGCCCGATGACCTTCCTTTCCACATTTAAAACATTTACTTGTCCCTTTAAGACAACTCCCTCCATGTTTCTTTCCACACTTTGAGCATAAGGGAAAGTTCATCTTCTTTTCCGTGTGCTCTTTAGATTTTTCTTTGAATTCCATCTTCCTCTTCTTATCAAACCCATGTGACTGATGGGTTACTCCAATCTCCATCTCGACTTTGAGAGCACATCGAACGATTTCCTCGTAGCTATTGAAGTCCCTTATGGCTAACGCCCTTCGAAGACTTGGTTTTAAGCCACTAAAGAATCGATCGATCTTACTCTCAGGTTGGATAATAATACCAGAAGCGTACCTTGCAAGTCTGGTAAAATTTGCTTCATAGGTACCAACAGATTCATCATCCCTTTGCTTCAGTTCAAGGAACTCTTTCTCCATCTTTGTTCGGAGAATACGAGGGAAGTACTTATTGAAAAATAAGTTCTTGAACTCGTCCCATTCCATAGACTCAATTTCATCCCTTTGCCTTGTATTCTTAACAAGATTCCACCATTGATCAGCATCTCCTTCCAAACGATACACTTCTAGGATGACTTTATCATGCTCAGAACATTGAAGAACTGAAAATATCTTTTTAGTAGTACTAATCCATTGTTCAGCAACTAATGGATCAGTAGACCCGCTGAAAGATGGTGGACGCTGCCTCATGAAGGATTCAACAGAATGTTGCTCCCTCCTTTGTTCGTTTGGAAATCCTGCATGATTCATAGCTTGAGAAAGTTGTGTGAGCATGGCTACAAGATTTTGCATTCCAGCTCCCATATCGTTTGGTTGCTCAGGAGGACAATCATTGCATTGCCCATCGCATTCCGCATTAACACGGTTCCTTCGGGTTCCCGCCATTGACTAAAACCAAGAAGAATAGTGTGAGCAACACTAATTATAATAGGAAACCACATAATTCAAGAATAAAATTTTCATGCTTATGGTCTTATCCTAGGTTATTCATGGCCATTTCTAAGATTGTGTTCTATGCTTAGACTTATCCTTAGGGTTCTTACTAAGGCTTTCACATCCTAGTTTCCAAAGGTTGACTATACCTTTCCTCTGATACCAACTATAACGACCCATACTTTACATACATTGTTAATACTTCAAAATTGAATCACACTTATTACAACATATGACAAAACCACAAAGGACCGTATAGGTATAGTGTCTTTAGAAACTGGGAAACATAAACAACTGGTTCATAAATCTTCTACAGTGTCTCCCATTTATTTCATCATATCTAGGGTCCCTTTTAGCATATTCTACTTAATATCCATCTTCCTGGCCTGGGGAAAAGAAAACATAAAAGGGTGAGCTCAAATGCTCAGCAAGGGCAAATAAAGGAAATAAAAATCATATCATATCTTTTTGAAAATTAAAACCTGCAAAAGAGATCATAATATCTTAACATGGAATAAATCATAGAAGTGAAAATGAGATCCCCATAATCATAACATAAAACTTGAATCTTTGTGGCATGCACACATAATCATGGAAAATCATTTCTTGTTAGTCATGACTCATTGCCAAGACTATCTTAGTGGACAAAGTCCCTTTCTGAACCGAGTTCACTCCTCGTTTCAGTCCTGTATCACTGAACCGAAATAACCTTCCGTTCCAGCCATGTCTATCTCATGAGATATAAAATCATTACCCAATGAATTAGAGGGAGATATAGGTCCCACCCATCTTATAATGAATCCTTTCTTATGTGTGCCACATAATCATAAAACATACATCATCGCATAACACATATAACAAAAATGGGATTCTTGAAACATCATGACATCATAAATAAATTCATATAAGATAAAGGAATTCATAAACATAATTCCATCACAACATAGTCAAACCAATGTAAAAATATGGATAGAAACAGAACCCTTTATTATCTTAGATGGAAAATAATTTTGATAAAACACTTGAATTGAATTCTTGAGGAAAATATCCTTTCTTCTTCAAAAACATTTTTCCTTTCATAACATGTCATACAACTTTAAAATAAAAGAAGTTGATTAAAAATAAACTTGAAAACTTGTAAAGGAATCTTCTTTGAAGTAATGTTTTAAAAATCCATTCATTCCATATAAGTTAAAAAAAACATTCTTCGTACTTTTGTCGGAAAGTCAAAAAGTACCTCGTACGAAAAACGACAAAAGATTACTTTCATACGTATTACTAAAAACTCACTGAAGGGTAAAAATGGATTTAAACAATTTTAGGTGGATGGAAATAATATTACATATTGAGTAAACATGGATGTGGATGATAAAATACACCCCAGTAAATACTTACGATTAAACAATCTCGGATAAAAATGAGATTGTGATATTTCCCTTACCTTAGGTCCGATTTGCTTTGTTCGTGTCCGAAGCTCCTGTATAATGGTTTAAATAATGTTATTGACTTATTCCAGAATCATACATATTGATATGAGATCATATATGGTCATATTATTAGCTTCTTGTTAGTAATATTTCATTGTTACTTGTTACTCGGGTCTTTATAACTTTTTGTTCTTATGCGTGTTTTGTCGAATAAATTCTTATTCTTATCTTTAGGTTATAGATAATTCATTTCCAGAATGGTATTAGTGTAGTATATACCATATTCATTCATTCAATTCATTTATATAATCATTATGAAATGAAGATCATGTAGAACGAGTCGCATCACATCGTGGAGACGGTATTCCGTACGTACGCACGAGTGATGATATCGTTCCTATGATCGTGGAATTGTATTGGAGTATATATATATATTATTTAAGTATCAATATTACTTAATAATAATCATATATAGTTACTGATTACACCATTATACCCATCCTTGTAAGGTGATGGTGGAAAATAGATTACACCACGGCGTGGAGACGGTATTCCGTACGTACGCACGCGCGGTGATTTCATTTTTCCGTAGGATGGATAGAAGGTGAATTAGGGTTGTTTCATATTTATAATAACATATCAGTATGTAAGTAATACTGATGTTATTACTTTATCATGAAACAACTAAAGAAGAAGAAGTTGAAGAAGAAAGAAATTGAAAAGATCGGTAATGGATATTACCTCTTCTTTGGAACGCCTTTTTGAATCCTCCACTTAAGGAACTAAGATTGGTCTTTGGAGAAGACCAGGACCTCTAGGATTATTCTAGGGAAGTGGAGAAGGGAAAATGGCAGGGGTTGGACGAGCATGAGTGCTCAAATTGGTGTGAGGAGGAGGGGGAGGAGGTGCCCTTTTATAAGGGATGAGAGGGGCACCTTAGGAATATCTCAAAATATTATTTTATATTAAAGTCAAAATCGGTTTATAATGGTTCCAAAGGGTCTTATTTCTAAGCTAAAGTGGGGATGGGTCGAAATCCTATCAACCAATAGGATTTAGACAAGTTTAGGGTATTATTTTAACCTTATCAATTAGATTTAACTCTAAGTTAATTAATTTAACTTTTACCGTGTATTTTTGTTTTCTTTCACTATATGGTTAATACACTTACTATAACATGCCAAACGAACCCCACATTGTTTATTATTAATATATATATCCTTATCTAAGTCATTTTGCCGAACCTTAGATTTTTAGGAATAAAATAACAATTAATAATATAATATTTGATTTAAAAACTATTTTGTATCAATTTTGACACTATTTAATATATGATTTTTGTGAAAGTCATAACAGAATTATATGTTCGAACCAAGTTGATTAAATCAATAATAATATATCATAGTAACCTAGAAAATTAGTGGAATTCATAAAAAGTCTTAAATTACATTTATTTTGGTATTTATATTATCAATTTTGTCAATATTTCATTAATAAGATAATTACTGCATCATCTTTGTGTCATAAATAAATTAAATTATTTGATGTCTAAAAATTACAAATAAAATACCATCATGTATGAAATCGTTTTAGATTTCTAATGAATATTTACAATCGAATTTATCTTATGTATAACCCTATATTAAAAATGATTTACTTATTAAACATTGATTTTAACTATTTTAACCCTTCTTTAAATAAATTAATAATAAATGTCCTAATCTAATCCAAGTGGGCCTAAATGGTCATATTTTATTCCTAAGTTTGTTTTTGGTCGAATTACACTTTTCCAATAGAATTAGGACATGTGTTAGGGTAATATTAATATCATATTTACCCTTAGTTACCCTATTTACTATGAACCGCGGTAAAAATAGTAAAAAGTTACTATTCACCAAAAAATTATTTTCATCTCATTGAACCACATTTTAGTCCTTGATATTAACCGTGTCTCTCGGATTTTTGAAATTCCATTCACAGAAGCGGTAAAATTAAGTTTTATGCAAAATTCAGTTTTTAACCTACCACTTAGTGGTTTCACTATTCATCAAAAATTGAAAGTTTTCAGAAAAATACCAAAATTTTACCCTAGGATAATTTCGATATTCTGAGTCAAAAAATGAAGTCCATTTTGAAAAATAAAATTTATAAAATTTCAAAAAGTGGTTATTACTATTCATAACGGCTAGTTTTAATAGCATATTGTTGTTTAGTGAAACTCGGTATTGCGTACGACGCAAGCTATCGAGGAAGGTCGCGATTGCGTGTAAAGAAAGCCAAGCAAGTGTTGTGTAGAAAAAGATTCCTTTGATGATTTATATAACATAAAAGTCTCGGGTGTTACAATGACCATGCCCACCTCATGAAAAACATTCAATTGATCCCTCAGAAAGAACTTCTTTCCATTTCCTATAGTCAATTGGATTCTTCCTTTTTTTCCATAGGAGGTTCTTTCTTTATGACCTTCATTTCCACATCTATAGCATCTTCCCGTCCCATTCAAACATTTTTCAATGTGTTTCTTTCCACATCCCTGACACATAGGTTTCTGAACATACTTACCTTAATGATTATTACTTGAAAATCCGTAGGGATTTTTTTCTCGCATTTATGTTGCCTTAAAAAAATCACCGTGGTTCAGGTGGTCAATCATGACACTATATAGTTGGTTGAGAACAACCAAAAGAGTTCTAATTTCAGCTCCCATTTCATTATGTTTCTCATTAAGAAAACCATCACAGTTTGTTTTTTTGCATCCACTATTACTTTTGTGCCTGCCAGATCCAGCCATTTAATAAAACAAAAAATGTAAGTGTGAGTATATCAGTAAAACAATAATATAATATCTTATGAGGAGGGTAAATACTAAGACATTATTATTCAGGTTATCTTAAACTCATTCAACTTATATATGATAACTATGACTCTTTCAAATAAGATAACCATTATGGTTATGTCACTTGTTCTAAAATAACACCCAAACCTCTAAGGTTATCTACACTGACCTATGATACCATCTATAAGGACATGGCCTTAAAAAATTACATAATATTGAATTAAATGAATAATTCACATTGAGGATATTTTTAGTTTTAGAGTTTTAGAGAATTAGGCCATAACTATTACGTAACATCTTGAATATTACATGTAGACACTACTACCCAATATCCATGTTTTTCACTAAATAAAAACTCTTAAAAAGAAACATGTCTAGTTCTATGTTTTAGACTGCATGACTTTTCCTTGATCCAATCCTTGACCCTATTCATCTTTAAGTCATATGGAAAAAATTTCAAAAACATGGTATGAGCATAAAAGCTCAGTAAGGGTTATAAAATAAGGAAGGAAAACATTAGACCATCTATAAATACAAATTAATGAAACCATACTTTTCAATCATAACATACCTTATGAAATCATAAGATTTATGAATAACACACACAAATCATAATTCATAATGGTTACTTATGGAATCCATATCAAAAATACAGTATAGCTATCATAGCTACGTAGGGTGTTACTCTTGGAATACCTATCATAGTATATTCCCTAAACCTCTTAGTAGAAACATCACGTTTACCTCTGTCACGTTACCCAATGCACTGGAGAGCTATCTCGGGCTCACACGTCCTAGGTTTATCAATGAAACACCTATATACAAAAACAATTCCCAATAACTATAACATAATCATAACATATAACACATGTATAAAATAAAAGATAACATCTCCACATTCCTATATATAAAATCAAGATATTGAAATAAACAATGTATTATCAAATCATTTTCAAATCCATTTAAAAATAGATTTTTGTATCAATGTGTCACATACCAATTTGAAGCTTATAAATGACTTATCATTTGAAATCATTAATTTCCTTATAAATAAATCCTGAAACACATTTTTAAAACATGGAAATTAATGATAAATATTTAGAAGAATAAATCTTTAATACATTTAAAATGATTTTTTAGTAAAAGATTTTTTTAACAAAAAGAGAGATGCTTGAATACAAATAATTGAAGAATAACATTTAATCAATTCTCTTATAATATCCTGAGAATAAATGTATTCATGATATGATATGTCAAAGGACAGAATATACACCATATAAGAGTGATTTTTTTCATAATAACAATGAAGTCTCAGTGGAAGTGTAAATGGGGATGAAATCCCTTATGAAGATGGTATCCTTAAATTAAAGATAAATAAATCACATAATTATGAGTGAAAAATATAAATAAACCCAATATAAGTGGATATTATGTGTAAAAAAATCATAGTTCATTCACACATATTCATTGTATGACATATTCAAGAAGTAGAAGTTGAACCAAAAGAATTGAATTTGGGTTAAGAAGTTCCCTTGTAAAAATTCAACAACCTAACAGAGTCACTTTAAAATTCAGAAAATGAGTTAATGACATAAAAATGGTATCCCATATATTTTGAATAATGTTTACATCAATATGGATATATAAGAACATATCCCAACATAATAATATGTAAATTAAAAGATATAACAAAAATAAATCTTTTAAATATAGGAGGGTTAAAGGTTCCATTTCCGATTAGGTAACTTACAAAACACACTCCATATGAAAGAAGGATCATTAAATGAAGATTTAAATAGTAAAAAATGAATATATATTACACAAATAGTACAATCCTAGGTAGTAAATAAACCACACAAAAGGAAATAGTGGCAAATATAGCATAAATCTGACGAGAATAAAAACTGAGATGAAACCCTTTACCACGTTGCAATCAACTGAGTCGTATGACCAAAAGATAATAACCAAAAAATTTATCACATAATAAAATGAATATAATGATAATAATGATAATATATATCTAATTGAAGTACACAATACACCACAAGAAATGAATAAGTGGTGAACAATGAAAGTCTCACAGAATTAAAAGTGAGATAAGAAAATCTTTACCTCGTCTCTGACTTGACTCATTTGTTCCTTGTTATTCCTGAATAATAAACTAAAGTTAATTTACAGTTTTTTAGTAAAATTTTTCAAGTTTATTATCTTTTTTATATCACTTGTATACATGTTATAAACAATATGCAATCATTTGAGTTAATAATGGTCGTTTGGTCGATATTTGGTACTTGAGTAAAAAATGAACACCTTATAATTACTAGTTGTCCATGTGTTCATTAGTGCATTATATCCCGAATTACATTAATGATTTAGTTATCATATAATTCAAATATATCCTATATATATATATATGTATAAATAAAAGTACATTAGAATTTTGAGATAAGAAATGAAATGCACCGTTAATGGAGATGGTAAGCCGTACGTACGCATGAATGCTACTTTCATTTCTATTTCACATTTTAATGGAATTAAAACATAATTAGGAAAATTTATATTATAATTAAAGTATAATATCATATATAATATAATTAAATTTATCCTTTATACATCCCACATAAGGAATTAACGAGTCATATCACTTTGTGGGGGCGGTAGTCCTCACTTCCTCAAATGAAATTATCTTATTTACCCATTATGGAAACCATAACTGGAAGATATAAATGTAAGATACATAAGCATAAATAAAATATAAACATAATATATATCATATGTAATTACATTTCAATCTTAATGGCCACCATGAGAGGCGATTGGACATAATCGAACAATCATCGTTTCACGAGGCGTTAGTTTTCCATAGACATTAAAAGAATATTCTTCACCCATTAAATGGAGGAGTGTGTAAGTGTATTTAAAATAATTATCATAAAAACATCCTAGTATATTTAGGATACTTTTTTTGTTATAAAATAAAGGAATAAAAAGAGTTTTGGGGTTGGAGAAGTAAAATAAAAAGAAAAGAAGTTAAGAGAAACTGTTACCTTTAATTTGGGTAACTCTCTTTGGTTTAAACCAAAAGAACATCTTGAAGTTCCTTTTGGATAAGGTAAGGATTATAGGAGGAGTAGATGGATGTAGAGAGATTAATGGGGCAGATTTTGGACGAGCCAAATGGCTTGAGAGGTGTGAGTAATTGGATATTAATGGTCTCCTTTCATAAGGAGGAGGAGGGAATCTTTATGAAAGTGTGAAAATATTATTTTATTATATTATGATATTCAGTTTCTAAAAGTCCAAAAATCATTATAGTCTAATATAAGATGACTCATGGTCGAAATAAAATCATCCAATAGTAATTTTAGAAGTTATGGATAGTATTTTAATCATTATAATCTTATTTATTTAAATAATTAATTAAAGATGTAAATACTCCATCATTATTGTGTCATGAATAATTTAATTTATTCAATTTATAAAAATTATATAAAAATACTATCATATAGGGAATATTTTTATCTTTTTAAAGAATATTTATAGTCTAAAATATGACTTATATAACACCATATAAAAATTAATTTACAAAAAGAAATTTTTTTATATCATTTTGCCATTAATTTAAATAACTAATCTAACATGCCATTATCATTCATTAGTAGCTCAATGGGGTCCCAAAGTCGACCCAAAGATGCACATGGTCATAAATAACTCAACCAATAAGTTTTTGACAAGTCTTTAGGTAATTTTTCATTATTATAATATTATTTTTTACCTTGAATTACCTTATTTATCTTTAACCGTGGTAAATAAAGGTCAAAAGTTTCTATTCACCAAAAATTAATTTCATCTTAATGAACCAAATTTTACTAACTAATAACAACCATGTATGTTGGTATTTCAAAATTATATTCACAAAATTGGTAAAATTTCATTTAAAAGAAAAATTCAGTTTTCTTAACTACTACTAAGTGGTTTCACTATTCATCAAAAATGGAAGTTTTCCAGAAAAATACCAAAACATAAGCCTAAGATATATTTGATATTCCGAATTCAAAGTGAAATTAATTAAAATGAAAAAAATTGGATTAAATGGAAAAATATATTCTAATTACAATTTAAAAAAAATTAAAAATATAATCTAACCATATAAATAAATTAGATTATAACGGAGTGTTTAATTAAAATACAATATTTTTCACTATTTAATAAAAAATGAACTTTATCAGAAAAATTACAAAAATGTACAAAAATTAAATTTTCATGTCCCCATTACAAAGAAGGATTTTATTTGGTAAAATAGAACATATAGAAATGACTAAAACTATAATTAAGGAAGGTTTTCCCTCAAAAGTCGGTAAATCGACCTTTTAGTGAATATTAGAGTGTTCATGGTTAAAATTAGATTCATTCATACTTTATTCCCCTAAAATTTATTGGATAATTGTAAAAATATTTAACAAACATATATAATCATATTTTGGTTATTTATATTCATTTCCGCCAATATAATGGCTAGGAATTAACTACCATTTAATGTAATAATATTATATTATTAGTGTGAAACATATGATTTCAAAAAAAACCTATTGTTGCGCATTGGGTACGCCATCAAACATAACATCCAATTTAATATAAAATTAATATTTAATTCAAAAATATTAATAAATATGAAAAATTCCATGTTCTTTATTTACATGGGATGTTACAATGCGCCCTTATCACCCATCAGTTTTGGGTTTGATTCATGTGGACTTCCCATATGTGATAGGTTGTTACCCATCTTATGGGTTGTCCTTTTTATAAAACTCAAAAATAACCCTATCAAATTTTAACCTCAATGATTATATTAAACCATTAATTTTCATCCCAATACATTATGTTCTCAATATCTAAATTCATGAAGCCTTATATATATTGTCCTTTTTCATGTTTCACCTCCAAATAAAAAATAAAATTATTACTAATATAAAGAACAACATTACATCATCATGGTTCCCATATGGTATCATCGTCATCTTGTTCACATAGGTAGAAGGTCAATTAATTTCAACAAAAAATTAAAGATCCTTCAAAATCATTTTCTTGTTTCATCCAAATACACATTGTAAAAAAGGGGTCTTATGGGTGTTCGCAGAAAAACACTTCCAAAAAATAATCATGTATGACATATAATTTCAAAACATCTAATAAAAAATGATTTTTATAAAATAGTCGGAACGAGTTTGAGTTGAATCCTTTAATCAATTTTCCATTTAAAATACCATAATTATGTGACGAGAGACTATATTTTAAAATAAAAAATAAATATGTTGCGCAAGCGTCTCCTTCTTCAGAACCTTTTTCAAAATCATAATTTACTTCAAAATCCCATGACATGGTAAAATATTTTAAAATGCCTTGATGATATGTACCTTTCCTAAAAATATAGTTATATTGAGAAAATTGGACTTGATTAAATAAAACCCATGATTAGTGATGAAATCGAGGTATAGTGTAGTTGCTTGATATCTTAAAAAACTACTTGAAAGTGAGTTGTTTTCTAGAAAAAGTTTCACAATCATCTGAACATGAATTTGAAATAATTATTTCCATCACGTCATCAGGAAGAGATATTAATGTTTTTTGAGATCCTCATCCTACCATTTGTAACCAAATTTCCTTGATCTGAATTTTTTTTAAACTATAATTTAACTAAAATAATAGACATAGAGACTAACCTTGTGTTTAACTAATAATCATAATCCCTAAAGTTGTATAAACCGACCTATGATACCAACTATAAGGACCCGACCTTAAAAAATTACACAATCTTGAATTAAATGAATAATTCAAATTGGGGATCTTTTCTGGTTTATAGTTTTAGAAAATTATGCCATAACTATTACATATGAACATGAAAGTTACATGTAGATCGTACTACTCAGTATCCATTTTTTTATAAAATAATAAATCATAAAAATAGACATTTCTAGTTCTAAGTTTTAGACAACATTAATTTTCCTTGATCCAATCGTTGACCATATTCATCATTAAGTCGAGTGGAAAACATTTCTAAAATATGGGATGGGCATAAAAACTCAGTAAGTGTTACAAAATAATATATGTAAACATTAATACATCAATAAACATAAATCAATGAATCCATTCTTTTCAATCATAAAAAACCTCATTAAATCATAAGATTTATGAATAACTCATAGAAATCCTAAATCATAAAGGTAACTTGTTGAATCCATATCATACCTACATTGTAGCTATCACAGCTACGTAGGGAGTTAAATTTGGAATGTTCGTCACATTAGATTCCATAAATCTATTAGGATAAAACATAACGTTTACCTCCATCATGTTACAACATGCTTTGGAGAGCTATCTCGTGATCAACCGCCCTCAGTTTATCATGGAACAACCAGTATATGTAAACAATTCCCAATAACCATAACATATTCATAACACATAAAACAAGAACAAAGGAAAGATAACATTTTCACATTCCAATCACAATATATATTTTCAAGATATTTACTTAATCAATTTTTGTAAAAAAAAAATTCAAAACCATTTAAAACATTCAATAATGATATTTTTGAATCAAATTGCCCCTTACAAAATTGTTGATTTTGAAATTACTTTTAATTTAAAGTCATTAATGTCCATATAAATAAATCCTTAAAACCATTTGGAATACATAGACATTAATCAGAATGATTTAGAGGAATAAATATTTAAAACATTTAAAAGAATGTTTTAGTTAAAGAGTCCCTTCCCACATGAGAAAATACATAAATAAAAATAATTACAGAAAAACATTAAACAAATCATATAATATTATTATAATAAAGAGATTCATTATATAATATGTCAAAAGGTAAGTATATACACCATATAAAATTGAATTGGTTATAACAATAAATAAGTCTCAATGGAATGTAAATTGAGACGAAGTCACCTACAAAGATCATATCATTAGATTAAGGATAAATCGATGACATAATTATGGGATAAAAATAATAATACACCCAATATAACTGTATATTATGTGTAAAATAGTCATATGTCATCTAAACATAGTTATACCATAAAATAATCCAGATTTTGATGTTTAACCCAAATAAATGAAATCGGGTTAAGAAATTCCCTTACAAAAATTCAACAGCCTAACGATGTCACATAAAATTTCAAAAAAAGAGTTGAAGAGATAGAAAGTTTTATCTAATCACTTGGACATAAAATTTACCCCAATAAGGTTATATAAGAACATATACCAACATAAGAATGTGGAAATTAAAAGGCATAACATAAATGAAGTCATTTAAAAAGTTGACGGTGAATGGTTCCCTTACCGGTTTGGTAACTTATGAAACATACACCCCATGAAAGAAGGATCATAAAATGATGATTTTAATTCACATAAATTAAAGTATAATACACATATAATACAATCATGGTATGTAAATACATCACACAAAATTAAATAGATGCAATATAGCATGAATCTCACGGGAATAAAAAGTGAGATGAAAACCACTTACAATGTTTTAATCAATTGATTCATATAAAAAAACATAATAAGAACTAAAATAATTGCATAATATCATAAATTTAAATAGAATAACTATAAAATATATCAAATTTAAGTAAAAAAACCCCCACATGCAATAAATAAGTTGAAAATAATGGAAATCTCTGGGAATTAAAAGTGAGATAAGAAACCCCTTACCCTGTGTCCGACTTGACCCATTCATTCTTTAATCTTTAGAATAATAAGATAAAGTTAATTTGTGATTTATTAAGAACAATTTTCAAATTTATTATTACTTTTATATCACTTATTACTATGTTATAAACATTATTCTATCATTGAAGTGAATAATAGTCATTTTTTTATTTGGTACTTGAGTAAAAAATGAGCTTCTTATAATTACAAGTTGTTCATGCAGTCAAAATTACATTATCTCCAAAATGGTATTCATGATATAGATATCATATATATCACATATATCCAATATATTTATCTATTAATAATATTACATAATATTTGGAGATAATAAATTAATTGCACTGTTAATGGAGACGGTAAGCTGTACTTATGCGTGAACACTACATTCATTTCTATATCATATTTAATGTAATGATAGCATAATTATACATAGGTATATTTTAATTAGAGTATATTATCATATGAGAAGTATTTTACATAATTTCATTAACTACATCCTTTATATATTCCATGTATGTTATGAACAAATCATATCACCTTGAGGGGGCGGTAGTCCGCACTTCCACAAATGAAATTATCGTATTTACATTTATTGGAAAGCATAAAGGTATTTTTATAAATAAAAATTTCAGAAGAATAGGGAAAACATAAACATAATATATATTATATATAAATTCAGTTCCATCATAGTGGCCACCATGAGAGGCGGTAAGAGATAATTGAACAATCATCTTTTCGTGAGGCAGTAGTTTTTCTTCCACATAAACAGTATGTTTTTTAACAATTACATGGAGGTGTGTGTAAGTTTGGATCAAATAATTCTCATAAAAACAACCTATTATATTGGTTATATGGGTGTTGTAATAAAATAAAGGAATAAATTTTTTTTATGGTGTTGGAGAAGTAAAATAAAACAATAGAACTTAAGAGGAGATGTTACCTTTAAATCAGGTATCACTTTTGATCTGAACCAAAAGGATTTATTTAATTGCCTTTTTTCTATGGGAATCCATCTAGGAGGATTAGATCTATTTGTGGAGATTAATTGGCTAGATTTTGGACGAGCCAAGGGGCTTGAGAAGGGTGATGAATGGGTTTGAAGTGAGGAATTTTTATAAGGGGGAGGAGGGGCTCTTTATGAATGTTTAAAAATATATTTTCTTATATAATTATTTTCCATTTCAAAAGGTCCAAAACATATTAATGTCAACGATAAGAGGATTCATGTTCGAAATAAAATCATCCCTTAAGAATTGGGTAGTTTTTGGATATTGTTTTAATCTTTATAATATTATTAATTTAAATCATTAATTAATGAGGTAAACACTACATCATTATTGTGTCATAAATATTTTTATTTATTTGATGTCTAAAAATTATTAAAAATATATCATGATGTAGGAAATATTTTTATATTTAATATTAATATTTATAGTTGAATATATAACTTATATAACCCCATGTAAGAGTTTTTTTACTAAAAGATATATGTTTAAGTCATTTTTGCCATTACATTAAGTTAATTAATATAAAGTGTCATTATCACTCCCATGTGGCTTCATGGGGTCCCAAAATTGACACAAGGAAGCCCATGGTAGGAAATGTATCCAAAAATATGATTAGGATACATGTTAGGGTAGTTTAATATTATTATAATAATATTTTTTACCCTTATTTACAAGATTATCCTTTAACCATGGTAAATAAATTTGTCACTGATGTAAATATCCATAATGTCTGAAAACAAAAGATACTTGTTTTTAAAATTTGAACTTATTGATTCCAAATATGGGATTAATTTTTTCAAATTCAAAACACATAGTGGGAGAAATTAATTAAAAATTAATTCCCACCGTCAAAACTTTAAGCGTGTTTCTATGAAATAATAACTATCAAAATATTGACACTTATCTATGACCAATTTCAAAGTAAAATTAATAAAATGACCAAAATTTGATTAAATAGTACAAAGATAATATAATTAAACTTTAAAACCAATTAAAATTATATTCTAACCTCATAAGTAAATTAGATTAAAAGGCAATTTTGATTTAAAATTCAATACATTTCACTATTCATTAAAAAATGAATTTTATCAGAAAAATACCAAAAATTTATCTAAATAAATTTTGATGTCCCAATTCTAAAGGAGAATATTATTTTGTCAAATTAAACATATAAAATTTAAAAAACCTAGATTTAAATATTATTCTCCATCAAAAGGTGGTAAATTGACCTTTTAAAGAATATTAGAGTATTTATGCTTAAAATCATATTCTTTCATATTTTAAGACTCTAAAATTTGTTGGATAAAAGTAAAAATATATAAGAAACATATTTATCATAATAGTTTTAGTTGTTTTAATTCTCTATAATACAATGGATTTGCGTTAACATCCATTTAATATAATAATATTATAATAATATTTTTCATTATAACTCAATGTTGTGTGGAAAGTAAGTTTTCAATGAAACATATTGTTGCGTATTAGGTATGAAATCGAACATAGAATACAATTTAAGGTAAAATTAATATTTAATACACAAATTTTAAAAAATATAAAAGTGTTATGTTCTTTATTTACCTAGGATGTTACAAATTTCCCCCCTTTTGGGAATTGCGTCAGTTCAATTTTAAAATTGGGATTAGAAACATCATTGAATGTTCTCCATCGGAAAAATATTAAATAAAAATATCACGTTATAAGAAAGAAATATAAATACAAACGTCACTCGTGATAGCCCATACAAGGATTCCTTGTAAGAAATCATTGATAAAGAAGAGAAAAAAACTATAAAGTTTTGATAAAGAGTGGTAGAAAACATTATTAGGAGAAAGGTAACCCCAAGAAAATAAGAAAATTGTGATGGTTTAAATGGTCTTTGATTCCATAGTAGGAAAAGATAAAAACTATGTTTTTGTTTTAAGTTACTCTTCATAATTTTAAGGAATTTATTTATGGGGTTAACTTAAAACATAAAGAAACATACTTAGTTTTCAAGTAAACTATCATCCTTTACTAAATTTCTACCACAAACTCATCTTTTATACAAACGATGAGTATTATAACTGACTTGGTTACATCAAAAGTGCTAGAATCAAATTAAAGATTATCAAATAATCCAAAAACGATAAACTATATATTTCTTCTGTCATTAGACATCAACCAAAACCAAAACATTTTTTACAAGACTAGATAATCCACAAAAAAGATAATACTTCATAAAAAGAAAAACTACCCTTAATCTCCAAAATTTGTCAAACAATACATAAAGTTCGACAAATATCATTTAATAAACAAATGTCCATAAAATTGTTCATATTAATTGAATATATGATTGAAACTCAAATTTTAGAAGGATTTAATCACATAGTTTTCCAAGATAAATCATAAAATTTATCTCCAAATAACATCAGTTACTCTTAAAGTCTCATTCTGAAAAGTAATTAACCTAATCACATATTCTCCATTATTGGTTAATCATTTCCAAAAATAAACCAAATCGTCACATGTCCATAATAATAACATTGATTCCTCCAAAATAAAATTGCAACCATTACTCAACAAATGATATCAAGTAGTATTCTATTTCACTTTAGCATATAATGTTTTCAAAAGAGGAAATAAATCATAAAATAACCATTATCACTTAATCACCAAATCATTATACTATATTAAGGATATCCATTTAATAAAACAAAAGTTCCCAAAATCATTATATTCTTGATACATAAAACCATTTAACTAAAATGAAATAAGTTATACTGAACAGGGAGTTCACGTAGGACAATGGTAGGCGATGCGCCCTTGTCACCCTTCGATTGTGGGTTCGATTCATGTGTATTTTCCTTATACGATAGGTTTTCATTCATCTTATGGGTTGTCGTTTTTATAAAACTCAAAAATAACCCTTACAATTTTTAATCTCAATGTTTTTATTATACCTTTCATTTTCATCATAATACATTAATACCTCAACATCTAAATTCATAAAACCTTATATATATTGTCTTTTTTCTTATTTCACCTCCATATGAAAAATTAAAACTATCCCTAATAGAAGGAACAATATAACATCATCATTGTCTCTATAGTGTTTCATCGGCATCCTGTTCACATAGGTAGACAATCTATGCATTGCAACAATGATTTAGATATCCTTAATAATCATTTCCTTCCTTCATCCAAATAATCCTTTTATAACTTGGGTAATATGGGTGTTTTCAGAAAAACAATTTTAGAAAATAATCATATATGACATATAATTTCAAGAAAATTGATAAAACGTGATTTTTGTAAAACAATCGGACCGAGTTTGAGTCGAAAATTTCAATCAGTGGTCCTTTTAAAATACCATAAGTTTGTGCTGAGATACTATATTATAATTAAAATTTTAATAGGTTGTGCAAGGGTATCCTTCTTCAACACCTTTTTTAGATCATAATATGCTTCAAAGTCCCGTAATAAGGTAAAATATTTAAAAATGTCTTGATAATATTTACCTTTCATGAAAATATGAGAATATTGAGAAAATAGGATTTGATTAAATACAAACCACGATCCATGATGATATCGAGGTGTAGTGCTGGTGTTTGATATTTAGAACAACTACTTGCAAGTGATTTGTATGCTAGATAAAGATTTATAATCATATGAACATGACATTGAAATAATTATAGCAAGCATGTCATTAGGAAGAGATATGAATGTTGTTTTAGATCCTCCTCCTTCAATTTGTAACCAACATTCAATGACCTTAAATTTTTATAAAACAATGATTTGACTGAAATAATAGACATAGAGACTAACTTATGTTTAACCAATAATCCTAATACCTAAAATTGTCTAAACCGACCTCTGATACCAACTATAAAGACACACCAGTAACAAATTACATAATCTTTAATTAAATAAATAATTCACGTTTGGGAAGTTTTTAGGTTTATAGATTTAGATAATTAGGCCATAACTATTACATATCATCTTGAAAATTATATTTATACACAACTAATAAGTATACATTTTTTTATAAAATAAAAACTCTTAAAAAAACAAGCCTAGTTCCAAGTGTTAGACAACATGGATTTTCCATGATCCAATACTTGAACATATTCATATTTAAGTCTTGCGGAAAACATTTCCAAAACATGGGATGAGCATAAAAAGTTCAAAAAGTGTAACAAAATAAGGAAAGGAAACATTATTCCATCAATAAATGCAAATCAATGAAACCATACTTTTAAATCAAAACAGACCTCATGAAATCATAATATTTATGAATAACACATTGAAATCCTAAATCATAAAGATAACTTGTTGAATCCATATCATAATTACATTGTAGATATCAAAGCTTTGTAGAGAGTTATGTTTGGAATACCCATCATAGTATATTCCCTAAGTATCTTAGATGAAACATTAACGTTTACCTCTGTCACATTACCCAATGCATTTTAGATCTACCTCGGGCTCACCTGCACTAGGTTTATCAAGGATCCACACGTATATGTAAACAATGAAAAATAACCATAACATATTCATAAAACATAAAATAAGTATAAAGGAAAGATATCATTTCTACAATCCAATCACAATATACAATTTTAAGATATTTATATAGTCAATGATTTGTTAAAACCAATTTCAACCCATTTAAAACATTTATTAATGAGTTTTTTGAATCAAAGTGTCCCATACCACATTGATGTTTTTGAAAAAAAATTTAATTTAAAATAATTCCTGTCCATATAGATATATATTTAAAACCATTTTGAAAAAAATTTACATTAATGAGAAATATTTAGTGTAACAAATATTTAAAACATTTAAAACAATCTTTTCGTTAAAGAGTCCTTAACCACTTGACAAAATAATTAAATAAAAATAATTATAGAATAACATTAAAAAATGATTGAAATATCATGAGAATAATGAGATTAATGTTATAATATTTCATAATTGAAGTATATACACCATATAAAAGTGAATGGGTGTATAACAATATATAACTCTCAATGGAATGTATATTGAGACAGAGTCACTTACAAAGATTGTATCCATGGATTAAGCATTAATAAATGGATTAATTATGTGTTACAAATAATAATACCCCCAATATAAGTGGATATTAAGTTTGAAACTATCATAAGACATTTATACATATTTATATCAATACATGATCAAGGAGATGAACATTAACCCAAATAATTGAAATTTGGTTAAGAAGTTCCCTTACAAAAATATGTCAGCCTAACGATGTCACATAATATTTCAGAAAAAGAGTTGATGAGAGAGAAAAGAGTTTTTAGTCACATGAAAATAAATTATAAAGTAGTAAGGTTATAGATGAACATATCCCTACATAAGAAAGTAGAAATTAAACGACATAACCTAAATGAAGTCTTTTAAAAAGTGGATGGTGAAAGGTTCCCTTACCGATTTCGTAACTTATGAATCATACACCCCATGAAAGAAGGATCATACAATGATGCTTTGAATACCCATAAATGAAATTATAATACACAATGTAAACAATAATGGGAAGTATTTACACCACATAAAAGGAAATAGTGGCAATATATCATGAATCTCACGGGAATAAAAAGTGAGATGGAAACCACTTACCATGTTGAAATCAATCGATTCATATGAAAAAATGTTAATAAACATAAAATAAATCCTAAAATACAATTAATATAATTATAAACAAGAAAATATATATCAAATGTAATTACAAAAAACCCGACATGCAATAAATAAGTGTAAAACAATGGAAATCTCGCAGAATTAAAAGTGAGATAAGAAACCCCTTACCTCATTTCCGACTTGACCCGTTTATTATTTAATCTCTAGGATAATAAGATATAGTTAATTTATAATTTCTTAGGAACATTTTTAAAATTTATTATTCCTTTTATATCACTTATTACTATGTTATAGACATTATTCAATCATTTAAGTGAATAATGGTCGTTTTGTTTATAATTGGTACAAGAGTAAAAAATGAACTTCTTATAATTACAAGTTGTTCATGTGGTCAAAAGTTCATTATATTAAAAATGATATTCAGGATTTAGATATCATATATATCACATATATCAATTATATGTATGTATTTATAATATTACATAACATTTGAAGATTATAAATGAAATGCACCGGTCATGAAGACGGTAAGTCGTACGTACGCATGAACACTACTTTATTTTCTATATCATATTTAATGTAATGAAAACACAATTATACATAAGTATATCATAATTACAGAATAATATCATATGATATATATGTTACATAATTTCATTAATGGCATCCTTTATACATTACATGTATGTCATAAACGAATTATATGACATTGAGGGGGCGGTAGTCCGCACTTCCACAAATAAAATTATCGTATTTACACATTTTGGAATGCATAAAGGTATGTTTGTAAATAAAAATAACAGAATAAAATATAAAATAGAAACATAATATATATCATATTTAAATATAGTTCCATCATAATGGCCAGCATGAGAGGCGGTAGGAGATAATTGAACAATCATCGTTTCGTGAGGTAGCAGTTTATCGTCCAAAGAAAATATATGTTCATTAACCATTAGATGGAGGTATGTGTAAGTTTAGTTCTAATAATTCTCATAAAAACCACCTACTATATTGTGGATAATTGTCCTGTTATAAAATAATGTAAAAAAATATTATGGGGTTGGATAAGTAAAATAAGACAAAATAAATTAAGAGAATATGTTACCTTTAAATCGAATATATCCTTTGGTTTGAACCTTAATGTTTAATTTAATTACCTTTTTCCTAGGGGAAGGATTATAGGAGGATTATAGGGATGTTTGGAACGTAATTGGGTATTGGTTGGATGAGCCAAAGGGCTTGAGAAGTGTGAGAAATGGGTTAGAAGTGAGGACTCATTATAAGGGGGAGGGACTCTTTTTGAATGTTTAAAAATATTATTTTATTATATAATTATTTTCTTTTTTCCATGGTCCAAAACATATTAAAGTGAACGATAAGATGAATCGTGTTCGAAATAAAATCATCCCATAATAATTGGATATGTTTTGGATCTTTTTTTAATATTTATAATCATATTAATTTAAATCATTCATTAATGCGGTAAACACTCTATCATCATTGTGTCATTAAAATTTTTACTTATTTGAGGTCTAAAAATTAAAAAAAAAATAATGATGTAGGAAATGATTTTAATGTTCATATTAATATTTAAAGTCTAATAGATATCTTAGATAACCCCATGTAAGAATTTATTTACTAAATGAAATATTTTTAAGTCATTATTTGTCTTTACTTTAAATTAATTAATATAAAGTGTCATTATCCCTCCAATGTGGCTCCATGGGGTCCCAACATCAACCAAAGGATGTCTAGGGTCGGAAATGTATCAGAAAATAGGATTAGGATACCTTTTAGGGTAATTTATTATTATTATATTAAAATTGTTTACCCTTATTTACCAGATTAACCCTTTAACCATGGTAAATAAAATTTCTACTATAGTAAATATTCATAATGCCTAAAAATAAAGGTAACATATTTATACAATTTGGACCTCCTGACTCCAAATATGAAATCAATTTTTCCAAATACAAAGCATAGAAATGGAAGAAATTAATTTAAAAATAATTCTCGTTGTCCAAACAATAAGCGTGTTTTTAAGATATAATAACTATCAAAAGATTGACACTTATTTATGACCAATTTTAAAGTAAAATAACATCAAATGACCAACATTGGATTAAATAGTAAAAAAATAATATAATTACACTTTAAAACTAATTAAAAAGATAATCTATCCTTATAAATAAATTATATTAAAAGGAACTGTTGAAATAAATACATTATTTTTCACTATTCATTAAAAAAATAATTTTATCTAAAAAATACTAAAAATTTACCCAAAGAAAATTTTGATTTCATAATTATAAATATGAATTTTATTTTTTCAAACATAACATATAAAAGAGGCCAAAACTAGATTTAATTAGGGTTCCCCATCAAAAGATAGTAATTCGACCTTTTAATGAATATTTGAGTATTTATGCTTAAAATCAGATTTTTTTTATTTTAAGCCTCAATTTTTTTTGGATAAAAGTAAAAACGTTTAAGAAACATATTTAATCATGATATGGTTATTTTAGTTCATTACTATGGATACAATGGATTTTCTTTATTTTCATTTAAAATAATATTATCATATTAATATTTTTCAGTATGACTCAACGTTGTGTGCAACATAAGTTTTCAATGAAACCTATTGTTGCGTATCAGGTATGCCATTGTACATAGAATCCCATTTAAGGTAAAATTTATATTAAATTTAAAAAATTTAGTAAATATAAAAAAGTTATAATCTTTATTTACCTGGGATGTTACAATGATATCCAAAGTTCCAAGATCCAATAAGAATCAACTCTTTTGTTAGACCCTCCATTTCTAAAATATACTTGACTCATGGGACTAAATTATCCCATAAGGATACCATCCCAAATTTTACATAAGTAGATAAAAAGATTGATCATACATGAGAATACTTTTTATGTTTAATCCCCATCCATTCCCTTCAGTACATTCAACCCATTATAAGGATGGGGGAAAACCAAACTAAAAGGACTCTGATTCATGTCCATACAAGATATTGAGAAAAATTCTTAAGTCCCATTTTTAAATGGAAATTCACTATAGTTTATGTCCCTCCACCTCTAAAATAGTATTAAACCATGATACATAATTATATTATAATTTGAATATACTTATACATTAATTAGTGGATATGAATTGGGCTTGTATATGGGAATCCCGATAAGTGTATTCCCCATCCACACCCTCATGTACCACAAAAAAATCACCAAGTTATTATAACCACCTAATATAAATGTAAATAGAAACTAAAAAACCTTTTTTAAATACATAAATATAATACAAACATAAACTCAAATACCATATTAGTATAGTTCCTTCATAATCATGGAAATATATACACTAGTACATAAACAAGATACATTATTTTCCATAAGGTTTTCTAAGACTCGAAACCCAAATAGTAATATCCTTAATGAAAGATATTTTTATAATATAGGGAAGAAAACACAATAATGGGTGATCCAATATGCACAGTAAGGGTAAACAAGGGAGATATGTTAGTATAATCATGCAAATTAGGTTATGATAATAGGATCATGAAATGAGAGAATCATACCATACATATCAACGAACATAAACTAGAATCATGGAATACATATTTGTATCTTGATAGATTAAATAAAACAAGAAATAAAGAGAAAAATCCATGAAAACATAACATAGGAATAAAAAATGGAATTCTGGAAAACACATACGCATATAATATGATTTCCATTGTATCTAAGGGAACACAAAAAAACCATCATTAAAGAATGGGTTCACACCTCATATCATCTCTATAGATATAACTTACTCCTATAAAAATCTTAGTAGTATGATTTCACTCATTATACCATCTGGAAGTCATAGATCACTCCAATTTAAATTTTAGTAGTAATGGTTCTCTCCCAAGACCATATTATTCTATCTCACAAGATATAAATCATTACCAAATACATTTGAAGGAGATATAGGCCCCATAGAAATCATAATAAAATAATTAATATATATAAGAAATTATCCTTAAAACTGATACCATAACCCATGAAATGGAATGGGAATCATAAGAATTTAATCATATTATAAAATTTGGGAAATGATACGTGTTTCATAATCATTTTACCATAATAATAAACCATGAAAATGGGTGGTGTTCAAGACATAATCCCTGTGGAAGTGAAATGTGTTTTATAAACAAAATTCAATTAAATCATAAACTATTTAGAGAAAAATATTAACGGAGACATTGAAAAATTTAACTATAAAGGCCTGAGTGACACCAACATGTGGAAACAGAGATAAAAAATTATTTTAAAAGGTCATATATGAAACATTTCAGGAGGAAAATATCATTTCTTCAATGAAAAAATATTTTTTTAAAAAATTACCTTTAAAAACTATTGTCATTAAAATAAACATGATAACTTATAATGAATGATTTGATTTCTATGAAAACATTTTGCCTAGAGAACTTCTTCAGAACATATAATGAAATAATTGAAAGGATTTGAATATAATTTCATTAAAAATTAATTTAAAATATTTAAATAAATATTGAAATTTTTTGAAATCCCATTTTTATTGAAAAATTTATAAAGAGATTAAATATTTTTTGAAAATCATTTTACTTTATTAAAGAAGATGTAAAACATTTTCAAAACAATTTACCTAAAATAAAACTGAATATTCATAAATAAATATGGAAATTTTATTAAAACATCAAAATAGAAAAAAATTTAATACATTTTTAGAATACATGGTTTTGAAGGAACATATAATTCTGATCGATGAGAGATTTAACATCGGTATTTCCTAAAGAAAAATTCTTAACTATTTATTGTGCGAGAGAATTGAAAAATGGTTTCAATATAAGCATATATCTAGAATGACTAGAGGGGATGAAAACTCATGGTATTTCATAAGATATGGATCATAATATTATAAAAAATAATTAAAAAAATAAACACTCAAGAAAAGTGAAGTTATTGTTACTATAAACACTTATCACATTAAAACCTGGGATCATACTCTCCATTTAAGAATATAAAAAAGAATGAAGAATAAAATATCATCTAAATTATGATATTCATGATAAAAAATTTAAAATTTATGTATTTAATTCTTAAAAGATAAAGTCAGTTTATAAAAAATCAAGTTTCTCAATGAAGGAAAATTGATGCAAAACTATATATTGGATTTGTTAACTTTTTAAACATTAACTCAAGGAAATAATGACAATAAAATAGATATTTAAATACCCTTAAATTTCTTAATATTAATTTTAGAATAAATTCAAGGGAAATATAGAAAATATAATATGAAAATAGTAGTGATCATGTAATGTATATCGTAGATATAAAAATTGAGATGAAATCCCTAGAGCTTATGTCTAGAATCTATTCATACTTATAAAATATTATATTATATTAAATACAAGGTTATTAAAAATCTTTTAAAAAATAATATTATTATATATAATACAATATATGGTTTTATTATTCCCTTCTATTACCCACATTGTTAACAATTCTATTTTAAGGTTTCACTTCGGGTAATATCCTATTTCTTCATCACTTGTTTCTTAATTTTAGATCTTTTATTAATTATGCATATATAATGATTAATAGAATGTAAAAAATGATATAAATATAATTTAAATTTACTTTATGGGTATTATAATAATAAATAGGTTATAAATGTACAAAATGTAATACATCATTCATGGATATAGCAGGTCGTACGTACGGATGAATGATAATTCCCCTTTATTGTTGTATTAAAAGAAAGAGTGTAAATGAAATATAAATATATATAATTATATGTAGATATATAATTATTCTATTATCATTATTATATAATATATATCATATATGTTCACTACACATATCTTTAATACAATCCATGTATTGTGGGAATGAATCACATCACTTAGAGGGGTAATAAGTCCACACGTTCCGAAACAAAATTATCATATTTTCAGCAAATAGAATGTATAAAGATATGGGTTTAAAAATGAATATAGAATCTTATAGACATAGTAAATATAATATATATAATATATGGATATATTGTCCATCATAATGGCCTCCATGAGCAGCTGTAATGGAAAAATCAAAGAATCATCTCCCTGTGAGGCGGTTGTTCACCATACACATAAACAATATGTTCATTATCCATTAAATAGAAATGTGTGTGAATATCTGTCAAAACATTATCATAAAATAATATCAGTATAATTATGATTTTTTATAATCATCGAATATGGATATTTGAGGTGGTGTAGAATGAAAAAAAAAGAAAGGAGCTTGGAAAGGATGTTACATATTCGTTGGGTAAATCATTTTTATTTTCACCATAGGGATCACATGGATTTCATTAATCGAAAATGTAGTCTTCATTTATGAAGGGTGGAATTATTTTAATCTATTTTTTTATTGTTGTCAATCCATGGTGGATTTTTATGTTTGAGGAAGTGGGGGGGGGGAGATGCATTTATAATGGAGGAGGAGTTGAACTCTTGTAATAATTTTGATAAAGAATTACATCCATTTATTCCCATGTAAAGTAGATAAAATAATTATCCAAGTTATAGAAAATAGATTATAGTTTAGAAATTTTCCCATCCAATGGGTCTTGGATGAGTTTCTCGGTCATTTTAGATCTTCCAATTATAGTTTAGTAGTTTGTTAACAAACTTTTTAATTTCATCATTATAATTAATTTTAATGACTTCATTGAATCCTTTCATCAAACAATATTTTTAAATTAATATAATTTATAAATTATTATTATTCAAAGTATGGAATCCATTTTTTTAAATTACAATCAATGATGGGCCAAAAATAAATTTAAATTAAATCCCCCAGACAAGACTATAATGTGGATTTTAAATGTAATAAAATCCAAAAGATTGTTATGTTTTATACCCAATATCAAAGTGACATCAATAAAAATGGTCTAAATTGGATTAATTGATAAAAATATGTTCTGATTATACAGTTAAACTAATTTAATATATAATTTACCTCTATAAATAAAGTATTCAAAAAAGTTGTTCTGGATTAAAAAATTTTATTTTTCAGTATTCATAATAATATGAAACATCACAGAAAAATACCAAAAATTCACCCAACCTAATTATAATGTTCCTATTTAAAATATTATGTTTATTTTTCATATAATCTTTTAGAAGTTTCCAAAAAGTTTAATTTAAATATATTCTCCATTGAAATGTAGTATTAATTTATTAATAAAAATATAAGGATATATTTGTGAAATTGGTTTTTTTCATATCAATTATTTTCAAATAAATTGGATTAATATTAGAAATATTTAAAATAATACATTTATTATATTAATATCATTCAATAATTTTAATTAATTTAATTTTTTATTATAAAATATCTTGGTGATTATAACAATATTTCCCTATAAAAACATTCCCTTTATATTCAATTGGTTCATATATTCATTTAGAATTTTTTTTAAACTAATGATTTCATCTATTTAATTTCATAAGATAGGATTTCATATAAATAATTTTAAACATAATGAATAGTTTATATATTATTATACTAAATAATATTTTTAATAATATATTATTGTTAGGTAACGCTTAGTCTTGTGTGATACACAATCCATCAAGGAAAATAAAACATGCATGTAATGTTATCAAACATCTGTGTTCCATGTAAAGAATAATAAATAGTATATTCCATGAAGTAAATGATAAATTAGTGATGCGTACAATGCAATTAAAACATAGTGATTTGATAGAAAACCCTATTTTTAGTGTTGAGTGAACTAGAAAATATCAAAAAGATAAAATTTATTCGAAAAAAATATTTCACAAAATAACAGTGCGTTGCATTAGACCGCCTAAAAATGAATTTTTCCCTTGAATTTTTATGGGTTATCATAGTTTAAATACATTCTTATACTAATTAAAATACACATCATAAAAATGTGCATGAAAAAATTTGATAAAAATATATTTTGGAAACATAATGATTACCCAAAGTAACACATAACTAGATTTTCATAAGAGATAACATAGGTTATCATGCTAAAACAAGGACATAGAAGAAAAATATATCGATCATGTTCTATAGATAGTGATAGAGAACAAGTTCATGATATAGTTAAAAATAAACAAAATCCCTAAAACTATGATTTTCTAATGAACTATTTGATTCATCATAAAATAAGTTAATAGGATAACATTTTCAGTTTCAACAACATTTCTATATGTTTGACTAATTTCAAAGAGAATTTATAATTTGTTTATTTTATTCCATTTCATATGTAAAATCTCACTCATTGGTTATGTCTTTATAAATTTCCACATCACCCAATTATTTAAAAAAGGACAATTTTCCAACCCTAAAGCACTAATAGATCATAATATCCATGATAAGTCATATCATATTTCTTTAGTTACCATCATCACAAAATTTTTAGACTGTATTTACCTATATTCATATATACTAATGTTGTGAGATAGTACATTAATCTCAAAATCATCATTCGATGTTTAACGTAAACATCCAAAAATTGAAACCCTCACAACACTTATAAATGAGTAAAATCCAAAACTATATAAATAATGTCATGAAATTATATTAACATTGATATTCCATATATCATAAAATAGGTATTCGATTTTATATTCCAATCATGTTAATATTATCATCATATATTCTCTTTAAATGCATTAATATGATAAATTTGTATAAATACATTTCTAAAACAGACATGCTTCTTTATTCAAAAGATTACTGGATATATTACTTAAATCAAGGAAGTTATAAACAACATCCTCTATGAAATATGCCACTTTTTCGATAAATAAATGTTAACCAAGTTCTTTATAGTTTATTCCATTGACTAAAACAAGAAGGAATAGGGTGAGAAACACATGACTAAGAAGAAAACAAAATAATCAAGAAATATTAATTATTTTATGTCTAAATTATGATACCTAACTTAATATATGGTTTATTGTTCATAAATAAATAATATTTAAATCAGTCATCATAGTTAATGAATATTTTTTTAATTACAAAAGAATATCTAGTAGAAATGTCAAATTTGGTGTACAGCAAGTCCCATTGTCATGTATCAGGTGACACCGAGTGAAGCCCAACACACCATTTCAGAGTTGGTACTCCTAGGAAAATTTGTTCCAAATTACATCCCCTAGTAGCATCCTGATAAGGATTTATTTCTAGGAATGAACTCATTGTTTCCATTAACAAAATTATAGAACAGTTTCTGAAATATCTACTCATCCTTATAATTATCTTTAGAAACATCCCTAGATATATCATTTTAAATATACTTATCGATCTTAGTAAAAAAATTCTTCCTAAATTCATAATGATGAGTAGACATTCACTTTGATAATAACCATAATGACTAAGTCGTAAGGTATATACCCTTTATATAACATTTTCAAAATACATGAAACATAGTAAAAATAGACCCCAAAGACAGTATTACTTTAGTTAATTTGGAAAAAAGGAAACAACAACACTTCTATATCAGACCACTACATTATCTCCCACTAGGTACTCCAAGACAGGAAACCCTCTTAGATATATCATAACTAAAATATATATTTATAGTTTGGGGTAGGAAATATAAAATGGGGAGAGGTTAGATGCTTAGTAAAGGTAAAAAAGGGAGATATGTAAATATAATCATGAGATTAATATTATGTTAAATATATAATGAAAAAAGACAATCATACCCCGCATATGAAGGATCCTAAAAAAGATTCAAGAAATTAAAACTTGAAGTCCATAATATATGAATCATATAGAAATAATGCACATATTATATACAAGTATAACATGTGAATAAATCATTGAATTATTGAAAACACACAAGAAAACAATATTATTTCAATAGTATCAATGTAATCACATCAAAAACCATATTATTAGTATGTATTCACTCTCCATACTCTATTAGAAACAATAGATTCCTCCCATTTCCATAATAGTATGATGAGTTCACTCTGCATACCATCAAGGATGTCATTGCTGAATTCCATTGAAATATTAGTATTAATGGTTCAACCATCGCATAATGAAATCATAGACACATGTGACACAAAATCCTTAAATATCATATCATAACCCATCAAATTAAATGGGTATAAAAAACAAGTAATAATATCATAACATGTGGGTAAATATAAATGTTTCATAAGAATTTCATCAAGATAATATCCTTTTAAAAGTAGTCAGTTTCAAAAGACTATAATCCAAGAATGATAATTAGGTTTCACAAACATCATTCCCTAAAATCATAAACCATTCACATAAATAATATGAATGAAAATATAGAATAATTTCCCTGTAAAGGCTTCAGTAAAACCAAAAGATGTCCCATATATGGGAAGTAATAATTAATTTTATATTAAGAAACATTTATTGATGGAAATATTATTTCTTAAATGAAAATTAATTTTTAAAACATTGTACCTTTTCAAAACCATTTACAGGAATGTAAAGATGAAAATTTTGAAAAGGTATCATTGAAAATATTTTATAATACTTTTACATTGAAAACATATGGAATATTTATAATGAAATCATGGAATTTTTTTAATACATTTTCAAATAAAATTCATAGAATATATAAAAAAAATATTTAAATCATTTTTAGAACACATTTGATTGAAAACATAATTTTTTTTATTGAAAACAGTTTTGAAAATCATTTTCCTTTATAAAAGAATATAGAAACTTTTTTGAAAAACATTTCATTAAAAAAATTATCTACATATATATAAATATACAAAACGTTTCTAAATATATATAAATAGAAATAATATTTTTAAAATCATTTTATAAAACATTGTTTTGATGGAACTCATATTTCTGACAGAAGAGAGAGGAAAAGACATACTTTCTAAAGATCACATTTTTAACAATTTCATGTACGAGTGAGTAGAATAAAGTTACCAATATATGATTATACCATGAATAAAAATTGGATAATATAATTAATGATATTTTATAAGATATGGATCCCATTATTTCATCAAATGAAGTATAAACATAAAAAATATCAAAAGAGAGATGAATTTCTCACAAGAGTCGCCGCCTGCGAGCGATCCAGGATGAAACCCTAGGGAACGCACTGGGAACCAAGAATCGAGATCCTTTGTAGACGTTGTTGTTGGTCAACCTCCTCCTAAGGAAACCGAGACCTCCATATCCATATTTAAAGAAGCTTATAGGAATCGAGGTTTAAGAAAAATTTCATTCTGAGTAGAAGTGATAAATATCCTTTCTGTGGACTTTCAATTTCATTAGTGGGTAAATTCTCAACATTTCAGCCCTCATTGGCTTATCTTCACAAAACTTTAGAACGCTTCAGATTTACAAACTTTCATATCAGGCTTTTGAATTCATTACACGTTCTATTTCTATTTTCCCTAGATAATGACTACTATAGAGATTTTGACCCATGGTTCGTGGTATTTTGGGGGTTCTTTCATGAAAGTATTAAAATGGTCACCTGATTTTGATTTTGGTGATGAACCCCCCATTGTCCCTACTTGGCATGGATTCCCAGGTCTTCCATAACACCTACTCAAATAGAATTATTTATTCTCTATTGCTTAGCTATTTGGTCAGCCTCTCAAAACTGATAATGCTACAATAGACTTGACATGCCCCTCAGTTGCGAGGATATGCACAGAAATTGATATTTCTCCCGAAATGCCTTTGAGATTTTGGATACATATTGGGGAGTATGGATTTATATAGAATGTAGTGTTTGAGAATGCTCTATATTTTTGCAAGAAATGACTTAAAATTGGACATTCTACTAAATGATATGGGATTGAAATACATCCACCTCACCCACGACCACATTTCAAATTAATGTGGGTCGAAAAGACTTCTCCATAAGTGTTAACTACTGACCAGATGTGCATCCCTACAAATAATAATTTTACCTTGATCTCCAAGAATTAAACAAACCCTCAACCAGTTCATCCGTATGAAAATGTCAGCCCTCATTCCATGGGGTGGTCTACATACATGAGGGGCATTTGATTAATGAAGTTGGTCATGTGACAAATGAGGTTTTACAGCTGGAAGATGATGATTATTTTAAGGAGGATGTTTACAAGATCTCTCAAGTGGAAGAGTACTTTCATCTAAATGATCAGAATGGGAAAAAATCCATTGTTGACTCTGATGGTTTCATCACTCCAAATCCCAGGAAAACTAGAAAACAAAGAGATAATGTTAATTATGAATGAACTATTATCACAAGATCATTAGCTACCAAATGTAATAATTTTGATGTTTCTCCACAGCCTGTCCCTATTGAACCACTGCCTGAATCCTCATAATATTCTGATTGTTCTGATTCAGAAACTTCCTCAAGTGAAGATGATAAAAATGATCCTGCATATCAGGATGCCTATGAGTATAAAGATCAACCGAATTTCTCAATGGAACATTACTCCTGATTAGCGTAAAATGATAAAACTACCTCTCTAAAATACAAAATATTGAAATGACTGCTGATGCTTATCTGGATATTAGAAATATGATGTTTATTAGAGTGGCTGAGGAATTTAAAAAAGATTCAAAATTAGATTTTAAGGAAATACCATGGAAATGATTTTTGGTTCCTGATTTCTTTGATCAGTTTGGATAAAGATCAATGGGGCATGTTTCTTCTGATGCATATGTTCTTTTTTATTCTGCTGGCCATTGGGACATTTCTGAAATGTTTCTCTGGCATGCAGTGTGTTATACTCTTCATGACTTCTTTCTCCTACTATTTTGTTTTTGTTTGGATTTTTTGAATTATAACTATTGGTTTCTTTTATTGTTCTGCTGGCTTGTGTTTTATTTGAAGCATTTTTATAACTTTGTTGATGAATAATGGCTTTGATCTTTCATTTACCAATGTTTAAAGACATTTTTTAAACTCATGGGTTTTCTCTCTATTTGTAAGAATTTTCTTTCTTCATCATTTATGAGAGCATGGGGAAGTCACTCTGCATTATCTTGATAAGAAGGTGGACTGTATTACATCTCTGCTTCTTTTCTTGAGGATCTCATTCACAATGTAGGCCCTTCTATTCTCTGAGCTTTTTCTTTTTTAAGCATTATTTTTGTTCTTGTCCTTGTCTCAAACATTATACTGGTGTAAATGCATTACACCTCGATCATTTTTTGTACCCCTTTTTTATTTTAATAAATTCCTTGGGGCATGAATTGTGTAACCAATTCATGTATTCACTTGTCTAAAATAAATAAATAATCTGAAAAAGTGAAGAGATTGTTTCAATAAACACTTATAACTTGGTAAATTGGAATCATAAACTCCGTCTTGTAAAAGTAACTTACCTAAAACATAAAATAACTTGAAAATAAATATTTTCTTTATATAACATGTAAAAATTTTGTATATAGAGATGAAACAAAGGTGTGTGCATAATAGTACTTGTGTCTCAAAGAAAGAAAATTGATCCAAATTGGTCTTACTGATTTCGTTGCGTTTGAAACCTGAAATCCATGAAATAGAGACCATAGAGAGGATATGTAAATGACCATGAATTTAATAATAATCATCATCATAAAACAGATTCAGGGTAATTATATACACTAGGGAAATGAATAGTGTAGTGAACATGGAATGCATCTCATAGATATAAAAAGTGAGATGAAGTTATCATACCTTGTGTCTTGACACTCTTCATACTCATAAGAAAATCCTGTATAATAATTAAATTTTTTTATACATATTTTACATAATAATAATTTTATATATAATTCCAAATATGGTTTTATAATGACATTATATTACCTAGTTTTTATAAATATTATGTTAAGGATTCACTTCAGGTAAAATCCGCTTTGTTCTTTGCTCGTGTCATAATTTGTTATTTATTTTTTTTCTTAGACATATATATTTATTTATATAATTTAAAATACAATTTTAATATCATTTATATTCAATATATATGTATTATAATATTTTATTTGATATATATGTATGAAATGGAATACACCGTTCATGTATACGATAGGTCGTACGTATGCAGGAACGCTGTTTCCATTTCATTGTATTATTATAAGAAAGATAGTGTATGGAACATAAGTATATAAATATATATATATATATAATTATAATGGAAGAATTATTATATCATATATATCATATTTATTCATAAAAAATAATCCTTGATAATTTCATGTAGTGTATGAATGAATCAAATAATGTTACGAGGGGTGGTAGTCAACACTTCCTCAAATAAAATTTCCGTATTAAAAAAATGTACAAATAAATGTTTGATAAAAATATTAAAAAATAAAATAAATAATAAATATTATATATGACATATATAAATAGATTTATCATCATAATTTCCACAAGGATAGGTGGTAATTAAAAAATGAACAATCCCCATTTCGTGAGGTGGTAGTTCATTGTACACATAAACAATATGATAATTATCTATTATATAGATGCCTATGTATGTTTTGGTAAAAACATTATAATAATAATATATTATTATATTTAGGATAATTTTGTTTACATATAATAATGCAATGGGGAAAGATAAGGTAGTACAGAATGAAAATAAAATAAATGACCTTGGGGAGGATGTAACCTCTTATTTGGGTAACTACATTTTGTTTATAGAAAAGATAATTATTGGATTTCATTATTCCCAATTTTAGGATTCATCAAGGAAGGTATGTATGTTTAGGCTATAATTGGGTATATTTATGTCAATCCAAGGTCGTATGAGGGGTTTGAGGAATTGGGAGGGCAGGAGGAATTTTTGTAGTGGAGGAGTATAACCCCTATAATATATTATAAATGGGATTCCAAAAATTTTTTCCCATTTAACATGATACCAATTATAGTCCCAAGTAATGAAATGGTAGGATATAGTCAAAATATATCAAAACAATTGCTCTTGTAATGGTTTCTTGGTGATTTTGGGTTGAAAACTTAGGCATTAATACCTTATTAAGCTAGTTTTTCTCTTAATTGCTGTAATTAATTTTAATTGTTCTCACAAATATTATTTTTCAAAAACTAAATTGAAATTAATAAAAATAATAAATTATTTGGATTACATATATGGAATCCTTTTCCCTATATTCCATAACAATGTTTAAATAAATTTAATTTAATTTTAAAATTATATATGGGATGAAAATGTATGTTTTTTATTAAAAAAACATCAAAAAGAGTGCTATGTTTTTATAAAAAATTTCCAAGTGAAATTTATTCCAAATAACTAAATATGATTAATAGATAAAACAATAATATAATTAAATTTTTTTAAAAATTTAAAATATAATTATAAGTCATAAATAAATTGGATGGAAATGTTTTTTTGATTAAAAATTATGTATTCTTCACCAGTCATCAAAATATGAAATATCATAGAAAATTAACAAAAAATATCCTTATCCAAAATTTTATGTTAGGATTTCAAATATTATGTTTATTATGAAAAATATTAAATATAAATGTTCTAATATTTTTATTTAAAATGGGTTATCCATTGAAAGGATTTAATAGTGATTTAATAAAGTTAGTAAATTATTTTCGGTGAAATTAACTCTGTTCCTATCAAATTTTTATAAAATATATTGAACGAATATAAAAAAATTATAATATATAATTTATATTAATATCACTATTTAATTTAAATCAATTTAATTTAAAATGATAATATATCACTGTGTGCATAAAATATGTTTTCGATAAATACATTACGTTTATATTCTATTGGTTCTTATATTCATTTATAATTTATTTTTAACTAATGAATTCAACCTTATATTTTCAAAATATAATTAATCATCTTCAAAACCATCAACCTAATTGCAAGTATATGTCTTATTATATTATATAATTATATTTTTAATAATATAGTATGGTTTGGCAACACTCGGTTTTGCTTGTTACGCAATCCACCGTGGAAAATCAATGTTGCATATAATTTATTCTAACCTAAGAGTTCCATGTAAAGAATGTAAAAATTTATGTTTTGTGTATTTGAAAATAACTTTGGTTTACATATAAAACATGATAGAAAACATATTTAATATATTTTTTTAGTGTTCCATGAATTAAAAAAAACAAAATTATAATGTTATTTAGAAAAAATATTTCACAAAATTAAGGGATTTTATAGTTATTGATGAACTAAATTATGAGAGAGATCATCCCTTATATAAGTGATTAATTTAATACTCATTCATAAGTCACATAATCTAATAGGAAATCCACTTTGGTGTATATCCACCCATATCACATGTATCATTGACACATGGGACAACACTCTCCCATTGGTCTAATGGATAATTTTCCAATTAGTATACAAGTTGGGGGATCATATAGTTGAAAGAATTTTATATGGAATCCTAGGCCATTCCCCCTACTACCATAAACTCATAAGTAGTTTCAAAACAATAATAAACATTGGGAATTATATTCCTCCATGATAAGTATATATATGATGCCTTTTCTTAGACTAGGTTCCAATTGTTATTCACTCTCATGTAAGTGCCTTAAAATCAAATTATGTCTTAACTAATGAGGTTGAATTACCATTAAATTAGGAGATCCTTCATCATAAATAAATAGACATAAAATGGGATTTTACATGGTAATGAATTCACATGTATCCCTCTTACATTCCCTCAATTAAAAATAAACCATCCGAATCTTTAGGATGAATGAAATAAAAAATACATAATTCAAATTATAAATATGATACATAGGATTCCTTCATAAGGCTTGATATCCCAACCATATCCCCCCTGAGACTAGTAATCTTATCACTAAATTGGAAAAATTAATTTGTAATCCAGGCACAATTATGACCCCATGTGATATGTACAATAATTTGATATCTCGTATCTCTCACACCAAGAATTACTCATATGGGCTTTGTGGATTTTGATGATTGTACATATTACATGATGAGGATTCCCCAGTGTGGTCCATTGATTGGGATTTATGCAAGATATGTTATCAATTTTTATGGATGGTCCATACTCTTGTTGAGCAAATTCAGGGAAGCCCTATGTGTATTTGAACTGCTCAAAATCTATTTTGTAGCATATTGTACGATGCAGATTCTCATAACATTATCAATGTGTGCTCCAATTTTTATTATTATCAGGGTATGTAGGATACCTTTTGGGGGACTGATCCCAATACTTATATCCATATATCATGAATTTGAACTAAATGATATAATCATTTCATAGGAATTTAATTTATGTCAAATGTTCTAGGCGTGTTTTGAACCCTATTTTCATATGATATGTTGAGACCTCTGGGAGGTATAATCCCAAATTCCTGACACAATATTCTTCTATGGATTGAAATAAACACTACAATGCTAAAACAATTTTTTATCCTAAAACATCATAAAATAATAAGGGAGTGATGGGGAACTCGTGATACACACACATTTTCTCTCATTAATACATGGAATTAATCATTTAATTGGATGATATGTATCTTGTTTCATATCATGGTATGGGAAGGATTTCATGAAAATATATTAAATATATAAGAGAGTCTTGGGATAGTAAATAATTACCTCTAAAAAGGTGTGATGATCTTGTCATCCCATATACTCATCTAACATGAGTTTATAACTTCCATTTGGTTTTTATCTCTAATTCCCTTCCTACCATTGGAATGAAGGATCTTACTAACATTTGGAAGTGGGAAACATTGAGAGTTTCTATTACATATAGATATAATTAACCCAATTCAAATGATTATGTAACAACAATCAATAACAAAAAACTGAGCATGTGGTCTAGACCATTCTAGATTTTACCAGAAACAATGTCACATAAAAATTTAATATTCATTCATTATATACAGACCAATATATAAAATTCCATTACAAAAATAACTTATTTCTACTTAAATAAACAAAAATACCATATATACAATGAAATGTTAAATAAAGATTTATTCCTCAAATTAAATTCCTTCCTAAATAATAATATTTTATTTTCCTTAATTTTATAATGTACCCAATATTTTTAAATTGTAAAAAAATTACATTAAATACTTAGTAAAAATATTAATTTTATTGTTATCAATACATATATCCCAAAAATTTGATAACCACATTTTCCCTATTAATAATAATTAAATTATTATCAACAAGCCTATGAACCATAAAGGTTTTGTGTTTCATTAAACATATAAGACCAATAATAATTTTCCAAAATTATTCGACAAAAATTAATATTCCAAAAAAATGTATTATATATATAGTACATTGATCAATTAAAATCAAATAAACTATTCTTGAATTATAATCAATCACTATAAAACCCATTTTAAACATTATAATGGTATCTGTACATTTAAAAATATGATCATATTCAAACATATCAAATCCTAATTGTTTATAAAACTAAAAAATTATCTCGGTCTAATAACATTCTAACTACTAATTATATCTAATCCCTACTTGGATTACTACTAAGACAAATCGATACCAATATACTATGATTTACTACAAAATTGTACTCGTTAAATTATTGATTTCATCTTAATAAATATGTTTAAATTTAAGCCATCTATAAATAAAATATCAATATCCAACAATGAATTAATTACATAACAAATAATTTTTATGATTAAATTTATAGGGAATTATGAATAATCTATTTATGTGGAAACACCATGTTTTTTTTCAACATTTGCACATTTTTTTCGATTATAACAAGATTTTTTTATTCCCAGAGAGTAATTCAACGTATCCAATAAAATTGGTTAGGCATGAAACCATTTTTTTAATATTCATTCATAATAGAATTCACCATAAATAGGGGAAATTGAAACCTATGAATGGGTTATCTCATATTCTTAGGAAGGATAAAGAGAAATGATATCAACCAATTATGATATATAAGCATAATATCAATATAGTGAAATGAAAGTATAATAATAAGACATGATCATAAGATATATTAATTCATACCCATAATTTCCTCAATAATTACACATTATTCATGGATTAATTATTTTACATAAGAAAATATCCACTTGAGTCAACAATTATGAACCCTGAGAAATCATTATTTTTTAGAGATTCAGAAAAAATCATAGAATGTATAGTAAAATAGTTTTGGTACATTGATCCATGATACATTCATCATTCAATAACCTAAACATAATAATTCAAACATTCACTAAATAAAGTATTCTATATAGTTAACTATTTTTTCTCTTATGGGATAGTTACATTTAGTAAACCACATCATGGCATTGGAGTTACGTCCTTCTAGTTAAAACCTTCATGTAACACCCCGAGATTTTATGAATAATATTTTTTTAATTTCATTAATGTCTTGTGTTGTATGCTAAACCAAAAGGATCTTGCACAACACGCATCCTTTACTTGCCTTGAATTACACGCAATCGTGACCTTCCTCGATAGCGTGTGTTGTACGCAATACAGAGTTTCACTAAACAACGATATGCTATTAAAATATTATTAAAACTAGCTGTTATGAATATTAATAACCACTTTTTCAAATATTGTAAATTTTATTTTTCACAATGGACTTCATTTTTGGATTTGGAATATCGAAATTAGCTCAGGGTGAAATTTTGGTACTTTTCGGATAACTTTCATATTCTGATGAATAGTGAAAATTACAAAATTTTAATTGAAAACAAATTTTTTAATAGAAATAATTAATAGTGATGAATTATTAATTTGAGTGGTTTTAAAGTATATTTAGAATATATTTTTACCATTTAATACAATTTTGTTCATTGAATGTAATTTCACATTTAAACCAAACATAAACAAGGGTCAATCTTTTGATAGTTATTATCTCTTAAAAACACGCTATTTGTTTTGACGACGAGAATTAATTTTTAAATTAATAAATGCAACTGATATGTTTTGAATTTGGTAAAATAGACATCATTTTTGAATTCATAATATCAAATATAGCTTAGGCCTATTTTTTTTTATTTTTCTGGAAACTTTCATTTTTTGATGAATAGTGAAACCACTAAGTGGTAGTTAAAAAATCGAATTTTTCATAAAACATAATTTTAACGCTTTTGTGAGTGGAATTTCGAAAATCAAAGAGACACGGTTAATATCAAGGACTAAAATGTGGTTCAATGAGATGAAAATATTTTTTGCTGCATATAAACTTTTTACTTTTATTTAAAACGGTTAAAAATAAATAGGATAATTAAGGGTAAAAATGATATTATTATTACCCTAAAACATGTCCTAATTCTATTGGATAAGTGTAATTTGACCATAAACAACCTTAGGAATAACATATGACCATTTAGGCCCACTTGGATTAGATTAGGACATTTATTTTAATTTATTTAATGAAGGGTTAAAATAGTTAAAATCAAATTTTAATAAGTAGATAATTTTTCATATAGGGTTATACACAAGATAAATTAGACTATAAATATTCATTAGAAAGCTAAAATTTTTTCCTACATAAAGGTATTTTATTTGTAATTTTTAGACATTAAATAATGTAATTTATTTATGACACAACGATGATGCAGTAATTATCATATTAATGAAATATTGACATAATTGATGTTATAAATACCCAAATAAATTTATTTTGAGACTTTTTATGAATTAAATTAATTTAATAGGTTAATATGACATGTTAGTACTAATTTAATTAACTTATTTCGAACTAATACTTCTATTATAATTTTCACAGAAATCAATTACGAAATAGTGTCAAAATTGACATAAAATAGTTTTTAAAACAAATATTATATTATTAATTGTTATTTTATTCCTAAAAATCTGTGGTTCGGCCAAAAGAAATAGATAACGTTATATATATTAATAATAAACAACTTGGGGTTAATTTGTCTTGTTATAGTAAGTTTATTAACCTTATAGTGTAAGAACACAAAAAGACACGGTAAAAGTAAAATAATCTAACTTAAAGATAAAACTAAATGATAAGGTTAAAAGAGTAAACTAAACTTGTCCAAATTATATTGGATGAGAGTATTTCGACCCATCCCCACCTTATCTTCGAAATAACTCAATGTGGAGCTATTAAAAACCGAATATTACTTTATAATAAAATAATATTTTTAGTTATTCCAAAGGTTCCCCTCTCCTCCCTTATAAAAGAGAACCTCCTCCATCTCTTCCTCACACCACTTTGAGCCTTAAAGCTCCTCCAAACCCTGAAAAATTCTCCTCTCCACTTCCCTAGAAACATCCTATAGGTCTTGGTCTTTTTCAAAGACCAATATTAGTGCCCTAAGAGGAGGACTCAAAGAGGCGCTTCAAAGAAGAGGTAATGTCTGTTACTGATATTTTCAACTTTATTTCTTCTTCCACTTCTTCTTATTAGGTTGTTTCATTATGAAGTAATAACATCAGCATCAATAATATACTGATATGTTTTTATAAGTATGAAAAAACCCTATTTCACCATCTACCCATCCTACGGAAAATGAAATCACTACGCGTGCGTACGTACGGAATACCGTCTACACACCGTGGTGTAATCTATTTTCCACCACCACCTTACATGGATGGGTATAATGGTGTAAATAATAACTATATATGATTATTGTAATGTGATATTGATTCTGAAATAGTATACATACAATTCAATACAATTCCATGATCATGACAACGATATCATCGCTCGTGCATACGTACGGACTACCGTCTCCACGACGCGATGAGATTCATTCTCCACGTTAATCATTCACGAATGATTATAAAGTATATATAATAAGTAATCATGAAATATATGACATAATAATTATACTGGATTTATGTGTATATATATTTATGTCATCTACTTAATTCCATTCAACTCAATAAGGAAACAAAAACATCGTTCATGCGTACGTACGACCTACAGTTTCCATGAACGGTGTATTTATTTCCATTTACTGATTTATTATATATATGTATATTCCTAATATATATCATATATAAATCATGTTTTATATTCTGGAATTTTGCAATCATTATCTAATTAATCATATGAATAATTACAAGTCAAAACACGGACGACAAATGAATCGGTTTTACCCAAAACGCTATGTAACATGGAATTTACAAAAGAATGGGTAATATAAAGTCATAAGTGAACCATATATGATATCAAAACAATAAGTATGATTATATAATGAGTCAATGACATTATTTAAATAATTATACAGGAGGTTCAGACACTTACGAAGAAAATTAGTCCTAAGGTAAGGGAAATATCACAATCTCATTTTTATCCGAGATTGTTTATACATTGGTATTTAGTGGGTTTTATTTTATCATCCATGTCCATGTTTCATCAATATTTAATATTATTTTAATCCACCTACAATTTTTTAAATCCATTTTCACCCTTTGGTGAGTTTATAGTAAAAGATATGAAATGAATCTTTTATCGTTTTTCGTACGAGGTACTTTTTGACTTTTCTGACAAAAGTATGAGAAGAATGTTTTTTTAACTTATACGTCATGAATTGATTCTTAAAACATTATTTTCAAGAAGCTTCCTTTACATGTTTTCAAGTTTATTTTTAATCAAAGTCTTTTAGTTTAAAATTTTATGACAGGTTAAGAAAAGAAAATGTTTTTGAAGTAGAAAGGATATTTTTTTCCAGAATGGAGTTCAAGTGTATTATGAAATTTTTTTTCCATATAAGATAATATAGGGTTCTGTTTCTATCCCTATTATTACATTTATTTTATTATGTTGTGATGGAATTATTTTTATGAATTCATTTATCTTATATGAATTGTTTTATGATGTCATGTTGTTTAGGAATCTCATTTTTTATTACATGGGTTATGCAATGATGTATGATTTATGATTTTGTGGCACACATATGAATGGTATAATTATGAGATGGGTGGGAACTATATCTCCCTCAAATGCATTGGGTAAAGATTTTATATCTTATGAGATAGACATGGTTGGAATGGCAGGTTAAACCGGTTCAATAAAACAGGACTGAAACGAGGAGTGAACTCCATTCAGAAATGGAATTTGTCCACTAAGATAGTCTTGGAAATGAGTCTTGACTTATAAGAAATGATTATATATGATTATGTGTGTATGCCAAAAAGTTTCATGTTTTATGTTATGATTATTTGGATTACATTTCACTAATATGATTTATCCTATGTTATGATATTATGATCTCTTTTTCAGGTTAAGATTTCCGAAATGTTATGTTCTTATGAATAGGATGTGATTGATATTTCTTTTGTTTACCCTTACTGAGCATTTGAGATCACCCTTTTATGTTTTCTTTTCCCCAGGATATAAAGAAAGGTTTTATGTAAAAAAGAAGAAAGATATTTATGGGAGATGTTGTTGATCTTTCACCATGATTAGAAGATTATATTCCGAGTTTCCAAAGACACTAAACTATTACGGCCCTTATGTGTGTGTTTTTGTTATGTACTAAGTATTCCACAAAAGTAATGTAATGTCCATGTACATTAAGCTTTGGGTCTCTACAGTTGGTATTAGAGGAAAGGTTTAGTCAACCATTGGAAACTATGATGCGAAAATGTTAGTGAGATCCCTAGAGATATTTCCAAGGTATGTCTAGGGATGTAACTAAGGATAAGTATACGTATAGGATATAGTCCTAGAACTATAGTAACGACCTTAGAATTTAACCTAAGATGTTAGATATTGAGGGTGCTCCCCCTTTACTATGTTGATTTCCCTAGCATGATTTTTTCCCCTCACAATATTTTTTTTGGGTTTTAGAAAATGGCTGGAAACAAGAAGATTCATGATAATGGAGGATGTGACGGACAATGGAATGATATTCTTCATGAGAAACCAAATGAAACGGGATTTGGAAGTCCAAACATCGTTATTATGCCTAATCAGCAACCTCAAAATATGACCAATAAATTCAACTTTGGTATATTTCTCGACTCAGATAATAAGAGAAAGATGGAGTTTCATGATGATCATAGAGGAAAGAAAGTTCAATTTCCCTCATGTAAATCATGTGGGAAGAGGCATCGAGGAGATTGTTTCAAAGGAACTAGACGATGCTTTGGGTGTGGAAAAGAAGGACACAAAGCTAGTAAGTGCAAAGGAAAAGGTTCAGTTAACACCAGGGATGAGGATAATGGTATTGCTACGATATCAACAATGGTTAAATTTTTTAAATGTGGAATGTATGGGAATTATGCATACCAATTCCCTAAGATAAAGTCTCATGAATAGAATCAGTACGGTCGTATGGTAGTATTTATATTGATGATGATGAAGAGACTAAAAATGATATGTGAGATGAAAAAATTGTTGAAGCTCGATCAATGGTTTAAGAAGGTAGTGGAATGATTACATGTTTATCAAGTGTAATGTTGTATAAGTAATATCATGGTACTATGGAATAAAGAGACATCTAAGGATTGTTACACTGTTGTCTTTCCTTGAGTTTTGAAAGTGTATGATTAATGGTACCAGTATCCCTGAAAGGTTATTCAGATATTTTTGGAATGTAGATGATATGCGCATAATTAAGGGATAAAGAGAAAATTAAATGTTTGATAGTATTCATGAGCTCATGACTGATATAAGTAGATGGTTATATCATGGTTTGTGTATATAGAATTTTTTGATTTTGGTATGTGGATAGAGTTAACTTTTGACAGCATTCATGTTTTCACTATGGTTTCATGGGTATTCATTTTTCAAGAGAATACATGATTAAGGTATTAACATGATTGGAATTTGTCCAACAAGATATATGGGGGATAAATGATGGTATTCACATGCTTGGTTGATGACATTTCAAGTAATCGTTTTCAATTTACTATGAGCATGGACCGAAGTATTTTAGATAATCCTAATGATTGGAATGGATTATGTTGGAAAAAAGTTAGTATTATTTAAGGATAGAAGTTTTTTCAATATTATTTATGGGATGTTATAGTAATGTAGTTTTAGAAAAAGGACAACCAGCAGGATGGGCGACAACCCATCACATCAGACAAGGCTCTGGGAATCAAACCCACAACTGAAGTGCGACTAGCCTTTATCACCTACCAATGGCCAACAGGAAGTCCCTGTTTACTAAAACTAGATTTATTATATTAAGCAGTATGATATAAGAAGTATAAGTCCATTTTAGGAACCATATATGATTAATCTCACTATAGAAGGACTTATGTATTTTTTGATAACTTTTCTAACTTTTTTTTGAGACAGATGGAATGACCCATCATTCTATCACATGATCTGCTAACACATCATGAATGGAATATTCAACTTTATTTCTTGACGAGATGAAGTGGAAATTTTTCAAGGCACGAACTACGGTGAGATTTTACAAAAATAAAGTATGTATTTCTTTGGATTCGAAAATTCTTCAACACTAGAGAAATGATCCTGAAAACCAAAAATGTTGTCCTAGTGCTCTTATATCCGATGAATCAGATGGTACCTTAGATCATCACAAATCTATGGCTTTGTGATTTATGGATTTTTCATAGCCATTTTCTCTACCACTCTCAATCAGAACATGATGGTTAGATTTTTCTTCTATATCCATATTTTCACCTATGTTCTCCTACATGGAAACCCGATGATGGGTTAATTTGGGTAACCGTTACATTTCATAATTTAGTTTTTAAAGAAAAGTTTTGGTATTTCTTTTTTACGTTGTGGGTTTCTATTAAACAAAATATCTAGTAGTAAACCATTTATAACCCCGACAAATTTCGAGGGAGAAATTCAATTTAAGGGGGGTAGAATGTAACACCCCGAGATTTTATGAAAAATATTCTTTTAATTTCATTAATGTCTTGTGTTGTACGCTACAGCAAAAGGAGATTGCACAACACGCATCCTTGACTTCCCTTACAATACACGTAATCACGACCTTCCTCGATAGCGTGTGTAGTATGCAATACCGAGTTTCACTAAACAATGATATGCTATTAAAATATTATTAAAACTAGCCGTTATGAATAGTAATAACCTCTTTTGAAATTTTGTAAATTTTATTTTTCAAAATGGACTTCATTTTTGGATTCGTAATATCGAAATTATCTTAGGGTGAAATTTTGGTACTTTTCGGATAACATTCATATTCTGATGAAAAGTGAATATTACTAAATTTTAATTAAAAACAACTTTTTTAATCGAAATAATTAATAGTGATAAATTACTAATTTGAATGGTTTTAAATTATATTTAGAATATAATTTTACCATTTAATACAATATTGTTCATTGAATATAATTTCACATTTAAACCAGACATAAACAAGTGTCAATCTTTAGATAGTTATTATCTCTTAAAAACACGCAATTTGTTTTGACGATGAGAATTAATTTTAAAATTAATTAATGCAAATGATATGTTTTGAATTTGGTAAAATAGACATCATTTTTTAATTCATAATATAAAATATAGCTTAGGCCTAATTTTTGGTATTTTTCTGGAAACTATCATTTTTTGATGAATAGTGAAACCAATAAGTGGTAGTTTAAAAATTGAATTTTTCATAAAAAATAATTTTACCGCTTCTGTGAGTGGAATTTCAAAAATCCGAGAGACACGGTTAATATCAAGGACTATAATGTGGTTTAATGAGATGAAAATATTTTTGGTGAATAGTAACTTTTTACTTTTATTTACCGCGGTAAAAAGTAAATAGGATAATTATGGGTAAAAATGATATTATTATTACCATTAAACATGTCCTAATTCTATTGGATAAGTGTAATTCGACCAAAAACAACCTTAGGTTTAAAATATGACCATTTAGGTCCACTGGGATTAGAATAGGACATTTAATATTAATTTATTTAAAGAAGGGTTAAAATAGTTAAAATCAAACTTTAATAAGTAGATAATTTTTAATATAGGGTTATAAATAAGATAAATTCAACTATAAATATTCATTATAAAGATAAAATGATTTCCTACATAATTGTATTTTATTTTTAATTTTTATACATTTAATTATTTAATTTATTTATGACACAACAATGATGGAGTAATTATCTTATTAATGAAATATTGACATAATTGATGTTATAAATACCCAAATAAATGTAATTTGAGACTTTTTATGAATTCCATTAATGTTCTAGATTACTATGACATGTTATTATTAATTTAATTAACTTTTTTAGAACTATTCCTTCTGTTATGATTTTCACAAAAATCAATTACTAAATAGTGTCAAAATTGACTTAAAATAGTTTTTAAAACAAATATTATATTATTAATTGTTATATTATTCCTAAAAATCTAAGTTTCAGCCACATGACTTAGATAAGGTTATATATATTAATAATAAACAACTTTATGTTTTTTTGTGCTTGTTATAGTAAGTTTATTAACCTTATAGTGTAAGAACACAAAAAGACACGGTAAAAGTAAAATTATCTAACTTAAATTTAAAACTAAATGATAAGGTTGAAATTGTAAACTAAACTTGTAAAAATTCTATTAGATGAGAGGATTTCGACCCATCCCCACCTTATCTTAGAAATAACTCAATTTGGAGCTATTAAAACCCAAATATGACTTTATAATAAAATAATATTTTTAGTTATTCCAAAGGTGCCCCTCTCCTCCCTTATAAAAGGGCACCTACTCCCTCTCTTCCTCAAACCACATTGAGCCTTAAAACTCGGCCAAACCCTGCCAAATTCTTTTCTCAACATCCATAGAAACACCCTAGAGGTCCTGGTATTTTTCAATGACCAATTTTAGTGCCCTATGAGGAGGACTCAAAGAGGCGCTTCAAAGAAGAGGTAATGTCTGTTTCCGATTCTTTCAACATTATTTCTTCTTCCACTTCTTCTTCTTAGGTTGTTTCATTATTAAGTAATAACATCAGTATAAATTATATACTGATATGTTATTATAAGTATGAAACAACCCTATTTCACCATCTATCCATCTTACAGAAATTGAAATCACCACGCATGCGTACGTATGGAATACCGTCTCCACGCCGTGGTGTAATCTATTTTCCACCACCACCTTACATGGATGGGTATAATGGTGTAAATAATAACTATATATGATTATTTTAAAGTGATATTGATTCTGAAATAGTATAAATACACACCAATACAATTACACTATCATGAGAATGATATCATCGCTCGTGCATACGTACGGACCACCGTCTCCACGACGTGATGAGATTCATTCTCCACGTTAACCATTCACGAATGGTTATAAATTATATATAATAAGTAATCATGAAATATATGACATAATAATTATACTGTATTTATGTGTATATATTTATGTCATATACTTAATTCCATTCAACTCAATAAGGAAACGAAAACAGCGTTCATGCGTACGTACGGCCTACCGTCTCCATGAACGGTGTATTTCTTTCTGTTTACTGATTTATTATATATATGTATATTATGAATATATATTATATATAAATCATGTTTTATATTCTATAATTAAGAAATCTTTATCTAATTAATCATATGAATAATTACAAGTCAAAACACGGACGACAAATGAAACTATTTTACCCAAAACGCTCTTTAACATGGAATTTACAAAAGAACGGGTAATATAAAGACATAAGTGAACCATATATGATATCATAACAATTATTATGATTCTTGAATAAGTCAATGACATTATTTAAATCTTTATACAGGTGGTTCGAACACTTACGAAGAAAATTAGACCTAAGGTAAGGGAAATATCACAATCTCATTTTTATCTGAGATTGTTTATACTTTGGTATTTACTGGGGTGTATTTTAACATCCACATCCATGTTTCCTCAATATGTAATATTATTTCCATCCACCTACAATTTTTTAAATCCATTTTTACCCTTTGGTGAGTTTATAGTAAAAGATATGAAAGGAATCTTTTATCGTTTTTCGTATGAGGTACTTTTGGACTTTTCCGACAAAAGTACAAGAAAAATGTTTTTTAACTTATACGGCATGAATGGATTTTTAAAACATTATTTACAAGAACCTTACTTTACAAGTTTTCATGTTTATTTTTAATCAACTTCTTTTATTTTAAAATTGTATGACATGTTAAGAAAGAAAAATGTTTTTGAAGTAGAAAGGATATTTTCCTCAAGAATGGAGTTCAAGTGTTTTATCAAAAAAAAATTCCATCTAAGATAATATAGGGTTCTGTTTATATCCCTATTATTACATTGATTTGATTATGTTGTGATGGAATTATATTTATGAATTATTTTATCTTATATGAATTGTTTTATGATGTCATGTTGTTTAAGAATCCCATTATTTATTACATGGGTTATGCAATGATGTATGATTTATGATTTTGTGGTACACATATGAATGGTATCATTATGAGATTGGTGGGACCTATATCTCCCTCCAATGAATTGGGTAAAGATTTTATATCTCATGAGATAGACATGAATGGAACGGCAAGTTAAACCGGTTCAGTGAAACAGCACTAAAATGAGGAGTGAACTCGGTTCAGAAATGGACTTTGTCTACTAAGTTAGTCTTGGCAATGAGTCTTGACTAATAAGAAATGATTATATATGATTATGTGTGTATTCCACAAATTTTCATGTTTAATGTTATGATTATTGGGATTAAATTTCACTACTATGATTTATCCAATGTTATGATATAATGTTCTCTTTTGCATGTTAAGATTTCCAAAATGTTATGTTCTTATGAATATTATGTGATTGATATTTCTTTTGTTTACCCTTACTGAGAATTTGAGCTCACCCTTTTATGTTTTCTTTTCCCCAGGATATAAAGAAAGGTTTTAGGTAAAAAAATGAAGATCTTTATGGGAGATGTTGATGATATTTCACCATGATTAGAAGATTATATTCTGAGTTTTCAAAGACACTAAACTATTATGGTCCTTGTGTGTGTGTTTTTGTTCTGTACTAAGTATTCCTCAAAAGTAATGTAATGTCCATGTACGTTAGGCTTCGGGTCTCTACACTGCACATACTTAATACATTGAATTTCATATATCGCTTAATTAACCTATAAAAATGAATGGGATTTATAAAACCAATATAAATTCTAATCAACATTATCCAAACATCAAAATTTTATAGATGGTTTCGTTAGAATATATCTTTGATAAAGTATAAGTAAAATTTAAGGATGTTTTTTAGATAATCATTAAATTAAAAATAGAATTTGAACATATTTTGAAAATAGCATGAAATATACTTTTCATTAGAAATCATTAAAAAAAATGAATTCCCATATTATTGGGAATAATAGTTTAAATGTAATTATTAATATAAAAATTAAAAGGAATTTAAAAATAATGGAACTATTGTGATATTAGTAAAAATTTTCATAATATTAATTCAAAATATAACATTCTTCACATGATTTGGTAAATGGTTAAAAGTGAGGCTTATATAAGTAATTTTAAAAAACTAAATTTAATATATTTAATATTAATTTATAATTTTTTAAAATAATATTTCCAAAATTAAAATTTTAGGTAAATTATTCCCTAAAATAATATAGGTAACATGCACACAATGGAGGAATATTATAGACCTAAATAAAGAAATAAGGTTAGTTATTTTAAAAATATTTCTTCTATAATTTTATTTATAAAATAGAATATAAATGGGAATTATATTTCAAAAATATATAACTAACAACATGATAATAAAATAGATTCTATTTAATGGATTATGAGCATATAAATCCCATTTGGGATTGAATAATAAACAATCCTGATTATAATTGAGATTAAAACATAAACCCTTACCACAAATATGGAATTTGAATCATATTCCAATATACTAAAAATTTCGTTTGAAAATTTAAATAGAAATAATTTAGATAGTTTCGTGATTTAACATATATATATGTGAATTATATACAATATATGGAAGCAAATAGTAATATAACATGAAACATATCCCAATGAAACATTATTGAGATGAATAACTATTATAGTGTTTGTATTTTATAAATAAAATCATCATAAAAGAAGGAAAATTAGATTGAATGTAATACCCCAATTATATTCATTAACATAATTACTGAACACTAATATGGGAAGTAGATTACTCATATAAATGGAACCAGTGCTGAATATAACATTTTTTATCAAAAAAATAAATATGGTATGGGAAACCCTTACCATAAGTCCTTCCTAGAATATTATTTATTGAATACTCTTATAGAATAAATATATTGTTATATAAAACATTTTCATAGACCATGTTCCAACATGTATTACTATATATTATTCAATTATTATTTCTAACTAATCATTTGTCAATAATTATTTATTTAAAACATTATTTTGTGTTCTTGCAGTTACATTTTGTTCATGTTTTAGTTTAGAAGTAATAGTACATGAACCTTGGTCATTTTTTTTGTCATATCCCTAATACCAATAATTTTATAAATATAATATTTATTTATTATATTAACTTTTTTTATATTAATATGTGGTGGTGGTGAGAAATTCATTGCATCACATTGTGGAGAAGGTATTTTTTACGTATGCATTAGTGATATTTTAACATTTCGATGAAATGAATAAATAAAGGTTTAATACTATTTGAGATTTATAGAATCATAATTATATGATTTATATTTTATGTGTTAATTAAATATATATATTTTCAATCCATACATAGAGGAAATGAAAAATAAATTATAGTACTTCAATGAGGTGGTATTCCACACGTACTCGAGAGTGATGTTATCATCTAACAAAAAATATGTAGTCCACATTAGATAAAATTTGAAATTAAAGAATCCTAATAACGTTATAAAAATTATATAAATTCATTAGATTTTTCTATATAAAAATCCATTAGAGGCATCTATAAATAATAATATATTTCAATCATGGAGAAAGTATATTGTTGGTAGACATGATGATAATTTTATTTTATATTTACAATGATTATAAATAGATAATTGTAATTATATAATCATAGTAAAATTTCAGTAATAAGGTGTTACTAATGTAATTATTTTAATACATATAATTATTAATTTAATGAGGTAAAAGATAAAATTAACACAAAATTATATTGTGATGATGATTACCACTTCATTGAAAATACTTCTTTTGATATCATTCTATGAAAATAGTAGTGGAATTTTAGGAATAAGAGGTCCTATTGATCAATACTATAGAAAATTATATGAGTATTGGCTATGTTATCTTGGAGTTATGTGTCTCTAGAATGTGTAACGAATAAAGGAAGGGAGGAACCATTTTATATGTGTGGTGAGTGGAAATATTATAAATTCACGAAATTTTAATATATTATATGTTTCTAGCCAATGTCAATTGCCTCCAAAATAAAATATATTCAATTATATGTATGTTATGGTGGAAATAGATATTTCTAATTTTATTTAGACATGTTTATATGGAATTTTTATCATCATATCTATGAATAAACAAATCAGTATGTTTTTTTATCTTGAACCATGGTGACAAATAAATAGTCATTTTAGGAAATTATTCTCATTATAAATGAAGAAATTATCAATAAGTGGAAAAATGTTTAAATAATAAAATATTTAAAATTCAAATGAAATAACATTATATTTTTATGGTTTTAAAAATAATTAATTTAATATTTTTTGACATTAAATATCCATAAATTAATTTTTTTGAGAAAATTAATCTATTTTGAATTTATACCCATTTATATTTTGATAGAGTTAAAATATAAAATTTTAAAACATAAAAAATTTATATTTTGGTTCAAAGTTTTTTAAAATACATAAAAATGTCCAAAAAATCTCTTATAAGATTTTATAACTAATCACATTGATCTTTCACCTCTCTTCACTAGGGTTTCATCGGTGATGTTTAAGCGTTTTATGTAATTATTATATATTAACACATTAAAAATAAATTTCAAAAATAAAAAAAAATTATTCAAATTTTAAATAAATATTTATACTTGGACAGAACATCATTTTAATTTTCTGGAAGGCATATTTGATATATTAAAATAAATATAATGATATTTTGTTCATATTCATTACATTAAATAATGTAATGGTTTTAATAACTTGTAAATTAAAAAAATTACAATATTTTTTACGTGATGATTTTAGATTAAATACACAAATAAAATATGTTTACTTCTAGGGTTTTTTATAGCTTCATTTCTAGTCCCATAATTTTATCCCATTATTTCCCATTTTACACTTTACCGAACAGTTAATCTTTTACAAGATTTACAACTCATTGGGATCTAAATTTAAGATGGCCACATAGTATAATAAGTTTTATTATGATAAAAAAATTGTATAGAATTTATAATATATATTTTCTATATTTGGAATATATTTATATAAAAACCTGTTTATAAAATTATAAAATACAATTTTTAGAACAAATGTTTTTTATTAATAGAAATTATTTTATTCTCATTACACGCTAAACAAAAACAAATATGATAGTGTTCACATATTTTATTTAACAAAATATATTAATATTAAATAAAAATAATTCATAAATAAAAATAATTTAATTTTCTATGAAAATAATAAATTTTATATAGAAATTAGTTTTATTAAAAACAAATAATTTTCCTGTAAAATAATTTTTTCTGCCCTTTTATCATTTTGAAAATAAGTTTTTCAAAGGTTATTTATTTTTTAGAACCTCATGATTGATATAAAATATATTAATTATATTGTATATTGTACATGAATTTTTAAAAATATTAGTTTGTTTTCAAAATGGTATATTGGATTGATAATATAAGATCTTCATTAAAATTTTAATGAACTTTTTATCCTACATGTGAAAAAAATAATGTTTTCAATAAGTGTTTGTTTACATCATAGATAAGGGAAATTTTCATTACCATTTTCAATTTTATTTTTCATTATTATTTTTTCTTTTCTTCTTCATTATCTTCATCACACTAAAATCCAACATTCTCACACATAATTTATTTGAAAATATTATGAAATCACTATTATTGACCATTTTATTTAGAACCACATTAATGTGGAGGAATTAATGATTAGTGATTCATGTTTTAGTTAAATGGAGGATTAATATAGTAGGTTAAATTTGATTTTTGATATGTAATGAATTTATACATGGCTTAGGTTTTGATAGAGTCAAACCACTTTTGATTTTTTATTCGATGACCCTGTTGAGTTTGGGTGACTCTAGATGCACCTTGTGAATAAATTTTCAAGCATCAAAAATACCACTAAATTTGTTCAAGGTGCATAGAGTTCGAATTATTTTCATTTACCTCTTGCACCCAATGGATTACCCTGATGGTTTTAATTTTATTCATAATATATTCATTTTTAATGTTTTTATAAATTATGAATAAATTATTGAATTTAAAAATTATATGGAAGAACCCCATATTAGCTGATGATAATTTACTAAAATTACTAAAAGATAATTTAAAAAAAAATAAAAGGATAATTATTTGAAACTATCTAAATATAATAATGTAGAATTAGAAAATTATCATTTAATATAAATCTCCAAATATAAATATAATAGTTATTATATGATAATTTAATTTATATATCAACCAAAGTAATATATATATTTTTTTGGGAATTGTCAATATATTACAATAACAATTTACCAAAATATTATTATGAGAAATTATTAGTGTAAAATTATAATATATCAATAAATATAAACATTTTTAATTATAAAATATTTATTTTAAGAATTCATCAAATGATAATTGTGTGAGATTATAAAATTATAGTTATAAGGATTATAAAAATATAACCATATCTTATTATAAAAGGATAATTTATCTATAAATCATCATAATATAACTAATAATGTATAATAAATTAACAAATTATTAGTATAAAAATTATTAATGAATAATTATTTAGGCTATCCAAGAATAATTATAATTGAATCCCACTCGTGTTTTAGAAATAATTTTGAGATATTCATAATATCAAATGTTGTTATAATTATTGTAATTAAATATAAGACTACTTGTGAATGTGTATCTGGAAAAATGATTTGGAAAATCAACCATGATATGGAAAGTTTCACTGAATGGTATTTTCAATATATTTTCATTAAATTGGTTGGACTTTGTTCTGGATAGTATTTACGAGATTGAATGGATGATGTTATAAAAAAGGCAATTAAAAGGCCTAGGTGCACTTGTTATTGAAATTTGAGTTTATCACTCATGATTTTCAACCAATAATTGTGGTTTATCCTTTCCATTGTTGGAGTAATCATTGAATGAATTGGAAAAACAATGACCAACTATCATAAAAAACAAGGAAAAAAATTCATCATCTTTAAATAAATATTTGATATACAATTTAGTTTCTAGTAGTATTAATATATATTCATAATTAAATAAATAATTATAGGATTATTCCAATATAATATAAGCCCCAACCTAAATTTTGGTTTTATTAATGATGAATAATGGTTATTTTTAGTATAAATTGGTGAGATACAAGGAATTATTTGTGTTGAATAACTATTTGGAAAACTGATCATCAACCGAAGATCCATTTGCATTAATCAAATGTTTCCTCCAATTTCCCCAATCAAATACACATGGTAATGGGGCTAACACTAAGGACTTCATAGAACTTTTTTTACTTGTGTATCATATATTTTTAAATTTAAAATAAAATATAAATTTATAAACCTAATTAATTAATAATCATCCATTAATTAAACTTATTCCTAGCATATGTTGTTAAGAAATTTTATGTCTTGTGTAGGGTAAAACTCGAATTATTGATGTAATGGTAGTATTGTATTTCAAATTAGAGTGTTAGTTTTAGAGTTATTACAGTGTTTTTATAAAATGATCAGGTGGTATATAATATATTTAAAATTTTATTATATCAAAATTGAGTCCCTCCGGGACAATGAATCATTCACAGACTCAACTTCTAGATCAAAATATTTTATTTCAAATATTCCAATGAATTATATTGAATTAATTGATTCGATACATTCACCCATCCATTGTAATTTCCATCCCCATAAGAAAACACAAAATAAAATAGTTTAGGGAACTGATATTGAATTGGGTTATCTAGCTTGGAGGTTCTCTCTTAACGATTCTATTACTTCTATCATACACACAATAGTGTAATATATTTTCTATAGAGGTTCTTATCTTATCAATACAAATTATCTACCTAGTACAGTAAAAATATATCTTCATACAAAATGTATATATCTACCCATTCAATAAAATCACAAGAGTTGTGAACATACCTCATCATCTACATCACATGGAAGAAATCATGTAGTTGGACAAATTTCATTTATATGGTTAAGGGTTACGCTTCCCCACCAACCATAGATCATATTTTTAAATGTGAAAGGAATCTCAAATATGAAATTTATCTACAACCAAATATCTATATTTTTAACTAAGGTGGGGCCTTAAAGAACACATGATCTCCATCATAAAACTTTTATGGCCTTCGTTGCCTATTTGAACAGGACTTTGGATGGATTTGAGAAGTCATAATCTGCTCCATGATGGTATGAAATTTCCCTATAATCACCCACACCAACTCTAGCTCCACAAGTTCAGACTTCACTAGGTCATTCCAATATAGTGGTTACCTATAGGATCTCCCATACAAGACCTTGAATTATGGAATACCAATGGTAGATTAGTAAATATTATAATATGATATCTCTACAAATTTTATGCTTACCTCATAATAATGGAAAATTTCTAACAATATATCTTGCTGTATATCCTCCAGAACATGAATAGTCTACTTAGATTCTCTTTTTATCTAGGGGTGACACCAAATGATCAAAAGGAACTAAGTGCTAAACATATCTTCTAATAATCACTTTAATAATGAAATATTCTGATAATAATCATGAAAAATTATCATCAAGAGAACATAGTGAATCTAGATTTTCTCCAGCACATATAGGCACCTCAGGATCTTCATTTAAATATTCTCTAGGATGAATATTTTGTAATATGACATTGTGTGTCAGTCTATGATCACCCAAATATATATTTTTCATATTTAATAGAATGTATGATTTTTCACAAATTCAATATAGAAAAAATCCCACTTCAACTCATTCATATCAATTTGTTTATCCATACCTATGAGAACATGGTTCTCATCTGTAATCTATTGTAAAGTGAGGATTTGGAAGAAAAACCCCTGAACACACTTACTCATACCCATCCATTAGAAAGGATGAAAAAGTACCTGGAAAATATTCACCACATGTGAATGTATAACTAATGGGTATGCATGAAGCTCTCTCATATCCTATTCTATAAGAATCACTGGCACTATGTTCTTCCATCTGAAAATGATGACGTTCTACCCCCATTTAGAATTTTCATCAAGAGTGCATCCAATTGATATATATAATATGTGATGGTGAAGTAGTTATGTTAAATCATTGTACATTTTGATTCCTTATAATGAGATGAATGCCTCTATGGTGTTCATTGGGCACATGAAATGGATCTTTTAGCCCTTCCTTGATTCATTCATTGTTTCCATCATCATATATAATATAATGTACTCAGTGTTAGAGGTTGAGGATTTAGGACACTTGAGAATATTATTTTATATTACGTGATAGAACTATATTTCTGATAATTTCGTGATGTTTCATTTTTCAATTAGAAATGAGAACATTCTAGGACATTTTATCTTAAAAGATGGGGTACCATGGAACCCATGATTGGGCATGTTTACATTCTAAACTACGCAACAAGATAATTGATATATATGGTGTGCGGGGTATCATGGAATAAGAGAAATGTACTCCATGTACACCCTATTTAATTCTGAAAGGGTTACATGATGTGAGATAGGACATACATAAAATATTACAATGCACAGATTCTAGGGCATGTACTTCCCGTACATGTCCAGTTGGTTGGAAAAGGTCCACAGGGATTATGAGTAAATCACAAAGTGTGGGATATTTGAAATGATTAGTATACCCTATTTGTCACAACGATGGGACTACCTGACTTGTAGTTCACAATTTTCCATAAAATATTTTTATTCAACAGACTTCACTATCTTTACTAGATACTTCATTCTACCCAAAATTTGTGGAAATAAAACCCGAGAATCATGTTGAACAAACCTTGAATGTCATAGTTGGATGGATGTTGGCCAGAAATAAATGTTCAAAACCACATACTATTTTTTATAGTACCTCATATATTATAACGAGTGAGGCATGCGGGTATGATTTTTTCCTGATCTTTTGTCATTACCCATAAACCTCACTCATCCTCTCAACGAAGAAACCGAATTAGTGGAATGATACATTGAAAAAAGTATTAATTAATTAATGATCTGTTTTATATTGTTTTTTTTACTATATGGACAATGTAAATACTAATGATCTACTGACCATGAGCGTGTATAGAGATGGAGAAAAGAAAAATGAGATGAAAAACCTCATCCATTTTATGGATTGACCTCTATTCATGAAATGAGAACACATTTAATGAAGAAAATAGTCAAGGATAACCCAAAACATTATCTTTTACTAATTATAAAATTTTAATTAAATTCTAAAAAATAAACGGTTTTACCAAAAAATAATTTTATTGAATTATTATATTTCACTTGACATGTGATAATAAAAACAAGGATATAACGATCATAAAAAATATTTTCCATCCCTTGTTTGGATTCATCATTGATAGAGAATTTATATATTTCATTATAATTGAGGTGATTGAAAAAAAAATCCATTGTGAATACAATATTCTCTATGTTGATTGTTGTTCCATGATCAAGATGTAGTTTTCTTAATCTATCCTCCATGATTTCCCTATATAACTATAGTTACGTGGCTACAGTTTGGATTTTATGAAACCTGGAATTGAACATAAGGGAGTTAGGTCTTGTAAAGTCAATAAATATATCATAAATGAATATAATTTGTATCCCAATTATCATGATTATTTTTAAACAAACATTTGATTTAAAATTTGGTTTTTTCATTCCATGGGTAAAACACACTTTCTAGATTCAATTTATGTCTAATATTTCCCATCTATATAACCCGTATATAGATTTTCCATTATTGTTAAAAAAATATTATTGAGATAATATATTAATTGTTTTAAATATATCTTTATGGAAACTCTATGTAAAAAAAATTCTAGTCTGACTCAATGACCATCACCGAGAATATTCAAGGAAAATCTTCAAATGTCTTACAGGATTAAGGGAAATTTATTAAATTCTTCTCACCTTGAAGGATTTTTCTTGAGAAAAAAAATATTCATGTTGGTGCTTATTGAGCTCAAAATTGTGTGTCCTACACCAATTAACTATCCAGGAGGATCATGGTCTTCCAATAAACTTGAACCTGAGAAAAAATTGATTCTCAAAAAGGGTCACCACATACTAGTTCTCAAACACCACAAGGAACCTAGAAAAGGTAATTTCAAAATCTATATACATTGTATCCTAGTTAGAAAATTGATTTCAATATTTATACCTTAAAAATTCATTTATATAACATATTTATTGAAGTCCATTGGTTGGTAAAAACATGGGTAATAGGAAATATATTTCTTAAATACAAAGTGTTTCCTCTCCCTCCAATATAAAAAGTCAGTCACACTCCCACATTTCTTCACACTGATCAAGAAATATGGTATATCTTAACCATGAATATATAGCAACACAAAATCATTCATATAATCTTAGATGACACACATTTTGATAGATTCAATCGAAGGATTCCCTTTGGTGAAAACTCATAGTTGTTACATCAAAAGATGTAAAATTATTCAATAATCACTTTTGCATTATCTATTTATCAAAATTTTAAATTAATACTATTAAATTATAATATAATATCATAATTACCCTAAATATACTTATATATTTTTATGATAGGTTTTTGACCAACAACTGTACACACACCCATCATATGTGTCATCAAATATTTATTCATGTGTATGACAAACAACTACCTAGAGATATGTTGTTGTTCTTTTTCCTTTACCATCTATCATGCTTGGGAATAATAAGAAACACACTATTATTATAATATATATATATTATACTTAGGTATTATTAATTATTATGTTATTTCTATATATACCATAGTTAAAGCATTCCATTTTAGGGGAATATGATAATATTGATTGTGGATTTGTGGACTACTGCCTCCTCCATGTGTTGTGATAGGTTCACTCTATACATGGAATGTATTGAGGGTTGTTTTAATACATATCTTTGAACAAAATAAGATCTATATGAAATTCATGACATAATTAACTTTATTTAAATATTATATATCATTATCATTATTTCCATTTCAAACTCATTAAATTTAATAATGTCGTTCATAGTCATGCAGCCTCCCACCTCGTCGAAGAGATGTGATTAATTATTAATAAAAATAATAATATTTATATGAATATATTCCAAAATAAAAGGGTATTAATGATATAATGATAATAATTGAGAGATAAATTTTATATAACATTATTTTATAATGATCATTGAGAAATATGAACATTACTAATGCATACATACGACCTACCATCTCCATGAATGTAAAGATGGTTGATTAGTTTAACCATAATAAATGTTGGGTTGTATAAGTATAATTGATGTATGAATATGATAATTATATTATTAATATTAATCATTATTTATTTTAATGATTACCCCTTTGACAATATTTTACATACCAAAGTCAATTTTCACATATTCACATAATATTGTAAAACACAAAAAAACATAATTGTGTGAGTAGTTATTCATGAACAAATAGAATATGAAATAAATGAAATTATATAATCTATAATGGTTATTAATAAAGTAAATAATTATCATATGTTTATAATTCCAGAAGATAAAGAAACAGATGATAAATTAGACACAAGGTAAGGTATTTCATCCCACAATCCTTTCTTTTAGGAATATTTTGATTTTATAATCCTCCATATTTTTAGGTGTATATATATATCTTATTTTACATATACTATCATGATTATAATTATTCTCTTGCTATTTATAGTTTTTGAAAAATTTTATTCTTTAATGCTGATAATGATTTTAACTATTCAAAGTTGTATGTGACAGTTTGAATGATTAAATATTTATTTCCACAAATGTTCCCGCTACATCAATATTCTTGATATTATATTAAATATTTATTTATTTTTATACAAAAATAATACAAATGATTTTTTTTCGATATTATATCTAATCAATTTATTTTAAAAAGTAGTAATTTACATGTTTTATTCCAATCATTTTTTTAAATATAAAAGGAATGTTAAAAGATATGTATAAAATGTTTTGGGATCGATATTGGTCATGGTGATACCACTTCTCTCACGGTGATGACCTAGATTTATACTTCCAGGACCTACTCCCCCTATCGATTAGAGGGGGAAGTCATGTGACCATTGTCGCCTGGGAGTGATGGATCTGTTTCATTTCATGGATATGCTCTACACATTCCTAAAATCATGATATCTCCAAAGGTTATAGATCTCTCTCGAGAGGTGCCTCAATTATCTCTACACCTGGCAGAACTCAATACTGACGCAGATCATTACAGGATTACCTTGGTGGATCATTTTCATTTTCATCGAACTTCAGTTGAAGCATTTTCTCAGATTTTTTCTGAATCCTAGGTTCTTCATGAGTATGCGGTCATCTGATTTCATAACTGGAGACACATAATGGTTCATTTTGGTTTGGAGGAAGATATGATCACCGCATGGTCTAGGGATTCTCGAATGTGTGGTGATTCGTCCTTTTATTTATTCTAATAGAGTTTTGATTTTTATATGCAGCGTGACACTTCGTTAATAGAAACATGGGCCAGTCTACCCAGACTTCTTCTTTCTTTCCAAAACCCTTCAATTCTCTGCTTCATTGGAAATATGATTGGGTGGTATCTATGTACGAATTATCGATATAAATCTGCGTCGCATCAGAATTGTTCACGGATCTGTGTCGTGGTCGATGTTTCTATACCCCAGGTGCGTTGCATCTAGATTTTTGACAGGAAAGAGTTCCACTGAATGCAAGAGGTTTTCTATGAATTGTGGATGCAATTATGTGTCAACTGTAGGTGGTTTGGTCATATGAATGCTGTTTGTCGTAGAGGAATGATGAATTTTGCCTCACAGGTGGTGGAATGATAGAGTGGTAATATTTGTGATAATCGTGACATTGAGAGCCTTGATTAGGAGATGGTAAGGGATGGCCATGGGGTAGCTCTACCTGAATATGGAGGAATAAATGGGGGTATGAGTTCCCCTATGGAGTCTGTTGTGTGTATCAACTCTAGAGGATCATTATGGTAGGTATCTCGGTTGCAATCATCTAGCACTGCAGATGAAATGGTTTAAGAACAACCTAATAGAACTGTGGAGATAGATATATGGAATATTATTCACGCTATTGCGTCGAGTATTGCATGTGGTAAGAATATGGTGTGGGTGGCTATGAACCCAATAGTGTAGCAGGTCTTTGAAAAACTGTAGGGTGACCTTGGAGATGAGTCTCGGTCAGCAGTGTAAGGTAGTATGGGTCTTCTACAGTTCAATGTGAATGGTGACTCTGATGTTATGAACATGGTTCCTTATTGCTCTAGTGGAGTCATGACCTATAATCGCATTGGCAGTTTAGCACATGAGGAGATGACACTAGTGATGGAAGGTCCCCAATTGATTTATGATGCTGTTCCGCAGGCTGTACTCCTTAATCGAGGAGGATTTGTGGGGTATACAATGGATAAGTAGTTTTCTGCTGGTCATGGTAACTCTCAGTGTGTGGAGAACCCAAAATTCTTAGTAATGATTAATACTAATAGTCACTTTGAGCAAGAGTGGGGAGTGAATTATGGTTACCAGAAGGTGTGTATCTCTGGAAAATGGGTGGAAATCTATGGTAATTAAAAGGATAATGTTTGTGGGAGGGGTCAAACCTCTTATAGTGAAAATTTTTAGGGTAGAAAAACGATTGTGTCGAGGAACGGTTAATTGATGTACGCTCCACCAAGAACCAGGCAGAGGAAGGAGTACTCTTCTATACTGAAGCCAATGGATACGAGATCGTCTGTCACCAAAAGAAAAGCTACACAGTCTTTTTAGGAGTTTCTATATTTGGAAAAGATAAACCTCAGAAGGGAGTATTTCAAGACACTAAAGCATTATGAATGCTCGGAATAGGAATCAGCTATTGAGGATGAGGATCATGGTTATGGTGATGGGTATGGTTTTTATGAAATGTAGTTGTTTTACTGGGTTTTGATACTTTCTTGCTATACTTTTATTTTATTTTAATAAATGGTTAGAGACTTTGTGTTTGGCTGAGATTTCCTGGTATAAAAGGAATTTTCAATTTGAAATGTACATTGCTACAATGACATTTCCACAACATTGAATGTTAAATTATTTCGTGTTCTCCTAGAAATAATACATGTTTTCTTAAATGGAAATATTTATTTTATTTTTTTTGTATTATCTTATTGAAAATAGATTTATAATATATATTTATTATTTATTAACATGGAATGTTTTTAGATTTTTCAAAAAAAAATATTATGAGGGGCATGTTTAAAATATGATTTTTAAGATTTCATGGTTATATAATGGTGCATAAAATTTTTTGGGGTGGTTAAATGGTATACCAATGTTGGGCTGTTTCGAGATAATCCAACTACACGTGGGCCTGTGATAGCCCTCCAATTCATTGGGTATTGATGTCAGTCATATGCATATTCCATTTTTTAGATTGACGTTTATGAAAGATGAATGCATGTATATTCCAAAATTAATAATAAAAAGAATAATAATATCCCATGATTACTTTTCTTGTTTTATATTCTTACAGTGGGTGTTAAGGTAATCTTATGGTTACGAAAAGCGTTTGAAATGTGCTTATTTGCAACAAAAATAATTTAATGCTTTTTTAAATGTAAATTTTATTATATTTTGATAAAGTCTCCCTTAATCGTAATATTTATCAATGTAAAAATATATTCATTAGTTTTTATATCCATAACTAAGATTTTTATGTTCATAAAATATTTTTTAATGTTTTTAAATATATTAAAGGACGTGTAATGGATTAGAAGAGGACACATTGAATGACATAAAGAGTTTTAAAGAACTGAAAATTCTTTATCTTAAATGTTTTGGATTATGGTAAAAATGGATTCTGTTTAGAAATTTCAATATTGTATTTTATGGTATTGTTATGTATGATTTGTATCATAATTCTCTAAAACAATAAAACTGAAATGATCAACAATGTGAAAGATGGAAATTTCATGAAAAAACTCAAAATTATGTAATTTTTAAGGGCATGTACTTATAAAAAAATTGGTAAAATCCATTTTAAAATGTTTTTATTGGAGATAAATGGTATTATGGGAAGTTATTTATAGGATATAAGGTAAAATTGATAATTAATTTCTAAACATAGTCCTTAGAAATTTGGTTATGGGGAAATGGTTAACCATTATCTTTCATATTGTATTAACACATGAAATTCAATTTTTAGGACCAATTTTATGACATTAAGTTGTTGGTGAAATAAAACCCCATTAATTATGATACTTTTGTCAGGTAAAATATATTTATTTGAAAAGAATTGTATTGAAAAGAATATAACATATTTGTCGATTTGGAATCTTACTTATATGTCTGAAAAATAAATATTATAATTTTATAAACAATATTACAATGAAAATGAAAATTTCTTCTATAAAAAAATTATATAATTTATTAAGACATTAATACATAAAAATTAATTATTAATTATTACAATAATTAGATATTTCATTCTAATCTTTACCTAACAATTTTTTTTCACAAAAAATATGGAAAAATTTATTATTTCCAAATTTAGTCATGTTGGTTAAAAATATGATTTCCCTTTTATGAGATATATATATATATATATATATATATATATATATATTTGAATTTAATAATTATGTAGATTTCATAGATTATTTTAAAATCAAGCATTTGATGCCAAATTTTTTTAAACAATATTTTTAATATATCTAATGTAATTTACAGAACTATGTTATTATTTAATTTTTTATTAATTGATGAATATTATATATTAATAGTTCTTAATTAAATAATTTCAACATGATTTACAGTATTTTTTAGTAACATGTATTTTTGGCTAACATTTCTATTAAAATAGCCATATTGCGATGCTATTGTTATAAAAATATGATTCCAAAATGGTTTTATTCTAATAGGGACCCTAACCTTCTAAAAGTCTTATTTATCATTATATATTCACATAACTATAATCTGTAAAGTTATTTATATTCTTCTTTTTGATATTATACATTATCTATTCAATTTTTAATTTTATTCGTAATTGTTTTTATCTTTTATATAAATCATTATTATTAGAGTATGATCCTAGAGTGTTTAGGATTATATTTTCCACCGATGTTTTATTATTATTTAGGGATCTAGTAATAATCCTTAAATTCAATGTAATTTTATTATTTCTTCCAATTTTAATTTTTATAAAATAGAATGAGTGTAATTCCTTGGTTATTATGTTGAATTTTTATTTGGTAAAATTGAATCACAGTTCATATATGACATCCATGTTTTGGATGATAATATACATGACATAATTTATAAAACCACATCATATTTTACCTAAAAACATGGTAAATGTTATTATATAATCCTTAATTTAAAAGGAAAATCCATCCATTTATATATGCATCTTTCATATGTTTCAAAAAACTATACATTAAATTCCAGAGATGGTATAGCTATAGTGAAAAAAGAAACACCGCTTAATTGTTTCGTTATCATCGAATGGTTATATATGGTGAGAGTCATGAAATTATTTATTTTATATTTATAATATAGAATAATAATTATCCTTGTAATCCATCATATTTATGAATTATATAGCACAATAAAAAGGGTATTATGAAATTAACTCCTTAAAACATAGAAATAAAATGTTTACTTTATTGTTTTTTAATAATTTTCTACTATAATTGAATCTATATCCTTCAGTAAAAACTCTATTACAATGTATCGGTATAACAAATATATAAATTCATTTTTACTCATATGATATTCAAATACATTCCTAAAAAATAACATGTTTTTATAATATTGAACAATAATTTTAATATTCATTTTATAATTATTTTTAAATTTAACAAATTGTAAAATAATTTTAAAATAAAAATAAGAAACAAATATAAAAATTTATACCATATTTTTTATTGGAAATATCAATCAAATCTTATTTCAGTGTCATATTATTTTTTATGACAAATACTCTTGAATATACAATATAATATAATATATTTAATTAAAATATTTTTTATATTTTCAATTAAATAATCAAAAATATAACCTCAAATAGTTGTCAAATGTTTTTCTCACAAATAATCTAAAAGTAACACATCTGATGTTTTCAAAAGTCATTACACACATGAAACTGTAAAAAAAATTCATATTTTGAACCACACATACAACTGATAAAAATATTGGTAATATAAATATTACTTTTATCTTACATACCATCTTTCAAACACTTACATGACCATTTGATATTCATAAATTTCATTTAAAAATCTCTAATTCAACTAATACTAATCCCACGTAGCTGATGAAACACTTTTTCAATGGATAAAACTTTTCTTTTTCAACTTATTTTTAGTCTCATACACTATTAAATAGTGAGTGTAGAAACTTGTTTATTGTTAAATAGTATTTTCTAAAATTTTAATAAAATAATTTAATTATTAAGGTGTTACATCAATTTCGGCAGACTATTATATATTATATAGAAATATAAACTCACCTTTACATATCCTTTATAAATCAAAGGTGATAATTAAATAAACATTATAATATTTACATCAAAATCATATTATAATCAATAGATTTTATCATGAACTATAAAAATTAATATTGAGTAAAACTAAATAAATTATATTTTCTTCAGTTCATTATAAATTTGTTTATATTTTAGGAATCATTTAATTATCCTTGAATAATTTCAATTATAACCCTACAAACACGATAAACCTAGAGTCATCACCATCAGATTCATAATTATTATGAGACTTTATTATCATCTCTATAACATGTTTTCTTGTCATTGGTGTTAAAAAAAGCGTAAAATGTGAATTAAAATTAATACATATATTAAGAAAAAAAAATCCAAAAATGTAGTCCATATAATTTTTTCCATTCAATGAATTCTTATATATTCACATTTTATAGCTTTGTGAACATCACCCACCCATTAAATTATTTTTTAATAGTAACTTTTGAAATTTTATCAGTCTATAATTAATATATTTTAAAAAAATTCTTGACGTAAAACCATCTGAATGATTTTAAAACCCATTATTTTATTGGATTCAATCATCAGTCATTTTTCATTTTCACACTCAAATAATGTTTATATTTATCCCTCTTATTGATAATAAATTCAATGTGTGGAATTATTCTGATACAATTCTGTGAAATAATTTCGAGGGATATTATTCTCTCTAGAATTCCCTTTATAATTCTCTTTCCCTTTTTAAATATTTTCATCGATTATCCACATTTTAATCCTAATTATAGATAATAAATAATGTATAATAATTTTTTTTATCATATCACACTTCAAACTGATATCTCTTTGATATATTACTCCATTTTTTACTGCTCTAACATTTGATGAATTGTGATATCAGATTTAATATTCATCGATCCCTTTTAAAAAATAATTGATTTTTCCTCTATTAATTTATTTTACCAATGTTTAATTAGACAGTCTATATAAAAATATAAGACTTTACTTAATAAATTTTAATAAAATATCCACCGAATCCACTATGAGTACTTTTGAATACTGAATTTATTAAATAAGTATTATATATCAATAATTCAATGTTTTCCTAATTAAAATCAAACATAAGTAAAACAAATCTATCATTACCTCTCCATAAACTGTATAATCCATTTTATAATCAAAATAAAATCCTTATATCATTTAAAAATTAGACATTTTTTTTCTATAATAACAAAAAAAATTATTGGGAGTGGTTAGAGACCCAAAATTCTCATATATTAAATAATGTATAAAATATGACCCATTCATTACTAATTTAACTATTATTATTCAATAATGGATTATTACATACTAAATTCATAAAAATAATATATTTTTATGTATTTTTAAAAGGTAATATCAATCATTGTATAAATATTATTTATGAATATATATATACAATATTTATCATTAATCTTATAAAAATTGTATGCATATGGGATTTAATATTAAATTTCTAATTTTTAAGTTACATTAAGTATCCAAAATCTACATAGTAAAGGATTATTTGTGAAAACTATAGTATGAGAATATTTCTAAAAAATAATAATGTAAATATTTTATGATTATATAATGCGTTGAATTAAAAATAATCGTATTCATTCTTCTCAATAAATCATCACAAAATCCAATCAATAACAATATAAATATTATCCCAAGAGGCATCATAAATAAAAAAACTTTATAGTAATTTACCCATTATCATATCAATACATCATTATGAATAAATAACTTATATTCATATATTGGGAAAATAATTTATATAAAAAGTAAATGTGATTTATTCAATTATATATTCATTTTTAGTAATTTTGATGTGAATTTTTAGTAAATCCAAAAAAATTACTTTCTTGAAATGTGTTCATATGATTTTTTCAAGGTAACAGTATTTTACCTATAAAATGTTATTGTTTTATAATAATATATTGAAATTTATATGGAAAAAATTTTATTCAATTTTTTTGTATTTTCATAATAGTTTAATATAACATGTATCCCACATAAATCATTTACTACATCCATAACTATGAGTATGTGTAATATTTTCTATCATTTTTAAATATCCAATATATATTGTAATATTTTTTATAACACTATTTAAAGGTAGATTTAATTTTATAAATCCATCACCAAATAAAGAAATATATATTTTTTCCATATCTAAAATGCAAGATTGAATAAAAAATTTAAATATTTTTTATACAAAGAATAATTTTTCCTCATTCAAGTATAAATTTTTAATTAATTTTTTTAATTTTTTTCCCCAAAAATCATGTTATATGAAATGGGTTTTTAATGATTGATTATATTATAAGTACATATATTGAAGTAAAGAGAACTCTCATTCCAATGATCTATAATATAATGAAACTGAAAAGAGGAATAACTATGATTTTTAACACATGCATACCTTACATCTATGGTCATAACTTCCACTATATTAATCAATATATTTAAAACGAATCAAACTGGGGAATCCATAATAACCCTAGATATATAATTTATCCATACTATGTAGAGACACCTGATTCGTGATTGAGGCACTCCTTCATTCCCTGATATTCTTCTATATCTCAATATAGAGGACATGAAAAAATGAATGATTTAAATATATATATAATTGGAAGGATTCTATGATGAACACATAACAATCATATCTACTATGTTATCCTCAAATTTTATGCCCTGAAAAATTTCAAATACTTTTAAAGAATTTACTATAATGTTTAAAAATATTCATGCAATACCAAAATTATTTTAACAGTGGAAACATTGGTCCAGTCAAAATCCCTTAAATTTGATCATATGAAACATATCACTATTGATATTCAATATCTAAATGATATGAAAATTAATCAGTTAACATTAAACTACATTTTTAATGATAATTTCTTCAGTGAATCATATTTTATGATTTATACCTAATGATTCGTTGATGTTATAAAATATCACAAACAATGTAGTTGCTATGATTTTCTAATATCATTTCTAATGTTATATCAATACCTCGACATTAAAAATGAAGTAATTTTACATATTTCATACCATTTGAAATAATTAAATTACATGATATGTTATAGGGATTTATTGACTATTTATATCAATCTCCAACATACATATAAAATCACATACATTGGGAAATTTCATTATTTATTACATTATATATAATAATATTTTATCCCATATCCAAAACTGATTTTGGATTTCCATAAAATCACCAGTGGATTTCAGTCATTAACCTCTATATTTTTCATATAATATGTAATATGTTGTGATTATTCATCCAAATCACTATTATAATAAAATGTATAACAAATTTCTTGGATCTCTCTTAGTAAAAACAAAATCCTCATTCATCAAATAGAATGTATTCCTCTATTGGATTTTGTAGTATTAAATATCATTAACATGAAAAATTTAATTAATATTACCAACAAATTACCTCTAGGAAATTATTATTGAATTCTTAGGTAGATGGGAATTTAGTGTGATCAAAATCCGTCACATTTATCAGTATACAGATTTCAACACGTTGCATTAATTAAAATAATGTATTTTCTTGTGGTCTTATTTTAAAATACATCTAGTAGAAATTAAACATTAATTATGTCACTCATAAATGACAACACATATATTATTTATTCTATTACTATTGACTAGACAATTAATTTAGTATATAACATGTAATTTAATTTTTTTGATGATAACATCACATTCCCAACCCCAAAAATATTATTTCATCATATGAAATATATAGATACATGAATAGGATTTAACATTCAACCTTGACTGGGGGAAAATGTGTCATATTCATCAAATAATAACAATAGAATCCCCCATATACTAAGATATGATTTAGTTAATGTAATAACCTATGCCAATCTCAAAAATCATCCTAATTGGAAAGGAAATTATTATTTTTGTATCCATCACCTCCTCACGAACTGATGTTATATTTAATCCCTTTCCATACCACAAGAATTGTTATCCTAATGGAATAAATTTTTACATTTCAAAATAATGATATATTTATCATTATATATTGATAATACAAAAATATATTCTCACATTTACATATAATGTAAAATGATAATGTAGTTCATGTGTACATGTGGACTTCAATATCCATGAAGTGATGTGATTCATTTTTCAAAACCACGTCACATTTATGGTATATATTAATAGATATTTAATATTAAATTTATAATATTACTATCACTAGAGGATTTTTAAATAATAGTTATCTTCATTCCATATTATTCATTATAAAATATAAAAGTTATTAATGGGTACGTATGGCATACCATTTACAGTGTTGTAACGTAGTTAATTAATCATATACAAGTTAATGGTAACATTTAAAAGTACATGTGATGTAGAAATAATATTATTGTAATATTATTATTATTTATCTTCAAATATAATAATGACCTCTTGATAATATTTTACTAACCAATGTAATTTTGGAATTATGAAATCAATAATGTCAAAATATCCAATGTGATTTTAATTAATCGGTTAATTTTAAATAAAAATGTTTTAAATAATTATAAAGGAATAATGGGAATGAAAATGTCTCTAAAGAAGTTATAAATTAAATGGAGTTTATTATTTATAAGTTTAAGAACATACAAGATGATTCTGACTCACAGTATGGGTTTCTCATTTCACTTTTACTATAGTGATACGAATTCCATATTCACCATTTTTATATTTTTGTTTTCTATATAGTGCAATTTTGGACGTGTTATGTCATTAAAATATTTACTTTCAAAGTATTTAATGAATCTTTAGATTTTATTTCTTTCATGGGGATTATGATTTAAAATTTCCCAATGTGTTAAGGGTTTATTTCAATATTTCATCATTATTGATTAATATTTATTATAAAATATCCACTAGGGAATAATTGTATTCCATATAAATTTTCTCAACAAATGTTTCCAATATTATTTTTACTATTCAATATTGATTATTTAAACTCAGTATTACTCATATTTTAATTCTTACAAAATTGTTTAAAAATAATACTCTTGTCAATTTACAGATGAAGTAATTTTTGCTTTTCTTATAAAAGTGGGAAATTATTATTGTTTAATTACAAAAAATGAATGTAATTTCCAAATTTATGGATTCAAAATGATTTTAAGCATAAACTACATATTTATTTACAAAGAAATTGTGTTTCATTATAAATGTATCACTTCCTTTTATGTAAGGGATTTCATAAATGGAAAGGTTATTTTCCTCAATATATTTTAATACATTTTAATAGAATATAAATTAATGAATGACATAATGATTTAAATTAATTATTAAAAAATGTGTATATGTTTTTATGATATTAATCATTGAAAAAATCACTTACCTATTATCATTTAATATTAAATTTATCTTAAATAACCTTATCCTTTAATCTGTGGATTTGAATATCTCTTAAACCATATACCATTTATACATATGGTTATAAACATTAAATATAATTTATTAACTGAGAAATAATTTTTAAATCCATATTCAATAATAAATTTGAATAATAAATGACAAGTTATATAAATCATGAATTAAATCAATAATTTGATATACTAGGAATGCATGGGAGATTCAATGATGGGTGGTTCACAGTCATTTATTGTTTCTCAATGAATGAGTAGTCAAATAAGAGGAATCAGTTGGATAGAATTCGTTAAATGGGTTTCTAGGTAGTTATAACCATTAATTGTAATATTTTATGTGAACGATCATTATAGTAGATGTATTGTGATTCATGTAATCATTATATCCAATAATTAAGAATTTCATATAATAAGAATTATTTTATTATTATCAAAGATATTTTCATAATCAAAATTTCACTTGTTACATATTCACTATAATTTCATTGATAAAATGGAGTATATGTTTTGTAATTTTCCATTTTATACATATTATTTTTTATCGAACATGCTTTATTTATTATTGATTAATGATAGATTATACAATAAGTAACCCCTACTCTACATTTGAAAACACTATTTTCTTGTGTTTAATTTTTTTAGGTTATAATGAATGATTTTAAGTATGCTATGGATAATAAGATTACTAGATGTAATGAATTTATAGGCATATGAAACTGATATTTTTGAACCAATTTTTTCAAAAAAAAAATTTAATTTTTTTTTTCAAATTATTCAATCATATAAACCTAAAAGGTCCTTATGCATGTAAATAAGAGAATAATATGTTTTTCAAATCTTATGCAGTTTATAAGAAAATTTTCGCCATTATTAGTAGAAAATCCCACTATGTAATGTATATATCTTTAGTATCTTATCCATGTGTCCATATTTAGGTGTAGAGACGATACCCTATTAAGTCTAGAAATGCTGAATTTCTACGATTACATTATCATGACAATAAGGAATAAAATCCTGATGTATCGAATAGTTTGACAGTAATATTAAACCTGATATATATATGATTCTCGTTATATAAATTAATAAAACAATTAAAAAATAATTTTATTTTCATTCAAGTGTATTTTTATTCTATCTTATATATCCATGAATATCATTCATAGTACAGTTTTTGGATTCCTAGGGAAATAAAAATAATAATTTTTAGATCGGATACTCAGTAAAGGAAATGTACAATGGAATCAATAAATTATGAATGAGAATAATAATTATGGAATCATAAATAATAGAACACAAATAAAATTTAATTAATAAGCTTAGAATTAAATCCATCTATATATATTTTTACTGTTAAGATATAATGGATAATAAACAATGAATCAAAAAAATTCAACTATTAAATTTTGGAAGTCATGTATCAGGGACATGAAAATCTATAATTTCAAGATCAATCCTCAAAATAGTTTAAAACTACATGTAGAATCCCAATAAATTTTCACATATTTTTTCCTACTAGGAAAATATTTCTGCCTCAAGGGTCCATATGATGTTTAGTCCCATCCCATCACTGCAAGTCCAATGCATTTTTCATGACCCCCTCCCACCAAAGATGCCCTTCCGGAGCTGGAAATGGTGAATGGGATATAATGACCCCGGAGTCCCGCCTCCAGTAGGCCCCGGGTTGGTGACTAGCACCAAGGGTATGGGTTTTCACAAATATGCTCACGATCCCCTCCCACCAAAGATGCCCCTCCTTAGCTGGCAATGGTGAAAGGTATATAATGACCCCCCCCCCCCCCCCCCCGAGTCCCACCTCGAGTAGGCCCTGGGTTGGCGACTAGAACCAAGGGTATGAGTTTTCACAAATATGGGAGGCATTACCCTTTTATTATTTTAAGATCGGGAAATAGGAAAAGTCAACCAGAAAAAAGGAAAAGAACAAGTGTTTAGAAATAAACCCAAACCAAGACCACATGCATGTTTAAGCAATTTTATAACAAGGTGCAAGTACAGTAACGCTCAAAGTACAATACCCAAAGAAAAAAGTGTACAGTAAGAGCAACAACTCCAACTGTTCAACTAATAGGGTCCCGCACGGCCCTGGTAGTCCTCCTGGAAACCTGAAAGTAAACGTAGGGTGAGCATACAAGTATACTCAGTAGGGAAACCTAAATCTCTTGTGCAAAAGTGGGGAGACATCCAAATTTCCCATGAGAACAACAGAAGAAACCTAGAAAGGAATTCTATCCACCTAGCCTCACCAGCCACACTCACCAAAAGTACAATCACAACAGGTCGTAGTATATAAGAACAAGAGTATTGGGTACCCTGCACCATTCCCCATTAGTTATTATTCCTGTTCCATTACCATGACACACCATTCATTAACTCTTCCACACTTTATTTATTATTCACAACCCATAGTCTGTTCACATTTAATCCCATCCCTGCAGCCCGGCTGCAAAACACCATAACCACAAACACCCCATAAGCCATACATCATCATCCCTTGATACCATTTATCGCAGCCCCGCTGCCCATCACTAACATAGCATTCACACCAACCCACAACCAATTCAACCGCAGCCCCACTGCTCACCTAATCTACAACAGCCCACAAAACACCCCCATCGCATGCCACGTATCTGAGCCAACACCCACATGTTCATTATTCCATTTTGTTTAACCGGGGTGATCACACAAGGTTTCCACGTTTTAAATCATCAAAATTTATGTGATTAACCAAATTCCACATTCATGAAAGTTCCATTCACAAAAATGGTCTAGAAGATAGGGAAACATTTAATTGCACATGCAAAGCCCCCAATGACCTTGATTTTCAGTAGGAATAATCCTATTTAATTCATAACAAATCAATAGGATAAAAAAAGATAAACATAACAACTTTACCATCCCCGTTATTTAATCAATTATTATCTTTATTTAATGGTTCAATTGTTTCTCATGAAAACAAGAGGATACCAACCCCACATGATGAAAAAATTAGAGAGAAGAAGGTAAGATCCCTACCTCAAAAGGTTCTGATCACAACGCTCCCCCGGATCAACTTTAGAAGACGTTCGTTGGTGTCTGTCACTTCTGTCAGGTCCCAAAAAAACGTCCTCAGGTGGAAGTTGGAAAGTAAAGGCCGAAGAAAAGACAAAAAATCGAAGCGCAGAAGTTTTGTCTTGTCGTTACGATCTCGTGGCCTCTGATGGATCGTAAATCGGAGCTAGGATGAAGAAGTTATGGAAGAAAAGGAGCCTTTGAGTCTCTTGGGAGAGCTCTTCTCAGAGGAATGGGGAGGAGAGGGGTGAGTTTAAAGGGAGGGGGGCCTCAATTTATAGGTGAGAAACAAAAAAGTACATGACGTGTACATTATGGTACACGGCACGTACTCGGCCGTTTCACACGGTCACCACGCGGCTTCCAACACGGCCTTCAACGTGGAACGCGGCCGTTGACTGGTCAACACACAGCTTGAAGGTAACGCATACGCAGTTAGGGACTAGACGGTGTGTAATATTAGATACATGGCGTGTACCCATTTATTTCACACGTCTCTAACATGGCACACGGTCGTTGACTGGTCAACACACGGTAACACGTATGCGGGGAGAGACTACACGGCGTGTAATATTGGATACACAGCGTGTACCCATTGATTTCACACAGCTCAAACATGGAACACGGCCGTTGACTGGTCAACACACGGTAACACGTACGCGGAGATAGACTACATGGTGTGTAGTGTTGGATACATGGCGTGTACCCATTTATTTCACCCGGCAAGGACACGACCCTCAACACGGGGTATACCCGGAAAGGGTGTACACGACATGTACTCAAACTACACGGCGTGTAGTTTCAAAATTCTGGAATGTTTGGGAAAATTCCATTTTACCCTCCAGAACACATCGTGGACATCCTTTTGACAATGGAATGGGATGGAGAGGACTGAGCCATTACATCGGATACCTCTTAAAACATTCTCGTCATCGAGAATTAAAAAACAAACCCAGAGGAAACCCAAAAAGATACCTCTTAGGGTTCTTGTTTTAATAAGAACCCCACCAACACCCTAATAATATGTGTTAGGAATTCCTTCTCCTATGTCGAGATATTATCCGCTTTAGGTGGCACTAAGTCTCCTGCACGGGTTTAATCACATCCTCATTAATGCGTCTCAATTATGAATTGGGTCTTCCAACATTCATACATTAGGATTTTTCCAACTCACAATACCCCCAACACCGCACCACCAACACATTGACCGAACATGTGGTTTGGGGAAATTACTTCTCCTATGTCGAGATATTATCTGCTTTAGGTGACACTGACTCGCCCGCACGGGTTCAATCTCATCAGCATTAATGCGTATCGATTAAGGATTAGGTTTTTCCCTTTCCCCACACATCCGGACATGTTACACATTACCATGGAACAAAGAAACAAAAGGTCTCACAACCGACAAGCCAAGCATTCCATATATCAAAGGTACAAAGTATAACATCAAAAAAAGCTCAGAAGAACAAGGGAAAACAAAAATCAAGACAACTTCGGGTACTGAGCATGCATCTAGGCCTCTCGCTCCCAAGTGTTCTCCTCTATGCCTCCATGCCACCACAACACATGAACCAATGGAATGTTTTGCCCATGGATCCCCTTCTCTTTAGGATCCTCGATTCTGACTAGTCGTTCCTCAAAGGTTGCATCATCTCCCATATCTAACTCTCCCCAGTCGATAACATGAGAGTCGTCGTGTAAATACCGACGAAGCTGGGAGACGTGGAAGACATCATGAACTTTCTCCAACTGAGGTGGTAGGGCCAGCTGATATGCCACCTCGCTGACTCTCCTCAGCACCTCAAAAGGTCCGATGAACCTAGGTGAGAGCTTTCTCCCTTTCCCAAACCTCTGTTGCCCCCGTCGAGGGGAAACCTTCAATAACACATGATCTCCCACCTTGAAATCCAAGGTCCTCCTTCGACGATCTACATAAGACTTCTGTCGGTCCTGAGCAGCTTTCATCCTCTCACGTACAAGATGGACTTTCTCTGTGGTGCTCTGCACTACCTCTAGCCCAAAAGCACCTATCTCACCAACCTTAGCCCAACAAATGGGTGAACGACATGGTCTTCCATACAAAGCCTCAAACGGTGCCATGCCAATAGTAGAGTGGAAGCTGTTTTTGTGAGAAAACTCTACTAAAGGCAAGTGTCATAACCATGATCCACTGAAATCCAGAAAGAATGCCCGCAGTATGTCCTCCAACGTCTGGATAGTACGCACTATCTGCCCATCAGTCTGGGGGTGGAAAGCAGTGCTAAGGTGCAGCTGCGTGCCAAAACCATATTGTAACCCACTCCAAACTCATGAGGTAAACCGAGTATCCCAATATGAGATGATAGTCTTGGGGACCCCATGAAAATGCACCACCTCATCTACATACATCTGTGATAAGGTACTCATTGGGCCTGAATCCTTAATTTCTAAGAAGTGATCTGATTTCGTCAGTCGATCCACCACTACCCAGAGAGCATCATAACCACCCTGAGCTCTGTGTAGTCCTATGACGAAGTACATTGAGATGTCCTCCCATTTCCACTCGGGGAAATCTAAAGGATACAACAATCCACTAGGAACACAGTGTTCATCCTTCACTTGTTGACACACTAGGCATTTAGCCACAATTCAGCCACTGCCCATTTCATCCCGGGCCACCAAAACTGTTCCCTCAGGCCTCGATACATTTTTGATACTCTTGGATGTACCGCAAAGGCTGAGCTATGGAACTCACGGAGAACTCCCTCACGCATTGTCTCTGAGACAAACAGCCTTTCATGGAAAATTATCCGATGTCGGCTATCCTATGACCATCCTTCTAGAGCATTCCCCTGATCTACACGATCCCACATCACTTCCGCCTCATAGTCCCCCCACTGAGACTCTTCAACCTGCTGCAACAAGGAGGACTCCACCGTCATCTGAAGCAAATAGCCTCTAACACCTTCTACCCTGGAATCCAAGTTCAAGGAATCCAACTCTCCCATCACTTTACAAGCATCAGTGGATTCCGGAACCACTTCCTTATGCAAATTCCTTCTCGGGGCATCATCCAAAACGTTGCCATTACCTTCTATGTAAGAGATCTCAAAGTCATAGTCTTGGAGAAACTCAACCCATCTTCGATGCTTCATGTTCAGGTCACACTGGGAGAAGATATAACGCAAGCTCTTGTGATCTGAGAAGACCACAAAGCCCTCCCCAAAGTGGTGATGCCTTCACAACTTCAGTGCAAACACTACTGATGCAAGCTCTAGGTCATGGGTGGCATAGTTACGCTCATGAGGGAGTAACTTCCTAGACCCATAACAGATCACTCTCTTCTTCTGTATCAGCACACACCCCAGAACTAGGCCAAAAGCATCAGAAAACACCTCATACGACAAACCTTCCTCTGGAAACCTGAGTACGGGAGCACTGACCAACTTCTCCTTCAGGTAGTCGAAAGCATTCTGTCACTACTCACTCCATAGGAAGACCTGGTTCTTCCTAGTCAAAGGTGTCAATGGATTAGAAACTCGAGGGAAGACCGAAACGAACCTCTGATAGTAACCTGCTAACCCCAGGAAACTATGAACTTATGCCACGCTCTTGGGTGTTGCCCAAGAAAAAACTGCCTCCACCTTCGACGGGTCCACGGACACTCCATGCTGAGACACTACGTGCCCATGGAAGTGTACTTCTTGCATCAAGAACTTAAACTTTGTCAATTTCCTGTAAAGCTGGTGGTGTCGAAGGACTTCCAAGACTACCCTGAGATGCTCAACGTGCTCCTCCTCTGATCTTGAGTAGATCAGGATGTCATCGATAAACACAATGATGATCTGGTCCAGAAACTCTCGGAAGACAAAGGTCAAAAGTCCCATGAACACAGCTGGTGCATTTGTAACTCCAAACGGCATCACTACAAACTCGAAGTTCCCATACCTGCACCTAAAAGCCATCTTTGAGATGTCACTGTTCTTTACCCTTAGCTGATGATATCCAGATCGTAGATAAATCATGGAAAACCAACTTACTCCCCTCAGTTGGTTGAAGAGATCATTTATCCTTGGAAGGGGTAACAGTTCTTGATCGTTACGTGGTTCAACCTTCGGTAGTCTATGAATAGTCTGAGACCACCATCTAGCTTTCTTTATAAACAAAACTAGAGCACCCCATGGCGATACGCTAGGTCGAACAAACCCCTTCTCCATCAGATCGTCAATATGAATCCGCAACTCCTGCAACTCTGAAGGTGCAATACAATAAGGGGCCATTGAAATCAGACGGTCACCAGGCTGTAAGTCTATCCCAAACGTGACGTCACGTCAGGGGGGTGGGGGGTAGAGTCACAACATCTTCAAGAAAAGCATCGAGGAACTACCCAACAACATTTGGGACATCCATCATCTATGTATCAGCTGGAACTACTGATAACCGCCTAACAAGGAAAGGATAGGCTTCACATTCCGGCTTCCTACATGATAGCTCCTCTCACCAACAAAAGATACGTGCTGCCCATCCACGTCAGAGAACACGACTCTTCTATGGAAGTAGTCGATAATGACACTAACATAAAACAACCAGTCGATGCCTAGGATGACATCGTATGGTTGCATCTGTAATAGAATAAGGTCCCCACTAGAATGTTGTGGTCCCAATGTCAGCCCACATCTCCGGCAAACAAAAGTTATACTGGTCTGGCCTCCAACTGGTGTACTCAGCACCAATGGTACGGAAAGTCTCTCTACGTCTAGTACCAAAGAATGTGCTTGACCAGGTGCAACAAAGGAGTGCATAGATACCAAATCAACAAAGTAGAATCAAGAGTGTTGAACAAACAAATCGTACCTTACACCACCTCTAAATGTACTGGAGCTGCCAATTATGCTGCGTACAACTATCCACGCCCAGCTCCTCTACCTCTCTGATGTCGTCCAGCTCCCCGACCACGCCCTGGTCGAGGTCCTTGAGAATCACCCTGAGGTCGGGCTCCCCCTTAAAAGTCTGCCCTCAGAGGAGCATGATCCTGCTGCTGCTGCAAGGGCCACGCCAGAAAATGGTGCTGCTGAGGTGGGCACTGAACTTGCCCACCTCCACTGTACTGATCTCGGGTCGGGCTCCGACACTGAATGTGCATGAAACCCCCACAAGAAAAACACTTCGGTCCTGGGATCGTGAAAATGGGATGAGGACCTAAAGACCTAAACTGGAACTACTGGGGCCTGCTCCCCACTGGCCTGAACCTAGATGGTCCCGTCGCAGGAGACCTGCTGCTGACTGCATTACCCTTCAACAAACCTGGCTGGATCCCCTCATGTGGTGAACCTCCCATGAGTGAATCCTCTATACAACCTCTTCCTTCTTCGGTACCGCCATGTACGTCGGAAGGGTGAAGGGGGTAACAGCATACTAAAGCAAAGGACGAAGAACATCCTCCAAACATCTCGCCCGAGACTCCTCATTCGGAAAGAGATCTGGAGAAAAGCGTAGGAGATCCTTGAACATGATCCCCAACTCTCGTACTGACATACTCCTCTGATGAAGGGAGAGTAACACCTACCGATTCTCCGCCTTGATCATGGAAGAAAGGAATTCTTCTCGGAATTCCTTCTCAAAGTCAGCCTATGGAACCTCTACTTCTATCCTCTCTCTGAGGTAGAGTTTCCACCACTGTCGCTCAGCACCTCTCTGTTGACTGACTTCTAGGGGAACCCAGTACTCCCTTGGATCACGAATCAAGGTAAAAGTGAGCCCTAGCTCCTCATGCCACCGTTCCGTCTATGTATCCGAAGTAATACCCTAGTACTTTTTGAGTGTTTTCCGCTGGAAAGAATGGAGTCTTCTACCACTGACTATTTTCCTCCTCTCGGTCAATCCTCAACTGATCGACCGCCTGAATCTTCTTGGCCTCGGCTATCTCATCCACTCGGGGACGACCTCTAGGTTCCATAGCTTTACGGTAAATAGAGATCGCCTAAGCCCAAGTAGTAAGGAAATTTCCCAGGGGTTAATTTTATCCTTTTTATTTGAATTTCTTCCTAGAACACCCAAATAAAGTAAAACACAATAATGATAATGCATGTACCTTCCCTAGGGTCTCTACCCTGTAATCAATGTAGTCTCACGTGGTCGTTCGGTAGGCTCATAGTCCTTGCGTCGGATCATGGGGGGCCCTAAAATCCCTTGTCCTAGCCGGTCTTCCATAGCCTATGTCACGCACCAAGATTAAATAACACTATTGCCCTACCATCCCATTCAATCCTCACTGTCCTTAACTCCATACTCCTTCCAATCTCTCAACCATCAGCTCTGATACCATTATGTAATGACCCCCTCCCACAAAAGATGCCCCTCCTGAGCTGGCAATGGTGAAAGGGAAATAATGAACCCCGAGTCCCACGTCCAGTAGGCCCCGGGTTGGCGACTAGCACCAAGGGTATGAGTTTTCACAAATATGGTCATGACCCCCTCCCACCAAAGATTCCCCTCCTGAGCTGGCAATGGTGAAAGGGAGATAATGACCTCCAAGTCCTGCCTCCAGTAGGCCCTGGGTTGGCGACTAGAACCAAGGGTATGAGTCTTGTAAAATATGGGAGGAATTACCCTTTTATTATTTTTAGATCGAGAAATAGGACAAGTCAACCACCAACAAGGAAAAGAACAATTTTATAGAAATAAACCCAAACCAAGCCCACATGCATGTTTAAAAAATTTTATAACAAGGTGAAAGTACAGGAAAGCTCAAAGTACAATACCCAAAGAAACAAGTGTACAACAACAACATCAACTACAAATGTCTGACTAGTAGGGTCCCACATGACCCTGGTAGTCCTCCTGGAAACCCGAAAGTAAACGTAGGGTGAGCATACAAGTATACTCAGTAGGGAAACCTAATGCTCTCATGCAAGAGTGGGGAGACATCCTAATGTCCCGTGAGAACAACAGAAGAAACCTAGCAAGGAATTATATCCACCCAACCTCACCATCCACACTCACCAAAAACACAATCACAACAGGTAGTAGTATATAAGAACAATATTATTGGGTACCCAGCACCATTTCCCATTAATTATTATTCCTGTTCCATTACCATGACCCACCATTCATTAACTCTTTCACACTTTATTTATTATTCACAACCCATACTCCGTTAACATTTAAACCCATCCCTGTAGCCCCGCTGCCAACCACCATAACCACAAACACATTGAAACTCGTACATCATCATCCCTTGGTACCATTTATCGCAGCCCTGATGCCCATAACTAACATAGCATTCACACCAACCCACAACCAAGTCAACCGCAGCCCCGCTGATCACCTGATCCACAAAACCCCCAAAACACCCCCATTGCATGCCATGTATCCGATCCAACACCCACATGTTCATTATTCCATTTTTTTTCAACTGGGATGATCACACAAGGGTTACAAATTTTTAATCATCCAACATTATGTGATTAAAAAAATTCCACATTCAAAAATGTTCCATTCACAAAAACGGTCTTGAAGATAGGGCAACATTTAATTGCGCATGAAAAGGCACCCAACGACCGTGATTTTCAGTAGGCATAATCCTATTCAATACATAACATATTAGTAGAATAAAAAAAGATAAACATAACAAATTTCCTGTCCCCGTTCTTTAACCAGTTATTATCTTTATTTAATGGTTCAACTATTTCTCATGAAAATTCTAGGATACCCACCCTGCATGATGCACAAATTAGAGAGACGAAGGTAAGATCCCTACCTCAACAGGTTGTGATCACAACGCTCCCCCCAGATCAACTTTATAAGACGTTCATCAGCGTCCGTCACTTTTTTCAGGTCATGGAAAAACCTCCTCTGGTTGAAGTTGAAATGTAAAGGTTGAAAGAAAGACAACGGATCCAAGATCAAAAGTTCTGTATCATCATTACGATACCGTGGCCGCTAACGGATCGTAAATTGGAGCTCGGATGAAGAAGTTATGGAAGAAAAGGAGCCTTCGAGTCTCTTGGGAGAGCTCTACTTAGAGGAATGGGGAGGAGTGGGGTGAGTTGAAAATGAGGAGGGGACCCTTCATTTTATAGGCGAGAAAAGAAAAAGTACACGACATGTGCTTTATGGTACACGGCGTGTACTCGGCCGTTTGACACGGTCACCACGCGACTTCCAACACGACCTTCAACGTGGAACGCAGCTGTTGACTAGTCAACACATGGCTTAAAGGTAACGCATACGTGGGGAGGGACTACACGACATTTAATATTAGATACATGGTGTGTACCCATTTATTTCACACGGCTCCAACATGGCACATGACCGTTGACTAGTCAACACACGGTAACGTGTACGCGGGGAGAGACTACATGGCGTGTAATATTGGATACACAGCATGTACCCATTTATTTCACACATCTCCAACACGGTACACAACCGTTGAATAGTCAACACACGATAACACGTACGTGGGGAGAGACTACACATCGTGTAGTACTGGATACAGGGCGTGTACCCATTTATTTCACCCGGCAAGGACATAACCTTCAACACGGGGTATACCCAGCAAGGGGGTACACGGAGTGTACTCAAACTACATGGCGTGTAGTTTCAAAATTCTGGAAAGTGTGGAAAAAGTCCATTTTACCCTCCAGAACAGTTCATGGCCTTGTTTTTGACAAAGGAATGGGCCTGAGAGGTTCAAGATATTAAAACATTCCTCATTTCGAGTAATTGATTTAATTAAAAAAAATTCCTTAAAAATATTCACATTGAATAAACGATATATATTTATCATATTATGATAAAATACTAAAATTAATATGAATGTATATAGAAAAAACGAAATAATATATAGTTAGTGAAATAATAATATCCAATAAAACTGATCATGAAATTTATGATAAACTCAATTTCAAATGATCATACAAAATTGAATATTTCAATGGGACTAAAAAGAATCAAGTAAGTGAATGTAAATAATATCCTAATAAAATTATATCACAGACCAAATAAAGGAAGAATAAATATGGTATCAATAATTCATATCCCTTTTAGAGTAAAAATATATTTCCTCTATCATTGATGAATGAACACAAAATTAAAATAAAATTTAAAAACATTCTTAATGAAAATATTTAATTTTTTTCAAAAAACATTTGAAAAAACATGTCATTTATAATCATATATGGAAATATTTCCATTAAAAATTATCCTTTTATACGTGACAAGAAATCATGAAAAAATTATAGAGGATAAATCTATATATTATGAGTTTGGTTAAAATAATTTTTTTTTGCATGGTAAAACGGATAAAAAAATTCCATGTCCAGACAGTGTTAAGAAGATTCCATTAAAATAATGGGTAAAGGAAAAAATTATAAAATCATGTTTTAAAAAATATTTTTGAGTTATTAAAATAATTTTTTGTAATTTTTTTATAAAACATGGAATTTGAAAATAAATAGGTTCCCTGACTAAAGAGAGAATGATGTCGGGTTTTCCAAAAGACATCATCTAAATCATTTTGATTACCAAAGAGTGTAAAAATGATACTAATATATATAAAGGTAAAAAATAACCATAGGAGAGTGATATGTAAGGTGAAATTGGACAATATTAATATAATTTCCTTGAACCGAAATGGATGATCAATAAAATTATTCTTGAGGAAAATAATATTTAAACATTCCAAAGGGTCCCATATAATTTTCAAACATTTTAAATCACAAAACTCATGAAGGATTAACATAAAATGAATGTTTTAAACACCATAAAGATAAATCAATTAAGGATATAACATATCAAAATGGGAAGTATATACATGAAAAAAATAATTAAGTGGTGAATATGACATTTATCACATAGATATAAAAAGTGACATGAAAATCGCTTCCCCAAAGTCTTACTAGTCTCACATGACATTATATTCCTAAATAAGTGACATATAATAATTATTTACATTTTGGAAATTATTTTTCATGATTATCATAATTTTTTACCTTTGTAGATTTTTTTATAAAACTACATAAACAATTTAGTTTCTGATTGATGTTTTAACAAAATTTGGTTTATGTGTAAGAAACATCATTGCTATGTTAACTATGTTCAAATTGATAATTGATGAAATATTCAAAATAATAATAATTACATAATTTTCATTTTTAAACATAAATTATAAATTAAAAATCATTAATTGTGTTTATGAGAAATGAACCAATGTTACAATCATTGAGATGGTAGGATGCATGTACACAAGAGTAATATTCTTCCTTTTGGATGATCATTAAAAAAAGAAGATAAGTAACATTAATATATATAGAATGATAATTATATCATAAATACCATATTATTAAATAATATATATATCTTTCTTGTGATCTAAAATAAATCACATCTTGCTGAGGAGGAAGATGTCTACTTGCCGATGAACGCCATTATAACTTTTTAACATTGTCAAAGGGTAATAAAAAAATGATATATATCATATTTCTAGAAATTTAATTAATTAATTAATATTAAATTATTTTTTATTTCATTTATATTTAATAAAAACCATAAATTATAAATTCCATGTATCTTGTGGTAAAATCATATTGCATTTAGGAGGCAGTAGTTTAGACTTCCAAAAACAATGTTATCTTATTCACACAATATGGGACACCTAAAGTCATGTTATATAAAGAAATTATAAATATAATAAATAAATTATAAATATAATATATATCATACATATAAAAATTTATCGTATTTACCACCAAGATAGGTTGTAATGGAATAACGGAAATTGATCATTCTGTGAGGTGGTAGATCACTGCACATCGAAATGATATGTTCGTTACCAATTAGATAGAAGTGTGTGAATGTGTATTTCAAAACTGTTACATAATAGCCAATAAGATTTTTGAGGAACATTTTTTTCATATAAAAAATGAATAAGTTGATTTTATCAGTTCTAAAAAGAAAATTATAATAAAGTGCTTGAGGAATGATGTTACCTCTTATTTGGATAACTCATTTTGGTTTTCCCCAAATTGATGCCATTGTCGGGTTTATTTCAAAAGGGTGTATTATATTATTAGTGGAGGTATGTTATAGAGATACATGGGAAGATATATGACTATAAAAAGTGACTTGATAGGTGTGAGTAAATGGGATGTTTGAGTGGATATTTATAGTGGAAAAGTATTAACACACTTAATAATTTTTGAAAAGGGAATTCTACCAATTTTTTCCCATTGATATAGGATCCAATAATATAACAATCTCATGAAATGTATTATAATGCCTATAAATGACTATCTAGTGTATTTTGGACAATTTTTTCAATCTATTTGGCCCTTAAGATTACTGTTTAGTCACTTGTTCAGATAACTTTGATCATAATTGTTGTAATATATTTTAATTACATTCACAAATATATTCAGTCGACAAATTTTTTTTACTTATTAGAAATTAGTTTTATTAATGATTCCTATTATGGAATCCATTATTCAATATTAAAATTACATAATTTATATAAATTAATTTAAATTTAATCCCACAGAAGAGATGATAATGTTGGGTTATAAAGTAAATATGTTAAAAAAATATCAATGATTTTATATCTGACCTCAATGTGAAATTACATTTAATTACATAAATTGGATTAAATTACATAAAATTTATATAATTAAACATAAAAATCCACTGAAATATGTTTTATCTTTAAAAATAAATTATATGAAAATACATTTTGTAGTTAAAATTTAGTATTTTTCACCATTCATAAAAAATGAAACAACACATAAAATGAAAATAAATTCACCATAACCTTTTTTTAATTATGATTCTAAACAATCTGTTTATATTGATATATTATATATTTACAATTTCTATAACTGTGTATTTAATAATTATTCACCATTAAATTATAATAAAAAATATATTAATTTAAATATATGTTTTCTTGTGTAATATTTGGTTTTTTCTAATCTCATACATTCAAATATATTGGATGTATATAATTTTTTTTGATAGAATTAATAATATATATATTAAATCAACATCACTCAATTATTTTAATTTATTTATCTTATTAGGATAAATTATCATTCCGAGCATAAAAATAGTTTTCTTTAGAAATATAACATTTATATTTTTATTGGTTGTCATATTCATTTCCAATTAATTTGTAACCATGGGAGATATTATATATCTTTTATAAATAACATATTTTTATTATTATTAAATCATATTTACTATCGATAATTTAATTTCTTGGTTATATCAAATTATATAAATATAAATATCGTAATACTATATTATTTTTAGTAAAACATGGTCTTGAGTGTAACACAAGAAATTAAAGAAACTTGTTATTAGATGTGACATACCATAACATAGTATCATCTGTATCCCAAAATATAAAATATAGTGGTTTTCTTTAAAATATTAAATATATGATAAATTATTGAGATAGTATACTCCATTAATAACTTGGTGCTTCCTTTCAAAAATGACATTGAATAATATGTTCCTAATTTAGTTCTTTGGGGCATTACATTCTTTCAACCATAATTAAAAGAAATCTTATCATTTTAAAAACATTATTTTTGAAAAATTATTTTAAATTTTGTATGTATGAAATCCCACATCATGGTAAAAGTTATAAAAAATACCTTAGAAAATAGGGAATGTGAAGTTAAAAAGGAAACATGGAATAACATATAACTTGGTCGCTATGTAGGATGCCATTAGTAGAATGTAGAGATACTTACATAGAGGAAAATATTAAATATTTTATATAGAGTAATTCCGGCCATGAATCATTGACAATTGAGTGATCATTGTAATTTATAGTGCCTCAAAGCCATAAATATGAAATTATTTATAAGACCATTTTTTCAATAATAATTAATGAATTTAGATAATATTTTTTAATATTTTTTTCATCATGTAGAGAAATTAAATTAATTTCTCATAATAAAATGAAATTTAAATAAATGATACCTTTTAATTTCATTAATTAAATCTATCTTTTTGTTCTTCATCGATAAAATTATAAATCCTCCCTTACATCAAGAAATGGGTATCCAAAAATTAACATTGATCCCTAAAGAACTAAAACATACATTTAACGGATCATAAGGCCTATAGGATTGTAAAAAGTCATTACATTTGTATCTATATATTATTCATTGTCAATAAGTTTATAAATTTAATCTCTAAACCAAAATCATTTCATTACTAGTTCATTATTAATATTAATTAGTTAATTTTTTAAAAATAAAAACTATCACATATAAACCATTAAATTTCCTCGCTTATTGGTTTATGTGAAACCATTTAAATACTTATGTAATGGGGTCAATACTAATTTCTATTCCATACTTTATTGGTTTTCACCTAGTATATATGATTTCATTTTCTAAAATCATATTAATATAAATTACAAAATTCATATGATGAACATCCTTGTAATAAGTATAATCGCTAAATAAACATTTAAAAATGATTTTCAATACAATTAAAATACATAAATACTTAATCAACTTAGTACCATATCGATCTTTCCATTGATTAGAGATAATCCTCTATAATGGAGTATTGACTCAGCTAATATTTAGGTTCCACACAATTATGACAACAAGTTATAATTTATTTCATAGGATGATATTTAATTCCTTCAATTACACACATAATTTTTTCCTCAGAAATCATTTTTATTATGTAATTTTATGCCACATGTAAATAATTTACCAATTCCATTTAGACACTATCCTAGGTTCGTCCTTCAAGATATCATGCATTAGGGAAATAAATCCTTCTTTTCTCTAGGGTTTCTACCACATAAGCACTTAGAAAACCACATCCTTCTCTTTTGTGGTGAGTTCGGAAGTTGGTTAAGGTATATGTTTTGAATCAAATTATTGGAAAAGGATTTTAATAGAACATGATATCTTTCACTGCTATAAAAACATCATTGGGTTTCCATTTTTACCACCATGTCCTTCATGATAAATTTTAACTTGACTCATTAGGTATTATCTAATAACTAAAACAAAAAATAATAGTATGAGTAACAACATTTAAAAACAATTATAGACATTTATATAATATATAAATAATAAGACATTTTCATCAATCTAAAATGAAGAATTTTTTTTACCTAGGTTATTCATTTACAAAATCCCTCAAAATTTTTTGAAAATAAAATGAGAATTATCCTATGAATATCCCTCAGTCGTGGAAAAACTGGGGACCAGTAAGGTTAGTTGTCATGTACCAGGATACACTAAGTTCGGCCTAAAGCACCTTGTCGATGTTGTTATTCCATGGTACATCTATTTTAGAACCAAAAACACTTTTAGTATTATTATAGATATATATTTCTAGGTTGAACCCCATACTCTATATTTTAAAAAAATACTATGGTGTTCTTATATATTAATCCTAAAAAAATATATCAGGTTTGGGTTCTCTAATCTATGTTTTCCAAAATCTAGTTCCTATGGTTTTCTGTAAACACACACTAACACAAACGGTAGCAAAAATACCATAGAAAGACAGTTTTCAGTGTTATTATACAAATAAAATTTCAAGATGGCATAGTATAAAATCCAAAATGACTGTAGGGTTTTGTAGTAATGGTAAACTAGATACATACATGCATATTATATTTCAAGTGAAGACACCAATTTCAAATATTTTTTAATTCATGGATAAATTTATACAATATAGTATATCAATGAATATCATTCGTGGTATGATTTTTTGATCCCTGGGTATGGAAAATAAAATAATATTGACTGAAAATTTTCAATTAGCATAATGTATAGACGAATAAATAATGAATAAATGAGAATAATAATTATGTCATTGTAAATATTTGAAAACTTAAATCATTTCTTCAATAAACCAAGAATGAAATTCAACCATACACTTTTTCATAGTGAAAATCTCTTGGACACCAAACCCTTAATCAACATGATGTGACTACTTAATTATTGTTTATCTAGTATTAGGAGCATGATAAACTCTACGATCAAGAAAATTCCTCCATAAATATTAATACTATAGGTAAAAATCCATTTAAATTTTGTAAAATAGTATTCCCATGAGAACCTATTGATGTATTGAGGGAATATATAAATTTTAGGCCCCACCCACCAAATCATATCTAAATAATTCCACATATCAAGTAACAAATTCATAAAAAAAAATATGCCTTGTCAAATATATGTATTGAAATAAGGGTTCAAAATTAACAATATTAGACCAAACAGTAAAAAAATTAAATGTAAAAACAATATGATAAATGGTTTGTGGTTCATTCATTAATCATATCCATGAAAAATGATACAAATATATAATGTGAATTCAATGTCAAATGATTATAGGTAATTTATTATTTTATGGGGACTAAAAGAAAAAAAGGAAGTGGATTTCAATACTGTCCTTGAAAAAACATTCATAAACCATCTATAAGATGAATAAAGATGGTATCAATACAAAATATCTCATGTGAAGAAAAAATAATGGATTTTTATTAGAATAATATAAATATTATAAATAGATCCCTTAAAAACATTATTTTAGAAAATTTTCTTTTATTTGAAAAATAATTTTGAAAAATATTTTCATTGAAAAGAATATTTGAAAACATTTAGTTTTAAATGTATCCTTTTTAAACATGATATTGAATCCTCAATGAAACTACAGATGCTAAATACACACATTCCGTTTGAGGTAAACCATACATTTTTTTCATAGTAAAAAGGTTATAAAAAATGACTTGTTCGAAAATAGACAGAAAGATTATTTTGAAAATAATTGGTAAAAAAGGGGACAATCTATTTAATAATTAGTTTTGTAATGTTTAAATGCCTTTTTTAAAACTTTTTTATAAAATACTAATTTTAGAAGAAAACATGTTCTCTGACTAAAATGAAGATGTGTTCATTTTTTCTTGAAAACATTACCAATACCATTTTGAGTACCAAAGTGTGGAAACATAGTACCGATATATGAAAAAGGACATGAATAACCACATTAGTGGAAAATTAGCGGTTTTATTGAAGATGTTTTATATAATTTCGATGTATAGAAATTAATTATCAATAAAATTATTTTTGTTAAAAATAATCATAAACCTTTTGAATGTGTCCCAAACCACGTTGAAACATTTTAAATAATCTGCCTTACATAAGAATAACATGATATGAAAGATGTAAATACCCTAATGATAAAAGGATTTATTATAGAATATATCAATTTTAAAAATAGATACATAATAAAAAAGAAGTGGTGAATTTGACATTTATATCATAGAAGTAAAAAAGGGAGATGAAAATCCAATACCTTGAGTTTGACATATCATATGTTCCTTTAATTCATGAGTAATAAAAATACATTAATTATTTACATGTTTTAAAACGTTTTTAATTTTTATCATAACTATTATTTCACTTATTACCATGTTTTATACAAATAATTACAATATTAATTATATGTCACGTGTTACGACAAAATTTTATTTATGGGGGAGAAAATTAGGTAGGTTAACTATAGTCTGAGTTTCACTATATAACATCCCATAAAAAATAAAAAAAAGAAAAATATATATTATTTATACATCAACTATACTATTATAAATATTAATTATAAAGGGTTATAAAAAATGAACCAACATTACAATCATTGAAAATTTATGTTGTATATTTGCATGAGTAATTGTCCCATCATTCATTGATCTTTATGAAAAGAAGGTAAGTATAATTAAACATTAAAAAATGATCACTATATCAATAATAACATATTATTGACCATATATACATGTATATATAATTATTTTTATGTGAATGTAGTCACATCCGGTTGAGAGGGCTGCAGTCAACACACCCACGATTGATGTTAACACTCTCCTAGTGTGTGAAAGCGCAATAATGAAAATGAAATAAAAAAAATTATATAATGGTAATTATTTCATGAATTTAGTTTAAATTTTATATATACCCTATATGTTTAATTAAGAAAATAATTTTTACACTCCATGTATCATGTGATCAAATCACATCGCTTTTTGGAGGCTTTAGTCCACACTTCCATGAATGATGTTATCGTATATACAAAAAAGGAAAGCAAAAAAGGTATATTCTATTTAAAATATATTAAAAAAATAAATTTAAAATTTAAAATATATCATATTTAAATATAGTTTACCTCATAATTCACACCATGAGATAGGAAAATGGAAGAACGAATAGGCATCCTTTCGTTAAACTGTAGTTCTTTGTACACATAAAGGGTCATTTAGTTAGTAGTTAGATGTAATTATATATAAATTTATGTAAAAACATATAATAATGGAATATAATTATATATAGGACACCCGGATTTTTATATTAAAATGGAATAATAATATTTTATGGGGAGGAGAATGAAATTAAAACAATAGATACTAGAGAAAGAGGTAACATATTCTTTGGGTAACTCATGGTGGGTTTCACCAATTGGTTACTTGGATGGATTTCATCCAAAATAGTGGTTAACAGGACATGTTTAGGGATGTTTAGGATATTTTTTTATAAATTATTAGTCAATAAAATCTTGTATGAGTGGTGTGTCCAAGAGTGAGGACTGAGCGCCTTTTTAGAGTGGATGAGGATTGGCACTATTGTAATTTTTTGGAAAAGGGAACTCCACTCATGTTATTCCCAATGAAAGTGGCTCCAATAGTGGAATAAATTATATAAAATGGAGTATATTGATGATGTAATTCCATTATATATTCTTTGTGAAGGTTTTCTTAGAAAATATGTCAAATAATATAATGTATTAGTCCCTTATTAATCTTAATTTTACCTTAATCGTTATAATTGATTTTATTTACACAAGCAAATATTTTTGGTAAAAAAAATAATTTTTTTAGATATTTTATATTAATATGATTCTAATTATATAATATCTTATTCCAAATTCTAATCACATAAGTGGTAAAAATTAATTTAAATTTAATCCCACATATGAGACGATACTGATGGGATTTAATGTTAAAATATCGAAATATTTGATATATTTTTATATCCATTTTTAAATTAAAATTGATTCCAATGAACTATATTATATTTAATTATATAAAATAAATCTAAATAATATTAATAACACACACACATATATGTTATATAGTATATTTTATCCATGTAAATTAAGTAGACAATAAATAACTTTTGAGTTTAAATCTTATATATTTTCACAATTCCTTAAAAAATGAATCTTCACAGGGAAATACCATAAATTAAACCTAAAAAAAATTATATTCCAATTTCAAATATAATGATTATGTTGACATAAAAGATATATAAAAGTGAAAAAAATCTGAAATAAAATAGGTTCTCAATTAAAAGGTGGTAAATGAATGTTACCATAAATATATGTTTATTATTTGTAATATTGGGTTTGTTCTTATCACATGGATATCAAATAAGTTAGATATTATTTGATCGAAATATAATTCATCCCTTACATTAAAAATGGGTATCCAAAAATTTATTTGATCCATGAAGCCATAAAATATACATTTAATACATCGTAAGGCCCCTAAAAGAGTGAAAAGTCATTACTTGTTTCTCTAACCATTATCCATATACAATATGGTTAATATATTAATCAATAATCCTAAAAATATACACTAGTGATTCATCCTTATAATCTGATATTAAAATTTTTTAACTAATAATAATCACATATTAACAAGGGCATTGTGTAGGATAGTGGTTGGCATTAAACACTTATCGTCTTTTAGTTATGTGATCAAGACCTACAGACTTTATAGACAGGATTGGTTTTCACCTTACATACATGTTTTCATTTTATAAAACCATATTAGTTTATTTTCCAAAACAAATATGATGGTCATCCATGAAATATTATTAATCACTAATTAGAATGTTATCTATGGTTTTCAGTATACCCTCAATAAATAAATTCATCATACACGTATTTCGATATATATATTTCCTTGGATTAGAGTTTATACTCTTTATAAGGGAATTAAATTATAAAATATACATGTTTACAAATTTTATGGAAATGATATATAAAGCAGTCTTTAACACAATTTTCATATCCTCCCATCACAGTGATCATTTTTATCTGAAATTTATTGCATTATGAACTTCATTACCACACATAAGTTATTTCTATATTCCATTGAGACACTATATTAGGTGTATCTCTCCACATTTCTCACATTAGGGAAATCTATATATCTTCTCTCCAAAGTCACCGCAACTTGAACTCTTGGAAAACTTCATCTTTTTATTCCTTGGTGATTTCAGAGAGAAGGTTAAGGAATATGTCTTTAATCATATTCGAAGACACCAAATTATGTATAAACATGACATCATTCACACTTTTCAACAATTAATCAGTTCCTCATTTTTCCCACAATGGTCATCATGTTTAATGTGAAATTTAATCAATCATGTTCCGGACATTGATAAAAACTAGAAAGCATAGTTTAGTAACAGTAGTCATAGAAAAAATTATAATAATTTAGAGGACATATAAAGCATTATCACTTTTCAGAAAAATAAAAAATCATATGTTTAATCAATGATATTAATTTTAAAAATAATTCATAATTTTTTTAAACAAAAATGAGAATTATCCTACTAATATCCGTTGAGAGTGTGAAACCAAGTACAAAATTATCCCTGGTTTCATGTATAAGGTCATTCTGAGTTTGGCCTGATACAATTTGTTGGATTAGATACTCATATGTAGATATATTATAGAAGAATTTACACTTGTAGTATTATGAAAGGGATGCATTTCTAGTAATACCCCGATAATCTTTACATTAAGAAAATAATACGGCGTTCTTATATGCTTATCCTCAAATTATACCAAAGTCTGTTTTTTATCCAATCTGTGTTTTCATAAATAAAGATCACATGGTTTCAACTATACTTACTTTGTTACCAAATATTGTGACCCAGACCAGAAATCCTTGATCTGGTCTCATGTTATAATTATATTATCATGATTACAAGGAATCAAATCATTAATGATTGAAGAGGTTAGTTGTAATGATAAACCAGATAGATACATGGTACTTTTTTGTTATATAAATTCACTAATTACAATATTTTTTTTAATTCATGGATAACATTTTTAAATTTATTATACACAAACACATCTTCAATATAATGATTCTTATTTATAGAGAAATAAAAAAAATATGGGTGAGATCAAATTACCTGTAAGGGTAATGTATAACAGAAAAAATAATGAATGAATGAGAATAATAATAAGGGAATCATGAAAAACTAAACACACATACCATTAAATAAATAAACATAGAATTTAATGCATAAATTTACACATTCCTCGTGAAAAAATCTTGTTTAATAAATACTGAATCAAAGTAAAGGAAATTCATAATAATTCGAAATCATTTCATAGGCACATGAAATTATATACTCTTAAGATCCATGCATTGTAAAGTTTAAATATATAGGTAGAAATCATTTTAATATGTGAAATATATTTTTCTCATGAATTTCTATAAATGAATATAAAGGTTATATAATTTTTTGGGCCCACACATCACTTCCGGTGAAAAGCAATCCACAAATCAAGTAATCGATTTAATTAATAAACAATATCGCTTATCAAATATCCATAATGAATAAATGATAATTATTAATCCATATTTCTGAAAATAATAAAATAAATTTCATCATAAATGCTATTTGTGACATGGTATATTATTATCAAAATAATCATATACCTACAAAATGATATGTATATTTATGGTAAATTCATTATCCAATGATTTTAGTAAATTAAATATTTCAAGGGGACTATAAGGAATCAAGGAATTGAATGTCAATAATATACTTGGAAAAATCTATAAGAAACCGTCTATAGGTTTAATAAATATGGAATCAATACAACATAAACTAAGTTGAGTAAAAATACACAGTCATTTTTTATATGTATATTAATACTATAAATATATATTTTTAAACAATTCTAGAGGTAAATATAATTTTGTTTTGTCAATCCATTTGAATAAAAATTTAAATTAAAATCACATTCAAAAAAAATTTCTTTAAAAATTTTACATTTATACATGAAAATAAATCAATAAATAGACTGTGGAGTATAAATTCCTATAATCTATTTGAGGTAATAAGAAAAAGTTTTTCCATGGAAAAAATGTTACAAAACACATTGTCTGGAATGTGAAAATATGATTTCATTGAAAAAAAAGGTAAAATAAAAAATAGTAATAATATATTTAATATATAATACTGGAAAGTTTAAAAAAATATTTTGAAAACCATTTTAGAAAATAGGGGTTCAAGAAGAAAACACGTTCTATAACTAAAGAGAGAATGATGTCGGTTTTTCATGAAGTCATTATCTGAAATAATCTATATTCCAATGAGAGGGAAAATAGAATTAATACATGAAAAATATTAATTAATAACTATATCAGAGGAAAATGAAAAGGTTCACTGAAAAATATAATATAATTTCTCCAAATGGAAATAAATGATCTATAAAATTATTATTACGGAAAATAATATTTAACCATTCCAATTTGTCCCATACAATATTGAAACATTTTAAATCATAATCCACAAGTATGAATTAGAGTAAATTAATATTTTAAATAATATGGATACAAAATGATAAATTATATAATATATTAAAAAGGGATATATATTCGACCCAAAAAATAAATATGTGGTTAAAATGACATCTATCTCAGTGATGTAAAAAGTGAGTTGAAAATCCCTTACATTTAGTCCAAATTGTCTTGTCTATTTTTTTAATATTGAATAATAAACTCATGTTAAATATTTTCATATATCATAAATATTTTCTTTTTGTACAAAATATTATTTAACATATTAACATGTTATATAGAACTACTTAAAAAATTATGTTTGGCTCAGGTGTTTTGAAAAAATTCTTTTTATGTAACCAGAACAACATTGGTAGCATAAATTTGGTATAAGATCCCATTATATAAAATCTAAAGAATAAAAAAAATGAATTAATTACCATATTGATTATTAAATTATAAATTTAAAAATAATCATTATATATTGTTATGATAAATTAAACTACGTTACAATCATAGAGATGGTAGGCCATAAATATGCATGAGGAGAATTCCAAATTTTCAATGGTCACAATGGAAAGAAAGAATGTAACATTAATATAAAATTAATGATAATTAAAATGGAAATAAAATACTATTTTATCATATAAAATACTTTATCTAATTATTTTGATGTAAAACTAATCACTTCATGTTGAGGAGGCAATAGTCGACACGTTAAAAAAAATGTTATTAATTTTTACGTGTGTGAAAGGGTAATAATAAAAATGTAATATATTTTGTTCAAACAAAGTTAATTATTTAATTAATATATTATTGATTTCTTATGTCACATTTTTTTAATTAAAACCATGCTTTATAAATTCGATGTCTTGACTAGTCGAATCACATCACTTTTTGGAGGTCGTACTCCACAAATCTAAAAAAATGTTGTATTGTTAAAAAAATAAAAAAAATAAAAATGAATATTTTATATAATATTTTTAGAACAATAAAGACCTTATGAATATAATAAATATCATATATAAAACTATTTTTCATCATAATTCATAATAGGAGAGGTTATAATTAAAGAATAAGCCATCATCATTTCTTGAGGCGTTAGTTCGTCGTACAATTAAATTGTATATTCCTTACCCAATAGAAGGAATATTTTACAAGAATAAGAATAAATAATTAGATAAAAATATCTAAGTATATTTATTTTAATTTTTATTATTATATACTATTAGAATAAGTATAGTTTAGGTGCCCAATAATGAAAATAAATGTAAATATTTTGAGGAAAGATGTTATATCCTCTTAGGGGAACTAGTTTTGGTTTGCACAAAAAGGGATTACTGAAATAGATTACTAGAAAAAGGTAATCTTATAGAATGAGGGGTGTGATTATTAGTATATATTGTTTCTGTAATTTTTCAATCTAATGGGTCTTTAGTGGTGTGATGAAGTCAGATGGTTGAGTTCATTTTTATAGTGGATGAAGAGTGTCATTCTTGTAAATATTGGAAAAGTGAAGTCCAAGAATGTTTTCTATATAAGGTGTATCAAAAAATGGACCAAATTATATTAAATGGAGTATGTATTAATAATATGACCGTACATTGACTTTTGGACAAGTTATTTGTCATTTTGATCCATAAGATTATTTTTTAGTTCCTTATTCAGCTTAATTTCACCATAAACATTGAAATTAATTATAATCACTATGAATGATATTTTTAGTAAAAAAAAAGTTTCTATTTCTATGATATATTAATTATTATTATTCCATATATTGATTCCATTTGTTGAAATTATAATAATAAAACTATAATAAATTCATTTTAATTTAATTTTGTAGATGTGACGATAATGTTGGATATTAAAGTAAATATGTTAAAAAATATCTATGTTTTATATCAAATTTGAAAGTGAAATTGATTCAAGTGACATAAATTTTATTAAATTGTATAAAATTAATATATTTTTTTAAAAAATTAATAATAAAATTTATCCTTATAAATAAATGGGCCAAAAATTATTTTTGAGTTAAAATTCATTATTTTCCGCTATTCATAATAAAATGAAACTTCTATAAAATAAACCAAAAAGTAAAAATAATTTAATTATTATATTCCTATATAAAATATTTTGTTTATTTTCACATATATGATTTAAAAAAGAGCTAAAACGTTATTTTATATTGGTTCTCCATTAAGAGGATGTAAAAGTGCCTGGATAAAAATATAGGTTTTTATGTGTAATATTAGGTTTTTTCTTATTTAATGCCTATAAAATCTATTGGATGAATATTACAAAATATTTAATATATATATATATATAATAACATTGAATAATTTTAAACAATTTAATTTAGTTAGATAAGTCATCTTTGTGAGAATAAAAGAGTTTTCCATAAAACAATCCATTTATATATTCAATTGGTTCTTAAATTCATTCCTAAATAATTTATAACCAATGTATTAAATTTATATGTTGTGTAAAATAAATAATTTAATATGTTAGTTCATCATATCCATGACAGTTAGTTTATTGCCTACGATATATTCTATTATATAAAATAATAAAATTTTAATAGTATATTACTATTCAGTAAAACTCGGTCTTGCGTGTGACACAAGAGAATGATGAAACTCCTTATTGCATCCACCGTATGCTAACACATTTTTTTAATACATTTAAAGCTATAAAATATAATGAATTTATTTTAAAATGTGAATATGTTTTAAATTATCTTGATTTTATTCTCTTATAGGTGCTTGGTGTTTCGGGTAATGAAAAATATCTGATAAAATATTCCTAATTTTGATTTTTAGGGTGTGACATTTGGGTTGTTAATGATCAGTTCAATATTGATATGAGAAAAATTTTATGCTTACTGGGTAATTTAATCATAATAAACATATTATATATAAGAAAAGTGGTATGTATAATTGGAAGTACATTAAGAGAATTTAATTTAGTATTAATATATTCTAGAGGTATATATTACCATTATGTTTATTTTGTGAAATTGATTGTTGATGTATAATGATCTATTAGTTTTTGATATAATTTTAAAATTATTATTATATTTAGGCATTATATATTATTTTATTTTAACATTTTTATGTGTTATTATTATTTTCGAAATAATAAATAACATTGAGGTATCATTTGAGGGTTAAATATTTCATTGATATTGAATATAATATTGTTAATTATGAAGAATTTCATCAAATTTTAGATAATATTTTTGGATTATATAAATATAGTTTTTTAAAAAGGACTATCTATTATTACAACATTAAAACATCACATCAAAAATGGCTATGAGGATTGAACCACGATTGATGGAGAACAATGTGCATGACCAAATAATGACCTATCTGATATCATGTTAAGTTTAACATTGTTTAGTTTTAATTAAATAATATAAAAGGTATATTATATTTTAATTTTTGGATCATATATTTTATTTTATAGATAACCATGTGGTTGGATATTTATTTCCCGATAACAAAATTATTTTATTTTGGATAATGATATCAATTTTGGGAACACAATATGATTAGGGAAAGCTGAATATAATGATATTTTATTTTAGGAATAATTATTTAATAGTTTATCATAGGAATATAAGAATTAAATTTATATTTATGGGGATTCATGTTATTTATGGAAATGGTTATCATATATCTTAGATTATATGTTTATGGAATACACAATTTGGGAGATAGATGATAAATTAATATTGGAAGATGATGAAACAAAATCATTCTAGTTTTTTTGGTTTAAAAATAAATATGAATATTTTCAGTAATTTTAAGTAGATATATTTTTTGAAATGTCTACATTTATCATTAGGTATTACTATTTTTTTTGAATATAGTAGTTTTCCTCGTATAAAGGTTTACTTCATTTTGGAATCATGTTATCGTATTAAAACACATTTATTATAAATATAAAATGAGAAGATTTTTATTTTTCAGTGACATAGAGATCAATTAGAAGTTCATTTTAGTGCTTTATGCTTGAAGTTTTTCTTAAATACTCATTATTTTAAGAAGAATATGATATTATGGTGAAAATTGATTAATGGATGAAAATATACATGTTAAAGATGTATATTTCCTCATGTACATTGAGAATTTAGAAATTTTATTACTTAGTGATATGAAAATTATTTTAAATTAAAACAACATATCATTACCCTTCATATCATGAAATCAATGACCATTAACTAATAATTTATTTATATTATTGGAATTTTAAAATTTCACATAACCGTGTTCTCAATCAATCATTATATTTATATGGGATTTAGTTTTATTTTCCATATCCATTTTGTCACTTCCATATTTTTTATCATTAAATGATATAATATTACATTTTTTACATTTGTCCTTCATATTAATGTTTCACTATTTCAATGGTAAAGTTCCATTGATACTTTTTACAAAGTGCAATTTCCAAAAAGTTTTTTTGAGATGCTAAACCCTAGTCATTTTGTATAAAATAAAAAATAAATTATAATATTTATTAATGGGAGTGTTTAATATGCCAATATTTTACATGTATTGACAACATTTGATAGAAAAAAGGTACCATAATAGTAAACATAATCAAATAAGTAAATGTTATTATATAAATTTGATAATTATAATATATCCAACAAATTAGGATGTATGAATATGATTTATTAATTTATTAAATATATATTAATTAACCATGCCATATTAATTGAATTTTAAATTATTATAAAACGATCACATAATTTTTTATAATGTAATTATAATCTTCAAAAATACATCTTCTTTAAAAATGATTATTTCCCATTTTTATGAGTTAAAATAATTTTTTTATAGATATTATATAATTGTTTTTATAGATATGTACTTATTTTTGGATTTATCAATTTAAAATTATGTAATAATTTATTAGTGAGGAATTTTTGAAAGGAATTATTTAGCATTGAATGGTAAAATTATTAATTTTTTAAAAATATCCATTTAATTTTTATTAAAAAGTCTCATAATTATTTATATTTAATCTAAAACAAAATTAATTACTATTTATTCAAATATAATATAATTAAATACATATTAGTTATCATTATTTATTGTTTTTCAAATGTTCTTTTTTGGATTAATTTTTTTTCATGAAAATTGTTTTTATTTTAATTATTTCATTTTAAATTTAAATTAAATTTACGTAAAAATATTTTTTAATTTTCAAAATTATATTCCATATTTCAAATTTTGATGTCCAAATTTAGTAAGTAGTTGTTTTTTAATTTTGATCAGTATGAATATTAAAATTTGTAATTTTTATTAACACAATAAAGGGTTAATATTGTAATTAAAATCAAAAATAAAATGATATGTGATGTGATTCATTTTTCATCACCATTAACATTCGAATCATAACATCATCCAAGTGTGTGTGTAGACTATGACCACCATGAAGTGACGTGATTCATTTTTCATCACCACATATAATAAGTGATACATATATATTTATATTTAAATAATTATATTTATTTTTATGATATTATTATCATTTCAGAAATATAATAGAATAATTACATTCTTTCTATAATAATGCTCTGATTATGGAAATATTAATCAAGCATATATACGACTTACCATCTCCAGGGTTGTAACCTAGTCCAATTTTGAAATCCATTTCAAAATATTGGACTAAAAAAAATTATTGATAAATAAAATTCTCATTATATCAACATTACTATATGGGTGAAGGTATAATAATTACCACTATAACCATAGTTGACTAACCATTGACATTTTGATCCTGTGAAACAAATGTCATCAAAATATTGAATGTGATATTAATTAGTTCTATATTTGTATATACCATGTTATTAAAAGAAATATATTAATAACTAACATGATAAATTATTTAATGAAATTTTAAGTTATTTAACGTTTAATTTTTCAAAATATGAAAAGCATATGTTATTTTTCTGACATAATGTCAGGGTTTTTCATCTCAATTTTAATTTTCGGAGACTTATTGCATATTCACCACTTATTTTTGTGTGTGATGGATAGAGTAAAAAAATTATTGTTTATATTATCAACTAATCTATATTCATGGAATTTAAGGATTCATTTTTTGTTATCTTATTCATGAGGATTATGATTCAAATATTAGTAATGTGATAATGGTTTATTTCACAATCTTCTCGTTCTTCAAGATTTTTTAATTTTAAGTCTCTACTAGGGTATAATTATGTTCATTGTACATGTTTTCAAAATATTATATAAAAAACGTTTTTATTATTCTTTGATAATTTCTTTTCATTATTTTATCAAAAAAATATCTATAAAAAATTAAAAATAGTTTTCCTGTTTAATTTAGAATTTCTTACTTTTGAATTTTCTTTCAAAATTTGGTAGGTAATTTTTTTAAAATATATAGTATTAATAAATTTAACCTCCATTATTTGGACTAAAATATTTGAATCATTCATTAAATGTTTGAAATGATATTTTTTAAAAAAATTATAAATTCAATTTTTAATTTTAGGTACGTGATTTCTCAAATGTAGTGGTTATTTTCCACAATAATTTCATAATAATTTTATTTGAATTTCAATTAGGGGATGAATAAACCTTGATTATACTTATTGAAATATGTGGATTTTTCAAATGATACTATAATTTTATGAATTCACTTACTTATGAACATTGTATATTATATTTATAGTAACTGAACATATTCTTTGCAGAGTGGATATAATTGTTTCCTAAAATTTATACCATCTCTATATATGGTAATATGTGTTGATTGTATTTCAATGTATAGAGAATAATTGATTAATAAACATTATTTCATAACTATATATATTTGTTCATACTTTATATTATTAATGTAATAAAATCATCATTATATGTATAAGGAATTAATTAGAATTGATGTGATATGTGGGCTCAGTTATATAAATCCCATCAATGCATCAGTCATCTCATGAGACCATTTAATTGGATATCCTTATTTAAGAAGGGTTATAGTATATAGATTGACATTACTTTTTAACATTATTGTAAGAAAATGGGATTTATAGTTATTGTGGTTCATGATATCATGATGTCCAATAATTAAGTATTTCATTTGCAATGATTCTACTTGTTATTATCTCTGAGATTTTTAGAATGATGTTATATCTGGATACATTTTCAATTTCATTATATTGATTCAACGAAATGTGTGTTTATTTATTCTTTAGGACATTTTTGTTGTTACTAAACGAAGGGTCTTCATATATTATTTAATCATGATTACTTCTACAATGTATAACCCTTACTGAAAATTTTAGATAAGGCTTTTATTTAGATAATTTTACCCAGGTTTTCAAGAAAGGATTTCATTACATTATTCATATAATGTTTACTATATGTGGTGATTTTAGGGTGATGTGATACTAATATTTATAAATTTGTTTCTTAGGAAAATGTTTTGTAAGGAGTTTTTCATAATTCATTATAACTGTAAAATTAAATGTTCCGTAGGAATGTAAATGATAAAATACATTATTTTGACATTTAATGTATAGGATATATAAAATTTGGGTCAATAATATTGGTTTCATATCCTAAAATTTAAATTTTATTCCTTCATCCCCAAATACGATAGCGAGGTTAAGGGATGTTATAGAAATACATATCTTATATAAGGAAAATAAAACCACCATTTTTTACATTGAAAATATCATTTTATAAAAACTATAATAAAACTAATCTTGATAAATATCCTTACATTAAATTCCATAATTTTATAGAAAAATGTTTTGGATACAAGCATAATCAAATAATTAGACACAAACACAAAACAACTACACACAAAACACAACCAAAATAATGTAATTAAAACACTGAAAAATTAACCTTTAACAACTGAGAATCTCATTTAAAGATATCAAGAGTCCAGTGGAGTCAAGTAAATAAAACCTAGGTAGATACAGTTTAGTACATGTTTTTCTGTACATGGGTTGGGATGAAATATTCCAATCCTGAAACACACTTTGTTAATTTTTTGGAATCAACTGCATGGGTCCGAAATATTTTCTAATATGTGTGAGCTAACCACACATCTCTAGTTCTCCTCAACCTCACCCCAAAACCAAATAAAAATTATAATGATCAATTCCATACTAAAATAGGATGATAATAATAGTTCACATTATTTCTTGTAAAAATAAATCACAATTCAAAACCCAATATCCCCTCACAACATAAGTCATAGGATGTGAAGGTGCTAACTAGATTATCCCCTCTATTCCCTATATTTATCCAAAAACCAGAATTATATTTTTACATATATTTACTCAAATAAAATATATATATAGGTATATTATGGTATAAAAAATTTAATCTCAATACCAGATACAATTTTATAATGAACAATCATAGGATTCCTCTAGTCCATGAAATGAACCCATCCCCCCCAAACTCCCTTCATGATTTTCTAAACACCTTGAGTTTCCATCTAGTTCCTTAGAATAAAAAATACCACTGGGATTGATTAAAACCAAAATCAGCAATAAACAACAATGGATTAAGTAAATAACCATGAAACAAATAAACTAACTTGACAAATAGGTCTAAACCAACAGAAATGATCCAATTCATTCTCAGAAATATATAATTCTCTCTTAAAATAAGATAAAAAATGAATTATATATATATATATCCAAAAAAAATAATACACTAGATTGAGTAAATAATAAAAAGACTCCAAGAAGCCACTTGTTTCTCACCACCACCCCAATCACCCTTTATCGGCCTAAAAGAATAAAGAGAAGAGCCAACTGGATATGTGGAATCTGAAAAAAAAAATCCATAAGATAAAAATATCTTTTGGACACCACTACCCACTAAATATTTTCAAAATAAATCATAATTAAATTAGTCACCTCAAGAATGAAAATATATTATAATGCTTGTCTTCAAATATAACATATTAGAAAAAAATAAATACATCTCCATTATTATAAATGTCTTATTTTTTCAAAATTGAAAACAATGGCTAGAAAATTTCCCGCCATCATATTCCAAATATTTATGAAAATACGGATTCTAAAATTTGGAAAAATTTTCCCAAATAAGAGTCCTAATATAAATATTTTATTGTCTATTATCCATGTAAAATATTTTTCAATATATGATGGCCCATCACAGACACACTGGTCAATGTTAATAATCAGTCCCAATATTTACCAACGAATTTATACATATAATCCAAATAGTGATCCATAATAATGAAATCAAGGGAAATGAAAAAAATGTACAAGGTTTAGATATTCTAAATATATAATGTATAAGAAAATTTAATGTTTAGTTTGATCTAAAAGGGTATTCCAAATATAAAAAGCACATTACATTATATGAGTGTAGTATCCCTTGAACCAGATACCATAATGCACTGACATTCAATCTAGTTTTTTTCCAACTAGACAAGATAATAATCATTGTGAGTACCCCCCACGTTGTCTTTTAAAATGAGGTTTTGAGGGTCACTATCAGCTTGTTAAGAATCTAGTGTACCAAATTTGAACTCTCATATAGGAATCGATTTCCCACTACAAACATGTAATTCAGTCATGGGAATATACAAGAATATTTTAACCCCAACAAATCCCAAAAATTCCATCACCCCTAACACAAAAAAATTAATGGCCTCTTGTAATGTGAAAAAAATTAAAACAAATACATTCCCACAAAATTGGTGAAAAATAAATTCAATGAGATATGAAAACCCACACAAGCTGTCAAAACCACAATGATAAATCCAAGGCCTCGTTCCAAATAAACATTCTAAAACCAAAGTACCAATATTTCTATTAACACCACTGGATTTCTTTGGATTCCATGACCAATTCTTTATTTATAGAGACACCCTTTGAAATAGAATTCAGAAAATAATGGGAATATTCAATGACATATATAAAATTTAATTATACCAACCCTGACGGGTCTTCTTCTTTGGAACACAAAATACAGACCAAGGCCTTTATTTACATAAAATTAAAATCATATACCCATTAATTTATTTTCACAGTTGGTAAAAAACAACCACATTTAAAATATCCATTTAAAATACATTGATGAAATAATTTCTAAAACATTTATATTTAAAAACCTCACACTAATAACAAAATCAATTTTAAAACACAATTTTCAACAAATAAAAACTAAAAAATATTTCAAAATCTATCATGTATATTCAATACCAGTTAAAATTACACGTGAAATATCATAAAATGTAAATTACATGAAAACATTTCATTTCATAACTAAAAATAATAAATTCACAAGAAAACCCATTTATGAAAATCTCAAATCATAATGGAATTGATGAAAATAAATTAAAATATGTAACATACAATAATAAAGTAAATATAATGTAATTTATAAATTACAAGATAAAATTAAATTATATAATGAAAAAATTACATAGAATCACCTAATTGGTAGTAGTGTATACCACAATGAAATTGGATTCCTTCAGTGGAGACCACAGTAAAATAGATTTAAATAGAGTCTATGAACCCTAGACATAAAAACAAAAAAAATGGAACCACCTAGAACCAATTTATTTACTAAAAATTATATATTGTTTATAGGGGATTCCAAAACCCTGGAAAAAGTGTGAGGACAATGATTTATAGATGAAGAGAAAAACAAGTACTTATAATCACTTGGTGATCACCAGGTGATGAAATAGAATTAATTATAGGATGAATATGGAGCTCTTGTACTGATCCAAAAGGTAGGTATAAAATAACATGAGACATTTTGGGTGGGACCCCCTTAAATTAAATGTGAATGAAAAGGTAAGTTTTGTAAAAAAAACACCTATGATTGTGTTATAGTTTGGATGAATGGTTTTCGAAACTAGGAGTCAGCTACTCACTAGAATTTTCTTAAGACCAACACCCCTCACAATGATAACTCTAGGAATCATACAACTGTAGACCAGTGCACCAACCATACCATTAGTAACAATAAAAAACAAAGCCACACATTGACACATGTTTTACTAGACCATGAATAAGTCATGTACCACTATGAAGACAAAATAGAGAACCGGTATGGATTCTCTAAGGGAATGACCTGATGTTGATATCTACATGTGATTCCTGAAATGAAAATGAATAATTATTTCAATGTGGAATGAAATGTCTCTATATCAAAATAACATACTTGGTTTCCCTTAAAATATATGGACCCGACCTTAAAACTTTACATAATATTGAAATAAATGAATAATTCACATATATGCTATTTTCTGGTTTAGAGTTTTAGAGAATGAAGAAATAAATATTACATAACAACTTTAATATTACATGTAGACACTACTACTTAGTATCCATGTTTTTCATAAAATAAAAACTCTCAAAAAGAAACATGTCTAGTTCCATGTTTTAGACTGCATGGCTTTTCATTGATCTCATCTGTGACCCTATTCATCATTTAGTCCTGTGGAAAATATTTCAAAAACATGGGATGAGTATGAAAAGCCCAGTAAGGGTTATAAAATAAGGAAGGAAAACATTATCCCATCAATAAATACAAATCTATGAAACCATACTTTTCAATCATAGCATACCTTAAGATATTATAAGATTTTTGAATAACACACAAAAATCATAATTCATAAAGGTTACATGTGGAATTCATATCAAACTTACATAGTTTTTATCATAGTTGCAAAGGCAGTTACACTTTGAATACCCATCACAGTATATTCCCTAAATCTCTTAGGAGAAACATCATGTTTACCTCTGTCACGTTACCCAATGAATTAGAGAGCTATATCGGGCTCACCCACCCTAGGTTTATCACAGAACCACCCATATATGTAAAAAATTTCCAATAAAGATAACATAACCATAACATATAACACATGTATAAAGTAAAGATTACATTTTCACATTACAATATATCAAATAAAGATATTCAAATAAACAATGTTTTATCAAATCGTATTCAAAACCATTTAAAACGAGATTTTTGAATCAAAATGTCCCATAACACTTTGATGTTTTTAAATGAATTATAATTTTAAAACACTAATGTCCATATAAATAAATCCTAAAACCAATTTTTAAAACACGTACATTAATGTGAAATATTTAGAAGAATAAATCTTCCAAACATTTAAAATGATAATTTAGTTAAAGAGATTTATATCAAAAAGAGAGATGGTTGAATACAAATAATTGAAGAATAAATTTTAATCAGAACAATATAATATCATGATAATAAAGGGATTAATGATATAATATTTCAAAGGATGGTATATAAAACATTTAAGAGTGAATTGGTTCATAACAACAATGAAGTCTCAGTGGAAATGTAAATAGGGATGAAATCCATTTTAAAGATGGTATCCTTAAATTAAGGATAAATAAATCATATAATTATGTGTGAAAAATATCAATTCATCAAATATAAGTTTATATTAAGTGTAAAACAATCATAGGTCATTTACACATATTCATAGGATGACATATTCAAGAAGTACAAGTTGAACCGAAATAATTGATATTGGGTTAAAAGATACCTTGTAAACATTTGACAGCCTAACGACATCACATTAAAAGTCATAAAATGATTTGATGAGATTAAAAGGGTATATCATCACTTTTACATAATGTTTACATCAATTAATATATATAAGAACATATCCTGACATAATAAGATGTAAATTAAAAGACATCAGAAAAAGAAGTCTTGTAAATAGAGGAGGGTCAAAGGTCCCCTTACCGATTTGGTAACATACAAAACATACGCCACATAACAGAAAAATCATAAAATGAAGATGTAAATACTCATAAATGAAATTATATTACCCCAAGAGTACAATAATTGGCAATACAGACACTACAAAGAAGGAAATAGTGTCAAATATAGCATGAATCTCAGGGGAATAAAAAGTGAGATGAAACCCTTTACCACGTTGCAGTCAACTGAGTTGTATGATCAAAAGCTAATAACCACAAAATTATTCGAATAATACCATGAATATAATGAGAATAATGACAATATATATCAAAGGGCATAACAAAATACACCACATTCAATGAATAAGTGGTGAAATATAGAAATCTCACGGAATTAAAAGTGAGATAAGAAAATCCCTTACCTTGTGTCCAACTTGACTCGTTTGTTCCTTGTTCTTCCTGAATAATAAAATAAAGATAATTTATAATTGAATAAGAACCATTTTCTAGTTCATTACCCTTTTTATATCACTTGTAACCATGTTATAAACATTATGCAATCATTTTAGTTAATAATGGTTCTTTACTCGATATTTGGTACTCGAGTCAAAAATGAACACCTTATAATTACCAGTTGTCCATGTGGTCATTAGTCCATTATCTCCAAAATGCTATTCATGATTTAGATATCATATAAATCATATATATCCAGTATATATAGTTATTTATAAAATTACATAACATTTTTGAGATACGAAATGAAATGCACCATTCATGGAGACGGTAAGCCGTACGTACGCATGAACACTACTTTCATTTCAATTTTGTATTTTAATGGAATTCAAAAATAATGATAAATAGGAATATTATAATTCCAGTATTATAACATATATAATATGATTAACTCTATCCTTTATACATCCCACATATTGAATTAATGAGTCATATCACTTTGAGGGGGCGGTAGTCCGCACATCCTCAAATTAAATTATCGTGTTTACCAAATATAGAAACTACAAAGGTTGTCATTAAATGTAAAATACAGAAGAATAAATAAAATATACACATAATATATATTATAGATAAATATGGTTCCATCTTAATGGCCACCATGAGAGGTGGTAGGAGGTAATCAAACAATCATCATTTCGTGAGGCGTTAGTTTTCCATCCACAGAAACATTATGTTCTTCACCAATTAGATAGAGGTGAGTGTAAGTGTAGTTAAAATAATTCTCATAAAAACATACTAGTATATTTAGGATACTGATTTTGTTATAAACTAAAGTAATAAAAAGAGTTCAGGTGTTGGAGACGTAAAATAAAAAGAATATATGTTAAGAGAAACTGTTACCTTAAATTTGGGTAATTTTCTTTCGTTTGAACCAAAAAAAAATTCATGAAGTGCCTTATGCCTAAGGTAAGGCTTCTAGGATGGGGAGATGGATGTAGGGAGATTAATTGGGCAGATTTTGGATGAGCCAAATGTCTTGAGAGGTGTGAGTAATTGGATAGAAATGGTCTCCTTTTATAAGGGGGGGGGGGAGGGGCTCTTTAGGATAGTGTGAAAATATTATTTTATTACATAATGATATTAGGTTTATAAAGGTCCAAAAATAATTATAGTAGGTGATAAGATGACTCATGGTCGAAATAAAATCATCCAAAATGAATTTTTTAGGTTTTGGAAAATATTTGAATAATTATAATCCTATTTATTTAAATCATTTATTAATGAGGTAAATATTGCATCATTATTGTGTCGTGAATAATATAATATATTCGTTGTATAAAAAATATAAAAAAATTACTATCATGTAGGAAATAGTTGTAATTTTATAAATTATATTTATAGTCGAAAATATGAATTATATAACACCATATAAAAATTAATTTACTAAAAGCGTTTTGTTTATGCCATTTTGCCTTCACTTTAAATTAATTAATCTAAAGTGTCATTATCATTCATAAGTGGATCTATGGCGTTTCAAAATCGATCCAAAGATGCACATGGTCATTAATGACTCAACCAGTAATGTTTTGACAAGTGATAAGGTAATGCTGAATTATTATAATATTCCATCTACATTGAATTACCTTGTTTACCTTGAACCGCGGAAAATAAAAGTCAATAGTTTATATTCATCAAAAATTATTTTCATCTTATTGAACCACATTTTACTAACTAATAACAACAATGTATGTTGGATTTTTAAAAATCAATTCAAAAAAGTGTTAAAATTTCATTTAAATGAAAAATTCAGTTTTTTAACTACCACTAAGTGGTTTCACTATTCATCAAAAATTGATGTTTTTCATAATAATACAAATAATTCTGCCTAAGCTATAGTTGATATTCCAAATTAAAAAATGATGTTTGTTTTACCATATGATAAACATAGATGTTTCATTTATTAATTTAAAATTAATTCACATTGTTAAAACAAATAGCCTGTTTTTATGAAACAATAACTATCAAAAGATTGACACTTGTTTATGTCCAATTTCAAAGTGAAATTAATTACAATAACAAACATTGGATTAAATGGTAAAAATTTATTCTAATTAAACTTTAAATCTGATTAAAAAGATAATATAACCATATAAATAAATTATATTATAACGCAATTATGAATTAAAATACAATATTTTCACTATTCATTAAAAATGAACTTTATCAGAAAAATTCAAAAAATTTACACAAAGTAAATTTTGATGTACCAATTCAAAAGGAAGATTTATTTTGGTCATATAAAACATATATAAATTACTAAAACTATATTTAAAGAGGGTTCTCCATTAAAAGGCGTTAAATCGACCATTTACTGAATACTAGAATGTTTATGCTTAAAATTAGATTCATTCATACTTTAAGCCCCTAACATTTATTGGATAATTGTAAAAACATTTAACAAACATATATAATCATTTTTTAGTTAGTTATATTCATTCATGCCCATACAATGGATATCAATTAACTACCATTAAAAATAATAATATTATATTATTAGTGTGCAACGTAAGATTTCAATGAAACCTATTGTTTTGTATCGGGTACACCATCAAATATAGCATCCCCTTTAATGTAAAATTCATATTTAATTTAAAAATATAAAAAAATATGAAAATTTTCATGTTCTTTATTTACCTGAGATGTTACATCCTTCCCCCCTTTTAGGAATTACGTCCTCACAATTTTAAAATTGGGCTTCGAAACTTAATTAAATGTCCCACATCGAAAAAAGAGTAAATAAAACTATCAATTTAAAAGAACTAAAGATATCTTCAAAGGTAAACTAAGATAACCCATAACAGGATTCCATGAAAACATGGATATGGAGGGGAAACAAACCATAAAGTTCTTATGGAGAGTGATAGAAATCATGATTAGGAAATAATTACCACCCGAAAATCGCAAACTGGTGATGGGTTAAACAGTCTTTGAATCCATAGTAGGAAATGTTAACACACAAATTTTTTGTTTAAATTTACTTTTCATTGATGAGTTTATATATGAGATTACCTAAAAACATAAGGAAATATACTTACTTTTCAGGTATACTTTCATACATTACTAAATTTCGACCACAAACTCATCTTTTCTCCAAACGATGAGTACTCAAACTGACTTGGTCCCATTAAAAGTTCTAGAATTAAATTCTAGAGTATAACATAAACAACAAAAGATGAACTCTATATTACCCTTGTCTTTAGACATCAACTGAAACCAAAATGGTTATTACAAGATCAGATAATCCTCAAAAAGGATAATCTTTTACAAAATGAAAAACTAATCTTAATCTCAAATGTTTGTCAAACTAACCCCAAAGATCAACAAAGACCACTCAAAAAAACATTTGTCCATAAATTCTTCAAAATAATCAATACTAATATTGAAACCCCAAACTTAGAAGGATTTAAATCACATAGTCCTCCACAGTAAATCATAACCTTTATCTCCAAATAACATCGACTAATCTTAATGTCTCACACTGAAGTGTAATTAACCTAATTGCATATTCTCTATGATAGGTTAATCATTTCCATAAATAACCCAAATTAACCTACGTCCATAACAAAAACATATATTCTTATAAAATAAAATTTTGACCATTACTCCACAAATGAAAAGATAATTATTATTTGAATGACCTTTTCATATATCAAACTTCAGAGTTACACATGCTATGAAAAGTATTCTGATGTAATCCCATCATCAAAAGAGACATAATACTTTAAATCATTTTATCAGCTGAAAATCTACTATAACTTTTTAATCCCTTATATATTTACTTCTTACTCATTCAAAGTTAAACAAGACCCATTAACCATTCCTTTTCGAATTATTCAGAAATACTTCTTTCCCATATACAAAATCATGAGACATATCCTAAGATTCAATAATATTAGAACATATGGTAAGAAATAATCCATACCTTTCATTGGTCATTTTCAGTTTCTTCATCCTCAATCTGAATGTCATTAGGTCTTGGAAAACATATATTTGTATGATCTTGGTGATCCTATTCCTGGAACTTTTTCATAAGACATTTTTTTGTATAATAACCATGCACACAATTTTTAAAACATTCAATTGATCCCTTAGAATGAACTTCTTTTCCTTTTCTAGAGTCAACCAGACGCTTCCTTTTTCCATTGTAGGTTCTTGCTTTATGACAATAATTTCCACATCTATAGCATCTTCTTGTCCCATTAAAACACTTTTCTATGTGTTTCTTTCTACATCATTGACACATAGGTTTTTGAACATACATACATTTATAATTATTTCCTGAACATCTGTAGGGATTTGTTTCTCGCATATATGATACCTTATAAAAATTAGCATGGTTCAGGTGGTCAATCATGACTCCAGATAGTTGGTTGAGAACATCCACAAGATATCTCATTGCAGCTCCCATTTCATTCAGTTGCCCATTTAGAAAACCATCACAGTTTTCTTCACATCCAATATTACTTTGGTGCCCGCTAGATCCAGCCATTTACTACAACCAAAAAGGTCAGTGTTAGTATATTAGTAAAATCATCATATAATATCTTATGAGGAGGGTAAATAATAAGATATACTTATTCATGTTATCATATACTCATTCAACTTATCTATGATAACATTGACTCTTTCTAATAAACTAACCATTATGGTTATGTCACATGTTCTTAAATGACACCCTAACCTCTAAAGTTATCTAAACCGACCTCTAATACCAACTATAATGACTCAGCCTTAAAACATTGCAAAATATTGAATTAAATGAATAATTTGCATTGAAAATATTTCCAAGTTTATTGTTTTAGATAATTAGGCAATAACTATTACATAACAACTAGAATATTACATGTAGACACTACTACTCAATATCCATGTTTTTCATAAAATATAAAATCGTAAAAAAACATGTCTAGTTCCATGTTTTAGATTGCATTACTCTTCCTTGATCCCATCCTTGACCTTATTCATCTTTAAGTCCTATGGAAAACATTTAAAAAACATGGGATGAGCATAAAAATCTCAATAAGGGTTATAAAAAAAGGAAGGAAAACATTATCCCATCAATAAATACAAATCAATGAAACTAAACTTTTCAATCATAACATACTTTAAGAAATCATAAGATTTATGAATAACACACACAAATCATAATTCATAATGGTTACTTATGGCATCAATATCAAACTTACATTGTAGCTATCACAGATACATAAGGAGTTACACTTGGAATACCCATCCGAGTATATTCCCCAATTCTCGTAGGAGAAACATCACATTTACCTCTGTCACGTTACCCAATGCTTTGGAGAGCTATCTCGGGCTCACACGCCCAAGGTTTATCACAGAACCACCCATATACGTAAATAATGCCCAATAACAATAACATAATCATAACATATAACACATGTATATAATAAAGATAACATTTTCACATTCCAATATTTCAAATCAAGATATTGAAATAAACAATGTTTTATCAAATCAGTTTCAAAACCATTTAAAAAGTGATTTTTGAATCAAAGTGTCCCATACCACTTTGAAACATTTAAATGAATTGTCATTTGAAAACATTAATGTCCATATAAATAAATCATAATACCCATTTTGGGAACATATATATTAATGGAAAATATTTAGAAGAATAAATCATTAAAACATATAAAATGATATTTTAGTCAAAGATTTTTTTAACCAAAAGAGAGATGCTTGAATACAAATAATTGAAGAATAACTTTTAATCAGAACATTATAATGTCATGAGAATAAAGGGATTCATGATATAATATGTCAAAGGAATGTATATACACTAAATAATTGTGAATTAGAGCATAACAACAATGAAGTCTCAGTGGAAATGTAAATTTGTATGAAATCCATTATAAAGATGGTATCCTTAAATTAAGGATAAATAAATCACATAAATATGTGTGGAAAATATTAATACCCCTAATATAATTGTATAATATGTTTAAAACAATCAAAGGATATTCATATAGATTAATAGGATGACATATTCAAGATGTACAAGTTGGACCCAAAGAATTGAAATTGGGTTAAGAAGTTCCCTTGAAAAAATTCAATAGCCTAAATACGTCACTTTAAAATTCAGAAAATTGGTTGATGAGATAAAAAGGATATCTCATCACATGGAAATAATGTTTACAAAAATGAGGATATAGAAGAACAAATCCCAATGTAATAAGATGTTATTTAAAATACATAACAAAAATTACTCTTTTAAATAGAAAAGGGTCAAAGGTTCCCTTACCAATTTGGTAACATAAAAAACATATGCCACATGAAAGAATGATCATAAAATGGAGAATGCAAATAATCATAAATTAATCTATATTACACTATGTGTAAAATCATTGGATGTAAATACACCACACTAAATGAAATAGTGGCAAATATAGCATGAATCTCACAGGAATAAAAAGTGAGATGAAACCCTTTACCACGTTGCAATAAACTGAGTCGTATGACCAAAAGTTAATAACCACCAAATAAATCACAAAATACCATGAATATAATGAGAATAATGATAATATATATCAAATTTCAGAACACAAGACACCACATTCAATGAATAAGTTTTGAACAATGAAAATCTCACAGAATTAAAAGTGAGATAAGAAAATCCCTAACATCGTGTCCGACTTGACTCGTTTGTTGCTTGTTCTTCCTCAATAATAAACTAAGTTAACTTATACTGGCTTAAGATTATATTTCATGTTTATTATACTTTTTATATCACTTGTATCCATGTTATAAAAAATATGCAATCATTTAATTAAATTATGGGCATTTGGTCAATATTTGGTACTTGAGTCAAAAATGAACACCATATAATTACCAGTTGTCCATCTAGTCATTAGTCCATTATCTATAGAATGATATTCATGATTTATATATCATATAAATCATATATATAGAGTATATATATTTATTTGTAATAGTACATAAGATTTTTGAGATGATAAATGAAATGCACCGTTCATGGAGACGGTAAGTCGTACGTACACATGAACACTATTTTCATTTCTCTTTTTTATTTTAATAGAATTAAAACATAATGATACATAGGTATATTATAATTCCAGTATAATATCATATATAATATAATTAACTCTATCCTTTATACATCCCACATATGGCATTAACGATTCATATCACTTTGAGGGGGCGGTAGTCCGCACATCCTCAAACGAATTTATCGTGTTTACCCATTATGGAAAGCATAATGGTAGGATATAAATATAAAATAAAGAAGAATAAAGAAAATATAAACATAATATATGTCATATATAAATACATTACCATCTTAATGGCCACCATGTGAGGCGGTAGGAGATAATAGAACAATCATCTTTTCGTGAGGCGTTAGTTTTCCATCCACATAAACAAAATGCTCTTCACCCATTAGATGGAGGGGTGATTATGTGTAGTTAAAATAAATCTCAAAACAACATCCTAGTATACTGGGGATACGTTTTTTGTTATAAAATAAAGGAATAAAATGTGTTTAGGGGTTAGAGAGGTAAAATAAATACAAAAAGATATTAAGAGAAACTGTAACCTTTAATTTGGGCAACTCTCTTTGGTTTGAACAAAAAGAATTTCTTGAAGTGCCTTATGCCTAAAGTAAGGCCTATAGGAGTAGGATAGGGATGTAGAGAGATTAATTGAACAGATTTTGGACGATCCAAATGTCTTGAGAGGTGTGAGGAATTATATTGAAATGGTCTTCTTTTATAAGGGGGAGGAGGGGCTCTTTAGGAAAGTGTGAAAATATTATTTTATTACATAATGATATTCGGTTTCTAAAGGTCCAAAAATTATTATAGTATAAGATAAGATGACTCATTATCAAAATAATATCATCCAATAAGAATTGGACAGGTTTTGCATAATATTTTAATCATTATAATCTTATTAATTTAAATCATTTATTAATGAGGTAAATACTGCATCATCATTGTGTCATGAATAATATAATATATTCAATGTATAAAAATTATAAAAAAACTACTATCACATAAGAAATATTTTTATATTTATAAATTATATTTATAGTTGAATATATGTCTTATATAACACCATATAAAAAATAATTTACTAACAAATTTTTCTTTATGTCATTTTTGCCTTTACTTTAAATTAATTAATCTAAATTTTCATTATCATTCTTAAGTGGGTCCATGGGTTCCAAAAATCTCCCCAAATATTCCCATGGACATTAATGACCCAAAAAATATGCTTTGGACAAGTGTTATGGTAATTTTAAATTGTTATAATATTTTTTTACCTGGATTTACAGTATTTAGCTTTAACGGAGGTAAACAAAAGTCAAAAGTAACTATTCACCAAAAATTATTTTCATCATATTGAACCACATTTACTAACTAATAACAACCATGTATGTTAGATTTTCCAAATTCAATTCACATAAGTGGTAAATTTTAATTTAAATGAAAAATTCAGTTTTTTAACTACTACTTAGTGGTTTCACTATTCATCAAAAATTGAAGTTTTTCAGAAAAATAACAAACATTCAGCCTATGATATATTTGATATCCAAAATTCAAAAATTATTTATATTATAAAAAATTATAATCATATAAGTTTCATTAATTAATTTAGAATTAATTCCAGTTGTTAAAATAAAGAGCGTGTTTTTAAGAAATAATAACAATCAAAAGGTTGACACTTGTTTATGTCAAATTTCAAAGTGAAATTAATTTCAATGACCAAAATTGTATTAAATGGTAAAAATATATTCTCATTATACTTTAAAACCAATTAATAATATAATAAAACCATTAAAATAAATTATATTATAATGAATTTTTGAATTAAAATACAATATGTTTCACTATTAATTAAAAAATGAACTTTATCGGAAAAATTACAAAAATTTACACAAAGAAAATATTGATTTCCCCATTCTAAAGAAGGATTTTATTTGGTAATATAAAACATATATAAAAGAAAAAAACTATATTTAATAAGGTTTCACCATTAAAAGGCGGTAAGTCGACCATTTACTGAATATTAGAGTGTTCATGCATAAAATTAGATTCATTCATACTTTATGCCCATAAAATTTATAGGATAATTGCAATAATACTTAACAAACATATATAAACATATTTTACTTAGTTATATTCATTCCCTCCAGTAAAATGGCTATGCAATAAATACCATTTAAAATAATAATATTATATTATTAGTGTGCAACATAAGATTTCAAAGAAACTCGTGGTTGTGTATTGGGTACGCCATCGAACATAGCATCCCCATTAATGTAAAATTAATATTTAATTAAAAAATATTAATAAATATGAAAAATTTCATGTTCAAAATTTACCTGGGATGTTACATAAACCATTCACCTTAACTATGTATAGAACAAAACCACATAAAATTTCTATGTTCTGAGATGACACTCAAAAGAATCAAAAGATGAACCAAAACATCATATGAGAATACAAAACCAAAAAACCTTGACACAAGGGATTTAAAATCCTTAATAAATATTTCTACTATATAACAATCTAGTCTAGATTTATTTTTTATGTACCCTATAAAATAATTTATATAATGTATAATGGTGTTTATCTATCAGCAATGTACATAATGAAATGGACGAAATTCTAAATATAGTTGAACCATCGATTGGAATATCATATTAATGAATGGTGGAGGGAAGAACATCTTTGATTAACTGGTCATAACATGAATTTTATTTTCCAAAGTCTGATTTTTTTCTTCTAAATATCATTATAGCTTGTAGCATTGAAAATGTAAAAGAGGTTTGTTTATGATGGACATTATTAGGTGAAATCTGATATAAATTATAACATCTCATGTAAATGAAGAATAAGATATTTTCATACTTAATAGTATTTGTTAATTAAATATTAATTTTACTTAAAAAGTTTTTCTATGTTCGATAGCATACCCGATATGCAACAACCAGTTTCTTTGAAATCTTACGTTGCACACTAAAAATATAATATCATTATTTTAAATGGTAGTTTACTTCTAGTGGTTATATTGGTGGGAATGAACGAAACTAACTACAATATGAGTATACATGTTTTTTAAATGTATTTACATTTATCCAACAAAAAGTTAGAGGCTTAAAATGTGAATGAATTTAATTTTAAGCATAATTTACATGAAAAGGACGATTTACCACCTTTTATTGGTGAATCATCCTTAAATATAGTTTTGGTAACTTTAATACATTCTATATGAACATATATAATCATTTTCTAGAATGGAGACATCAAAATTTTCATTTTCTATATTTTTGAAATTTTTCTGATAAAGATAATTTTTTAGTGAATAGTGAAAATATTGTATTTTAATTCAAAACTACATTTTAATATAATTTATTTATATGGATAGATTATCTTTTTAATTGGTTTTAAAGTTTAATTAGAATATGTTTTTCCCATTTAATCCAATTTTGGACATTGGAATTAATTTCACATTGAAATTGGACATAAACAACTGCCAATATTTTGATAGTTATTATCTCTGAAAAACACGCAATTTGATTTAACAATGGATATTAATTTAAAAATTAATTAATAAAAATTTAATGTTTTGAATATGGTAAAATAAACATCATTTTTTAATTTGGTATATCAAATATATCTTAGGATGAATTTTTGGTATTTTTTTTGAAAAAATTCAATTTTTGATGAATGGTGAAACCACTTAGTATTAGTTAAAAAAATGAATTTTTCATTTAAATGAAATTTTACCACTTCTGTGAATTGAATTTCGAAAATTCGATATAAATGGTTTTTATTAATTATTAATATGTGGTTCAATTAGATGGAAATAATTTTTGGTGAATAGTAACTTTTGACTTTTATTTACCATGGTTAAAAGTAAATAATGTAATTCAAGGTAAAAAATATTATAATAATTAAAAATTATCTTTGCACATGTCAAAAACATATTGGTTGAGTCATGTATGACTATTTTCATATTTGGGACGACTTTTGGACCCCATGGGGCCACTTATGAATGATAATGACACTTTAGATTAATTTCCTTAAACTAAAGGAAAAATGATATAATCAAAAATCATTTAGTAAATTAATTTTTATATAGTGTTATATAATTTATATTATCATCTATAAATATTCTTTAGAAATAAAATAAGATTTCCTACATGATAGTATTTTTTTAATAAAAATTTGACATCAAATAAATTAAATTATATATGACACAATAATGATGGAATTTTTACCTCATTAATAAATATTTTAAATAAATAAGATTATAATGATTAAAATATTTTCCAAAACCTGTCCAATTCCTATTAGATGATTTTATTTCAATGATGAGTCATCTTATCTTAGACGATAATGATTTTTGGACCTTTAAAAACCGAATATCATTACATAATAAAATAATATTTTCTCACTTTTCGAAAGAGCCCCTCCTTCCCCCTAATAAATGGAGACCATTTCTATCCAATTCCACATACCTATCAGGGCTTTAGTCTCATCCAAAGTCAGCCCAATTAAGCTCCCTACATCCCTCTCCTTCTCCTAGAAGCCTTATCTTAGGCAGAAGGCACTTCAAGAATTTATTTTGGATCAAACCAATGAAAGTTACCCAAATTAAAGGTTACAGTTTCTCTTAACATATTTTTTTTATTTAACTTCTCCAACCCATAAACTCATTTTATTTATTTATTTTTGTAATGTCCTAGATCTAGGTGCCACTCAACGGGTTCCCCAAACCCAGTTGGTCACATGACCTCAAGCGCATTTCCCCCAACACAAGAGGTTGCTGACTAGAAGTGAGGGCCCAGGTCTGATTGTGGGGAAACTATGCCCTCATTTGTAAATGTGTAGAGCAGCGGAAAAGATAAATAACCTAAAAAAGAGGAAGTGGTAGAAAAAATACAACTGAAATTTTCAACTAATGTAAAATAGAATCAGTAGTCATATATATAAAGATGCAGCATGTCTCTAATTCTTTGAAAGCAGCCAGAACAAGAAACACTGCAATACAATACAATATAACTCAAAGTACAAGGTACAACCAAACAAAACAGTGCAGAGTAAACAGAACACAACATCATCACATGCCAAAGCTCAGGCTCATTCTCTCCCACTCCTCTGCATCAATCAAGTACCTGTATAGGGACCCATACCCTTATGCACACATGCAGAAATGTAATCTGTTTGGGCCGAAGACATGACCCAAATAGGGTGTGAGTATTAAATCTCAGTAGGCAACCACCAAAGGAACATTCCAAACTATTAGTGATAATGTGCAACAACTATGTTCAAAAGTAAATGAAGTTAAATAGTAAGTACTAAAAAGTAACTATGACAACTAGTTTTATTTACTTCTTAATTATTACTTATTAATTCAATATAATCGAATTATATGTTCTCGAGATTCAGCCTCTGCCGACAATCTCCAATAAAGTGGAACAACAAAAATCACATCAATGAATATTCCAAAGTACCTTTCCCTTAGGATAAACAGTACCGTTCCCTCAGGCTAATCTAAAACTTTCCCTAAGGCCAAAGTGAAACGAAACCCTAAGCTATCTTCCCTCTGTCATAACGCGTATTTCCATTAGGCATACGAATATTTCCCTTAGTCATCAGAATGTTGACCTCATCCTAAACAACCACTTTCCCTCAATACTTATCCTAAAGTGAATTGAACAGAAGAAAGTAATTGGGCCGAGCACAAAACATAGTAAGAAATTTATATATAAATCCTCTCAAGGAAAATTCAAACACAATATAAACATGGCATACCCTCGGTTATCCTATCCAAATGTCTAAACAGAGGAATGCACCCATGGGGTGGTCCTGAATCCAAGTAATGATCCCAAATAGCAGTTTTTATTAAATTTAATTGCCTATACAATTCTAGGTATTTAATACAGCCAAGGCCTCTTCCACACAACACCCCAAAATGGGTTTCTAGCACAACGATACACAATTTCAATACCATAGTTGGAAATAAACATCAAACCACCTACCTCGATCACCCCAGATAAATATACCTAAAAGATGCTTCTTGAAATTCCCAAGAATGATGTAGATCCAGGAATAACAACCGCACGATCAATCCTAAATAACTCTCCCTCAGAAAAGAATTATTAAGAAAGGATCTATGAGAAGGAAGATCTTACACGTGCGGTTCCATGGAGATCGACGACATAGGAATCAAGTTCCCGGTGTGCGGTCGGGAGATCCTCCAAGATCCGACCATTTCTCCTGCTCTCCTCCGGCGTTCTAAGATTACTTTGTGAATAGAGGAGGATACTTTCTGTTTTAAGTGAAAAAAAACAAACAGCACGTTGTATTCTCTATTACATGGTGTGTACTTCTCATTTTTTTAACTATTCCTCTGGCGGCTAAATTCCACTGCGGCACTATTCATAGTTCAACATGAGTACATGATGTGTATTCCCGATTACACATTGTGTAATGTCGCTCCACTGGCGGCTGCCTCCACCACCTTACTATTCACCTGCCGACTAAATACACGACGTGTAAATACCCAATACATGGTGTGCAATCATTTTTTACACCCTTCATTACTTACTGGCCTACATGCCCTATGTACCCATCCAGCATGGCCAAAGTACAGGGCGTTTGGAAAAGTACACAGTGTATAGTCACCAAATTTGGGATTTTCCCAATTTTCCTTATTTTCTCAAAAACATTTAAGCAAAAAGGAAAAGAAGAAACTCATACCACAAGATGAAAAAGTGGGTTCTTACAAACATCCCCCTTAAATCAATTCGTTCCCAAATTTCCCTTCCAAGGGTGGTGATGATAAAGCTCAGAACGACTCTGGCCACTGAGCACATACGTTGGTCTCCTGCTCGCATGTTTTGTCATGCACTCAGCCATGCGGCTATAACACCCGTACAAGAGGAACTGATGAACCTTAGAGAACCTTCGTTCTCCTATTAACGATATGTATCAGATGATCTTCAAAGGATGCATCGATCTATAGCGCAACCTCATCGAGATTAAATACATGAGATGGGTCTAATTGATAAAGGCACATCTGAGATACATGGAAGACATTGTGCATGGCCCGATACCTCTGTGGTAACTACAAATGATAGGTAACCGGCCTGACTATCTCCAGAATCTCAAATGGCCCAACATACCTCGGTGAATGTTTACCATGTCTCCTGATCCGCATATGTCCCAACCTCGGTGAAACACGTAAGAAAACCTGATCCCCAACAATGACCTCTAAGTGTCATCTATAGTGATCAACATAAGATTTCTAACGAGACTCTGTGGTATCCATCTGCTTCTGAATCAACTGGACTTTCTCTGAAGTCTCCTGTAATAGACATGGTCCCAGTAATGCTTCCTCACCAGCCACCAACAAGCACAAAGTTGATCGACATGGCCTACCATATAAAGCATCGTAAGGTTCCATCTGAATAGTTTGCTGAAACTGTTATTATAGGAAAACTTGAACAGGGGTGTGTGCTTCTCCCAAGAGCCCCCAATGTCTAGGACGCATGCACGTAGCATGTCCCCAAGCACCTGAATCGTACGCTCTGACTGACCATCGGTCTAAGGGTGTTTTTAAGAACTCGTACCTTCTTTTTTAGGTTCGTTTTTCCTTTCTCTGGAGTTTTTGAGAAAAGTGGAGTTTCTTGAATGTTTTGAAGTACACACTGTGTACTTTATTGCCGTTCGAGTTCATGTGCTGACCATTTCATGGCCACACCCACAACAATGTAGGGGTGACATGGAGGCTGCCTAAAGAGGAGTATATAAAAGCCTAGTACACGCTGTGTACTCCGAAATTACACAATGTGTACTTTTTTCATTAAATGGAATGGGGTCACGTCTTATCCCCAGAACCGTCTTCTTTTACAACATATTTTACTGAAATCATTCCGTATGGCCACTGATCTTTTCTGATCCCCTGATCCTCCGTCCATTCTCTGAATCGACCTCTGTCGATTGTCTTGGAACCACAACTATATTCTCTTCCTTATTCTAGATATTCTTTTTCCAATTCCTCCACTTTTTCATGTTATCATGGTTTGATCATTTTGGACGTTTTCCTATCATGGGTTGATCATTTTTAATGTTTCTCCATGCATGTTTTGCATGTTTATGACCATTTGGTATAGTTTTTCATATTAGTATTTTTCTAGTTTCCATGCCTAGTTTTGTAGGATGGAGTGATATTTTTATGACATGTAGAAATGATGTATAATGGTAGCCTAGTAGTTCTAAAGGATAAATTGGCCTTTACGTGAAGCGATACTTTTTGATTTCACACAGGGATGTGAGAACCTAGTGTAGTAGACCATAAATAGAATGGACATAAGGTCTTCTCTATAGTGTCTTTAATTTATGATGAAAGACTATAGTGGGAATTGACTTTGAGTGATTCCTCAGAGTGTCTGTAGTTCCTTGACATGGGCCATAGGGGGAATGAGACGCTGAGTGCTTCCCTAGAGTGCCTTTAGTACGATACGAGACTGTAGTGGGAATTGACGGTGAGTGCTTCCCCAGAGAGTCTATTCTTTCTTTAGATGAAACAGAGGTGTGAGACTATGTGTGCCTCCCAGAGGGTTGCTAGTATTTGTAGGTTGAACCAGAGGGGTTAGGCTGTGAGAAGCACCAAGAGGTTACCTGTTTGTTCTACTTTATTGAGTGTCTACTTACTTGTATATAAATTATATGATAGAAACTGTGGATTGTTTGCTGTTTAGTACTTCCCTATTTATTTTTTATAGTAATTTTACCTGAAATATACTCACTGACTATTAGGTACATATCTTTAAGTGGTTGCCTATTGGGATTTAATGTCACGGTTTGTTTGGGTCATGCTTTTGGGCCCAAACAGATTATATTGTTGCAGGTAAAGATAAGGGCAAGCGCCCTTCTACGGCAGGTTCCTGATTACACTGGAACTGGAGAGCGTGGGACCAAGTTGAGGCTTGAGATACTGAGGAGTTTCTCATCTATTTTTCTTTTGTAATTTTTTTAGTACTGTATTCAGCATTCTGACTTGTTTGGATGTTTTCCTAGAGATATATGTATCATGCACCATTTACATATATTTCTACTCCAATTGTTTATTTCTTTGTCTTCTGCTGTTATTTTTGTTGGATATTTACTGCTTCCACTGATGCATGTGTTGTTACTTTTGCTATGTACTCTACCAATGAGGGAATAGTTTCCCCACTATCACACCATATTCCCTCGCTTCTAGTAGGTAGCCTCTGGCGTTTTGGGAAATATTCTTGAGGCCCTGTGACCAACTGGGTATGGGGTGCCTCTGGGTGGCTTCCGAAACAGGGACATTGCAATGTGGTATCAGAGGATTTCTTTTCTCTTGAATTACTATTTGGAGCCTATAGACAGTGATAGGATGGAATAGGTACATGGTAATAAGTTGTGCCATGGAGTATCTAACCCGTGTATAGGGAAAAGCCATCCTACCTCATTTATTGTAATTTTATGGGTTTGAAAATTTACAGTTGATTTGATTTCACCATTGGGTGATTCACAAGCTTTGTGTTGTTACCATTGTTGTTATTACAGTTCTATTTCTGTCGCAACCTGATGAGATGAGGGTATTCCATCTCATGCATCATATAGGCACTTGTTATAAATCACATGCCATGAATTCTTTCCATGCCATCTAGGATGAATTAGCGATTGAATGTTGTTGTGATAGACGTTGTATAGATTATGAATTCTGTTGTGATAGATGCTTTGATAGAATCCCTATAGTTTTATAGGGAATTTTTTTGTGTAGTTATTTGCTTAGTTGGAGGCAAAGTTTGGTTCTTGGGGTGTTATGGTCCCTCATGGACTGGAATTTGGTGGATCATTACTTATTTCCTTATTATAACATGAATAAGATTCCAAACTCTGATTCATATGGAGTATGGGCCCTCACGGATTGGAATTTGGCACCTTAATGCTTGTTTTCTGTGTTTTTTGGGCTCTGGATCAATTTCTGTGGCTACTGTCTGGAAAAAACCTAGAATACACGGTGTGTACTTTATGAATACACACCATGTAGTTTATAACCGTGTCACTGAATGTGTGGAAAAAGACATGGGGTTATGAAAAATCTTCCTAGAACATGCCGTGTACTGGTTGTGCATGCCCTGTTGTGTAATCCTAGGAGTCCGAACATGTTGTTAACAACACAGTCGGTGATGTCTCTTCTTATAGATGTTGTTTCCACGTGTAACACACCGTGTAATTTGACCCAGGTACCTGGCCGTGACATGAAAAACATGGGATGGTGTCATCCTTTAATACACACGCCATGTCCACCTGGAACACATTGTGTAAGTGTCAGCCATGTAGCCGACCATGTAGCTAACCACACAGTCTATTGGGACTTATTGATACTAGTAGTGTCCTTCTGGAACACACTGTGTAGTGTGACATGCGTACACATGTCTTTTCATGAACAACATGGTCCAGGTTAATGTTGTATAGTCCACGCCGTGTAGGACTTCTACACGCCATGTAGTCTTTCCTTAGGAAAGAGTCTTGTGGCTTAGGTGTGTGGCTTAGCCATGTAGAAGGACTCATGGAGGGAAAGGGGACTCAAGTACATTCCATGTATGGGGAAAACATTTCCTGTGTCTAGGGTGTTACACGACCAGTCTGGATAGGATTACACGCCCATGTGAATGCCTTCAGGGAACACGTCGTGTAGTAAATGTACACGTTGTGTAGTCATGTTTTTTAAAACATGAGGGCTTTATTTTTTATGTTCCCTTATTAAACTATTGTTTTCAGGCCATATTATTCTTGATCTAAGGTGTGCGCTTGACCTTGGAGAGTCATTCCACTTAGATGTCCTTCTTTTGTTCCAGCCTTGGCACTATCCATCATTCCATACACAGGTTGTGATTTACAGTTACAAGAGAGTTTTTTTTAAGGTTCATGCAGACCGTTCGAGGAGATCAAAGTAGGCAGGATGCATCTTCAGGTAGCCAGGTGGTAGGATACTAGTGTGGAAGGGCTGGACATATGAGGACGTAGTGCAAGATGGACCCAATGGAGTGTCGATCTTGCGGCAATATGGGTCACCTCTAGTGTTTCTGTTAGGATTTCTCACCAGCAGCTAGTGATAGAGGTTCCTTGATGACTCCACATTCAGGAGCAGCGCCTCCAGTTTTTTACCAGTATAGGAACTGGAGTTCTTCTGGCCGTTCGGGCCGAGGTGGAGGTCAAGGCAGGGGTGGTCAGTCACCGGTCTTCCAACAATTGCAGGGTGGATCAGCTCATAGCGGTCAGGAAGGGTCACAGGGTCATGGAGCAGGCCAGACATTTGTGATGGAGCAGTCCTAGCAGGAGTAGGATACCGGACCTTCAACAATTTGAGGTATGATCTTAGTAGCCTCAGTTTTATCTTCTTCTCATTTCCATACAGGGGCTTCCATAGCTTTATCTCTATTGATGTTGTGGAGAGCCTTGGACTTTGTAACTTGTCTTCTTCTGATATGTTGAATCTAGACACACCCTTGTGGAATAGAATATTTAGTGTGCGTCAGTGAAGAGAGTTCCCTCTTGAGGTTGCGGGGTGTCACTTTTTATGGGACCTCTATGTCCTGAAGATGACAGGTTATGATGTCATTCTCAGAATGGACTGGCTAGTTCTCTTCTAGGAAGTCGTCGACTTTTATCATCGTAGGGTGATTTTCAGATCACCAGAGGGAGGATATATTCTTCATAAGGGTGAGTGGGATGTCCAGGTGAGTAGAGGGGGTCCATTGAATCATGGGTTCGGAGGAGTTACATCCCAGATTTCTAGTCTTTATCTGTATGACCAAGGGACTTCACAGTTAGAAATTCCGCCAGTGGTGGATCGTTTCAGGGATGTATTTCTAGAGGACTTTTCAGGTTTCCCTCTAGAGCGTGAGGTGGAATTTTCTATTGAGATCATGCCAGGGGTGGCACCGATGTCCATTCATTCTTATAGGAGGGGTACACCTGAGTTTCAGGAGCTCAAGAAGTAGTTTGAGGAGTTGAAGGAAAAGGGTTACATCCGAACTAGTACTTCACCTTGGGGTTCTCCTATCCTATTTGTGAAGAGGGAAGATGGAACCCTTAGGCTTTTTGTGGATTATTGGAAACTGAACCAGTTGACAGTCAAGAACCAATATCCCTTTCATAGGATAGAAGACCATGTTGACTAGCTTCGAGGAGCTCGGGTCTTCTCGAAGATAGATTTGAGGTCCGGTTATCATCAGTTGCGTGTTAGACCATCTAATATACCTCTTACAGTTTTCCAGAGAAGGTATGGTCTATACGATTTTATGGTTTTGTTGTTTGGTCAAATGAACGCACCTGCAGTTTTCAAGGCAATGATGAACCGATAGTTCCATCCATACTTGGATTCCTTCATGGTGGTTTTCATGGACGGCACCTTGGTGTACTCTCACACATGACATGACCATGATACCCATCTTTAGATTGTTTTGAGTACACTGAGAGAGCATCGATTATATGCTAAGATCTCAAAGTGCCATTTTGGGATGGATCAGATTCACTTTTTCGGTAATGTTATCTCAGACACAAGAAATTAGTAGACCCAGAGAAAGTGAGAGCACTAGTTTCCTAGGAGCATTCGAAGAATATCTTCGAGGTGAATAGTTGTCTAGGGCAGGCTCAATACTTCAGGCATTTCATACAGGACTTTTCATGCTTAGCAGCACCAGGGATGGGTCTGACCAAGAATGGTGTGATGTTCTTATGGGAAGATTCTTGTGAGACAACCTTTCAGGATTTGAAAGGGTGGTTGAATTCATCACTGATACTAGTCTTTCCAGATCCAGGAAAGAGCTACACTATTTACTATGACACTTTAGTTACTGGGCTAGGATCTGTGCTTATGCAGGGAGATGGATTCATCGCGTACAGGTCTCTGCAGTTGAGGCCATATGAGAAAAACAACCCGACACACGATCTGGAGTTGGTAGTAGTTTTAAATGCCTTACGCTGTTGGAGACATTATTTTCTAGGAGAGCATTTTGTGGATTTCACTGACCCCAAAAGTATCAAGTAAATATTCACTCAGCGTGATCTGGATCTAAGACAACATAGGTTGTTAGAGTATCTTCATTCCTTGGACTTTGAGCTTTCATATAATCCAGGTAAAGGCAACACAATGGATGATGTGTTGAGAAGGAGGACTCAGATACAAGCATTTCAGGAGGCCAGTAGTGAGAGGAAGCTTATGGCTCTAATCTCTGAGATGCTTTTGGAGGTGCATGACAGGCAGGGGCAGAATTTTTTATCTTCTGTAGCTATTACCTCTGCACTTGTTGATCGAGTACGAATGGTGAAGCTATTAGTATCTGAAGGCCTAGTCCTATGGGAAAGCATGTCAGGAGAGGACCCTATTCTTGGATGGACAGTGGGTGAGGATGAGATCTTGATTTTTGAGTGACGTGTATGAGTGCCATCAGACATACCCGAGGAGATGATGTGGGGTTTTCGTTCCTTAGTTTGGGAAGTTCATCCTTGCATCACCAAGATGTATCGCGATCTTCACCGCTGGTATTGGAGTCCAGGTATGAAGATAGATGTTTCTGGTTTTGTCATGAGGTGTTCCACATGTCAGAAGGTGAAATCGGAACATCAGCAACCAGTAGGTCTTTTAAACCAGTTACCCATTTCGGAGTGGAAGTGGAATGATGTCGTAATGGAATTCATCACAGGTTTTCTGAGATCACCTCGAGGGAGTGATGATGTTTGGGTTTTCATCGAAAGTCTTATGAAGGTTTCTCACATCTTGCTGATCAAGTTGACCTTCAATGTTGATGAGCGGGGATGTTTGTACATCCACGAGATTGAACATCTACAAGGAGTTCCACACTCCATTGTTTCATACAGGGATGCATGTTTTACTTCTTGGGTCTGACAGGGAATTCAGAAGGCTTTGGGTACACATGTACTTATAAGTACATCATTCCATCCCCATACAGATGGTCAGTCTGAGAATACGATTTAGGTGCTTGAGAATATGTTCTGATCATGCATTCTAGACTTTTGAGGTTCTTGGGAGAAGCATATACTTCTTGTAGTGTTTTCCTACAATAATAGTTATCATGAAACTATTCAGATGCACCTTATGAGGCTTTGTATGGTAGGATATTCCGATCACCCTTATGTTGGCTGGAGGCAGGAAGGCAGCTTTGCTAGGACCTCATCTTGTTTTGGAGACCACTGAGCAGATAGAGTGGATTAAGAAGAGGATTTCTAAGGCACAGTCTCGTCACAAGTCTTGTACTGATCAGCGAAGAAGACCATTGGTGTTCGAGGTTGGGGATTAGGTTTTCATGCATGCCACACCGAGGTTGGGACACAAGAGGATTAAGAGACAGGGTAAGCTTTCACCGAGGTACGTTGGGCTGTTTGAGGTGTTGGAGAGAGTGGGGTCGGTTGCCAATCTGTTGCAGTTACCTTATAGGTACCGGTCTTTTCATGACCTCTTCCATGTTTCTTAGCTCCTGCATTAGTTTTCAGACCCATATTATGTCTTTCAACCTGAGGAGGTTGAGCTCGAAGCAGATGCGTCATTTAAGGTGCATCCTATCTGGATTTTCGATCACAATGCAAATGTTCTTTGTGGCTGGTCTGTTCCTCTGGTATGGGTGATATGGTAGCACGAACGTGTACATGAAGAGACATGGGAGAGGGAGGTTGATGTACGATCACAGTGGCCAGAGTTGTTTGGGGATTCTTCTTCTACGCCACAATCGGGAAATTCTGGGACAAATTTTTTTAAGGGGGGAAGTTTGTAAGAACATAGACCTTATTTTCTGGTATGTTTTTCCTTTTTCTAGAGTTTTTGAGAAAATAGAAGTTTATGGAAATTTTTGAAGTACACGCCTTGTACTTTATGAGTACTTGCTGTGTACATCGTTGCCGCTCGAGGCCGTGTGTTGGCCATGTCATCGCCACACACACGACCATGATGGGTTGACATGGAGGCCGCCTAAAGTGGAGTAAGGAAAAGCCTAGTACATGTCGTGTACTCCAAAAGTACATGCCATGTACTTTCTTTTTTTCATTAAACAGACCGGGGTCGCGTCTTAACCCCAAAACCGTCTTCTTCTCCAGCTTCTTCGATCGGGAGTATTCCGTACGGCCGCGGATCTTATCTGAGCCCCTGTGACTCCGTCTATTCTCCGAATAGACCACCATTGATTGCGTTGGAACCATACCGGTAAGCTCTTCCTTCTCCTAGTTCTTCGTTTTCCAATTTATTCTCTTTCTCAAGTTATCATGGGTTGATCGTTTTGGACGTTTTCTTAGATCTACGACGTTCTAAGGAGAATCACGATTCAAGTTTCAGGTATATTTATCTCATAACATCGAGGTAGGTGGTTCGTGCCTTTCTGTAGGAAGTCCTTCAGTATTTTGTGCAAATTCCACCAATACCTTTGAACGGGGTATTGCGTGTTTCTTGTATTTCCCTTGATGTTTGCTTGCATAACTTATATGCCCGAGTAGAGGTTATTGTTTGTGAATTGGGTAATTTACTATGCTTTGGATGTTTTACCATGCATGTTTTTCCTGTTTATGACCATTTGGTCTAGTTTTTCTTGTTAGGATTTTTCCTGTTTCCATGCCTAGTTTTGTAGGATGGAGTGATTTATTTTTGACATGCTGAAATGACGTAGAATACTAGCCAAGTAGTTCCGGAGGAAACCTTGGCCTTTAGGCGATGCGATACTTGCTGATTTTACACAGGGCTGTGAGAACCTGGTGTAGTAGACCATATGGAGAATGGACATATGGTCTTCTCTAGAGTGTCTTTAATTTGAATTGTGATACCACAGGGGAATTGATGTTGAGTGCTTCCTCAAAGTGTTTTTAGTTCCTTGAAGCGAGCCACAAGAGGAATGAGATGTTGAGTGCTTCCCCAGAGTGACTTTAGTACGATATGAGACTATAGGGGTAATTAACGGTGACTTCTTCCCCAAAGAGTCTATTCTTTCTTTAGCTGAACCAAAGGGATGAGACTGTGTTTTCCTCCCAGTGGGTTGGTAGTATTTGAAGGTTGAACCATAGGGGTTAGGCTATGAGAACTACCTAGAGGATACCTATTTCTTCTACTTGCTTGAGTGGCTGCATACATGTTTGTAAATTATATGCTAGAAACTGTGGATTGTTTGTTGTTTAGTACTTCCCTTTTTACTATTTACTGTACTTTTACCTACCATATACTCACTGACTATTAGGCACTGATTTTCAGGTGGTTACCTACAAATATTTAGTCTAATACCCTATTTGGGTCATGATTTTGGGCCGAAACAGATTACATTATTTCCGGTATAGATAAGGGCAAGCACCCTTCTACTTCAGGTTCTAGATTGCACTAGAGTTGGAGAGCATGTGACTATGCCGAGGCTTGCGATGCAAAGGATTTTCTCATCTGTTTTTCTTTTTTACTTTGGTTTAGTACTGTATTCGGCATTGTGACCTATTTGGATATTTTCCTAGACATATATGTATCATGCCCCATTTACATATATTTGTGCTCCATATTATATCTCAGTATTCCACTATTATTGGTGTTGGATATTTACTGCTTCCGCTGTAGTTGGTTTTGTTACTTATGCTTTGTACTCTGCCAATGAGGGCATAGTTTCCCCACTATCACACCCAAGACCCTCACTGCTAGTCGGAAGCCTCTGGATTTTGGGGGAATGCACTTGATTCCATGCAACCAATAGGGTACGGGGCGCCTCTAGGTGGCTAGAAGAACCAGGACGTTATATTGGTAAGCTGTGGTCAGAAGCACCTGTGTACCCAGTGCCCTCTAAAAACTCTACCATAAACGAGATGTAAAATGGGTGTCCCTATTAGAAATGATAGAATAAGGGACCCCATGAATATGTACTACCTCTCGGATATAAAACTTTCAGAGCTCATCCACACATAAGGTCTCCTTGATCGGAAAAAATGTGAGCTACCTTTGTAAGTCTTTCTACAACAACCCACACGTCATCAATACCTCAAGGTGACCTCATCAATCCTATCACAAAATCCATCGTGACATCATCCCATTACCACTTTGGGATGGGTAACTGCTGTAACAGTCTGGCTGGCGTCTGATGCTCCACCTTCACCTGCTGACAGGTGGAATATCTAGTAACAAAATCGGCTACCTCTCTCATCATACCCAGCAACCAATAATAACGTCTCACGTCATAGTACATTTTGGTATCCCCTGGGTATACAGACCAAGCCGAAGCATGAAACTCCCACATCAACTCCTCGTGTATACCCCATGGAACCCATACTCATCCATGGAAAAGCAATACCTCATCATCTCCTATTATCCAACTAGGAGGAGGGTCCCCACTTTCCACCGACTCCTATAGAACAATTCCTTCTTAATCTGATAGCTGTCTCATACTCACTCTATTCAAGAGGGTATAAGTCACAGCTAAGGAAGAAATATTGGTTTTACCCTAACTCTCATGCACCTCCAAATGCATCTCAGAGAAGAAATCCATAAGCTTCCACTACCCACTGGCCTCATGAACTTCCTGTGTCTGAGTCTTCCTGCTCTGTGCATCAGCAATTGCATTACCCTTACCAGGTGTATAGTCATGCTCAAAATCAAAGGACTGAAGGAATTCAACCCACCTTCGGTATCTCAAATTCATGTTACGCTTAGTAAATATGTAGTTTGAGACTTTTGTGGTTAGTGAAAACCACAAAATGCTACCCCTAGAGGTAATTTCTACAAAAACGGAACACATGAAAAACTGCAGCCAACTCGAGATCATGCGTCTGGTAATTCCTCTCATGTGGCCTCAAATTTCGAGACTCGTACGCAACTACTCGATCACCCTACATAAACACTACTCCATGCCCAATACTTAATGCATTACAGTAGACTGTATAGATCTTCCCTTTCTCTGGAAGTATCAGGATTGGTGCTGATGTCAACCTTACCTTAAGATCCTGAAAGGCTGTCTCGCAAGCTTCTGAACAAATGAATTTCACACTATTCTTAGTCAAACCCATTAATGATGCTGATAAGCAGGAGAAGTCCTATATAAAGCACCTGTAGTAACTAGAAATCATCAAGAAACTCCGTATTTGAAACACAGTCTTAGGCTGATCCAACGAAATTACTTCTCTTACTTTCTCTGGGTCCACTGAAACTTCTGCCTCTTAGATGATATGTCCCAAGAAGTGAATCTGTTCCATCCAAAAGTGTAACTTTTAGAGATTAGCATATAGTCGATGTTCTCTCATTGTACTCAGTATGATCTCAAGATTGGTGGCATGGTCGTGCCGAGTGTGGGAGTACACCAAGATGTCATCCATGAAGATTACCATGAAAGAATCCAGATAGGGATGGAACACACGATTCATTAGAGCCATGTGAACTGCTGGCATGTTTGTAAGTCCAAAAGGCATCACCAAGTACTTGTATAGACCATGTCTTCTCCAAAAAGATGTAATCGGTATGTCGGATGGTCTAGCACGTAACTGATGATATCCAAATATCAAATCAATCTTTGAGTACACTCGTGCTCCTCTAAGTTGATCAAAAAGATCATCAATCCTCGGTATGGTATATCGGTTATTGACAGTTAGCTAGTTCAGCTTCCGATAATCCACACAAAGTCTGAGGGTACTATTCGCCTTCTTCACAAAAAGGGTTGGAAAACACCAAGGAGAAGTACTGGGTCGGATGAAACCCTTTGCTTGCAACTCCTCCAACTGCCACTTGATCTCCTGTAACTCTGGTGTAGCCATAATATATAGAGAAATGGACACTGTTTCCACTCCTAGAACAAGGAAAATAGAAATCCCCCAATTTCTCGGAAGGTAGACCTGAAAAGTCGTCCGGGAAGACATCCCTAAAACGATCAACCATAGGAGGGAAATACTTATGATAAGTTCCTTGATCATCCAGGTATAACCTCACAATCTGGGTTGTCACTCCACCTCGCCCACGATGATCGACTCCATCTCAACTCACCTGGACATCCCATTCGCCCTTGTATTGAAACTCTCTGCCCTCTGGTGATGTGAAACTCACCCTATGATGATAGAAATCCACAATGTCTTGAAAGGGTACCAACCAGTCCATCCCGAGAACGAAATCATTGTTTTTCATCTCTATGATATAAAGGTCCCATAGGAAGTGACACCCGCTAACCTCTAGGGGGAATTCCTTGCACTGATGCCCACCTATCATTCTAGTCCCCTACAGAGTGTCTAGCATCATTACATTAGAAGAAAAATAAACACAGAGCCCAAGGCTCTCTAAAATGGGAACAAATATAAATCTATATGGAGCACCCATATCAAAAAGTACCGAAGACAAAACATAAGTAACTAGAATAGTACCTATAACAGTGGAAGGTCTGGTATCTGGCTCCTGTGGGGTCTATTGCATTGCATATGCTTGCCCAGTACCCCAGCCCTGCGACACTGCTGGTTACCCTGACCTGACCCACCCTGCTTTTTTTGCGATCCTTGTGTTTGGCTACCACCTCCACGGCCACCACCACTTACTATACATCCTGACATATCCCAATTTCCTGACTGGTAAGAATTTGTTGGTCCTTCTCCCACATGCAGAGTTTGCAAAGAACCCCTCTCACTAGCTACTGGTAGGAACGCCCAACAAAAACACTGCATAGGACCCGTCTTTCTACAAGCTCTGTACTCCACTGGGTCACACATACACTGAGGTCTCTTGTTCCCCTCTCTACCACACTTGTAGAAAATGACCGGGCCACGTGAAGTAATCTCATAGGTAGTACTTCTACTATGCAAGAAACTCATCTGTCTCTTCCTCTAAACGGTAGAAATAGTACCACAAACTGGTGTCAAACCTCCCTGGCCCACAAAACTAGCTTCATGCAGATTCCACTAAGTAATTAGTGCCTGGTTCACAATAGCATGCACATTAGGCAACCTAAAAACATTCACCAGTGCTCGGATGTCATATCGATGACCATAATCAAAGCTTCTAGGCCTCAAAGTCTCATCACCTACCAGAACAGGTGAAAAACACTAATGTTCGGTGAAGCGAGATGAATAATCCTTCACTAACATGGTGCCTGACTGCAGATTCATGAATTCTCGAGCTCGATCTTCCTACAACGTCTCTTAGAAGAAGAATTCATAAAAGGATGCCTAAAACTCTCCCCACTCCATGTCTCAGTGATACTCAAACAGGGTGGTAAAATCCCACCACCTATTGGTGGAATCACGCAGCATGTATGTAGCTAGTTTGACCCTCCTCCTAGGAGGCCTCTCCAGATGATCGAATATCGTCTACATCAAATACAGCCATGAATCTGCATCCTCTAGTCTTCCATCCACTAAAAACGTAGGCAGATGCTGCTGCTGGAATATACGAGTGAGCTCTTCCATAGATGTGATAGCCTACGGTGCTTCCGAGAAGTTCTTCATGAACCCCATGAAGCTTTCAAGGAACTTCACCTCTGTCCCTATTTCCAGTATAACGCATCACGCCACATCTGTCTCTGCTGGAGGATCCATTGGTAGCCAATGTCCTACCATCTCGAGAGTATAATCATTACCGCTCTTCTGGTTACCAACCGATGGTTGTCTTGGTGGCATGACTCTACAAGGTCATCCTCACACCATAGATCAAGATTATCAAAGATTGAAAATAAGGAGACCAAGGAAGGAACATGAGAAAGAAATCATTCAAGATTTACAAAACATTACTACAGGGAATGTAAAAATACTACACGATGTGTTTTCACAAGCCATCCACACGGGGATGTACTCCATCTTAAACTAGTTGTGTAACACCCCAAACACACGATATGTCTCTTGACTACATGGAATGTACTTGAATCCCCCTTCATTTCCTGAGACCTTCTACACGGCTAATCCACATGGCACTCTTAAAACAGGACTACACGGCGTGTCCCACAGGTACATGACATGTACTCGACAAGCTTTCGCCGACCCGTGTTGTTCGTGACATGGCATGTGTACCCAGGTCACACTACACGACGTGGTCAAAAAAGACACGACGTGTTCAGAGAATCCCCAGACCAACCTGTGATGCTCGTTACGTGGCCGACTACACAGATGACACGACATGGTGTGTTCCAAGCACACATGACCTCTACTAGGAATGATAACACCGACCCGTGTTGTTAGTGACACAAGAGGGTACCTGGGTCAAACTACACGACATGTTTAATGTAGACACAAACTATATGTCTTAAGGTTCCGCCGTTCTTGTGGGTAGATACATGGGTGGATACTAGGTCAACAATACACGATTTATACAACTAGTACACGGTGTGTCTCCCCAAGCTATTCCCTTCCCCGTGTCCCCGCCCACACAGTCTATGACACAGAAGAGACTGCACGACGCGAACTTAGGGTACATAGTCTGTACGAGAATAGTTTCCATTTCTTCCTGAACAGAAGAACAAACGTCGTGTGTCTTAGGAACTACATGGTCTGTATTCTGGGTTTTCTGGACAAAATGCCTCAGAAACTACTATGGAACCCAGAAAACACTAAAACAAACATCTAAGTGCCAAATTCCGATATGTGAGGGCCCATACACCCCACGAATCAATGTTTGGAATCTTACACATGTTACAACAAAATAAACACATCGATGATCCACCAAATTCCGGTCATTGAGGGCCTATAATCCCCAAAAACCAAATTTTGGTGTTCATCCTATCAAATCTTACCCAAAAATACCCTATCAAATAGAAGGTATTTATCAAAGCAGCTCTCATAACAACATGCTTTTCTATCACAACAACTATCACAACAACATGCAATTTCTAATGCACCAACATGGAATGGAACGAATGCATGACATGTGATTTCTATAATGTGGATAATGATTCATGAGATGGCATAACCTCATCACATCGATTTGAAACTAAATAGAACTAAAGTATAACATAGATACAACACACCCCATGTGCATCACCCAACGGTGAAAATCAAATCAACTGTACAATTTGAAAACCCAAAATAATTGAAACACGAGGTAAATTGATATTTCCCTGTACACGGGTTAGCTACTCCTAGCCAAAACTTATTACCAAATAAAATGTTTGTTTTATCCTAGACTAAGTGTCCAAATAGTATGTCAAAGAAAAGAACCCCTCTGATACCACTTTGTAATGTCCCGAATCCGAGTGCCACTCAACGGGTCCCCTGAACCCAGCTGGTCACATGACCTCCAGAGCATTTCCCCAAATGCCAAAGGCTGCCGACTAGAATCAAGGGCCCATGTCTAATTGTGGGGAAAATATGCCCTAGTTTTTCAAAGTGTAGCACATCAGAAAAGATAATTAACATACAACAGCAGAAGTAGTAGACAAAATAAAACTGAGATGGACAACTGAAGTAAAAGAGAATCAACAGTCATATATATAAAGATGCAGCATGTCTCTAATTCTATGAAAGTATCCAGAACATGATACACTGCAATACAATACAATAAAACTCAATGTACAAGGTACAACCAAACAAAATAGTGCAGAGTAAATAGAACGCAGTAGCATCCCATGCTGAAGCTCGGTCTCATGCTCTCCCACTCCTCTACTACAATCATGTACTTGTATAGGGACCCTTACACTTATCCACACCAGCAAGAATGTAATCTGTTTGGGTCGAAGACAAGTCCCAAATTGGGTGTGAGAAATAAATCTCAGTAGGTAACCCCCAAAGGCCGATTCCCAACTGTCAGTGAGAATGTGCAACAACAATGTGCAAAAGTAAATGCAGTAAAATAGTAAGTACTCAAATGTAACTATCAATACCAGTTTCATTTCCTTTTTAATTATTACTTATTAATTAAATATAAATGAATTATATGTTCACAATACTCTGCCTCATCCGACAATATTCAATATAGTGGCACAACAAAAATCACAACAATGAATATTCAAAAGCACCTTGCCCTCAGGATAAATAGTATTATTCCCTCAGGCCAAACTGAAATGAAACCCTCAGGTATCTTCCCTTATGCATAACGAGTATTGCCGTAAAGTGTACAAATATTTCCCTCAGGCAAAAAATGTTGCCCTCAGTCTAAAAAACCACTTCCCTTTGTCCTTGCCCTCAGCCGAATAGAACAAAAACAAGTAACCGGGCTGAGCCCAGCACATAGAATGGAACTTATATATAACCCATCTCAAGGAAAATGCACACACAATATAATCACATAATACCCTCAGGTATCCTGAAAAAATATCTAAATAGAGGAACTCATGCCCGCGGTGGTACTAGATCCAAGAAATGATCCCAAACATTAGTTTTAATTACATTTAATTGCCTATACAATTCTAGGTATTTAAAAAAGCCAAGGCCGCAGCCCCACGACACCTCAAACATGGGTTTGTAACACAACATTACAAAATTTCAATACCACAGTTGGATATAAACATCAGACCACCTACATCGATCACCCCTGATCGATATACGTGAACGAAGCTTCTTTAAACACCCAAGAATGACATAGATCTTGGAATAACAACAAAAAGTTCAATCCTAAATATCTTTCCCTAAGAAAATAATTGGTAAGAAAGGCTCTACGAGAAGGAATAGCTTACCCTTTCTATTCCAAGGAGATCAATGAAATTAGAATAATGTTCCTGGTGTGCGGTCGGGAGATCCTCCAAGATCAGGCCGTTTCTCCAGCTCTCCTCCAGCGTTCTAAGCTTCCTTTGTGAACAGAGGAGTCAACTGCCCATTTTAAGCGAAAAAACAAACTACACGACGTGTAATCTCAAGTATAAGGCGTGTACTTCTCATTTTTTTAATTGTTTTTCTAGCGTCCTCTATCCACCATGACACTATTCACAAGTTGACCTGAGTACAGAGCGTGTATTCCTAATTACACTGCGTGTACTGTCGCTCAGCTGGGGGTTGCCTCCACCGCCATACTATTCACCTGCAGACTAAATACATGACGTGTAAATACCCAATACATAGTGTGTAGTCAGTTTTTACACACTTCATCGCAAACATTCCTACAAAACCTATGTAGCCATTCCACATGGCCAAAGTACACGGTGTGTGGAAAAGTACATGGCATGTAGTCACAAAATTTGGGATTTTCCCTATTTTACTTATTTTCTCAAAAACATTTAAGAAAAATGGAAAAGAAGAAACTTGTACCTCAAGAAGAAGAACCAGGTTCTTACAATTTTATAACAAAATCAGTATCCCTTATATACTAGTATATTTTTATAAGAAGGATTCGAGCTACACTTACACACACCTCCATCTAATGGGTGAAGAACATATTGTTTCTGTGGTTGGGAAACTAACGCCTCACGATACAATGATTGATCCATTACCACTTACTGCCTATCATGGTGGCCATTATAATGGCACTATATTTATATATGATATATATTATGTTTATGTTTTCTTTATGATTCTGTATTTTCCATTTATATCATACCATTATGGTATTCATTATGTGTAAAGTTGATAATTTCATTTGAGGAAGTGTAGACTACTACCCCCTCAAAGTGATATGAAACGTTAATGCCATATATGGGATGTATAAAAGATGGAGTTAATGATATTATATATGATATTATACTAGAATTATAATATAAATATGTATCATTATATTTTAATTCCATTAAAATAAGAAATATAAATAAAAGTAGAGTTCATGCGTACGTATAACTTACCGTCTCCATGAATGGTTCATTTCATTTATTACCTCCAAATGTTATGTAATATTATAAATACATGAATATACTAGATATATATGATATCTAAATCATGAATATCATTCTATATATATTGGAATGTTGACCACAGGGACAACATGTAAATACATGGTGTTCGTTTTTGACTCAAGTACCAAATATCAACAAAACAACCATTATTAACATGAAATGATTACATAATGTTTATACCATGGTAATAAGTGATATAAAGGGAATAATAAAATCGAAAAAGGTTCTTAATCAAGTAGAAATTAACTTCAGTTTATTATTCAGGTGATTAAAGAATGATTGAGTCAAGTCAGATACAATGTAAGAGACTTTGTCTCAATCTCCTTATATTGAGGCATATTTTGTTTTAATACATGATTTTATTTTATATGATGTATAAAAAAATTAACATTTCATTTCAATCAAAGGTAATATTTTTATACAAATCGTTTTACTAAATTAAAAAAGGAATGTTTTATTTACTTAAGAGGTGACAATGACCTTTATGCAACCGCGAGTATTATTTGATCTTTGGATTCCTTAAAAAACAGGAATGTTTTTAAAAGGAAAAAATAAATACCAAATACTATTTTTACTTATTTTGGTATTGAAAATTATTTTGAGAATGGATTTATTATTTCAATATCATGAAATGATATTTTGTTATTGCAATGTGGAAATGTAATCCTTCCCTTATGCTTACTTTATATGTTATAAACATGTTATGGTTCTTGGGAATTATTTATGTAAACAGGTGGTTCCGTGATAAACTGAGGGAGGGTGAGCCCGAGATAGCTCTCCCATGCATTAGGTAATGTGATGGAGGAAAACGTGGTTGTTTCACCTAAGAGATTTATGGAATATATTGTGAGGGGTATTACAAATTAACTCTCTATGTAGCTGTGATAGATAAAATGTAATTATGTTATGGATGAAACAAGTTACATTTATGATATATGATTTCGATGTGTCTTTTATAAATCTTATGATTTCATGAGGTATGTAAAAGAGTTCATGTTTTGTATTTATTTATAAACAAATGTTTTCATTCTTTTTTTTATAACCCTTATTGATCTTTTTATGCTCATCCCATGTTTTTGAAATGTATTTCATAGGTCATAATGTTTAATAGGGTCAAGGATGGGATCAAGGAAAAGTCATGTTGTCTTAAACATGGAACTAGACATGACACTTTTCTTTTCAGAGTTCTTGTTATGTGAATAAAATGGAAACTATGTAGATGTGCATTCTTTGTTTTTGAAATGAAATGTAATAGTAATGGCCTATTTATATAAAACTCTAAACCTGAAAAGGCCTTCAATGTGAATTGTTAACTTAATTCATGATTATGTATGTTTTAAGGCCGAGTCCTTATAGTTGGTATCAGAGGTCGGTTTAGATAACTAAATAGTTAGGGTATTGTTAAATTAATATCCCTAAAGTAATTTATGTTAATATTGAAATCATATAGCATTTACAGATTACCATGTTGCTTCACCTAAGATATTTCTATGTTCAGAATGGTTTTCCGTAGAGGAAATATGGAAGCTATGTTGGGACAACATCAGGAGGAAGACAACCTTCCAAATTAGTAACTTGAGATGGTAGAAATCGAAACTGGACAGTTTATTGTAGTGATGGAACAATTGAATCAAGTTATAAATGGTTGTGGTATCTATGTATGAGAAGAGCCAGATCAACCAAAGAGGAACATGTTAGTAGTGAAACATTTCATGAGGCAACATCCCCCATCATTCAGAGGATCATCTGATCTAGTGCAAGAAGAAGGGTGTATTAAAGCACTAAAAAATATTTTCAATGTCCTGGGTTGTTCAGAACATCCAAAGGATAGTCTCACTATTTACCGTTTTGAAGCTGAAGCTGATCAGTGGTGGTCGATGGTGAAAAATATCAAGGACAGTGATGAGATTGATTCTCTTGATTGGGATGATTTCAAAGGTATGTTTCTTGAGAAATATTTTCCTATGGTGGTTCATCTTAGGATGGTAAAAAAATTCCTAGAATTAAAGCTGGAGGATGACTTAGTGGCTGCTTATGAAAAAAAATTCACTCGAAATGCATGGTATGCTCCAAATTTCTCACGAAATCTTGATAGTAAAATTAACAGTGCTTACTAAAAATTAATGAAAACTTATCAAATGGATTTCGATTCTCCTGAGTTCAAAAGTTTTGAAAAACTTTTTCATTATGTGGAGATGGTGGAAATGGAGTTTGCTGATGATCAGGTGTTATTTGAAAAAACAACAGAATAAGAGGACGAGGTGGTAGGAGAAAGGGAAGAAATATTGAGAAAAGTATGAAGGTAAGAAAATTAAGTTTATACTTTGTGAAAATTGTTTTAAAAATAATGATTGGTAATCTCTTTTGAATTCCGGTAAGTGCCACCAATGTGGTAAAATGGGACATAAGGCTCGTAATTGCACTGAAAAAGATTAGGGTAATGGTAAGACAAAATTTTATTTACATTCTGTAAAATGTTTTAAGTTCAATGAAATGGGTCATTATGAAAATGAGTCTCCAAAAAAGAACATAAATGAAGGAAATCAGTCAAACTACAAGAAGAAAGCGGTGGTGAAATTCTTTTAATCTACTTCAGCAGATGTTAGGCCATCAAATGGAGTTGTATCAGGTACACTATTTGTTTGTTCAGATTGTGCCAATGTGTTGTTTGATTTAGGGTCTACACACTCTTTCATTTTTGAAAAGTTTTCTACTATATTGGGAATTCCATATCAAGATATAAATACAGAACATACATTAAAAAAACTTGGAGGAAATGTTGAGACCAAAAGAAAACATAATAACATTTCAGTCATTGTGTGAAGAAAGAATCTAACTACAAACCTTATTGTTTAGCCTCTAATAGAGTTTTATGTTATTTTAGGTATGGATTGGCTTTTTTGTTTGTCATGATATGATTGACAAAAGATCTAAATAGGTTTATTTTCAGAATTATTTTCTATTAGTATACAAAAATAAACCCTTGATTTTGATAACATTTCAGGAAGTTGAGAAAGTAGTAAAATATGGAACTGAATGTTACCTTGCACATATTGTATAAAACAAAGGAACTGCTCAGATTAATGATGTGCCAGTGGTAAATGAGTACCTTGATTTATTCATGATGAGTTCCCTTGTATTATACATGATTGGGAAGTTGAATTTACTATTGACTTAGTTCCTAATGCTAAGCCAATTTGAAAAACCCCTTATCGAATGGCTCAAATTGAACTTTTAGAGTTAAATAAGAAATTTCTGGAGTTATTAGATAAAGGATTCATTCAACCTAGAACATCCCCATGGGGTGCTCCTATATTTTTTGTTAAAATAAAGATGGTTCAGTGAGACTTTTCATTGATTATGGAGCATTGAATAACATCACTATTAAGAGTAAGTATCCTTTGCCTAATATTGATGATTTGTTTTATCAGTTCTAGGGAGCCCAATATTTTTCAATGATTGATTTGAGGTTGGGGTACCATCATTTGAATGTAAAGGAAGCAGACATTCCAAAGACCGCATTTCGTACTTCATATGGCCATTATGATTGTTTAGTTAGGCCTTTTGGTTTAACCAATGCACCTATTGTATTCATGGATCTTATAAATAGAATTTTCTATGAGTTCTTGGATAAGTTTGTGGTTGTGTTCATTGATGATATTTCGGTTTATTCCAAAACTAAAGAGGAACATGAAATTCATTTATGGGTAGTCTTTCAAACATTAAAAGAAAATAAACGTTATGGGAAATTCAACAAGTGTGTGTTTTGGTTACAAAAAATTTCTTTCCTTGGTCACATTGTTTCCAAACATGGCATAACTATTGATCCTTCTAAGAAAAAAGTTGTTAAAGAATGGCCAAGACCCACAAATATAACCAAGATTCATAGTTTTCTTGGTTTGGTAAGTTATTACTAGAGGTTTGTTGAAAATCATGCACTGTTATCTAGTCTAATGACTATGTTAACTTGAAAAGGTGTTATGTTCATTTGGAAAAAAAATGTGATGATTGTTTTCATTAATTGAAAAGAAGATTGGTGATTTCTCTAGTTCTAGCACTACAATCTAGAAATAGTCAGTTTGTTATCTATAGTGATTCTTCATTGAAAGGGCATTGATGTTTTCTTATACAGAACGATCATGTAATTTCTTATGCTTCACGTCAGTTAAAACTACATGAGTTAAATTACCCTACACATGATTTGGAATAAGCTACTGTTGTTTTTGCATTAAAAATTTGGAGGCATCATCTGTATGGAGTAAAATGTGAAATATATAATGACCGAAAAAAGTTTATTGTATATATTCACTCAAAAAGAATTGAACATGAGATAGAGGAGATGGATGGATTTAATCAAGGATTATGATTGCACGATCCATTACCATCTGGGAAATGAAAATAAAGCGGTTGAAGCTTTGAGTCAAAAAATTAATGTCTCATTAACCATGCAATTTTTGAAATGATATCCTTTGGTTTTTGATTTGATGAACTTTGGCATAGAAGTTGTCGGTGCATGAAATTATTCTATTTTGTTTTTGGTGTTAGTAATATAATCTCTATCATACATAATTAAGAAAGTGCAAAAGGAAGATAGTGAGTTACAGGAAAAACGTAGAGTTGGTTTAGAAGTGTAAGTTTCCTGAATTTAACATTGATAATGATTGAGTATTGATATTTTGAAAGAGATTATGTGTGCCTTGTGATTCACATTTGAAGAATGATTTGTTATGTGAATCTCATAGTTCCCTATTTTCAGTTCATCCTGATAGAACTAAGATGTACCGAGATCTTCAGGTGTATTACTAGTGGGACAGAATTAAAAGATATATTGCTTATTTTTCTGTCAAGTTTTTGACTTTTCAACAGGTTAAAGCAGAGTGGAAGTTACCGAAAGCGTTGCTTCAGCCTTTACTGGTGCCATAGTGGGAATGGGAAAATATATCCATGGACTTTGTTGTGGGATTACCAACGACATCTCAAGGTAATAATGAAATCTGGTTTATTGTTGATCGATTGACTAAATATTCTCATTTCCTATCTTTTCGTGATACATTGTCTCTAGATCAACTTGCTTTGTTGTTTGTTAAAGAGATATTCAGGTTGCATGGAGTTCCCTTCTCTATTGTATCTGATCCTAATCCCATTTTTACATATAACTTTTGGGAAGGCCTTCATAAGTCAATGGGTACTGAATTAAATTTTAGTACAACTTTTCACCCTCAATCAGATGAGAAATTAGAATGAAAAATTCAGACATTGGAGGATATGTTATATGCTTGCTCAATGGATTATCAAAGAAGATGGGACCAACATCTTTCTTTGATTTAATTTTCATATAATAACAGTTTTCATTCCAGTATACAGTATGATCCATTTGAGGCATTATATGGAAAGCATTGTTGAACTCCAGATTTTTGGGATGAAGTATGTGAAAGGAGGTTGATGGGAGCTGAATTGGTTGAAGAGATGGGAAAGAAAGTTGAGTTGAATCAAAAGTACATGAGAACAGATCACAAAAGAAAGAAAAGTTATGCAGATAACCAGAGGAAGGATATTTCTTTTGATGTAGGTGATCATGACTTTCTCAAAGTTTCTCCATGGAAAAGTATGATGCGTTTTGGTAAGAAGGGAAAGTTGAGTTAGAGGTTCATTGGACCTTATGAAATCTTGGAGAAAGTTGGATCAGTTGTCTATAGAGTGGATTTACCTCAAATTTTATCCTAGGTATACAATGTTTTTCATGTTTTTATGTTGAGAAAGTATATTCCAAATCCATCTCATATTTTGAGCCTAGAGGTAGTTCTGTTGGAAAAGAATCTCTCTTATGAAGAACAACCAGTCCAGATTCTTGACAGAAGAGAGAAAGTGTTGCAGAATAATTTAATTCATTTGGTAATGGTTTTTTGGAAGAACCATATTATTGAAGAGCAAACATTGGAATCTAAAAATTCGATGAGGGATAAATACCCCCACTTATTTTTATATGTGAATAAAAATTATGAGGACGAAATTTCCCAAAGGGGGGAAGGATGTAACATCTCATGTAAATAAAGAATAAGATATTTTCGTACTTATTAATATTTGTGAATTAAATTTCAATTTTACGTTAAAATGGTTTCTATGTTCGATAGCGTACCTGAAACACAACAACAGGTTTCTTTGATATCTTTCATTGCACACTAATAACATAATATTATTATTTTAAATGGCAGTTAACTCCTTGATAGTGTATTGGGGGGAATGAAAAAAACTAACTAAAATATTATTATAAATGTTATTTAAATGTTTTTAATTTTATCCAATAAAATGTTATAGGCTTAAAATGTGAATGAATCCAATTTTAAGCATAATTTATATTAAAAGGCTGATTTACCACCTTTTAATGGGGAACCCTCTTTAAATATAGTTTTCGTCACATTAATACAATTTATATCACCAAATAAAATCCTTCTTTAGAATGGGGACATCAAAATTTACTTTGTGTAATTTTTTTGAATTTTTATGATAATCTTTATTTCTTAATGAATAGTGAAAATATAGTATTTTAATTCAAAACTGCATTTTAATATAATTTATTTATATGGATAGGTTATCTTTTTAATTTGACTTAATGTTTAGTTAGAATATATTTTTACCATTTAATCAAATGTTGGACATTGTAATTAATTTCACTTTGAAAGTGGACATAAACAACTGTCAATCTTTTGAAAGTTATTGTTTCTTAAAAACACGCTATTTGTTTTAACAATGGGAATTAATTTTAAAATTACTTAATGAAACTTTTATGTTTTGAATTTGGTAAAATATAAATAATTTTTGAATTTATAATATCAAATATATATTAGGCTGAATTTTGGGTATTGTTCTGAAAAACTTAAATTTTCGATGAATAGTGAAACCACATAGTAGTAGTTTAAAAAAACTGAATTTTTCATTTAAATGAAATTTAACCACTTCTATGAATTTAATTTCAAAAATAAAACATACATGGTTTTTATTAGTTATGAAAATGATGTTCAATAATTTGAAAATAATTTTTGGTGAATAGTAACTTTTTTCATTTATTTAACGCGATTAAAGGTAAATATGGTAATTCAAGGGAAAATAAAATATGATAATAATTAAAAATTACCTCAACACTTGAAAAAACCTTATTTTTTGAGTCATGTATGACCATGTGAATCCTTCGGTTGATTTTGGGACACCATGGTGCCACTTCTGAATGATAATGACACTTTGTATTAATTAATTTAATGTAAAGGCAAAAATGACATAAAAAAAATATTTTAGTAAATTAATTTTTCTATGGAATTATATAAGTCATATTATCAAATATAAATATTATTTAGAAAGATAAAAATATTCCCAAAATTATAGTAGTTTTGTTAAAATTCTATACATCAAAGAAATTTAATTATATATGACACAATAATGATGCAGTGTTTACCTCATAAATAAATGATTTAAATAAATAAGAATATAATAATTAAAATATTATCCAAAACCTGTCCAATTCTTATTGGATGATTTTATTTCGACCATGAGTCATCTTATCTTCGAATATAATGATTTTGGGACATTTAAAAACCGAATATCATTATATAGTAAAATAATATTTTCACACTTTCCTAAAGAGACCCTCCTCCCCCTTATAAAAGGAGACCATTTCTATCCAATTCCACAAACCTCTAAATCCTTTAGTCTCGTCCAAACTCTACCCAATTAAGCTCCATAAATCCCTCTACTCCTTCTAGAAGCCTTACCATAGGCAAAAAGAATTTCAAGAAGCCCTTTTGGATCAAACCAAAGGAACTTACCCAAAATAATGGTAACAGTTTCTCTTAATTTATTTTTTTATTTTATTTCTCCAGCACCTAAAATGTTGTTATTACATTATTTTGTAACAAAAAAATTATCCTCAATATTTTAGGATGTTTTTATAATAAGGATTCAGTCTACACTTACACACACCTCCATCTAATTAATGATGAACATTGTGTTTCTATGGATGGCAAACTAACGCCTCATGAGGCGATGATTGTTCTATTACCTTCTATCGCCTCTCATGGTGGACATTATGATGGAAAATATTTATATATGATATATATTATGTTTATGTTTTATTTATGCCTCTTTATTTTCCATTTATATTATTCCTTTTATTATTTCCATTATGGGTATACATGATAATTTCATTTGAGGAAGTGCGGACTACCGCCCTCTCAAAGTGATATAAATCGTTAATGCCATATGTGGGATGTATAAAGGATGGAGTTAATGATATTATATATGATATTATACTAGAATTATAATATAGCTATTTATCATTATGTTTTAATTCCATTAAAATAATAAATATAAATGAATGTAGCGTTCATTTGTACGTACGGCTTACCGTCCCCATGAACCGTGCATTTCATTTCTTACCTCCAAATGATATGTACTATTATAAATACATGTTTATACTGGATATATGTGATTTATATGATATCTAAATAATAAATATCATTATGGATATAATAGACTATTGAATACAAGGACAACTTGTAAATATAATGTGTTCATTTTTGACTCAAGTACCAAATATCGACAAAACAACCATTATTTACATGATATGATTACATAATGTTAATAACATGGTAATAAGTGATATAAAAGGAATTATAAACATTTAAAAGGTTCTTATGAAAGTATAAATTAACATCAGTTTATTATTCATGAGATTAATGAAGGATCGAGTCAAGTCAGACACGACGTAAGGGACTTCGTCTCAATCTCCTTTCATTGAGGCATATTTTGTTTTAATAAAAGATTTTATTTTATATGATGTATAAACACATTGAACTTTTCTTTTCATTCATAGGGAATATTTTTATAAGAATCATTTTTCTAAACAATAAAAATTAATTTCTTTTACGTGAGCGATGACTACGACCTTTCCGCCGCCGCGAGAATTATTTGATCTTTGGCTTCCTTAACAGGATGAAATGTTTTTAAAAGGAAAAATAAATACCATATACTAATTTTACGTATTTTGTTATTGAAAATGATTTTTAGAATGGATTTTTTAGTTCAATTTCTTGAAACGATATTTTGTTATTGAAATGTAGAAATGTTATCTTTCATTTATGCTTATGTTATGCATTATGATCATGTTATGGTTCATGGGAATTATTTACATATACAGGTGGTTCCGTGATAAACCTAGGGTGGGTGAGCCCGACATAGCTCTCCAATGCATTGGGTAATGTGACGGAGGTAAACGTGGATTTTTCTCTTATGGGATTTTGGGAATATACTGTGATGGATATTCCAATGTAACTCCTTGTACCTGTGATATCTACAATGTAAGTATGTTATGGATACCACAAGTTTTCATTATGATATATGATTTCTATGTGTCTTTAATAAATCTTATGATTTCAAGAGGTAAGTAACAGAGTTCATTTTCTGTATTTATTTATAAAAATGTTTTCATTATTTATTTTATAACCCTTGTAGAGATTTTTTATGCTCATACCAAGTTTTTGAAATGTTTTTCACCGGACATAATGTGGAATAGGGTCAAGGATGGTATCAAGGAAAAGTCAGGTTGTCTTAAACATGGAACTAGACATGGATTTTTTATTCAAGAGTTCTTACTTTGAGAAAAAAATGTAATCTGAGTATAACTGAAAACTTTTTATTTGAAATGAAATGTAATAGTTATGGCCTAATTCCTTAAAACTCTAAACCTGAAAAGATCCTCAATGTGAATTATTTACATAATTCACAATTATTTATGTTACAAGGCTGGGTTATTATATAAATCCACATGAATTGGATCATTCATAAAAACATGATTGTCATGAGATTTTATTCCGATTTACATTTAATTATTCATGGAAACTATTCTATATATATATATATGTATATTAAAAATACACCTCTGGAAAATTTAATTCATTGTTGAAGTTTAAAAAACAATTATCTTCTTAGCCAAAAAAGACTGTAACAATAAAGATACTGAAAATACCATATTAACCGTTATATTTTTCCAAAATCTTCCCATATCCCCGTTTAAATTATTTATAACCTTGTATTAGGGTAATATTTATTTAGAGTGTGAATTTTGTAACATGAAATTATACTATCACATAAATTTTTCACATGCATTACATAATAAAAATATCTGATGTGAAAAACTTATTTAAGTGTAAGAAATGTAATATAATTTTTTACATAAGTAATTTAATGTAACACATGAGTTATGTAATGGTAAATTGTATTTATGTATCTTTAAAATAATGTATCGTAAGGGTAAAAAATTTATAATTAATGTTAAAACAAATTTATGTTTTAGTTTAATGAAACATTAAATTTCATTTAAGGGAAATCATAAGTTATGTATGGATATTGAGAGGTTATATAAGTGTAAAGAAAAGTTTACTAATGGTAATAAATGTTATATATGGGTAAATAAAAATAATTATTGGTTCGATAAGTGTGGTACCACAATTTTATGATAAAACAACATTATATAAGGGTAATATAATTATAATTGATTGTAAATCACAGTTCTGTAATTCTATAACCTAATGATGTTAAAATTTATTCATTTTATAATAAATTAAATTTATTAGATAGATTACATTGCAAGAAACCCAAAGTCTAAATGAGTTAAAATATTGTATGACATTATATCTTAGTGGATAAATTAGAGGATATAAATAGTAATTACTATAATATTTAGAAATTTTTTTATTTATTAAAACGTATATAAGAATAATTTTAAAGAAGTGGAAATATTTTTGCAAAAACTATATTATTTTCTAAAAGATGTTTATTCATACATTACATTGATAGATTAAATTAATTTTTTAACAATCTTATATTATTTTATTGAATAAATGAAGTAATTTTTGAAACCATCATATCAAAATTGTATTAGGGTGCATTTTTGGGATTTTTTAAAAATACACCAATGGAAACATTATTTAATTCTATAAGTTTAAAAAACGAATATCATTTTTCCCAAAAATAGTGTTACTATAGTGATATTGAAAATACCATATTTATCTCTATACTTGTCCCAAATCTTCCCATAACCCCATGTCAATTATTTGTGACCTAACATTATGGTAATCATGTTTGAGAGAATGAATTTTGTAACATGAAATAATACTATTACATAATTTTTTTAAATGAATTACATAATAAAAATATATGATGTAAAAAACTTATGTAAGTTTCAGAAATTTAATATAATAGTGTACAAAAGTTATATAATGGAACACATATGTTATGTAATGCTAAAATGTATTTATGTATGTCTAATATAATGTAATGTATGGGTAAAAAATGATAAATAATGTTAAAATAAATTTACCATTTAGTTAAATGAATCTTGTGAGTCATTTAATGGTAATAATTAGTTATGTAGGGCTATAAAAAAGTTATATAAGGGTAAATTGATGTTATATAGGGGGTAAAGAAAAGTTAACTAATGGAAAAAAATGTTATGTAAGGGTAAATAAAATTATGTACTAGGTTTATAAGTGTGGAAAAGATATTTTCAGATAAAAAACATTACTTTAATGTAATATAATGATAATTGATGGTAAATCGATGTTACGTAAGCCTATAAACCAATGAAGTTACAATTTATTTATTTCATAACTTACATTGCACGAATCCCCAAGCCCAAATGAACTGTAATATAATATACCATTATATCATAGGAATTAAATAATAGGATATAGATAGTAATCACTAAAATATTAAAAAAAATTAATTGATTAGAAATAGAATAAAAATCATTCGAAAAAAGAAAAAATGTTTTCTGAAAAACTATATTATTTTCTAAAATGCAATTTATTCAAAAATTACATTGATAGTTTAAATTAAATTTTAACAGTTTTATATTATTTAATTTAAAAAATAATTCATTTTTAAAGCATCATATAAAAATTATATTAGGGTAAATTTTTGTGATTATATGGAAGTGTTTCATTTTTTGATGAATAGTGAAAAATAGATTAATATAATTGGAAAATGTCGTTAAAAATAAATTATTCATATATATAAATATTTTTTTAAGTTTTAGTTAATTTTAAATTATTTCATATATAAGTCTATTAACCAAATTAATGTAATTATAATCATTTTAATATTGAATATTTATATCATAACATTATAAAAGTGGAAACATTTTCTCTGTAAAAACATGTTTTCCCTTTACCTCTAAGGGATTGTTTTGAAATAAAATATTTCTTTATATATGAATGAAATTTTGAATAAAGGATTCCATATTTTGAATATGAATAATTTATGTTATCTAATAAGGTCAACATATATTTTCCCCATAATGAATAGTAAAAGGAGTAAAAATTATGTATTGGGGTTAAGGTAAGATTAGATTTTCAAGGTTTGGGGGCTGTTAACCAAAACTTTTGAGAATTAAAATAAACTAAAATCTTGAGAAAATAAAATTTAATTCCATATGTAGAAAATAACATTTAATATTTTTGTTAATTATCCATTCTGGGCCCTCTTACTATTCGACAAACATCAGTATATCTTTTTCTTTTCTGAATTAAAAAGTGTTCAACTCACATTACATATAAAAGGAAACCTACTATCTATTTTTAGTCATACCTGTATGACATTTTTCATTGTCCAATTCCTAAAAAGTCACTAATAAAAATCTATCATATATTCCAATATTCCCATTTTATGTCTGAAATAAAACCTATGAAGTATTTTGTTGGAAAGCTAACTAGGTTACCTGAAGAAGAGGTAACCATATTCAATGAGTGTTTTTATTTTATTTTTTCCTCTACCCCTTAACTAATTATTAATACACAATGATATAATATCCACAATATATTTTAAATAATTACATGATTTAATATTAATATAATGACCTAAAACCATCCCCACATCCATCATATCAGCTGAATAAACATCATTCATTTGTAAGGTGGACTACATCATCACCATCTGATGTCCATCAATTTTATATTACCACCTATCACGGTTGGGTATGATGATGGAAATATATTATATATAAGATCTTAAATAAATAATTACAGCTTTATAATAATCATATTACTCCTAGTTTTTCATACTATCCATTATGTAAATTATACAACAACGATGCTTGTTTATAATGTGGATTACCACCACGTGATGCATTGTGATAAATATAGCACGAATGATTTATTTTAATGTGATATGGAAAACATATTTCATTTTATGTTATATATATGAAATAATTATAACATTAGTGACAAATTAATCTATTTAAAGACATATTATATCCTATGATTTGTTACATTTTCACTTACTGAAAAATTATAACAACTCTCTCACACATGTAAAATAAAACATTAACTCAGTGATGTGACACAATTGTCTAGAACCCACATCATGAATGATATATATAAGAATATATAATGAAAAATATGACATTTTTTAATTATGATCATTCTGGAAGGATAACAGATTGCATACATCAACCCACACTGAGAAATGAAAATGGAAATGTTACTCATCTGTCTATATGTAATACTATCTCAATGATCACAATGTACATCATTTCATAAAACCATCATACTAATTTTTATTAAAAGTAAAATTTATTTATAAATATGATAAATTTTTAACGGTTATTATTTCGTATAAGTTAAAATAAGGACCTCTTATACCAATAATCACCTTTCGATGTATTTTTTTACACATTAGTCAAATCTCATAAAAACAAATCACAAAAATGCAATTTATTAAACAAATGAATATTAAATAATAATAAATTAGAAAAAAATTACCAATGTTCATAATATACATAATTAAATTATACAGGATGATGAATAATGCACATGACAAATTAGACTCAATGTAATGGACTTCATCTCAATGTAACATCATCAAGGTATATTGTATTTTTATGGAAAATATTTTAATTATGTGGTGTATATACATCCAATTTGAAATTTTATGTCATTTTTCATTCAATTGTATTGATATTTTATTTTTCAATTTTAATTATTTCATCCAAACGGAAAAAAACTGAAAATTACAATGTGGTAAAATTTATTGTACAAACTCTATTTTCTAAGATTGTTAAAATACCATCATACAATCACTTTATTATAATATTTTTCATTGTAAATTTAATTTATATCATATATCCATATTATTTTATGATGTCTCTGATAATTTCCTAAATGATATACCATATTCACATATGGTTTACACATTCAAAGTCAATGATTTTGTGTTAAAATATAGACAATTAAATATCCTTTTCTGAATATTGATATATGATGATGCAAAATATTTTTCATCATGTAAATATACTATTTGATATATGAGGACTATTTTGGAAATGCAGACATATTTTTTCCCTAATTATAGTTATCCACTTATTCCATTGTTTTGTCTCATAAAATATATTTATTGGTCAAATTTAATGATTTTATACCTGTACTATTAAACCATATTTACAAATAATCATAATAGTACTGGTGACATGAAACATTAGATCTTGAAATTCAACAATTATGATTTTACATAACTAAGACTTAGTTTATTTTAATAATTAACATATTTTTATATACGATAATATCTATAGATGATTTTAACTATCCTTTATTGATTAAATGGAATATATTCTCAATCATTTACTATTCTGTATAGATTATTCCTTGTCCAAATATGATATCTATGTTATTTATTAAAAGTTTTTTGTGTTTAGTAATTTATTATTCGATATCGTTTATTGATATGGGTTTACGATAACTTCCATTATACACAACACTTCTTGGGAATTTAGGTTGACATTTTTCTCATTTTTATAGGATATAGAGAATAATTTTGTGAATTTGTTTTGAAGTATGAATTTCATTTGATTTTCTTCTATTTAATTTTTTATTTACACTTCCAGTTATATAATTTTCATCATTTATGTATCTGGTTCTGCAAAACTACTAATAAATTCAGTCCTTGAAGGCTTCCAAATATTTTATCAATAGAAATGTATTAATGTAGGATATTACTTGAGGTTATAAGCTTTGGGGAAATTTTTTTTCCTTCACAGGATGTTTAGAAGAAATATTAGTAAATAGATTTACTAAATCATAGATTTGGGATTAAAAACATATGATAGAATCTAAGTATACTTATAGATGAATGTCCAAATATTTTGGTACGAAAGATACAATATGGGGTTTCCTAGAAATAAATTCATATCTGAATACTAGAATTAAAAGAGGTTTTGGAATAGAGGTACCTAGTGGTAATAACTATGTATAGATTGCACTATGATTGACCCAGCAGTCACAAGGATCGTAAGAAAACCTCACTATTCTCTTATCTTGACACTTATCGATGATAAGATTTGGATATTTCACATTTTATTTATAAATAATTATAATGGATTTGATACTAAATATATCACTAATGAAATTATGATTACCATATTGATATTAATAATTCATGAAGTTTATAATTAGTATTAAAAAATATTTATAAATATATAATAAGATTTAAAATTCATAAATTTTTCAGTTAATCTGGAATATTTCATTGTTTAATAATGGTGTTTGGATAGCGAATCATATTCTACCATGAGATTACCGTATGTTTGATAAATTTATGTGAGATAATCCCCCAAAAGTAGATATAAATACTAATAAAATGGTTTTAATAAATTGTATTTAGTCTATAAGGATGATATTTTCTAACATGGTATATGGTGAAAGGAAAAAGGTTACACTTGCAGAGTTTTTTCCAAAAGGCAATGTTGACCAATGGTGGTTGTTATTCTATAATTATAGAGAGGTATATGAAATAGAGCTCATTGAACAAATATAATTTATAAATATATAATTTGAAAATTATTTCTTCCTTAAGAAACATTCTCAATGGAAAAGAATATAACATAGAATAATAATATGTAATAATAATGTTTTCTTGTGTATGAATCTACATTTAAACTGTTTTCTAAGAATAATATAAATTACACAAAAAAAAAGTTCATAACAGACCATTTATTTGAAGTGATCAATAAAAGTCCTCAAATGTTACTCGTGTCCCAATCATTTTTTTCAAATGATATAATATATTTATGTTCCATTAAAATGAAAAAAGAATATATAGATCTTATTAATTCAATGGAAACAAATAAAAAATAGGTAATCCAATCCCTATGAATCTTGTGAAATATCCTCTAAATAGGCCATGTGGATAAGCATATGCTTATATGATCCCTATAGGTGAGGTGGAATTACCCAATTATGCAGTGGAATTGTATTTAATGATATCATAAATTTTAGATAATGCTTCATATTATTTTGAATCCGCATATTCTTTAATCTCAACCATTTTTTCAACGAAAATAATAAGTTTCTTATTTTAATTTATGAATAGGGTGCTTATTCAAAACATCAAAAAAAATCTCACCACAAAATGGATAATATATGATAGTCCCATTTTGGAAAATAAAAGTGGTTTATTTTCATACATAATAATCTTTCCTATGATTGAATTTTATATAATCAATGGTATGGATTAGTATTTATATTCTGAGGCCAAAAAAATTTGTATGAATATGGAAATTACGATTTGTGAAGAAGATGTATAATTCATTATCCATAGAGTAGAGACTTCATTATTTTAATAATTTATAGATCCACCCATAGTAGATCTACCAAATGAGATAATTGGGTAATAAGATAAACCAAAATATAGCGATAAGAAGGAAATCATGTAAATTAGGTTGAACCAATTGTGTATCAATATATTTACTTATTCCTTGAGAAATTACATATACAAATTTGAGAGCATTCAATTGATATTTCAATAGAATAACCACAATTTCAAGTACAATATCCTAAACTCCATTTAGAATTGTCCTTGAAGAAGTAGTAGAGTCGAAGAAAGAAAAAGGGTATTTTGGTGATAAAAGAATTATTCTCCACACTCTATCACCATGGGGAACACTGCTTCTCTTAATTAAGAAGAAATATATATTCATGAGATAGTGAATTGATTATACATACCTAACTGATATTATAATAAAGGCCAGGTATCATCTCCATTTCATTTATGACATATTCGATCAACTTCATGGAGCCTAATATTTTCAAATGATTTACAATAATCATTAGTATAATTAATTGTGAGTAAATTAGGAAAACACAGCAAATACAAAATTAAAAATGAAGTATGGTCCTTATGATTTTACATTAATACAATTTAGATTGACTAATGGACTCTCTATGTTTATTGATATAATGTTTACATTAATCAACTATTATATGGATTATTTTTTGTGGTATTATTTTTTGATATTATGGTTTATTAAAAATTCTCAGATGACCATAATAATCACTTGAAAAATATTCTTATGAGTCATAGAAGGAATGAATTATATGAGAAATTTTGTAGGTTTGATTTATTTCATCAATATGATTCATTTCATTTCAATATTATTTTACTGTATAGAATCTCAGTTCATCCCACAGAGATAATATATTTTAGATAATGGACTAAACCCATAAATATAACTATATCTTGATTTTTCATTTTTTGGTAGGTGAAAATCAGCCATTGATTTAGAATTTATAAAAATGCGAGATCCCATTAAAAATTATTACATGTAATAGTTTTAAATTTTTATAGAAAAAATCCGAATAAATATTTGATTAATATAAGAGGGTATTGTTCAATGCAGTAGTATTGAAAATACAATATAGAAATGATTGGTTTGTGATATAATGTGATGCATCATATATGGGATTTATTTTTTTTCTAATACGAAATGAAAATTATATTTCATATGCATCATGTAAATAGATGACTTCTAAATAAACTATTTAACCCATGATCTAGAGTTACAGACTGAAATCATTACATTCATGATAGAGGAAAATTATATCGTTACTGAGATACATGAGATATACACAGACTATAAGATCTTATATTATATCTTTTCATAATTAATTCCCCAAATAATGAAAATATGATGTATTTCGATAATATATTATTATGATTCCCCAACAAACTAACTCCCTGTGAAATAAAACAAGGTACATGAAGCATTGAGTAGTAAAGATAAAATAGTTATAACCAAAATGAGGATTTTTAGGGATCCAATTATCATGGATATTGTAAATATGGATATGGAAATTGTTATTGAATTGGAGGCACCACTATATTTTAAAATTACGTAAAATAATATTTATTTGAAAATATAAAAATAATCATTATAATGATGATATATTTAAGAAGAAAACTTACTATAAGAAGGTTGAGAAATTAACAGACTTCATCTGTTAATATGGTGCTCTAATATTAGGACATAGATTATAAGTTCCATCTGTACCTAAAATTGAAATGGAATCGTTACGTGAGGCTCATAGATCTAAATTTTCCATACACCCTAAAAGGGAAATATGTATATGTATTTGTGGGAATATATATGGTTGGGTAAAATGAAGTGAAAATTATTTTCTTTTGTTTCCAAATTTATGGTTTTTTAATAAGTGAATGTTATGTGACTATATCAATGAGGAGTAGTGTAGTATCTTCTTATTCCTATATGAAAATGGGTTGAAATTAAATTGGTTATTTTAAAATGAACACCAAATAGTCTTTGAAGGAATAATGGAATTAGGGTTATCATTGATTTCTTAGCCAAAGCTATAAATTTTCTTTCTATAATATATTATTTACCTCTTATGTTGTTCATAATGATCTGTGTAAATTATGATTTATTAAAACATGGTACACTTATTTCAATTGTTTCATATTGAGATCCCCATTTTATGTTGAAATTTTGGATTCTTCTTCAAATAGTCCTTGATAATAAGCAACATTTGAGAACCGACAACCATCATATAACTAATTGATTGTTTAAGAGGAATATTACAACAATGAAATAAATTTTGAGGTCATGTTTACAAATTTTTTTTTATTTATATGGGATAATTATTTTCCTCTGGTTGAGATTTCATATAAATATAGTGTTTATTGATGAGTTCAAATGACCCTGTACGATGAATTATATGTAAATAAATTCCATTCTCAAGATTTTTTGATGATTTTGGTGAATGTAAACTAATAGGACCAAAACATGTTGAAGGAAAAACAATATATGTAATGGATATTCATTCTCACATTATTGTTGACCAAATAAAGTAAACGAGTTATATTGATTAAAACATCCTAGATCCAGGTGCCACCCAAGGGTTCCCCATACTCGGTGCGCCATATGGCCTCAAGTTCATTTCCCCAAATGATAGAGGCATCCGACTAGCAGTAAGGTACTAGGGTGTGATAGTGGGGAAACTATGCCATCATTGGCATAGTAAGAAAAGCAAAAAACAAATTGTAGGAATAGAGAAAGAATTAATACCATACATCAAATGTAAATAGTAGAAGAATTATTTTCATAAAATAGATAAAGCCATATAATATAAATAATGATTCATGTAAAATCTATCTAGGAATACAGCCAAAATTAGTCAAAATACTGGAAATACAATACAAACCAAAATAATGAAACATGAACTAAACTCCAACAACATCACATGCCTTATATTTGTCCCATGCTCTTCCGCTCCTATATATAACAATCAAGTACCTAAGTGAGACGGAACTTTTCCATTATCTATATCAAAAATCATATAATCTATTTTTGTCCAAAAAAAGACCCAAATAGGGTGTGAGACAAATCCCATCAGGAAACCACCAAAAGATATGTGCCTAACTTTCAGTTAATATATATATTAGGTAATATGAAGAAATGGAGTGATAAACTAAGAATTACTCAAAATTTAATAATCCTATATTTTTCAATTAAATTAATAAAAAAATTATTCATTCATTGAATCAGGTTACCTTTGGATCTATCCTATGCTTTGTATCCCCTATGTGTGTGACAAAATAGATGTATCAGATGTCCATCTAAACAATAAAGTAAGACCAAGTCTTTTCTCGTTATTTGGCTTGGAAGACTCATAAAAAACATTTAATTATTCACAAATGACCCTATGTGAAAGCTATCATAGTCCAACACCTTGGTCAACATAGCATAAATAAATTATAAACGACCATATAGTCATCTCTCATAGTCAATACCCCTGGTTCAGTCATCTACACCAATTATCTCCTGGTCCTGTGTAAAAAATATGGATGGCCCCTCACTCTTTGTGTTCCAAGGATCTCATGATCCAATGGAAAAATATACTTGCATGCATATCATATCAAAAAAATAATCTGCAAGTCCCCTCAGTCTTCTGGGTCCAAGGCTCTCACTGTCCATTGAAAAAACACTACCTGTATTATATCCAAGTATCTCATGGAATATAAAACTAAGACATGGGTAACCATTCACAAATCATATCACTAGTATTTAAAATAATTAAATAATCCATCATAATAATACATGCAATGGAAAACAAGGCAATCCTAACATGAATCCTATACCAAACGACCACAAATAATAAATCATGGGAAACAAACCCTTGGAGATTCCCATAAATAAAGTATCCATCCTTACACATATGCAATAACCCTTTATCCATCAATCAACCTATTGATGGTAATAAACATGGATAACATACATATCAAGAAATACCCCAAACATGGGTATGTAGAACTGTTTGTATATATAATACAAAGAACAGACAACGAAAGGCACTAAACACCAACCTCGATGTCTCATTATAAATATACATGAACTTTGTCCAATGAATCATCCTAGAATGATGTAGATATAGAAAAAAAGAAAAACTCCAAACCCTGAATAATCCATGAGAGAGGAAAGACTAAGAAGAAAGGATCTAGGGATTTTAATAACTCACCAGTGGGATTCAAACGCACCCAATGATGTCTCAATCGGCACTCAGATATAGATTTTGGAGGGATTCAATATTTGTTTTCCATTCCATTACTCTCCAATATGAAGCATGGGGAGAAGAAAGTAGTCCAGAAATGAGACATGACCCCAGATCGATATATCAAATAAAAATATAACTAAACTGTGTGTTAATTAAATTTACACTATGTGTAGTAGCCTTAATTAGCCCCTACGTAAGTGGTCTACTGCGTCATCACATGTCCTTGTACTCAACTGTTACATGGCAAGTACATGACTATATGTGGGAACAGGGTACACAATATGTAAATAGATGTACAAGATGTGTACTTATAAAAACCCAATTTCTTCATTTTTTCATAAATACAACCAAAAATCATGATAATTGCCTGAAATGAAGATCCGAGTTCTTACAAAAATCCCCCAAAAAGAAATTCATCCATGAATTTCCAATCTAATGGCGGTGAAGAAGAAACCTCAAACAACTCCAGCCATTGTGATCATATATCAGCCTCCCTTTCCCAAGACCTGTCCAGTACTGGCCTGTGCTACCATATCACTTATACTAGAGGAATAGACTAGGCATGGAGATCCTTCATGTTGTGACCCAAAATCCAAATAGTGTGATCCTCGATGGGTGAATCCACATCCTTCTCAACCTCATCAGGTTGAAAACATGAAACCTATCTGAAAATTAATGGCATATGTGAGAAACATAAAAGACATCATGCATAGCACGATACCTTTGAGGTTACAACAACTGATAGGAAACATGCCCGACTCTCTCCAAAAATTCAAAACGACCCAACATATCTTGATTAAATATTCCCATATATTCTAATTCTCTTGTGTCCCAACCTCGATGTGGAATGTATGAAAACATGATCTGTGACCTCGATCTCAAGAGGTTGTCTCTATTGATAAACATACTTTTCTTCAGAGACTATGTAGGATCCATATTTTAACGAATCAACTCCACCTGCTCTATGGTCTGTTGGACCAGATGAGGTCCCAACATAGCTACCTCTCCTACCTCTAGCCAACATAGGCATGATCAGCGCGACCTACCGTATGAATCCTCATAAACATTCATCTGAATAGTTTCTTAAAAACAATTATTCTAGGAAACATTCACTAGGGGTATGTGTCTCTCCCACGATCCCCCAAAATCTAGGATGCATGATCGAAGAATGTCACCCAAAACATGAATCGTATGCTTGGACTAGCCATCTATATGGGGATAGTAAGCTGTACCCACAGGTACCTATATACCCAAAGACCTCTATTGACCCATCCATACAAGATAAGTAAACTGGGTATTCTGGTCTAAAATGATTCACTGTCGAACCCCATGAAAACATAAAATATCTCAAATGTACAACATTCTAGGATCATCCACACAGAATGATTCCTTGATCGGTATGAAATGTGAATCCTTTGTGAATCTACTAGAAACAACCCGTACAACATCATTTCCTCTAGGATACCTTGGTAAAACCATCAAAAATAATTTATCGACATCATTCCACTTCCACACCGGAATGGGTAACTACATTAAAATCTTCTCTAGTCACTGATTCTCCTCCTTAACCTACTGATAGGTGGAACAACTCATAAAAAAATTAAATACCTCTATATTCATTCCTGGCTGCCAATATCGATGACATAGATTTTGATACATATTAGTGACACCAAGACAAACATCGTATACTACAGTATGAAAATCTCACAACATCACTATGTGTATGTATTCTTACACCCATATGCAACCATGAAAACAAAAAACATCAACCTCACTGACGGTCCACCCAGGAGTAGGGTTGTTACGAGACACACTATCCTATATGATCAGGCCTTTGAAATCTGATAGCTACCTCATCTATAGTCCATCTAGTAGAGTATAGGTAAAATCTATGGAAGAAAGAAATGCCTTCCCTTGTTTTTCAAGAACCACCAAATGAATCTAAAAGAAAAGATTTATAAGCATCCACTCACTTCTATCCTCATGGACTTCCTTAATCTACTTTCTCCCTCTTAATGCATCATCCACTACGTTTCCATTCCAAGGTGTGTAGGCAAGATAAATGTTAAAAGAATGATGGTACTAATCCCAATTTCTCTATCTCAAATTTATATCACACTATGTAAGGATATATTTTAGGAATTTGTGGTTAGTTTATACCACAAAAATCACTATTAAAAGGCAATGTATCCAATAGTGAAAAGCAAGAAAAACTATCACTAACTCGAGATTGTATGTCATGTAATTCCTCTCATGTGGCCTCAACTACTGAGAACTATATGTAGTGATTCATTCCCCCTACATATGCACTTCTCCCAGCCTAATACCTAATGCATCACAGAAATTGGGGTAACTCTTCCCCAGTTCTGGAAAAATAATTATTTGTGTAGAAGTCAATCTCTCATTCTAATCTTGAATGGGTTAATCACAAGAATCTCTCCACAAGTACTTCACACCCATCTTAGTTAGGCCCTTTAGTGGCACTTTTACATGTGAAAAGTCCTGAATAAAGCATATGTAGTAACTAGCTAGACATAGAAAACTCAATAACTCAAAGAGGTTCTTTGGATGTTCCCAGGAAACTATTTTTTCACATTCTATGGGTCTAATGATATTCAGTCTCTAAGATGACATGACCCAATAAGTGAATTTTGTCTCTCTGAAAGTCTCATTTTCATAAAAAAGCATACAATTGATTCTCTCTTAGTGTACTCAATTTGATATCAATATGTGGTGCACGGTCATGTTGAGTGTGAGAGTACACCAATATATTTTTCACAATGAATACTGGAAAAGAATACAAGGATGGAACACTAGGATTTTTAGTGCCTTGAAAACTGTCAGCGCGTTCATGAGACCGAACAGAATATCAAAATACTCGTATAAACCATACCTGCTCTAAACGGATGTATGAGGTATATCAAATTTTATAACCTTCAATTGATTATAACTGAATCTCAAGTCAATCTTTGTGAAAAACCAGGCACCTCAAAGATGATCAATGAGATCATCAATCATTGGAAAGGGATATCAATTCTTAACAATCAATTGGTTATGTTCTTGATAATCCACAAAATCTTTGAGGGTAAAATCCATATTCTTCGCAAAAAGAATAGGCTAACCCAAGGAGAAGTACTGGGTCAGATTAAACTCATTTCATGAAACTCTTATAACTCCTTCTTGAGCTACAATAACTCTAGTGTTGCAATCATTTATAGAGGAATGGACACCAGTGCTACTCCTAGAGCATGCTTAATAGAGAAATCCACATGTCTCTCTGGAGGTAATCCTGAAATGTTTTCCGGAATGAAATCTATGAAATGATCCACCACTAAAGGATTGTCTATATATGAGGTTTCCTAGTCATTCTAATATAGACTAGAAATTTGGGTTGTAATTCCTTCCAACCCATGAATCTCATGTGTTTCTCTTCTCTCCTAGACATCCCATTTACCATTATGTAGAAAATATCCACTCTCTGGTGACGCCAAACTCACCCTACTGTGATAGTAGTCAATAAAGGCCTGAAAGGAGACAAACTAGTCTAGTATGAGAATTTCATCAAAACCAATCATCTCTAAGACATTGAGGTACAATAAAGAACTAACACAAACCAAACCTAGGATGACACTAAATTCACTGGCATACACTAGTCGTTCTAATCCCAAGTGGGTTTCTAGAATCATAACACCATCGGAAGTAATAAAAGATCCCAAGGATCTATAAAATGGAAATAAATATATAACTATATGAATCGACAATGTCAAAAATATAAGAATCTAAAACTGTGGAAAGTACAATTGTACTACTAACCGTATAGGGTCTGGGTTCCAGCTCTAATTGGTTCTATGCCATCAAATTATTGAGTTGCATACCACGGTCCTGGGACCCTGCCTGAATACCATGATCTAGTCCTCCTTATTGTCACTAAAAACTTTTCATCTAGATACCATGTCTGTGACCATCATCTCGACCTGAAAGGCCTAACAAACTTTAGATCCCATTATGAGTAGAAACTAGTAGTCATACTCCTGAATGTGGAGTCTTAACAGATATCCTCTCACTAGCTTCTCGTTGGAAAATACGAAAAAGAAAACAACCAAGATGAACCATATTTTTGTAATATCAATACTCAAATGGGTCTCTCGGGAACTAGAGGTCTCATTTTCCCACTCTTCCAATACTGGTAGAACATCACCTAGCTTCCTGTAGGTACATACCTAATACAAGAATCACCACGCAAAGGCTCCCTATTGTGCTTCCAGCTATCATACAAAGAAGTACTCGCCCTGGATGCTGAACCGCCCATGCTCACAGCTCCCAACTATACCAGATTTACCTCAGTATTAAGTTTCAGATTTACTATAGAAGTCACCAATGTAAACTTGATAACCTTCACTAACTATCAGATGTCATACCTGAGGCCATCCTCAAATCACCTAACCAGTGATAACTTGTATGCTTCGAAAAAAGGTGTGAGGCGCTAAATCTCTTTAAATAGAGAATAACAATCCATATATAAATTATCTCCCAACACCAAATGTATTATCTCCCTGTCTTGATCAACAATCAACATCATGGTGTAGAAGTATTCATATAAGGTCCTATTAATGTCTTCTCATACCATATATCGATGACATCCTACCTATGAGATAACATTCCATGTTCTCTTGGAGGAATCACATGGAATGAATGTTGTGAGATTAAACATACTCTTAGGAGTGGTCTACAAATGCTCAAAGACATAAAACATGGCCTCCAACTGTTACACTATATCCTTTTGACCACCATCCCCTAAAAAAGTCAGAGTTTTCTGCTTCTAGCACACCAGTGGCAACTCTTCCATTGTTGGGGAATGACATGTTTCTCCATTAAAATTCTACATCATCCTCATAATTACTTCACAGAATTTTGTATCAGAAACTACGTCTGATATAACAGGTGGTGCCAAGACGGTCTTAAAGGGATGATCTTCGGGTAGTCCCTAGTCTACTATTTTCAGTGTCTCATCATCACCCTGTACCTGGCGTACAAATAGAGGACGTCTTGGAGAATGACTATGAAAGGTCAAGTGAACCTCTCAGTTCAAGATTATCAAGGATACAACATAATAATGATATAATTAAACAGGATATGGGAAACAATCATGTTTTAAAAAAGATGGTTACACGGTGTGTATAAACACTACACGACATGTTCCCATAAGCTTTAGTATGGGAATGTACCACTTCCAACCTAGTTCTGTAACACCCCATACACACGGCATGTTCGACATGAGACTTGGTGTGTAGTTACATATTCCATCCTTCCCAAGTTCTTCTACCCAACTTGATCTACATAGTTTAGCTAGTGTAACAGTACATAGCGTGTTCACCCTAGATATGACATTTAATCAAATTTTCAATCCACCCATGTCGTTAGTCACACGACCAGATACATGGACGACTATAGCACAACGTGCACTCCCAATGCACAGCTTGTTCTACCAAAATATTATGAATCCCTTGACTCTTATCACATTTTCAGTCACACAGTCAACAACTACACAACTTGTACATATAGTACACATATTGTACATAAGAAAAGTCATTTCTTCCTGAACATATGAACACATGTTATTTGTTCATTAACATCACAATATGTTTTTGTGATTTTTCTAAACATTAAGCCTCTGAAACATCTCTAGAACCCTCAATAACATAAAATTTCTCTAAGGAATGCCATGTTACAATATGTGAGATCCCATAATCCCCAATAATAAAAGTTTTGAATCCCTTTTCATTTAATATTTTTTAACAGAATTCAATTAATGTTCAGACATGGGCCACAAAATTTTGATCTAATAGGGCCGATAACACCATATGGACTAAGGCTTGGCATCCATCCAAATGAAACGTTACATGCACCAATTCCCTATCCAAATAGTAATTATTTCAATCATGATATATATCACAACAACATTCATATATAGAACAACATCTATCAGAACAACATAAATCCAATAATTCACCATATATGGCATGATTAGAATGCATGACATATGATGTCTAACAAGTTCCTATATGATGAATTATATGGAAAAACCTAATCTAATCATGTTGCAATAGAAATACAGCCATGATGATATCAATCATAAAAGAACAAAAGACGTTAATCACCAAATGGTGAAATCAAATCAATTGCAACAATTTTAAAACTAGTATAATTGCAATATTTGAGGTAACATGGTTTTCCCGATACACAGGTTAGATAACCCTAAGAATAACACATTACCAACTAAAAATTCATTTATTTACAAGTCTATTTTCTCTAAATAGTATGGAAAAGAAGAAAACACATCCTCTAATACCACATTGAAATGTCATGGATTCGGGTGCCGACCAAGGGTTCCATGTTCCTGGTTGCCCACATGGCCTCAATTGCATTTCCAAAAACACCAGGGGCTTATGACTGGAAGCAAGGTCCATTATTGTGATAGTAGGGAATCTATTCCCTCATTAGAAGTGAAAACATAGCGGAAAACAAATAGTATTAATAGAATAAGAATTGATACCTTTCAATAGAAGTAAATAGCGAAAGAAAAATAGTCATAAAACAGATGAATCAAAATCATATATATAATGATGCATTTCATACGTGTCTAGAAAAGAAACAAAAAATAAGTCAACATGATGAAAATACAATACAAATGAAGACAAGGAAAATAAACTAAACTCTAACAGCATTATAAGCCTTAGCTTGGTCCCATGCTCTCTAGCTCCAACATACTTCAATCATGTACCTGATGAGGAAAGGTATTTCCCTTATCTATAAATTCAATCATATAATCAACTTGGGTCCAACCCGTAACCCAAAATTAGGTGAGAATAATTATAGTAGGAAACCAACAAAATATCTATTCTTAATTCTTAATGAATGTATATAGTAGGTAATATGAATAAATGAAGAAATAAAATAGGAGGCACTAAATAGTAAAGAATCCAATAGTTATAAATTAAATTTATTTACATTTATTATTCATTAAATGAATCATTTTACCCTGGTGTCTAGCCTATGATCTGTATCCATTGTGTATATTAAAAAATAGATGTCTCAGAAATCCATCTAACAATAAATTAATACTGAGTCTAATCTTGTGCATAGCTTTGGTAGATTCTTCATAATCATTCAATTATTCACAAACAACCCTCTGAGAAATATCTCACTATCCAAACCCTTTGGCCTAACAAAGCACCAATTCATTAAATAAAAACCCTCTAGGATTCTCTCATGGTCTAACCCATTTAGTTCCCAGTTGTATATATCATCTACAAATTACCTCATGACCAACTCTCATGGTCAATACCCCTCGGTCAACATAACATCAACAAATTATAAATGACCATCTGGGTAGCTATCATGGTAAATACACCAGGGACTATCTTCTACACCAAGGCTCTCATTGTCCTATGTAAATAATTTGGTAGTCCCCTCATTCTTATTGGTCGAAGACTCACATGGTCCATTAGAAAAATATAGTACAACTCATATCATTTGAAAACAAATAATCTAGAACCCCCCTCAGTTTTCTTGGTTCAAGGGTCTCGCTGTCCATTAAAAAAGTTCATATATTATATAAAAGTATCTCATGTAATATAAAACTAATACATTTCTAAACCGTCACAAATCGTATCACATGCATTTAAAATAAATTACTACTCCATCTGAATAAGGCAATTCATGGAAAATAGGGCAATCCTAACAGGAATCCTAGACCAAAGGTCCATAAATAACTAATCAAGGGAAACACACCCACAGTGTGTCCCCTAAACCAGGTATCCAACCATACATATAAGAAACAAAAATTTATTAATAAATCAAACCATAATACGAAATGAACAGGGATAAATTCAAAATCGATAAATATACCAATCATTGGTACAAAACACTTTTAACATATATAATCCAAAGACCAACAATGAAAGACAAAAACCAGCTACCTCAATGTATGACGATCAATATACGTGAATGTCGACACTTGATTTTCCCGAGAATGGCGTTTATCTACAAAAATATGAAAAGTACCAAACCTAGAATAACCCAAGTGTGATGAAGAATTAGGAATAATGGCTCTAGGGATTTTCAGAAAACTCTGGTGGGATTCCAACTCAAATGGCGATGTCTCCATTGGAGCTCGGATGGAGAATTGGGAGGGGTCCAATTTATGTTGGATGTTCTATTACCCTCTCGTATGAATCACATGGAGAATAACATAGTTTCAGATATGAGACGTGACCCTGCAATGATATATAAATTAAAAAGAAAACTACATGAAATGTTCATTAAATGTACATGTTGTGTTGTAGCCTTAACCGACCTTCGACTTAAGGAGTCTTTCAGGTCATCACACCACCATGTAATAAGTTATTACATGGCCAGTAGATGGATATACGCGGAAAATTAGTACATGAAAAATATTCATTAGTACATGGAGTGTACATGAAAAAAAAATGATTTCTTTATATTTACTAAAAAACAACCCAAAATAAAGATCAATATGTGAAATAAGGATAAGCGTTCTTACATTGAAAATGGAGAAATGATTTGGAAATCTACTTTAGATATAATGTTTTTCTTTAACTATATCATGTGTAGGTTTTCGTATGGTTTTGTAAGAAATTAAATCAAAGATCTACGTACATCATCCAATTAAAAATACTTGAATGTACTCAAGATATTTTTCATCATTTGGAATATCCACCAATTATCTCAAAAATTCACTACCTATCCCCCGAGGCCCATCCCCTGACTACCCCAAACCCGCCTTCCATAGGCCAGGGGCTTCCGACTAGCACCAAAGGCATAAATCCCTAAAATTGGGAAGGTATTGCCTTTATAAAGTGTAAACACACACAACATAGTACGAGTAGGAAGTAAAACACTAATCAAAATTGTATACAAAGGAGTGATGAAAAGTAAAAGGGGACGAAAATACAAGTCCAACAGGAAACTACAAGTACAACGGATAAACGAGTACAATTGATGAAAACATAAAGAATCTATTGGATCGTCCTTTGGGGATTCCTACCTTAAGGTTTGATATATTTAGCATCCTCAGCACTCCACGTCTGTCAGTCCCCTCTGGGTACCAACTCGACGTAAGGTCCGGCTCTGAGTACCGTCCAGTCCTGCTACTCCGATCCTCCACCAGCACTGTCCATTGTTTGTAACCAACACAATGAGGTGCAGGCGTAGCCTGTGTAGGGGTGAGTATAACGATACTTAGTAGGGACCCCAATACCCTCAATGTCTCAAAAAATCCAACAAGGATAAACCATAAAGTATGAAATCAACAGATAACCTCACATAGGTATATGCCCATACATATCCCTATGTTACCAAGTAAACCATCTCGATCATGAGGTAAACACAAAGATTACTAACTCAGGTCAACCAAGATTTTATTCTAGGGATCGAATCAATCAAAACCCTCGGCTGTTGGAGAACTTCTTCTCTATCTAGTACAGTGGGCCTGCCGCTTCACATAGAGGCACGTCCCACTAACCTTGGACTGGTGAGGTACTCCTCCTGTCAAGTATCGTGGATCTACAATGCTCATAGAGAGGTGCTCCCCACCGCGGGTCTCTTGTGATCACACAGAGGCACTCCCCCACGTAGCATGCTAGGGTACTTCTCCTGTCGAGTACCGTGGGTCTGCGGGCTCAAATATATGCGCTCCACAATGTGGGTCTACAGCGACACCATGGCGCTCCCCACTGGGCTTCTAGAATCACTCCGAGTCAAATGGTAAATAGTCATCAGGTCTCAACTAGCTACTAGGTTCCCACAAAATGCTCTCTCGTTCCTGGTAGATCCACTCCATAAGATACTGGTTGATGCTCTAACTATTATGAAGTCCCATTAACAAGTAACTCAACGGTCTGCCATGTCATAGAGGACTCAACACAATTAACGGCGCGTCAATTAGACACCCGGTCTGTGATTTATCAACCTTTTAGTCCCAGGGGCCCGGTTGGATTTGTGCACGATCTAACCGGACTGTATCTCAACATTACCCCAAACTCAAGTGAGGTATACTCAAAGGGAACTTCGTGCTCCATGATATTCCTATGCCACTGAAGGTTAGTCAAACGGTCGTCCGGTGCCAATGATATGGGCAAAAGAAAGTAAATCTGTTCGTGGTGGGCCCGGGTGCAGTCCGACCCTGTCGGACTGACTCGGCCCAGCCCAGTATGGGCTGACCAAGTCTGGGTTGACCTGGTCATACCTGTTGGGTTTGGCCCAGCCCATTCAGCGGGCCAACCTCTTAGGTAAGGCTCAGCATGGTAGGCCCAACCCATCGTGCTGCTAGGGCGGTTCTGCCTGGCCTCGGCACCGGTTCGGCACCGGTTCGGCCCAGAGCATTACGAGGGAACGGCCCGGTGCGGCTCGGCTCGGAGGGTGCGTCTAGGCCGGTTCAGCCAGGGTACCATGAGGGAGTTGGGACACTGGTGCGGCCAAGAGGCCACGAGGGTGCCGGGACACAAGCTCGGCCGGGTCGCGATGAGGGAGTTGGGACACTGGCTCAGCTGATAGGCCACAAGGGGGACCGTCTTAAGGAGACATGCAGGGTGCGTGGAGGTCGACAGGCGGGTTGGTTCGAGGAGTTGTGTGGGGTGTCCATAGAGACCAGCAGGTGGGCCGATTCAGGGAGGCATGCGGAGGCCGACAGGCAGGCCGACGACGTTCTACCCGGCAGGGCGCAGCCAGGCGGGTTGACTTCCAAGAGAGGTCGGGGCAAGCCGTTTCAGCGTAGCTCGGGCCGACGCGGGCCGACAGTGTTCTTCTAGGAGCACCGAAGCGCAGTGGGGGCAGCATGGTTTGCACAGGACTTGGGTAGCGCGAACTTTGTCATCACCGCATTTGTCATTCTGTTGCCTCATTTTCAAGCTGAAGTTCATCATAAACAAGATCGGTGGAGGGGTTGGGCCATTTGGGTTTGGACCACATTTTTTTGTGTTTAGGGTGGTATCATTTGGTTCATAAAAGAAGTACGATGAACAGAATTTATTTTAAAATCTCTGCATCGGTTCCTTTCCAACCGAAGATGAGAAAAGAAAAGGGATAATACACAAATAAAACCCCCAACCTTTAATTGTCAGTCGTCGACGTTGATGTCACAAGAAGAATATGAAGTAGTTCATTGTTTGTTGCATCCGTCACATGCTTCCAATCCATTGATGTGTCGGCTGTGGAATACGCTCCACCTCAGTAGGTTTCTGGGGATGTAGTCGAAGAAGGATCGTCTCTGACGTTCTTTGTTGGTAGAACACATTGTTAATTCATCATTGTGAGAATTATAATCCTCCCATGCTCTCATATTCCCAAACTTCCACCCAAATTCCAATGTTGTTCCAAATAATAGATTAGAGTATCTATTAATTCATTGGCAAGAATTCAAAAATAATTAATTAATTTCTTGGCTCCACCTAATTAATGTGATGTGTTGGAACAAATTAATTAGGGGAGTTGGCACAATTGAATTAAAGGGAAGGTCAAGAGGCTTCCCTCATTAATGATGGAGAGTTTAGAGGTTTTACTCTCTTCCATCAATAGGGGGTTAAGCCCCTTGTGGTCCCCACATTGTAACCTATCATGGGAGGTTATGTTCCTTTGGGCCCCACTACCATAACCTCTCTTCGGAGGTTAAGGTGTGGTGGCCCCATCTCCAACTTCCATCAGGGGGTTATAACCACCAAACACCCACATAAAGGCTCAAATAAAATAAAGTGAAGCTCAATTTATTTTTTTAATTTCCACAAAAAACCATAATACATGCATCTATTATCGACTCACTACTATCAAATTGAATATCTTCTTAAGATAATAACAGCGCCATGAGATCTACGGTGCCCTCAGACTTCTGTTCCAAGCACTGATTCAAAAGATATAAAAACCCGCTCGTATGTTTACTGAACGTACCTGAAAAAAACATCTGAAATTGATTCTAGACAAATCAGGCCTCGGAATGAGGTGCTGTAAATATTTGCGGACTCATAAAATTCACATGTATTAAAAAAAATTCATGTCATTTCTGGGTATTTAATTTTTCCCCACCTCAGGGATTTACGTCCCCGTAAGCTACAACACGAAATAAGGGAACAAGTTGGGGTACTGAGCATGCATCTAAGCCTCTCTCTCCCATGTGCTCTCTTGGAGGTTCTCTTCCTGCCAGTGAATGCGCATTATAGGTATCGATCATCCACATAGGACCCGCTCCTTTCGATCCTCATTCTCCACTGGAACCTCCGTAAAATTCACCCTAGCATCGACATCTAGCTCTCCATGGCCGATAATCTGAGATGGGTCGTGCATGTGTCTCGTCAACTGGGGAACATAGAAGTCATCGTCTGCCCAGAGCAACTGAGGTGGAAGAGCTAAAAGGTAAGACATGTTGCCTACTCTGCTGAGGACTTGGAATGGTCTGATAAATCTCGGAGATAACTTGCCACCTTAGCCAAATATCAGTAGACCTCATCGAGGTGAGACCTGTAGAATGATGTGGTCGCTATCCTCAAACTCCCAAAGTCTACATATCCTGTTAGCAGGTGACTTCTGCCTGCTTTTTGCAGTCTTAATCCGCTCCAAGAAGATCTGCACCTTCTCCATGGTAGCCCATAACATCTCTAGTACAACGAGTATTGACTCCCCTATGTCAGTCATGCACAAAGGTGATCTGTAAGGTATCCCATACAATGCCTCGAAAGGTGCCATCCCAATGGTGGAGTGATAGGTGTTGTAGTATGAAAACTCCAAAAATGTTAAGTGGTCCTCCTAGCTAATACCAAAGTCAAGGATGCATGCACAGAGCATGTCCTCAAGAGCTTGAATGGTCCTCTATGTCTGGCCATCTGTTTAAGGATGGTAGGTAGTGCTCAGACGAATCTACATTCTAAAAGCCTCATGCAATCCCTTCCATAGCGGGGAATAAAATTGTGCATCATGATTGGAGACCATAGAAGAAGGTACTCCATGTAGTCGCACAATCTCCTGCACGTAGAGGTTTCCCAAGCTCTATACTGAACCATGCTCTTTGATCGGTAAGAAGTTGTATGACATGGTGAGTCGGTCAGTGAGCACCCAAATCGTGTCGTGACCCCTCTATGTACGTGGAAGTCTGGTCCTGATGTCCATGTATATCTCATCCCACTTCCACTCTGGGACCTATAAAAGTTGAACCAAGCCTACTTGTACATAGTGCTCCACCTTCAATTGCTGGCAAGTGTGGCATCGAGAGACAAACTCCGCTACTACCTTCTTCATACATGGCCATTAGTACTGAAGTTGGAGATCCTGGTACATCTTCGCCACTCCTGGATGTAATTCTAGAGGGGGTGTGTGAAACTCCCTCAACCCTTCCTCTTGATGTGACATTGGTACCACAATACATCCTCTGAGAAGGAGGACGTGCTCCCCACCATCAGAAAATCCATCAGGTGCCTGTCCTGTGGATATCTGAGCACGTCATGTCTCGTAGTCAGCGTCCCTTGGCTATGCCTCCCTGACTCGCCGAAGATGTGGAGGAGTTCCTATAAGAGACTGAAGAAAGACTACTCCATCTCTATCCACAATGGATATCTGTAGAGCAGTCAGCTGCTCTGTCGCCTCACCTTGCAGCTGTATATTAAATCTCTTACTAAGTCCATCTGCTACCACGTACCCCTTCCTAGGATTATAGACTATCTCAAAGTCATAGTCCTGGAGGGAGTCAATCCATCCCCGCTGTCTCAGGATCAGGTCCTTCTGGTAGAAGATATACCTGAGACTCTTTCGATCAGTGTACATGGTAAAATTCTCGCCCATCAGATAGTGTCGCAACATCTTCAAGGTGAAGACCACTGCTGCTAACTTCAGACAACGGGTACCGTAGTTCTTCTCATGCTATCTCATATTCCAAGAACCATAAGAAATCACAGCTCACACCTACATCAAGACACACCCGAGTCTTGCCCCTGATGCATTACAGTAGACTACGAACCCTACACCTTCCACTGGAAGCCTCCTGATGGGGGAACTAGTCAGCCTCTGCCTCATCTCTTTAAAGCTCTATTGGAATATCTTTGACTACACAAAGGGTTGCCCATTATTTGTCATGGAATATATTGGTGCTGAAACTCTGTAAAATTCTAGCACAAATCTACAGTAATAGCCAGCCAAACGCAGGAAACGTTGTACCTTCATCACACTACTGGGTGGCACCAATTTAAGTACCACCTCATTCTTCGCTAGATACACTACAACTCCAGCCTCTGATATGAAATGTCCCAAAAAATAACCCTCTCAGATCCAAAACTGACACTTCAAGAGAATACAATAAAGCTGGTGCTATCAGAGTGTGTCCAGTACTACCCGCAAATGGTAGGCGTGCTTCTCCTCAGTAGTCTAGTAGATTAGAATTTCGTCGATGAAGAATATGACAAAGCGATCATGGTATGTATGGAATATTCTGTTCATGAGTCCCATGAACACTGTTGGAGTGTTGGTTATGTCGAAAGGCATAACAAAGAACTTATAGTGGCTGTACCGACATCTGAAAGTCGTATTCTTCACATCCTCATCTCGAACTCTGAGCAGCTGATAGCCTGATGTATGGTCTATCCTCGAGAACCACTGTGCCCCCTTCAACTGATCAAAGCAGTCATCAATCCTTAGGAGTGGGTACTTGTTCTACACGGTCACCTAGTTTAGGAGATGGTAGTCGACACAATGCCTCAAGTTCTTATCTGACTTCTTGGTGAATAGAATCAGGGTTGCCAAGGGAGAAACACTGGGCCAGACGAATCCTTTCCCCTACAAGTCGTCTACATATACCACCATCTCATGAAGCTCAGCGGGAGCCATCCAATATACTGGTGTAGATATCGGTGCCATCCTAGGGTACATGTCAATTTATATGTCCACATCTTTGTGAGGAGGTAGTCCTAGAACATCTTCAAGTAAATCATATGCATACTGGCCTACCACTACAAGATAACTCGGACTCTCCACATCAACTGATCCGAGGGTAAAGCATGCCAAATGTAGAGTGATCAGCTACACACTGCTCCGAGTAAGTCCGTCCTGTGCTGCAAAGGCTCCCTTCTCACTGGTAAAGGTAAACCTGGTCCCATCCGAGTGGAAACACACACATTGTGCCTAATATAGTCGATCTAAGCATGGACTATAGATAACCAGTCTATACCCATGATGACGTCGCAAGTCCTCGACACTATTACGAGTAGATCTCCGCTGATGCTCTTGCCTCCTAGAGTAATCTCACACTACCGGATCTAGTGCATAATCCTTGATTCTGCTTCCGTAGGAGTCTCTATCCATAAAGATCAAGACAAATTCTCCGTCAGAATCTATGAGCTCTGAATGAAGGAAGTGACAATTAAAGAGTGACTGGAACTTGTGTATATAAGAACTATAACTAAGGTGGAGTAGACACAGATTGTACCTCAAATCATTTCAGAAGAGCCATGATCATAAGTCTCAGCTGCCTAGAGCTGAGTACTCCCATGTCCACCTAATCCCTGTGGTCAGGGAGGACCTCCTGGTGGTGGTGGCAGTAACACCTCGAAACGTCACACACCACCAGCTACATGGACAGCTCCTCTACCACGTAAGTCTACTCCCTACAGACCACCTCGATTAGATCTATGTCTTTTCCTGTGTGGTACATTGACCATATTCTGATCATCCAAATGGATTGTCGGACAGTCATGAGATATTTTACAATGCCCGACACATGAGTAACACGGCCCGATCCTGGCATATGTGTCTCTACCCTGGGTTCCCCGTATAACTGATCCTATGTCATGCAATCTAAACCCCTGGGTTTGGTCCTCTTGGAGCTCTACGACATTTGTCTACGGCCAGCTGCAGAATACTCCACTGCATGTCAGCTAGTGGTCAGTCTCGTTGCTGGAGACTGCTCAACAAGAAAACTCTCCACCAAGAGGGCTCCCTCCAACATCCCCGCCTGCATCGGAATACTGAGTGAGATCATCGATGCCCGAATCTCTCACCTGAGCCCCTACTCGAAGGTCCGAGCCTTGAATAACGGTTCCTACACCATTTCTGTGGAGTAGCCCGAGAGGTCAGTGAACCTTACTGAGTAATGTGCCACCATCATGATACCCTACTATAGATGAAGTAGCTCCTATATATGTACTGCACGTAGGGTAGCTCGGATAAACAACACCCAAAACAGGCTCTCGAAGTCTGTCCAGAGAAGCATAATCTCATCATGATGCTAGAGCATCAAGCTCCACCATCTTCCCACTGCTGGCTGTAGAAGGCTGGAAGCATGAATCACCATGAAGTCGGATGGTGTCCCTATTAGTCTAAAAACTCTCACCACAGCCTCCAACGAATCCTCAGCTGCCTGTGAGCCAATCTCGCCCCTGAACCTGGGTGGACTCTGGTACTGGAACTCATGCAACTCCCTCAAGAAGTGTTCATTGTCTACTGCTAGGGCTGGTGGCATTGGTGTCCCAACAGGGTGTGGTAACACTGGTACCTCCGCTATAAAAGGGCCCTGCATTGAGGCCTCATCGCACGGTGGGAAATTTATACATACAACTCTCAGGGCTCTAGTTGGTCATCCACGAGGAGGCATCCTAAAGGAAACAGAAGCGACAATGTCAAAGGATTACACCTGGTGACATGACCTGGTTGAGTTGACTTAAAGAAAAATTTTGAAAACACACACGCAATCAGTGTTTTCATGCACTAAGTCGGATGTCAGAAGTCAGGGTCTTGCTTTATGGATACGTCGGTCACCACCCCAACACTGGACTCCCTGAACTATAAACCACACTCGGTACTACTAACAATATGTCTTAATAGAAAATAAAGATCACAGTCCTACGATCTATGGTAGAATTGACTCCTCTGATACCATGTTTTTCATGACCCATCCCTCTGGGCAAGGGTCGTGACTACCCCAAGACCACCTTCCATAGGCTAGGGGCTGGCTACTAGCACCAAAGGCGTAAATCCCTAAAAATGGGAAGGCATTGCCTTTATAATGTGTAAACACACACAATATAGTACGAGCTAGAGGTAAAATAATAAGAAAACTTACAAAAAAAGAAGTGATTAATAGAATAAGGGGCCGGAAATATAAGCCTAATAAGAATGTACAAGTACAACTGAAAAATGAGTACAACTGGAGAAAAGGTAAAGCAGCTACTGGGTCATCCTCCGGGGATTCGTACAGAAGGGTATGTACAGTTAGCGTCCTCAGCACTCCACATCTGTCAGTATCCTCTATGGACCGACTCGTCATAAGGTCCACCTCTGGGTACCGTCCAGTCCTGCTACTCTGATCCTCAGTCAGCGTTGTCCGTCTTCTACAGCCAACACAACAAGGTGCGGGCATAGCCCGTGTAGGGGTGAGTATAACAATACATTTGTAGGTACTCTAGGACCCTCATGGTCTAAAAAATCCAACAAGAATAAACCACAAAGTATTAAATCAACAGATAACCACTCTTAGTTATATTCCCATACATATACCTATGTTACCAATTAATCCATATCTGTCATGACGTAAGAACAAAAGTTACTAACTCAGCTCAACCAGGATTTCATTCTAAGGATAGAATCAATCTGAACCCTCAGCTGCTGGAGAACTCCTTCTCTATCGATTACAGTGGGCTTGCCATGTCACAGAGAGGTGCTTCCCAGTAACCTTGGACTGCTGAGGTACTCCTCTTGTCGATTATCGTGGGTATGCCACACTCACACAGAGGCGCTCTCCACCGTGGTTCTGCCACACTCACACAGAGGCACTCCCCCTCGTATCCTGCTGAGGTACTCCTCCTATCGAGTATCGTGGGTTTTCCATGCTCACACAGAGGTTCCCCCCACTATGGGTCTTCCATGACACCATGGCGCTCCCCACTAAGCTATTAGAAAAACTCTAAGTCAAACGGTCAGCAGTTGTCAGGTCTCAGCTGGCTACTAGGTTCCCGCACAAATGCTCGCTCATTCCAGGTAGATCCGCTCCACAATCTACTAGTCGATGCTCCATCTTTCACGAAGTCCCATGAAGAAGTAAATCAATGGTCCGCCACATCATAGAGGTGTCAACGCAACTGGCGTCGCATCCATCGGACGCCCAACCTGTGAGTTTTTTTCCTTTTAGTCACGGGGGCCTTGTTGGATTTGTGCACGAACCAACCTGACTGTATCTCAACTTCACCCCGAACTCTAGTACAGTATACTCAAAGGGACCATCATTCTCAAATAAATAGCAGCGCCACTGATGGTTCATCAAATGGTCATTCGGTGCCAAAAATATGGAAAAAGGAAAGTAAAGGGGGTCGTGGTGGGCCCGGTTCTGGTCCGACCGGGTCGGACCGACCCGGACCAACCCAGTCTGGGCCAACCAAGTCTGGGTCGGCCCGGTCAGACCGGTTGGGTCTGGCCTCACCCATTAAACGGGCCAACCTATTAGATTTGGCCTGACCCACTGGGCCCAGCCCAGTTGGCCATAAGGGTGGTTCGGCATGGGCTTGGCGCTGGATTGGCTTGAAGCGTCACGAGGGAGCGTCCTAGAATGGCTCGGCTCGGAGGGTATGGTTGGGCCGGTTTTTCCAGGGGACCGAGAGGGGGTCGGGACACTGGTCCATCTGGGAGGCTGCGAGGAGGTCAGGACACCGGCCTGGCCGGTTGGCCGTGAGGGTGCCAGGACACTCACTCAGCCGAGAGGCCACGAGGGGGGCCAGATAGGGGAGCCACGTGGGGCGGGCGAAGGTCGGTAGGTAGGCAGGTTTGGAGAGTCATGCAGGGCATGCGCGGAGGCCGTCTAGCAGGCTAGCAGCATTCGGCTGGGTAGAGAAGCGACCAGGCGGGCTGGTGGCCGAGCTGGCCGGTTCGACATGGCTCGGGCCGGCGTCGGCCGACAGTGCTTGGCTGGGAGCACTAGAGAACCATGCGGGCGGCGTGGTTCATGGAGTCCATGTGTATCATGACATTTTTCATCGCCACCTACGTCATTCTGTAGCCTCATCACCATGCCGATGTTCATCATAAAAAATATCAGCGGAGTGTTTGGGCCATGTTGGTTTGGCCCGCACCCTCTGTGTTTAGGGTGGTATCATTTGGTTCATCAATGAAGTACGATGAATGAAAATTATTTTACAATCTCCGTATAGGTTCCTTTCCAACCAAAGATGAGAAAAAAAGGGAAAATACACAAATAAAACCCCCTACATTTAATGGTTGGTCGTCAATGTTGAAGTCATGGGATGAAGACGAAGGAGTTTGTCGTTCATTGTGTCCCCTGCACAGTTCCAATCCCAAGTTGCATCAACTATGGAAGACACTCCACATCGGTAGGTGTCCATGGAAGAAGTCGAAGAAGGATTGTCGCCGGTGTTCTTCACTAGAAGAACACATTCTTCGGTCTTCATTGGGAGAATTCTAATCCTCCCAAGCTCTCCTCTTCCCAAAATTCCACCCAAATTCCAAAGTTGTGCCAAATAATAGATAAGAGTATCTATTAATTCGTTGGAAATAATTCAAAAAGAATTAATTATGTACTTGGCTCCACCTAATTAATGTGATGGGTTGTGAAAACTTAATTTAGGGAGTTGGAACAATTGAAATAAAGGGATGTTAAAGAGGCTCTCCCTCATTAAAGAGGGAGAGTTGAGAGGTTTTACTCTCTTCCATCAATAGGGGTTTAAGCCTTGTGTGGTCCCCACGTCGTAAACTCTCACGGGAGGTTATGTTACGGTGGGCCCCACTGCCATAACCTTTCTTGGGAGGTTAAGGTGTGGTGGCCCCACCTCTAACTTCTATGAGGAGGTTTTAACAACCAAACACCCCCATGGCAGCTCAAATAAAATAATGTGAGGCTCATGTTATTTAATTACTTTCCAAGAGAAACCCAAAAAATATCATCTTTTCTCGACTCACTATGTAGAGACCCGAAGCTTGACGTACATGGACATTACATTACATTTGCAGAATACTTAGTACATTACAAAAAAAACACACACAAGGATCCTAATAGTTTAGTGTCTTTGGAAACTCGGAATATAATCTTCTAATCGTGGTGAAAGATCTTCAAAATCTCCCATAAGGATCTTATTTTTTATACCTAAAACCTTTCTTTATATCCAAGGGAAAAGAAAACATAAAATGGTGAGCTCAAATGCTCAGTAAGGGTAAACAAAAGAAATATCAATCACATCATATACATAAGCACATAACTTTTGGAAATCCTAACCTGCCAAAGAGATCATAATTTCATAACATGGGGTAAATCATGACAGTGAAATGTAATCACAATAATCATAACTTAAAACATGAAACATTGTGGCATTCACACATAATCATAGAGAATCATTTCTTGTTAGTCAAGACTCACTGCCAAGACTATCTTAGTGGACAAAGTCCCTTTCTGAATCGAGTAACCCTCGTTTCAGTCCTGTTTCACTGAACCGGTATAACCTACCGTTCCAGCCCTGTCTATCTCATGAGATATAAAATCTTTACCCAATGCATTGGAGGGAAATATAGGACCCACCCATCTCATAATGAATCCTTTCTTATGTGTGCCACATAATCATAAACCATACATCATAGCGTAACCCACGTAATAAAAATGGGATTCTTAAACAACATGACATCATAAAACAATTCATATAAGATAAAGGAATTCATAAAAATATTTCCATCACAACATAATCAAATCCATGTAATAATAGGGATAAAAACAGAACCATTTTATTATCTTAGATGGAAAATAATTTTGATATAATACGTGAACTCTATTCTTGAGGAAAATATCCTTTCTACTTCAAAAACATTTTCCTTTCTTAACATGTATTACAATTTAAAACTAAAAGAAGTTGATTAAAAATAAACTTGAAAACTTGTAAAGGAAGCTTCTTGGAAATAATTTTTTTTAAAATCCATTCATGCCGTATAAGTTAATAAAACATTTTTCTCGTACTTTTTTCGGAAAAGTCAAAAAAGTACCTCGTATGAAAAATGACAAAAGATTCCTTTCATATCTTTTACTAAAAACTCACCGAAGGGTAAAATAGGATTTAAACAGTTGTAGGTGAATGGAAATAATATTACATATTGATGAAACATGGATGTGGATGATAAAATAAACCCCAGTAAATACTTACGAATAAACAATCTCGGATAAAAATGAGATTGTGATATTTCCCTTACCTTAGGTCTGATTTGCTTCGTATGTGTCCGAACCTCCTGTATAATGATTTAAATAATGTCATTGACTTATTAAAGAATCATATTCATTGTTATGATATCATATATGGTTCACTTATGACATTATATTACCCGTTCTTTTGTAAATTCCATGTTAAAGAAACATTTTGGGTAAAATCGTTTCATTTATCGTAGGTGTTTTGACTTGTTATTCTTGACATTATTATTACTTATATCATGATTTACTTACTTCCAGAATATAAAATATGATTTATATATCATATATATTCAGTATATATATATATATAATAGATAGATAAATGAAATGAAAAACACCGTTCATGGAGATGGTAGTCCGTACGTACGCATGAACGCTGTTTTCCTTTCCTTATTGTCTTGAATGGAAGTAAGTAGATGACATACATATATATATACATAAATCCAGTAGCTTTATAATGTCATATATTTCATTATTATTTCTTATATATACTTTATAATCATTCTTAAATGGTTAACATGGAGAATGAATCTCATCGCGTCGTGGAGACGGTAGTCCGTACGTACGCACGAGCGATGATATCATTTCCATAAATATTGAATTTAATTGGAGTGGATTATACAATATATCAGAATCAATATGATGTTCTAAAAACTATGTATAGTTATTCTTTACACCATTATACCCATCCATGTAAGGTGGTGGTGGAAAATAGATTACACCACGACGTGGAGACGGTATTCCGTACGTACGCACGCACGGTGATTTCATTTTTCCGTAGGATGGATAGAAGGTGAATTAGAGTTGTTTCATATTTATAATAACATATCAGTATATAATTAATACTGATGTTATTACTTTATCATGAAACAACTAATGAATATGAAGTAGAAGAAGAAAGAAATTGAAAAGATCGGTAACGGATATTACCACTTCTTTGGAACGCCTCTTTGAATCCTCCACTTAGGGAACTAAGATTGGTCTTTGATGAAGAACAGGTCCTCTATGATTATTCTAGGGAAGTGGAGAGGAGATAATGGCAGGGGTTGGCCGATCTTGAGTGCTCAAATTTGTGTGAGGAGGAGGGGGAGGAGGTGTCCTTTTATAAGGGAGGAGAGGGGCACCTTAGGAATACCTCAAAATATTATTTTATATTAATGTCAAAATCGGTTTATAATGGTTCCAAAGGGTCTTATTTCGAAGCTAAAGTGGGGATGGGTCTAAATCCTATCAAAAAATAGTATTTAGACATGTTTAGGGTATTATTTTAACCTTATCAATTAGATTTAACTCTAAGTTAAATAATTTAACTTTTACCGTGTCTTTTTGTTTTCTTTCACTATATGGTTAATACACTTACAATAACATGCCAAACGAACCCCAAATTGTTTATTATAAATATATATATCCTTATCTATGTAATTTGGCCGATCCTTATATTTTTAGGAATAAAATAACAATTAATAATATAATATTTTATTTAAAAACTATTTTGTGTCAATTTTGACACTATTTAATATATGATTTTTGTGAAAGTCATAACAGAATTATATGTTCGAAAAAAGTTGATTAAATCAACAATAATATATCATAGTAACCTAGAAAATTAGTGTATGTCAGAAAAAGTCTCAAATTAAATTTATTTGGGCATTTATAACATCAATTCTGTCAATATTTCATTAATAAGACAATTACTGCATCATCTTTCTGTCATAATAAATGATAATTATTTAATCCCTAAAAATTATAAATAAATTCCTATGATGTATATAATTGTATTAGCTTTCTGGAGACTATTCATGTTAGAAGTTTCATGAAGTTTATCACTAGATTAAAATTATTATACTTATAAGATTTAAGAAAGTGACATGTTGTCACATTCTTTGGTTTTAATAATAAATAAATTATTTTCATTGAACAAATTTAATTAAATTAATCTAACCCGACCCTTAGGTGATATGGGTAATTTTTTAGTCATCCAATATAATTTTTAAATTTGTTAGGGTAACTTTAAAATATAATATTTACCCTTAATTACCCGATTTGCCTTTAACTATGGTAAATAAAATTTACCGTAGATACTATTCATAATTCCCAAAAATAAAAAGTATCCTATTAACATAATTTGGACTCACTGATTCCAAATATGGAATCCATTTTTTAAAATTCAAAACACAGAAGTTTCAGAAATTAAATTAAAATTAATCCCGTTGTCGAATAAAAACGGGTTTTTGTTTAAAACATTGCAAAAGATTGAATTGATTTAACTTACGAATTCAAGGTAAAATCAATGCTAATGACATACATTATATTAAATGGTAAAAATATATTCTATTTATACTTTAAAACCATTCAATATTATAATTTTACCACATAAGATATTATGATGAAAAAGTTGTTTTTAATTAAAATATATCGTGTTTTTACTATTCATTAAAATGTGAAAGTTACCAGAATAATATGAAAATTTTATCCAAAGTAAATTTTTATTTCTTGATTCCAAAGAAGAATTTTATTTTGTCAAATTTAACTTATAAAAATGTCAAAAACCAGAATTAAAGTGGGTGCGCCATCCAAAGGCGGCAAAATTGCATTTTTTGAAAAATACTTATTTTACCCGAAAAATTTATTTTGTTCTTATACCATGTTCTAGAAATGTGTAAGATACATAATAATGTTATAAAATTCAAATTTTAGTTAATACTATTCATAACGGCTAGTTTTAATAATATTTTAATAGCATATCGTTGTTTCGTGAAACTCAGTATTACGTACTACACACGCTATCGAGGAAGGTTGCGATTGCGTGTAATGCAAGGCAAGTCAAGGATGTGTGTTGTGCAAGCTCCTTTTTGTGTTGCGTACAACAAAAGACATTAGTGAAATTAAAAAGAATATTTTTCATAAAATCTTGGGCTGTTACACACTACCTTCGAAGTGAAAGTCTTCATAAGCGAATACCGGTGCTGCAAGTTCAACGGTGCCCTCAGATTTCAGTTCTGAGCACCGGTTCTAATGTTATAAAAACCCGCTCATATGTTTACTAAACGTACCCGAACAAAACATCAGAAATTGATTTTGGGAACACCGGGTCGTTGAATCACGTGCCATACATTTTTTTAGACTCTTAAAAATCCCATGTATTTAAAATAAATTCCATTGAATTTACGGGTCTTTAAATTCTCCCCACCTCTGGGATTTATGTCCCCGTAAGAAACAACTATATCAAAGTGTACAAGTGTGGGTACTGAGCACATATCTAAGTCTTCCACTCCCATGAACTATACTGGAGGTTCTCATGCAACCATCGAACACACACCAGAGGTATCGATCATCCACATAGGACCCACTCCTGTCGATCCTCAATCTCCATTAGAACCTCCATAAATGTCACCCCATCATCGACGTCCATCTCTCCATGGTTGATGATGTGAGAAAATTTGTGCACCTATCTCCTCATCTGGGAAACATGGATGACGACGTGCACCTAGTGTAACTGAGGTGGAAGAGCTAAGCGGTAAGCCACCTCACCTATTCTGCTGAGGAATAGGAAAGGTCTAGTGAATCACAGAGATAACTTGTCACCACATCCAAATCTCCATTGACCTCATTGATGTGAGACCTATAGAAAGCAGTGGTCCCCATCCTAAAACACTATATGTCTTCGTCTCCTGTCGGCATGTGACTTCTTCCTGCTCTTTTCCATCTTCATCAGCTCCTGGATGATCTTTACCTTCTCCGTGGTAGCCCGTATAATCTCTGGTACCTCGAGTGTTGACTCCCCTAGGTTAGTCCAGCACAAAGGTGATCTACAAGGTCGCCCGTAGAACACATCAAAAGGTGGAATACCAATGGTTGAGTGATAGGTGTTATTTTATGAAAACTCCACCAATGGTATGTGGTCCTCCCATCTGCGACCAATGTCAAGGATGCATGGACATAGCATATCCTCAAGAGTCTAAATGTTCCTCTCAGTCTTGCCATCCATCTGGGGATGGAAGGTGGTGCTTATACGAATCTGTGTTCCGAAAGCCTCCTCCAACCTCTTCCATAGCTAGGAGGTAAACCATGCTTCATGATCGGAGACAACATAAGAAGGTACTCCATTTATCCACACAATCACCTCCACATAGAGGCATCCCAAGATCTCTACAGAACCCTACTCTCTAATCGGTAGAAAGTGGGCCGACATGGTGATTTGGTCAATGATAACCCAAATCGAGTCGTGTCCTCGGGATGTACGTGGAAGTTCTGTCCCAAAGTCCATGGATATCCCATTCCACTTCCACTCTAGGACCTCTAAAGGATGAACCAAGCCTGCTGGTACCAGGTTCTCCACCTTCACATGCTTGAAAGTGAGGCATCGAGAGACAAAATCCACTACTGAGTTATTTATACCTGGCCACCAGTGTTGTCGTCAGATATCCTTTTACATCTTCGACACTCTTGGATGTACTACTAGAGTGGATGTGTTGAACTCCCTTAACAATTCCTCTAGAAGTGACACTGGTAACACAGTACGTCCTCTTAAGAGGATGATATGCTCCCCACCTTCAGAAAATCCATCAGGTGTATGTCATATGGATATCTGAGCACATCGTGTCTCATAGTCTGCATCCCCATGTTGTGCCTCCCGGACTAGAAGAGGAAGTGGGGGAGTGACTGTAAGAGATTGAAGAAATGTTGCTCTATCTCTATCCAGAATAGATATCTGTAGAGCAGCCAGCTGCTCTGTCACCTCACCTAGAAGTTGTATACCAGATCTCCTACTGAGTTCATCTGTTACAAAGTTCCTCATCTCAGGGGTATAGACTATCTCGAAGTCATAGTCCTGGAGGAAATCAAGCCATCTCTTCTGCCTCATTTTCATGTCCTTCTGGGAGAAGATATACATAAGACTCCTGTGATCAAAGTACACGGTAAAATGTTCGCCAATCAGATAGTGTCACCACATCTTCAAGGAAAAGACCACTGCTACTAACTCTAGGTCATGGGTAGCATATTTCTAATCGTGATGCCTCAGCTGCCGAGAACCATAAACGATAACTACTCGCTCCTACATCAGGACACACCTGAGTCCGGTCCCTGATGCATCGTATTAGACTATGTATCCTACACCTTCCTATGGAAGCCTCAAAATGGGGGCACTATTTAGCCTCTGCCTCAGCTTCTGAACACACTGTTGACATCTCTCTAACCACATGAAGGGTTTCCCATTATTCGTCAAGGATGATAGTGGTGATACAACTCTAGAAAAGTATGGAACAAATCTCCAGTAATAATCAGCCAAAACCAGGAAACTCTTTACCTCCATATCACTCCGGGGTGGCTCCAAAGAATGTACCACCTCAATATTTTCTAGATCTACTGCAACTCCAGCATCTGAGATGACATGTCCCAAAAAGTCAACCTCTCGGATCAAAAACTGGATCTTCGAGAGTTTACCATAAATCTGGTGCCCTTGGAGTGTGTCCAGTACTACCCAAAAATGGTAGGCATTCTCCTTCTCAGTAGTCGAGTAGATCATAATTTTTTCGATAAAGAATACGAAAAAGCATTCCAGGTATGGCTGGAAGATCCTATTCATGAGTCCCATGAACACTTCTGAAGCATCGGTTACACTAAAAAGCATAACGATGAACTCGTAGTGGCCGTATCGACATCTGAAAGCCGTATTATGAAAATCCTCACCTCAAACTCTGAGGTCATGATAGGCTGATCTGAGGTCTATCTTCAAGAAAAACCATGCTCCCTTTAGCTGATCAAAGAGGTCATTAATCCTTGAGAGTGGGTACTTGTTCTTCAAAGTCACCTGGTTTAGGTGATGATAGTCTAAAAAAAGCCTCAAACTCCCATCCGCCTTCTTGGTGAATTGAATCAGGGATACCCATGGAGAAACAATGGGAAAGATGAATCCTTTCCCCTGCAAGTCATCTATCTATACCTGCAGCTTACGAAGCTCAGTGAGAGCCATCTAATATGATGGTGTAGATATTCGTGCCATCCCGGGGTAAAGGTCAATGTAGAAGTACACCTCTCTATGAAGGGGTAGTCTTATAACATCATTAGGGAAAACATCCATGTACTGGTCCACCACTACAGGATATCTCGAACTCTCCACATAAACTACTATGATGGTAAGGTAGGCCAACTAATGATTGATCGGCTGCACCTTCCTCCAAGTAAGCCTATCCTCTACTGCAAAGGCTCCCTTCTCGCTGGTGAAAATAAAATTGGTCCTATCCGTGCAGACACACTGAACTTTATGAATAATATAGTCGATCTATGCATGAACTGTAGATAACCAGTCCATACCCAAGATGACGGCGTAAGGTCTCGACGCCTCTACAAGGATATCCCAGATGAAGCTCTTGCCTCCTAAAGTAATATCAATCTTCTGGCGCCAGTGCGTAATCGTCGAATTTTCTCCTGTAGGAGTCTCTAGACATAAGGATCGAGCCAACATATCCATCATAATCTCTGAGCTCAGAACAAGTGTAGTGGAAATTAAAGAGTAACTGGCACCTGTGTCTATAAGAACTAAAGCGAAGGTGGCGTAGGCACAGATTGTACCTCGAATAATCTTAGAAGCACCATGGTCATATGCCTCAACTACATGGAGCTGAGCTTTCCCAAGTCCACAAGCTCCCTGCGGTTGTGGTGGACCTCCTGGTGGTGGTGGCGGTAACACCTCAAAACATCTCCCACCGCCAGCTTCATGACCAGCTCCTCTGCCACGTCCGCCTTCTCCCTGTGGACCACCTCGAACGAATCTCTATCTCTGCCAAGGTGGTACTTCGTCTGTCTTCTAATCATATGAATGACGGGTTAGACATTCACAAGCCATGTGACCATGCTCGCCACGTGAGTAACACTACACACTCCTAGAATGTGTGTCTCTGCCCTGGGTTCCCCGTACAACCATTCCTGAGTCATGCAGTCATCCACCCGTGGGTCTGGTCCTCTTGGACCTCTGCGACATCTGTCTACTGTCAGCTGCAAAAGACTCCACTACCTGTTGGCTAGTGGTGGGTCTCGCTGCTGGAGACTGCTCAGCAAGAAAACTCTCCACAAAGAGGTTTTTCTCCAACACCCCCACCATCATCGAAATGCTGAGGGAGATCATCGAAGCCCTGATCTCTCACATGAGCCTCTGCTCAAAGGTATGGGCCCAGAAAGATGGGTCCCACACCATATCAATGGAGTATCATGAGAGGTTGGTGAACCTTGCTGAGTATTATGCCACTTTCATGCTACCCTACTGTAGATGAAGTAGCTCCTGTATCTTTACAGAACGTAGGGTGGTTGGGAAAAACTCCGCCCGAAATAGGCTCTCGAAGTCTGTCCAAAGAAGTGTCGTCTCGTCGTGAACCTGGAGCATCAAGCTCCACCATCTCCCCGTTGCTGCCTGTTGAAGGCCAGCATCAGAAATCACAATGAAGTAGGCTGGTTTCCCTACCAGTCTGAAAACTCACACCACAACCTCCAACCAATCCTCAACTACATGCGGGCCCGTCTCTCCCCTGAACCTGGGTGGCCTCTGGTGCTAGAACTTGTGCAACGCGCTCGAGTGGCGTGCACCATCTGCTAATGGGGCTTGTGGGATCGACAGCCCAATGAGTTGTGGTGCCATTAGTGCCTCCACTGTAAAAGGGCCCTGCACTGAGGCCTCATCGCTCGCTATGCTATCTACGCGTAAAACTCATGGGGCTCTAGTTGGTCGTCTGCAGGGAGGAATCTTGAATGAAAGAGATGTGACATGGTCAAAATATTACACCCGGTGAGCTAATCTAGTTGAGATGACAGAAATAAAACTTTTTAAAACACACATATAATCAGTGTTTTCGTGCATTGATTCGGATGTCAGTAGTCAAGGAATTGGTGTATGGATACGTTGGCCGCCTCACCAATACTAGACTACCAGAACTGAAAACCATACTTTGTACACTTAACTCTATTGCTTCACAGAAAAGAAATATCAGAGTCCTATGTTTTGCGGTATAACCGACTCCTCTGATACCAATTTGTCATGACCCGTCCCCCGGGGCCCGTGCTGTGACTAACCCAAGACTGCCTTTTATAGGCCAAGGGATGGAGACTTGCACCAAAGGCGTAAATCCCAAAAACTGGGAAGTCATTGCCTTTATAAAGTGTAAACACACACACACCATAGTATGAGATAGAAGTAAAACACTAAACAAACCTGTATACAAAGGTGTGATGAAATGAAAATGGGGACAGAAATACAAGCCCAATAGGAATGTACAAGTTCAACTGAAAAACTAATAAAACTAGAGAAAAGGTAAAGAAACTATTGAGTCATCCTCCAAGGATTCCTACCTGAAGGGTAGGTACAATTATTCTCCTCAGCACTCCATGTCCTTCAGTCTCTCCTATGTACCGACTTGTCGTAAGGTCCACCTCTAGGTACCGTCCAGTCCTACTACTCTGATCCTCCGTCAGCGCAGTCTGTCATCTATATCCAACACAATGAGGTGCGGGAAGTCCCTGTGTAGGGGTGAGTGCAACGATACTCTGTAGGGATCCCGACCCCCTCAAGGTTTCACACAATCCAACAAGGATAAACCACAATGTATGAAATAAAAAGATAACCCCACTTTGGTATATGCCCAAACATATTCCTAAGTTAACAAGTAATCCTTCTCAATCAGGAGGTAAAAACAAAAGTTACTGAATCAGATCAACCGGGATTTTAATATAGGGATAGAATCAATCAGAACCCTTAGCTTCTAGATAACTCCATCTCTATCAAGTATATGGGGACTGTCGCGTCACACATAGGTGCTTCCGACTAAACATGGGCTGATGAGGTACTCCTCCTGTCGAGTACCGTGGGTCTACCATGCTTAGATAGATGCGCTCCCCACCGTGGGTCTACCGCGCTCACATAGAGGTTCTCACCCTCGTATCCTACTAAGGTATTCCTCCTATCGAGTATCGTGGGTCTTTCGTGCTCACACAGAGGCACTCCCCTCTTGGGGACTATCGTGACACCATGGAGCTCCCCGCTGGGCTAGTACAATAACTTTGATTCAAATGGTAAGCAGTTGTCAGGTCTCAGCCAGCTACTAGGTTCTCGCAAAAATGCTCACTCTTTTCCTGTTGATCAGTACCACAGTCTACTGTTCGATGATCCAAATTCCCTTAAGTACCAAAAAAATTAACTCAAAGGTCTTCCACGTCATTTAGGTCTCAACTCAACTGACGGTGCATTAATCGGACACATGGTCTGTGAGTTATTAGCCTTTTAGTCCCAGAAGTCTTGTTGTATTCTTGCATGATCCCACATAACAGTATATTAACTTTACCCCAAACTCCAGTGAGGTATAATAAAAGGGACCTTCATGCTCCAATAAAAACTATCACTATTGACAGTTCGCCAAACAGTCATCTGGTGTAAAAAATATGGCCAGTAGAATGTAAAGAGAGTCGTGGTGGGCCAGGGACCGGCCCAACTCGGTCAGACCGACCCTGCCCAACCCAGTCTGAGCCGACCCGGTCTGGGTCAACCCGGTTAGACCTGTTTGGTCTGGCCCGGCCCATTGAGCTAGCTATACTATTAGGTTCGGCCCGGCCTGCTAGGAACATCCCAGCTAGCCACGAGGGCGGTTCGAATAGGGCTCAACACTGGTTGGGCCCGAATCATCGCGAGGGTGCGGCCTGGCACGGCTCGGCCCGGAGGGCACGGCTGGGCCAGTTTGGCCAGGGCACCATGAGGGGTCCCGGACAATAGCTCGACCGGGATTCCATGATCAGGCTGAAAGACCATCTCGGTCCGGTGGCTATGAGGGAGCTGGGATGCCGGCACATCCAGGATACCACGAGGGGGGCCGGCTCAGGGAGGCGCGTAGTGCACAAGAAGGGTGGCAGGTAGGCTGATTCGGGGAGGCGTGCGGGGCTCGCACGGAGGCTCGTAGGTGAGTTGGTTCAGGGAGGTGCGCGGGGCATACATGGAGATTGGAAAGTAGGGCTGCGTTGTTCGACCAGGCAGGGTGCAACCAGGCGGGTCGGCGGCGGGGAGGCTGTCGGGGTGGCGGGTTCAGCAGGGCTCGGGCAGGCATGGGCCGACGGTGTTCAACCGGGAGCATTGGAGCTCAATAAGGGTGGTGTTGTTCACAAAGGCCACAGGTAGCACGACCTTTGTCGATGCCACCTTCAACGTTCCGTCGCCTCATCTCCATGCCGAAGTTCATCGTAAACAAGATCAATAGAGGGGTCGGGCCATGTTGGGTGGGCTCGCACTCTCCTCGTTTTGGGTGGTATCATTTGGTTCATGGAAAAAGTACGATTAAAAATAATTATTTTACAATCTCTGAATCGGTTCATTTCCAACCGAAGATGAGAAAAGAAAACAGATAATAAACATTAAAACCCCCATCCTTTAATAGTTGGTCGTCAGCATTGAAGTCACAAGAAGATGAAGAAGGAGTTCATCATTCATTGCGTCTGTCGCACGCTTCCAATCCCAAGTAGCGCCGGCTTTGGAAGATGCTCCACGTCGGTAGGTTTCCGGGGAAGAAGTCGAAGAATGATCGTCGTCGGGATTCTTCATTGGAAGGAAGCGTTCTTCATTCATCGTTGGGAGAATTATAATCCTCCCAATCTCTCCTCTTTCTAAACTTCCACCAAAGTGCCATAGTTGTGCCAAATAATAGATTAGAGTATCTATTAATTCATTGGAAATAATTCAAAAATAATGAATTAATTACTTGGCTCCACCTAATTCATGTGAAGGGTTGGCTGAAATTAATTAGGGGAGTTGGCACAATTGAATTAATGGAAAGGTCAAGAAGTTTTCCCTCATTAATGAGGGAGAGTTGAGAGGTTTTACACTCTTAAATCAATATGGGGGTTAAGCTCCGTGAGGTCCCCATGTCGTAACCTCTCGCAAAAGGTTATGTTCAGGTAGTCCCCACTACCATAACCTTCCATGGGAGGTTAATGTGTGGTGGCCCCACCTACATCTTCCATGATGAGGTTTTATCCACCAAACACAAATATGGAAGCTCAAATAATATAACGTGAAGCTCACTTTATTTTATTACTTTCCACGAAAACCCAAAAACTATCATATATTCTTGACTCACTACCGTCAAAGTGAAAGTCTTCTTAAGTGAACACTGGTGCTTCAAGTTCAACGGTGCCCTCATATTTCAATTCCGAGCACTGGATCAAAAGATATAAAAACTCTCTCGTACATTTTCTGAACATACCCGAACAAAAAATCATAAATTGATTTCGGGCACACCGGGCCTTGGAATCATGCATCGTAAATTTTTGATGACTTGTAAAATTCCCATGTATTTTAAAAAAATTCCACAGCATTTCTGGGTATTTACACAACATTACATGGTGTGTTACGAATATAATTGTTAAAGAAGTACATTACATAACCAATACATTTTATCACCAATGATGAAATTTAATAGGAACTTGATATGCCATTCTATGAGTAACCGATCAAGATTCTTGATACAAGAGGCCATATATTGAGGAATCATATAATTTGTCATGTAAACATTCAGTTGCTTAACAAAAAAATTGTGGAAGTAATGTAAAAACTAGAGGGTGTTATAAATAAGAACTACCTACATCTATTTTGAATGTAGTAGCCCTGCTATTTCATGGAATTTTTTTGGATGGATAATATAACAAAGTAAGACATTGTAAAATATTTATTATAGAATTTATTTAATTTCTTCTATACCTTATAATGCACAAAACCCTGAGACTAAACGAAATATAATATATTATAAAATTTTTACCTATCTATTGAATTGGAATATATTAATAATATTATCTAAATTAAGAAAAATATGATTGTGAATTGATTACAAATTATATAATATTCATTGAAAATATAAAATAAATGTTTCTCGAATTTCAATATTATTGTTTTTTTATATCTTCATTAAGAAGTGAAAAAATATTTCAAAATTATTATTGAATAAAAATAGGACATTTAATTTAATAAATAAAACTCATTTTTCTAATCATAATATAAAAAATATTTCTTTTGGAATGTTTTTATTTTTTTAATGAATTTTTTTTCATTGAATTGAGAAAAATAAAGAATATTAATTGAACATTTCATTTTGATTATATTTTTTTAAATTATAATTATTTGTGGACTTAGATTGAAAATAACATACGTTTTAAAATGTATCTATTATTCTAGTTTAGTCCATTTGAATCAATTTCATATTCTATACATATATAAAAACAATATAATGTTTTGCACATTTCTTACTCAAATTGTATCTTTATCATCGCATATATGGGATTGATTTCAATTTATATTTATTCATATAATGGAATTTTTTTTTAAAAAATTAATTCACTATTTTGAATCATAATAATTTAATTTATATAATATTGTAATTTTTTTACCAAAATAAATATTAAAAATAGTAAATATTATTTATCATTGTTAAGTTAACATTAGCATTACACGGGATTAAACTAAAATGATAAGGGTTAAAATAACCGATAAAATATTCTCCGATATATCGGAAGGAAATATTCTGACCCAATATTGGATAAGGATAATATTCTCTTTTTTAACCAATTTTAAATTTGAAATATTTGGTACACCATTTTATGTTTAAAATTATAAGTGTGTCCCTTACCTGACTTTTAAAAGGCCACCCACATTATTTTATTATTCACACCTTCTAATCTATTTAGATTGAAAAATATCTTCTAATTAAAATTCCCATAATATCTACCTAATATTATAGTACATATTTCGGATAATATCCAACATAGTATGTATTTCGTTGAAAACCATAGGTGGTCCCCAAAAATGATGTAATGTTTTTCAACAATCATTTTTATCTTACTAATTTTTCCACCCAATTAAATTCATATTGGAAAATTTATATATATAAAAATATTTTTAGAAAACTAATGATAAGTTATTATGTGAATATAATGATCTATATCCATCCCCACTTCAATAAAACAGTTTATGAAATCATCATACATTTGTATGGAAGTCTATCATATCACGAACAAATTTCATTCATTTTCCATTACTGACAATCCCTGTTTAGTATGAAGATATATATAAGGTACATATATATGTTATTTTAAAGAAAATTATACATAAAAAACCCTTATTCAATATAAATTTTTTTTACTTTCAATTATTTAGGGGATATGATAATGTTTCTCGTGTGTACGGTGGACTATCGCCTCACATGGCGATGTGATTCTTCATTCAATAAATATTTAAATATAATGTGATAAGGTTAAATATAATGACTATATGTGATGGAAATGAAACTATAATAACTTTAATAAAATATTTATAAATATTAATTGATAACATTCCATTTTATTTCTTATCTTTTCACCCACTATAAGTTGACAATGTAGTTCATGAACATGTTGAATACCGCCTCTACAAAGTACCATGACTCTTTATTCATTACCACACCACATGAATGATATATATAAGTATATATAACGAAATAATACTGAATTTATGATATTATGATCAATATTTTATTATAAAATATTACATATATCATATCCATATTGATTTTTTAAAAAATGAAACATTACTCGTGCATATCATTGACGAACCGTCTCAATGTTTAAAATGCACTTCATTTTTCATATCCATTTTTTATGATTGACCATAAAATTATATTTGATGAATAAATAAACAAAATATCACATGATTATCATTTTGGATATGTTTAAATAATTACCTCTTAGATCAATAGTCACCTTCAAAAATCTTTTTTGACACATAAGTCAGATATCATCAAAACAGCTGATGTAGGCCTTACAGATTATGTAATTTTATATAAAATGATAATGGATAATACAAATGGAATTATAATACTGATTATGGATATTTAGAAATTATATAATTAAACATCATCTATTTATTTTGGACAAAAATTAATTTATATGATGAGTCAGACTCATCGTAAGGCTCATCATCTCAATTTCCCGTCATTAAAAATATTTTAGTGTTTTGGAACTACTATTTTTTATATGGGTTATATATATCCCTTTATATTTGTAAAATCATTATTCATTCATACATCATGTTATTTTTGGTTTACATTTGATTTATTTCCCTATATTGTAATTAAAGTGAAAATTATTAGTGGTAAAATTTTGTTTACAATCTCACTTTATTTAATGATGGTTATCATTCTCTCAATACAATATCATTATTTTGAAAAAATGTAAATTGAAATAGAATTACTCTTAAATATCAATATAAATTTACTAATAATTTGATTATTTATTAAACTATATATCACATTTACATATAGTGTATACTTTGAATGTTATTTGATTAAAAATGTAAAAATTAAAAAAACTACATCCTATACTCAAAACAGTTCTTTAATGTTGATGTGTATTGTAAATTAATTAATTAAATTATTAAATATGTGAGGATATATATTAATATTCATATAATGAGAGGACTAGTTATATATATCCCCAGGATGTATCAAAGGGTCTCATGAGATAAAAATGTTGTCCAAATAAAACGGTTTTCTACCTATAGTTTTAATCATTATTGAGAAAACATATTGACAGTAGAGGTATCATAATTCATGAGATCATTATGTCAAATATTAGAGTATTTTATTTTTATAATAATCAGTTATTTTTATTATACATGATATTATCTCTATGATGTTATCTTTATATAAATTACATTAACATTTATTGATTAAATGACATGGGTTTTATTAGTTATTTACCATTCCATTTTGACTATTCCTTATCTAATTATGATAAACAATTTATTTATTAAATGTCATTCTTGTTCAGTTATATAAAATTACATGCCACTTGATATTATTTGTTATTGATAGATTCACATGTTTGTAACCATTTTTTTAGATCCCTTGATTTTTTGGAGTTATCTCAGGTGTGTTTTTAGGTAATATTTTTCCTCCTATTGAGTACTTTCAATTCGGTTTATCCCTGGGGTGTGTTTTGGTGAGTTTTATGAAAATTTAATCATTGAATCTCTATGTTTGGTTAGCACATAGTGATCAACAATTTTGTACCATAGGCTAGAAATCCAAGTAACATGGGGTAGTGGGGTGTTTAATTGATGGCACATAGTTTTTTAATCTATGATCCACAAAAGGTGAAACCGTGAACCCCTAAAATAATTGTAGCATGGTTAAGGAACATAGTGAGGTAAAACCATCCTCCCCTATCTAGGAACCCATGCCTGATATATTTAATGCCCCAAAAATTATTTTTATATTGTCCCAAACCCCTCAAAACTTCCCCAACTCAAACTAATCATATACCCTTATATTTTTGATGATTTCGAATAATTATTTAGGGATTCTTTGGCCCAAAAGCATCTATTAATTGACACATGAATCTTGAATAACTAATATGCACCTATCTTGGAAAGGGGATCATATCCCACTTTCAATTTCGTTCAGGTCCCATCCCTCCCCCATTCGTTATGTGTTGTTATTTTTCATCTTTTGGTTAGATATATAGATAATATAGTAGATCTATTATGTAATAAGATCTATATTTAGATTAAAGATATTTTTATTTTTTAATCTAGAATATTTTTTAAATATGGATCCTACTTTATGTCATTGTGCCTCCAAATTTTGCTGATATTCGTTGGGTGCTGATTGTCAATGAATCGAGGTAGGTGGTCTACAAATCAAATCCCGTAGCCATGAATTTTATTTCATATATACAAGCTATATAATTTTTGTGGTATTTATAAATTGAAATTATTATATTAAATTAATTAATGTGGTGGATTAATTAATGGGTAATTGTGGGATTTATTGGATAATTAAATTATGTAATTATGATGATTAATTGTAAAAGAATTGAATTGTTTAGTTTGGGACAATTTAATATTTTGTTAATTATATATTTTTGAATTGGGAATTGTGAATAACTAATTGGTGAAATAATTTTTAGATGGTGTGTTTTGGAATGATTAGTTACTTATATATTTATGTGATTGACATTATATGGTATATTGATTAATTAATTAATGGTTGGGTTATGATTATTTAATTAGTAAACTAATTAATGGTATAGACATGGTAAATTAATTTTTTAAATTTAATAAATGAATTTCAGATATAAAATAATTGTTGAATTATTTAATGATATAGATGTTATTAACTAATCTTTAGTTTAGTTAATTGAAATTGGCATGATTAATTACTTTTGTAATTAATTAATTGAATGATTAGTGACATGGAAATTGGTTGTGATTTTATTTTCATGGAATAAAACATGGGATAACCATAGTGTGTGTGAGTGATTAAATGGGGAAGGACATGATATATTCTTTTTTTTTCAAGTTACCATGTGAGCCTTCATCGAAGATAACCATGAGAGCCTTCAAGGAAGTGGCCAATGAGAGACTTTAAGAAAGTGGACCGTGATTTAATTTGGGGAATTAAACCACGATAGCTTCCATTTTGATTCCCAATGGACTATGAGAACATTTACTTATGGGCATAGGAAATGGCTATGAGATCTTCCACATTTCCTAGAATGTAATTATTGTTATTTTAGTATTACACTCAAAAGACCCATGAGGCTAGAGCCCCATGTGAACCTTACTAATGCTATATTGATTTTCATGTATTATATATTTCTTATGATATAATTATTGATAATGACTAGTAATATTGAATTAATTTATATGATATCCCTTGGGGTTGTTTAGTCTATGTCAAGATCCAATGTACGTATTCAGGGTTGGGAGTCCTCAAGAACTCGATGGTCTATTCAGTTAAATCAAGAATATTTAAAAATGTTATAAACTGATTATTTTTTAATTGTTTTTATTTCTAAAATTTTTACACTATTATTGATTAGATTTGTTTTTATAAATCGTTCTTAGAGGCCTATTAAATTGTACTCACACCCAACTCGAGCAGTAAGATCGATACCTGAATAGTATTTGTTGCAGCCGAACATTTTTTGGGAAAAGTTCCAATATTAGATTGATGAGTTGGGTTAGAGATATGATGAGGGAACCACACATGGTTCAAGACCCTCTTTGGGGTTTTCAATGTATTTGTTATGATACTACATTTAAGACACATGACACTAACATTAACAGGGAATGTTTTGGGATTTAGTTGGATACTTGATTTATTAATTTCATTATCCTATTATATTTGTATTGTTAATGGTTATATATTCTAATGGTGTTGTTAGTTATTTACTCTGGTGTATTACTATGATAAAATAGGTTAGATTCTCCCCACAATCGACTTAATAGACCCTCACAAGTGTTTGGTGTGTTATTCCATACAAGGAGGTGTGCTTGTGGTAATGTGATCAACCTACACGGGGCACTGGTGTGCGGATCTGAGGTCGAGACGTTACAAAGTAGTATAAGAGGGTTTTTATTTTATTTTATTTTGTATTTCTATTTAGGAGAGGTATAAGAGTGACAATTAAGAGTTTGGACAAGGTTATGAACTCGTGCATGAGAGTTTCAAGCTCATTTATAGTGGAAAAACAAAGTGCGCATAATGGGATAGTTGTTATTTGTATAATCTATTACAAATGAAAATTATTTCACCATTGGTTACATAGTTATTTTGTTTTGTGATTACTGTTTTAGAGATTTTTTGAGAATTGAGTTATGTTTTGATATGTAATGATAGCTTATTATGCATGAATTATTCTAGGAACATAGGATTATATTATGAGTTGAATATTTTTAGGCACATATTAGAAAATAGGTTTCTGGTACGTTCTTGAGATAAACCTTTTTTCCATATTTTTGAAATTTAATTAAAAATTAATCTTAATACGAAATTAGAAGTTGTAAAAAGATTCATTATATTGAATAGTTTTGAGTCTAATTGAGAGAATTAAAATGATAATGATAATACCAAATGGTAACCAAGGCCTAGGTGTAGGACTGGTAAGGGAAGTTATCTCCCCTCAGTTTTGACAATCGGGTGATGTTTGGGGAAAATGATTATTTTAATTTTTTGTGATATTCCTCTTAATGAAACTTAAAAAGTAATGCTATGACTCCAAAGATGCGTGTTTTACATTGTAGTGTTTTACATCCATGCTATATCTTTTTTAGAGGATTATAAGAGGTTATGGATGGTGGGGATCTACCAATAGTAGAACCCAAGGAACCGATATTTCGATTTGATGAATTAGAAAAATAGTTCAAAGATAAAATCAATTTAATTATTAATTTAATAGATACAGACCCATGGATTGTTGTGAAGTGCATGTATGAATTAAAGTATGAGTTCCAGATGTAGCACACTATGAATTTTAATTGGTATGATTTACATAAAAGAGTTGAGTTATAGATTGATCATATCCATACTATTACTGATCCATTAGATAATATATATGAGAATTGTAAATAACTAGATACTTATATCTATTGGGAATTATCAATGTGCTAGTGGGATATACAGTCTCCGATTAGACCCAATTATGGAATGTTAGCGATTGACTTCATGAAGAGTTTTGTGGAGAATTTATACATAGATGCATCAAGTTTGGAGAGAGTAACTGAGTTCACGATGATTACTCAAGGGAGTATATACATGTTGGAATATGTTGGATGCTTTATATATTTTTAGTGCTTTGTTCCAACATTGGTTGAAGATGGTTTCATTGTGGAAAATTTGAATCTTTATTGGATTAATTGCGAATGTTAGTCACAGGTAAATATCATAAGGCTAATGAAGTTTTATGAAATAGAGAGTCCGACTCTCATATTTGAGGGGATCCTAACGGATGACCCATGTAGTGTACATGTGGTTTCAAATGGATGATTTGGATGTACATATTTTGAGATAAAAAAGAATCATTATGATAAGTTTATCCAAAGCAGTGTAAAACAAAGTGGCATGGGGGGGGGAATTGTTACTAAGGACCTTTCACTGGTGACATTCCTGTAGTGTGGTTGGTCATGGAACATACATAAAAATTATCCCCGACCAACATCTGAGTACCGATAGTGTGGAATGATGGAAAATATAAATAGAGCCAGTATGAACTCGTAGCTAATGGTTGGTGATAAAGGATTAGGACCAAACCAAAGTTCATAAAGAGGGACTTCTACACAATATCAGTCTGAAAGCTACAGCTCCACTGATCTAGGAAGTAGAGGAAATAGATTTGGTACTTTTATGAAACATATCCCCTATAAATAGAGTGGTGAAGCTCAGGTGTGTCAGACTATGACACCTAGAATTGGGACAAAAAAGTTGTATGCCAATCAGCCTACACTTATAGATTGTGATGTTTTGAAATCAACAATGAGAGGTACAATTCTTTTATATTCTAATTTTTTTTATCCTTATAGTGTATTGATTCCTCTCATTCTATTATATCTGAGAAAGTATTGATTTTTTGAGGCCGATGGTGGAGATTGTGAGTGGGTTAATGATAATAGATACTACTTTTGATGTATGTTTCATGGACATATATTTCTTCAATGGAGGTTCTATTAATGTCGAAGAGTATCATTTTCATGAGATCAATATATCCTAGAAATTCATCTATTCATCATAATTATGATAATATCATTGATAGATTAATACCATGCTGAAATTGGTTTATAATATAGTATAGTTACCTTTATGTATCCTATGGGTGAAAAATATATTCACCATTAAGAGTGATATATCATAGAAAACCGAGAGGGGAAAATTACTCATCAACTGGGAGATCTCACAAACTAGGTTTATTTTTATTACATTATTAATGAGTTGTTGAGGAATATTACTTCCCATGAGTATTGGCCCTATTTTCCAACGGATTTTATAATGACTTGCCACAGGTTTTAGATGTGAGAGATATGGAATTTAAAATTTAGCTCATGTCGAGGGCTGATCTAGTTTCAATTCCAAAAAAATTAATTACACCTACAAAGCTCTAAGAGGTCAACACTCAGTTGGAGGAGTTTGTGGATAAGGGATTTATCAGTCCAAGTGTGTTTCCATGGGGGTTCTATAGTGTTGTTTGAAAAGAAAGATAACAAGTCTCTAATCATTTCTGTATATTACTGGAAGTTTAACAGGATGACTGTAATGAACTGATATCCTCTTAGGTGAACCGGTGATCTATTTTACCAGTTAATGGGAGCTTGTGTATCCTCAAAGATTCACCTGAGATTGGGGTTTCTTCAACTGAGTGTTCATAAATACTTTATTCCCATGACTTCTTTTATAAGAATGTATGCCTATTATGTGTTTATTGTAATTTTTTTGGTCTAATGAATGTACAAACAATTTTTATGGTCTTAATGAACATAATCTACCTCCAATAACCAGATCAGTTTGTTTTCTTATTTGTTGAAGAAATCTGGGTGTCCTCCAAGTCTCATGAAGATCAAGTCCAAAACCATGATAAGATCCATAATACACAGATAGAGTATCAACTGTACAATAATCTATCTAAGTATCATTCTTGTATCGATCAGGTACACTAGTATGCAAAATACATTTTAGAAGGCGGTGTGTTAGTGGACCAAGAAGGTTTAGGAAGTTGTTTCAATGGATAATCAAAAGAACATATTTGGTATCAATATTTTTCTGGGGATAGAGTGTTATTATTGATAATTCATCTAGGGTTTTTTTCTATTTGGTAGCATCTCTTTCGGGATTGTTAAAAATATGGGTAATTTTTTATTAGTTAGAATCATGCGAGAAAAACATCCAATAGATAAAGAATCACCTAACATTGACACTAATATTTATCTTAGACAATCAAGGTTAGGATTATATATTGCATTATGACAATTATGGGACTTGACACAGAGCTGTGTTGATGCACAATGATCTAGCAATACTATATGGGTCTTGGAATTTTAGGCCACATAGATGGAATTACCCATTGCATGACCTAGATCCATTAACTATGGTTTATGATTAGTTGTATTGATTGTTTTATCTATTGGTATATAAGTTATTCAGGATTACTATTAACAATTTCATAAGGTATAACATTTCAAAACAACATTTAAATACCCACACATATGGGTCGAGTATATGTTATGATTCTCTTTGGAGCTATCATATATTCCTAGAATGAGAAAAAATGTGGCTGATGCTTTGAGTAGGAAACATCAGACTCAGACTATTCATGTGTCTATTTATGTGTGTAAGATGCTGACTTTAATAGTTCATATGATCATGAGGGCTCAAGAGAGTTAGGTGCAGATGAATAATGTATTGTTTTTAGTGGAGTCTAAAATTGTGAGCTGGATTAATGATAGGAATTACGGGGGTCTGGAATTATTGAATGTGAGGTAAAGCCTTGAGGTTGTGGATCCAAAATCAAATTGAAGGATAAATGATGACGAGGTTGTCAATTTCAACAATTAAGTTGTTTTTTCTATGACCATTCAAGTGTAGTTGATGTTGGAATTTCTGGCCTCAAAGTGGGAGGAACATCTAGGTGTAACTATAATTTACCATGAACTACAATTACAGTTTTTTCATTCTGATAATGAAAAAAGATATAGTAGGGATCATGATATGACACTACACCTATCTGAATGTGAAGGTACAATATCAAAAATCTAGAGATTTTTTGTATTCATTTCCAATTCTATAATGTATGTTTGATAATTTGAATATGGATTTTTTTGTGGGTGTTAAAAATCCATATTGGAATAATTGCACTATTATAGTGATTTTGGATTTATTGATGATAGTAGTTCATTTCATTAATATATGGGTGAATATTTTTGGGTATAATCTTGCAGATATGTATGTTCGAGGGATATTCTATATGTAGGGGGTTCCACAGATGTAGTTTTAGATCGTGACTCATATTTCACTTAACTCTTATAGAAGGGCTTGTTAAAGCCATTTGGTACACATGTATTATTTAGTATAGGTATAAACTCGTAAATACGCGGGATATCAAATTTTACTATATTGGGGATTGGGGATATGTTGTCGGCTTGATTCCATGACATTATTGGGTATTTAGATTATCACTTTCTTAAGTAGATTTTTGATATAAAAATAGTAATGAGGAAACTATATAGACGGAACCATATATGGCTTCATATGGTAGGCCGTGCAGATAACATCTATTCTAAACTGTGGTTGGTCAGTCAGAGTTTTTGGGACTGAGTCTTGTAAAGGATATTTCAGTGCAGGTTAAGATGATATGAAATCCTTTGGATATAAATCATTTGGGTACCCCCAAACCACCATTCCCCCACTATCTAGCTGCTCCTCCCTAACGGAAAACATCCTGACCCTACCACGCTCTTCCGGCCTGCACACACCTAGGTCTCATATCCATCCATCCCTGCCCGCACACACCTGGTCCTCACAACCATCCATCCCTGCTTGCTCACACATGGGCCTGACAACCCTCCATCCCTGCCCTCACACACCTAGGCCTCATCCCGAAGACACATGGGAAAAAATCCTTCCCTAAGAGTCTTGGGATAACAACCCACCAAAAAAAACCTACCCGATGAATCTTGGGTGTATGGTCGCCGCCAACCATCATAGCCGAGGGAAGAGGGAGCATGAAGGAGAGTAACTAGGGGGAATCCCTTCCCCATGAAATGGGGTGTCATACACTAAGTTCCCAACATGGGTGGAGTGTGACTAAACACAAAACATACAGTTATACATATATATGCCACCACACAGCCCATCCTATGGTTCCTCAACCAGATATAAGCTAGTGCACTAGTGCCCCTACCTCAAAAAACATGCACATAACACACAATTCACAATTTCCCTATTTAATTTATCATCTCATAAATAGTTCAATGTGAGTAAATCCCTTTGCTACTGGGAAACTAACATGCATGTTAATAAACAAGACAACCATAAGGCAGAAAGGTAATCCAAGAGCCACTGGTACTGTCAAAACAGATGATTCCACCTCAATTCGTGATATAAACAGAGTAACCACCCAGCCTCAGATTCACAACCAACCATAGTATAACAACAACAGATCCCATCCACACCAAAATCACCTCACCAACTAATGCCCCATTCCTAAAAACCATAATGTCACATGCAATCAGCCCGTGAAGGAAAAAACATCCAAACCAAACTACTACCACCCACACAAGGTAGGCCAGTACAGGTATTTTTCTGATTTAAAAGATTTAACACACTCCATGATTTCAATTCCGCTGTGTTTTAGCCGGGGTTATCACAAAAAAGGGTTGATCATGGGGATCTCAATTTATCTAAATAAGTATACATAATTAACCAATTACATGTTACAGTTATTTAAACATTCATAAAAACATAATGATCACAAAACAGATCAATGATCAACATAAAAGATCACATCAGATCAACGATCACACCCCCCCTTCATCCTTTAAAGGTCCAGTCATTATCTTTATTAAGTTGGTTTAATTAACTTCAATAGAGACAATAGTATGCTCACCCAACATGATACACATAAAAGAGAGATGAAGGAGAAGATCCCTAATTGATTGATAAAGGATCGTCGTTTAAGTCATCCCGTGGAAAGTAGAAATAGGGGTAGCAGGAGCTCCACGGAACGCGACCCAGGAAAACATCGTGGGGTGAGGTATGACTCGCCATGAGGAAGGGTATTCTGAGCACAGGGTCATCGAGAAAGATGAAATGTAGGGGGAAGGAGATACAGTGCCCTCAGACGGTTAAGATACGGAGAAATAACTCAGAACCACGGAAGGAGTGGGATCATGGGTTGACCATGTGGTTTGTCCACCCCACACGTGCAACTTAAAATATCCCCACCCTTCGGGGTGGTTAAAACCGATTCACACCCCCTTAACCAAGGACTCCTCAAAACGTGGTTAAAGGCATGACTGAAACGCATGGTTTTTCATTTAAGGAGGGTATCTTACCAAACATTTAATTAAATACCATTAATGTGCTTTAAGGGGGTCAAAACAGTGTTTAAAAACCAATTTGTGCAAAAGGAGGTGCTACTAGAAAACCTGTGGGGGTAACCAGAAGGCTAGGGCTACCGGTTGGCTGAGGCTACCGGTATACTGAGCTACCGGTAGGCCAAGCTACCGGTATGCTGAGCTACCGGTAGGCCGAGCTACCAGTAGGCTGCGGCTACCGTTAGACAGAGATACTGGTAGGCCGGGGCTACTAGTAGGCTGTGGATACCGGTAGACCGAACAATGAGTAGGCCGCGGCTACCGGTAGGCCCCGGCTACCGGTAGGCAGAGGTACCAGTAGGTGACGACTACTGGTAGGCTGAGCTACCAGTAAGACGTAGCTACCGATAGGCCGATTGACCGGTAGGCCTGCTACCGGTATGCCGAGCTACAGGTAGGCCGGCTACCGGAAGGTGGAGTTACCGGTAGGACAAGCTACCGGTAGGCTGATCCACCAGTAGGCCTACTACCAGTAGGCTAAGGCTACTGTTAGGGGTCTTAAGCTTTACCGAGAAGCCTCGATAACTTTCCCAGACTACCCAGAACACCCAACATCATATTTTCACTAAGTAATGGACCCCAAAACCCCAGGCCAATACAATTCATCAGGATGGGGAAAAACCCAAAAACAAGGACTGTGTTTTTTTTCAATACAGTATACCATGATAATGTTATTATTTCCCATTTTACAGTTGTAATTTAATGTATGGTAAGTCCCTCAACCTCTAAAATATTAATAAACCACTTGACTGAATTTGATAAAAATTTTACCATCCTTTCATTTTAATTAGTGGACATAAATTTGGATTGTATATGGGTATCCCTATAAGTTTATTACCAGGACCAACCATCATTTACCACAAACAAATAACATGGTTTGTATAATGAACCAGTATAAATGTACATGAAATTACATAACATTTTAGGAATACATAAATATAATACAAACATACAATCAAAGACCATATTATTATAATTCCTTTGTAAAAATGAAAAAATATACACTGGTACATATGTGAGATAAATTATCCCCCACTATTTTATTAAGACTAGAACCCCTATTAGAAATACCATCAATGAAACATATCTTCATAACCTAGGGAAGGAAAGAAAAAAAGTCATGATCTCAGATTCTCAGAATTAGTAAACCAGGGAGATATATAAGCATAGTAGTGAGCATTAGGTTATGAGAACTAGATCATGAAAATAATGAATCATACCCTACATATCAAAGAACATAAACTGGAATCATGGAATAAATATTTGTAGTTCAATATATTTGAATAAAAAATAAATAAAGAGCATAATACATGAAAAATAAAACATATGAATAAATCATGGAATTTTAGAAAAAAAGAAATCATATAATATTATTTCCATAGTATCCAAGGAGTCACAACTAATATAATATTACAAGTATGGAATCAATCTATAGATATACCTAAAGTCATGATTCACCCCAGAACCATATAAGTAGTATGATTTTACTCCTTATAACATCTTGTTGTCAAGGATCACCTCTATTTTCAGTTTAGTACTCATGGTTCACTCCCAAGAGTATCGTAGTCCATATCATGAGATATGAATCATTACCCAATACATTGCAGGGAGATATATATACCAAAAAAATCATAATTAAATAGTACATGTATGATCCCAAATTCCATTATAAATCATACCATCTCCAATCAAATAAAAATGCATCCTAAACATATATTCCTATAATAACCTCTGTGAAATGATACATGTTTCATAATAATTTTACAAAAGCATAAACCATTAAAAAATTGGGTTTTGAAACTTATTAACCATGAAATAGGAATGGGTTTAACAAACATCATTCAATAAAACCATTAACTTTTATGAGAAAAAAATTTAATTGAGTAATGGAATAATTTATCTAGAAAAGCATGAGTAACTCCAAATTATGAAAAAATTGATAAAACGTTATTTAGAAAGGTCTTATAAGAATCAATTTTTGAGAAAAAATTATTTTCATCATTTAAATTCTTTTTGAAATACAAAATAACTTTTGAAGATTTTTTTCATGAAAATAATCATGAAAAATTATAATAGAAGATCTGAATTATTTTTGGAAAAAATATTCCATTGAAAAATATTTGACAAATTATAATGAAATATTTGAATGGTTTTGAAAATATTTTCATTTAAAATTATATTAAAATATTTAATGTAATCTTGATAAAATTTTGAAAAGTCATTTTCTATCAAAACCTATAGAATGAGTTTCAATTTTTTTTGAAAACTATTTTATATTATAAAAGAATATTGACAAAAATTTAAACACCATTTACATAAAAAATTGAAAAATTATAAATAAATCCGGAAAACATTTTAAAAAAAATAAACAAAAAAATATATTTAATGATATATTATAATACATGGTCTTGACGGAACATATATTTCCAACTGAGGAAAGGGATAGTAGTGGAATTTCCTAAAGGCGCATTCTTAACTATATCATGTGCCAGAGAATTAAAAAATAGAAAAAATATATGAATATATTAGAAATAACCATATGGGTGAAACTCAAGAATGTTCTTAAGATATGGATCATAATATTTAATAAAAATAAGTATAAAAATAAAAACCCTTGAAAATTGAAGTGATTGTTATAATAAACTCTTATCACATGAAAACATTTGATCATACTCTCCAGGTAAGTAAAAAAAGTTTAATGAAGAATAAAATATCATTAAAATAGGTTATTCATGATATAAAATAAAAAATTTATGTATACAAGTCTCTAAAAACATTGATGGTTCATAACGAATTATGTGTCTCAATGAAGGAAAATTGACACACAACCGCCTTACTGATTTGTTAGCTTTTGATGTATTAACTCTATGAAATAAACAAAATATAATGGATATTTAAATATCCATAAAATTATAAATATTAATTTTAGAATAAATTAATGAGAAATACATAAACAATTAAAAATAATTGATTGTGAAATATGACATGTATTTTATAGATATAAAAATAGAGATGAAATCCCCTAACCTAAAATCCTAAATCTCATCATACTCATAAAATATTCCTATATAATAAATATGTGAATATTATAATTTTTTTTAAAATATTAATATTATTTTTAATACAATATATTATTTTATTATGGACTTATAAAACCCACATGTTAACAATTCAATTTTAAGGCTTCACTTTGTGTAATATATGATTTCTTCTTCATTTGTGTCTTAAGTCGATGTTGTTTTTTCATTATACATATATAATGATTAGTAGAATGTAATAAATGATAGTAATATCATTTATATATAGTATATTGATATTATAATAATCAATATGATATATAAGTATAAAATTGAATATATCGTTCATGGAGATGGTAGGTTGTACGTACGTATGAGCGATGCTTTTGTTTCATTGCCTTATTGGAAGAAAGAGATAAATGAAAAATAATTGCGTACATATATAATTATATGTATATATTTATTACACAATAATTATTATATCATATATATCATATATTTACTCTACAAAAATCCTAAATACATTCCATGTAGTGTGTGAATGAATCGCATCACTTTTAAGGGATGGTAGTGTACACATTCTGAATCTAAATCACTGTATTTTCACCAAATAGAAAGTATAATAAAATTTATTATAAAATGATTATAAAATCATAATGAAATAATAAATATAATATATATCATATACATAAATATTTCATATCGTAATATCAGCCATGAGAGGCGGTAAAGGAAAAATCCTAGAATCATCCCTCTGTGAGGTCGTAGTTAACCATACACATAAATAGTATGTCTGTCACCCATTAAATGGATGTGTTTGTAAATGTAGTTATAATTCATATCATAATAAAATATTTATTTTTTTTTGATTTTTTTTGTTTTATAGGCCTCTAATTTGGATAGTTGTGGTGGTGGAGAAATAAATTAAAAGAAAAGAGATCGGTGGATGATGTTACATCTTCATTGGGTAATCATTTATGTTTTCACCATATGGTTACCATTGATTTCATTCTACCAATATGGAGGATTCATCGATAAATGGTGGAATTATTTGCTTCTATTTTTCTGAATTTGTTCTACCCAATGTTTCTTTTTACATGTTAGGTGGTGTGAGAGGAGTATTCCTTTATAGTGGAGGTGGAGCTGGACTCCTGTAATATTTATGAAAAAGAATTACACACAAAGGTTTCCCATGTAAAGTGGATAAAATAATTTTCCAAGGTTGATAATATTGAGTATAAGTTCTAAATATTTCCATTAAATGGTTCTTGGATCAGTATCTAGGCCATAATAGGTCTTTAATTTAAGGATCAATAATTTGTGAACCTAATTTCTCTTTTCATCATTGTAATTAATTGTAATAACATATAAAAATTTAACTCATCAAAAACTATGTTGAAAATAAATGAAAATAGAAATTTTTAAAATTCAAAATATAGAATCCATTTTTAAAAATTCTCGTCATATAAGTGGTAGAAATTTATTTAAATTAAATCCCCCAAAGGAGACAACAATTTGGATATTAATGTAACTAATTCAAAAATATTGCTATGTTTTTTACACAATATCATAGTAAGATGGATCACAACGAACTAACATGGATTAATTGATTAAAATATGATCTAATGATACATTTAATACAATTTAAATAAATATTTATCCCTATAAATAAATTAGATGAAAATTAAATTTTGTATTAAAATTCGGTATTTCTCATTATTCATCAAATTATGAAACATTATAGAAAATGCCAGAAATTCACCCTAAGATAATTTTATTGTTTCTATTTAAAATAATAAGTTTATTTTGTAATATAAGAAATAATAAAATTCAGAAAATTTTATTTTAGTTATATTATCAAAAAAAGGAGGTAAAAGTTCATTAAAAAAATATATGGGTTTATGTGTGAAATTGGGTTTGTTAATATCTTATGATTATAAAATAAATTCAATTAATATGAAAAAATATTTTTACTAATACATATATTATAATAAAATCACTCACTAATTTTATGTAAATAAATTTATTATTATAAAATAAATTTCTTAGCATAAAAATATTTTTCAATAAAATCATTCCCTTTATTTCCAAAGGGTTCTTATATTCATTTATAAATTTTTTGTATCAAATAAATTCAAACAATTATTTTCATATTATATTAAATAATATTCATAATTCTAAACATAATGAATAGGTTATATATTATGATATTTAATAATATATTTTTAATAATATATTCTTGTATGGTAACACATGGTCTTACATGTTACACAATCCATCAAGGAAAAACACTCAGGTGTTTATTTTTCTCCAAAATAAATGTTCCATATAGGGAATGTTAAATATTATGTTGCGTGTAGCGCATGATAAATTAATATTGAGTAAAGCTCAAGTCTTATATAGAGATTCAATATAAAAAACAATTTTCATTATTTTGTGAAAGGAAACATATCAAAAAGATATAATTTATTTGAATAAAATATTTCATGAAATGTCATTCTGTTACATTATACCCCCTTAAAATTAATTTCACCCATGATTTTTTGGGTTATCGTAGGATAAATAATTTTATCTTCCATTAAAAAACACACAACACAGAAAATAACACTAAAACATCCATTAAAAACTACTTTGGGACCATAATGATTACCTAGAGTAACACATAGCCATATTTCCATATTGGATAACATTGATTTCTTTTTTAAAACATTTGAATGGGAGGGAAATATATCTATCTTGTATCGATGATAGTTACAAAGAACGTGTTAAGGTTAAAATTAACATTCACAATCCATAAATATATAGATATAATTAGGTCCATTTGATTCGTCATAAACCAAGTTATTATGATAACATTTATAATATTCGATTATTTCCTTTGGAAACATGGAAACCCAAACACTGATATATAAGAAAGCTAAATTATCTCCCAGTAGTTACTCCATGAATAAAAACCATATTAGACATATGTTACAAAAAAAATATCATCATAACATAGGGAATGAAAAATAAAATGGGGTGAAGTCAGATGCTCTGTAAGGGTAAACAAGGGTGATATATAAAAATTATCATTAACATAAGATGATGATAACTGGATAATGAAAATAGAGAATCATACCACGCATATCAATGATCATAAAAAAGATTCATGTAATAATGATTGTAAGTACAAAATACATGAATCATGAGGAAATAATTTACATATGATATAAAATTATAACATATAAATAATCCATGGAATTATTGAAAATACATAAGAAAATAATATTATTTCAATAGTAGCTATGGAATAACATCAAAAATAGTATTATCAGTATGGGTGGATTCTCCAAACCATATTGAGTACAACAGATCCTTCCCATATCCATATTAGCAACACGAGATCCCTCCACATACCTTTAAGTTTGTCATGTTTGAATCCCACAGAAATATTAGTATTCATGGTTCACGGCAAATAACACATTAGTCAATATGATGAGATATTAATTGTTACCAAATGAATTCATGGGATATATTAGTTTCTACCATATAATAATGAAATCTTATATACATGTTCGACAATATATTCTAAAATCATATCCTAACCCATGGAATGAAATAGGTATCCTAAACATGTAATCATAGCATAACATTTAGGGGAAGATATAGGTTTCATAGTCATTTCATCAAAATCATAATCCCGGAAAAGAAGTGTGCTTAAAATTCATATAACCCATGAAATAGAAATGGGTTTCATAGACATCATAGACTCAAAACACAAACAATTCAACAATATAATAAGAGTGGAATGATAGAATAATTTTCCAAAAACATCTTGAGTAACACCAAAATACTTCACATAGATGAGAAATAATATTTAAAGTTATTTTAGGATACATTTCATGTGTAAAATATTCATTCTTATTTGGAAAAATAATTTTAATATATAAAAACTTTTAAAAACTATTTTCATGAAGATAATATTGAAAATTTGTAAATTAATCTTTGAAAAATATTTAGAAACATTTTTCTATAAAGACATCTGGAAAACATATATTAAAAACATGAATATTTTTTAAAACCATTTAATAGAATATAATATTAAAATTAAAAAGGAATGATTGAAATCTAATTCAAAACCCATTTCCATGAAAACTAATAAATGGAGATTGATACCATTTTTGAAAACTATATTCCTTTATAAAAAAAAATTGAAAATTTTTTGAAAACAATTTCATTAATAAAATGTTGAAAATTTATAAATAAATTTATGATTTTTTAAAATAGTTTAAATAGAAAAATTAATTTTAAAACATTTTTAGAAAACATGTTTTTGATGAAACACATATTTCTGACAGAAGAGGTAAGTAAAGACAGAAAATATTAAAAACACTTTCCTAATAATATCATATACCAATGAGTGATATAATCATACCATTATATGAAGATATAATGAATAAGAATAGGATAATATAATTCCTGAGTGTTATTAAGAGATAGATCATATTATTTAATCAAAGGAAGCATAAACATAAATAATATCGAAATTTGAATAGATTATTTCAAAAAACACATACAAAAGGGTCACTTGAATTCATACTCTCAATGTAAGTAAATGTTTTTACATGAAAAATATAATATCATGAAAATAATTATATTCTTTATTTAACGAGTAAATTTTCTGTATTTAGACCTCAAAAATGATTATAGGTTCATAACAATACTTGAATTTTAAAGAATGAATATTGAGAAAAAATTGTCCTGTTGATTTGGTATCTTTTGAAACATAATGTCCATGATACTAAAGTCATTAAATGGTTATATAAATTAAAATAAATTTTATATTAATAATTTTAAAACACATTCTTGGAAATTATATACACTAGAGAAATAAAAAGATTGGTGAACATGGAATGTATAACATTGATGTAATAAATTAGATGAAATTACCATACCTTGTGTCTTGAATCTCTTCCTACTCATGAACCTGTCATGTATAATAACTTTAACTTAATTATAAATATTATAAATTATAATATTATTTTATGAAATATCATATATGGTATGATAATGACTTTATATTACCCACTAGTTAATAATCGCATGATAATGATTCACATTGGGAAATATCACCTTTTTTCTTCTCTACTATTATAATTTGTTATATCACTGTTCCTCAAACATATTCCATTATTTTCCAAAATTAAAACAAAATTTAAATCTCAAGTATATTAAATATATATCATTACTAGTGTCATACTTTCTTATATCTGCCAGGGGCAGTAGTCCACACTTCCTCAAACAAAATTATCCTATTTGCACTAAGTGAAAAATATAAATATATGTGTAATAAAAAATTAATAAATTATAAAAATAAAAAAATATATTATATAACATATATAAATATATTTTTCATTATAGGTTTCACCATGAGAGGTGGTAATGGAGAAAATGAACATCCATTGTTTCGTGAGGCAGTAGTTCATTGTACACATAAACAATATGGTCATTATGCATTATTTGGTTGTGTGTTCATGTTTAGTTAAAACCATTATAATATAAAAAATATTAGTATATTGAGGATAATGGTGTTTTTATACAATAGTTTAATTAGTAAAGTTTAGGTTGTGTAGAAAGAAAATAAAATAAATGACACTGAGGGAGTATGTTATCTCTAATTTAGTTAACTATATTTGGCTTACAAAAAAGGTTTTTTATTGATTACTTTTAAACAAGAATTTGGATTCATATAAGATGGTATGTATTTTTAGGATATAAACAGGTTGATTTTGGTTGATGCAATATGGTGTGAGTGGTTTGAGGAAGATGGAGGGGGGAATGCTTTTTAATAGTGGTGGAGGAGTCTAACTAGAGTAATGTTTTTGAAAAGGATGTTATAAAAGATTTTCCTACATAATGTTGAACAAATTGTAGTCCCATGTCTTTAAATGGTAGGATATTTTCGAAATATTTCCATAAAATGTTTCTTGGAAAGGTTTCATGGGCATTTTAGGTTGAAAAGTTAAGTGTTAGTACATTACTGACCTAATTTTTCTATTAATTTATGAAATTAAATATAATCATTTTAAGTAATATTATTTTTCAAAATATAAAATTACAAAATAATTATTTATTATTTTTATTCCATTTATGTAATCATTTTCACAATTTTCCATAACAAAGGTTTCATAATTTCAATTTAATTTTAATCTCATTAATGGGATGACAATACATGTACTTAAAGATAAAAGATCACAAAAACTACTATATTTTTAATTATAATTACATTGTGAAATATATTACAATTAAATAAATTAGATTAATTGATAAAAATATATTATATTAAAATTTTAAAACAATTTTAAATATAATTTATCCTAAAAAATAAATTTATTGGAAATGTTGTTTTTATTAAAAATTTGGTAATTTTTACCAGTCATCAAAATATGATACACCATAGAAAAATTAAAAAAATTAACCCTATGCAAAATTTTATGTTATTATATTCACTATTATGCCTATTTTGACGAATAAACATTATAAATGTCCCCATATTTTGATTTAAAATAGGATCTTCATTAAAAGGATGTAAAAGTGATATAATAAGAATATGGTTTTTATCATTGAAATTGAGGTTGTTCCTATATAATTTTTATCAAATATATTGATTGAATATAAAAAAAATATAATATTTTTATTACATTAATATCACTAAATAATTTTAATTAATTTAATTTTTATGGAAAATGTGTCTTTTCTTTCATAAAAACAGATTTCGATAAAAACATTACATTTATATTCTATTGGTTAATATATTAATTTATAATTTATCTTTAACAAATGACTTCAACCATATATTTTCAAAATATTGTTGATCATATGAATAACCTTCAACTTAATGGATATGATATATCTTGTTATATTATATAAAAATATTTTTTTAATATAATATAGTTTGGTAACACTCGGTCTTTCTTGTTACAAAATCCAACAATGAAAATCAATTATGCGTGTAATATATACTAACCTACGTGTTCCACATAGAGAATGCAAAAAATAATGTTGTGTGTAGTTCAAATTAACATAGTTTTATATATAATGGAAGATAAAACACATCTTTTATATATGCTTTTTAGTGTTTCATGAATTGAAAATATAAAAAATATAAATTTAATTTGAAATAAATATTTCCAAAAATCAATGGGTTTTATAGTTTAGTATGAACTAAATTATAAGAGATTTGATCACTTAAATAAGTAAATAATTTAACACTCCTTCATAAGTCCCATCATCTAATGGGAATCCACTATGTTGTAAGTCCCCCCATATCGCATGTATCATTGACTCATGTAACTACATTCTTTCATTGGTCTACTAGATCTTTTTACACTTCGTAAAGAAGTTAGGGTATCATACTATAGAATACCTTTTATATGGAATCCAATACCATTCCCTCAACTACCTCTAACTCATCATTTTGTTCAGAATAGACCAAAACATGGGGAATCAAATTTGTAAATGAGAAGGATACATAGTATGCCTTTTTAAGGAATGTGTTCAAATGGAAATTCACTCCATAGTAAGGTCTTTCAAATAAAAAATAGTGTTAACTAATGAGACTGAATTCCCATTAAGTTTGTACACCATTCCTTATCAATAAATAGACAAAAATGTTATTTTACATGGTCATTCATCCATGTGTAGCCCATGCCCATTCCTTCAATTAACCCAAAACCATCAGAAGGGTTAGATTGAATGAAATAAAAAAATATAATTCCAATGATAAATAAGATATATAGGATTTTTTCCTTAGGTGAGAGCTACCTACCATATATTCTATGAGACTAGTCATCTTATCACTCAAAGGTAAACATTAATGTGTAGTGCATACACAAACATGGTCCCATGTGATATGTCTAATCATGTGATATATCTTATCTCTCAAACTGAGAATTACTCATATGCTCTATGTGACTTGTGATGATTGTACATTTTTTATGATGAGGATTCCCATAGTGTGGTACCTTTATTAGGATTTAGGACAAATAAGTTATCATTTTCAATCAATGGTCCACACACTTAATGAGGGAATTCAGGGAATCCTTTTGTTCATTAGTGCTCATCAAATATATTTTGTGGCATATTGTTCGATGCATATCCTCGTAACTTGAACAACGTGTACTGAAATTTTTTTATTATCAAGTTATGTTGGATGCCTTCTTGAAGCATTATCCCAATACTTACATCCTTACATCATGAATTTTAAATTCATCAACAAATCATTTCATATGTATTTAAATTATGTCAAATGATCTATGTGTGTTTTTATCAATATTTTTTATAAGATAACATTGACACCTATTTGAGGTTCAATCCCAAATACATGACAAAAAATTTCACTCTTTATTGCATTAAACATTAATATCCACAAACATTTTTGTAATATAAAACATTATAAAATAATAATGGATTGATATAGAACCTGTGATATACACAAATTTTCTCTCATAATACATGGAATTAATCATTTCGTTGGAATTTATATATTTTTTCATTTCATCGTAGGGGATGGATTTCATGAAAATATATTAAATATATAAGAGAGTATTGAAATAGGAAATAATTACCCCTAAAAAGGTGTAATGATCCTGGGATCCCATCCACTCATAAAATATGAGTTTTTAAGTACCATTGGGTCTGAAACCCAAATGGCCTTCCTACCATTGGAAAGAAGGATAATACCCAGATTTCGAAGTGGGAAAACCTTGAGAGTTTCTAGTAAAGTTATATATAATCAACAAAATTCAAATGATTATGTAACAACCATCAATAACAAAAAACTATGAATATTCCCTATACTGTTCTAGATTTTTCGGAAAAAAAGTCACATAAAAAATAGAATATTCATTAATTATACCCTAACAGATATAAGAAAGTAATTTTCCAAAATAACTTAATTCAGATTAAAAACAATACTATAATATATTTATTTCTAAAAATTAAATCAATATTTATTCCCCTAGTTAAATTCCTTCGTTGAAATTAATATTTTTTTCCTAAATATTTAAGTGTACCCAATATTTTTAAATTAAAAAAAACAACATTAAATACCTTGTCAGAAAAAAAAATTAATCTCATTATTATCATTACATATATCCCAAATGTTTGATAACCCCATTTTTCCTTTTAATGATAATTACATTGTTATTAATGAGAGTATTGACCATAGAGGTTGTGTGTGTCATTAAAAATATATAACCCATAATTATTTTCCCAAATCATTCATAAAAAATTAACATTCTAAAAATATCGGTTATATATATACCACAATGATCAATTAAAATAAAATAAATTATTCCAAAAATGTAATCCATCACTATAAAATCCACTATAAACCCTTAAAATGGTATCTATACCTTTAAAAATATGATCATCATCAAACATATCAAATCAAAATGGTTTCCTAATCTCTGAAATTGTCTTGGCCTAATAGCATTCTATCTTATCATTATATTCCATCCCTACTTGAAAAATAACTAAGATAAATTAAGACCAATATACCATGATATACAGCTAAATTATACTCATTAAAATTATGGTTTGGATGTTAATAAATATGTGTCAATTTAAACCAATATATAAATAAAATATCAATATCCAACAATGATTAATATACATAAAAATAATATCTATGTTTAAAATTTTAGTGAACTATGAATAAACTCTAAATGAAAAAACTATACGTGTTTTTAATATGTGAACATTCTTTCTATTAATGCTAGATTTCAATATTCCATGAGATTACTTCAATATATACCATATAATTGTTCATAGATGATACAATTTTTATATTATCATGTAATATAATTTTCAATAAATAGGGGAAATTGATACCGAGGAAGGGGAAACTCATATTCTTGGGATGGGTCAACAAATAAGATATCATCATATTATGACATATAAACATAATATTAGTATATTAATATGAATTTATAATAATATTCCATGATAATAAAAGAAATTAATTCATACCCATCAATTACATGACTATTACACATTATTCATGGAATAATTGTTTAACATAAGATAAGATCCATTTGAGTTAACAATCAAAAACCATGTGAAATATATATTTTTTAAGGAACATAAAAATTCATAGAATGTACAATTAATTTTTTTTGAATATTTAACCCTAATACATTCGTCCTGGAATCACCCAAACATTATAACTCCAACATTCACAAAAGACAATCTTCTATATAGTTAACTCTTTTGTCTCTTATGAGATACGTAAAATTACTAAAACCTATATTGGAGTTGGAGTTACACAGTTCTTGTTTAAACCATCACATAATTAATACATTATAAGTTAGATATCGCTAAATTAACCTAAGAAAAGAAATGGTATTAATAAAAACTAATTTAAATCCTCATCAACATTATCCATTCTAAAAAAATTATTGATGGTTTCATTAGTGTATATCATTAATAAAGGATAAGTATGATTTAAAGTTGTTTCTATATATGAAAATTACATTTATATAGGAATTTGAACATCTTTTGAAAATAGGGTAAAATATACTTTTCATTTGAAATAATTAAAGAAAAAAATATTCCTATATTATCAAGAAACTTATTTTATATTAAATTATTAATATAAAACTTATATGGAATGTCCAAATAATATAATAATGATGATAATAGTAAATAAATATGCAACCTAAATTTTAAAAGAGAACCTTCTATACATGGTTTGGTAAATATTCAAAGGTGTGGTGTATATAAATAATACTAAAATATAAATTTTAATATTTTTTTATTCATTTATAATTTCAAAAAAAAATTAAAAATGAATATTTATATAAAAAATTATATAAAACATTTTAGGGAACATGAACATAAATGAGGAAGATTTCAGACCCAAATGATGAATTAATGTTAGTTATCATTATAACAATTCTTCGATCATTTTATTTAAAAAATAGAATAAAAATGGAAATTACCTTTCAGAAATAGAAAAGTAACCCTATTATAATAAAATAGATTTTATTTGATGTATTAAGAGAATATAAACCCCCATTATATATTGAATCAGAAACAAAAATGATTATAATTTAGATTTAACAAAAAGCCTTACCAAAATCCTGGCATTTGAAATATATTCCCATTGCATTAGTAAGTTAAAAGGAAACATTAAATAGAATTAATAAAAATTGTTTCATAATATACAATATTAATAACATAATTATATATAATAATTAGAAATAAATAGTAATATAACATCAAATATATCCTAATGAAACTATATTGAAATGAATAACCCTTACCGTGTTGGTATTTTCAGAATGAAAATTTCATAACATAGGGAACATTATATAGATTATAATACCAAAATTATATTCATTGACATAATAATTGAAAATTATAATGGGTAGTATTGAACTGATATAAATGGAACCAGTGATGAATATAACATTTGTATCAAAAAAAATAAATGTGATATCAAAAACACTTATATCATGTCTTTTCTTGAATATTATTTATTGAATCCTCTAAAAGAATAAATATATAAATATATTAAATATATTATTGAACCATTTTCACACATGTATTACTATATGTTATAAAATTAATATTTCTAACCAATAATTTGTTTATAATTACTCCATTAAATCATCAGTTTGTGCTCTGGCTATTCCACTATTTCCATGTCTCAGCTTAGAAGTAACAGTACATGAACCTTGGTCATTGTTTTATAATATCCATAATTCCAATAATGTTAAAATTATAATATTTATTCATTATATTCACTTTTATTTATATGAATGTGAGGTGGTGGTGAGAAATTAATTTCATCACATTGTGGAAATGGTAGTTTCTGCATTTACATTAGTTATATTTTTACATTTTGATGAATTGATTAAATAAACAGTTAATACTATTACAAATTTATAGAACAATATTTATATCAAATATAATGTATATATTAATTAAATATATCTTTATTTACATTACTATAAAGTAAAAATTAAAAATAAATTACATTACTTTATTAAGGTGGTTGTCCACACATACATGATATTGATGTTATCTTGTTACAACAAATGTGTAGTTCACATAAGTCAAAATTTGACATTAAAGAATAATAATAAAATATTTAAAACTATATAAAATCATTATATTCTTCTACATAACCCACCATTAGAGGTATTTATGAAAAATAATATATTTCAGTAACAGATAAGGTAGTTTGTAGGTAGACGTGATGACATTTTTTATTTTCCATTGACATAGATTATAAATAGATAATTGTTATGATATAATCATAACAGAATTTTTGAAATATGGGTTTACTAATGTAACTATTTTAATACATATAATGAAATATTGAATGAGGTAAATGAAGATATAAACCAAAAATTATAGAGTGAATATGATTACCACTTGTTTGACTATCAGTCTTTAGATATCATCTTATGTAATATAGGGGTGGAATTTTTGGAATAAGAGTACCTATAAAACATAACTAGGTAAAATAATATTAATTATGGCTACATTATCATGGTGTTATGTGGCTCTATAATGTGTAATGATGATATGATAGGAGGATCCATTTTAAATTCATAGTAAGTGACAATATTATAAATATAAGAAATATTAATTTATTATATGTTTCTAACAAATGTCAATTTCCCACAAAGTGAAATATATTCAATTATATATTTTTTATATAGGAAATAAAATTTTTCAATTTGATTTAGACATATCTATGTTGAATTTTAAACTTCATATCGATGTTTAAGCACCTTGGTATATCTTTTATCGTGAACCATGGTTACTAAATAAGTAGTCATTATGGGCGATTCAATTCATTATAAAAGATTAAATGGCTCATAAGTGGAATAATGTTGATATAATAAAGAGTTGAAAATTAAAATGAAATAACATCATATTTTGTGGGTTTTTAATATATTAATTTAATATTTTTTATCATTAAATATCCATAAATTCAATTTTTAGATAATTCACCTAGTTTGAATTTAAATCAATTTATATTTCGAGGGAATTCAAATATAAATTTTTAAAATAGTAAAAACAACATTTTTGGTGGATAAATTTTTTAAATTACAAAAACATATCAAATAAATATCATATAAGGTTATATTACTATTAAAATTCATCTTTCACCCATCTGAAAATGTGTTGTGTTAGGGTTGTTTAATTGTTTTATGTAATTAATAAATTTAAATATATTAAAAATAAATTTTTAAAAAATTTATTCTTATTTTAAATAACCTTTTTTATTTTAACAAAACAACTTTTATTTTTAGTAAAACATCTTAGATATAATAAATGAAATAGAAAGAAATTTTGTACATATTCATTACAAAAAAATAATGTAATGTTTTTAATAACATGTAAAATTCTAAAAATACAATATTGTTGTGACATGATGATGATAGATTAAATACACACATAAAATATGTAATCATATAGGGTTTTTTGATATTTGGATGCCTTGTCCCATAATTGTATCCCATCATTACCCATTTTACACTTTAACGAGCTATTATTCTTTTACCACAACTACAACAGATTAGGTCAAAACATTAAGATGAAGACATTGAAAATAGGTATTATTTTGATGAAAATATTGTATCAAATTAATAATATATATTTCCAATATGTTCTATAAAAGTTTATAAAAATAAATTCATAAATGTAAAAATAATTATAGAACAAAATTATTTTCATGCATTGAAATGTTTTTATTCTGATTCCATGCCAAATAAAAAAAATTAAAAGAATTTTCATATATTTTATTTAATAAATGATATTAATGTTAAATTAAAATAATTAATTAACATAAAATAATAACTTTTTTATGATAATATAACCTTTTTCACATAATTTAGTTTTGTGAAAAATAATTTTATTTCCTTGTTATTGATTTTTTCCTAACATTGATCCTACGAAAAATGTCACATCCCTGGTAATAAAATGATACAAAATTTTCATATTAATTAATATTAGTTAATTAAATATTAATTTTACTATAAAGAGGATGTTATGTTTGATGGTATACCCGACCCACAACAATGGGTTTTACCGAAATATCATGTTGCACACATGGCTGAGTCATACAAAAAGTAATAATATAATATTATTTTAAATTATAGTTAATGACTAGACGTTATATTTGAGTGAATTAATATAACTAACTAAAATATGATTATATATGTTTTTTAAATGTAATGACATGTATCCAATAAAATATAAAGGCTTAAAATTAGAAGGAATCCAATTTTAAGCATGAAAATAGTAATATTTTCCAAAGGTCGTTTTACCACCTTTTGATAGAGAACTTCTTTTATAAATATATTTTTTAACTTTTATATGTTAAATTTGAAAAAAGGTTATTCGTTATTTTAAGGGTTTCAAAATGTCATTTTGTTAAAATTATGGTATTTTTCTGATAAAGATCATTTTTTAATGAACAGTGAAAAATACTACCTTTTAATTCAAAACTGCCTTTTCATATGATTTATTAATAAATTTTGTTTTTTATATTAATTGGTTTTATAGTGTAATTGGATTATATTTTTACCTATCAGTCAAATATATTTCATTGGATGAAATTTCACATTGAAATTGTACATAGACACGTGTCAATCTTTTTATAGTTATTATTTCTAAAAAAACTTTTTTTGGTTTTCACAACGAAATTTAATTTTAAATTAATTTCAGAAACATTTCTATTTTTATTTGGAAAAATGGATTCCATATTTGGAATTAGGAGGTTAAAATTTTGGAAATATGTATCTTTTATTTTTAATCATTATAAATAGTAACTTCAGTAAATATTTTATTTTCCATGGTTAAAAGTTAAATCTGGTAAATGAGGGTAAACAACAATTTTATAAAAATATTAAGTTAACATAACACATGTCCTAATAATATTTGTTGATACATGTACGACCATGGGAATCCGTAGGTCTATTTGGGGACCCTTTGGAGCCACTTGTAATTGAAAATGTTATTTTATAAAAATTAATTTAATGTTGTGGAAAATGTAACATAAACATATATCTTTTTGTAAAAAAAATTCACATAGGGTTATATAAGTGACATTATAGACTATAAATATTCATTAGAAAGATAAAAATAGTTTCTACATCATGGTATTTCATTTATAATTTGTAGACATCATATAAATAAATTTATCTATTACACAATGATGATGTAATGATTACATCATTAATGAATGTTTTATATAAATGAGATTATAAATATTAAAATAAATTTATTTTGAAACGTTTTGTGCCATAAATTTATTTTTATGGATTATTATGACTTTGTATATTTGAATTAATGACTTTTTTTATAATTTTTCAATTTTTTTGGATTTTAAAAAATTCATGATATGAATAGTAGTAAATTTGAAATAAATATGTTTTTCAATAAATTAATATTTTATTAAAACATAATATAGTCCTAAAAAATATAAGATTTATAAAAATGAAATATATAATGTTAAAAGTTTCATTAACAATCCATTTGGTGATTCATGGAATTTTATTGTAAATATATTAACCCAATAGTATGAATATACAAGAAGACATGGTAAACGTTAAATAAGTTACTAAAAGGTTTGAATAAGAAAATAAGGATTAAAAAATATACAAAAACTGTCAAATTATTTTTGGATGATTTTGTTTCGACTTATATTTATCTTATTTTAGATTTAATTAGTTTTCTACCTTTTGAAACTGAAAATCATTTTTTAATAAAATAATGCCTTCAATCATTCCTAAAGAGCCCCTCCTCCATCTTATAAAAGGAAACCACCTATAACCCATTACTGACACCTATCATGCCCCTCAGGTTATACAAAATATGCTCTAATTATCTCACAACATCCGTCTATTCCACCAAGAAGCCTGACTCTGGGAATAATTCAATTCAATAAGGACCATTGGTTCAAACCAAAGGGCATTACCTAATTTAAAGGTTACATCTTCTCGCAAGTTGTTTTCTTTTATTTTCCTTATCCAAGCCCCTAAACTCGCTTTATTCCATTGTTTTATAACAAATACAGTATCCTTAATATAATAGTGTGTTTTTAAAGACATGAATTCAAACTAAACTTGCACAAAACATCTTCTAATGGATACGATCATAGTTTTTCTATGGACGGCAAACGACTGCCTTTCAAAATAATGATTATTCAATTATCTACTTCCACATCTCATGGTGGCCATTATAATGAAAATTAATTTATATGTGATATATATTTTATTTATATTGCCTCTATACTTCTTTATTTGTCATTTATAGCTTACCTTTGAGGTTTCCCTAAATGGAAAATATGATAATTTCATTTGAGGAAATTCCCACTACCACTCCCTCAATGTGATATGAAAAATTAATGTCATATGTGGAACATATAAAGGTTGGAGATAGTGAAATAATAAATTATATTATATTAGAATTATAATATAACTACATATCATTATGTTTTCATTTTATCAAATTCGAAATAGAAATGAAAGTTGCGTTAATGCGTACGTCTGGATTACCATCTCCATGAACGGTGCATTTCATTTAATATCTATAAATGTTATTTAATATTATATATATATATAAGATATATATGATATATATGACATCTAAATCATGAATATCATTCTGTTTATAATGGATTTTTTACCCCATGGACAACTTGTAATTACCATAAGATCATTGTTTACACAAGTACCAAATATCGACAACATGACTGTTATTAACAAAAATGATTTTGTAATGTTTATAATGTGGTAATAAGTGATAAAAATGAATAATAAACTCGAAAAAGGATATGAATCAATTAGAAATTAACTTTAGTTTAACATCCAGGATATCAAATAATGAATTAGTCTTGTCAGACATGGCGTAAGGGACTTCCTTTCAATATCCTTTCATTGAGACGTATTTTGGTTTATAAATGAAATGATTTTATATGGTGTATAAACCCATGTGACAATTAATTTCAATCAATGGGAATATTTTTCTACATATAATCTTACTAAATGACAACAATAATATTTCTTTTTAACATACGCATTGAAAAAAACCATTCTTCCACCACAAGCATTATTTCTTATTTAGCTTCCTTAACTTGACGAAATGTTTTTATAATGATAATATATACCATATAATATATTTAAGTATTTTGGTATTTAAAATGGTTTTTATAAGACAATGATTATTTCAATATATTTTAATTATATATTGTGACTGAAATGTGGAAATGTTATCTTTTCTTTATGCTTGTTTTATATGTTATGAATATGTTATGGTTCTTGGGAATTGGTATTGTATAAAGGTGGTTTTGTGATAATCTTTGGGAGGGTGATCCTAGGATAGCTCTTCAATGCATTTGGAAACATGATGGATTTATATATTATTGTTTCTCCTAAGAGATTTAGGGAATATACTTTGATGGGTATTCCAAATGTAACTCTCTACGTAGCTGTGAAAGATACAACATAATTATATTATAGATACCACAAGATATCTTTATGAATTATGATTTCTATGTGTTATTCATAAATCATATTATTTTATGATCTAGGTTAAAGAGCTTATGTTTTATATGTATTTATGGACTAATTATTTCATTATTTATTTTATAACACATATTGTGCTTTTTATTATCATCATAACTTTTTTAAATGCTTTTCACAGGGTGTAAGGAACAACAAGAGATAAGAATAAATAAAGATGATTTATATCATGAAATGAATTCTTGTTTTCCTTTAAGAGTTTTATTTTATGAAAAAGGATACTGAGTAAAAGTGTCTACTTTGTAATATTTTCTATTTAATGTAATAGTTATGGAATAATTCTCTAACACTCTAATTTTGAAAAGATCCTCATTGTGAAATCTTGACATAACTAATGATTATGTAATGTTTAATGCTAAGGCCATATAGTTTTTATAAAAGTTTAGTTTAGAAAACTTTATGAGTTAAGTTCTTGTTAAATTAATATCCATAGATAAATTTATGGTAATATTAAAATTCTATTGCATTTACATATTACCATGTTTCTTCACCTATGATATTTATGTCTTAAGAATGGTTTTCAACAGTTTAAAATAGTAATCTATGATTGGATGACATCAAGAGGAAAACATCCACCAAAATCAGCAACCTGATATGGTCAGAATCAGAACTGGGTAGTATGTTGTAGTTATGGAACAGTTGACTCAGGCTATAAATGGTGGTACTATCCATGCATGAGATCTACCAAATCCACCATAGAGGAAAATGTTAGTAGTGGAGAATTTCCTGAGGCTACATCCCCCATCATTTATAGGATCATCTGACCTTGTGCTAGATGAAGTGTGGATTAATGAACTGGATAAGATTTTTCATATCATGTGGTTTTCAGAACATTGAAAGGTTAGTCATGTTGTTTACCATTTTATGGTGAAGCCGTATAGTGGTGTTCGATGGTGAAAAATATCAGGGATAGTTAGAAGATTTATGCTCTTGATTGGTATTAATTTTAACTTATGTATCTTGAGATATATTTTCTTTAGGTGGTTCGTCTTAGGATGGAAGTAAAATTATTGGAATTGTGGCAGGAGGATTACTCAATGGCTGCTTATGAAGAAAACTTCACACGAATAGCAAGGTATACTCCAATTTTTATACGAGATATTGATATTAAAATAAATAATTTTTACTAAGGATTAAATCCAATGTATCTAAGGACTTTATCTTCTCGTGAGTTCAAATGTTATGAAAAACCTATTTCATGTGGGAAGGAGGTGGAAATAGAGTTTTTTGATGATCAAGTGTTCTTTTACAACCATCAAAATCAGAGGTCGAGGTGCCATACTAAAGGGAGGAACACTTCCAAAATGTCTTAAGGTATGAAAATTATGTTTAATGTATGTTAAAATTGATGTAAAAAAGAACACTAGGGAATGTCTTTTGAATTATGGTAATTGATAATGATGTGGTAAAATGGGGCTTAAGGCTAATCATTACACTGAAACATATCAGGGTAATTTTAAAACAAAATCAGATTTGTAGTGAGTAAAATTTTTTAAATGCAATAAAATGGGTCATTATAAAAATCAGTGTCCATTGAAGAAATAAACTGAGGGAAAGAAATGTAGATATAAGAAAAAAGGGGTGGTGAAATCCATTACAACTACATTAACAGATGTTATCCCATCCAATGAAGTAGTATCAGCAACACTATATGTTTATTCAGATTACACCAATGTGTTGTTTGATTCAGGGACTATACATTCATTTATTTCTGAGAAATTTTCTAGTAAATTTAGAAATCCATCTCTATATATGAATCCTAAACTTATGGTAAAAGCACTAAGAGGAAATGTTGTGAAAAATAGAAATTTTAATAACCTTCATGTCATTGGGTGCAAAAATAATATACAGTAAAAATTTATTATTTTGCCTCTAATAGAGTTTTATGTTATTTAGGGAATTTATTGGATTGTCGTTTATCATGCTAATATTGTTTGTATAGATAATGTGATATCTTTTTAAAAAGAATTTCAGTTTTTGTACAAGAATGAACTCTTTTGATAACATATCAAGAAGCTGAAAAACAAGTAAAATATGGAAACTAATGTTACATTGCACATATTGTTGAATGAAAGGAACTATTCAGATTAATTATGTGATAGTGGTAAATGAGTATCTCGCTTTTTTTCCTAATGTGTTGCCTAGAATAATTTATGATCGATTAGTTGAATTTACTTTTGAATTATTTCATAATTCTGATCAAATTTTGAAACCCCATTATCTAATGGCTAAAATTGAACTTTTAGAGTTAAAGAGTAAATTGTAGGTGTTATTAGATAAAGGTTTCATTCGACCAAGAATATCACCATGGGGTGCTCTTATGTTGTTTTTTAATAATAAATATGGTTCAATGAGACTTTAAATTGATTATAGTGTCTTGAATAACATAACAATTAAGAACAAGTAACATTTTCCTCATATCGATGATAGTTTTATCATCTCTATGGAGCTTAGTATTTTTTGAAGATTGAATTGACTTTAGGGTATCATAGGTTGAAATTAAAGGATGTATACATTCCAAATACCACATTTTATAATAGATATGGCCATTATGAGTTTTTAGTTATGCTTATTGGGTTAACAAATGCACCTTCTATATTAATGGATCTTATGAATATAATTTTCTTTGAGTTCCGGGATAATTGTTTTGTTGATTTTTTTGATGATATTTTGCTTTTTCTTTAGAATTAAAGAGGAACATTAAATTCATTTAAGGGTTTTCCGGGAAATATTAAATGAATATAAATTATATGGGAAATTATGAATGTGTGAGTTTTTCCTACAAAAAAATTCATTACATGGGGAATTTTTTTTGAAAAAATGTTATAATTGTAGATAAAAAAAAGCTGTTAAAGAATGGGAAAGACCACAAAATATAACTGATATCCATAGTTTCCATGGTTTATTAGGTTATTACTGGAGGTTTGTTGAGAATTTTGCATTGTTTTCTACACCACTGACTAAGTTAACTAGAAAAGGTGTTAAGTTCATCTAGAAAAAATATTGTGATGATTTTATTCAGGAATTGAAATGAAGATTGGTGAATGCTCCAGTTTTGTAATTATCTTCTGGAGATGGTGAATTTTTTATCTATAGTGTTGTTTTACTGAAAGTACCTGGTTGTTTCCTAATGCAGAATTATCATGTAATTTTATATTATTCACATCTTTTGAAACCCCAAGAGTTAAATTATCATACATGTGATTTTGAATTAGTTGTTGTTATTTCTTTAAAAATTGGGATGCTTCATTTGTATGGAGTAAAATGTGAAATATATACTAACCCCAAATTCTTGAAGTGTATATTCACAAAGAAATAATTAAACATGAGACAAATGAGATGGATGGAATTAATCAAGGATTATGATTGCACAATTAATAACCATCTTGGAAAGGAAAAATAATGTGGAAGATGGTTTGAGTCGAAAAAATTAATGATAAATTAACAATGTTACTTTTGGTACAAGATACTTTGTTTAGAGATTTGATGAAATTTGGAATAGAAGTTGATGGTGAAGGAAATTCAACAATTTTATTTTATGTGTTAGTGAATTAATCACTATCAGAAAAAATTAAGAAAGCATTGAAAGAAGACACTGAGTTGTAGAAAAAGGTAGAGTTGGTACATAAGGGTAATTTCCCTGCATTTAACAATGATAATGATTGTATTTTCAGTTTTGGGAAGATATTATGTGTGCCTTGTGATTAAAAATTGAAAAATGTGTTGTTATGTGAATCTCATAGTTCCCTTTTTTTGGTTAATTCTTACTGTACTAAGATGTATAGTGATCATCAGGAGTATTATTGGTGGGATTTAATGAAAATAGATATTTCTAAATTTATTGTGAAGTGTTTGATTTTTCAAAAAGTTAATGTAGAGAGATAGTTACCAAGAGTGATTCTGCATCCTTTACTGGTGCCAGAGTGGAAATGGGAAAATATATCCATGGACATCATTATGGGATTACCAATGACATCTCGAGGTAATAATGAAATATGGGTTTTTGTTGATCGATTGACTAAATCTGCTCATTACCATCATATTAGAGACACTTTGCCTATAGATCAAATTTCTTTGTTGTATGTTAAATAGATATTCAGGTTTCATGGATTTATAATCTATATTTTATCATATACTGATCCCAGGATTACATCAATCTTTTGAAAGGATTTCAGAAGTCATTGGGTAGAGAATTAAATTTTAGTACAGATTTTTATCCTCAAGAAGATGGCTAGTCCGAATGAACAATTCATACATTTTATGATATGCTATGTTCTTTCATAATGGATTACCAGAGATATTGGGTCCAACATCTTTTGTTGGTTTAATTTTCTTATAATAACAGTTTTCATTCCAGTAAACAAATGGATCCATTTGAGGCATTTTATGGAAAGTAGTGTGGAACTCCATCATTTTGGTGTGAAGTAGGTGAATGGAAGTTGATGGGACCAGAATTAGTATAAAAGATGGATGAAAATGTTCAGCTGATTCATAAGCGTAATATAATAGCTCAGAGGAGGCAGAATATTTATGCGTATAACTGGAGGAAGGATATATCTTTCGAGGTAAGTGATCATTTCATTCTCAATGTTTCTCCATGGAAAGTGTGATGCATTTTGATAAGAAGGGAAATATGAGTCCAAGGTTCATTACAACCTATGAAATCCTAGATAAATTTGGTTTAGTTGTGTATAGAGTGGATTTTACTCCATGTTTATACAAGGTACACGATGTTTTTCATGTTTCAATGCTGAGAAATTATATGCCGGATCTATCTCATGTTTTTCATTTAGAGGTAGTTCGGTTGGAATAAAATATTTTTTTGAGGATCAACCAGTCCATATTCGTGAATTAAGAGAGAAAGCATTGTAGAATATGGTAAATAATCAGGAAAATATTTTTTGGAAAACACAAATGGATGAAGTGGAAACACGGGAATCTGATAATTCTATGAAAGTTAAATAACCCCACTTATTGGACAAGTTAATAAAAAAGATAAGATGAAATTTTAAAAAGGGGGGAAAGATGTAGCATCTCAGGAAAATAAAGGAAATGGAATTTTCATATTTATTAATATCTATGAATTAAATATAATTTTTACTTTAAATGGGATGATATGTTTGATGGCATACCTGACAGACAACAATATGTTTCTCTAAAATCTAATGTTGCGCACAAGGCTGAGTCATACTGAAAAATAATAATTTAAAATAATATTAAATGGTAGTTAATTCCTAGACATTGTATTGGAGGTAATGAACGGAAATAACTATAATTTGAATATACATGTTTGTTAAATGTCTGTACATTTATCCAACAAATTTTAGAGGATTAAAATGAGAATGAATCCGATTTCAAGCATGAAAAACTCTAATATTTTTTAAAGGCCATTTTACTACAATTTGATAGAGAACCCCTTTTAAATTCAGTTTTCGTCACTTTTGTTTGTTCTATTTGAAAAAATAATCTTCTTTTATAGATGTGGGAAATCAATATTTACTTCGATAAAAATTTCAGTGTTTGGTAGATTAAGTTCATTCTCTAATGCATAGTGAGAAATTCTGAATTTTCATCTAATTTATTTTAATAGTTATATTATCCTTTTAATTATTTTTAAAGTGTAAATAGATTATATTTTTTCAATTTAATCAATGAAAATTCATTGGAAATAATTTCACCTTAAAATTGGACATGAACAAGTGTCAATATTTTGATAGTTATTATTTCCTAAAGACAAAGTTTTTAATTTTGACAATGAGATTAAATTTTAAATTAATTTCATCGACTTCTATATTGTGAATTTGAAAAAATGGAATACTTTTTTGGAATTATAATTTCGAAATTATGAAAATAGGTCACTTTTATTTTTGGACATTATGAATAGTATCATTAGTAAATATTTTATTTACAATGGTTGAAGGGTAAATCGGGTAAATACGAGTTACAAATAATATTATAATAATATTAAATTACCATAAGATAGGTCATAAACCTATTAGATGATTCATGTCCGACCATGGGCATCATTGGGTGGATTTTGGGACCCCATGGAGCCACTTGTAACTGAAAATGACACTATAAAATTAATATACTATTAAATAAAATGTAAGAGAAACATATACATTTTAGTAAAATATTTTATATATAGGATTAAATAAGTGATATATTTGACTATAAATACTAATTAGAAATATAATACTAGTTATGACATCATAGTATTTTATTTATTATTTCTAGACATCATATAAATAAATTTATTTACAACACAAGGATGATGTAATGAATACCTCATTAATGAATGTTTTAAATAAATGAGATTATAAGTTATAAAAAAATCATTTTGAAACATTTTATTCCATAAAATAGATTTATGGATTATTATGACTTGTTATATTGGATTTAATGATGTTTTTTATAATTGATAAAAATTTTATTGATTTTTTATAATGTCATAATATGAATAGTATAAAAATTGAAGTAAATGAGTTTTTAAATCAATTAATATTTTAATAAATTATAAAATATTCATAAATATCTAATATTAGTCCAAATAACATTTATAATGTTACAAATGTCATTAAGAATCCAATTTTGGTCTCTTGACATTTTATTGTAAATATATTAACCATATAGTGTGAATATACAAGAAGACGTGATAAAAGATAAATAATTAAATAAAGGATAAATCAAAAAACATGGATTAAAAAATATCCAAACCTGTCCAAATCATATTGGATGATTTTATTTCCACTTATATTCATATAATATTTGGATTTATATAGTTTTTGACCTTTTTAAATAGAAAATAATTTATAATAAAATAATACTTTCAAAGATTCATAAAGAGGCTCTACTCCCTCCTATAAAAGTACTCCACCTCTAACCCATTACTCACTCCTCTCTAGCAACTTGGATCGTCCAAAATCAACTCCAATATTCCACCAACATTCCTATATTCCCTCTAGTATCCTTACTTTGGGAATAAAGGAATTTAATAAATACTTTTTTGATCAATCAAAGGGAGTTACCCCGATTTAAAGGTAACATTTTCTCTCAAGTTCTTTTCTTTTATTTTCCTTCTCGAACCCCTCTAAAATCTTTTTATTAGATAATTTTATAACAAAAACTAGTATAATAAATATAAAATATTATTTATATGAGAATAATTCAATCTAAACTTCCAAACACCTCCATCTAATGGATACAAACATACTGTTTCTGTGGACATTGAACAGCTTCTTCATTAATCAATGATAGATCAATTGTCTCCTACTTCCTCTCATGGATTCCGTTATGATGGAAATATATTTATATGTGATATATATTATATTTATATTATATAAATACTTCTTAATTTTTCATGTATATCATTCTTTTACGGTTTCTATAATGGGTAAATACGATAATTTCATTTGAGGAAGTGTGGACTTTCACCCCCTCAAAGAGATATGACTCATTCATGCCATACATGGAAAGTATAAGAATGGAGTAAATGAAAAAATATACGATATTATATTGAAATTAAAATATAACTATGTATCATTAGGTTTTCATTCCATTAAATATGAAATTGAAATGAAAGTAGCATTAATGAGTATGTACGGCTTACCGTCTCCATGAACAGTGCATTTCATTTCTTATCTCCAAATGTTATGTACTATTATAAATACATACATACATATATATACTGGATATATATAATATATATGATATCTAAATAATTTAATATTATTCTATATATTATGGACGTTTTACCACATGAAAAAAATGTAATTATAATAAGTTTATTATTAACTCAAGTACCAAATATCGACAAAATGACCATGTTTAACTCAAATGATTATGTAATATTTATAACGTGGTAATAAGTGATAGAAAAATAATAATAAACGTGAATAAGGTTCTGATGAAATTAGAAATTAACCTTAGTTTTTTATTCATCATATTAAATAATGAACGAGTCGAGTTGGACACGAGGTGAGGGACTTCAACTTAATCACCATTCATTGAGGCATATTTTGATTTATACATGACTTGCTTTTATATGATTTAAAAACCCCTATGAATTTTAATTTCATTCAAAGGGAATATTTTTCTATATTGGGTTTGACTAAATGAAAAATGTACTATTTCTTTTAAATGTACGTGGTGACGACGAATTTTCCACCACCACAAGCATTATTTCATTTTTATCTTCCTTAATAATCTGAAATGTTTATAAATAGAAAATAAATACAATATTCTGATTTTATGTATTTTGGTATTAAAAATGGTTTTGAGAAGGAATTTATAAATTTAATATATTTTAATGATATATTGGGAGTGAAATGTGGAAATTTTATCTCTCCTTTTTGCAGGTATTTTGTGATACGAATATATTATGGTTCATGGGAATTGGTTATGTTTACTAATGGTTCCGTGATAAAGCTAGTGTGGAAGAGCACAAGGTATCTCTACAATTCATTGCGTAATGAGACATTGGTAATGGTTATTGTTTGACCAAACTTATTTAGGGAATATACAATGATTGGTATTCCAAATGTAACTCCCTATGTAGCTGTGAAAGGTTCATCATATGTATGTTATGGATTCCACAAGCAACCTTTGGGAGTTATGATTTCTATTTGTTATTCATAAATCATAAGATTTCATGTGGAGTGTTAAATAGATTTTGTTTTGGATGTATTGATTGATAAATGAACTCTTTCTTTATTTTAGAACCCTTAATGATCTTTTTATACACATCCCATGTTTTGGAAATGTTTTTCATGGGATATTATGTAGGGAAAGACAAAGGAATCATTTAATAAGATTTATATAATGAAATAAATTCGGACTTTCTTTTAAGATTTTTTATTTTATGAAAAATTAGATACTAAGTATAAGTGACTACTTTGTAATTTTTGAGATGTAATGTAATAGTTTTGGCCTCATTCACTAAAACATTATAGGTGAAAAGATCCTCAATGTGAACTCATGGAAAAACTCAAGATTATGTAATGTTCATGGCTGTGGCCTTTTAGAAAATCTTTTATTGAATGTTTTTTATTTTGTATAACCACATGATTAATATAACAGATATTATTTATATTCTACATAGCACTTGTCGTTTTTCAAAAATAATTTTTTATTTTCAATATGATAACTTTGATGGATAATATGAGATCTCCATTTTAATTTGTAGTTCATTATTTACCCTATAAGTGACATATACTTTGTTTTCAATTGGTATTGGGTTACATATAAGGTGAGGGTAATTTTTATTACCCTTTTCCACTTAATTTTTATTATTCATTTTCCTTTTCTTATTCATCATCCTCCGCACACTACCATCCTCCATTCTCACACATAATTGATCTGGAAACATTGAAAAATCACTAATTTTTACCATTTTCATTAGAACTACATTAATGTGTTTGTTTTAAAGGCTCTAAATTAATGATTCACTGTAATGTAGGATGTATATAGTATGTTAACATTGGGTTTTGGAATGCGATGAATGAATACATGTCTTGGGTTTTGATAGTGTCATACCACTTTAGATTTTTTATCGGATAACCCAATTCATATTGGGCGACTCTAGATTCCCCTTGCAAATAAATTTTTAAGTATCCTACAAACCCCTAAATAGGTTCAATGTGCATGGAGTTAAAATTATTCTCCCTCATACTTTTCACCCAACAAATTACACTCATGGTTTCATTTTTCTCTTAATATAAAATTATTCACTTTTTTATAAATTATACTAAAATTATTGAATTTAATAATAAGATGGAAAAACCCCATATTATCAAATGATAATTTAATAGAATTATTAATGGAATAGTTTTTTAAAAATTATAAAAGGATAATTATATAAATCTATCTAAAGATAATAATGTAAAATTATAAAATAATTACTTAATATAATTATCAATATACAAATATAAGATATATTAAATGATATTTTCAAGGAATTACCAACCAAAATAATTTATAAAATTATAATTACTTTTAATTTTCAATATATTACAATAAAAAATTTCTAAAATATAATTATGAGAAATTATCAAAATAAAATTATTCAAAATTATTAAAAATAATTATCTTTAATTATAAAATTTTATTTATAGGAATTTCTCAAAATATAATTTCTTGATATTATAAAAGATAAATATAAATATTATAAAAATAAAATTATATCGAATTATGAAAGGATAAATTATATAGAAATCATTATAAGATAATTAAGAAATGATAATTTATAATCCAATTATTATTATGAAAATTATCAATGGATAATTATCTAGAGTTTGTAAGAAATATTATAATATAATACCACATGTGTTCTTGAATTAAATTTGAGGGATTTATGAAATTAAATGTTGTATGTATTATTATTATAAAATAGAATACAACTCATTAATGTGTATAAAAAATGATTTCCAAAATCTTTCATGGTATGGAATGTATCATTGAATGTTATTTTCTATATATTTGTATTAAAAGAGATATTCTATGTTATAGGAATGATTAATGAGCTAGAAGGGTTGATGTGATAACTGCAACAATAAGGCCCAAGAGTAATTATTATTGACTATTGAGTTTATCACTCATGATTTTCAAAAAAATGGTGGTTTATCCTTACCATTGTTGGTGTAATCATTGAATTAATTGGAAATAATTACCTACTAACCACAAACACATGGAAAACAATCAACAACTATAAATCAACACATGACATAGGATTTAGTTTCTTATAGTATTAATTTTCATTAATACAAGAATAAATAAATATTGGTTTATTACAATATAATATTAGACCCTACCTAAATTTTGTATTGACCAATAATTAATAACGGTTTTTGTAGTATAAATTGGTGAGATCCATGGACTCCTTTGTTGTTGAAGAAATATTTGGAACACCAATCATCATTCAAAGATCTATTTCCATTCATCATGGTTCCCGCTAATTTCCCCTATCAAATACACATGGTAATGTGGGTAATACTAGGGTATCACAGAACATTGTTATAATTGATTAACTTATTTTTGTGAAATTTTTTAAAGATAATATAAATAATGAAATGTAATTAATTAATAATATTTCCTTATTTGAACTTATTACAATCATATGTTGTTAAGAAATGTTACGTCATAACATGGGTAAAAACTGAATTATAGATGTAATGCTGGTATTATGTTTCAAATTAGATAGTTGTTTTTACAGTTATTACATTTTTTTTAAAACATTCTTGTGTGATATAATACATTTAAAATTTCATTTTTTCAACATTAAGTCTCCCAGGAAAAAATAATCATGCATTGAAAAAGCTTTTAGATCCAAATATTTTATTTAGAATTCTCTAATGAATAATAAGGAATTATTATATTCATTATATACTCATATCCTTGGTAATTTCCATCCCAACATGGAAAAAAATAATAAAATAGGTGAGGGAACTGATCTTGCATTGGGTTCTCCAGCTCAGAGGTGCTCTATTGATGATTTAATTACATCCATCATACACCCAATAAATGAATATATTATCCATAGAGAATCTTCCTTGAATAATCCACAATCTATAGTAGGTACACTAATAATTTATCTATATCCTCAATTTATATCTCTCCCCATTCAATAAAATTATTTGACTGGTGAACATACCTAATCAGCTATGACACATGGAAGAAATCATGTACCCAGTATAATTTCCTCAGCAGGGTAAAGAATTAAACTTCCACACCATCCCTATATTATAATTTTAAACGTGAAATGAATCTCATAGAAAAAATTTCTCCAGAACCAAATCATTAGATATTTAACTGAGGAGAGGCCATTACGAAAAAATTATCTCCTTTGTAATACTCTAATAGCCTTCGTTGCCTATCCAAAAATGACAATGGATGGATTTTATAAGTCAACAAATTTTCTTAGATGGTATACACATTCCCAATTTTAAATCAAGCCAACAAGATCCCCATGAATGTATACATCACTAGGATAGTCAAGCATAGTGGTTACCTATATCCTCTCCAATACAAGGCCTCGAATGGTGGAATACCAATGGTGGAGTAATAAATATTATTATATTATAAATATATTAATGGTTGGTTTTCCACAAAAGACAATGTCTAACCGGATATCCTACTACATATCCTCCATGACCTAAATAGTCCACTCAGTTTTGCTTCTATCTAGGGGTGTCACCCCATGCTCCAATGTAATTAAGTCCCAAATAGATCCTCTAGAAAACTCATTAATTATGAATTATTTAGAGAATAATGGTGAAGAATTATTATCATTGGAGCACAGTGAATCTATATTTTCTCTATAACATATAGCCACCGCAAGCGTTTTATTGAAATATTCTCTTGGATGAACATTTGGTTATATGACATGGTGAGTCGGTCTATGATCACTGAAAAATATGTTTTACATATAGAATAATATGTAAAATATTTCATGGATTCTATATAGAAAACATCCTACTTTAACTCATTCAAATAAATTAAATGAACCATACCTGCTAGAACATACTGAACATCCATTATCTATAGGAAAGTGAGGCTCTGGAAGAAAAAACCATCGACACACTTATTTATACCTACCTATTATAAAGGAAGAAAAAGTTACATGAACATATTCAACACATATGGATGTATAAATAAGAGGTATTCTTGAAGCTCCCTCATAATATCCTCTCAAATAATCATTGGTACCATGTTCTTAAATCTGAAAAGGATGATGTTCACCCCACCATTAGAATATCCATCAGGAGTGCATCTAGTTGATATATAAAATATGGAATAATGATGTAGATATTTTAAATATGTGTACTTTGTGATTATTTTTATTGTTATGAATGCTTATATGGTGTTCAAGGGACTTATTAACTTCTTTATTCATCATATCCTAGATGGGTTCATTATTTCAATCATAATAGAAAACCTAGTGTACTTAGTTTCATGGGTGGAGGATGAAGGACTGTTTAAAATAGTATTGAATATTACTTGATTTAACTATTTTTTGTGAATCTCATTATGTTTCATTTTTCAATTAAAAAGGTTCACATTCTGTGATATTTCATCTCAGAAGGGGGTATTGTAGTGGACCAAAGATCATCCTCGTGCACATTTTGAAGTACATGATATGATCATTGATTTATGTGTTGTGTGGGGTATCAGGGAATCCATGTAATGTACTCCGTATAAAAACTGATCAATTCTGATAGGGTTACATGATGAGTGATATGACACATATAATATATTCCACGACAAAGATTCTAGGATGTGTAATTCTCGTACACATCCAACTGGTTGGATAAAGGTCACATGGCTTGTGAGAAAATCACATATTCTGGGATATTGTAAATGATTATTAAACCCTATGTGTCAAACTGATGGGAGTATATTTTGTTTAGTTAATAGTATTACCTAAAGTAATGTTATTCAATAAACTTTACATTCATCATTATATCATTCATTCCAACCCAACATTGTGGAAATAAGACCCATGAATCGAGTTGACCAAGCATTCAATATCACTGGTGGATGGATGTGGGCCATCAAATAGCTTGAAAACCATCTACAATTTCAATATGTACCTCGTAAATTCTAAACCATGATCTCTATGATTTTTATATTTTAATGATCATCCATCACCACCAATTCACCTTGATCATGATCTCAATAATAGAACAAATTTATCGGAATGATCTATTTAATAAAATATTGATTTATCAATGATATATTTCCTATTATATATTGATTATCTATATAAAGGAAATAAGTTGGGGAGTGATAATAAGAATGTATAAAGAATGAGAAAAAGAAAATGCGAGAAAAAACCTCAACCACTTATTGGATTGGCCTCAATTTATCGATAAATAAGACATCAAATAATGATAAACGTCATGGAGAACCCAAAAAAAATTACATTCATAACTATAAATGGATAAAGAAATTTTCACATATAAAAAAATAACCCAACTAATAATTTTAATGATGTAGTGGATTTGATTTGATGTGGGAAAATAAAAACAATTATTGAACCAACATAAAACATATTCATTATCCCTTGTTTGGATCAATAATTGATGGAGATATACCCAATGTCACTGTTAATGATGTGATTGAAAAAACAACATCAATTTTGAATATAATCTCCTCGATGTTGTTTTTTTCCATGATCAGGATAAAGTTTTCTTAATCTCTCCTCCATGATCCCTCTATATAAAAATAGTTATGTGATAAACCTATGATTTTAAAAAAATGGTTTAGAGATAGGGGAGTTAGGTATTGTTAATTGAAAAAATAAATTATAAAATAATATATTTTATATCCATAATCTAATGATTATTTCTACACTTTAGTATTTTCATGCCAAAGATAAAAAAAATTCTAGATTCAAAGGGTATGTCATATTTCACATATAGATAACCCGTATTGAGATTTTTCATTATTTTGGTAGGAAAAATTTATTGGGATAATATATTAATTGATTTAAATATATCTTTATAGAGTCTATACATTCCAAAAGATTCCATAATGACTCGATGAGCAACTCTAAAAATATTAACGGAATTATCCCAATGTCTTATAATATTAAGTTATATTCATTAAATTTTTCCCACATTCAATGATTATTTCATAAAAAGAAAAAAATAGTCATGAGAGCGGTAATAGAGCTCACAATTAGATGTTTTACAACAATGAACTATAGAGGATGTTTATGATAATCGAATAATCATGAACCTGGGGAAACACAATTTCCTAAAAAGGGTCTTGAAGTACTAGTTCTAAAACACCATAAAAACATAGAAATTATAATTAAACAATATATATATAGCTTATCCTAGTTAATATCATGCAACGGGTCATAAAAATATCTCCATATCCATGAAATGTCGATGACTTGATGCTCTAATTCTATCTAAGCTCTTATTAATGTGGTATTCCACCTCACTAACCCAACATAATATCTAATAATGTCCAAATATTCATAGAGACTACGTGAAGCCATGTATGAGTATCTTCAATCCTAGATTATGTGAGTTCTCCAAGAGAATTAGATATAATCATCTAACTCGAAAACCATCCGTAAATAGTCCACCATGAAAAAATAATATTTTTGGTGGTCCTCATTATCCCCCATATACACTACACCTTCACTACAATAACTATCACAAACTTGAGGCCCAAATGTTTTTTTCACTAGTTCTAAATAATATAGTAGTGACATGTAGGGTCTCTTATACATATCCTTGAATGTTTATACATCAACGGTGGGGTATAAAATGTTTTTATATGAAAATTACTATAATGGTAGATTATCTTCCAAGATATGTCCAAAAATAACATGAAATCCTGAATCTTGTTCTCCTTAACTGTCATGGTGTTCTCCACTAGACAATATTAATTGGTGACGAATCACTATTCTAAAAAACTAATTATTCATATATTCTTTGTGTATTCACTTTTGAATGAAGAAATTATGTGATAATGATGATATTATAGGACCTCTGAGGGAACTCCATGAAGCTTTACTACCTCTAACAATTCCATGAATAATTTTTTTAACTAATATCTACTTACAGATAGCTAATAAGGGGTCTGATTTGGTTTATTAGTCTATGATCACTCAACACTATTGTGATATTTCCCTAATCATGGTACACCCATAATAAAATCACTATGGTTATTATCCAATTTCCCCAACAACCTTGGAAAATCTCCCTCTACCTACTAGATAGTGAGACTTTAGAACTAAAATATGTAATACGCTATACCATTTTTTCCACCAAACTCAAATCTAAATAATCATTTCACATCCCCACTTCTCATAGATGTACTATTAAGTTAACTATTGAATCTTCCAAATAACCTATACTCTTAGAGTGATTGGTGTCATAATATATCATAATAAATAATCATATGAACCACAAACATACAATATCCATCAATTTTTTTAATGATTTATGTTCATGTATGAAATTGTAATCAAAATTCCAAAGTTGTGCCTCTACCACTTGATAATGTGTAAAAGGGTTAACAATTATCAATTAGAGGTAGTATTCATTATCCTCATTTTTAAAGGATCAATTGTAAAGTGTCCACATTCAATGTATCCTCTCTAAATATTAGTGTATAGAGAACATTTATATGAACCTATTCTACTACGTACACAAACATAAGTTGATTTCACAATTTAACATTCTAAACATTTATTGGGTCCACCATATTTCCCATTTCTGATGAAATATATTCATATAATTGGACCTACCAAATCCAAAAATATCACTTCACTATCTTATCATAATTATATCGCTCTAATAACATGTTGTGTGTCATCTCCAAGTGTATCTCATTCTCCACTTCTGACTCTGAGTAGAAAATGTTGTCAACAATGAATTATCCATTGAACAGATCCAAAAATGGATGAAGAACCATGTTCATAATCCTTATACTCCTCCAGAACATATATAAATATAAAACATATTTCTACCACTTATCAAAGGGTCAAAATAGCAAACTATTACGAAATCGACTGTATCCAGTAATACACAAGCTCTTGTTAATATATATTGGATTACATATAACTAATAGAAAAAAATAACATCCCACTATCTCATATAAACTTCAACCCTCAAAGAAAATATTCTTATGCACGCAGATGGTAGACAACTAGTATACACTATGGAAAAAAAATACAATATCACCACCGTTATAAAAACATTTCACATAAACCTCTACCTCCTCCTTAATTAAGGACACAAATTGTGAATAATGGTGTGATCAATCATCCCCTTTTAGAGGAGCCTCCAAACTCAGGGTTTCAGTATAAAGGATCCACTATAATTAATAGCACACAAATAGTGGGTAAATTATAGTAAATATGTCCTAATTCTATGTAGGAAATCTACAAATAGATAATATAAAACACATTGTAAACCATGAACAACATACAAAGCCTCTATGTCATATACTCCCACCACATGAAGCTACGATTAATCATATACTATAGGACTCTAGAACCATGGCCCACTCTAACAACATAGCTCATAAAAATGGCCTCAAACAAATGTGTAGTAGAAAATAATATGCCACATTTAAACACTATCAACAATGGGTGGCGCTGACTTACAGACCAAGTTTTCAATTGCATTATAAAAATTGTCTTAGTGTGGGAAGTTTCCATATTCCATGAATGCATAAATTCGTTTCAAATATAAATAACACAAATCTTTAAAAAATTCCCATGTCTCCTTGTAGAAATCACAATGTAAGGACCACCATTAATAAGGTTATTACAAAATAGAATATACTCTCAACAAGCACATGTATGTATGCGAACATATGAAAAGGTGAAGTAGCACAACATGAATCATAGGCTTCCACTATATATGAATCTTATGATGATAAATATTCACATGTGAATCCTCTTCCTGCATGGACCAAACATACTACTACTCAACCTATCATGTTCAATAAACCTACAGAACCATATATAGTTTATAATACTACTCAATGGGTGGATAAAATCACTTTGTATCCATCAAGAGGAACCACTACTAACATTGGTCTATAATATAATTCCTCATGGCCAAGTGAATTATAATAAAAAAACAATGGAATCATTGGTTGATTTCATTGTGGAAATTGATAGTGATATCCAAGACACATCAAGGTCAATACATAATATATAATGATATGAACCAAGAAGGACATGGGACCACATCGCAAACCAATATGATGCATATACCACTGTTTTACTTTCAAATAGTACCCATATGTACAGAGATAATATAAATTTTAGTAAGGTATCAGTTATTGGATATGTCATCTATAACAGAAACACTATATTCCCCTTAATGAAGTTTAAACTTGAGAAACTTTAATAATTTTCTCCTAGTTATGAAACAAAACCTTACAGTATGAAACTTTCACACTTGGGTCTTTATATGTCATTCATTGATTCAACGTTTTAATAAGCTATCCCGCTAAGGGTTGATTTTTTTTGTGGTAATATATGAATGAAACCACAATAAAAAATTCAATAAGCCAAGGTGTGGAGAAAAACTAAAAGTAGGCATACCACACACATGGGTGTTCTAGTATTAAATAACTTGTATTCAAGGAATATTCTCTATACACTAGTAAAACATGTAATGATGAACAAAACGTACAGTAAATACATGATTAACATCTATAGAACATCTGAGTACAATAATTAGTACCGGAAAAGTGTAATGTTTAAAATTAAAGCCCATGAAAACTACCAATTATACCAAACTTTTGATAACATGAGAGAATATAACCAATAGAAACACCTAGATCAATAACATGTCAGTTTAGAATAAATATGCTCCACAAGAATCTATTCCACCTATGAATCCCTCAAAAATCATATCGTTTTCTTAACAATTGTTTTATGTGTGTATAGTTCATTCATTGGTGAGTATAAGAATACCTAGAAGGATACCATTAAAATACAATACACAATGAATCAAAGGGTGTTTTCTTATCATATTCTTGAGGGAATGCTAAAAAATATATTAGAACTAATAGTATGAAAATAAAAAGGCTCAATGGTATAAACCAAGTCTCATGGTCATATCATGTTCCCACTACCAGCATAGGAATCCTCTAGAGGTTCAAAGGTAACACTCATCGAATGAACTCGCTACCCATGTATGGTTATTTTTATAGAACACATATGGTGGGACACACACATTGAGATTTCAATTAATAAAATGAATGAAAATAATATGTTTCATATGAGATACTCTGTGTATGATATGAAATTTCCAAAAGTAAACACATATTGATTTAAAAATTCGGTATCAAATCTATGTACGTTGAAGAAAACGAGATCTCATATAGAATAACTCATCAATAAGGGGGTCAAATTAAAAATTATATATGTCATGTGATTCATTATCATACATATAAAGGAATATAATAATGAGGATATAAAACATAGGCCTCAATGATGGATTCATCCTTCAATCCGATGATAGGATCTTATCAAATGATCTGAAAAATATTCCACATTGAACCCTCATGGTTGAAAAAAAAACAAAAAATAATCCTAAAACCAATAAATGGAACAATCACACCCATGCATAAATTGTTCAATAAATTCACCCAATATCACAAAATTTGGGGTAACACACAGTACTTCATAGAATATCACATTTCAGAATATCAATGGATCTAGCTTTTCTTGAATGGAGTACTTGACATGTACCAAGATGGAGAAGGAGATATTTTTTTGACACCAGAACATCCTATTAACATCATATCTTATATCATGAATATCTCAAGATAGACAACATGACTCATTAGGGTATGTGACATGTAGATATCTTTCTAGTAATCAGAATGGGATTTCATATCAAGCCCATTAACTCAGTATTTTCATGTTTGTGTTTTCCTTATTAAAGTAACTACTAAAGAAAACGTGTTTTGCTATAATCCACACAGTGTGTAGTGGTTGGTCTAGCTATCATCATGGTTCATCTTCCCAGTCACGTTTACTAATTCTTGTGCCACTCTATAGTCGTCATGCCCAAGACCATTCACATGTAGTTTCTGATGCAAATAGTGTATGCCACGATAAAGAATAGATATAGGGTTTCATGGCCACCTAGGAATTTACTCCATATACTGGACGATCCACTCACAAATAGATACATACCTTATGATTTTCCAGAAACATTTTCTAGATGTTATTGGATTCCTAGGCATGTTCCCCATGTACCAAGTATGAAGGCTACCTAAGTATCACACAAAATGTGAGTAAATTATATTGAATTTAATATTTAATTGAATTTATAAATAATATCCACTAAAAAGAGGGTAATAAACTATTTTTTCTTCAAAAAAATGTTTTATATTTTGTAATATTTCAAGAAATTCATGTTCTTCAAGGGAAATTACTCTCCCTTCTAGAACATTCACTACATCCATAAAAACTATTCATAAATAAAATGAACTGAGTTAGATGGGTCTTGGATGACACTATTCGCCAAATCCTGGCCATCCAACCTCTTGTAATAAACATCCCATCATAAAACACGACTACCTAAACACAAGAGTAAAAAATATAGGTCCCTGATCAACTCTCTCTCATATGTTGCCTCCATCACACCTCAATCAATCCATCTACATCTAAACTAATCGTATGGAAGTTATTTTTTCACCATATATTGATAATGAAATGATCTATTTCAAGGTGTTGTGAAACTCTCTTCCCAATGAAATATTGACAATATATGTATGAATATTGTTTGGATAAAATCAAAAGGAACATACTTTATAAATAACCATCAGACACATTTCGGTTAAAACCCAATTAATTTATGAAAAAAGAATTGTAGTAATTAATAATATATTTTCAAAAAATCATTTATCATTATTATTTTCAATAATATTAATCAATACATATAAATTAACTATCAACACATCAGTAATGTTTTTAGATTGTTTAATTTTCATTCATCTTGGGATAATTATGTGGGGATTAAAACAATCTAAAAAAATTCCAAAACTCATGATTTGGTCAATCACTATAGATAAATTATTTTACATAATTGTAAATGGAGATATTCATGAACTCCATTTGAATATAAAAACTAATTATTAACAATTATTGATCCATTATCTAGTTCAAATCCTTTAAATCTATCCTCAAATAAATCTCTAAATCCATAGTTTTATATATCTGAACATAATATTTAATAGTAATTGGGTTTTGATCAAGAATAAATAGTTTATAAAAATTATTTAAATAATATATATATATAACAAAATCTCATCGAACACTTTTTAACCAAACAAATGATGAACCCATAGGTTTTTCTATGCCTAGGGTAAAAACTACAATATGGATTTAATTAATGTCTTATATTTCTCATTTGAAACACTGCACATGTGATATTGAATAATTTTTTGAAAACGAACATTCATGTTAGATAATATATTCGATATTATTAAATAAATCAATACTGAAGTACTATGGACCAAAAAATTCCATGATGAATCCAAACCCAAAAATTGAAATAATAATGGAAATATTAAAATGTGTTCCAAGATAAAAAATCATTGATAACATATTAGGATAATAAAATGACGAATAAAAAATAAATAAAACAAGTTAATCCCCAAATAACCAACTTCAAAAAGAAGTGAAACACCTCCAATATCTAACATTATATCACTTGAACTATGGATATGATAATAAACTACCATGTTCTTACTGACCTATCTAAACATTTAATGTTGTGTGAATTTAGTTTAAAATTTAGATTAGGATTCTTCCATGTACCTAATGAATATCTATTAACATAAAATCAATTTCATGCTACTATGAAATAAATTTTGATATAATTATTCCCAAGTCCATTGAAAATCATCAAATTAATATTGTATAATAATATTTCATTTATTATAAAAACCTGGTTATTTACGATTTTATATGAATATATTTGAAAACCACTTTATATAAAGTAATATATTTATTAGAAAAATCAAATAATTTAATATTCTTTTTGAAAATACACCTAGATGATATTTGGTGGGAAAATTTCATAAAATTTGATCATAAAGATATACGTAACTAGTGTAAAATGACATAAACAAAGGTATATGAATAATTTTTTGATGAATCATTGGAAACTAGGAGCCCTTTAAATGAAATGAAAACCTATAATAAATCAACACATATAATGAGACACTTCAATACATTAACAACATAGCTTAACACCAAGTATTTCCCTACATGTCCCAACTAATGGAAAACAGCCACATTAAAGAACACTCTAAAAATATGGCTGAAAACTAAAAAATCATCATGAACTTCTATATGTGTTTTTATTAGGTCTCCATTTAGGATATCTATAGCATCCCATGAAACAAATTATTATGATCAACCCAATCATTGTAAAAAATTATAATAATATCAATAAATCAGTAAACCTTAACCATCCCTCTAAAATCTAGTCAAAGAAATATCTTGTTACATTAATAATATTATAAAATAGAAATATTTTCCCCAAATTGGGTAATTATGAAATTTTATTAAATCGTTTATATTATTGAAATGATTATATAAACAAAAGAGTGGAATTTTAAAAGGGTCAAAATATTTTATAAAATCACAATAAAAATGTTTTGATTATACCTTTTCCTCTCTCCTTTCAGAAAAATATTACTCACATCACATTTAAAAGGATTTCACGTAAACATAAAAAATACTATAAGCATTTCAAGGCTACAACACACATTATAAACATTATCCACAACCTTAACTGGTGAAAAACCCTTAATATCAATAATATCACACTAGAATCTCTAAATAATTTTGAAATCATTAGAAATATGCTATTAGATCATATTTGTAAACATTTTCTATTCAAAGAATTTCATTCAACTATTGACATTTGCAATCAAGGGAAAAATACCATTTTAAATTAGTAAAATTTAAATGTAAAACACTTATTAATTATGAGGATTGCTAAAAAGAATTAAATAGAATATTTAAATCATTTACACCATTAATTAAATCCAAGACAAAATCATGGTTCTATTTTTGAATGTTAATCAGAGAGAATGATTCCTTTAATAATGTTGTTTTTGCAAATAGATTTTTTAATACCCATCAAGAAGAAATGGAGAGAAAAATAAATCCAAAAAAACTCCTAAAAAATAGTAGAACCCCCTAAAAAATTTCATTATCATATGAAACTATTATTTGAATGAATTTTAGGGAATTAAAATGGCTGAAAATGTAAAAAAAGAGATAGGGGGTATTTAGAAGGTAAAACCACTTGATATCTGATTCATAACATGATGTGATCATATTGAATAAATAGTTGATTGGTGGGAGGAAAATGGGGAGCATGTTGGCGCTCACGAAAGCTGAGTGAGGATGTTAAGTAGAGAACTAGTGATTAAAATAATGCTTGGTGGGAGTGGTAAATGTACATTTTTGGTTACCGATACATTATATTAGGTTTGTATAAATGGTTATATAAAGCCATGTACCAGTCGGGATATCCCCCCTGTCCAACGAGGTTAGAATATATGTTTTTGATTGATTGTTGGATAAATAAATGAAAAACAATGTGAAACAACCCTGTTAAAAAATAATTTTCTTAATAAAAATCATTTGAATGGACATGGAACAGATGGAAAAAAATAAAAAAATATGATTGATATGTAATGGAAACTAATAATTAGGGTACTTCACATAGATACAATTTTAAAATAACCAATACATGAGGACTTTATTTCCATGAGATAACCATTCCAATAAGCATATGGGAAGGTTGACTACTCATGCTCCATCTATACCATTATAAGTAATAAATATGTTTGATTCACTATAATGTACCTCATAATCCTCATTACTACTATCTTGTTTCTTAATTTCATATTTCATTGAATCATAAATGAAATTTAAATTTAATGTGATATATATTGATTAGTTTCTATAATGTGTTGTGTAATTCCAATAATAATTCAATATTGTGTAACATACTCTATCTATCAAAAATCATTCTTCCCAAGTGTAGTTCTAACATCAATAGTAGTTTTCATAGATATTTAATCACTACAATAAACTTTTATAAATATTGGAGTTGCGTAATTATCCAATATGGTGAATGTGTATAAAACTATTTAAATCACATACAAACTTAAAATATATGTGTTCTCACCAATGTTTGAAATTGTGAATTCTAAGTTGATTAATATAGAAAATTATTTTAGTTATTTATATTTTATTCAATCAAATATAATGTTATACACATAATATAAAACCATGAAATATAGTTTCTAATAATTATTCACATATATATTATCAACACATCATCTTTAAATGACCACCTTCTTCAAATATGAGTAAATTTTTGCATACAATGCAACTTGTTTATATTTTAATCTATCTAGTTACTTGTTCAATCTCTAAACATTATTTTCATTACATCCAACAAAAAAACCCCTTAGATAAACTATATACATTTCCTCATTAATAACCTCTTTTAATAAATAAAATTCCAAATACATTAGAAATTTGTATTAGAGATATTCTATAATAACAACCAAGAATGTCCTAATTTATTCAAACTAAGTCACATTTGAAAATTTTTTCTCTAAATAAACACCATCATATTTTCTATATGTATATCATTATAACAATTAATTATTTTAATTTACAACAATAAAATTATCAAATTAATTTTAGAGTACCCATAACTATTACTATCAAGATTTGATGTTTTAATATCTCCACTAATTCCAATGATTAGTTTAGGTAAATTTTATGTTGATAAAAAATCATGGAATTCATTCTTTCATTTTCAAAAATTGTCATCATACAATGATTTAGACTTTTAGGTATACATTTTATTATCATTATTTAATAACCCCATTATTCTACCATGAGATGGTATAATTCTGTCAGAAATTATATTTGATCTATCGAAATTTGTTTTTTATTCCTTCCATATAATTTGTTCTGGCATCATTAAATTGATAGTTCCCTATATGTCTCTCTATATGAATATTTATCACCTAATATACTTTTTATCATCTCCTCATTTTTATTGTTTTCATCATCGTCTCAAAATAAATATACCATAGATATGATTACAAATTTATGACACTTCTCTATAGATAACATAATATAATTGATTTGAATAATATATCCTAGTCATTTTTAGATATTTATAAGATACATTTTTCATTCAGTAACTTTGAAACAATCATAGATCTGCCACATCTCCATATTTACCTATGATTCCTTCTATATTTTATATTTAGTTCATCCAAAACTCTGAAATTATTTCACTAATTATGTCTCTAATTACAAATCTTTAATAGTGTTTGACAATCTTCACTAGTTAAAAATTAATAATATTCAGTGTACAATAAAATATAAAGATCTTATTTATAGTAAAAACATGAAAACATTCTTTCAATAAGTGCATAATTATCAATTTTTTTCACCATCTAGTTTCAACATTAACCAACTAAATTTTTTATGGTTTTCTTACCAATGAAATTTCATTTTAAAGATATTATTTTAAAGATAAATCGAAAAATAATTTGTAATTTTTTTAGTTATATTGTGATATTAAATTGTCAATATGGTGTGACTAATTTCATTCCCCAGTCTCATTTTCTACCTATCCATACAACACATTAGTTATCTATTTCATTTAATAATCATTAAACATTTCATTATACTATGGTAATCAATAAATATAGTGATTTATTTACCTCCAAATAATTTAGATATATTAATTTCACCACACATGTCCATGTAAAAATTATTTAATATATTAGACACTATCTTTTTACTATCGATTAAAGTGGTACATACTATTATACCACAATTTCATGCATAACCTATTCTCTCTATATCCCAGATTAGATTATGGATTTAAATTATTTTTGTCAAATTGGATTGACTCTCTATTATATGATAGTGATGACGTTCTAGCTTCTTATTTCGAAAAATATTTTATTCCCGCAAATTGAAAAAATGTTATATTATTTATACCATTCTAATAAATATAACCATTCATTTAATATATATTCTAAAGAAAATTATTTTTTCTCCTCTTGATGATACAACCTTTCCAAATAAATATAACCAAGTTGATTAAGAGATAAAAGTAACACTTATGAGGATAGTTCCCAATAAACTAACTTCGATTACTAAGGTATTTTTATAAATTCTAATTCAATCTATATCTTCCCACTTCCATTATTTTATACTCTATATCATTTGAAAACCAAAACATTTCACAAAAACCCTCTATTAAATCTTTACAAATTTTATGTTTATTTATATGAGATTAAAACTTGCTAACTAAATTGTAGGTTTTACCATTATCAGTCTCTCTGAGTATATCCTCTTCCAATTTATCATTCTCATCCATTCTTATTTCAATATAATATAGTAAACACATTACTAGACAATTAGATTGCATCAATTTTTTCCCTTAAATAGAAGAAATTTTATCATATCATATTTCTTCTCTGAAGGGAGATAATTAATTACCTTGGGGGATTATATTTGATTACCAATAATATATTTTTGATATATTTCCATTAATGATATTTATATTTCATTTTGAATATAATTAATATACTAATTAATTATTTTAAAATAATTATATTATTATACATAAATATAGTCCCTACTATTTTTAAAATAATAATGAAGTGCTATAATTTTATACCTTCCTCATGTATTGCACTATAGGTTTCTTTTATCCTACGAAAAATAGATAACTATGTGGCTAATAAATACTCAAAACTAGAACATCTTATATGGGAATATTAACATAAATCTTCACCTAAAATTACTCCTACCATAGTGTAGTTATGTGACTAAACACTATTATTTATTAAATGGGATTTTAATCTATATTCAACATAATGTTTTCTAGAAAAAAAATTTCATTATACATTGTGGACTCGACCACACAAGAAATAACACTTTCTTATATTAACCTGTTTCTTTTTTCATCCATAATTTCCACGTTATATTGTTTTTACAAAACAAATTAAAATAGTTCCCTAATAATGACCCTCCCAAATTTTATTTTATTAATTTATTTACATGATGTTGGTTTAATTTCAATAATTCTCATTTTGGTAACCAATTAATCCTCTTTAGATTTAACCTCTTTAAATTTTGAATTGGATTTGTAATGAAAAAACATTTTCAATAATACATTATTCAATTTTCATTTTTTTTCCAAGTAATTATTAAAAGAATTTTGCTAACAAATTTTGGATATTAAAATATCACATATGTAGATAATATTCATATTCATGAAGATGAATATATTTATAGTCCTATTTTATAAATTCACTTGTTTTTCTATTTTTATTTTTTTACGTATAAATAACTGAATTTTATCCTTATAGTTAATATTTATGGTTCGTGATTCCCATAGTATATTGAAAACTATCTTAATATAATCTATAACATTCCATTGTGTTCATAATTTAATCAAAATTATGTAATTTAATTTATTTTTATTTTGTTTTATGAAATATTAAATATTTTTTTCTTCCTTTACTATAAGGATAAATACTAGAAAAATTGATAATATAGTTCCCAAAATTTATGTCCCATATATAGGTAGTCTTAATTTTAGAGTTTTGAAATTTTTCTATATCATAATTATCATAATAAATATTTTTTTGGAAATATTCTATAATGTTTCCCACCTTAGTTAACTAAAAAATAGACAATGGTAGCATGACTTCCAACATAAATTATACTATACTAAATTATCATTATAATAGAGAATTAAATACATTATCAACAATATTCTTATCACCAACATCAATATTTATCCAATGAATATAAATGTCATTGAATGATATCTATTTTGTAAATCTTTTTTTAGGTTTAAGAAAATTTTATAAGAAACCAAACAAAATAATGGGTAATACAGTTAAAAATAAACCTAATATATCTGTTTGAGTGGTGATAAAATTTTAGTTTTTGGTAAGTTGATGTCTCCCTATGAAATTAATTATGAAATTCACCTCAATAATATACACACTAATCACTATGATGGCTCTTGACACCTTAATAACATGGTTAATGAATCCATTAATATTTTCAATAGGATACATATTTATGAAAACATTATTATTGAGAAAATCATGATGAATAATGTTATTAATATTTTTAAAACCTTTATTAATATTTGTTAACATTAAGTAAATTGACTTTTTAGTAGAATAACTCATAACATCATTGTATATCTGATTTGAAAAATCCCTAGGTAATTTTATTTTGTGAAATTAGACCATTATTGAGAAAAATATTTTCCGTTTCATAATTGATTATTCAAAAGAACACATAATTGATATCTACGAATCACTAAAGAAAGAAAAATCAAGAACGTGATATATTAAATGAGATCTGGTTATTATAATCCTAAATTTTAAATTTTCACCATTAAAAAAGAAATTTGTATTATGAATAATTTTTTTAAAGGAAATTATTTTTTACATGATATATTCATACCCATTAACCTCTGGATTTATTAAAAAAAATTGAAACCATGACCCATCACACCTTAATCAGGTAGGGGTGATCTAGATTATGAATTTATTTCCAAAATATTTAGATATTTTCTTAACATTTTAATAATAAATAAAAATATAGTGACTTGGAATTATCAGACATTTATATTAGATATTTTTAGATGAATATCAATTAAATTAAAAAATGTACCTATGGACCGTAATAGTTTAGTTCATTTGGTATCATGGAACACAATCATCTTAATTATAGAATGATATTTATTGTATTACATAAATATCAGCTCCATTAGAACTCATACATATAAACCATTAAATAAATCATAGATAAAGGAATCCAAAAAATTGTGTGCTGAAATAATCAACAAGGGTAAAAAGGGAGATACATTTGCATAAAATGATTATAAGGGTATGAGAACATGAGCATACAATTTGAAAATCATATCATACACATAAATTATCATAATCATGTGTCATGGAATAACGTTTGGTAATCCATAAGACATGGATCATAATGGATTCAAAGAAACAAATCCATGAGAGAAAAACATTTTCACAAGACATATAATTTCTCTATGGACATAATAATATACAATATTATGTAAAAGAAACCCACTGAGATAGTAATAACATGGTATTCATGTGATAACTACAATTTTACCTTATTTATCCTTGGTCTAACAACTTGTGTAGCATACTTTTTGATGGAAACCCCTACTCTTTGCAACATACCCCACAACTATTGGTTTATTTTCCCAAATGTTGAATTGGTATAATACCCATACAATCATTTAACTCAAAGTATTCTCCAAATACTATTATAGTGTATCAGTTCCATATATATATTTATATTACTACTTGTTTCATTCATGTCTATATCATGAGATATAAATCATTACCCAATTAATTGGAGGGAGATATAGGTCACACACATCATTTGTTATGGTGGAAATAACATAAAATATAGAATTACATATATATGTGTTCCTAATTATCATAAAAAAATAACCAAATCATAACCCAAGATATGATGTGGGTTCTATAGATATTTCATCATCTTTTAACATCTTGAAATGAAATTAGTTTAATAAAAATTTCTTCATCTAATCATAGATAAAAATATGAAATTAACATTTTGGTAAGATTATATTTTCGTAGTCTAAACCAGTAAAATAATATGGTCATATAAACATAATTTCATGATAAACCATTTAGGTAAAGAATATTAATGGTATCCATACATTATTTCCCTAATAAGGCAGAGTTTACATCAATTGATGTCATATTCTATAGAATATAATTTTTACTAATCATATAAAACATTTCATGATGATAATAAATTATCTTGGAAATTATTTTTTAATCATAAGTCATTTTTTAAAATCTATTTCATTTAAAATAACCTTGAATGATTACAATGGAATCATCAAAAATATTTTAAAACATTTCTTGAGAAAAACACACATTCCAAAATAAGAATGTATTTATAAAACATAATACATTTCAAAAATATTTTTCTATTTATATAACCACAAAATAATAATATCATATTATTTAATTAATATATTTTTCATGATGAAAGGATGCTTCGTTAATTTCATATACATTAAACAAAATTCCCTTGCACTTTTATTTTAAAATAGAATTGGATTTATTTGAAGAATGGGATGGAGATTCTGTTCATTTAAAAAAATGGATATAAATGATCTTTAAAAATCATATAAAATTAATAAAACATTATTTACAACAATTTTAGAACACTTTTTTTATGGAGGAGGGTTCTCATACTGAATTTTTTTTAAATGTTTTTTTGAGTTCATATGTACATCGTGGATGGAGAAAAAATGTAAAAAATGTATTATAATGAGATAATGAGGGGAAAATAAAATTTATGTTTCTCTTGAGAGATAGAACATATTATTTCATCATTGGAAGCATAACCGTAAAGAATCATTATAAGGGTTTAGATGGTATCATAAAACTCTTACCACATTAGTAACCTTGAATTGTAAGCCGGGTCAAAGAGTAAAATAAAAAAATATAAATAATATCATTATTATATATAAATTCATAATATTATATTTCAATTGAGATTCATATACAACTAGAAAATGAATATAGGTGCACAATATAAAATATGACTCAAATAAAGAAAATTGAATTAAAAATACCTTACTGATGAGAAAATTTGGAATCATAATCAACATAAAATAATACCATCTATAGAAACATTATTATAATTAAATTATTTATATTAATTTTTTAATTAATTCATATACTAGTTTATACATCATATTAAATAAATGAGTGGTGAAAATGACATTAGTCTTTCTGAAATTAATGTCAAATTGGAAACTCCCATTGTGAATGTCTCGAAATCCATCATACTCAATAAATAATGATTTAAAACAGATTTAATTATTTATAAATTTATTATAGTATAATATTAAAATATATCATACCATATAATAATTTCTTATCTACTTTTAATATATTATTACATAAAATTCATTGTGTAATCCACATATCGGTTAATTACGACAAGGTTTTTCATATGTGTTTTGATTTTTAATTTGGAATCATTTTCAATTGATCGTGGTTCCATAACATCCATATGATAAATCATTAAATAATTATAAAAATTTTAAGTCAAATCGAATTTCAATAATAATCCTAAAATATGGTTATTCAAAATGAAATACTTTATAATCATGTAGATGGTAAGTAGTATATACACACGAGTAGCATTTAAATTTTCCAATTGTCACTATAGAACGTCAGTATGTAATATATTATCATTGAAAAATGATAATAATATCATAAATGACCTATAAATTATTTAAATATTTTTATACATATCCTACATTTGATGCAATGATGAAATGAGACTCACATCATTATGTGATGGTGGTAGTCCACATGTACACGAGTAGCATTACCTTCTCTCATGTAGTTAAAAGTAAATAAAAACAATTTTGTATATTCTATATATAATTATAAATATATCATTAATTTCAAAAAAAAATTGTATATCATATTTATTCATTAACATTACCCTTATCACCTTTATGTAAGGTGGGAATGAAACACATTAGTTTGTGAGGTGGTAGTCCGACGTACACATGTGCAACATTATTGTATTCTCAAAAAATTGAATTACTAAATATATGTGTGATATAATAATTCCATATTAATATCAATTTTATTAATATCATATATAAACAAACTATTAATCATTATTTCATACATTAAATGTGTTAATGAAAAAATGAATGGCATCAGTTCGTGGGGTAGTAGTCTTCCATACACAATAAGAATGACTTTTTACCCATTTCATGGATGTGGGAATTGATTTTGGCCATTCCGATATTAACAAACAATGTTATATATTAATTATACTTAATTTATTATATTCATATCAATTAAAAATATTTTATTATGTAGAAAAATAAATAACATAAATATTCTAATTGAAAATCATTACATTTTCTTTTGGTATACAAATTCTGTTGAAACACAATACTTACTAGGATAGATTTATTCCCACAATTAATATTGTTAGATTATACAAGGTATGTTTAGAAGATTTATTTATAGGTAAGGTTTGATCCAAATTGGTGTTAAGGTTTGATGAAGAGAGGATAGGGGGTCACCATTAATAAACTGCGGAGAGAATACACTTGGTATGATTTTTCAAATATAAAAAGCAAAAACTTATAAAATTATATTAAATTAATGTATAAATGGTCTAATAAAATCCATAAAATAGTTTTATAAAATATCATAGTACATTTATACCCATATCAATTTTTAAACCAAGTAGACTCATTTTTATAATAATTGTTGTAGTTAATTTTTACTGAAATCAAAATTCATCTAGGATAATAATTATAGTAATCCTATTATATATAAGAAATTATAGTAATTAAAAATTTTCAATCTATTTTCCTAAATATAATTCAATAGAGATTAGATTTTAAATAAAATCGAATCCTATATATTTGACTACAATGTATGGTTTTAAAGGTAAAATGTTGAAAATGTAGAAATTTTTTAATATAATGTAAAACATGAAACTGACTCCAATAAACTATTTTGGATATATTGATATAAATTTTAAAAAATATATATTAAAAAATAATTCAAAATATTATATATCATTATAAATAACATCATATAAATGGTATTTTTTAATACAAATTGTCTATTTCTCACTATTCATAAAAATGTACCTTTTCAAAAAACCAAAAAAATTCTCCAAATTTATTATTAATATATGAATCAAAAAATAATTTTATTTTATTATATTTATTTTATATTAAGGTCTCAAAAAAATTTAATATATGTTCAATAAAGGCGAAATTTTTTTTTTTAGAAAAATGAAAATTTTATAATAAATTTCATTTTATCATACACTATCTATATAAAACACATAATATGAGCCTTAAAAATATCTATTAAAATTTAATTTATAAATTTCATTAAATATTATTAAAAAAATTTACTTGTTTAATATATTGATTTGAAACGCACTTGTGCACAAAAACTATTTTTTAGAAAAGGATCTCTTTTCCTTTTCAAATGGGTTTAATTTTCATCTCTAAGTAACTAGTGACCATATAATTGATTCTTTATACATGATTAATCAATATTTTTATATTTTTGTAATCTTATTTATAAATATAATTCCAATGGCCAGGTGAAAATTATCATAAAAATTATTAATTAATATATCACCTTTTATTTAAACTGATTATTGTGTGTAATTCCTGAAAATATTTGTGTTACATGTAACACCAGAGAAACTATTTATTACGTTTACCAGAAGATATTTTTCTTTTAAAATGTAATGATTTGTATAAAAATTATTAAATTAATTTTTTTAAAATATTTCCCACAATCCAGTGGTGTTACATTCTACACACCTTAATGTGCAATGCTACCTCAAAATTCATCTCTTCCATCAGTTGAAGAACATTCAAAAATTACATCATAAAAACACACATCAGAACTTTTTGAATTTAAACATCCACTTGAAAAAGTTAATAAATTTGTTTATTCTATATTTAATAAATCCTATAATTTTTTACAATGAGATATGATAAGTAAGATGTAAAATAATAAAATTAGAAGAAAAATATATCCCCAAAATATTTATAGAGAGTGATAGAGAAAATTTATCATAATGAAGTGGGTGATCCATGTAATTTTAATAAATTTATGTCAATAAATCATAAATTCTTAATAAATTTCCATTATATGATAAAAAAATTGATAACATTTTATTTCATTCATTTTAATAAAAAGCTATACTTTATTGATTCCATTCCTTATTGTTATAAAAATCTCATCCATTGTTAGTACATTGATCAATTTAAGAATTATCTATTAATCCATGATATCCATGTTTATTAATTATCCCTAAAACATAAATGGGTCATAGGATCCATAATACAATGAAAATATATTGTTTATATCTCTAGATAAAAAACATAACATTATTTATCCAATATATATTAATTTTCTAATGAAAAAGTAAAACATTTATGTCTAAAACCTAATTGAAAATTATGGAAATTATACTCAATAAATGTTTTAACACATGACCATCCCAAAATATTAAAATTGATAAAAATATAATGTACGCTAATAATTTTCTAATGCATACATATCATTATTACTTGATTAATAAAAAAATTCTCCTTATTTTCACAAATCAAATGTGGGAATACCATCATCACATATTCTATTTAAATATTAGAATAACATTATTTAGCATAAATATTTATTGAAATCATAAATTCTACATCATTCCACAAATTAAACTACTTATTATTGAATTTATTACTTACATACAAAAATGTTTGAAGCTCAATAAACTGTAACTGAAACCACATTTTCTAAATAAAATTATTTTGTTCAAAGGTAATTAGTACTTTGGAATTCAGATTATTTATATCATGCATCTATATATCCCAAAATATTTTTCTACACATCTAGAACGTATTAAGGGTTACCTTACCTAAATTAAAATATCACTTTACTAATAATCCACTTTTTGGGTCATAATAACTGATCATTATATTCTTCAAATACCATAATAAAAAAGTTATTTATAACAATCCTCATATATTTCATGATTAATATAAAATATTTATTCAAATAAAATATATTTACACAAAATTATTAAATAGTTTTCTATGATTCATTATATTAATAAATAATACTGACTTACCAAATAATGAAATATAAATAATTTATTAACATATGTCAACATTAATTTAATCATTCTATAAAAACACTATTATAATAAACCATAGCTTTCATAATTAATAGGTAGTATCATCTAAATTAGAAACATAACCATTACTAATACCCCTATTTAAAACATTTTCATGATATTTTCTCCTAGTACATTTGTTTTGTTAATTCCCAAGTATTCCACATTTATAACATTCTTACCATGACAATAAATAAGAAAAAAATATTTCAACCCCATACATTCCATCTAATTCTATTATTTCCAAATAATTGTTTTATTTTAATTATTTAATTCTTACAAATTTAAAATATTCTAACTGATATGAGAAATTCACTTGGTTGATTATTCCCCCATTCGTGACATATATGAAAATGCATCCCCTTTCTTATATGGCCTTTTCAAACTAAATTTTTTTTGAAACCTAACCTTCAATTCTTTGATGAGTGTGATAGCTAGTTAAGGTTAAAAATTATTATCATGTTCCATTATAATTGATTATTAAGAGTTATTATATAAGTCACTTGATTCATCATCTCATTTAGTTTATAATAAAAAATCTCTATCACATTTAATGTTATGCTACTTCATTGTACTCCCCAAAATTAACTAAAAACAAAAATGAAAAGTCTAAAAAATAGTTATTATATTTTAAAACCACATAATCTTGAAAATCACTTATAGAATGTCAAACTAATGGAATCTTAATTTTAAACTATGAAAATATAGATTTATACTATTACATTAAATGTCATCATTTATTTAAACCCATATTTATGGTTAATAATGATCTTGTTAATATCCAATGAATATCCCCCAATATATTCATTGTAGTTGTGTAGAAAGGTCTATTACCATTCACTAGTTGTAGATCTATTATATCTTTATAAAATTTTTTCATCGTTCTTTAACCAAGGGAAATCTATGCTAGAGAAACAGCCACATGTAGTATTTAGATGTGGATATAATTTCTTAGAAGCCAGTAATTCTTTCCTTTAACAAATTTTATATACATATTCATATACATTAAATAATATATAGTCTTTTTATTAGTGTTATCCCTATACCTATAATTAGAAATATCCCTAGTGATCTCAATTATTTATTGAAATGAAATTTCCCAAATGATAACTTAACCTTACATCTTATACCATTTATCCTATCTCAGGAGTACTATACATTGATATTATATTACATTAGATTAATATTAAATAAACTACACAAAAAATTATTGAGAACCATAATAGTTTTGTATTATTGTAAAAATGGAAGAAAACATAATTAATTTAGTACTGATATTGAATGTATCCCCTAAATGGATTTCCATTTATTAATTCCTCTAAAATAACATTCTTTATAATCTGGTTACAAATAACAATAAGAATGGTTATCTTAGAATATCAATATTGAAAAATAATGGACACACACAAGCGTAACATGAGAATAATGGATACATAGAAAGAGAATATTTTTGAAAACTATACCCTTTATATTAATGTTTAAATTCACGAGTCATCGAATAAAGAATGTTATTTTATAGGACATGAATTATATGAAACTAAAATTACAAGATCCATGTGAAAATACCATTTGAAAGAGACATATAATTGTTTAATAGAAATCAAAAGAGGAAATATTATTTCAATGTTACCCATAAACATTTTCATAAAATTCTATAAAAATTATATCCACCATTATTCCTTATTCACGATTAGGCTACCCACCAATGTACCATAAATTATGGTAGATACACCTCTTATTGGGACACACCACAATCACCAATGGAATACCTTTCCTCATAGTTAAATAAATTCATGATGAAAAGATCATTTTACTAAATAATCACTCTGATGACCAAGATAGTCAAAAGATTCCCATACTATACCAAATGCACTCCCCATTCAATTTATATCAAATTCATGATATATAATTATTTACACATTGTATCGAAGTAATATATATGTCCTACAAATAGTTGGTTTTCATGTGTTCAATTTCAAATAAAAAATTATAAATATAAGATCCATAATGTTATAAAAAATTCACAATATTATATCCCATGAAATGTAATATGTTTCATAAACATTTAATAATATCATACTTTATAGGAAATGAACTGGTTTAATAATAATTTAAACATTTCCTCAGAGAATAACCCGCGAATGTAAACTACTTTCATGCGGGGTCCATTATGGTCTACCCCATTAAAATAATTGGGGTACCTAAAAATATTTCATCTTAAACAATTTAATGAAAGAATTAAAATTGTAACCTTGTATCGTATCCCTAATATGGTATAGATAAAATCGATGCATTTAATATTATATTAAGAAAAATATATTCCAAAAATTTAAAAATCATAACATGGAAAAATATTTTAATGGGATTTATTTTTTAAAAAATAAATAAATTTGAAAATTTCATTTATATGAAAATAACACAATAGGGTTATAAAGAAGTCATTATAAATAATTTAAAACATTTATTGACTAAAATATAAATTACAATTTTAAAATTGTCTTTGAAACATTTAACATTTTCAAAGTAATATTACCTAAATGAAACATATAAAAAATATAAATTCACATCTAAAAAATAATTTTCATTTTAATAGGATGTTTCGTTCATGTCAAACATGTTAAAAAAATATTCAATTTACATTTTTAGGATAATTACAAAATTTAAATGTTTGGAAAATGGCATGATGATACTATTTAATTTTTAAAATATTCATGTTTAGATAGAAATTTCTTTTAATAATCATAGGATAATAATAATACATTTTTTAATATAATTCAAGAATAAATATTTTTTTATGGAAAAGGGTTTTTAATAAAAAGGAACGTTTTATTAAAAAAAATTGAATTATTTACTATATAATGTGATTAAAATGAAGGGGAAAATCATTATTAAGACTTACCTAGAAAAAATCATTATTCTGGAGTTTATTAAAGAGATATCATTATATTTCATCATTGGAAGCATAATCATAAACAATCCCTATTGCGATGAGAATGAAACAGAAACTCAAACAACCATGGTAAAAATGAATGATAAGCACCATGATTGAGTAATATAAAATAAAACATAAAATATCATGATGAAAAATAAATACCTTATAGCAAATTTAAATTTAGATTAATATACACATTGTGGTAGAATATTGTTTCATGCCATATATTGTGTCTCAATAATGGAAATTGAGAAGAAAACATATACATCATGAGTTAGTTTTCAATCCTAATCTCTATGAAATAGTAAAATCAACTGAAAAATTTATTTTTATTTAATAAATAATATTGATGATATATAATTTCATAGGTCATTATATACATTACTTAAATTAAACGAGTGGTTAAAATGGAATAAGTCACTCAGGTGTAAAAATGATACTTGATGTACCCTAATAGAGAGTCTTGATGTACTTAAAAATCACCCAAACCACAAATAAAATAAATATATTATTGTTCTAAATTTATTACATAACCATGCACATAAATATCATGCAAAATTTGATCTACTTATGCCCTTTTATTCATATTTATGAACAATATTCTGTTAAAGTGATGTTTTGGGTAATTATGTATATGATTTCCATATTTGTAATAATCATAACATATATACATAAAATATTCATTTAATATATATAATGAATTATTTTTTGAATAATGAATTATGTTATGAAAATGGATATGATTAGTTGTACCTACGGATGAATAATCTTTCAAATTTTCAATGATCATTTTAGAAATGAGGTAAGTAGTATCATATCATTAATAAATGATAATAATATCATAAAATATATATTATTTTTTTAAAAATATTTATACATTCCATACATCAGGTTTGGTGATTAAAAGTGGGTCACATCACTTTGTGAAGGTGGTAGTCCACTTGTACTCGAGCGACATTATCATATCTCATTGAGTGAAAATGTTTTAATGAATAATATATATATAAATATAAATATATATATATATATATAATTTTAAGAATGATAAATGTGCCATTAATATCATAATAATGTCATTTATATCACATATAATTATTAAATGTACAACTATCATATTCAATGTAATGAAGGTTCGAATCATAATGCTTCACAAGGTGGTGGTGTGATATAAATATGAGCGACATTATTGTATTAAAAAAAAATTAAAGCAAAATTAAATGTGAGATATAATAAATAGACAATCACAATAACTTAATATATATCAAAAATAAACAATAAAAACAACATTATGCCAAATTGTTAGAGGTTGAAATGGAATAAAAAATGTAATCAGTTAATGAGAATTTTGTTTCTTTTAGACATGAATGATGATTTCATAGGATACTTTATTGAATTGAGGAAGGATTAATGGTTTTATCAAATTATTAAAAAATTATATTGAAAATACTTATTTTATTACATCCTAATTATATAAAAATATTTGAAGGAGTTGGAGAAGCATATTAAATAAAGATACCCATTTTAGAACTCTATAACTTATTCAGGTATCCTCCATAGTGATTCCTCAAATATATAAAAGGATGTCATTATATAAAATATATTGATTCGAGGATGAGATTTTGGAGTAAGGGAAGTGATTCGGGTTAATATTGTCCAATAAAAATAATTTCAAATTTGTGAATAATAGAAGACTGGGATGGCCTTTTGTATTTGGGGGAGAGGACAAACATTGTATTTCTTTAAAGAAATTAGTGATTCCATATTTTGTATACATATAATGATTCCATGTTATGTTGCATGGAATACTTAATGGTGTAATTATTCGTATATTTAATAAAATTGTTTTTATACACTTTTATTTGACATTAATACCATTATCGTCTTATTTTAACACATGGTAATCCCATTGGACAATACATATCGAAATAAATTTATAATGAATTCAATGTTCATTTTGGTAAAAATTAAGTTGAAATTATTTGAATTTATAAATTTTTATAATTTGAAATATTGAAGCCATTTTGGGATCATCCATTAATAGAAGGTAAAAATTATAATTTATAAATAATCTCACTCACACACGAGAAAATTGGATTTGGAAGATAAAAAGTTCAAAATATTAAAATAATTTATATAATAAATAATTATGAAATTCATTATAATGTATTGAAATGGAATAACTAATATAAAAATTGAATAATTATACATCTCTCCAAATTCTATATGTATTTTTACTTTATAAAGAACATAAATTAAAATTCAGTTTTCAATTATAATTTTTTATCTTTCATTATTCATAAAAAAATAAATCTTTCAGAAAAATACATAAAATTACCCATCATAATTTTTTTTATTTATATTGTAAGAAATTATGTTTTCATTATCGAATATATTATCTAAAATTTTTTATATTAATTTTATTCTATGCAATTTTTTTAGAAAACAAATTTTTAAAAAATATTATGTTTTTATGTTAAAATTTAATTTATTTTTATTTCAGTTATAGAGAACATATTACATAAATGTTAATTATTTATTTAATTTATAATAAAGAAAATTATAAAAAATAATTATCCAAAACTGATTTTGATAATTTTGGGATAAAAAAAATATTTGTGTAAAAAAATATATTTTTTTGGATAAAAATTCCCTTTTATTTTATAAGTTGTTTTATTTTCCTTTTGAATTAATTAGTAAATAATGAATTAGTATTATATATATATTTATTTATTTACTTTTTCAAAATTTATTTATTATTATTCACTTCTAATTTCTATTTTACTACGATCATAATAATACTTTAGTAGCATGTCACATTTCATTTATACATAATATTACATGTAATAAAAAATAAAATTGGTGACTTGTGTAACATAATACATATTCTTTGTTTAATATAACTCAAGAGAAACATACAGTTTCTTAATAAAAATATTTAAATTATTAAATAAATTTTAAATATAAATTATGAAAATATTGGGCTGTCAAACCAAATTCATTTATTTTTTATAAAAACATGAAATAACCTAGGAATGAAATGAATACATGGACACACAGAAATCATTATTAAAAAAACAATAGTACATACAGTGGTGAATAATTTGATAGGGTGGTAACATAAAATTGCATAATACCCTTCACTAATTTTATTAGAAACATTTTTAAAGTGTTCACTATTGACCCCGGGTGCACCAACTCTTCAATATTTCATGTACACCACAAAATTCATAGAAAAAAGTAAGAAGAAACTAACTGATTGATGAAAATTTTGTTAATTAATTAATATAAAAACACTAAAAACATTTATATAATCATTAGTATCATTATTTTTCTTCTTCTTATTCTATCTATATCTCTTAAGTATTACTACAATGTTTCATACATTTTTTTTCATCTGCTCTTGAGTTTAATAACTATAAGAATACTTATTCAACTCTTCTATCATTTACCATTAGAAGTAAATATTTACAATAAATATGTACCTTAATATATCAATAATATTTTTAGTATATATAACATTTGAAATCATATAATTCTCTCTTAATATATTTACTATCATCCCTTCTAAGAAAATAGTATATCTTAAAAAAATATTTTATTAATCTAAAAATAGTCAAAAGAGTCATTTATGAATTCTATTTAGAATGGTTTTGGAAATATAATATTGATTATTTTTCATTTCTTCAAAATTTCAATAGATTAATTATTTAAATCAACATAAAAAATCATAGAAAATATTTCCTTAAAAATTTACCTATATATATTTTATAATAATGTCATTTCATAACATGTCCTTAAATGATTGTAGAGACCCGAAGCTTAACGTACATGGATATTACATTACTTTTGCGGAATACTTAATACATAACAAAAACACACACACAAGGACTATAATAGTTTAGTGTCTTTGGAAACTCGGAATATAATATTCTAATCGTGGGGAAAGATCTTCAACAACTCCCATAAAGGCATTCCTTTTTTTACCTAAAACCTTTCTTTATATCCTAGGGAAAAGAAAACATAAAAGGGTGAACTCAAATTCTCATCAAGGGTAAAGAAAAGAAATATCAATCACATCATATTCATAAGAACATAACAATTTGGAAATTTTACCCTGAAAAAGAGATCATAATATCATAACATGGTATAAATCATAATAGTGAAATGTTATCCCAATTATCATAACTTAAAACATTAATCTTTGTGGCATACACACATAATCATATATAATCATTTCTTATTAGTCAAGACTCATTTCCAAGACTATCTTAGTGGACAAAGTCCATTCCTGAACCGAGTTCACTCCTCGTTTCAGTCCCCTTTCACTGAACTGGTGTAACCTGCCATTCCAGCCATGTCTATCTAATGAGATATGAAATCATTACCCAATTCATTGGAGTGAGATATAGGTCCCACACATCTCATAATGATACCATTCATATGTGTTCCACAAAATCATAAACCATATATCATAGCATATCCCATGTAATAAAAATGGGAATCTTAAACATCATGACATCATAAAACAATTCATATAAGATAAAGGAATTCATAAAAATAATTCCATCACAACATAATAAAATAAATTTAATAATAGGGATAGAAACATAACCCTTTATTATCTTAGATGGAAATTAATTTTGATAAAACACTTGAACTCCATTCTTGAGGAAAATATCCTTTCTACTTCAAAAACACTTTTCCTTTCTTAACATGTAATACAATTCTAAACTAAAGGAAGTTGATTAAAAATAAACATGAAAACTTGTGAGGGAAGCTTTTTTGAAATGATGTTTTAAAAATACATTCATTCTGTATTAGTTAGAAAAACATTCTTCTCGTACTTTTGTCAGAAAAGTCAAAAAGTACCTCGTACGAAAAACGACAGAATATTCCTTTCATATCTTTTACTATAAACACAAAAAGGGTAAAAATTGATTTAAACCACTGTAGGTGGATGGAAATTACATTACGTATTGAGGAAACATGGATGTTGATGATAAAATACACCCCATTAAATACAAAGTATAAACAATCACGGATAAAAATGATATTGTGATATTTCCCTTACCTTAGGTCTGATTTGCTTCGTAAGTGTCCAAACATCCAATATAATGATTTAAATAATGTCATTTACTTATTCCAGAATCATACTCATTTATATGAAATCAAATATGGTTCACTTATGACTTTATATTACCCATTCTTTTATAAATTCCACGTTAAAGAGCGTTTTGGGTAAAATTATTTCATTTGTCGTCCGTGTTTTGACTTGTAATTACTCATATGATTACATACATTATGATTACTTAATTCCATAATATAAAACATGATTTATATATAAGATATATTCAGAATATAAATATATATAAAATAGATCAGTAAATGGAATGAAATACACCGTTCATGGAGACGGTAGGCCGTACGTACGCATGAACGCTATTTTCGTTTCTTTATTGAGTTGAATGGAATTAAGTAGATGACATACATATATATACACATAAATCCAGTATCACTATTATGTCATATATTTCATGATTACTTATTATATATACTTTATCATCATTCATGAATGGTTAACATGGAGAATGAATGTCATCGCGTCATGGAGACGGTAGTCCGTACGTACGCATGAGCGATGATATCATTCTCATGATTGTGGAATTGTTTTGGAGTGTATGTATACTATTTCAGAATCAATATCACTTGAAAATAATAATATATAGTTATTATGTACACCATTATACCCATCCAAGTAAGGTGGTGGTGGAAAATAGATTACACCCCGGCGTGGAGACGGTATTCCGTACGTACACACGCGCGGTGATTTCTTTTTCCATAGGATGGATAGATGGTGAAATAGGGTTGTTTCATTCTTATAATATATTATCCATATATGAGTGATACTGATATTATTACTTCATACTGAAACAACCTAAGAAGATGAAGTGGAAGAATAAAATAAAGTTGAAAGAATCAGTTACGGTCATTACCTCTTCTTTGAAGCGCCTCTTTGCGTCCTCCTCTTAGGGCACTAAAATGGGTCTTTGAAGAATCCAATGACCTCTAGGATGTTACTAGGGAAGTGGAGAAGAGAATTTGGCAGGTTTTGGCAGAGAATGAAGGCTCACAGTGGTGTGAGGAATGGAGGGAAGAGGTGCCCTTTTATAAGGGAGGAGAGGGCCACCTTTGGAATAACTAAAAATATTATTTTATTATAAAGTCATATTCGGTTTTTAATAGCTCCAAATTGAGTTATATAGAATCTAAGGTGGTTATGGGTATAAATACTCTCATCCAATAGAATTTGGAAAAGTTTAGTTTACTATTATAACCTTATCATTTAGTTTTAACTTTAAGTTAGATAATTTTACTTTTACCGTGTCTTTTTGTGTTCTTACACCATAAGGTTAATAAACTTACTATAACAAGCCAAAATAACCCCAAGTTGTTTATTATTAATATATATAACCTTATCTAAGTCATTTGGCCGAACCTCAAATTTTTAGGAATAAAATAAAAATTAATAATATAATATTTGTTTTAAAAACCATTTTATGGCAATTTTGACACTATTTAGTAATTGATTTTTTGTGAAAATCATAACCGAATGATTAGTTCGAAAAAAGTTACTTAAATCAATAATAAAATGTCATATGGACCTATAAAATTAGTTTAATTCATAAAAAGTCTCAAATTACATTTATTTGGGTATTTATAACATCAATTATGTCAATATTTCATTAATAAGATAATTACTGCATCATCGTTGTGTCATAAATAAATTAAATTATTTAATGTCTAAAAATTACAAATAAAATACCATTATGTATAAAATCTGTTTATATTTCTAATAAATATTTATAGTCAAATTTATCTTCTGTATAACCCTATATTAAAAATGATTTAGTTATTAAACTGTGATTTTAACTATTTTAACCCATGTTTAAATAAATTGATAATAAATGTCCTAATCTAATCCGAGTTGGCCTAAATGGTCATATTTTATTTCTAAGGTTGTTTTTGGTCGAATTACACTTATCAAATAGAATTAGAACATGTGTTAGGGTAATAATAATAACACTTTTACCCTTAATTACCCTATTTACTTTTAACCGTGGTAAAAAAAGTAAAAAGTTACTATTCACCAAAAATTATTTTCATCTTATGGAACCACATTTTAGTCTTTGATATTAATCGTGTCTCTAGGAATTTTGAAATTCAACTCACAGAAGTGGTAAAATTATGTTTTATGAAAAATTCAGTTTTTTTAACTACCACTTAGTGGTTTCACTATTCATCAAAAAATGAATGTTTCCAGAAAAATACCAAAAATTAGGCCTAAGGTATATTTGATATTATGAACTCAAAAATGATTTATATTTTACCAAATTCAAAACATATCAGTTTCATTAATTAATTTAAAAATTAATTCCCATCGTCAAAACAAATAGCGTGTTCTTAAGAGATAATAACTATTAGAAGATTGATACTTGTTTATGTCAGGTTTAAATGTGAAATTACATCCAATGACCAACATTGTATCAAATTGTAAAAATAAATTCTAAATATAATTTAAAACCACTCAAGTTAATAATTTATCACTATTAATTATTTCGATTAAAAATGTAGTTTTTAAATAAAATCTAGTAATATTCACTATTCAAGAGAAAGTGAAAGTTATCCGAAAAGTACCAAAATTTCACCCTAAGATAATTTAGATATTTTGAATCCAAAAATGAAGTCCATTTTGAAAAATAAAATTTACAATGTTTCAAAAAGTGGTTATTACTATTCATAACAGCTAGTTTTAATAATATTTTAATAGCATATCGGTGTTTAGTGAAACTCAGTATTGCGTACTACACACTCTATCGAGGAAGGTCACGATATACGTGTAATGGAAGGAAAGTCAAGGATTCGTGTTGTGCAATCTCCTTTTGGTGTAGCGTACAACACAAGACATTAATGAAATTAAAAGAATATTTTTTCATAAAATCTCGGGGTGTTACATTCTACCCCCCATAAAATGAATTTCGCTCTCGAAATTTATCGAGGTTATAAATGGTTTACTACTCAAAAGTTTATTTAATAGAAACCCACATCGTAAAAACGAATACCAATACTTGTCTTTAAAAACTAACGTCTGAAATGTAACAGTTACCCAAAATTAACTCATCACTAGATTTCCACGTAGGAGAACATAGGTGAAAATATGGATATGGAAGAAAAATCTAACCATCAAATTATAATGGAGAGTGGTAGAGAACATTTCTATGAAAAAGCCATCAATCACAAAGCCATAAATTTGTGGTGATCTAGGGTACCATCTGATTCATCGGATATAAGAGCACTTGGACAACATTTTTGGTTTTCAAGATCATTTCCCTAAAGTTGATGAAATTAGAATTAGAAGAAATACTTTCATGATTTTTGTAAAGTGTCACCGTTGGCCGTTATTTGGAAAATTTTGACTTCATCTCTTAAAGAAATGAAGTTTAATTTGTCATTCGTGATGTGTTAGAAGATCATGTGATAGAATGATGGGTCCTTCCATCTGTCTCAAACAAACGGTTAGAAAATTTATCAAAAAATATATAAGTCCATCTATAGTGAGATTAATCGTATACGATTCCAAAAATGAACTTAAACTTCATATATCATACCATGTAATAAAATAAAACTAGTTTCTACTAACCATGGACTTCCTGTAGGCCAGTGGTAGGCGATAAAGGCCAGTCGCACATCGGTTGTGGGTTCGATTCCCATAGCCTTGTCTGATTCGATGGGCTGTCACCCGTCCTACAGGTTGTCCTTTTTCTAAAACTACAATACTATAACATCCCAAAAATAATATCAAAAAATGTTCTATCCATAAACAATACTAACTTATGTCCAACATAATCCATTACAATCTTTAGGCTTATCTAAATTACTGTTGTCCAATCTCATATTATAGTGAAAACGATTACTAAAGGGTTCATACAACTAGCTTGTTAATACCATCGTTTATCCCCATATATCATGAGATATGTCTTGTTGGTCACATTCCAAACATTCAAATGCCGTAATCATGTATTCTCTTGAAAAAAATGAATACCCATTGAATCTTAGTGAAAACATGAGTGCTGTCAAAAGTTAACTCTTTTCATATACCAAAACATCGAACCATGATATAACTATTTCCTTATATCAGTTAGAAGCTCATGAATACTGTAAAACATTTCATTTTCGCTTTTTACCGTCATCATGCGCATATCATCTTTTTTCCAAAAATATCTCAATCACTTTCCATGGTTACCAGTAACATAAAATTATTGAAAACCAGAATAGAACAATACATAAATATTCCAATATTCCATGATACTATATACAACATTACTTAATCATTCCACCACATCGTTGTCATATTCAGCATCACCAATAGTGATCGCATGTGACATCCCTTTGTCCTTTTCCTTAAGTTGTTGCTCATGTCAATCATCACTAACCCTTGGATTAGGGAATTTATTAGCATAATGCCCCATTTCCTTGCACTTGAAGCATTGAAGTGTTGGTGGTGCGTTCAATGCAGTCTTTTATTTATTCACATCATTAGAAACCCTTTTTCCATTACTTCGACACTCAGCTGCTCGATGACCTTCTTTTCCACACTTAAAACATTTTCTAGTCCCTTTAAGACAATCTCCACCATGCTTCGTTCCACAATTTGAGAATAAGGAAACATTCATCTTCTTTTCACCATTATTCTGAGATTTCTCCTTGAACTCCATCTTTCGTTTCTTGTCAAAACCATGAGATGGATATGTAACACCAACTTCCATTTCTACCTTAATAGCACATCACACAATTTCTTCATAGCTACTGAAGTCTCTTATAGCTAATACCCTTCGAAGATTTGGTTTTAAGCCACTGAAGAATCGATCAACTTTACTTTCAGGTAGGATGATAAATCCAGATGAATACCTTGCAAGCCTTGTAAAATTCACTTCGTATATACCAACAGATTCATCATCCTTCTGCTTTAGTTCAAGAAAATCCTTCTCCATCTTTTGTCGAAGAATACGTGGGAAGTACTTATTGAAAAATAAGTTCTTGAACTCGTCCCATTACATGGACTCAATTTCGTCTATTGGCCTCATATTCATGATATGATTCCACCATTGATCAGCATCACCTTACAAAAGATACACTGCTAAGATGACTTTATCATGATCAGAACATTGAAGAACTGGAAAAATCTTTTCAGTGGTACTGATCCATTGTTGAGCAACAAGTGGATCAGAAGACCCACTGAAAGAAGGTGTACGTTTCCTCATGAAGGACTCAATAGAATATTGTTCCCTTCTCTGCTCATTTGGATGTCCAGAATGATTCATAGCTAGTGTAAGTATAGAAATAAGATTTTTCACTCCATCTCCCATAACATTTGTTTGTTCATTAGGAAAATCATTGCATTGTCCATTTCATTGATCAACACGGTTCCTTCGGGTTCCAGCCATCGTCTAAAACCCAAAAAGAATAGTGTGAGAGGCAAAAAACATGCTAGGGAAAACAACATAGTAAAGGGGGAGTACCTTCAATATCTAACATCATAGGTTTAATTGTAATATCATTACCTTAATTCTCAGACTATAACCTATACTTATACATAACCTTAGGGATATCCCTAGACATACTTTAGAAATATCTCTAGGGATCTCACTAAAGATCTGATATCCTAGTTTCCAAAGTTTGACTAAACCTTTCCTCTGATACCAACTGTAGAGACCCAAATCTTATCATACTATTACATTACATTACTGTTGAGGAATACTTAGTATATAACAAAAACACACACACAAGGACCGTAATAGTTTAGTTTGGAAAATTGGAATATAATCTTCTAATCGTGGTGAAAGATCTTCAACATCTCCCATAAAGATCTTCCCTTTTTTACCTACAACCTTTCTTTATATCATTGGGAAAACAAAACATAAAAGGGTGAGATAAAATGATCATTAAGGGTAAACAATAGATATATCAATCACATCATATTCATAAGAACATAACATTTTGGAAATCATAACCTGGAAAAGAGGTCATAATATCATAACATGGGATAAATCATAGTAGTGAAATGTTATCCCAATAATCGTAACATAATACATTAAAATTTTTGGCATACACACATAATCATATAGAATCATTTCTTATTAGTCAAGACTCATTTCCAAGACTATCTTAGTGGACAAAGTCCATTTCTGAACTGAGTTCACTCCTCGTTTCAGTCCTGTTTCACTGAACCGGTTTAACCTGCCGTTCCAGCCATGTCTATCTCATGAGATATAAAATCTATACCCAATGCATTGTAGGGAGATCTAGGTACCACCCATCTCATAATTATACCATTCATATGTGTTCCACAAAATCATAAACCATACATCATAGCATATCCCATGTAATAAAAATGGGAATCGTAATCATCGTGACCTCATAAAAAAATTCATATAAGATAATGGAATTCATAAAAATAATTCCATCACAACATAATAAAATCAATGTAATAATAGTGATAGAAACATAACCCTTTATTATCATAGATGGAAAATAATTTTGATAAAACACTTGAACTCCATTCTTGAGGAAAATATCCTTTCTACGTCAAAAACACTTTTACGTTCTTAACATGTCATACAATTCTAAACTAAAAGAATTTGATTAAAAATAAACTTGAAAACTTGTGATGGAAGCTTATTGGAAATAATGTTTTAAAAATACATTCATGCTGTATTAGTTAAAAAAACATTCTTCTCGTACTTTTGTCGTAAAAGTCAAAAAGTACCTCGTATGAAAAATGACAAAAGATTCCTTTCATATCTTTTAATATAAACTCACCAAAGGGTAAAAATTGATTTAAACAATTATAGGTGGATGGAAATAAAATTACATATTGAGGAAACATGGATGTGGATGATAAAATACACCCCATTAAATACCAAAGTATAAACAATCTCGGATAAAAATGATATTGTGATATTTCCCTTACCTTAGGTCCATTTTGCTTCGTAAGTGTCTGAACCTCATGTATAATGATTTAAATAATGTCATTGACTTATTCCATAATCATACTTATTGTTATGAAATCATATATGGTTCACTTACGAATTTATATTACCAGTTTTTTTTGTAAATTCCATGTTAAAGGGTGTTTTGGGTAAAATCGTTTCATTTGTCGTCTGTGTTTTGACTTGTAATTATTCATATGAATACTTAGATTATGATTACTTAATTCCATAATATAAAACATTATTTTTATATAAGATATATTCAGAATATAAATATATATATAATAGATCAGTAAATGGAAAGAAATACACCGTTCATGGAGACGGTAGGCCGTACGTATGCATGAACGCTGTTTTCGTTTCCTTATTGAGTTGAATGGAATTAAGTAGATGATATACATATATATAAACATAAATCGAGTATCACTATTATGTCATATATTTCATGATTACTTATTATATATACTTTATAATCATTCATAAATGGTTAACATGAAGAATGAATCCCATCGCGTCGTGGAGAAAGTAGTCCGTATGTACGCACGAGCAATGATATCGTTCTCATGATCGTGGAATTGTATTGGAGTGTATTTATACTAGTTCAGAATCAATATCTCTTTACAATAATCATATATAGTTATTATTTACACCATTATACCCATCCAAGTAAGGTGGTGCTGGAAAATAGATTACACCCCGGCGTGGGGACGATATTCCGTACATACGCACGCGCGGTGATTTCATTTTCCGTAGGATGGATAGATTGCGAAATAGGGTTGTTTCATTCTTATAAAAACATATAATTATATGAGTGATACTGATTTTATAAATTCATAATGAAACAACCGAAGAAGAAGAAGTGGAAGAAGAAATAAAGTTGAATGAATCGGTTACGGACATTACCTCTTCTTTGAAGCGCCTCTTTGAGTCCTCCTCTTAGGGAACTAAAATTGGTCTTTGAAGAAGACCACGACCTATAGGATGTTTATAGGGTAGTGGAGAAGAAAATTTTGCAAGGTTTGGCCGACCTTGAAGGCTCAATGTGGTGTGAGGAAGAGAGGGAGGAGGTGCCCTTTTATAAGGGATGAGAGGGGCACCTTTGGAATAACTAAAAATATTTTTTTATTATAAAGTCATATTCGGTTTTTAATTGCTCCAAATTGAGTTATTTCAAAGCTAAGGTGGGGATGGGTCTCAATTATCTCATCCAATAGAATTTGGACAAATTTATTTTACTATTTTAACCTTATCATTTAGTTTTTACTTTAGGTTAGATAATTTTACTTTTACCGTGTCTTTTTGTATTCTTACACTATAAGGTTAATAAACTTACTATAACAAGACCAAAGAACTCCAAGTTGCATATTATTAATATATATAACCTTATATAAGTCATTTGGCCAATCCTTATATTTTTTGGAATAAAATAAAAATTAATAATATAATATTTGTTTTAAAAAATATTTTATGTCATTTTTGACACTATTTAGTAATTGATTTTTGTGAAAATCATAACAGAATGATTAGTTCGAGAGAAGTTACTTAAATCAGTACTAACATGTCATATTAACCTATAAATTTAGTCGAATTCATAAAAACTATCAAATTACATTTATTTGGGTATTTATAACATTAATTATGTCAATATTTCATTATTATGATAATTACTGCATCATCGTTGTGTCAAAAATAAAATAAATTATTTAATGTCTAAAAATTACAAATAAAGTACCATTATGTAGTAAATCCTTTTATATTTTTAATTATTATTTATAGTCGAATTTATGTTATGTATAACCCTATATTAAAAATGATGTAGTTATTAAACATTGATTTTAACTATTTTAACCCTTCTTTAAATAAATTGATAATAAATGTCCTAATCTAATCTAAGTGGGCCTAAATGGTCATATTTTATTCCTAAGGTTGTTTTTGGTCGAATTACACTTATACAATAGAATTAGGACATGTTTTAGGGTAATAATAATAACACGTTCACCCTTAATTACCCTATTTTCTTTTAACCGTAGTAAAAAAAAGTAAAAAGTTACTATTCACCAAAAATTATTTCCATCTCATCGAACCACATTTAAGTCCTTGATATTAACCGTGTCTCTCGGATTTTCGATATTCCACTCACAGAAGTGGTAAAATTATGTTTTATGAAAAATTCAGTTTTTTTAACTAACACTTAGTGGTTTCACTATTCATCAAAAAATGAAAGTTTCCAAAAAAATACAAAAAATAAGGCCTAAGCTATATTTGATATTATGAACTCGAAAATGATGTCTATTTTACCAAATTCAAAACATATCAGTTGCATTAATTAATTTAAAAATTAATTCCCGTCGTCAAAACAAATAGCGTGTTCTTAAGAGATAATAACTATCAAAAGATTGACACTTGTTTATGTCTGGTTTAAATTTTAAATTACATCCAATGACCAAAATTATATTATAAAGTAAAAATATATTCTAAATATACTTTAAAACCACTAAAATTAATAATTTATCACTATTAATTATTTCGATTAAAAAGGTTGTTTGTAATTAAAATTTTGTAATTTTCACTATTCATCAGAAAATGAAAGTTATCCGAAAAGTACAAAAATTTCACCCTAAGATAATTTCGATATTCTGAATCCAAAAAATGAAGTACATTTTGAAAAATAAAATTTAAAAAATTTCAAAAAGTGGTTATTACTATTCATAACGGCTAGTTTTAATAATATTTTAATAGCATATAGTTGTTTAGTGAAACTCGGTATTGCGTACTACACACGCTATCGAGGAAGGTTGTGATGTGTGTGTAATGCAAGGAAAGTCAAGGATGTGTGTTCTGCAAGCTCCTTTTGGTGTAGCATACAACACAAGACATTAATGAAATTAAAAGAATATTTTTCATAACATCTCGGGGTCTTACAATGATAATCAATAAAAAATTATGACTGATATTATCGAATGTAATATATATACAATAATATAATAAATTTTTATATATGCTCTGATAGAAATTAAATATTTTAGATAAATGTAAAAAATGGACCTTACGATGTACCTTGAGATATCATCATACAACCAAATCACTCAAATGACCGATCTTTATGAATATTTATAGTTATTTTGGTAATATTTTTAAAATTCATCCATAAATCAATCATCCTAATGATTATTTTACATGATTAATTCATCCTCATACAATCTATTATAATGGGATTCATCTTTATATATTTAATATTTATGATGGCCATCCTTATTCTATTCATCCTTACCATATCTTCCTTTACCCTTATAAAGTCACCACCTATCTATATGTAGTCTTGATTCACACATTAAAGAAATATTTTTTCATTAATTGATCCATATCAATATTGGGAAACTCCTTCATTTCAATACAATATTTAAACGTGTCATTCAATGATCATCCTTGTTACATGAATGTGATCCTATTATTTTTAAGTAAAATTTACTATATCTCCTAAATTAGAAAAAACATACTAAACAAGTGATTATTCTTATAAGGGTTATCCTTATATAATGAACCAAATGAACATTATAGAAAACTCTCCCAAAAAATAAATTATTATACCCCAATTCTATAAAAAAATCCAAATACATATTTTGAATATCCCAATTAACATTACATTCCATCAAAAATGTTTGAACATCAACTATTAAATAAAATTATATTAATAAAATATAAAATATAAGTATAAGTATGAAAAAATCATTAATATAAAAACCTATGTATTCGAGTATACATTAAACGTAGGTAAATATGAATATATTAACTATGGTTCGATGAAAAAATTATATATATGTAGTTATCAATAGACTATTGGTTCATTAAATGGATATATATTACTACCAAAAAATCTTTTCAAAGAATGTTACTCCATGTTGGGGGTAGAAGGTTGTTCAATTCTATAATGGTTATTAGCCATTATCTGATTAATGTAGACTAATATGATGATAATACACTAAAATAACAGTCTGTCATCAAAGAAACTGTCTGTTGGGTACTCCCTACAATGTTTATGTTTAAATTCATGGTTTTCATTCCTTCTATTAATTTTTTTTAAATAACATATATTTATTAGTTCATGAATATAAATATGAATTATTATTCATAGTACATTATTCCGATGAATATAAACTACTCTATATGTATTGTACATAAGTTATTATCCTAATTTTGTTTTATATATCTATGCTTTCCTAAATTTTGTACCCATGGATTCTAGTAATCTTTCTATAATACCAGTTATAATAACTTAAATATAACGCCCAATATCTAATGGGTATTAACTTAAATTTTCATTAGATACAGTAGATCACATTTCTTAGTATCAAATAGTTTAATATTCAATGGATCATGGATACATATAATTCCATATATATAATTGGAATAACTAGAATACATCATAAAACGTGATGATATATCATTATTCCACATTTCATATTACCACATAATTCATTGTAATGATCATATTATATAATGAAAATAAGATAAAAATATCGATCTTAGATGATTATTTAGGGGCTCCATAAAGTGTAATAAAAAAATAATAATAAAACATATATAATAAGATAGTAAAAAATAATTATATAATTCTGTATAACTGGTCACCAGAGCGTAATATAGAAATTAATTATCCAATCAATAAAATAATATTAGAATGGAAAAATAAATGAATTAATATTAATGGGATGATTAATTTTTATACCATGATAACTTTTTCATGACCAATTATAATATTTCTACCCTTGCAAGAGTGGCGATGTTCCAATACATCGTACAAAATAGGGAAGGTGTACACCAAAAACTATAATATAGTTTGTGTCACTATACCTATGTATAAATCAATGATACAATACTAAAAGGCTGAATTAATTAAATAATAATTATAATGAAACAATCATAATAAATAGTTTATCTAACAATTTATATCACAGTGTTCTACAGGTATCTAATAGAAAACATGTTATTATAGTATATAATTGCTTATATAGAACTTAATTTTTTATTTATTTTCAATTTTTCCACTAATATATTGAATTAGGAGCATAGATATATGAATATATATCATTATAATATGTATCATATGTTATTAAAAATGAAATATAATTCATTTTAGATATTGATGTTGTGGGTGAGATGATTTAATTGTACATGGATATCAACAAGAAAAAGTAAATGATTGCAAGGGTAAAGACAACCAAAATGATAGAAAAAACCATTATGAAAATATATTTTCTTATGAGTGATGAATAATAATGGGTAAGAGAAAATTAATATTAATAATATAATAATAGATTTTTAATGAGAAAACACAACATTATTCCTTTAAAAAATGTATGGTAATTCAAAAGAATTTTTAAAGAGATGTGGAGCTAAATTTATGGAAACACATTTCTTTTTATTTACCTTCCTTAAGAATTAGAATAAACCCTTTATATAATAAATTGTGTATGATATTGGGGTAAAATTGTCATAAGTAGTATGGAATCCATTCCACACCAGTCTTTATGAAGGAAACAAAGACAACCGACTTCATTAGTGAAACAAAATTACTGTTCAACAACATTAATTATCCAAGTAACTTTTACAAGATTCTTCAGAGGAATAATGTAACATAGAATGTATTGAATGAATAATTATTTCTATAATTTTTAAATATTTATTAATTATATATCAATTTATAAAAAAATATTTCATCTTTCTAATAGCATAATTGACAAAAAATAGTTTGTTTCTTCGAATCCATATTTTGGATGCCAGAATATATATACTAAATAGTAATATACTATTCATATTTTTTCAAATATGTATATTATAACAAAGAACATGTAGTAAAGAGAATAAATATGAATAAATATATTATTTTACAAAAAATTATAATTTTTTAACATTCATCCAATATATTTTATAGGAATAAGACAATAAAAAATCATGTTTTACTTATAGAAGTTATTTTGTAAAAACGTTTTATAGACTTTTATTAGAGAAAATATTTTAAAACTAAACATTGAAACATTGATAATATTTTTAATGAAAAAATAAACAACATTTTAGAAAATAAAATATCAAAACATACTTTGGGTGAATTATTGGTATTTATTGAGTAGTTTCTAATGTTGTTGAGTAGTTAAAAATGATGATTATTAATTTAAAATATCATTTTCGTCAAATATATTTGAAAAGAAAATTTTTTTAAATATTTTTAAAAATATACTTTTATGAATTTTATATCAATTAAACCAATTTTGTTCATTCAAATCCATTTCATATTGAAAATTTATATACAAATAATGTATACATTAGAACATATTGAAAAAAAAATTTGTCATCTCATCGACGAAATTATTTCTAAAATAATTTCATCTATTGATGTGATTTGAACATGGAAAATATTATTCTATATTTTTATTAATAATAATATAGAATTTAAAATAATTATACCTTATTTTTCAATAAAAAAAATATTCATGAGACAAACTAAAATTAATTAAAATGATTTATTTAAAAACAAGATGACATATAGGTAAACAATTAATCAAAATATTTAAAAATGTCCGTAAAATTTTCCAAAACTCATTTTTGGTAGTTATTTATAAATAAATTCCTCATGTATAGAATCTAATGTGTTATTTATGCCTCTGGGTAGGTAATATCATGGGGACCAACACATTATTTTCCAAGATTCGAAGTGTATCTTCTCCCACTACAATAAAAAGGCAGTCAACCTTCCCATTTATATAACACATATAAATTTATTCTTCTCATCCAAAATCATACCAAATAGTATTCCAAAATATATATTTTCATCATATATACCAAACATTGGTGAGAATGAAATCCTTGGAAGTTCATTAGTTTATTCCGAAAGAATTTTACAGAAATTGAGGTAACCGTCATCAACAATCTCTTTTATTTTATTTCATTCTAAAACCATAAAATAAATCACATTCTTAGATTATATAATCAAATTATTATCCAAAATATATTGATATTTTTTTATGTTATGGATCCACACATCACATAAAATCACATTCATCAAAGGAGTAATGAAAGTAACATTCTTGGGTTTGGAGGAATACCACGTTGTGAAATGAGGTCATTTGTTTTTAATTTACCACCAAGCATTGTAAAAAAATTATGATGGAAAAAATTATTTTAAATTATATATATATATATATTGTGATTTTCTAATACTTAAGGAATTAATATAAACACACATCATAGTGTTTTACAATTTGGATGAATAAGATACCATTATTTGTGGACATGTGGATTGCCACCTCCTTATATCAATATAATACATTCACAGATTACTTTCAATGTATTGATGACAAGTTTAAAAAATATGGAATAAGTAAAATATATAAATTATATTCATAACATAAATAAAATTCAATCCTAATAATAGATCTTTGTTTTTAGTACCCTTTAACAAATAGAAAAATGTGATAACATCGTTCCTGGATATTTAGACCACTCCCTCGTTGACACAATGCTATTATAATTAGATAAAAATAATTATATATATAAGTATATATTATTAAATAAAAATATATTTATGATATAATTATAATTATGGAATGATACGTGGAACACAATATCTTTTCATAAGTGTCATTGAGAAATGTGAATCAAACTTATGAGAATGTATACAAAAATGTATAATGTTAAATAAATATAATGATAAACCTGGAAATTTTTTGGTTCAGAATAAATGAAAAACATATGTCCATTAATCACGAAGACAAATACTCACATGAATAGTTAGACTCAAGGTAAGGGGCTTGGTCTCAATCTTTTATCATTATAGAATATTTAAATATTTCACCCCCAATATATTTTATGAGGTTCATATAAAACGTCATTTAAATATAATTTTATGAATTTATTTATTCTCAAATTATTAAATATTTTTTTAAAATGTTATTTATATAGAGATTATGAGTTAAATATTAAAATTTTTATGGGACACATTGAACATTTAATGATTTAATTTTAAAATCATTTCATCAATGCTATTATTCTTATTATTATTTTCCATATTTATTTATATTGATATAAATGTATTATAACAAACATTTTATTTTTATCTTTTATTTAATTAAATAGTCCTCTAAATGAATCTTCATCAGGTTTTATATGTAATGCTTTGTTGAATGAAAAAATTTTTTATCATACATTAAACAAACAAAACAATATTGAGTATTACTCCACTGCGACTATTACTTTATTTCTCTATCCCATTAAAATAATAAATTTTTTATCAAATGAAAATTATTCTTTTCATTTTTTATTTTTTTCCTTGAACATGGGTTTTTAAAATTGATTGATTATTACAATAACTTGAAATTTTTTATCATGAGTGAAATGATAATTTTTGAGTGAGTTTTTTATATTTCATTTTATTATATGTCATGAATATATAAAAATGCTTAAAAATTTATTGTGTGGTTACACAAAATTCCAATGAATGATAGTTCTATTATAAACAAATTATTTGTGGGTCTATTATAGACCTCTAATGAATTGGGTATTGATGTAAGTTGTACGGATATTCCATTTATAATAGTGAAATTTATTGACATAGACAACATGTATAATCCATTTATATAAATGTAATGAATATTAATGTACCAATATAACATTATGTAATTTATATTAATTTAATGGGTTTTATAAATATATTGTGATTATAAAATGGGTATGTAATAAGCATAATTACAAACAAATGTAATGAGTACTTTTTATGGGTGAAATGTAAAACGATATGTTAACTTTTACATGGTTTTTAATAATTATCATTGGACTAATGGTTTCCCTAATTTTGTTTCCAATTATTGATATTTTTTCTCATCAAAATATTTGAAGGTTTTTCATAGGATTTTAGTTTGAGTAATGGATTGGACGATGTGAGGTTGAATGTTGTGAAGATTGTTTTCAAAAATATATCATTAATTATTTAAAAGGATTTGAATATTAGCAAATGGGTAATGTTCAGAAGTATCCTCATTATATTTTTTTGGTTTTGTTTTATATGATTTATTACTTAATTATTTAATACCCAAAACACATAACAGATCCGAAATATGAAATAATAAAATCAGTTGACTAGAAAACATTTTTACCCAATGATAAATATAGGGGCTATATTGTATTTATTATATGGAGTCTTAAGAATGAATTGATGAGAGTATAGAGTTAATAGAATTCCATTTGAATATGTTTATTTATGGTTATGTTATAATGATATAGAATTATAATATTATCCTATTAGTTTATCTAATGATTGTTTTTTCTGAATGGTTTTATAAATGGAAAATAACTATGATATAGTGGAAAGGCATAAAGAAGAATATATACGTCCAAATCAACATCCTATGATCATGGGAATTTTTGTTAAGTAGTTTATTTTAGTTATGTATTAACTTAGATATGATATAAATGATGGTAGTTTTTGTGCTAGGGATAGATTACATCTAACATCATGGAACAAGACAATAGTGGTGCATTTAATGCAATAACACCCCTGTTATTTAGAGGACCATTTAACCCTGTTCTAGACAAAATAAGGATTAAATCTCTATAAAATATGTTTGATGTCATGTGTTATTCAGATAACAAAAAGGATCGCTTTCAATTTGTCATTTTTAGATGAATTTAACTAGTAGTGGTCAATAGAAAAAAATATTAAGGGCAGTGATTATATTAATTCCTTATAATGTGATTAATTTATGAAAATTTTCCTAGAAAAATATTTCCTTATTGTTGTTCAAATTATGATGGAAAAAAATTTCTTTGCATTTTGAAAAAAGAAGGATGATTCGTTGGCTAGATATGAAGAAAACATCACTCAACTTGCGTGGTATGTCCTAATTTTCATCAATGATATTAATTGTAAGATAAATTAGATTTAATCAGTATTAAATAAGAGCTTTCAAATTTCATTAGATCTCATTAATTTAATTGTTATGAGAAACTTGTTCAGTGTGTTGACATTGTAGAAATAGATTATTCTAATGATCATGAATCCCATGAAAATGATCAAAATAATATGATGAGTTTTTAAAAAATGATAAATAATTCATTAAATAATTTTAGTGTCATGGAAACAAAATTTATAGCCTCTGAGTTATGTTGTGAAAATCATCTTATAGAATTTTATTCAAATTATAGTATGTGATTCTGATGTTTTATGATTGTTCATATGTCTTGTGACAACATGGGATATGATCAAACATGAAATGAAACACCTATATTATTATTTTTTATTTGAATTGTGCTGATAAATTATTCTAATTATTGTCCAATGATGATTACCCAGGGCAGAGACTATCAATATCAAAAGAAAAAGGGTGCAGAAAAATCGTTTTCTCCAACTACTGTTGATTTTATTCTATAAAAATAACTATTCAAAGGTATGTTACCTTTTTATTTGATTTATTAAAATGTTTTGTTGGTTTCTATATCATCACATTCATTCAATCCTCAGAAATGTTCACGAAATGTTGGATTATCAAGTCATGATATTAAAATAATAGTTTTCATAAATCTTATGGCTGGGTGTATTAGATTGACTATTTTTTTAAAATAATATTATTTTTTTCATTAGAGGGACGATATTTTCTAGAAATATTATTGAAATTTGTATATTTGAGTTTAAATAATTTTATGAATATATTGGAATTCAGTTTAAAAAAATATAATACAATTTTAAAGAAAATAACATTTTATTAATTTATTTCAAACCTCTAATAAGATACCATAAAGATTAAAATGTGATTAAAAATTGTAGTGAATGTTCTATAGATCATGTGGTGGAAAATAAATAAGAATTTTTTATTATTCAAATCCAACTAGTAAATCAATTTAAGGATTTTTTAATTTATAATTTTTCTATTATTATTCATAATCAGAATATTGATTTTACTATTAATTTAATTCTTGAATATAATCCCATTTTATAAACCCCTTATCGAATTGGTAGAGTAGATGTTCTGGAATTGAAAAAATAGTTTAAATAATTTCATGATATACATTTCATTCAACCTAAACCATTTCATATATGGTTTTCGGGTTTTATTTATGAAAATGAATTTTGGTTCCACAATACTTTTCCTTGATTATAGATAATATAAAAAAACTATTAAGAAAAATATACATTACCTCAAATAAATGAATTCATTGATTATTATTATAGTGATTAGTGTTTTTCAATTATTCATCTAAAGCTCAAGTAACATTAGATGAAGGTGAAGGAGTACGAAATTATGAATACATCATTTTAGATGCAATATGGGCATTATATCATGTTTTTTATTCCCTTTCGGTTATTTGATGATCCTACTATATTTATAAATATTAAAAATCTAGACATCCATTATTTTTTTGATCAGTTTTTTATTGTGTTTATAAATGAAATTTAGGTATATTAAAAAATGAATAAGGAAAATAAAAATAATTTAAGTATTATTTTGTAATCCATAAAATAAAAGAAACAATTAATAATGTTAAGTAATATTTATTTTTTGATGAAAAAAATTTAGTTATTGGAAATATTGTTCCAAAATATGGTATATATATGGATGTTATTGAACCTTTTTAATAGTGTATGTGTCTTACCAATGCCATTTGAATTCACTATTTTCAGGGTATAATAGTTTATTACCATCAATTTATTGAAATATTCATCAATTTGTCTAGGCCATGAAATTTTTTTAAATGAAAGGGTGTTAGGTTTATATATATATATATGATAATGTGATGTTAATTTTTATGAAATGAAATAAAAATTGGTCAACAGCCTAGATTATCACCTTCCTTAATGAAATGTTTTTTTTCTTCCGAATTGATGCTTCATGCAAATTAATTTTTTATGTCCTGATTTATACTGATAATTTAATTTCCATTGCTTCTTTTCTAATTTAACTAATTATGAAAAATAGCATACAATGTATTGGGAAATATCTATTGTTGTGTATTCATTTAAAATTTCACTTCATCATATATACAGAGTGAATTTCATCAAATATAATGATCATAAATGTTCTAGGTATATATTCAATCCAAAAAAGTTGTACATAAGACAAAAATGATAGAAGGAACTTATAATGGATTTTTATTTCAAGATTCATTATCATCTTGGAAAACCAAAAAAGTGGCTGATGCCTGGAGTTGAAAATGTAATGTTTATATAACCATTTTACATTTTTAATGTGACCCGTTGGTTTATGATTTGATGTTTATTATCAAAGAAGTTGTGGTTGAATGGATATCCATTGTTTTGAAGTAGGTTTTACTGAGATTGACATTATCACAATGAACTTGGATTTCTCAAAAGGTAGATCAATCATTCAATGTTATGGTAGGATATATTAATAATGGTATTTTACATAATTTTATTACCGATTAATAAGGTGGTGTAGGATTTGGATGAATGTTATTTGTTCCTTAAGATTCACATTAGAAAAAAAAATTTGACTGACGCTCAAAGTTCTCAATTTTTTATTCATCCAGACATCCCTAAGATATAGTGATACCACCAAGAGTATTATTGGTACGATAAAATGAATATATATATATATATATATATTTTCTATGATTTGTTTGATATTTCAATATTTTAATGTAGATTGATAGAGGTTGAATGGGATTATTTAACCTATTTTGGTGGAAAATTGGAAATGAGAGAACATATAAATGGATTTCATGTTAGGATTGTTAATGGACTATAAGGATCAATATCCCAGGATCACAAATAAATTTTTAAAAGGACTTTAGAATTTGTTGGTTATTGAATTAAATATTAGTAAATCATTAAATACTCCCTCTTATTGATAGTCTTAGAAGAAAATGAAAAACATTGAATATAAGATTCATTCATTCACAATCAATTAATTGGGATTTTGGGATCAACATAGAAATTTGTTTGAGTTGACAATTAATTATAGTTTTATTTTCAGTATACTGATTTCACACCAAGGTGAATTACAAGCCAATTAGCATTGAAAACCTGCATATTATGTTCACATAGTAGAAATTATGTTAATGGGGCCGCATTTGGTAGTTGAAATGAAAGATAAAGTTCAGTTTATTTAGTGACCGATGAGGAATTATCCTAGGTTGTAGAGAGTTTTATTGTAGATAAGTTTTGGAAATATCTTTATTCTGAAGTAGGTTATCATGAAATTCTAAAATATTCTCTATGGAAAATGTGATGAATTTTTGTAAGAATGTGAAGATAATTTCATTGGTTCATTGAACCATATGAAATCATGGAGAAATTGCATCGGTTTATTATTGAGGGGATTTACCTACCTATTTATCCTAGGTACAAAACATATTTAATATTTCAATATTTAGGATGTATGTACCTGATTCATCTCATGTTATTTGTCTGAAGTAGTTCAATTGTAAGAGAATACTTCTTGTAATGAACAAAAAGGTCGGGTTATTGACCACATAGAGATTTTGTTGTGGGTTATATAAATTAAAAATATTTTAGTTTTATAGAAAAAAAATATGGTTTCTAAGTAAACATGGGATTCTGAAAATTTCATAATGGATTAATATCCCTCTTTATTTGAAAATTGAAGAAAATTTTGAAGATAATACTTTGAAATGGGGGAAGGACGTAATATACAATATAATAATAGAGTAAGCCCTTTTCTAATTTTTTAAATATTATTGGAATATATTGCAATTTTATAACCAATGAAACACTTATTATAGTATTGTTAATGAAATGAAAAAATTAGTTTTTTTCAAAAAAATTTTTTATACAATACTGAGTTATACAAAATAATAATATGCGACTGAAATTAAATTTTATTATGGTTGTTATATCCTAATAATTTTATCAATGGGAATTAATAGTACTAAAAATATATTTTTATACATGTTTATAATATTTCTTACATCCATACAATATATGTAATAGGTATATGAAAAGAATAAATCCATTTTATGCTCTAAATATATATTTTTTTGAAAAGTTTTTTTATCACCTATTAATAGTGCACAGATATTAAAAGGAAATTTTCCCAATTTTATAATTTTAATATGAAAAAATAAACATTAATTTTGAAATTATAATATCAAAACTATCTTGGGGTAAATATTTGTTAATTTTCAGAGAAGTTTCATATATTGATGAATAATGAAAAAAATGATTTGTAATTGGAAAAACACTTTCCTCTAATTTATTTCTATAGTAAAATTATTTTTTTAAATGGTTTTAATGTATAATTAGATAAATTTTATATAATATAATGTAATCTAGATCATTTCAATCAATTTTAAATTGAACTTGTTAAAAAAATATAGCATATTTTTTCATGTAATCACATTAAAACATTGCTTTTTCGTCCTAACATCGAGTTAAATATTAATTTAATTTATGCCATATATGTGGAAGAAATTTTAAAATGTGGTTTCCATATTTCTAAACACCATGATTTATAATTTCTACTATGGTTATCATATTTTTCAACCAAAATGTTGACTGATAAAAATATAAATTAATTTCAACAATTTTGGTAAATAGAAGATTATGTAGTTTTTAATCATTAAACCTAAGGTATAAAATTTTCTTTGTAATTTTATTACAACATTATTATGCCTATATTGATACCTTAGGACCTATTTTATATAATTGTTTTATATTATCCAATTATTTGGTAAAAACATGGGAAACTCACAATTATATTTAAAAATACCATGTGTGTCTTATCCCTCTACTATAAAATGGCACTCACACTCCCCCATTTATTTTCAATGATCAAGACTTATGAAATATCAAAAATATGAATATATAATCTCCATAAATATTTCAGGTAATCCCAGAATACATTCATTTGGATGAAATCATTCAAAGGGTTCCCTTTGGTGCAAACTTAAAGGATTTACCCAAAAAGAGGTAACACTATTCAAGGATAACTATTATTATATTTATTTATCACAATATTAAATTATTGTTGTTAAATTGTTAAATAATATAATAAAAACCATAAATATAGTTATATTTTTATATGTTTTGTGTTTTAGAAATACTTTTTCACACATACATCAAATGTGTAAATAAATTACCGTTCATGTGTTTGGAGGACTACTGCCTCAAGATATAATGTTGACCATTTATACACTACCATATATCATGTTTGCTAAATATGATGGAAGAAATATATTTATATTATATATTTAAATATATTATAATTAAGATTTATTAATTTTTATGTAATTTTATTATACACAAACAATAATGTATTCTATTTTATGTGAATACAATTCCATCATTTATGGATGTGTGGATTACCGCATCCTCAGTGTGATTTGATTTGTTCATTCCTTATATAGAATATATTAAGGATGCGTTTAATAAATATATGTGACATAAATTAAAATTATATGAAATTTAAGACATAATTACCTTTATTTAAATAGTATATATCATTTTCATTATTTCCCTTTCACACAAAGAAAAAGTGCCAATGTCTTTCATAATCGTGCAGACTCCATCCTCATCGACGCGATGTGATTAATTTTTCATAACAAGAATACTATATATAAGTATGTATTCAAAAATAAAAGAGTATTTATGATATAATTATCAGTATTGAGAGATAAATTTTACATACTTTCTTTTTATAATGATCATTGAGAAATGGAAACATTACTGATGAATACGTAAGACCTATTGTTCTCTTATTTTAAAGTTGGTTGATTTTTCATAACCATCATAAAATATTGGTTTTAAATGTATAATTTATGTATAAAATATGTTAATAATATAATTATTATTATTCACTATATGTTTTAGTGTTGACCAGTTTTACTATATTTTACCTACCAAAGTCGTTTTTGTTATATAAACCAAATATTTTCAAACACGGAACTTAAACATAATTACTTTAGTAGCTATACAAAAAAAATATATTATGTTAAATAAAAGAAATTATAAAATCTAAAAATTTTATTTTGAATGTAAATTATTAACATATTTTTATAATTCAAGAAGATAAAGAAACACACAGTAATTCAGACACAAGGTAAGGGATTTCGTCGAACAAACCATTCTTTTATGAATATTTTGATGTTATACACCGTCATGCACGAATGGCATGAAGGACTTCTTTTTTTTATTCATTTTTGATAACTTCCCTTTAATGGGAAGAGGGGGAAACCATAAAAGGCTTGTCGGATCTATGATTACATGGCCAGTAGTCTTAAGAGATTACATGACCCTAAGTTTATACGGAATTCAACAAGACTATCTACAAGAAATTTCCCCTCCCTTGGATCTACAACGTGATAGTAGCACTCCACCTTCGGATGGCCGTATGGCTAGGATTCCTGTGTAAGCACATGCTAGTCCTAATGGCATAACCATACCCTTTCATTTTGAAAATCCATTTTTCTCTACTCTGTTGAGTGCACCTGCATTGAATCCTCTTTTGGGGCTATTCCTTTTTAGTAGATTCTGCCTGGGGAAAATGCTTGTGGCCCAAAGACCTTGAGGTGGCCCGAAGGCCGTAAAGGTGGCCAAAAATCCCTACTAACTCGAAGGCCTGGGTGTCCTGAAATCTTTAAGGATTATAAGCCCAAACCTATGGCCCATGGTGAATAGTTCAAGATACCACTGTACCGATCAGAATCTGCTACAATAACTACTAGAGTTCCTTCTACAGTACCACAACTATGTACAGTTCTACTACAGTACCTTCATAGTGCAAAGTTCAGCTATAGTACCCACATAGTGTGTAGTGCTACTACAACAATGCTATAGTTCCTGCAGTAGTTCCAACTACAGTACCCCCCCCCCCTCCGAAAAATGCCTCCAACGAGTTTTAAACCACGAACTCGTGGATACACTTAAGGATACCTCACCAACTGGGCTGAAGCTCATGTTATTATACACCCTCAGTTTATTAAGTGTATATGTAGACTGATGGACAAATAATATCTTGAATATAATTACTCCCATGTTATTTTATTTTTTGGTTAAATGTTATTATTTAATGGGGATAATGACATTAATTTTTTAAAGTGGTATGAGGCACTATGTAAGGTTAAATATTAAATACCAAATTTTTTCCTCTAGGTCAATATTCTTGATATTATATTTAATATATATTAATATGGATATGAAAGGATTAAAATGTAATTTATTTCTTTTTAAAATTTAATTTATTTATTTTCAAAAGGAATCCTTTTATTATTTTATTCTGATATTTTTGATTAATGATAAAATAAATGATCTATTCTAAATTCACACATCGACCATGACATTTAAACAACTATTAATATTAAATTATATCTTGTTCTCCCTGAAATCCAACATTATTTTATAAATGGAAATACATATTTTGCATTTTTTGGATGTTATGTTATCGAAAATGAGTTTTTAAATTATACATATTAATTCAATAACAATAAAATTATTCAGATGATTGAAAATGAAATATTTTTAGTGGTAGGTTTAGAATTTCATTTTTCATATGTCATGATTATATAATAGTACATGAAAATTTTAGGGGCGGTTTCATGGAGAAACAATGATGGGTAGTTCCATGATAATCCATCTATGAGTGGGTTTGTGAGAACCCTTCAATGCATATGGTATTGAGGTCAGTCGTATGAATATTCTATTTGTAAGATTGAAATTTATGAAATTTTAATTCATGGTAATTCCACAATTGAGAATGATAAGTATAATAGTAACCCATGGTAAATTATTTGTGTGTCATATTCTTGAAATGGGTGTTAAGGTAATCTTTTGATCGCTAAAAGGGTATGAAATGTTCATATTTTGAACAAAAAGTATTTAATACCTTTTAATGGTGAAATTTATTACATTATGATAATGTTCCTTTGGATTTTAATCTTTATAAATGGAAAAATAGATTTAGTATTTTTTATATCTATTACACATATTTTTATGCTCATCGCACAATTTTTAATATTTTAAGTGGATTAAAGGATGATTAATGGATTGGAATGGTCAAGTTGAAATTCATGAAGAGTATTAAAAAAGAATCATTAATTATTATAAATGTATTAGATTACAGTGAAAATTGATACTATTCAGAAGCATTAAAATTTTATTTTACACTATTGTAATATATATTTTTTATCCTAATTATCTAAAAATCTAATAATAAAACAATAAAAAAATGTGAAAGATAGTAATTTCCAAAAAAAATCAATATTGTGTACTAGTTATGGCCAGACCCTTATAAAAACATAGGTAAAACCCATTATGAATGGTTTTGGATTGGAGATATAGGGTATTATATGTGGTTATTTATAGGAAATAATGTGTGATTGTTAATTAACTTCTAATCCTATTCTAGGTTCATTTTTTTATTGAAAAATATTATACCATTGCCCCCCATTATATTAATTCATGAAATTTAAAATTTATGACAGGTTTTACGACATTAAAATGATTGTGAAAAAAATCCAATAAATTGTGAATGTTTTTACATGAAAATATATATATTTTCATAGAACTTTGTTTCTGAAATACTAAAATATATTTCTGGACTTTTAATCATAAATATCTTTTTTCAAAAATAAATATTAATATATTATAAAAAAATTTAATGAAAAAAATTTATTTTTGGAATCCATTATATAATTTAATAATTCATCTATGCAGTAAAATATATTATTAATTACCACCAAATAGACATATTTCATTCTAATATTTACTTAAAAATTTTAGTACCTTTAAATATTATGAAAAACATACTATTTCCTAAATTAGTTGTGTTGTTCAAAAATATGAAGTCCCTTTTATGAAAAAAAATATATTTTTAAAAATTTGATATTTAAGTAAATTTCCTAGATTGTCTTAAAATCATGCATTTTATTCTATAAATTTGAAAAAATTATTTTTATAAAATTAAATGTAATTTTAAGGACTGTCTTTTTACTTAATAATTTATTTATAAATTAATAAAACATATTAATAATTCGTAAATATATAATTTAAAAATGATTTTTAGTATCATTTTTTAACATGAATTTTTAGGGTAACATTAATATTAAAATTTCCATATAGTGATGTTACAATTATAAAAATATGACTCCAAATTGATAGATTCCATTAGTAATCCTTACCTCTTAAAAGTCTTATTACTCATTATATAATCACGTAACTATAACATGTAAAATAATGTATATACTTCTCTTTTTTATTACAATTTATCTATTTCATTTTAAATTTTATTCATAATTGGTTTTTATTTTATATATCAATCATTTTTCTTAGAGTCTCATCCTAGAGAGTTTTGTATTTTATTATGAACCTATGTTTTATTATTTCTTATATATCTAGTAATACTCATTAAAGTGAATGTAATTTTATAGTTTTTTGTTCAATTATAATGACTAGATAGTATAATGTGTGTAATTACCTTGTTATTATGATGATGTTTTTATTTGGTATAATATAATCACAGTTCATATATGACATCCATGTTTTGGAAGATAATAGATGTGACATACTTTATAAAACTATGTCATAATTTATAAAAAATAAGGTAGATGTTATCATTGAATCCATACATTGAAATTGAAAATCCATCCATATATATATATATATCATGCAAGTGTTATAATAATCTATACATTAAATTCTAGAAATGGGTAAATTCCAGCTAAAAATGAAACACCCCCTTAGTGATTCATTATCATTGAATGGTTATTTATGGTGATACTCATAAAATGATTTATTTGACATTTCTACTATAGACTAATAACTAGCATAGTTATTCCAAAAAAAATTATATTGTCAAGAATAATAAAAATTCTATTATGGGATCAATCACCTTTAATATTACAAAAAAGTATACTATATTGTATTCTTAAATAATTCTCTTTTATAATTGAATCATTATCCTCTAATAAATACTCTATTACAAGGTATCAGTATTACATATCTATATATAGATTTTCAATCCACTAATATTTAAAAACATTCTTAAAAACATGTATTTATACTATCGAACAATAATTTTAATATTCATTTTATAATTATTTCAATTTTAATAAATTATAAAATAATTCTTAACACGAAATAATAAAAAATAATAAAATTATACAAAATATTATATAGTGACCATCAATCTAATATTATGTAAATATCAACTTATTTATTATGATAAATAATCATGAATATCTAAGATAATTTAATCCATTTAATTAAAATATTTATTTATATAAGAAATTAAATAATCCAAAATAGATCCTCAAATCATTGTAAATTGTTTTCATCATAAATAATCTAAAAACATCTACTGTTTTAATTAAACATTACAAACATGAAAATTAAAAATATAATTCATATTTTGATTCACATATATAAATTAAAAAGTTTATATGTAATAAAAAATTATTTTTATCTTACGTAACATATTTAAATGCTTCCAGATTGCGTTTATATTCCTAAATATCATTTAAAAACTCCAATTGAACTAATACAAATTCCATGTAGCTTGTGAAACACTTTTACAAAGGATAAAACAAATCAATTTTCAACTTACTCACAGTCTCATATACTATTACAATGTGAGTGTGAAATATTTTTAATTATTAAATATTTTTTTAATATTTTTGAATTCCTTAATTTATGTTTTATGTGAAGTTTAATTTCTAAAAACTATTATATATTATATAGAAATATCAACTCACCATTATATATCTCTTATAAATCAAATGTGATAAATTTATTAACATTATAATATTTATATCAAACTCATATTAGGATCAATAGATTTTATCTTGAAATATAAACCTAAATATGGATTAAATTAAATAATTTATATTTTGATTCAATTATTATAAATTTACTAATGTTTTATGAATCTCAAAATGATCCTTGAATAATTTCCATAACGAACCTAAAATCATGAAGATCCTTGATGCATCAACATAAGACTCATAATTATTACTAGCATGTGATTCCATCTGTATAACTTGTTTTCTCATCACTAGTGATCAAAAAAGTATAAAATTAGAATTAAAATTTTTACATATATAATGAAAAAAATCAAAAAAAATTAGTGCATACAATTTTCCGTCATTCCAAGAATTCTTATATATTCTCAATTAATATATTTTGGAACATCATCCACCCTAATAAATCAATTTTCAATAGTAACTTTATAATTTTATTGGTTGATAATTAATGGGTATAACCAATTTATAAGATAGAAAAGCATCAAAATGATTTTAAAATCCATTATTTTATTTAATTCAATCTTCAATCATTGGACCATTTTCACACCCTAAAAAGTCACCGATTTATCCCTCTTATTGATAATAAATTAAATTTGTGGAATTATTATGATACTATTCCATGAAATAATTTCTAGGGATATTATTCTCACTAGAAAACAAATTATAATTCTCTCTATCTTTTTAAAACATTTCAATGATTCTCCTCATTTTAAACATAATCGAAATAATAAAACAGATTGTAATAATTTTTCTGTTATCTCACACATCAAATTTATATGTCTTAAATATATTACTCTACTTTTATATTGATATAAAATTTCATGAATTATGGTTTCACATTTAATATTCATCATTCCCTATAAAACTATTTTTGCATGTATTAATTTATTTTACTAGAGTGTAATTTGATTGCTTCTCAAAAAAATATAAGGCATTATTTAATCCATTTTAAAATAATATTAATGAATATTACTATCGCAACTTGTGAATACGAAATTTATTAAATAAGTATTATATATCAATAATTCACTATTTTTCTAATAAAAATAAAAAATAAAAAATTTGTTCATCCCCTCCCCATCAAATGTATAATCCCTTTTATAATCGACATAAAATACATATAACATCTAAAAATAGAACATTTTTTTAAATTAAAAAATAAATAAATCTTTCTATGAGTGAGTAAACATCCTTTGTTCTCATATATTAAATTAGGTATAAACTATGTCCCATTGAATAATAATTTAAATACTCTTCTTCAACAATAGAATATTACATACTGAAGTCATTATAATGAAATATTTTTTAGCTGCTAATAAATGTAAATATATTTCATTATAGAAATATTCTTTCTCACTACTAAAAATGGATTTATCTTCACTCGTATAAAAATAAGAAGCTTATGGGATTTAATATTAAATTTAGATTGGTTATGTGACTTTTAATAGCCAAAATCTAGTTAGTAATGGATTATTTGTGAAACTTTTGGTATGAGAAAATTTCCTCCATATAATAACATAAATAACTTATGATTATATAAAGCAGTGGAATAAAAAAAATCTTATTCATTCTTATCTATTCATCACTACTAAATCTAGTCAATCACTATATAAATATTATCCAAAGGGACCAAAAAAATAAAAAATATTTCATATTAATACACCCCTTATAATTTCAATACTTCATTATGAATATTTAACTAATATTCATCTATAGGAAAGAAATATATATAATGTGAAAATGTTATTTATTCAATTATACATTCATTTAGATTAATGTCGATGAGAATTTTTAGTCAAACAAAAAATAAAATACTTTCTTGAATTGTGTTCATATCATTTTATCATGGTAAATATATTTTATTTAGAAAATATTATATATTTATAAAAATATAATGATATCTATAAAGAAAATATATTATTCATTTTTTTGTATTTCATTATATTATAATGTAACATGTATATCACATAATACAATCACTATATCCATAACTATGTGTATGTATTATTTTTTCATTTTAAAAAATCCAATATAAATTATAATAATGTTTATAACACTATGAAATGTTATATTGAAGCTTTATAAATCCATCACTATATATAAGAATAGATTTATCATTATCTGAAATAAAATAATTAATAAAAAATTATATATTTTTATACATGGAATAATTTTTCCTTGTTCAAGTGCATTTATTTAATAATAATTATTATAATGTTTTCTAAAACTTTTTTTAGATTAGTTAGGTTTCTAATGATTGATTAACCTATATTTACTCATATTGAAATAAAAATAACTCATATTCCCATGATCTATAATGTATTGAAACTGAAACCAAGAATAACTTAAAAAAATTTGATCATGCATACCTTACGTCTATGATCATAATTTCCACTATCTTAATAAATGTATTTGAAAAGTATAACTCTATGGAATCCATCATAAACCTTGATATATAGTGTATCCATAGGATGTAGAGTCACCTGATTCATGAGTGAGACACTCCATCATTCCAAGATATGTTTATTCCTCTCAATATAAAGGATATGGAAAAAAATGAATGATTCTGAGATATAGAGTATTATAAAGATGATTAAATGAACACATTCCAACCATATCTATGGTGCGAGCCTCATTTTTTAGGTCATGAAAATTTGAATGTAGTTTCGAATAATTTACTATATGGTTTAAAATTTTTCATATAATACCAATTTTTTAACAAATTATAGATTTTTCCAGTCATAATCCCATGCATTTGATCATATGCCTAATATCACTATTGGTAGTAAATATGTAAAAGATATGAAAATTATTCAATTAATGTTATACAACATTTTGAATCATAATTTTATACATGAATTGTATATCAGGATTTATACCAAATGACACATCCAGGTTATACAATATCACATCCAAAGTAGTGTCTATGATTTTCTTAAATCAATTCAAATTTTATATCAATAACATGACACTAACAATGAATTAAATTTACATATTTTTTACCATATGGAATAATTTAATTATATAATATGATGTAGAGATTTATAGACTATTTATATCAATATCCCACTTATATAGAAAAATCATATACATTGTAATATTTAAACTTTTATTATATCATATATAATTACATGTTAACACATATCCAAAAATCATTTTGGATGTCACTAAAATCACTCATGAATCTCATTTTTTAACCTCAATATTAATCATATAATATGTAATACAGTATGATTGTTCATCAAAATCACTACTAAGATAAAAATTATATTACTTTTTTTGGATCTCTCTTAATAAAAACTAAATCCCCATTTGTTCAACTAATATTTGTTACCCATTATAATTTGAAGCATTAAAAATGATATAAATTAAAAAATTAATTAATATAAGAAACTAAATCCCTCTAGAAATGTATTATGGAATTTATAGATAGAAGGGGATTTAGTGTGCTAATTGTCAATAAAATTTACGAATATACAAATGTCAACATCTTTCATCAATTAAATGAATGTATTTTCATATGTTTCCATTTTAAAATACGTCCATTAAGAATATGACATAGAGTATATCAGTCATAAATGAATATATGTACATTAATGATTCTATGTGTATGGACATTTCATTTAAATAAGTATATAAAATTTGATTCACATTTCATAATGAGAACATCACATTCCCTACCCTGAAAAATATTTTACATCATATGAAATATCTAGATACATGGATAAGATTTCACATTGAATCTTAATTGAGGGATAAGGTTTCATATTTCTCAAAAAAGTGGACATAACCCATATCTATTAGGAACAGATGATGTCATTATCATTATCATATAAAAACACCACTGATTATTTATTCTTTAATCCTTGATTATGAAATGTATCATAACATATCATTTCACATGTTAGGTATCTAGATGATCACGGGTATGGTAAAATAAAAATATATAACATGAACTAATAGAATAGGAAAAAAAAGGTGTATAAAACCCCATTTCATACTAATGGTGTTGTCTATCATGAAAAACACTTTTTTTTGAATCATGACCATATTTTCTATAGCAATGAAAACCTAGTCCTTATAATCACCAAATTTCATTAACACCTATTATACTTCATAAAAAACTTTAGTTAAGAATAACACGATTTTATAATTTGAGAGGATAGTCCACATATTATTTTCTCTATATTTTAAAATGTGGTGACAACTATTGATGATAACAAGATATATTTTATATTATTAACACTTTCAATAATATCACCAAACCCATACATAAGTTCTCATATACTCATATAACAAAATATAGATGTGTCTCCCAAACCCATGTCACCCAATACAGGCTGAGGAGTCTCTAAAGGACCTAAGGCATTCATTGTCATAAGCTTGTCGTGATAGTCCAGTGGGGTGTCTTAAATGGTTTGTATGGATAATATACACCTAATATCATATATCAATTAGATTATGTATATAAATGATAATTTAAAAAACCAGAAGAGAAATTAATATAATAATCATAAAATTAAAATGAATAATGATAATCATCATTAGATTCTATAAAAATAGAACATAATGCCAGACATTATTTATTAGTAATCATGATCTCCAAAAGTAGTTGTTTAATGTACAAAAGGAATCAAAAGAAAAAATTTGTAAAGTCTGAATAACTATAAAATCTCATATTGAATATCCCAAAATTTTCTCGAAACCAATCTTCACTAACCAACTCATTAATATTTCACAATGACTATTCATTTTACTAGACACCTCATCATGAATACTACACACGCCATATGATAAAGTTTCAATAGGTGATGCTAAACATTATATGAAATAACTAATTTTCCATTAACAAAAGTGTAGAATGCGTATAATGGAGGATGATTCATTAATAAATAAATGAATAAATAAACACAATCTTGTCATGTCATTATGATATAATAAGGCCACCACATAAAATGATCATACACACATAAAATCTATACTGAAAGGAATGTCTATAGGGGAAACAATATCATGGAAAAACCTTGGGCCCATGCCTCTCCAAAAAATCATAAAATATTTACTATGTCATACCATCCCCTAGATGATTGATAGGTCACCTAATTCAATTCCCTTTTTCTCATGGATTCTTTAGAGATAATATCATACAAACTGACCCGTCCTAATGATTATTGGGACATATTATCATCCCACTATCCCATCCTAAGTATATTTAAAAGTCCTAATCATACATAGATACCCATTCTAGGTTTTCATTTAATGTATATAAATATACATGATGGAATCATTTCCATTATTGGTAGGATAAATCCTAGATTAAGTCAATCAAAACAATTAAAATTAGGAAAATATATCAAAACAAGTTGGAAAACAACATAAAAATACCACATCTGTCTCAGACATACATTCCCGAACCAAGAAAATGCGGATACATCTAATTTTCAGTGTGTATATCTCAAAAAATCACCAAAAACCATGTGGAATCACCAAATAAATGGTGTAAAAAATTTCTCTCCATCTTTAAGGGGTCTACGAAATCCAAGAAGTAAAAAAATAATCCCCATAACACCACCTTAATTAGTCTTAATGCTGTATCAATTCACCACCATTACAAATATAAATATACATTGAGAATAAATTAAAATGTTTATAGGAATTTTACATAGGGCATGGAAAATCTAAAAAACCATAATGAACACCCTAACAAATCACACCACATTCAATTTCTAATATTATAAAAAATGTTATAAGTTTGGGTTTTGGGATTTGGGAAACTAGAGAAAACCAAAATAAACTAATATTTATGGGTAAAATAGAGTTAGTTATACTGAAAAGGGGAAACTATAATACATGGTTGTGTAATTATTGATTAATCATGGAAGAGATAACCAATTTCATTAAATGGGATTATACCATAATGAAAATCACATCACAAAGATATGGGTATGGAGGTGGGATGTTTATAGTAGGTTTTCATGGTGAATATATATGAAATCCACATAAAAAATATCTTATATAGATTTTTTTCTATGAATCCTCATTTAATGCAATTTATGATTGACAGAGAACATTGTTGGTTTGCTGAGTGGATTTTTATTAGTGTGATACTATATGTCACACTGTAAAATTATTCCTAGAGAATCTAATTTCATTCCTCCCATGATCCTCTAAAAATTATCCTCATTTCATCTGACACATTAAGAATCCCTCAAACATATAGTTACTCATGTAAATCACAAAAACACAACACATAATGTGATATAAAATTTTATAGTTGTTTTAAAATCCCATTTTAAATACATAAAATTCATGAAAAGTATCTATTATAGTATATCCAGGTTAACCTTAACTATCGGCCCAAATAACTAACTTATATGGTTGATATATTCTATTATTGAAACGACATACTAGGTCTCATTAATTCCCCTAAGACACAATACTATCATCCCACACTCCCTTAAAATTTTATCTTAAAATGATTCCTTCATATTGTTTCTCCGCATGTTTCTCCCCCATAATAACTTGAAAAATTACTTTGAAGCCCGATAATAATGTGGAGAAATATATTTTCATCCTGAATTAAGAAACAATATAGTGTTTTACACCCTGAACCTTGCCATGGAACACATTTCCTCCAATGAAACACATTTTCATTATACTTTAATTCCATATAGTCTTGTATAACGTTGCACATATCACTACACTATTTAATGACCCCTTATCACACCAAATAGAAATTGAAAAATACCCAGAAATGAATATCTCTCATTAATTGGTGTAGTTTAGTTACATACCTTAATATATGTTTACCACAATACGATAATCATGGTTTAGGTTATCCTACACATTATTACAGACATACAGTAGGGAAGTTTCTATAATACCAAACAATAAATATAGATCACATATTTATATTATAAACAATAAAAAACATTATAACATTCAAAACATTCACCAACATATTATCTTTTTGTATCCAACATCTATTAACATTTATAATTCTTCACACACAAATTTTTTCATTCATTTGTTTACAAAATCCCAATGTTTTATATAAACCCCTATAGCTTTTCAAAATAAAAAATTCCACAAGAATCATTGTCTATTTATTCCCATGTCACCAAACCATATAATACTGCATAGTTTCTAGAACCAAATGACAATCAATATCTATATATAATACATTTGGATCATAAAACTCTGCCAATATTTTCCATTTTTTGTATTGTGTCCATTTCCCTTTCATTGATCCGATTTTATAATTCCCAAATTCATAGATTCATAATTTAGTAATGTTCATCCTCTCAGGACCATTCCCATCAGCCTAGTAACCCTCCAACCAAGGTGATAATATAGCGTGTTATTGTTCTTGTGTCTTAACTACCCTTAAATTTTTATAGATACTACGAGTTTAATTCAGTGCTAACATAACATGTTTCATCTAAAAATTCCAAACATAGTTTTATTTACTAATACCAATTACATTATAATACAAAAAATGTTCTCTACAAAAACAACATTTAGATCATTGATCCCCATCTCCCTTGTTTTGTTCAATGTTCTTGATTTACTGTCCACTTATTTGATGCGATTTATATAAAATAGTTGTATTTATTATTTATCTATATGACTTATCTAAATTGTGTTTTTCCTCATAAAAAAATACTATATCACCCCAATATAATGTAGGATTAATACCCAAGGACATCAGGAATACATTTTATGATTAAAATAATGTTATATCTAGAATTTTGGAAAATTCCTATGTTCTAATCCTCAACTAACCTATTGGAAAATCATAATCCCCCCACAATGATTGATGAATCTACAATCAGACTCCCCATGGGTCATTAATCTAGCATTATCTATGTAAACATACAATACTGATATATTGATATAAAAATAATTTATATTCAAATTGGTGCTGACTGAGGGACCACCCAATGAAAAGATATCCCAGTACACCCAAAATTCTAGATGAAACTACCCAATTTCATTTCACACAATAATAAAATACTAACATGAAACCCATCAGCCAATAAAATACCATAATTCCATGGTTTCACAATCCTCTGAAGCAAGTGAACATTGAATTGTAAAATTATTCTCCATTAACATTAAATTTTATCACACAATAAGACCACCTTGGATTTTAAGGTCCTTCTATAAAAAAACAAGAAAAACCATATCACTATAATTACTAAATTTTATTTCAATGTCAAATCATCATTCTAACATTACTCCTTACATGATTTTTCCATCATATGAGTATACTAGAAATACAATTTATAATTTAAAATTTGTGTTCACAGGGTTAACAACTCTAGAATGTAAAAATTCAGAACATCTAGCTAATCTATATTCTAGAAACAATTCATTGAGAAATACTTAAGGACCATTAAATCATACTGAGTAGACACCCTTCAATATTGATACATCACATATAAATGAAACCTTCTCAATCCCAATCAAATTGATCATAACCTATTATGATATCTATAACCTATTTCATAAAATGTCACTCACCAAATGGATCAAATGAAAATTCACCTAATTTTGGAGATAAGGATAAAAATCCACTCACACACCACTCAAGGAATCCACTCTACTATTATAATATTATCTAAACTCAACCACTTATAATTTTTTATTGATAGTCTATGGAAACACCACCCAACAAAAACATGAAAATGATGTGTCATTGTCGAAAATTAAAACCCATAAGAAAACTAGAAGATGATCCTCATATAGCTCCCATATAACAATAATAACTATAATATATACCTCCAAACCACTCAGTCAAGTGTGATGCACATAACCATCACATGATAACTTCCAATGTTATACATCACCCTGAAGAGCCTAATACTAATCAAATATTGTAATAATTACACCAAAAAACCATTCCCAAACCCTCTTAGAGGATATTATCCTAAAAATGTATTCAATACACCTAAACTCACACCATGTCAAAATAATAAAAATCCAGACCCTTAGGATAATATTCATGTAAATATAAAATTTCATAGAGGATCCCAAAATTTTATCAGTGTTATATAAGAATATTCTAGTTTTAAAGTTCCAAATTGTTTTTACCATCATAATTAAATAGTACTTAGATCAATTTACACCTTTTTAAAAACCCATCTTCATATCACCAATTCAATGAAAACATTTTGTGAAACCACAATCAATCCATTCAAAACCCATTAAAATATACATACCCATTTCATTTTACAGAAGTTACGAATCATCAAATATTTTTCATCATTTGAAATCATTCACAGAAAACATATAGATCAACATGATTATAACCTAAATGATTCCAAATGTTCTATAAACCACTAATTTCTGATATGGGTAACCATTATTAATTTTACACTATTAATAGGAATGAATAAAATCATTTTCGAAAAACATTAAATTGTAAATATATTCAATGAAAATAATATATGTAAATCCATTTAATGTTTTTAATAAAAGTGTTTTTATGTCTTTAAATCCGCATTCAAAACATAATAAACCACCACATTATATGGGATGAAAACAAAAAAAAATTAATACTTACCTATATTCTAAAGGCCCCAGTCCATAACATCATTACCTGCACCTCAGACATAGTATTTAAAAACAAAAAATAACATGCCATTGAAAAATAAGTTAAATTTCACCAATAATGTATTTTGGAAAATACTAAATATTCGAATACTGATATTTTATGAATTTGATTCTCAAGTAGTCACATGAAAAAGTCTCTTGAGTACTTATTTTTCATTAAATTACAAATTTATTGAGTTTCTGATTACTATTTATAGGCTATATAAGAACCTAGGTCATATCTATAGGATGGATTATATGTTTATATCATGTATTTATAGGATTACATTAATAAGAAAAATGAAAATATGGGTTTTATTATAATCACATAAAAATAAAATGACATTATATAAAGAGTTTCATAGTTGAAAATTATAGTGTATTTTAAAAAATATATGATAACTATTTGAAATTTTATATGATACTACACAACATGATAACATCCATGTTCCTAATTTATTATTAGGTTTTGGTGAAATATTTTATTTTCGGGTTAACCAAGGTCTTGGTTAAAAATATGTTATAAAATAATGCCCAATGGACTAAAACATTCATAAAAATAATGCGTCCATGTTTAGTCATGATAAAATAATTTATGGAATTTTATAAAATTCCAAAATCCCAAATTTTTATAAAGGGGATATTTATATGTTTTAATCAGATCAACAAAACTTAGGCACTAAAAATTACTCATCAATCAGGTCAAAATTAAAAGGTATTTCAAATAAATACATAAAAATTTATTATACATCGAAAATTAAAACTAAAAATAATGTTATACAACAAACCATTGGATAATTAGGTCTTTTAACTCTCTATCTAGATATGTAGCTCCATTTCAATGATCTATCATAGTTTATCCCTCCGTTAAGAGGAGGAGGAAAGTCATGTGGAATCTAGATTTGATCCATGATATCTCATTGAGGATATGTTCCTCAATAACCATTAAATATTGTTGGGGACAACATTTGGACTACTTGATATGACACCATTAAACTAAAAAACATGTTTGAGGATCCTAATGTTTTAATTTTTAAGCAATATGGATGGTGGTTTTGAGGAAACATATTTTTGGATACCTATTATTTCATGGTTTTGGGTGGCCAAACATTCTTTTAACATACCTAAAAAATAAAAACAAAATTATTCTGAAACACTTCAATATAATGAATACAAACATAGAATCATTTGGATTCCTATAATTCATGATATAGACTTGTTATAGTAATGAATTTGAGATATTAATTGGGATGATTCACTACAATGATGAAAATTTTGAGTGTTATAATGAATAAATATGCCTCAGTATTAGTCAATAGAAATGTATCCAACATTTTTTGGGATTATTTTTTTCAATTTCGAACCGAGTTAGATTGATATATTATCCAATAATTTAAATTTCCTCTACATTTGATCTTGGTTTATTGTAAAGATTACCCTATATTTCTTGAATTTCATCATGGTCTCTCCTATTCACCCCATCCTAAAATTTATTAAATTATGTAAGTAAAATTTAATTTTTAAATAGTGATATAAATCCCTTTATTGTAATAAATTTAGAAATAAAATTTCAATTATATTTGGAATTTCCAATACCAAATCAAGAAAAAAGTGTGGTGTATGTGTATGGATTAAACCTAGAATCGCTCTTTGTTCAAGTGACATGTCGACATACATGATTCTCAATGATACAAGAAGAGTCCCATTATTTCCAATTATTCCTTATAAATCCCACAAATCTAAACAATGTAATAACACATAACAATAACATGATACTGTGAAACCATGTATAAATAAATTAATCCCACACCACACTAAAAAAATATTCATTAAAAAAATATTGTGAATTTCAAATGCCCAAATATTTTTACATTTTAAAATACTATATTCATATGTAATTAAAACTAAAACATTTTCATAAAAATTATATAAATAATAATTCTTTATGAGGGGGACAGGTTTTTCTTATGTCGTTGACACAGGGATTATAAGTGAATGTTAAAAACATTAATCCACTACTAGATGTGACAATGATCATGGAAATAAATCTCTATATTTTTTATATATCTCCCAAGATTACCATTTTATAAAGGTGCAAATAAATTTAAATCTTTTACTAAAAATAAATCTATATTAATTAATCATAATATAATATTAAAAAAAATTAAAATAACAAAATCCAATGATTTCTCATGTTTCTTCTTGGGAAATGGAGATTAAGAACCCCCCATGACCTACCTCTAGATCCTTGATAGTCATAATATAATATACCTATGACAAAAAATAAATGTGATCTTTAAATGAGGCCCATATTAGAAGGCTATATTAAACATGACTTTTAGATTCCCTATCCTAAATAATCTATTTTGGTAAAATGGGCTGCCATATAAAATCATTCTAACCTCCCCATATGAAATCAGGTTCCAAATAGGGGATGAGTCCATAATGATAGATGGGGAAGCTACTCTATTAGGTTAGGATATCAAACAATGTAATAATTCTAATAAGATAGAAATAATGTATAAGAAAAATAATTATATGTCATGGAATGATTGGTAAAAAAATTAATGATCATAACATGATTTAAAAATATGTAATATAACAAAACATATAAAATAAAAGATAATAGGATTCCCACATGTGGTCGATCAATGTACAAAAGGAAGGAGTTTAAATTATTCATTTATTAATAATATTATATAATGTTTCCCATATTCTCATTAATCTTAATCCATAAACACCATATCATTATTCTTCAATTTTTTCCCATCACATGGCTAGATCCCATATCATGAAGTCATCTTGCGAGACATGATTCTTATATAGGGTGTGATAATAAATTCTATATGATAAAAGAAAGGGTTCTACAGAATATGTTTATATTTTTTATGAATTTTGATTCATTATCAAAAAAATAAAGACACAATATTTTTGTGTTATCCAGAAATAATAAGGCTACCAAAAACACAATACCAACATCCTTCAACACTATGTTAGGGGGATATTCACATAGAGCCACAATAACAATGAAAACCCCATTTATTAACCCATACCCATATTTCAAGGCTTCATTATCACCCTGATCCATGTCGAGGATTCTTAGGAGGTCATCTCATACACAACAACAAACCTAAGGGATTTCTTGAAGTTCATCTCATATATGTTTACCCACCTAGGGGTTCCTGATAGGTTATGTCTTACCACATAAACATAAAATCTATTATTGGGAGGTAAGAAAAATAGACACCAATCCGTCCTAATATTTAATTGGATTTCATAAAATACAAAACTAAAAATTATAAGGATTCTGGGGTGGTTCAAAAAAACATATACACCCCACCTGTGGGTTCTTGAGGGGTCATGTCAAGATATAACCATATATCAACAAGAAAAAAAGATATATTTTTCACACTAAAGGTAAATACTACCGGTAACCTTAAAACACTAATCTATGTCATATTATCCAAAACCATTACTAAATATATCCCACATGTACTGTTTTCCCTAGTAGAGATCCTATATATCTCTAATAAAAATATGTTAAATGAAAAATTTAATAAATTAAAAACCATTTTACATTTTAGAAGGGATATGAAATGTCATTAAAAAAATCTCATTAATCCCAAATATAAAATTCTCACTAATATACACACACTCACATAAAAAATACATGAATAATTATACATAAATATTAAAATCGTAAGGGATTTCATACATTATGCTCGAAAAAATCAAATCATGATATATCACCACTAAATCAAGCATGGCCTATGGAATTCAAAAAAATATAAAAAATGAACAATTTCATTATCAAAATGTTTGAATAAGGAACCACCCAAAATAAAAATAAAATTAAGGGTAGAATGAAATTAGTCATAATAAAACAAGATCATAAAAAGAATCGATAATGAATATAGTGAAGAATCAAGTAACTAAGAACAAATTTCTCATAAAGGATCCAATCATAACATAAATCAAGATCAAATATCATTATAATTAAGGGGTGATGTTATAGAGTTTTCCAGGGTGATAATTTACTTATACAGAAAAATATCACCTATAATGATATAAGAAATGAATCTTTGTTTTAGTCTTCATGTTTTTCATAGACCACTACTGGTTCCTTTGATTTTTTTCATGATGTCACCCCACTTGTAACATTTTTAAATTATTTATACATCACATAGTTATCTAAATATTTTTCTTGATCCTCTTAAATGGATCTTCCATGATTCCATTGAACCTCTAAAAGCATGAAAGTACCCCATTATAGAATTCAATTCAATCAAATACACCTGTTAGGCACCTCAACATTCTAGAGTAATTAAAATATACGAATAATTATTCATTAATTTTATTATATGTTTTCAGTTTTTCAAAATGTTTTTTAATTCCTTCCACGTCTCTATGTGGCCAACTGATAAAATACTCAAAATTTTGTTTATATGCAAAATTGATAAAGAGAACAATTATAAATAAATATAGAACTAAGGAATAATATTTATAATGTTAAAATATTTGAAAAAAAATAAAACTTATTAATAGAAAAACATAAAATGAAGTTATAATGGAAATATAATTTATTATCAACTTAAACCCATTTCTCTGTAATTCATTATTATCACGTTTGAAATAATTCCACTAGATATTTCATTTATTTATTATCCTGTATTGTGTAACATTGTAAATTATTTATTTACAACAACATCCTAAATAACTATAGTATATAATTTCATATTCAAATTAATATATTACTCAAAGGTAGGATTTTACATTTCTTTATATAGATTTAATATAAATAATTTTATGATATTATGTACCCTAAAAATATAAAATTAACTAGTATTATAATTTTCTATTTTGAAATTTGTGTTCTCTATGTAAAAAAATATTCCCACAAGCCTCTTATATATTATATTGTGTAGAAAATATATTTTTAAGTCGTGATAGAAAAAAATTTATTTTCACTTAGCACTAATATTAAATAAATAAAATAATTCCCCACGGAAAATATAGTATTTTATGTGTTTGATGAAATGTGTTTTAGAAAATATTTCACTCATTAAAATATGAATCTTAAGGGTGGTTGATGATTAAATTATTATATTATAATAAATAAGAAGGATAAAATAATTATTCTAAATAAATATTTTTTTCTTATTCTTCTTATCTAGACAAGTCATATAATGTGATAAATAATAAATCATGTGTATTAAAATGATCATCAAATTTTTCTGTGGTTGATATTTTACTTACAAAGAATATTAGTTTAAGATAAATAAGATGAAAATTGAAAACCCTTATGAAAATTAATATAAGATTCCTATTTTACATTATATTCATATACATGATTCAAAACTAATTTTAATTATTAATCAAATGAAGAATATAATCTCAATATTTTGTTTATTTTAATTTTTACTCCACTATAAATAAAAGATTTTTTAAAATATATATTTTTTATTATATAACCTTTAAAATTAAATAAATTTATCCTCACACTATAAATTTATACCCACTAATATAATCAATATTACACTTCAATAATGACTTTTCATGAATAATTTAATATTTCCACAATGACATGATAAAATTGGTTAAAAATTTCTTGAACACATTTATATTTTAAAATGATTTCCACTGATGATTACAGAATGAGATTTATAACAAAAATACACATTATAAATCAATATTTATATTTCCATATGATATGAACTCTATAATAATTTATAATCTCAATCAATATCCATGATCCCTTTTTCATATAATATGTGTTTTCTTTGCAATTACTCGCACTACATGGAAATTTATGTTAGTCATTATGTTAATCAAATCATATTTTAATGTCAGATTATTATGAAGAAATATTGTTATCAAATTCATCATATGGATAAATTCAAAAAGATTCTTATATTATAATAAATAATATTTACTTAGGTATGTGAATCTTAAATCTCATAGTGTAATTTAGTTACCCAAATCTTAAGTCTAGATATTTATAACATCCCTTAAGAAACTAATTTCATGGGTTCACTACTATGGAAGAACCTACCCAGTTCAATAATCAACTAATTGAAAGATTCATTTTTTATAAGGACAATAACACATTTTATTATTTTAAGGTGGATTCAATCCCTCCATTTTATCTCATGTTATCACCTTTACATGTATTAATACTTATATGGATTAGATTGATGACATATTCCATTACACAAATAAATATGATAAAAGGATATTTTCGTGTATCTCATTCCACAACTCATAGATTAAATTAATAATGAAAATTAATAAATTTAAATATATATGCATATTAAATTGTTTACCAATATTAATTGGAATTAATCCATTTCATGTAATTTTTTTTCACAATATAATCTCAAGAATCCTATGAATAACAATCATAAAGAAATAGATAACCAACCCTTTCTTTCCAGGAGTGGTATATGATTCATGTGTGGTGAGTAGGCTAAATTGATTTTCTTCTACCCAATGATACTGTACTAAAAATAAATTAAAAAAAAATCTATACCATTAATTTGTGAACATTTATTATCAATTTTAAGGATATATCATATCCAAGAATAAGAAACACTAAATAGAGATGAAAACAATTATTTTACCAGTCAGATATTGTAGTATATTAGATACACATACCACATATAAAATAATCATAATAAAAATAACTAATATGATAATTATAATTATCAATAATATATGCAATACATTAAATAAATAAAATATCCTCATATTTAAATATGAGACAAATTTTTTTAAAAAAATTATAAACAAAAATGATATAATAGCTTATGAAATTCTATATAGTTTATTTTATTAAATATTGTTTCAATTCTGTTCTAGAGGAGGTCTAAGGATGGACCCTAATGGATAGTGTTGTAAGAAGGATTTTGTTTGATAGTTACATTGTGAAATGTTTATAAGGAGAAAACTCGATTTTCACATTTTCTATTGTTTGAATGATTCATGATCAATTTATAGTGATATAGGAATCTATGAAAAATAATCTTATTATGAATTTAATATGTGAAATGTTATTAAAGCAGGCCTATGTGATGTGAATATTTGTGGATGTTGGGTATTTGGAGTAATCATATGAATTTCTCATCGTTAATGCGTTACGTAATGTGAATATATCATGTTTTAGGTTATTTAATAACATATTTGTAATTTTTTATTTTATCTCTTATATATATAACTAAATATAGATAAACCCAATTCTCTTTTATATGGTCTTATAATACTATTCTATAATGAATTTATCCTTGGGATCTGATTGATGTATATTGGTAATCTTTAATGAGTTCTCATGTATTTCTGCGGCTTTTCTATTCTTTCTTCTTCAGGGATTCAATGTATTGGTTCATATATTGTCTGGATGGTGTGTTTGGATATGTTTTTTATCACCATTCATGTAATGGAGGTGGATATGTGGGTTTTCATAAGTTTTTGGTTTTTAGATATTCCCTCTTCACACGGTATTGCATAGAATGTTGGAAACAATAAATCTAGGTATGTACTACATCGGTTAAATTTTTTTAAATAATTATAGCGGTGTATTCTTCTTGTTTATATGTAAGGATGTTTGTGGGGGAATAATAAAATATAAATATTTGGATAATTTAAAATTAATGGGAAATAGTAATGATTCACTAGTAGTTTCATCATTACTATTTTGATATTTTATGTTGTTTTGTTATTATGTGGGGAAGTGATGTGTTGTAATATCATGTGGGAATGATGGGAGATATTTGGATAAGAATTTTTGGAATTAATTTGGTGGTTTGGATGTCCAAACATTTTGCATTATGAGGTCATTGTTTTTTTGTCATGCACATGGGGTGGTCCGGTGATGGTTTTTTCCCATTCTATTAGAGTGGTGTGATGATGTCTATTTTTCCATCGGTTTAGGGTGGAGTAGTGATCGGATTTTCATTAATTATTTATTGGTGGATAGGTAATGATTTGTTTGTAGATTAGTTTTTTGATTTTAGGTATTGATTTGTTTCGTCATTCCTTTGATGTAGAGAGGTGATTTTTTGTTGGCCATGCTTTTAGGGAGACAACAAGATAGTATAACGGGGAGAATGAGATTCTTCTTGTGTGTGCTTGTGTTGTTACAGATATCTAGTTATTGATTGAATAACATGTTACTATTTTATAAAGTGTACTGTTAAGGTCTTTTTAGTGGTGTAATATAATTAATGAAAAAATAAATGATAGGATGTGTTTAAATGTGGTTGATTCATAATAACGTGGTGAGTGGTATGTATAAGGTGACTGGTTAAAAGTTTTAAATGATTCATGTGTCTTGTGTTCTATAATTCATTTAGGGTGGGGGGGGGGGTAATTGGTAGTTTTGTGAGTCAGTTTGAGTTTTATGGTAAACCCATAGGTTGGTATTGTGTTTGGATTAACCTTATATATATGCATGTATACATATTGTAATTTTTATATTCAACCCACCCACATTTAGCACTATGTGATGAAATATAAAATTTATAATAGGGTTTTTTATTTCCAATAACAATTTTTTTTCGGATTGATGGTTGGATACCCAATCAATACCACTATTTCATAAATGGGAGTAGATATACATTGGTTTTTTTGGTTTAGTGGGATAGTTTTTTACTGGGGTGATGGGACATTTTTAATCATGTGAGATGTGATATGATGATGTATTTGGGTCAAAGTAATAAGGTAAAAATTGAACATTAAGAGAAATAATATGAATGGTAACCATGGGAAATGTCATTATTAATGAAAAAACTATAACAAAGGATTCAATATTATATCCAAAAAGATTTTTAAAGATCGAATGGAACATAACATTTCATTGAAAATGAATTTTTAAAACAGATAAAATTTTCAAAATACATTCCCATGAAACCAATTTGATGAATTATATTGAAACCATGAAAAATATTTTAAATTATATATTTAGGAAATCATCCTAAAAATTTTGAACAATTATTTTAAAAATAGATTACATTTTTAAGACCATATTTTATTAAATAACCTCGAAACATATTAATATTCCAAAAAAAATTGAAAACCTCTTTCCAGGAAAATTTATAAAATTATATTTAAACCCATTTGAATAATATCTTTCTTTTAAAATACCATTAAAAATTATAATAGAATCTTTGGGATCATTTAATTTCTTTTCCCTAAAAACATGAGTTTGAAAACATATAATGTAAGATTTAAAAATCAATTAAAATATATTTTTAAACATAATTTTTCTAAATACTATTTTTCTTCTAAATTTTTTTAAGAGAAAAAATTTTTATGAATATTAGGAACAAAATTTTCATTGAAATAATAAACATGAAATCCTACAAAGTAATAATCATGGAAATGAATGTCATGATGGAGGGTAAGTCTATACATACAGAATAATCATTTTCCACCTTAAATTATTAGAAAAATTCTTTGATTAGTAAAAGTAAAGAATATTCCAATAAAAATATATTTTTTAAAAGGAAATATGTCACTAAAATTTTCACTTTAAATATATTATGATAATAGGAAAATATTTTTTAAAAAAATTCTATAAAACACAGTACTGAATGAACACATATTTTCAAACAAAAGAAGAAATAACATGGGTTTTTTATAATAAGATTATATAAATAATAGTAATTAAATATGATTTAAAAATAATTTCCAATACTTTGATATAACATAAATAACCATAGGGTAATAAAATTAATGATTTCACTTGAGATATTTAATATAATATTTCATCAATGGTAGCATAATCATTAACAATCTTGACTAACATTGAGATTTTAGTAATAAACCATCACCACTTTAGTAACATTGAATCATAATATAATGAAAATAATATAATTAAATAAATATTAAAACATAATTAAATTAATTTCATTATCAATATAAAATTTCAATGATAGTATCTACACCTCATAGAAAAATATCGGTGCAAGGCATGTGTCTCAAGGAAGGAAAATAGATGAAAAATAAATCTACTGATTTTGTTACTTTTGAAACATAAACCCAATAAAGTAATTTTCATAAAATGGATATATTGATACTCATAAATTTATTAATAATAATCATTAAATAAATTCATTGAAATCATATAAACTACATATAAAAAATAGGAGGTGAACATGGCTTGTTTCTCATGAAAAATAAAATATAGAAGAGAAAACCCTTACTATATGAGAAACATTTGAATCTTTATCCACATTAAATAATAAAAACTATTGAAATATTTAATATGTAAAATTAATGTAAATTATGTATATAACATTTAATCAGGAAGTATATGAACCACAAAATAATAATAAGTGATGAATATGGAAACTATCTCAAGGAAATAAAAATTGAGATAAAATTCACCTTCCTTAAGTATGGAAATTATTTTGTACATATTGAAAACTTGTGTATAATAAATATATGTGTATTATAAATTTATAAAGTATTATTACTATTAAATCTAAAAAATATTTAATTTTGTAATGAAATTATTTTACTTATTTATTAACAACCCCATGTTAATGTTACGTTTCAGGTAATATCTACCTTTTGTTACATATATTTGTCAGCTTGTTATTCATGATCCTCTTATATAAATAATTATTTAAAAATTTTAAATTTTTACATAATTTTAAGAATATAATTTATATTCAATATATTTTTGTTTATAATAATCTATTGAATATAGAAATATGATATGTAATATACTGTTCATGGAGATGGTAGGACATACATTGGTATGCACATTGTTTCCCATTTATTTTCATATTGAAAGAAAGAAAGTGAACCATATATATGTGAATATATATTATATCATTAAATATATTTTTTTCATATATATCATATAAATTTACTAAACCGATCCTTACTATATTCTATTGTAGAGTGTGAACGAATCAAGTCGTTTCGAGGAGGTGGTTGTCCAAACGTCCCCAATCAAAATTGTTGTATTTATAAAAAAATATAATCATGAAGTAATGCATTATATATTAATTCCAGAAGAATAAATATATTATAATAATATTATATATCATACGAAAATATTTATTCCATCATTTTCAGCACCTTGACTAGTGTTTAATGACAAAATTAACAACATGGGTACAAGAGGCGGTAGTCCTTCGTACACCAGAATTGTAAGATCATTAAATATTAAAATGAAGTTTGTTTAACTGTATGTAAAATCCATAAAAGAAAAACTCATCAGAATATTTGGTATACTGATTATATTATACTCATGTGTATGGTTTAATACCATATTATGCTAATTTACCTCTTAGGAATTTTTATTAATTTTAATTACATTTAGTAATATGTTTTTTTAAATAACTATGTTGAAAATATTATAAATTAAATATTATTTTAATTCAAAATATTTAATGTCGCTTTTTAATTTCCAATCATATAAGTGGTAGAAAATAATTCAATTTTAATTGCGTATATGGGATGAAAAAAAATTAGTTTATGATGTAAAATACTTTGAGGGATTGGTTATTTTTTATATAAACTTTTATTGTAAACTTTGTCAAAGTGAACTAAATTTTATTAAATTCTGAATAAAAAATCTAATTTAACCATAACAACAATGGAAAAAATAATCTAACATTATAAATCAATATGATGACGAATCAGTTTTGAATTATAATTAAATATTATTCACTATTAATCAAAAAATATAACATCATAATAAACATAAATTCAACATAATATATATTTTTTCTAAATACAAAAATAAATTTTTTATTAAAAATAGAAAAGAATCACTAATCACATTTAAATTGGGTTCTCCATTAAAAGGTTGTAAAATTACCATTTATATGTATACATAATTTAATTTACCAAACTATGATTATTTCCATATTATACCTATCTGATATATTATACTTTGAAAAAATTCATCGAATATATAATACATAAATTTAATTAAAAAATTAATCAAAAGTGGGGTTTGAAATTTAACGAGATAATATTTGTTTGTACATAAAAAATAGTTTTCATTGAATGGTAAATTATTTATCTTCAAATTGTTCTTAAATTAATGTAACAACAGAATGTTTTAAAAAATAAATTATATTCATGAAACTTTTTTTAAGTAGATATTTACAACTATCCTTCAAACATAATTTGGCAGCATATATGTTTTGAAATTCGAAAAGAAGTCATCTACAATAATGTTCAGTATGTTATTTGGAGTCAGAATAAAACAAAGTGATTTTAGTGAATAGTAAAATAACATTATGAATATTAATATGAATAGTAATATTACTCTAATAAATAGTAAAATATATTTTTATTTTTTTATTAATCCTTTTGGATAATGAAATCTTGGATAATTTTTCAATGTTATATAAAAGTAGTTATAGTTTTAAAAGCATTAATTTTTTAATTAAGTATGATTTTATTTAAAAATTAAATAACTAACATTTAAAAAATAATTTTCAAATAATGGAGTTTATTTTAGAATTCAACATATAGATAAATGGTTAGGGTGAATATTTGGGATTTTTCTGAAACATTTGGTTTTTTTTGTGAATAGTAAAAATATAGCTTACTGTTTCGTTGTGTTTAATGTAACATCACAAGTAAGTAAAGAGTAATATATTTTCATATATATGTCTATTTATGAATTATATAGTGTTTTAGAGGCTTAAAATGAGAATAAATCCAATCTTAAGAATATAATACACTAATTTTTTTAAAAGATTATTTTACTACCTTATTAGGGAAAACCATTTTGTAAATCTAACTACTAAAAATTTTATAAGATATATTTTCTAAAATAAACTTTATCTTTATAATTAGGACATTGAAATTTAATTTCGATAAATTTTTGGTATTTTTCTGACAATGTTCATTTTTTATTGAATAGTTGAAAATACTGCAGTTTACTTCAAAACTACTTTTTCAACTAATTTAATTTTTATTTTTTGATAATCTTATTAACTGTTTTTAAACTTCTATTAAATATGTTTTTACCATTTAATCTAATGGAGGGCATTATAATTAACATAACTTTGAAATTGGACATAAGAAATTGTCGATCTTTTGATAGGTATTGTTTCTTAAAAACATGTTATTTGTTTTGACAATGGGAATTAATTATAAAATTAATTAATGAAACTTCATTGCTTTGATTTTGGTAAAATAAAAATAATTTTTGAATTCTAAATATCGAATATATATTTTGGTTAATTTTTTTTATTGTTCAAAAAAACCTCAATTTATGATGAATAGTGAAAATAGGAAGTGGTTGTTAAAAAAATTGATTTATAGTTTAAATGAAATTTTACCAGTTCTGTGAAATTAATTTCAAAATTCAGACATATATAGTTGTGATTAGGAAGTAAAATGTGGTTTAATGTGATGAAAATAATTTTTTTTGAATTATAAATTTTGTGTTTTATTAACAGCGATTATAGGTAATTAGTGTAATTGAAGGTAAAAATAATGTTATAATAATATAAAATTACCTTGAGACATGTCCTACTCTTATTTTATGATTCATGGCCAACCATGAAAATCCATGGGTAAATTTTTGGGACCCCATGGAGCCACTTGGGTAAGATAATGACGTTAATACCTTTTATTTAAAGTAAAAATAAAAATATCACAAACTAGTTTTTTTTTCCTAAAACAATTTTTATAAGGGGTTATACAACGTATTTTCATGACTATAAATATTAATTAGAAATAAAAAATTATTTCCTACAACATGGTAATTTTATTATAATTTTTAGACATCAAATAAATAAAATTATTTATGACATAATGATGATGTGGTGTTTACGTCGTTAATGAATAAATTAAACAAATAAGAAGATAAAATTTTAAACAATATTTAACACTTTTCCAATACCTATTGGATGATTTTTTTAGATCATGGTCCACCTTATCATCTACTTTAATGATATTTGGAGATTTAAAAACCGAATTACATTTTATAATAAAATAATAGTTTCATGATTTCAAAAAGAGCCCCTCCTCTCCCTTATAAAAAGACCCCACTTCCTACCCAACTCTCACACTTCTCAAGCCATTTTCCTCGTCCAAATTCTAATCAAATAAACTCCTAATATACTTCTCTTCATCCTAGAATCCTTACCTTTTGCAGAAAGCTGTTCAAGAGACCCTTTTGGTTCAAACCAAGGGGAGTTACCCGATTTAATGGTAATGTATTCTCTTATATCCTTTTGTTTTTTTTACTTCTCCAACCAGTTAAAATATTTTTATTCCTTTATTTTGTAAAAACACTAGTATCTTCAATATACGAGTATGTTTTTATGAGAAGTATTTGATTTACACTTACACACACCTCCGTCTAATAGTGAAAGAACATACTATTTATGTAGATGGTTAATTACTGCCTCACGAAAAGATGAATGTTCAATCTTATTTTAGCACCTTTCATGGAGGCCATTATGATGTAACTGTATTTATATATGATATATAATATATTTATTCCCTCTCTATGCTTATTTATTTTATATTTAAAACATACCTTTATGCTTTTCATGTTGTGCAAATGCGATAATTTCATCTGAGGAAGTGGGGACTACCGCCCCGTCAAGTGATGTGAATCATTCATGCCAAACATGGAATTTATAAAGAATGTAATTAATGAACTTATTTTACATATATAACATATATATTATACAGAAATTATAATATATATATATATATGTATCATTTAGTTTTAATTCCTTTGATATGATAATGAAATGAAAGTAGCATTCATGAGTACATACGGCCCACCGTCTCCATGAACGGTGCAATTCATTTTGTTATCTCAAAATTTTATGGAATAGTATAAAGTGAATATATACTACATATACATGATATTTAAATCATTAATACCATTCTGGAGATGATTTACTTATAACTACATGGGAAATTCTTTTCAAACAAGTTTATTTTGGACTCATATACCGAATATCATCAAAACGTATGATATGAACTCACATAATTAACTAATTATTATAACATGATAATATGTGGTATGAATTGAATAATAAACATTAAAGGATTTACTTAAGAAATTATAAATTGAACAATGTTTATTATTCATTAATTAAGTGAAACGAACAACATTTGTCATACTTGAGGTAAGGGACTTCGTCTCAATTTTCATTCAATGAGGCATACCTCAATTTATATAAGAACTTATTTAATTAGTTGTATAATAAAACATTTTGTCTTTTAATTGAAAAGAAATATTTTTACATGAAGCGTTTTACTAAAAGACAAAAGGGAATGTTTTTGTCTTACGTATGAGGCGACAACGACTTCTCAACCACCGTAACCAATATTTGAGTTTCATCTTCTGGTACAAGAGATAACTTTTTTAAATGGAAAATAAAAACCATGTTTTAATTTTCTTTTATTTTGGTATTGAAAATGGTTTTGATAATGTTTTGATTAAATCAATGTGTTTTTGTTATCTACTGATTGAAATATTGAAATGTTATGTTTCTTTTATTTATGTTTTATGTGATACGATTATATTATGGTTTTTGGGCATTGTTTAGGAAGACGGGTGGTTCTGTGACAAACTAAGGGAGGGTGATCCCGATATAGCTCTCCAATGCATTGGGTTATGCGAAGGGGTTAAACTCTATGGTTTCTCAGAAGAGATTTAGGGAATATACAGAAATGGGTATTCCAAATGTAACCATGAGGGTTACTCCCTACATAAGAATGTTATGAATGCCTTAAGTTACCTTTATGTATTATGTTTTCTATGAGTTATTAATAAATATTATGATTTCATGAGGTATGATAAAGTGATTATATATTATGAATAAAGTATTATTTCATTGATTCTTATGTATACAGGGACTAATGATTTCTTTCCATACTTTTATATCTCTTCATGAGATTTTTATGCTCATCCAATGTTTTTGAAATGTTTTTCACATGTCAAGGGAAAGTTACATGATGTTATGATAGTGTTGAGGAAGTGTTAATAAAAAATCCATGTTTTATTTTAAATATGTTTCCTTTGATGGAAAAAATGAATAATGTCTTTGATGTAACCACCTTGTTTAAATGTCGAATGTAATGCATGATATTTGATCAAATTCTCTAAAACTCTAAACTTGAAAAGATCCTCAATGTCTATTATTGAAATAACTCAAGATTAAGTATTGTTTAAGGATGGGGCCTTATAGTTGGTATCAAAGGTCGGTTTAGATAACATTAGGAGTTGAAATTATATTAAATGATTATCAAAAAATATTTTTTATGGTATAATTGAAAATTATATAGCATTTGAAGATTACCATATTGATTCTTCTAAGACATATTTTTTCAGAATGGTTTTCCAGAGAGAAAATAAAGAAGTAGTACTAGGAAGGCATACCGAAAGAAATGACCTTCCGAATCAGCATCTTGAGATGGTCGGAATTGGAACTGAATAGTTTGATGCAGTAATGATGTAGTTTACTCAAGCGATAAATGGTGGTGGTATCCAGGCACGAGATCAGCCAGATCAACCGTAGAAAAACATGTTAGTGTTTGAACTTTTCATGAGGCAACATCCAAAATCATTCAGAGGATCATCTGACCCTGTTCAATCTGAAAGGTGTATTAATTCACTAGATAAGATTTTCAATTTCATGGGGTGTTCAGACAATAAAAATATTAGTCTTTCTGTTTACTATTTGAAGGGTGAAGCAGATCAGTGTTGGTTGATGGTTAAAAATATCAGGGACACTGATGAGATTGATGCTCTCGACAGGGATGAATTCAAAGGTATGTTTTTTAGAAATATTTTCCTAAGGCTGTTTGACTTAGTATGGAAAACGAATTCTTGGAATTGAGGCAAGAGGACGACTCAGTGGCTGCTTATGAAGAAAGGTTCACTTGATTGGCAAGGTATTCTAAAAATTTTATCCAAGAATTTGGTAGTAAAATCAATCATTTTTACTTAGGATTGAAGCCAAAATATCAAAGGGAATTAGATTCTCGTGTGTTAAAAGTTTATTAAAAGCTTGTTCAACGTGGTGATAAGGTGGAAATAGAGTTTGATGATGATCAAGTGTTATATGACAACCAACAAAAGAATAGACTGAGGTGGAAGGATAATGGGAAGAATACTTCAAAACGGTTTAATGGTAAGATGAAAAATATTGCATTTTGTGATAAATGTCGTAAAAATCATCTTGGGGAATGTCTTTTGAATTCTAGAAAGTGCTACCTATGTGGTAAGATGGGACATAAGGATCGTGATTGCACTGGAAAAGATAAGGGTGATGGTAAGACAAAATTTGATATACAGTTAGTGAAATGTTTCAAGTGCAATGAGATGGGTCACTATGAAAACGAGTGTTCGACAAATAGCATGAATGATGGGAAACCGTTAGACTACAAGCAGAAGGGTGTGGTGAAATACTTTTCCACTACTTCGACAGATGTTGGGCCATCAAATGATGTGGTATCAAGTATATAGTTTGTTTCTTCAGATTATATCAATTTGTTGTTTGATTTAGGGTCTACACATTCTTTTATCTCCAAAAAATTTTCTTGTAAATTGGGAATAATATCTCATGAAATGAATCCTGAACATGTGGTAAAAACACCTGGGGTAAATGTTGAGGAAAAAAGAATTTATAACAATCTTCTGATCCTTATCCGTGGAAAGAACCTACTTGAAAACCATATTGTTTTACCTATAGAAGAGTTTTATGTTATTCTGGATATGGATTAGATCTCTGTTTACCATGATTAGATTGATTGTAGAGCTAAAGAAGTTTCTTTTCAGAAAGACATTCAGTTTGTGTACAAGAACGAGCCCTTATTTTTGAGAACATATTAAGAGGTTGAGAAACTTGTAAAAGATGGAAATAAATGTTACCTTTCACATATTGTTCAAAATAAAGGAAAATTTTAGATTAATTATGTGCCATTGGTAAATGAGTATCCTGATGTTTTTCCTGAAGAGTTTCCTGGAATAATACCAGATCGGGAAGTTGAATTTACTGTTGACTTAGTTCCTGATGCAAATCCAATTTCAAAACCCCCTTATCGAATGGCTCAAATTGAACTTTTAGATTTCAAGGAGAAATTAAAATATTTATTAGAGAAAGGTTTATTTCGACCTAGCACATCACCATGGGGTGATCCTGTCATATTTGTTAAATATAAAGATGGTTCAATGAGACTTCGCATTGATTATAGAGCCTTGAATAACATCACTATTAAGAACAAATATCATTTGCCTCATATCGATGATTTGTTTGATCATCTCCAGGGAGCTTAGTATTTTTTAAAGATTGACCTGAGATCGAGGTACCATCCTTTGAAGGTAAAGGAAGCAGATATTCCGAAGACTGCATTTCATACAATATATGGCCATTATGAATTTTTAGTAATTCCATTTGGGTTAACCAATTCCCCTTCTGTATTCATGGACCTTATGAATAAAATTTTACATGTGTTCATGTATAAGTTTTAGAATGTTTTCATTGATGAAATTCTGGTGTTTTATAAAAGTAAAGAGGAGCATGGAAGTCATTTAAGGGTAATTTTTCAAACCCTAAAAGATAAGATATTGTGTGGGAAATTCTACAAGTGTGAATTTTGGTTGCAACAAATTTCTTTCCTTGGTCACATTATTTCTAAAGATGGAAAAACTGTTGATCCTGCAAAAACCTATGTTGTTGAAGAATGTCCAAGACCCACAAATGTAACTGAGATTCATAGTTTTCTTGGTTTTTAAGGGTATTTCTGATGGTTTGTTAAAAAAAATTCTTGGTTGTCCTGCCCATGGATTAAGCTAACTCGAAAGGGTGTAAAGTTTATCTAGACAAAATAATGTGATGATTGTTTTCAGTAATTGAAATGAAGATTGGTGATTGCTCCTATTTTGGCATTACCTTCTAGGAATGGTGAGTTTATTATATTACAGTGATGATTCATTAAAAGGAATTCGTTTCTCCCTAATTCCAAATGATCCGGTAATTGCTTATGCTTCACGTTAGTTGAAAACTCATGAGATAAATTACCCTACACATGATTTTGAATTAGCTGCTGTGGTTTTAGATTTAAAAATTTGGAGGCATGATTTGTATGGTATAAAGTGTGAAATATATACTGATCACAAAAGATTAAAGTATATATTCACTCAGATATAATTGAACATGAGATAGAGGAGATGGCTGGAATTAATCATGGATTATGATTTTACAATTCATTACCATATGAGAAAAGAAAATAAAGTGGATGATGCGTTGAGTCAAAAAAGTAACGCTTCATTAACCATGTTTTATTTGGAATGTGATCCTTTGGTTAAGGATTTGATGAACATTGGCATAGAAGTTTTTGGTGTAGGAAGTTCTTCTATTTTGTTTCACGTATCAGTGAAATCTTCTTTAATAGATAGAATTCAGCAAGCTCATAATCAATACAGTGAGTTGCAAAAAAAAGGTAAATCTAGTTCAGAAGGGTATGTTACCTAAATTCAACATTGATAATAATTGTGTATTAAGATTTGTGAAGAGATTGTGTGTGCCTTGTGATTCACAGTTCAAGAAAGAGTTGTTATATGAAGCTCATAGTTCTCCATTTTCTGTTCATTCGGGCAGTACTAAGATGTATAGAGTTCTTCGGGAGTATTACTGGTGGGATGGAATGAAAATAGATATTTGTGATTTTACTATGAAGTTTTTGACTTGTCAATAGGTTAGATCAGAGCGGTACTTACCGAAAGGGATTCTTCACCTTTACCAGTGCTAGAGTGGAAATGGGATAATATATCCATGGACTTTATTGTGGGATTGCCGAAGACTCCTCGATGTAATAATGAAATCTGGGTTATTGTTGATTGCTAGACTAAATCTGCTCATTTCATTGCTATAAAATATACTTTTTCCCTAGATCAACATTCTCATTTTTATCGTAACGAGATAGTCAGTTTACAAGGACTTCCCCTCTCCATTGTATTTGATCGTGATCCCAGGTTTACTTCTAACTTTTGAAAGGCCTTCAGAAGTAGTTGGGTACTGAAATAAATTTTAGTACAGCTTTTCATCCCCAATCACATGGGTAGTGAGAACAAAAAATTTGGACATTGGATGATATGATACGTTCTTGTTCGATAGATAATCAGGGAAGTTGGGACCAACATTTTCTTTGGTTGAGTTTTCTTATAATAACAGTTTTTATTCCATTATACAGATGGCACCATTTGAGGCATTATATAGGAAGCGGTATCGAACTACAGCTTTTGGAGATGAAGTGGGTAAAAGGAAGTTGATGGGACCAAAATTTTTAGAAGTGTTGGCAGAAAAAGTTCATATGATACTGAAACAGATGAGAACAGCTCAGAGCAGGCATAAAAGTTATGCGGACAATAGGAGGAAGGATCACTTTTTTGAGGTAGGTGATCATGTCTTCCTCAAATTTTCACCATGGAAAAGTGTGATGCGATTTGGTAAGAAAGGAAAGATGAGTACAAGGTTCATTGAACCATATAAAATTCTGGAGAGAGTTGTATCATTTGCACACCGAGCGGCTTTAGCTCTGAATTTATCTCAGGTACACAATTTTTTTCATGTTTCAATGAAAAGGAAGTACATGCCAGATCCATCTCATGTTTTGAGTCCATAAGTAGTTCACCTGGAAGAGAATATATCTTATGAGGAATAACCAGTCCAGATTCATGACCATAGAGAGAAAGTGTTGTAGAATAAGTTTATTCATCAAGTAAAGTAAACCATATGATTTAAGAGGCAACATGAGAATCATAAAATGCAATGAGGGATAAATACCCCCACTAATTCGATAAGTAAATAATTTGCGAGGATGCAATTTTCTATAGGGGTAAGGGTGTAACATCCCATTTAATTAAAGAGTAATATATTTTCATATATATGTCTATTTATGAATTAGATAGTGTTTTAGAGGATCAAAATGAGAATAAATCCAATCTTAATCATATAATACAATAATATTTTTAAAAGATTGTTTTACTGCCATTTGATGGAAAACCATTTTTTAAATTTTACTATTGACAATTTTATAAGCTCTATTTTTTAAAATAAACTTATTCTTTAGAATTGGGACATTGAAATTTACGTTGGATAAATTTTTGGTATTTTTCTATCAATGTTCATTTGGTTAATGAATAGTGGAAAATACTGTAGTTTACATCAAAACTGCTTTTTCATCTAATTTAATTATATGGTTAGATTATCTTATTAATTGGTTTTAAATTTAAATTAGAGTATGTTTTTACCATTTAGTCCAATGGTGGACATTAGAAATAATTTAACATTGAAATTGGATATAAAAAATTGTTGATCTTTTAATAGATGTTATTTCTTAAAAACATGTAATTTGTTTTGACAGTGGGAATTAATTATAAAATTAATTAATAAAACTTCTATGTTTTGAATTTGGTAAAATTAAAAACATTTTTGAATTTGGAATATCAAATATATCTTAGGGTGAATTTTTGGTATTGTTCTGGAAAACATCAATTTTATTATGAATAGTGAAACAACAAAGTGGTAGTTAAAAAAAATTATATTTTGTTGAAATGAAATCTTACCACTTATATGAATTTAATTTCAAAAATCTGACATACATGGTTGTCACTAGGATGTAAATTTTACTTCAATGAGATGAAAATAATTTTTGGTGTATAGTAACTTTTGAGTTTTATTAACCATGATTAGAGGTAATTAGGGAAATTTAAGGTAAAAATAATGTTTTAATAATATGAAATTACCATGAAACATTTCCTAATTTTATTGGATGAGTCATTGCCAACCAAGAGAATCCATGGGTTAATTTTTGGGACCCCATGGAGACACATGGGTAAGATAATGACATTAATACATTTTATTTAAAGTAAAAAAAATATCACAAACATGTTTTGTTTTACTAAAACAATTTTTATAAGGGGTTATACAAGTTATATTTTACACTATTAATATTCATTATAAATAAAAAAATATTTTATAAAATATGCTAATTTTAATATTTTTTTTAGACATCAGATAAATAAATTATTTACGACACAATGATGATGCAGTGTTTACGTCATTAATGAATAAATTAAATAAATAAGAAGATAAAGTTTTAAACAATATACAAAAATTTTCCAATACCTATTGGATGCGTTTTTTTGAACATGGGACACCTTATCCTCGACTTTAATCATTTTTGGAGCTTTAGAAACCGAATGTCATTTTATAATAAAATAATAGTTTCAAGATATCCAAAAGAGCCCCTCCTCTCCCGTATAAAAAGACCCCATTTCCTACCCATCTCTCACACTTATCAAGCCCTTTGGCTTGTCCAAAATCTACTAAAGTAAGTTCTTAATATCCCTTTATTTATTCTAGAAGCCTTACCTTAGGCAGAAAGCTCTTCAACCCTCTTTGTTCAAACCAAGGAGATTTACCCGATTTAAAGGTAATGTCTTCTCTTATGTCCTTTTGTTTTATTTTTCTTTTCCAACCCCCTAAACTATTTTAATTCCTTTATTTTGTAACAAAAACAGTATCTTATATATAATAGTATGTTTTTTTGTTAAGGATTTTATATACACATTCACACACCTCTGTCTATTGGTTAAAGAACATATAGTTTCTATGGATGGAAAATTACTGCCTCACGAAATGATGATTGTTCAATCTTATTTTAACACCTTTCACGGTGGTCATTATGATGCCACTGTATTTATATATGCTATATAATATGTTTATTCCGTCTATATTATTCTGTGTTTTATATTTAAATCATACCTTTTATTCTTTCCATGTTATGAAAATGCGATAATTTTATCTGAGGAAGTGTGGACTACCGTCCCCTGAAGTGATGTGACTCATTCATTCCAAACAAGGAATTTATAAATAATGTAATTAATAAACATATGTTACCTATATTAAAAATATATTATACTGTAATTATAATATATATATGTCTCATATTGTTTTAATTAGTTTGATATGACAAATAAATGAAAGTAGCGTTCATGTGTACGTACGACCTACCGTCTCTATGAACGATGCATTTCATTTTATTCTCCAAATGTTAAGTGATATTATAAAATGAATATATACTGTATATACATGATATTTCAAACATCAATACCATTCTGGAGATTATGTAATTATAACCACATGGGATATTCTTTTCAAACAAGTTTATTTTTGACTCATATATCGAACATCGTCAAAATGTCTGATATGAACTCACATAAATAACTAATTATTATAACATCATAATATGTGATATGAATTGAATAATAAACTTTAAACGAATTCCATAATCAATTATAAATTGACCAATGTTTATTATTTAGGAATATAAAAAAACAAACAAGACAAGTCAGGCATGAGGTAAGGGACGTAGTCTCAATCTCCTTTCGTTGAGGCATACATCAATTTATATACAACCTTATTTTATTAGTTGTATAATAAAACCATTTTATTTTTAATTCAAAAGGAATATTTTTACACGAATCATTTTACTTAAGGACAAAAGGTAATATTTTTGTCTTACTTATGTAGCAACAGCAACTTCTCCACCGCCATGACCATTATTTGAGTTTCGGATTCCTCTACACGCCATAACTTTTTTTTAAATGAAAAATAAATTCCATGTTTTAATTTTCTTTTATTTTAGTATTGAAATGGTTTTGATTATGTTTTGATTATTTGAATGTGTTTTTGATATCTTGTTATTGAAATGTGGAAATATTATGCTTCCTTTATGCATTTTTTATGTGATACGATTATATTATGGTTCTTGGGAATTGTTTATGAAGACGGTTGGTTCTGCGATAAAATAAGGGCGGGTGAGCCCAAAATAGCTCTCCACTGCATTGGGTAACATGAAGGGGTTAAAATCTAAGGTTTCTCCAAAGCAATTTAGGGAATATATTGTAATGGGTATTCCAAACGTAACCATGAGGGTTACTCCCTACGTAAGAACATTATGAATGCCTCAAGTTACCTTTATGTCTTATGTTTTCTATGAGTTATTCATAAATATTATGATTTCACAAGGTATGTTAAAGAGATTATATTTTATGAATAAAGTATTATTTCATTGATTCTTATGTATATATGGAATAATGTTTACATTCCGTACTTTTATATCCCTTACTGAGATTTTTATTCTCGTCCCACATTTTTGAAATTTTTTTCACAGGTCAAGGGAAAGGTACATGATTTGATGATAGTGTCAAGGAAGTGTCATGATAGAATCCTTGTTTTATTTTAAATATGTTTCCTTTTATTAAAAAAAGAATATTGTCTTTGATGTAACCACCTTGCTTAAATGAGGAATGTAATGCATGTTTTTTTATATAATTATATAAAACTCTAAACCTGAAAAGATCCTCAATGTGTATTCTTGAAATAACTCAAGATGAAGTAATGTTTAATGCTGGGGCCTTGTATTTAATGAAATAATTAATGATGTCATAATGATTTAATAATTTGGGCTGACTTGTGTATAGTAAAATGAGATTTGAGGTGTCCCATGTAGCTAATACCATGGGAAAATATCATGGGAAAGACCATGGTTTTGAAAATACCACTAATGAGGTATCACATGAAATTATTAAAATATTCCTTCAATTTTTCTATAAATACCAACCCATTATTACATTAAATTCAATAAAAATTCCACAGAAATGAAGCCCTATCCAACATCCTCCCTAGTAGTCCTCCAATGATTTCTTTAATCCACAATGATCAAAATCATCATCTTCTAGGAGTTACTCTACTAGGTATGACAATTATCGAATTCTTTATTTTTCCATTCCTGATCTGTTTTATGTGGTATTGAATTCAAGAATCCATACCATGTTCTTATTTATATTTTATTCATGCTCCATTTTGTATTGTTTTTCATTTATATATGGGTGACCTTTATCCCCTCAGTTTTTATTGTTTTCTAAAACCATGGTGCATAGTCGTTAGGCTGCCAAATTTTTTAAGGGATTTTTTCAAGTGTTATTTTATTTGGAGTTCCATTATTTTATTATTATTTACTCATCTCCTCTTACCCAAGAGGTTTGAAATCTCCATAAATCATGTATTTTTTGAATGTTTTCATGTTCATTGAAAATTCGTCATCATTCTTCTTCTCCTCTCCCGCTTATTCCAGGAATAAAAACATTGTCCGTGATGTGTCGAATTATCAACATCGTGGATGAAGTTGTTAGAATTTACATTAATTATTTCGTGTCGGGTGATGAAACCATTTTTATGGTTGGAACATGTTATAATATATGTATTATTTCTCATACATGGTTCTTTAATTATTTTTTACAAATGGTTTGAATTTATAAAACAAAATGATGTCGTTATTATCCAAGAAACACTATAATGATCTAAACAGACATGATTAATGTTGTAACATTTCAATAATCATCATATCAATCTTCAAATTAATAAATGGTATAATTTATGGTATTGGAAATATGTAAATTCATTTCCAATTTTATTCTGGATTTTAACTTCCTATCGACCATAATATCAATCATGAACCAATCATGGAAATCATGTAAAGAAAAACACCTAAACCAATGAAAGAAATAAAATACTAACTATTAAATGGTGAAATGTTGTAATGAAATGATCATATAAGATATTATAAAGATGTATATGTTTATGTAGGATTTTAATAACACTATTTTAACCATTATAAATGAGGTTTAAATAGTTTTGATGTAAGGAAGACGTGAGGTAAGGGAATTCTTAACCAATTTTTTATTATTTAGGTTTACCTTTTTTTTATTATTTATGTGGTATTAATATTATTGGTGTGTGAATATTTGTTTTTATTATATTTTATTTAGATTTTACACACTTATCCAATCAATTTTATACATTCATAATCTAATTATATTTTTTTGGGAGTTTCCATTTAAAATCCTTTTAAAAGACTCATTAATAAATTTCAATAGGATTGTTTTTTATATATAAGGAATGAGTGGTTTCTCTTTATTTAATGATACATTATTACCATTATATGTTCTATGTAGATAATTATGTTGGGTTAATCCCATTATTTCTCAATATATGTTGGTTTGATCCCATTATACCTCAAGATATGTTAGGTTGAGCCCATTATAGCTCAAGGTATGATGGGTGACCCTATTATAGCTCTCCAATGCTTTGGGTACTCCATAGATAGAAGTTGATAAATAGGTTATTCCATGTGAAAGGGTTAATTTAATGATGATATGATAAATATTTCCCAAGTCAACTACACGATTCTTCAATTCATATGAGTTTTTATGATTATGGGTTTAATTGGTTATTATGATATCCCATGACTAGCGATTAATTCATTATAACCCTTACAGAGTTTTATAACTCGTCCCAGGTTTCTAAAGTGTTTTTCATCGGACATAAGGATGGATAAAATAATTAAGGGATTCGTGATGATTGATTTTGAGGGTTTTTAAATAAATCAGGTTTGAAGCTTTAATGTTTTATATTTTGAAAAAAATGGAATCTATTTTTAGTAGTATACTCTTGAATGATTTTGGTATGTTAGGCATATCTGGTTCCTAATTACATATAACTATAAACTCCAAATGATACTCAATATTTAATAATTTAAATTCTTGAATAAAATTAAAGATTAATTAATTTTTAAGGGCATTTCCTTAACGTTGGTATAAGAGGATGGTTTAGATAACATTAGGGTTTGGGATGATATTTAAAGAATATCATAACTGATTATTAAACTATGGTAATTTGAAATGTTATAGAATTTAAAGGTTATCATGTTTCTTCATATAAGTTATGTTTTTAGTAAATTTTTCTTTATAGAAGATATTAGGAAGTTGATGTTGAAAGGCACCAAGGGGAAGATGTATGTCCGAATCTACAGCCCGAAATGGTGGGAATCGAAACTTGGAAATTTTTTACAATAATGAATCATTTGACTCAAGCAATAAATGGTGGTAGTATCTATTATATTCTGTAATATGATCTACTAGGAAGACTATTGTCTTTTGTGGATAATTTTACGAGGAAACATCCACCGGCATTCAGTGGAGTCGTATACCCAGTCATAGCTGAAGGATGGATCATTGATCTAGAAAAGATATTTCATGTCATGGGATATTTGGAACATCAAAATGTAATACTAATCATTTGTTATTTTGAAGGTAAAGATGATCAATGGTGGTCTTAGGTTGAGAATACAAGAGAAATATATGATATTGACGGTTTGGAATGGGATGAATTGAAGACACATTTTTCTGGAAAAATATTTCTCTAAAACTATTAGACTCAGAATGGAGAAACAATTATTGGAATTGAAGTATAAATATGAGGATACAATGGAAGCATATAAATCCAATTTTACAAGATAGTCTGGGAATGTACTATATTTTTCTCTGTATTTTGAATGTAAATTAATATATTTTACTTTGGTTGGAAATATGTTTTGTAAAGAAATTTGGCCTCACGAGGGTTTCAAAGCAATGAAAAGCATGTTCGTTGTGCTGGAAAAGTTTATAAGGAGTTCGATGAAACATATGTTCCATGTGATGTCAAGAATAAAAAGTGGTATGGTTGGAAGGAAATGGATGTGAACTCATCAAATAAGTATGGAGGTATGAAAATGAATTTCTATTTTAGTGAAAAGTGTGGTAAAAGTAATCCTAGTGAATGTCTTGTAAATTCTAGGAAATGCATTCAATATTGAATGTTTAGACTAATGTATAATGAGTGTAAGTAAAATGATCATAAATTAATGAGAAGCTGGTGAGAGATGCTTTGACTATAAGTAGTTGGGTGATTTTTCTAATTTTTCTCTGAAGATGGTTACTCATGTATGGAATCCGCACAATAGTAAATAGAATGGTTTGTTATTTGTAACCACATCAGCTAATGTTGATCTAACAAATGTGGTGGTCTCAGGTACATTTCCTATTTTTTTAGATTTCAAAAATATTTTTTTTTCATTCAGGGTCAACACATTCCTTCATTTCTGAGAAATTTTCAGAAAATTTTTTAATTCAACCTCATGAAATTAAACTAGGTATAATGGTAAAATCAGATAGAGGAAATACCGTGGACAAAATAAATTTCATGAATCTGCCTATCCTTTTCTGTGGAAAGTGTTTAATTAAAATCCTTGTTGTTTTTACTTTAGTAGAGATTGATTTCATTCCTGGTATGGACTGGATTTATTTTTTACCACGCTAAGATTGACTGTAGAGAAAAAAAGGTTTTTTTTCTAAAATAATTTTAGTTTGTGTACAAGAATGAAACCATACTAGTAATAACATATCATGAATCTAAGAAACTGTTAAACGGTTGAAATTAATGTTATATCACTCATATATTTGAAGATTAGGGAACTATGTAGATTAATGATGTACTTGTGGTAAATGAATACTCATATGTTTTTTCTGATGATTTTCCAAATTTAATTCCTAATATAGAGGTTGATTTGACTATTGACTTTGTTTCTAATGTTAATCCAATTTTTGAACCTCTTTATCATATAGACCAAATGGAACTTCTGGAATTTAAAAAGCAGATGTAGGAATTATTGGATAAAAGATTTATCAAACACAACACTTCACCATGGGGTGCTTTTGTCTTGTTTGTTAAGAAAAAAGATGGTTCAATGAGACTTTTCATCGATTAAGGATCATTAATAAAATTACTGGTAAAAACAAGTATATTTTGCCTCATATATTTTATTTGTTTGATCTGCTCTAGGGAGCACTATATTTTTCAGAAGTTGACCTAAGGTCAAGGTACCAAAATTTGAATGTAAAGAATAAATACATCTCGAAGACATCATTTCTAACTACATATGGCCATTATGAATTTGTAGTTATGACGTTTAGGTTAACTAATGTACATTATATATTCCTGGATCATATGAATATAATGTGTCCTGAGTTCTTGGATAAGTTTGCAGCTATATTTATTGATGACATTCTGGTATATTCTAGAATTTATGTGGAGTAGGATGAACATGTACAGGAAGTTTTTCAAACATTTAATTGAAAGAAACAGTATATAATATACAAGTAAGTGTGATTTTTTGGTGCAACAAATTTTTTTTTCTTAGGATCATTGTAAATAAGTATTGAATAACAGTTTATCCTTCAAAAAAGTGGTTGAGGAATGGAAAATACTGACAAATGTTATAAAGATTCACAGTTTTCTTGGATTAGATGGTAATTACATATGTTTTGTTAAAAACATTTCATTTTTATATAGCCTACTAACTAAGTTTACACAAAAAGGTGTAAAATTTGTTTGGCATGAATAATGTGATGTTATTTTTAAGAACTGAAAAAGGTATTTTTGAATTCTCCAGTTTTGGACGAGCCTTATTAAAATCATTTGTTTGTCATCTACAGTGATGGTTCATTGAATGGACTTTGTTGTGTTTTAATATAGAATGATTAGATAATTTCACATGCTTCAAAACATCTAAAACCTCATGAGTTAAATTTTCCCACACATGATTTGGAATTTACAAATGTGTATTTTCATTGAAAATTTGGAGCTTCCATTTATACGGAGTCAAATGATAAATATATACGGACTATAAAATTATGAAGTATATATTCCCTCTAATGGAATTAAAGATGAGGAAGATAAGATGGATTGAACTAATAAAAGATTATTATTGCACAATAAATTATTATCCAGGAAAATCTAATAAGGTGGAAGATTCCTTGAGTAAAAACATCATGCATCGTTAACCATTTTACGTTTGGAACAAGATTACTTGTTTAACGATATGATGCATTTTGGATTAGAAGTTTTTGGTGAAATTTATAAATCTATTTTGTTTCAGATTTCAGTGATTTCATCATTATCAAACAAGATTAATCAAAGCATAGAAGAAAGACTGTGAGCGACCAAAAAAGGTTGATTTTGTTAAAATTTGTACTTTTACAGAATTTAACCTTGATAAAGATTGAGTTTTAAAATTTGGAAAAAGGATATGTGTGACTTTTGATTCCTAGTTAAAGAAAAATTTGTTATTTTAATATCATAGTTCTCCATTTTCATTTTATCCTAGAAGTACTATGTTGTATAGAGAACTTCGGGAGTATTACTGGTGGGACAGAATGCAATGGGATATGGCAGAATTTACTATGAAATCTTTGACATGTCAACAGGTTAATGCAGAGCTGGAGTTACCGAAGGGGGTGCTTCAGCCATTTCTTATTCCAGAGTGTAAATGGTAGAAAATATCCATGGACTTTCTGGTGGGACTATATAAGACTTCTCAAAAGAACAATGTGTTTTGGATTAATGTTGATCGGGTGAAAAAATCTGAACATTTCCTTTGAATTCGATATTCAATGTCAATGGATCATATTTCTTGACTGTACCTCAAAGATATTATTAGGTTATATGGTGTTTTTATTTCAATTCTATCTTATCAAGATCACAGGTTCACCTATAAATTTTGTAAGGGGATTCAGAAGTCATTAGGAACAAAATTAAATTTTAATACAAATTTTCATCTTCAATCAGTTGGGCAGTTAGAATGAACAATTCAGACTTTGGAGGATATGCTTCGATCTTGTTCAATCGACTACCAAGAAATTTGGGATCAAAAAATTTCTTTATATGAGGTTTCTTATAATATAAGTTTCCATTCTACTATACAAATTACACCTTTCGAGGCATTGTATGGGAAGTAGTGTCGAACTCCACCTTTTTTGATGAAGTCAGGGAAAAGAATTTGATGGGACTAGAATTAGTAGGGGAAGTGGCTGAGAAAGTGATGATGACCCAGTAGCACATGTGGACATCATAGATCATGATGAAAAGTTATGTAGACAATGGAAGGAAAGACTTATATTTCGAAGTAGATGACCATACTTTCTTTAATATTGCTCCTTGGAAAAGTGTGATGAATTTTGATTATAATGGAAATAAATGTTTGTGATTCATCAGTTCTTTTGAAATCCTGGAGAATGTTGGACCAGTAGTAGACTGAGCAGCTTTTCCTCTAATTTTATCTAAGGTACATAATGGTTTTCAAGTATTGATGTTTAGAATGTATGTGCCAGATTCATCACATGTCTTGAGTTGAGAAGCAGTTCAGTTGGAAAATAAAATTTCTAATTAAGAGGAAACAATTAAGATTTTTGATTGATGGGATTAGGTATTATGGAATAAGTTAATCCACAAGGTAATGATTTTTTTGGATAAACCACATGGTTGAATAAGCAACAAGGTAATCTAAAAATGCTATGAGGTAATGTTACCCTCACATGTTTAATGAGTAAATAAAATTGTGAGGATTCAATTTCTAAAAAATGGAAATAACATGAAACCCCAAGGTTTTAAAAACTTAATTAAATTAATGATTCATTGTTTTATGTAGATATTTATAACTATATTTTGATCATAATTTTACAGCTTCTATGATTTGAATTTCAAAAAAGATTCATCTACAATTACGTTCAGTAAATTATTGGTAGTCAGATGGATCTAAAATGTTTCTGTTGAATGGTAACATAACTTATTAATATTAACATGCATAGAAATATGACCATAATAAATAGTAAATTCTATTTTTAATTTATTTTTATGGCTTTAAGAAAAATACATCTTGGTAAATTTTTTACTACGATATAAAAGTATATATAGTTTTAAAAGATTTAATTTTGGAATAAAGTATGATTTTATATAAAAATTATATTAACAAAATTTAGAAAATTATTTTCCAAAAAAATAGAGTTCAGTTTTAGTTCTACACATTGATAAATCGTTAGGGTTAATTTTTTAAATTTTTCTATAATAGTTGATTTTCAGTGAATAGTAAAAATACACTTTCGAGTTTCAGTGTGTTTAAAGACAAAATTAATGATTTAATAATGATGTAATAATTATGGTAGACATGTGTACAATAAAATAATATATTAGGTTCCACATGTGGCTAATACCATGGGTAAATACCATGGGCTAGCCCATGGTTTTGTAAATACCACTAATGACGTGTCCCTTGAAAAATATTGAAATATTCTCTATCTTTTACTATAAATACTAACACATTCATTCATTAAATACATTAAAAATTCCCCACAAAAAAAGAAATATCCTACATACCACTATAGTATTTCTCCCATGTTTTCATTAATCCCTAATGGTCCCAACCGTCATGTTCTAGGAGTAACTCTACAACGTAAAAACGTTATCAACTTCTTTCATTTTCCATTCAAGTACTCTTTTATGTGGTATAAAATTAAAGAATCCATACCATGTTATTATTTTATTATTTTTCATTCTCTATTATGTATTATGATTCATTTATATAAGGGTTACCCTTGTCCCCTCTCTTTTTATTGTTTTCTAAAACAATGTTGTATAGTCGTTAGACTACCGAAATTTTGTAAGGGATTTCTCAACTATTCTTTTATTTAGAGTTCATTTATTTTCTTATTATTTAGTCATATCCTCTTACCCAAGAGGCATGAAAGATCTATAAATCATGTATATTATGTATGTTCTCATTTTCAGGGAAAATTCATCTTCATTCTTCTTCTCCTCTCTCGCTTATTAGTGGAATAAAAACATTGTCCATGATGTGTCAAATTACCAACATCCCGGATGATGTGATTTCAATTTACATTAACTCATTCAAGTCTGGTCATGAAAAAAAAATTTGTTGAACCATTTTATAATATATTTATTATTTCACATAAATGTTTCTGTAATTTTTTAACACCTGGTTTTAATTTATAAAACAAAATGAGGTCGTTATTATAGAAGAACCAGTAAAATGATATAAACAAACATCATTAATGTTTTAAATTATGGATCAACCACATATTAATCATCAAAATAATAAATGGTATAATTTATGGTACTATAAATTTTGAAAAAAAATTTCATTCCAATTTTTGAGTTTCACTTACAGTCGACAAGATTATCAATCATGAACCAGTCATGGAAATCATGTAATGAATAACACCCAAAACAATGACATGAACAAAATACGTAAAATTAAAGGTTGAAATGATGTAATGAAATTATCATATCATATATTATAAATATGGATATGCTTCTTTTGGATATTATTAAAACTATTTTAACAATTATACTTTAGGTTTAAGAATTTTTATGTTAGAAAATACCGAGGTAAAGGAATTTATTTACCACCCATCCAATGGCCCTGAAGGCCTTAATTGTTTATTGATTTTTGATAATCCACCTTTCAAGGGGTGAGATGGAGCCCTTACAAGGCCTATAGGTGTAATTACTACATGGCCCCTATGAATTAGAGGAATTCACTGCCCGTAGGCTTCGAACATTACATACAACCCAGACAAACTACTTGGAACTCCTCCTCCCTAGCATCTTTATCATGAATCAGCTCTCCACCTTCGCATGGCAATCTAGAAAGGCTATCTCATGCAAGAACAGTCTTGTCATGATGGAAGGTTCCATACCCTCTCATTCTTGCAATCTGGGTAGCTTTTCCTGTGGTGAAAGCTCCTTACTCATCCTCCTATAGAGCATATAAGGAGTCGGCCTTAAAACATTACTTAATATTGAATTAAATGAATAATTCACACTGAGGATCTTTTCAAGTTTAGAGTTTTAGAGAAATGGATCATAACTATTACATCTCAGAAATTACAAAGTAGACAAATCTACCCATCTTCCTTTTTTTCCAAAAAAAATAAACTCTTGATGAAAAGAGTCATGTCTAGTTCCTTGTTTTAGACAACATGACATTTCCTTGATCCCATCCTTGACCCTATTCCTCTTTATGTCCTGTAAAAAACATTTCAAAAAAAAACATGGGATGATCATAAAAAGCTCAGAAAGGGATATAAAAGTATGAAATGAAAACATCAGTCCATGTATGAAATCATGTTTTACTCATAAAGCATAAGTAGTTTAACATAACTCATCAGATCTTGAATAAATCATAGAAATAATAAGACATAACGGTAACATGAGGCATTCATAACATTCTTACGTAGGGAGTAACCCTCGTGGTTATGTTTGGAATACCCATCACAGTAGATTCCCTAAATCTCTTCAGATAAACCTTAATGTTTAACCCCTTCATGTTACCCAATGCATTGGAGAGCTATATCGGGCTCACCCGCCCTTAGTTTATCACGAAACCACCCATCTTCATAAACAATTCCCAAGAACCATAACATAATCGTATCACATAAAACATGCTTAAAGGAAACAATACATTTCCAAATTTCAATCACAAGATATCAATACAACACATTGATATAATAAAAACATTATGAAACCCATTTTCAATACCAAAATAAATGAACAATAAAAAATGGTATTTATTTTTCATTTTAAAAAAGTGATGGCTTGTAGAGGATGCGGAATCTCAAATAATGGTCACGTCAGCGGAGAAGTCGTTTTCGCAGCATACGTGTGACAAAAAAACATTCCTTTTGTCATTTAGTAAAATCCTTCGTATAAAAATATTCCTTTTGAATATAAGTAAATGTAAAAGGGGTTTATAAACGTTTATAATAAAGTTGTGTATAAAACAAAATATTCCTCAATGAAAGGAGATTGAGATGAATTCCCTTACAAAGACAATATCCTTAGATTAAAGATAAATCCATTACATAATTATATGTGACAAAAATAAATACACCCAATATAAGATGATATTACATGTAAAACAATCAGAGGTCATCCACACATATTCATAGCACGACATAATCAAGAAGTAGAGGTTTAACCCAAAGAATAGAAATTGGGTTAATAAGTTCCCTCATAGAAATTCGACATCCTAACGACGTCACTTTAAAATTCAGAAATTGAGTTGATGAGAGATAAAATGGTTATCTCATAACTTGTACATAACATTTACATAAATAAGGACATATATGAACATATCCAAACATAATAAGATGTAAATTAAAATACTTAACAAAAGAAGTCTTGTAAAAAGATGAGGGTGAAAGGTACCCTTACCAATTTTGGTAACTTTCAAAACGTACACCCCATGAAAGAAGGGTCATTCAATGAAATTTTAAGTACCCATAAATTAGATTATAATCCCAAAAGAATACAATCATGGGCAGTACATACACCACAAAAAAGGTAATAGTGGCAAATGTAGCATGAATCTCACAGGAACAAAACGTGAGATAAAAATCCCATACCTCATTGTAATCAATCGAGTCGTATGACCAAAAGATAATAAATACAATATGAATCACTAAATACCATGCATTAAAATAGAATCATGATAATATATATCAAATGGAATAACACAATACACCACATGCAATAAATAAGTGGCGAACAAAGGAAATCTCACGGAATTAAATGTGAGATAAGATATCCCCTTACAAAAATTTGGCATCCTAACGGCACCACTTAAATCATTCAAAAATGTATTGATGAGATCAAATAGGGTCTCTAATAATATTAACATAAAAATTAATGTTAGAGGAATATAAAATAACATCCCCCAACTTAATAAATATGAGCTTAAAATAAATGACATAAAATAGAGTACTTAAAAAGAAAGAGAGAGGTAGGATCCCTTACCTCAAGTCCGAGTTGCCTTGTTCATTTCTTTATATTCATGAAGAATAAACTTTGGAAAATTTATAATTTCTCAAGGAACTCATTTAAATATTATTATTCATTTCATATCACATATTATAATGTTATAATAATTGGTTAATAATGTTAGTTCATATCTGACGTTTTTTTCGATGTTCGGTACATGAGTCAAAATTGAACTTGTTGGAAAAGAATTTTCCATGAAGATATAGGTATATAATCTCCAGAATATTATTAATTATTTAAATATCATATATATCCAGTATATAATCATTTTATACTATTCTATAACATTTGGAGATAAAAAATGAAATGCACCGTTCATGGAGACGGTAGGCCGTATGTACGCAAGAACGCTACTTTCATTTCCTTGTCATATTAATGGAATTAAAACTAAATGAGAGAGATATATATATTATAATTACAGAATTATATCCATAATATAGATGTAATATATAACATATATATACAGTATATATATGTACTTATAATAGTACATATCATTTGGGGATAAGAAATGAAATGTACCGTTCATGGAGACGGTAGGTCGTACGTACGCATGAACGCTACATTCATTTCTTTTTTTTTTTGTATTCAATAGAATTAAATAGTAATTATATAAAGGTATGATATAATTCCAGTAGAATATCATATGTAAAACCATTAATTTCATCCTTTATACATCCCACATTAGGCATTAACGAATCAAATCACTTTGAGGGGGCGTTAGTCCGCACTTCCTAAAATGAAGATATCACCTTTACTCATAATGGAAACCATAAAGGTATGCCATAAATGAAAAAATACAGAATATTGAGGAAAGAATAAAAATATTATATATCATATATAAATATAGTGACATCTTAATGACCACCTTTTAATGTGTTCAAATAATATTGAACAATCATCGTTTCGTGAGGCAGTAATTCGCCATCCACAGAAACATAATGTACATTAACCATTAAGCGAAGGTGTGTGGAAGTGTAGTTAGAATAAATATTATAACAACATCCTAGTACATTGAAGATACTGGTGTTGTTACAAAAAAATGAATAAAATGAGTTTAGGGGGTTGGAGAAGCAAAATAAAACAAAAGAACACAAGTGAAGACATTACCTTAAAATCAGGTAACTCTTTTGGATTTGAGCTCAAAGGCTTCCTTGGAAATAAGTCTGCCCAAATTGAGGCTTATATGAGTAATATAGGGATGTGGAGAGACAAAATGAGCAGAGGATGGTTGAGACAAGGGCTTTAGAGGTGTGGGTAAGGTGGTATAGGTGGGGGCCTTTTATAAGAGGAGAGGAGGGGAACTCTTGGAATGTTATAAATTTTACTTTATTATAAAATGATTTTCGGATTTTAAAGGACCCAAAATTATTTATTTATAGGATAAGGTGATAAGAGTTCTAAAACCACCCATAGAATTGGTTTATGACAAGTTTAGGTCTTATATTTTACATTATCTTCTCATTTTATTTAAATCATTAAATAATGAGGTAATCGTTGTATCATTATGATGTCATAAATAATTTAATTTATTTAATGTATAATAATTATAAAAAAATATCATGATGTATTAAATCTATTTATATTTCTAATGAATATTTATAGTAAAAACTATGACTTTTATAACCCCATGTAAAAAGTGTTTTAGTAAAACAATACATGTTTGTGACATTTTTATTTTAACTTTATATAAAAAGTTATTAATGTCATCTTCCTACCAATGTGGCTCCATGGAGTCCCTAAGTTGAACCATGGATTTTTTTGTTGCCATGACTCATACTATAATAGTAGGACATGTGTCAAGCTCATTTCATATTATTATAACATTATCATTACCTTAAATTACACTAATTACCATTAATCGCGATTAATAAAACTTAAAAGTTAATATTCACCAAAAAAATAATTTAATCCCATTAAAACACATTTTACATCATAAAGACACCCATGTATGTCGGAGTTTTAAAATTAAAATCCCAGAAGTGGTAAAGTTTCATTTAAATGAAAAATCAGTTTTTTAACTACCACTTAGTGGTTTCACTATTCGTCAAAAATTTATGTTTTTTAGAAAAATACCAAATATCCACCCTAAGATATATGTGATATTACGAATTATAAAAATGTTGTCTATTTTAAAAAATTAGAAACATATAAGTTTCACTAATTAATTTAATATTTAATTCCCGTTGTCAAAACAAATAGCGTGTTTTAATGAAACAATATCTATTAAAAGATTGACATTAGTTTGAGTCCAGTTTCAAAGTGAAATTAATACCAATGACCACCATTGGATTAAATGGTAAAAATATATTATAAATAAACTTCAATATCGATTAAATTTATAATCTATCCATATAAATAAATCATATTTAAAGGAGGTTTTGAATTAAAATGGATCATTTTCACTAAAAATGATCTTTATCAGAAAAAATAACAAAAATTTACACAAAGTAAATTTTGATTTCCAGATTCTAAAGAAGGATTTTATTATGTCAAATAAAACATATAAAATTTTCAAAAGTATAGTAAAAAAAGGGTTCTCCATCAAAAGGCGGTTAATCGACCTTCTAATGAATATTGGAAAATTTATGCTTAAAATTGGATTCATTTGCATTTAAAGCCTCTAACATTTATTGGATAAAAGTAAAAATATTAACAAACATGTATAATCATTTTGTAGTTAGTTCGGTTCATTCCTGCCATTACAACATCTAGGCTTTAACTACCATTTAAAATAATATTATTTTATTATTAGAGTGAAACATAAGATTTACAAGAAACTCGTTGTTGCTTATTGGGTATGCCATCGAGCATAGAGTTCCCTTTAAATTAATATTAACATTTTATTAAAAAATATGGATAAATATGAAAAAGTAATATTCTTTTATTTACCTAGGATGTTAAATAATTCCTCCCTTTTGGGAATTGTATCCTCGTAATTTTGAAATTTTGGCTTGGAAACATAATTGAATGTCCCACATCGGATCAGAGTCAGTAAAACTATTACTTTAAAATAAAGAGAGAGAAGTACAAAGGTCACCCTAGTTAACACATAATATGATTCCATGTAGGAAAACATGGACATGGAATAGAAAAAAAGGGTCATGTTCTGATAGAGAGTTATAGAAAACATGTTTAGGATAAAGTTAACCACAAGAAAATCACAAACTTGTGATGGGTTAAACGGTATTTGATTCCCCTGTTGGAAAAGTTAACAGACAAAATTTTTTTTAAGTAACTTTTCATTGAGGAATTTATTTATGATCTTAAATAAATCATAAGGAAAAATACATACTTTTCGTGTAGACTCTCATATCCTACTAGATTTGTAACACAAACTCATATTTTCTCCAAAAGACGAGTATTTAGGAAAACTTGTTCACACTAAGAACGCTATAATCAACTTCTTGAGAATCACATAATCCAAAAAAGAGAACTATATATTTCCCATGTATTTAGACCTTAACCAAAACCAAAACCAAAATGTTTAGTACAAGATCAGATAATACCCAAAAAGGATAGTCCATTATAAAAAGAAAATTTATTCTTAATCTCCAAAAAATTTCAACAAAACCCAAAGTTCAACGAAGACCATTCGATAAACAATTTGTCGATAAAATTATTCAAAGTAAACAAAACTAATATTTAAACCCAAATATTTAAAGTATTTAATCACATTTTCTTTCAAGGTAAAAATTTTTTCATTTATCTCCAAATAACATTAATTTCTCTTAAAGTCTCATATTGAAAAGTAATTAACCTAATCATATATCCTCCATGATTGGTCAATAATTTCAATAGATAACCCAAAATCAACTTATTCTTAATTCATAAAATCATCTAACAAAAAAGAATTAGTCAAACTATCAATGGACTTCATGTAGCACAGTAGTTGGTGATAAACACCAGTCACACTTTGGTTGTGAGTTCAATTCCCACAGCTTTGTCCGACGCGATGGTTTGTCACACTATATGTGTGTAGTAATTTTTCAAAAACTATATAATTCTTAAAAAATTCCCCAAAAAGATATAAAATCATCAAAATAACCATAACATAATTTAACCTCAATTTTACCTCATTCCTTTCATCTTCCATCATATAGTAACCCATAATTACCTCAAAAGTAAGGATCATATAAACCCTAATGGTTACCTTTATAATTATTACCTTAATATTCACATCGAGTTGGTCATCTCTTACATGATGCATTAGAGAACTCACCATGGTTCAAGTGGTTGATCATGACTCCTTTATAGTTGGTTTAGAATAACCACGAGTTTCCTCATTGAATCCCCCATTTCATCCAGTCTCTTAATCAGAGAACCACCACAATTTCCTTCAAACCCATTGTCACCTTGGTGCCAGCTTGATCCATCCATTTAATAAAACCAGAAATGTCAGTGTGAGTATATCAACGAAACCATCATGTAATAATGAGGAAGATAAATACTAAGATATACTTACTCATTCACTTTATCTAAAAACTATGACTCTTTCTGAAATCCTAGACATTATGGTAATATCACTTATTCATAGAGAATACCCTAACATCTAAAGTTATCTAAACCACCCTTTGATACCAACTATAAGGACCCAACCTTAAAACATTACTTAATATTGAATTAAATGAATAATTCACATTGAAGATATTTTCAGGTTTACAGTTTTAGAGAATTAGATCATAACTATTACATCACAAAGATTACAAAGTATAGACATCTACTCATCCTCAATTTTTCCACAAAAATGAACTCTTGAACAAAAGATCCATGTTTAGTTCCTTGTTTTAGAAAGCATGACATTTCCTTGATCACATCCTTGACCCTATTCCACTATATTTCCTACGAAAAACATTTCAAAATAAACTTGGGATGAGAATAAAAAGCTAAGTAAGGGATATAAAAGTACGAAATGAAAACACTAGTCTATGTATAAAGTCATACATTACTCATAAAGAATAATCATTTTCCCAATACTTATAAAATCATGAATAAATCATAGAAATCATAAGACATAATGGTAACTTGAGGCATTCATAACATTCTTATGTAGGGAGTAACCCTCATGGTTACGTTTGGAATACCCATCACAGTACATTCCCTAAATCTCTCATGAGAAACCTTAATGTTTAACCCCTTCATGTTACCCAATGAATTAGAGATCTATATCGGGCTCACCTGCCCTTAATTTTTCCCAGAACCACCCGTCTTCATAAATAATTCCCAAGAACCCTAACATAATCGTATCATATAAAACATGCATAAAGAAAACATAACATTTCCACATTTCAATCACAAGATATCAATGCAAGAAATTGATAAAATAAAAATATTATGAAAACCATTTTCAATACCAAAATAAAGAAATTTAAAACAAGGTCTTTATTTAGCATTTTAAAAAAAATTATGGCTTGTAGAGGAAGCCAAAACTCAAATAATGGTCACAGCAGCGGAGAAGTCGTTGTCGCCGCATACGGATGACAAAAAAACATTCCTTTTGTCTTTTAGTAAAATGATTCATTTAAATATATTCCTTTTGAATAGACGTAAAAGTCGAATGGGTTTATGCACCATATAAAAGAATGTTGTGTATAAAAGAAAATATGCCTCAATGAAAGGAGATTGAGATGAAGTCCCTTACAAAGACGATATCCTTAGATTAAGGATAAATTCATTACATAATTATTTGTGAAAAATATAAATAAACCCAATATAACAGGATATTAAGTGTAAAACAATCAGAGGTAATCCACACATATTAATAGGATGACATAATCAAGAAGTATAGGTTTAACCCAAAGAATAGAAATTGGGTTAATAAGTACCATCACAGAAATTTGACAGCCTAACGACGTCACATTGAAATTCAGAAAATGAGTTGATGAGAGATAAAATGGCCATCTCATCTCTTGGACGTAGCATTTACTACAATAAGGATATATAAGAACATATCAAAACATAATAATATGTAAATTAAATGTCCTAACAAAATAATTCTTTTAAAAAGAGGAGGGTGAAATGTTCCCTTACCGATTTCGGTAACTTTCGAAATGTACACCCCATGAAATAAGGGTCATTAAATGAAGTTGTAAGTACCCATTAATTTGATTATACTACAAAAAGAATACAATCATGGGCAGTACATACACCACACAAAAGGAAATAGTGGAAAATGTAGCATGAATCTCACGGGAAAAAAAAGTGAGATAAAAATCCCATACCTCATTGTAATCAATCAAGTCGTGACCAAAAGATAATAAATAAAATATGTATCACTAAATACCATCAATAATAATAGAATCATGATAATATATATCTAATTGAAGAACAAAATAAACCACATGAAAGAAATATGTGGCGACCAAGTTAAATCTCAAGGAATTAAAAGTGAGATAAGATATCCCCTTACGAAAATTTGGCAGCCTAACGACGCCACTTAAAAAATTCAAAAATGGATTGATGAGATAAAATAGGGTATATCATCATAGTAACATAAAAATTAAAGTAATATGAATATAAAATAACATCCCCCTACATAATAAAGATGAGTTTAAAAGATTTGATATAAAAGAGAGTACTTAAAAAGAAAGATAGAGGTAGGATCCCTTACCTCAGTCCGAATTGCCTTGTTCGTTTCTTTATATTCTTGAATAATAAACTTTGGTGAATTTATAATTTATTAAGGACCTCATTTAAAGATTATTATTCATTTAATATCACATATTATATTGTTATAAAAATTGGTTAATAATGTCAGTTCATATTAGACGTTTTTGTCGATGTTCGGTACATGAGTCAAAATTGAACTTGTTAGAAAAGAATATTCCAAGAAGTTATAGTTACCTCATATCCAGAATATTTTTAATGATTTAAATATCATATATATACAGTATATATTCATTTTATACTATTACATAACATTTGGAGATAAAAAATGAAATGCACCGTTCATGGAGACGGTAGGTCGTGCGTACGCATGAACGCTACTTTCATTTCTTTATCCTATTAATGGAATTAAAACTAAATGATAGATATATATATTTTAATTAAATAATTATATCAGTCATTTGGATTTAATATATAACATATATATCCATTATATATATTTACTTATAATAGTACATAACATTTGGAGATAAGAAATGAAATGTACCGTTCATGGAGACGGTAGGCTGTACGTATGCATGACCGCTACATTAATTTCTTTTTTTATTCAATGGAATTAAATAATAATGATATAAAGTTATATTATGATTCTAGTAGGATATCATATGTAACACCATTAATTCCATCCTTTATACATCCCACATATGGCATTCGCGAATCAAATCACTTTGAGGGGGCGTTAGTCCGCACTTCCTAAAATGATGATATCTCGTTTACCCATAATGGAAACCATATAGGTATTCCATAAATGAAAAAAATACATAAGCTTAAGGAAAACATAAACATATTATATATCATATATAAATATAGTGACATATTAATGGAAACCTTTTAAGGTGTTAAAATAATATTGAACAATCATCGTTTTGTGAGGCAGTAATTCTCCATCCACATAAACAGTATGTTCTTTAACCATTAAACGGAGGTGTGTGGAAGTGTAGCTCGAATCATTCTTATAAAAACATAATAGTAAATTGAAGATACTCGTTCTGTTACAAAAAAGGAATAAAAATTTTTTAGGGGGTTGTAGAAGAAAAATAAAACCAAAAAACACAAGTGAAGACATTACCTTAAAATCAGGTAACTCTTTTTGATTTGAGCTCAAAGGCTTCCTTGGAAATACTTATACCCAAATTGAGGCTTCTAGGAGTAAGAGAGGGATTTGGAGAGACAAAATGAGAAGAGGTTGGTCGATCCAAGGCTTTGAGAGGCGTGGGTAAGGAGGTATAGGTGGGGGCCTTTTATAAGAGGAGAGGAAGGGAACTCTTGGAATGTTATAAAATGTTACTTTATTATAAAATGCTTTTCAGATTTTAAAGGTCCCAAATTTAAATATTTCGAGGATAAGGTGATAAAAGTTCGAAATCCACCCATATAATAGGTTTTTTACAAGTTTAGGTCTTAGATTTTACATTATCTTGTTATTTTATTTAAATCATTAAATAATGATGTAATCGTTGTATCATCATGGTGTCATAAATAATTTAATTTATTTTGGGTCTAAAAATTTTATAAAAATTATCATGATGTAGGAAATTTTTTTAAATTTCTATTTAATCTTTATAGTCAAAAATACGACTTGTAAAACCCCATGTTAGAAGAATTTTAGTAAAACAATACATGTTTGTCTCATTTTTATTTTAACTTTAAATAAAAAGTTATTAATGTCATTTTCCTACCAATGTGGATCCATGGGGTCCCCAAGTTGACCCATGGATGGTCTTGGTTGGCCATGGCTCATACTATAAAAGTAGGACATGTTTCATGGTCATTTCATATTATTACAACATTATCCTTACCTTAAATTACAATAATTACCATTAATCGCGATTAATAAAACATAAAAGTTACTATTCACCATAAAATTATTTTAATCTCATTAAACCAAATTTTACATCTTAATGACAGCTATGTATGTCGGATTTTTGGAATTCAAATCTCATAAGAGGTAAAGTTTTATTTAAACGAAAAATCAGTTTTTTAACCACCACATAGTGGTTTCACTATTTATAAATAATTTAAGTTTTTTAGAAAAATACCAAAAATTCAGCCTAAGCTATATTTTATATTTTTAATTCAAAAATATTGTCTATTTTAAAATTTTAAAAACATATATGTTGCATTAATAAATTTAATATTTAATTCCCGTTGTCAAAACAAATAGCGTGTTTTTAAGAAACAATATTTATTAAAAGATTGACAGTACTTCAAGTCCAATTTCAAAGTGAAATTAATTCCATTGACCACCATTAGATTAAATGGAAAAAATATATTCTAAATACACTTTAATCTCAATTAAAAAGATAATCTATCCTTATAAATAAATCATATTAAAAAGTGGTTTTGAATTAAAATGCAACATTTTTACTAAAAATGATCTTTATCGGAAAAAATAACAAAAATTTACACAACGTAAATTTTGATGTCCATATTCTAAAGAAGGATTTTATTTTGTCAATTAAAACATATAAATTTTTCAAAAGTATATTTAAAAAGGGTTCTCCATCAAAAGGCTGTTAATCGACATTTTAATGAATATTGGAAGATTTTTGCTTAAAATTGGATTCATTTGCATTTTAAGACTCTAACATTTATTTGATAAAAGTAAAACTATTTGAAAAACATATATAATTATTTTGTAGTTAGTTTGGATCATTCCTTCCATTACAATATCTAGGTGTTAACTACCATTTAAAATAATATTATTTTATTACTAGAGTGAAACATAAGATTTACAAGAAAATCGTTGTTGCGTATTGGGTACGCCATCGAGCATAGAGTTACCTTTAAATTAATATTAACATTTTATTCACAAATATGGATAAATATGAAATGTAAATATTCTTTATTCACCTAGGATGTTGCATCCTTCCCCCCTTTTGGGAATTGCGTTCTCGCAATTTTAGAATTTGGCCTTGGAAACTTCATTGAATTTCCCACATCGGATCAAGAGTCAGTAAAACTATTACATTAAAATGAAGAGAAAGAATTACAATGGTAACCTGAGTTAACATATACTAGTATTAAATGTAGGAAAACATGGACATTGAAGAGAAAAAAAGGGTCATGTTCTAATGGAGAGTCATAGAAAACATGTTTAGGAGAAAGTTAACCACAAGAAAATCACAAACTTGTGATGGGTTAAATGGTATTTGATTCCACTATAGGAAAAGTTAATAGACAACATTTTTGTTTTTAAGTTAATTTTCAATGAAGAATCTATATATGAGCTAAACTAAATCAATAGGAAACATACTTACTTGTCCTGTAGACTCTCATCTCCTACTAGATTTCTTACACAAACTCATATTTTCTTCAAAAGACGAGTATTAAGGAAGACTTGTTCACATGAAGAACTCTATAATCAACTTCATTAGAATCACCTAATCCACAAAAGAGAACTATATATTTCCCATGTCTTTAGACCTTAACAAAAAAAACAAAAAATGTTAGTACAAGATCAGATAATACCCAAAAAGGATAGTCCATTATAAAAAGAAAATCTATTCTTACTCTCTAAATTTTTTTCAACAAAACCCAAAGTTCAATGAAGACCATTCGATAATAAATTTGTCTATACAATTCGTCAATGTAAACCAAACTAATATTGAGACCCAAATATTTGATGGATTTAATCACATAGTCTTCCAAGGTAAAAAAATTAGCATTTATCTCTAAAGAAAATTAGTTTCTCTTAAATTATCATATTGAAAAGTAACTAACCTAATAATATATCCTCCATGATAGGTCAATCATTTCCATAAATAACCCAAAATCATCTTATTCTTAATTCATAAAATAATCTAACAAAAAAAATTAGTCAAACTATCCAGGGACATCACGTAGCCCAGTGTTAGGTGATAATTACCGGTGGCACTTTGGTTGTGGGTTCGATTCCTACAGCTTTGTCCGACGCGATGGGTTGTCACACTGTCTACGTGTTTTCCATTTTCTAAAACTATATAATTCTTAAAACATTCCCCATAAAGAGAAAAAATCATCAAAAATAACCACAGAATAATTTAACTCCAATTTTACCGCATGCATTTCATCTTCCATCATATTGTAACCCATAATTACCTCAAAAGTAAGGATCATATAATCCCTAATGGTTACCTTTATAATTATTACATGAACTTCCCCATTGAGTTGGTCATCTCGTACATGATGCATTAGATAACTCACCACGGTTCATGTGGATGATCATAACTCCTTGATAGTTGGCTTAAAATAACCACAATTTTCCTCATTTAATCCCCCATTTCATCCAGTCTCTTAATCAGAGAACAACTATAGTTTCCTTCAAACCCTTTGTCACTTTGGTGCCTGCTAGATCCTTCCATTTACTAAAAACAGAAATGTCAGTGTGAGTATATCAACAAAACCATCATGTACTAATGAGGAAGATAAACACTAATATATAATTACTCATTCACTTTATCTAAAAACTATGACTCTTTCTGAACTCCTATCTATTAGGGTAATTTCACTTATTCTTAGAGAATACCCTAACCTCTAAAGTTATCTAAACCTCCCTTTGATACCAACTATAAGGACCCGTCCTTAAAAAAATACTTAATATTGAATTAAATGAATAATTCACATTGAGTATCTTTTCAGGTTTAGAGTTTTATAGAATTAGATCATAACTATTACATCAAAAAGATTACAAAGTAGACACATCTACTCATCTTCCATTTTTTCTACAAAAAATAAACTCCTGAACAAAAGATTCATGTCTAGTTCCTTGTTTTAGACATCATGACATTTCCTTGATCCCTTACTTGACCCTATTCTACTTTATGTCCTGTGATAAACATTTCAAAAAAACATGGGATGAGCACAAAAAGCTCAGTAAGGGATATAAAAGTACGAAACCAAAACAGTATTCCATGTATAAAATCATACTTTACTCATAAAGCATAAGAATTTTAACTTACCTCATAAAATCATGAATAAATCATAGAAATCATAAGACATAACGGTAACTTGAGGAATTCATAACATTCCTACGTATGGAGTAACCCTCATGGTTACATATGGAATACCCATCACAGTATAGTCCATAAATCTCTTCAGAGAAATCTTAACGTCTAACCCCTTCGTTACCCAATTCATTGGAGATCTATATCAGGCTCACCCACCCATAGTTTATCACGGAACTACCCATCTTCATAAACAATTCCCACGAACCATAACATAATCGTATCACATAAAACATGCATAAAGGAAACATAACATTTCCACATTTCAAACAGAAGATATCAATACAACACATTTATATAATAAAAAAATTATGAAAACCATTTTAAATACCAAAATAAAATTATAGTAAAACATGGTATTTATTTTTCATTTTAAAAAATTATTATGTCTTGTAGAGGAAGATGAAACTCAAATAATGGTCACAGTGGCAGAGAAGTCGTTGTCGCCGCATACATACGACAAAAAGAAATTCCTTTTGTCATTTAGAAAAATGCTTCGTATAAAAAGATTTCTTTTTAATAGATGTAAAAGTCAAAGGGGTTTATACAACGTATAAAATAAAGTTGTGTATAAAACAAATTATGCCTCAATGGGAGGAGATTGAGACGAAGTCCCTTACAAAGACGGTATCTTTAGATTAAGGATAAATCCATTACATAATTATGTTTGACAAATATAATACACCGAACATAAGAGGATATTAAGTGTAAAACAATCAGAGGTCATCCACACATATTCTTATCATGACATAATCAAGAATTAGAGTTTTAACCCAAAGAATAGAAATTGGGTTAATAAGTTCCCTCACAGAAATTCGACAGCCTAATAGCGTCACATTAAAATTTAGAAAATGAGTTGATGAAAGATAAAAAGGGTATCTCATCACTTGGAAATAAAATTTATAGAAATAAGGATATATAAGAACATATCCCAACATAATAATATGTAAATTAAAAGACCTAACAAAAGAAGTCTTTTAAAATGAGGAGGCTGAAAGGATTCCTTACCGATTTGGGTAACTTACGAAACGTACACCAAATGAATGAAGGGTCATTCAATTAAGTTGTAAGAACCCATTAATTAGATTATACAAAAAAAAGAATACAATCATGGGAAGTACATAAACCACACAAAATGAAATTGTGGAAAATGTATCATGAATCTCACTGGAACAATAAGTGAGATAAAAATCTCATACCTCATTGTAATCAATCGAGTGGTATGACCCAAAGATAATAAATACAATATGAATCATAGAATACCATGAATAAAAATAGAATCATGATAATATATATAAAATGTAAGAACAAAATATACCACATGAAATAAATAAGTGGTGAACATGGGAAATCTCACGGAATTAATAGTGAGATAAGATATCCCCTTACGAAAATTTGGCAGCCTAATGGCGCCACTTAAAACTTTCAAAAATGGATTAATGAGATCAAATAGTGTATCTAATCATATAAACATAAATATTAAAGTAATAATAATATAAAAGAACATCACCCAACATAATAAATATGATCTTAAAAGAAATTACATAAAAGAGAGTCCTTAAAAAGACAGTGAGAGGTAGGATCCATTACCTCAAGTCTGACTTGCCTTGTTAATTTCATTATATTGCTGAATAATAAAATTGTTCAATTTATAATTGATTAAGGACCTCCATTGAATATTATTATTCATTTCATATCACATATTATAATGTTATAATAATTGGTTAATAATTTTAGTACATATCAGATGTTTTTGTCGATGTTCGGTACATGAGTCAAAATTGAACATTTTGGAAAATAATTTTCCATGATGTTATAGGTACATCATCTCTAGAATATTATTAATTATTTAAATATCATATATATATCCATTATATATTCATTTTATACTATTTCATAACATTTGGAGAAAAAAATGAAATGCACCATTCATGGAGACTGTAGGTCGTACGTACGCATGAATGCTCCTTTCATTTATTTGTCATATTAATGGAATTAAAACTAAATGATATATATATATATTATAATTATAAAATTATATCATCATTTAGATGTAATATATAACATATAAATACATTATATATATGTACTTATAATAGTACATTACATTTGGAGATAAGAAATGAAATGTACCGTTTATTGAGACGGTAAGCCATACATGCGCATAAACTCTACATTCATTTCTTTTATTTTTATTAAATGGAATGAAATAATAATTATATAAAGGTATATTATAATTCTAGTAGGATATCATATGTAACACCATTAATTACATCCTTTATACTTCTCACATATGGAATTAACAAATCAAATCACTTTGAGGGGGCGTTAGTCCGCACTTCCTAAAATGAAGATATCACATTTACCCATAATGGAAACCATAAAGGAATGCCATAAATGAAAAAATACAGAAGTTTAAGGAAACCATAAACATATTATATATCATATATAAATATAGTGTCATCTTAATGTCCACCTTTGTTGATGTTAATATAATATTTAACAATCATCGTTTCGTGAGGCATTAATTCGCCATCCACAGAAACAGTATGTTCTTTAACCATTAGACAGAGTTGTGTGGAAGTGTAGCTCAAATAATAATTATAACAACATCCTAGTACATTTAATATACTGTTTTGGTTACAAAAAAATTAATAAAAAGATTTTAGGGGGTTGGAGAATCAAAATAAAACAAAACAACACAAGTGAAGACATTACCTTAAAATCGGGTAACTTTTTTTGATTTGAGCTCAAAGGATTACGTGGAAAGATTTCTACCCAAATTGAAGCTTCTAAGAGTAAGAGAGGGATTAGAAGAGACAAAATGTACAGAGGATGGACCTAACGAGGGATTGAGAGGTGTGGGTGAGGAGGAAAGGGTGGGGCCTTTTACAAGAGGAGAGGAGGGGAACTCTGGGAATGTTATAAAATGTTACTTTATTATAAAAATATTTTCGGATTTTAAAGGTACCAAAATTAAATATTTCAAGGATAAGGTGATGATAGTTCTAAATCCACCCATCCAATTGGTTTTTGACAAGTTTAGGTCTTAGAGTTTACATTATATTTTCATTTTATTTAAATCCTTAAATAATGAGGTAATCAATGCATCATCATGGTTTTATAAATAATTTAATTAATTTAATGTATAAGAATTATAAATAAAAGATCATGATATATAAAATCTTCTTAGATTTCTAATTAATATTTATAGTAAAAAATATGACTTGTATAACCCCCTATAAAAATTGTTTTAGTAAAACAATACATGTTTGTGACATTTTTATTTTAACATTAAATAAAAAGTTATTAATGTCGTTTACCTACCAATGTGGCTCCATGGGGTCCCCAAGTTGACCCATGTATTTTATTGGTCGGAAATTACTCGTACAATAAGGGTAGGACATGTTTCGAGGTCATTTGATATTATTATAACATTATCTTTATCTTAAATTACACTGATTACCTTTAATAGCGATTAATAAAACTTAAAAGTTACTATTCACCAGAAAAATTATTTTATTCCCATTGAACCACATTTTACATCCCAATAAAATCCATTTATGTAGTATTTTTGAAATTCAAATCCCTGATGTGGTAAAGTTTAATTTACACGAAAAATCAGTTTTTTTAACTACCACTTAGTGGGTTCACTATTCATCAAAAATTGATGTTTTCAGAAAAATACCAAAAATTCACCCTAAGATATATTTGATATTCAGAATTCAAAAAATGATTTTTGTTTTTCAAAAAATCAAAATATATAAGTTCCATTAATTAATTTAATATTTTATTCCTGTTGTCAAAACAAATAGCGTGTTTTTAAGAAAAAATATCCATTAAAAGATTGACACTAGTTTATGTCAAATTTCAAATTGAAATTATTTTCAATGACCACCATTGGATTAATTAGTAAAAATATATTTTAATACAGTTTAATCTCAATTAAAAAGATAATATATCCATATACATAAATACGATTAAAATGAGGTTTTGAATTAAAATGCAACCTTTTCACTAAAAATGATCTTTATCGGAAAAATAACAAAAATTTACACAATGTAAATTTTGATATCCAGATTATAAAAAAGGATTTTATTTTATCAAATACAAAATATAAAATTGTCAAAAGTATATTTAAAAAGGGTTCTCCATTAAAAGGTGGTTAATCTACCTATTAATGAATATTAGAAGATGTATGCTTGAAATTGGATTCATTTGCATTTTAATCCTCCAACATTTATTGGATAAAAGTAAAAATATTTGAAAAACATATATAATCATTTTTTAGTTAGTTCTATTCTTTCCCGCCATTAAAACATCTAAGCATTAACTACCATTTAAAATAATATTATTTTATTATTAGAGTGAAATGTAATATTTACAAGAAACTCATTGTTGCGTATTGGGTGCACCATCAAGCATAGCATTCCATTTAAATTAAAATTTACATTTTATTCACAAATATGGATAAATATGAAAAAGTATTATCATTAATTTACCTGGGATGTTACAGAGCATTTTCCTTGTAGGTTGTCTAGTTTACATCTGCACTTAGGGTTTCCCAAAGGCCTTGATGTACCCCAAAGTCCTTACTGGCCCGAAGGCTTGGGTGGCCCGAAGACCTTGAAGGACTCGGGGACCAAATCGGTGGCCCGAAGGCCCAAACGGGGAAAATTCCCAGCTGTTATAGTGCCAATTAGTGCCTGCTATAGTTTCCACTACATTTCCCGCTATAGTACCTACTACAGTGCTGCACAGTTCCTACTACAGTACTATTACAGTACTGCTACAGTACCCTAAAATTATGCCTCTGACTGGATTTGATCTCGTGTCACATAGATGCACTTAAGAGTCCTCACCAACCGGGCTGAGGCTTATGTGGAATTTATATTATTGATGTGAAGAATTTATGTTTATATTATTTTTTATTTACATTTTATACTCAGATTCAATCAATTCTATTACTTCAAATTCCAATTATATTTTCATGGGACATACAATTTAAAATCCTTTTAAAACATTATTTATGAAATTTCAAAAAGATTGTCTTTTATATGTATGGAATGAGAGGTTTCTCTTGATCTCATGATACTTTATTACCATTATATGTTCCTCAGACATTTTTATGTGGGGTTGAGCCCATTGTAGCTCACTATATTTTGGGTTAAGCCAATTATAGCTCTAGATAAGTTGGGTTGAGCCCATTATAGCTCAAGATATGACGGGTGAGACCAATTATAGCACTCCAATGCATTGGGTACTCCGGAGATGGAATTTGACCAAAATTTTATTCCATGTATAAGGGTTAATATAAGGGTGATATGGTAAATATTTCCCAAGTTAACTACATGATTCTTCTATGCATTTTAGTTTTTATGATTATGGGTCTTATTGGTTTTAATGTTATCACATGACTAATGATTTCTTTCTTTATAACCCTTAGCATATTTTATAACTAATTACAAGTTTCTGAAATGTTTTTCACCAAAATTAAGGATGGGTAAGTGATAGTAGGGAGTCATGATGATTGAGTTTGAGGGTTTCCAATGAAATCATGTTTTAAGTGTTAATGTTTTATATTATGAACAAAAATGGTAATTGTTTTTTGTAGTATCCTCTTGTATGATTGTGGTATGTAGTGTATGTGAGGTACCGTAATTATCCAAAACTCTAAACTCAGAAATATCCTCAACTTTTAATAATTTATATTATTGACTAAAATTAGACATTAAGGAATGTTTTAAGGTTGGGTCCTTATAGTTGGTATCATAGGATGGTTTAGATAACATTAGGGGTTTAGATGATATATAAATAAAACCATAACTTGTTATTACACTATGTTAATTAGAAATATTATATAATTTAAGGGTAACCATGTTTATTAATCTATTTTATGTTTGTATATAATGGTTTTTCGTAGAAGATATAGGGAAGCTGAAGTAGGGAGGCACCACGAGGCTGATGTCTGTCTGAATATGCAGCCTGAAATGGTGGGAATAAGATCTGAGATATTTGTGCTAGAAATGGGTCATATGAATGAAGAAATAAATAGGGTTAGTATCCATGCTTGATAGGAAGACAATCTACTAGGAAGAATAATTCCTTTTGTGGAGCATTGTATGAGGAAACATCCTCTAGCATTCAATGAAGCCGCAAATCCAGTGATAGATGAATGATGGATCAATGCTGAAGAAAAAAATTGATGTCATGGGTTCTTTGGAATGTCTAATGGTATTACTATATATTTATAATTTGGAAGGTGTAGATGATAAATGTTGGTATCTGGTTAAGAATATGAGAGAAAGAGATGACCAGGAAAATTTGGAATGGGATGATTTTATTAGTATTTTTCCTGGAAAAATATTTTCTCCAATCTATTCAATTACAAATGGAGAAACAGTTCATGGAACTAAAGCCGAAAGATGAAGATTCTGTGAGATTATATGAAACATATTTTACTAGGCTGTCCCAGTGTGTACTAGATTTTACTCTGGATTTAGTAAGTAAAATTAATAGAATTTACTCTTGTTTGAAAAAAATTTGTGAAATATTGGCCTCACGAGAGTTTAAAATCTGTGGGAATAATTTTCATTGTTCTGAAAAAGTTGAGATAGAGTATTCTGAATCATATGTTCCTTGTGATGAAAAGAATAAAAATGTTCTGGTTGGGAGGTAATGGGGAAGAACTCATTAAAGAAGTCTAGAGGTAAGAAAATGTATTTCTCTTCTAGTAAAAAGTGTGTCTAATGGAATCCTACTGTATGTATTGTAAAATTTGAGAAATGATACAAATTTAGAAAGATTGGACACATGTATCCATAGTGCAAGGAAAATGATCATAAAATTAAAAATGAGTCAAAGGAAATATGCTTCAACTATATGGAATTGGGTCATTTTTCTAATGTTTTTTTAATCTGGTCACTCAACTGGGGAATATGAAAGATAGGAAATAGAATGTTTTTCCATTTCGAACCACTTCAGAAGATGTTGAGCCATCAAATGAGGTGGTTTGAGGTATATTGATTGATTTTTCATATTTGTAAAATGTGTTTTTTGATTTAGGGTCTAATCATTTCTTCATTTCATTGAATTTTTAGTAAAAATTGGGAATTTAACCCCATGAAATGAAACGAGATCTCATGGTAAAAACAAATTAAGGAAATATTGTGGTAAAAAGAAATTATGATAATATTCATATCCTTGTTTGTGGAAAGTGTTCACCTAAAAACCTTGTTGTTTTTCATCTAGTAGTGTTTGATGTTATTCTTAGTGTGGACTAGAATTCATTTCACCTGGCTAAGATAGATTTCAGTGGAATAGAAGTTTTTTTCAGAATTAATTTCTATCTGTGTACAATAATGAACCCTTACATTAATAACATATCTAGAAGTTGTGAAACTGTTAAAAATGAAAATGAATGTTATCTTTCTCATATAATTTAAGACATGTAAACTATCAAAATTAATGTTTTACCAGTGGAAAATTAATATTTAAATATTTTTCTGATGATTTTGCTCGTGTTATACCTAATAGAGATGTTGAGTTTACTATTGAATTGTCTCCTAATGTGAATCCAATTTTTAAACCTCTTTATCAAATGGACCAAATGGAGTTTCTAGAGATTAAAAAGAAGTTGCAGGAATTATTAGATAAAGGTTTCATCTAACCAAGCACTTCACCATGGGGTGATCCTGTCTTGTTTATTAAGAAAAAAGATAGTTCAATGAGAGTAGTCATCGATTATAGTGCCTTGAATAAAATTACTTTTTAAAAAAGTATTCTTTGCCTCATATCTATGATTTTTTCGATCAGCTCAAGGGAGAACATTATTTTTTGAACATTTATCTTAAGTTCATGGTACCATCAGTTCAGAGTATTGGATAATGACATCACAAAGACATCGTTATGTACTAGATATGGCCATTATGAATTTGTAGTTATTCCTTTTGGGTTAACTAATGCACCCGTTGTATTCATTATTCTTATGATTATAAAATTTCATGAGTTATTGGATAAGTTTTTGGTTTAAATTATTACTGACATTCTTGTATATTCTATATGTAAAGAGGAACATGAAAAAAATTGATGGGTTTTTTTCAATCCTTAAAAGAAAATAAACTATACAGAAAATTTGGTAAGTGTGATTTTTTGTTGCAACTAATTTCTTTTCTTGGGATCATTATAAATAAGTATGTATTAATAGTTTATCATTCCAAAACTAAAGTTTTTCATGAATGGAGATAGCCATAAAATGTTACAAATATTCATCATTTTCTAGATTAGAATGTTATTACCAATGATTTTTAAAAAATGTTGCACAGTTATCTAGCATGCTAACTAAGATAACATGAAAATGGGTTAAATTTGTTTAGAAAAAATAATGTGATATTATTTAGGGACTGAAGAGGATATTGGTTAATGCTACTGTTTTGGCCTTACTATCCTAAAATGGTTAGTTCTTCAACTACAATGATACTTCATTGAAGGGAATTGGTTGTGTTCTAAATCAGAATGATCTGGTAAGTGCATATGCTTCACGACATGTAAATATTAATGTGTTAATATATCCCACTCATGATTTGGAATTAGAAGATGTTTTTTTATGCTTTGATAATTTAGAGGGACCATTTATACAAAGTCAAATGTCAAATATATACTGACCATAAAATTCTAAATTATATATTAACTCAGTAGGAATGAAACATGAGGAAGATAAGATGGATTGAATTGATAAAGGATTATTATAGCACGACCAATTTCCATCCATTAAAAGCTAAAAAAGTGGATGATTTATTTAGTTTAAAACCTCATGCATCATTAACCATATTATGTTTGGAAGATGACCCCCTGATTAATTATTTGATAAATTTTAGCTTAGAAGTTGATGGTGAAACAAAAACATCTATTTTTTCAGTTTTTTGTGCAGTTATTTTTATCAAAAAGTATTATGAATGTGAAAAAGGAAGACTGTGAGCTACATAAAAACGTATTTTTTGTAAAAATGGGTATGTTTCAAGAATTTAACCTTGATAATGATTCTGTTTTATTATTTGAGAAAACATTGTGTGTGGCTTGTGATTATCATCAAATGAGTTATTTGTTGAGTGAAGCTCATTTTTCTAAATATTTAGTTCATCCTAGAAGTACTAAGATGTACAGAGACCTTTGGATGTATTAGTGGTGGGATATAATGAAAAGGTATATTGTATAATTTACTGTGAAATGATTGATATGTGAACAGGTTAAAGCAGGGCAGCAATTACCAAATGGGTTTCTTCAGCCTTTTACTATTTCAGAGTGGAAATAATAGAATATATCCATGGAATTGATGGTGGGACTACCTAAGACTTCATCAGGTAATAAAGCTATTTGGGTTATTGTTGATCGACTAAAAAAATTTTAACATTTCATTTCTATTCGAGATAAAATGTCATGGGATTATATTTCTCAATTGTACCTCAAAGTGATTGTCAGGTAATATGGACTTACTCTTTCTATTGTATCATATTGGGATCCTAGGATCACTTTTAATATTTTTAAAGGACTTTAGAAGTCATCAGGCACATAATTACATTTTTTACATCTTTTCATCCTCAATTAGATGGGTAGTCAAAATGAAATATTCAGACCATAGAGTATATTCTTTGAGCTTTTTCAATGGACTACCAGAGAATTTGGGGTCAACATCTTTCTTTAGTTTTGTTTTCGTATAGTAACAGTTTTCAGTCCACTATATAGATGTCACATTTTGAGGCATTGTATGGGAAGTGGTGTCGAGCTCCACCTTTTTGGTAAGAAGTCGGGGAAATTACGATTATATGACCAAAATTATTAGAGGAAGTGGCTAAGAAAGTGAAGATAATCTAGTATCACATGAGGAAAACTCAGTACATGCGAGAAAATTTATAAACAAAATTGAAGGAAAGACTTACCATTCCACGTAAGTGACTATGTTTTACTAAAAATATATCCATTGAAAAGTGTGATGCGTATTGGTAAGAAATTAAATATACGTCTGTGATTCGTCGGTCCTTTGGAAATACTAGAGAATGTTGGACCATTAGCATACTGAGTAGATTTTCATCCGAGTTTATCTTAGGTACATAATGTTTTTTATGTTTCGATGTTGAAAAAATATGTGCTATATTCAACACAATTATTGAGTCCAGAAGTAGTTCTATTGGAAAATAAACATTCTTATGAAGTGAAAGTATTTTAGATTCTTGATTGAAGGGAACATGTATTGAGGAATAATGTAATACACCAGGTAGTGGTTATGTGGAGAAACCACATGGATGAAGAAGCAACATAATAATATGAAAATGCTTTGATAGAACATTATACTCACTTGTTTAATGAGTAAATAAAATTATGAGGAGGCAATTTATAGAAGGTGGTGATTTTATAAATCCCATCATATTATAAAATAAATTAAATTCATGAAAATTTGTTTTATTTATATATTTATAACTATCCTTTAAATTAAATTTTATAGATTCTATGTTTTTAATTTGGAAAAACATTCATCTAAAATTGTGGTCATTACTTTATTTGGAGTATAATAGAACCAACTTGTTTTGGTGAATAGTAACATAACCTTATTAATAGTAATATGACCCTAATTAATATTAAATTTTATTTTTATTTTATTTTTATGACATTATGATAATTTCATCTTGGTTAATTTTTCAATGTGATATAAAACCAGTTATAGTTTTGAAATTGTTAATTTTTTAATTAAGTATGATTTTATTAATAAATTTAATCAATAATATTTAGAAAGTTATTTTCAAAAAATGGAGTTCATTTTTGAATTATACACCTTGAATAATGCTTATGGTGATTTTTTTGGATTTTTCTGACAGAGTGGATTTTTCAGTGAATTGTAAAAATACAGTTTTGAGTTTCGGTGTGTCTATTGAAATCATTAATGTTTAATAATGATGTCATAATTCTGGACGACTTGTGTACAATAAAATAATATATTAGGTTTCCCATGTGGCTAATCAAATGGAGAAATACCAAGGTAAATACCATGGATTTTCAAATTCCACTAATGAGGTGTCACTTGGAAAATATTAAAATATTTCCTCACTTTTGCATTATATACCAATGCATTGCATCATTAAATTTAGTTCAAATTCCCCAAAAACGATTCTATAGCCTAAATACCTCCATATTAGTCCTACTAATGTTTCATTAAGCCCCCAAGGTCCCAAATATTATGTTATAGTAGTTAGTGTATAGGGTACAAAAATTTTCAACTTCATTCTTTTTTCCATTCAAGTTTTCTTTTACGTGGTATAGAAATTAATAATCTATAACATGTTCTTCTATTAATATTATTCTCCATTTACTCTTTATTATGATTCATTTCAATATGGGTGACCCTTTTCCACTCTCTTTTTGGTTTTTTCTAAAACCATGTTGCATAGCCATTAGGGTACAGAATATTTATAAGGGATTTCTCAACTATTTTTAATTTTGTGTTTCCTTGTTTTCTAATTATTTCTTCATATCCTCTTACCCGTCAGGCATGAATTTTCCATAAATAATTCATATTATGGATTTTATCATTTTCATGGAAAAGTCATCATCATTCTTATTTTCCTCTCCCGCTTATTCAAGAAATAAAAATGTTGTCTGTGATTTGTCAAATTACTGACATCGTGGATGATGTGATTCAATTTACAATAATTATATCATGTATGGTGATAAAACCATTTTTATGGTTGAAAAAGATTATAATATATGTAGTATTTATAATCCATGTTTCTGTAATTGTTTTTTAAAAATGGTTTTAATTTATAAAACCAAATGAGGTCTTTATTATCACTGAACCACTAAAATGATCTAAACAAACATCATTAATGTTTTAACTTATAAATAATTTTCATATCAAACATAAAAATGAAAAATGGGAACATTTATGGTACTAGAAAAATTTATATACATTTCTATCCAATTATGGATTGTCACTTCCTATCGTTAAGAATTTCAATCATGAATGACTCATGGGAATCATATAAAGAAATACACCCAAAACAATGCAAGGAACAAAATACCGACAATTAAAGGGTTAAATTATGTAATTAAATGATCATATAAATATTATAAATATTTATATGTTACTTTAGTATATTAATTAAACTTTTTTAACCATTATACAGGTGGTTTAATCATGTTTTATGTAAAACAAACCCATGGTAAAGAAATTCTTAAACTAATTTGAATTCTTTAGGTAAATCTTCGTCTTTATTCATTATGTGGTATTAATATTATTGGTGTGATAACTCTTGGTTTATATTATGTGATACTTATAAGGTATAAAAATATCTAATCCATTATATTTATTCACATTCCCATAATATTTTTGAAGGGATTTCCTTTTAAAATCCTTATAAAAACGTCTTTAATAAATTTCGAAATCAATGTTTTTTATATGTATGGAATGATAGGTTTACCCTTATTTCGTGATACTTTATTACCATGATATGTTACATGGATATAGTTATGTAGGGTTGATCCCATTATAGCCCAGGATATGATGGTTTTATCCCATTAGAGATCAAGATATTTTGGGTTGATCCCATTAAAGCTCAACATATGACGGGTGAGCCCCATTATAGCTCTCCAATGCATTGGGTACTCCAGAGATGGAAGCTGACCAAATGGTTATTCCATGTGTATTGGTAAATATAAGGATCATATGGTAAATATTTCTCAAGGTAAATACATGATGCTTCTATTCATATGAGTTTTTATGATTAATGGTTTCATTGGTTTTTATGTTATCACTTGACTAACGGTTTCTTTCTTTATAACCCTTACTGAGTTTTATAACTCATCCCATATTTATAAAAAAAAAATTGACATGATATAAGGTTGTGTAAGAGATATAAGGGATTCTTGTTGATTGGTTTTGAGGGTTTCCAATGAAATCATTTTTTCAGATTTAATTATATATATTTTGAAAAAATGGACACTTCTTTAAGTTGTATCCTCTTGTACGAATACGGTATTTTATTTATCTAAGTTATTAAAATTTTCTAAAACTCTAAACTCCAAATAATCCCTAATATGTAATAATTTATATTAGTGACTGAAATTTCAGATTAACTAATTTTTTAAGCTCGGTTCATTATAGTTGATATCAGAAATGGTTTAGATAAGTATAGGGGATTGGATGATATATAAATAATACCATAACTGATTTTTACACTATGGTAATTTGAATTATTATGGAATTAAAGGGTTTCCATATTTCTTCATCAAAATTATGTTTTTAAAAAATCATTTTATGCAGATGAAATTGGGATACTGAAGTAGTAAGGCACCAAGAGGCTGATGTATGTATGAATATATAGTCCGAAATGGTGGGAATCAGAACTAAGAAGTTTGGGACAATAAGGGATCAGTTGAATAAAACAATAAACAAAGGTAGTATCCATTCTATAGAGGATAATTATATTCTAGAATGGAGAATATATTTTTTGGGTCATTTTATAAGGCAACATCCTACATCATTCAGTGGAGCTGTTGATCTAGTGATAACTGAAGGATGGATCAATGCTCTAGAAAAGATATTTGATGTCATGGGATGATTGGAACGTTAAAATGAAATACTATCCATTTATTATTTGGAAGTTTAATATGATCAATAGTGATATCTAGTTATGAATATGAGAGAAAGATATGATCTTGACAGTTTGAAATGGGAAGAATTTAAGAGTCTTTTTTCTGGAAAAATATTTTCCAAAAAATGTTCAATTGAGAAGAGAGAAACAATTATTGGAATTGAAGAAGAAAGATGATGATTTTGTGATAGCATATGAAGCCAATTTTTCTAGAATGTCTATGTATGTACTAGATTTTTCTTGGGATTTTGAATGTAAAATGAATATATTTGAATCATGTTTGAACCAATTTTTGGAAAGAGATTTGTCCTCACAATAGTTTAAAAACTACGAGAATCTTATTCGATGTGTTGAAAAAGATAAATGATGTTTTCTATAAAATATGTACCTAATAATGACTAGAATAAAATTCGGTTATGTTGGAGATCAATGGGGATGAAATCATTAAATAAGTCTAGAGGTAAGAAAGTTAAATTCTCTTCTTGGGAAAAGTATGGTAAAAGGCATCCATGTGAATGTCTTGTACATTTTGGGAAATTCTACTGATGTGTAAATTTTGGACACATGTCTTCTGAGTGAAACATAAATGATCATTAAATTAATGAGAACCTGATGGTGAGTTGATTTAACTGTAATGTATTGGGTCATTTTTCTAATGTTTTTATGAATCTGGTTAATCAACCAAGGAATCTACATGATTGGAAATAAAGTTGATTGGAATTTCCAACCACTTTAGTAGACGTTGAGCCATAAAATGATATGGAATGAGGTACTTTTCTTGTTTTTTCAGATTTCTCAAATGTCCTATTTCATTTAGTGTCTACACATTCCTTCATTTCTGAAATTTTTTTGTCAAAATTGGGAATTCAACCTTATGAAATGAAATGATATCTCATGGTACAAATACATGGAGGAAATATTGTGGAAAAAATATATTATAAGAACCTACAATATCCGTGTTTGTGGAAATATTTTACCTAAAAACTTTTTGTTTTGACTCTTATAGAGCTTGATGTTATTCATGGTATGGACTAGAATTCATTTTTCTCATGCTAATATTGATTGGAGAGAAAAAGATGTTGTTTTTCAGAAATAATTTCAGTTTCTGATCAAGAATGAACCCATACCATTAATAATATATCAGGATGATATGAAACTTATATAGGATGGAAATGAATGTTATCATTCTCATATATTTGAAGATAATGGAACTATCCAGATTAATGATGTACCAAGGGTAAATAAATACCTGGATGTTTTTTCTGATGATTTTCTCAGTGTTATTCCTAATAGAGAGGTTGAGTTTACTAATGACTTAGTTCTTGATGTTAAGAAAATTTTTAAACCTCTTTATTGAATAGACCAAATGGAAATTTTGGTTTTTAAAAAGATGTCGTAGGAGTTATTAGATAAAGGCTTCATACAACCTAGCACGTCACCATGGGGAACTCATGTCTTATTTGTTATGAATAAGATGGTACAATGATACTTTGCATCAATTATAGAGCATTGAATTAAATTAATTTAAAAAAAAGTATCTTGTGGATCATATCGATTATTTTTTGATCATCTCCAGGGAGAGCTATATTTTTTGAAGGATGACTTGAGGTCGGGGTACAATCAGTTGAATGTAAAGGACGAAGAAATCCTTAACTCGTCATTTCTTACTAGATATGGAAATTTTGAATTGTAGTTATGCATTTTGGGTTAACTAATTCACTTGTTGTATTCATTTATCTTATTAATTTAATATTTCCAGATTCCTTGGATATGATTGTGGTAGTATTTATTGATGACTTTATTGCATATTCTAAATGTAAATAGGGTCATTAAATACATCTATGGGTTGTTTTGCAAACCTTAAAATAAAAGAAATTGTATGGAAAATTTAGTAAGAGTGAATTTTGGTTGTAATTGATTTCATTTATTTTGATCATTGAAAATAACAATGGAATAACTGTTTATCCTTCCAAAACAACAGTTGTTGATGACTGGAAAAGACCGACAAATGTTACAGAGATTCTTAGTTTTCATGGATTATCATGTTATTACCGATGGTTTGTAAAAAATTTCATAGGGTTATCCAGCTCGGTAACTAAGTTGACAGAAAAAGGGGTTAAATTTTTTTGGACATATGAATGGGTTTTTTTTTCATGAACTGAAGAGGTTATTGGAGAATGCTCCAGTTTTGGCCTTACCTTCCCGAAATAGTTAGATTTTCATCAACATTGATTTTTTATTGAAGGGACGTGGTGGTGTTCTCATATATAATGATCAGGTAATCGTATATTCTTTAATACATCTAAATCCTCATTAATTAAATTATCCCACACTTTATTTGGAATTGGATGCTGTTGTTTTTTTATCTGAATATTTGGAGGCACCATTTATACGGAGTAAAATGTCAAATATATATTGACCATAAAAGTCTGTAGTCTATATTCACTCAAAAGGAATTAATCATTAGGTAGAGATGATGGATTAAACTAATAATTTATTATTTATGAACGATCAATTTTTATCCTGGAAAAGCAAACAAAATGGTAGAAGCATTGAGTTGAAAACATCATGAATCATTAACCATGTTACATTTGGAACATGATCCCTTGATTAATGAATTGATGAATTTTGGAATATAATTTTTTGGTGAACCGAATACATCTATTTTGTTCCAGGATTTAGTGCAGTCATCGTTATCAGACATGATTAAGCAAGAACATAAGGATGAATATGTGCTACTAAAAAAGGTTGATTTGGTTAAAATAGGTATGTTGACAGAATTTAACCTTGATAATGATTATGTTTTACGATTTTGTAAAATGTTGTTTGTGCCTTTTGATTCTCATCTAAAGATATATTTTTTGTGAGAAGCTCATAGTTCTCCATTTTCAGTTCTTCCTAGAAGAACTATGATGTACAGAGACATTAGGGAGTATTTTTTGTGGGATAGAATGAAAAGGGATATTGTAGTATTTACTATGAAATGTTTGACATGTCAACACTATAAATCAAAGCATCATTTACCGAAGGGGGTGATTCATCCATTTTCTATTCCAGAGTGGAAAGAGAAGAATATACCTTTGGACATCATGGTGGGACTACCTAAGACATTTTGAGGTAAAAATGTAATTGGGGTTATTATTGATCGGATGAAAAAATCTTAACATTTCTTTTCTATTTGAGATACAATGTCATTGGATCATCATCATCGACTATACCTAAAAGATATTGTCAGGTAACATGGAGTTCCCCATTCCATTGTATTTGATTGGGATCCCAGGATCACTTCTATCTTTTGGAAGGGGTTTTAGAAGTCATTGGGTAGAGAATTAAATTTCATTACAACTTTTCATCCTCAATCAGTTGAGCAGTCATAACAAACTATCATACATTGGAGGATATTCTTCGACCTTGTTCAATGGATTACTAGGGAATTTCGGATCAATATAATTCTTTAGATGAGTTTTTTTATAATAACAGTTTTCATTATAGTATATTAATGGTACCTTTTGAGGCATTGTATGGGGAGTGGTGTCGAACACCCCCCTATAATGATGATGTTGGGGAAATGAAGTTAATGGGACTAGAATTAGTAGAGGAAGTGGATGAAAAAGTTAAGATGATCCAGTAGCACTTGAGTACAACTCAAAGCATCTATAAATGTTATGCAGATATCAGAAGGAATGACTTCTCTTTTGAGGTAGGTGACGATGTGTTCCTTAAAATATATTCTTGGAAAAGTGTGATTCATTTTTGGTAAGAAAGGAAAACTATGTTCCCAATTCATCAGACCTTTTAAATATTGGATAAAGTTAGAGAAGTAGCATACTGAGTTGTATTGCCTCTGAGTTTATCTTAGTTACATAATGTTTATCATGTTTCAAGGTTGAGAAAGTATATTCCAAATTCATCACATGTCTTGAGTCCAGAATCAGCTCAACTGGAGAATAATCTTTCTTATAAAGGGAAACTAGTATTGATTCTTGATTGAAGGAAACATGTATTTCAGAATAAGGTAATCTACCAAGTAAATATTTTATGTAGAAACCACATGGTTGAAGAAGAAAAAGGAGAATATGAAAATGAAATAAGGGAAAGTTACCCTCACTTGTTAAATGAGAAAATAAAATTGCGAGGACACAATTTCTAGAATTTGGGGATAATGTAAAACCCCACAGTTTTAAAAAATAATTGAAATGCATGAATCATTTTTTATATAGATATTTTTAACTAGCAATTACATAAAATTTTACATCTTTTATGTTTTTAATTTCAAAAAACAGTCATCTACAATTGTAACGCCTCTGCCCTAGTTACATATATCCAGTGCATTATTTTAATACATTGGCATGATCACAAGGAATCATATCCTAAAGGGCTAATCAGTTTGGCAGTCAGGGAAAATAGATTACGTGCATGAACATTACAATAAATTATAAAATGAAAAACAAAAACAACATTATCTCTATTGACCAAATTCATATCCCTTATAATATCCCAGTAGGTCATTCATAATATACATCTTCATATCCTGGGAAAATAAAACATAAGAAAGGGTTGAGCTCAAACACTCAGTAAGGGTAAGCAATACAACAGAAGATAACATAAAAATTAGGCATGGTGAATAATTAAAAACAAGATCCTTTACAAATAATAAACAAAAAGCCTTTATGGAAGGAATATAATATGAGTAAATGATGTCATAATAAAACATAGGCATGGGTATTCTACTAGTTGAATAACCACATGAACCATTATTGTTATTTTAATAATGAGGGAATGTGTAATGCCAGAAATTTTGAAACATCTTGTCAAGGCCTCAACCAAGACGTCTAAAATTGATTAAGGCCTTAGCCAAAATAATTTATCAAAATTGGGAAAGGCCTCAGCCAATTCCCTGTCTTATTGTCTCAGGAGACCTACCGATGCAGCAAGGAGCTATAGTAGGCTCCACCCATCACTTACTAAATCAAATACATTCCTCATATGAAAAGGTAGAAACATTTCATAAAAATTCATATTAGAATTAGCATACGAAATGTCAATACATTAACCATAAACCACGAATGGTATAAAGAAATAGCTCATTCACAGTCAAACTTATCATACCTCATTCAAAATAATATTGAATATTATATTTATAATAAATGAGCCTCAATAAATAATAATATAAAAAAGGATTTTGACAGAGTTGAAAATGATTAATAAAACTCCTTGAGAGAAATATCCATTTTACATGAAGTCATTTAAATGTCAAAAAATTTAGAAAAGAAGACATTTAATGAAATTTGTAATCAAAGTGTCTCATACATCTTTGATTCTTTTTAAAGAACTTTTAATTTCACAAAATTCATGTAAATTTAAATAAATCATTAAAAAACCATTTTGATAATATATACATTAATGAGAATGATTTAGAAAAATAAATATTTAAACCATTTAAATTGAGGATATAGTTAATTAGTCCCATTTATAAAATATTAAAATATTTCTTCTGAATTTTTTTTAGGAAACGTGGACATGGATGATAAATATGTCCCAGTAAATACGTACATATAAAAAATATTGGCTAAGAATTAGATTGAGGAATTAAATCTTACCTTATACATTTCCTTGGTCGATGGTACGTTAACCACCTATATAATAGTTAAATCATTGTTATTGAATTATAAAAGAATGATATCTATAAATATGGTATCATATATTATCTTCTAATATTTCGTTGTTAATAATATTTTTGTTTTGTCATCGTTTCAGGTGTTAACTGATTCATTTTCCATTATATGTTTGGTTATAAAAGGCATGTTTTTATGGATTGGATGTATTTGATTCATATATAGAATGATATTATGTTCTAAAACATTTTTTAATCATCAAATGATAATTATTCTTTAAGGGTTATTATTTGGAAATGAATCTCATCGCGTTGGTTGAGACGGTAATCCGTACGTATGCACGAGTGAAAATATCATTATATTTATGAAGAAATTGTATATAATTGGATGGTATATCATATATAACTAATCATTAACATGTTATATATATTATTTACATTTATTATACTCATTATTATACCCATCTAAGTAATGAAGCGTTTGAATAACAAACTACACCCTGAGGTGGAGATAGTAAGTCGTACGCACACACGTATGGTGACTTTGTAATTTATAGGATGGATAGAGTAATGAATATGGTTTTACCATATTTATAACAACATCACAGTATATATAAGGTACTATATTTATTATTCTGGTATAGAAACAACAAATAAAGAGGAAGTGGTAGAAGAAAAGAACTTGAAAGAGGGTGGTGAGATTTTTACCTATACTTCAAGTGTTTCCTTTGGAGTTGATCAAAAGGGCTCCATAGGATGGCTTTAATATAAATGAAAGGAATATAGGATTAATTGAGGGACATTGGGAGGATGTTTTGATATGTGATGGCTGGGCCAAAATTCATTGGAAGTGTGAAATTTAGAGAAGGTGAAGTTCCCTTTTATAAGAGAGGTGACAGTCACTTTAGGAAAATGTTGAAATATTAATTTATAATAAAATAATTTTCGTTTAAAAATGGCTCAAAAATGATTTATTTGGTGGATAAGGTGGATATGGGTCGAAAAAATCTCAACCATAAGGTTTTAGATAGGGTTATGTAACCATATTAACTTTATCTTTTTTCATTAACTCTTAGTTAAATAGTTTGACATTTTCCATGTCCCTTTGTATTTTAATATTATATAGTTAATAAGCATACTATAAACTGCCAAGAAAACACCTGGTGGTTCATTAATCATATATATAACCATTTATATGTCTTTGGGCTGATCAGTATATTTTTAAGAATATTATATCAATTAAGAATTTAATATTTGTTTTAAAACATCAATTGTGTCATTTTTGACACCATTTAGTATTTGATTTTTTTGAAATCTATAAAAATGTTTTCACTTTGAATAAAATTTATTTAACCAACCCTAACATGTCATATTATCCTATAAAAATTATTTTAATTTATCAAAAGTCTCAATTTACATAAATTTGGATATTTATATTATCCATTATATTTGTCTTTCATTAATATTGTAAATAATGCATCATCCTTGTGTTAGAAATATTTTTAATTATATAATTTATAAAAATTATAAATAAAATATCATTATGTAGGAAATATTTTTTTCTTTTCAATTAATACATACAGTATAATTTATATTGTCTGTAACCCTATATTTAAAATGGGTTAGTTAATAAACATTGTATTTAACTCTTTCAACTCTTCTTTAAATAAAATAATAATAAATGTCCTAATCTAATCTAAGTGGAACAAAGTGGATCATATTTTATTCCTAAGGTTGTTTTTGGACGAATTATACTTATCCAATAGAATTAGAACATGTGTTACGGTAATTATGATATCATTTTTACCATTAATTACCCTATTTACTTTTAACTGTGGTAAATAAAAGTCAAATGTTACTCTTCCTCAAAAATTGTTTTCATCTTATTGAATCTAATTTTACTTATTAATATTAACCATGTCTCTTAAATTTTTTAAATTAAACTCATTGAAGTAGTAAAATTATCTTTTATTCAAATTTACACATGCTCTAAGTAGGTGGGTAAAAGACAGTAAAAAGTTCAATAAAACTTTATACCTCTACTTTTATTATAAAATGACACAAATGAATTAAATTGAACTTATATAAGTATTATATATATATTTTTACTTACAATAAATTTAAATAAAATAAATAATTATATAAATAAAAATTCGGGTTTAAACAATAACATAGTGTTTTTCACTATTCATAAAAAATTGAATGTTTTCATAAAAATATCAAAAATTCACCAAAAGATAATTTTGATATTCGGAATTGAAAAATGAATTCTATATTACCAAATTCAAAACATATAAGTTGAATTAATTAATTTAAAATTAATTCCAGGTGTCAAAACCAAAAAGCTGGTTTTAAAATGTAAAAACCATCTAAAGATTAACATGAATTAATGTCAAATGTAAATGTTTAATTACTAATAATGACCAAAATTATATTAAATTATAAAAATATAATCTAATTATACTTCAAAACCATTAAAATTCATAATTTAACACTATAAATTGTTTTGATTAAAAAAGTTATTTTAAATTAAAACATATTACTTTTCCATATTCATCAAAATATGAAAGTTATCGAAAAAGTATCAAACAATTATCCATACTAAATTATTATGTCCAGATTCTAAATAAAAATTTAATTTCCTTAAATTGAATATATATGTGTGTAAAATATTTGTTTTTAAAAAAAATTATCTAATTTAGTAAAATTTCATTTTTTAAAAATACTTATTTTATATTAAAAAAAGAATTTGTCCGTAGATTAGGTCTATGGAACAGAAAATATGAATGTTAAAAAATTATATAGTATATAAGATTCAAAATGTAGTAAATACTATTCATAACCCCTTTTTGATTGGCTAGTTTGGTAAGTTATGATGCGCTCGAACTCGGTGTTGCGTGTAACACAATATATTGAATTATTTTAATAAGATGACGTACTATAAAATCTTGTGGTGTTACAACAATTGTGTTCAGTATGTTATTTGGTGTCTGATGGAACCAACATGTTGTTGGTGAATAGTAACATAACCATATGAATAGTAATACATATAGTTATACGACCCTAATGAATATTGAATTGTATTATTATTTTATTTATTTATGTCTTTAAGATAATGACATCTTGGTTAATTTTTCCATGTGATATAAAAGATGTTATAGTTTTAAAATTGTAAATTTTTGAATTAAGTATGATTTTTAAAAAAAAAATTAAATTAATAATATTTAGAAAATTATTTTAAAAAAATGGAGTTCATTTTTAAATTCTACAAATTGAAAAATGGTTAGGGTTATTTTTTGGGATTTCTCTAAAACATATGATTTTTTATTTAATAGTAGAAATACCTTTTGAGTTTCTATTTGTTTAATGAAAACATTAATTATTTAATAATGATGTGATAATTTTGGTCAACTTTTGTATTATAAAATAAAATATAGGGTTCCCTGAGTGGCTAATATCATGGTAAAATACCATGGGAAATCCCATGGATTATTTTTGTAAAGGATTTCTCAACTATTCTATTGTTTTGAGTTCATTTCTTATATTATTATTTCCTCATATCCTCTAACCCAAGAGGCATGAATGTTCTAGAAATCATGTATATTCAATATGTTCTCTGGTCAATGGAAAATTCATCATCAATCTAATTCTCCCCTGTAAGAACCTGTTTTTTTCTACGAATGACTTTGGAATATTCTTGATGTTATTCCAGGGTAGCGCCTTCAGACGGCGTGCGATTCCGAGCCCCAGAGTAGCCGGAATTAAATTTTCAGTGCATTCACACTGGAAACACAAAATTAATGGGACAAATCCTAAATACAGTTCCGGATCATAGATCCGATTGTACGGATGGGTCCGGAATGGGGTGTTTACCCTAGGAACGACATTAAACTTGTCGGCGCGGGATCCTTGGACCCCTCGCTCGCTTTCAGAACGTTAAACGAATAAATTAGTTAATTAATTTATTCGTTTAATGGTGAAATGTAGGTATCTCTTATAAGGTGGATCGGATTGGAAAACAGAGGGTACTATTGAGTTTGGAGCGTGCCGTTTACCCTAGGAGGGGTGTAAGTTTTGCGGGCGCGGCCCGTCTGTGAAAAATGTCACCTAGGGGGTTTTCGTAATTTGGCACCCTCGGGCATTGAGTTTTATAACTTTTGAACGGGGTCTCAGATTGAAATTCCGAAACCGCCATTGTGCTCGGGAGGTCGTTTTTACCCCAAGGGAACCCTCATTTTGGTCTGCATCGGCAGCGTAGTCAGGGGTGTGCCGGGTGGGGGGGGGGGGGTTATGTGTTTTCTACTTAAACGCACCCCCACCCTCTTCCTCTCCCCCTTCTTTGTCTGGAAAGTGGAAGGCGGTAGCTCCCTCCCTCTCCTCCTCCACTCTGGCGAGGCTGCTCTGGCGAGGAACGACAACGCCGACGAACCACCCGCGAAGCTCCGGGCATCGCCCAAGAGGTAGGGGTTTGTGTTTTTCTTCGTTTTCATATCTGAAACTCCCTTGGATTGTTTAATTTGCATCAAATCACTTCTTTTCCTATCGAGAGAAGCCCGTATTTTCCTAGGATTCGATCAGGGGTTTCCATCACACTTTCCGGATCAAAATTCTGAGTCTGGAGGTGATTGCAGGGATCCGACAAAGCTCCGGGTGGTTTTTGGGGGTATTTCGGCCGTCCGACGACACCTGGCACGGCGGCGGATCGGCTTTCAGTGGAGGAGGTGGCCGCGGGGTGTCGCGGTGGTGTGTTGGCTAGGAGGAGCGGCTCTAGTAGGCTGCTGGCTTGGACGGCGGTGAGGCGTGATCCTGGTCGTCCGCGCCGGCGTAGGGAAAGGGGAAGGGGGGCCGCAAGGAGCACAGCCCTGTGCGGCACGACCGCCACCCGCGTATCGTGGGTCGTTATGGGAAAAGGGACCAGCTGTGATGGCTGGTCAGTGGTGACAGGCTGCGTCCATCCAGCCGCGGTGGAGTGAACCGGACCCGCAGCCAGGCCGCGGGCTGGCTGTGGGCGGACCGGCCGGACCGGGTCGGTCCGGCCCAAGGGGGTCTCCCCCTTTGGAATTTCTGAAACCCGTAGCTTTTGCTACGGGCGTCCGTTTTGCGCATCGTTAGATGCAGCGTGGACCTTACGTCGAGGGAAACGTTTTTGAGATGGTTTAGGGATTTTTTAATTCCCGATACGAGGGGCCTCAGAGGCGCGACACTTCTTTAAGTAGACGAGCATTTTTTCCAAGATTATTGTTTTAGACGGTGCGGACGCGTCCAACATCTATTTTGAGCGCCATTAGTGGCGTTGCGACCCTAGCACTGAGGCGGAGTTCTCCAGGTCTGTTTCGGGTGTTGAGACTGGATTTGAGGTGTGGACCCCATGACCCGTCCTTTCGAGCTGCGTGTAGCGTTTCACGACTTTTTCATCGGATGTCCATTCGGGGCGTGCGAGCAGTCATTTCTGGATGTTTTTCCGAGGGGATTGAAATGGTTCAATCTGCCAGCTCTAATTCGGCACGATGGTGCAGGGCCCACAAGGGTCGTTTCGGCGTCGACGGTGATTTTTCAATCTTTATCACCGGGTAACCGTTTTGGAAAAGTGATTAGTCTATCTTTTGTGCTTTTTCGAGAGGATCACAACGGTGTGATCCATTCGCAGAGTTTTGGGACGGGATGTGGGTCCCACGTGGCACCGCTCGTGTGTGGTTCGGCGGAATGCATATTTTTCTCCGGATGTCCGTTGCACTCAAGTGAGTAGTGATTTTGACGTGTTTTCCCGATGGGATCGCAATGGTGTGATGAGCCCGACTGTTTTCGGGGCCGAGGCTCGGCATCACGGGACGTCGTTCGGGCGTGAGGCGGTGTTGGTGACTTTTCTGTCGGATATCCGTTGGAGGAGAGTAATTAGTATAACTCGCGTGTTTTTCCGCGAGGTTTTCAACTGTGCGATCCATTTTGTTGTGCGGAGCCTCTTGCGCGATCCTATTAAATGTGGAAGCTTGGAAGATGCTCTAGTGGTGGTGTTTCCTACCTTGTTTGTAGCGGACCCTTGGCGTGTGATCGCGCACTCTTGGGAGAGTGATATAAATGATTCACAAGATTTGGCTGTTCGTGCCTGGGACTTTGAGTTGGAGTTTTTACGTCACTCCTTCGCGTTGACGCTGGGTGCCGTGTGCACGATAGCCTTAGGGCTGGAGACATGGTATACTCTAGAAGTATACGAGAGCGCTTAGAGGTTCGTGTGGTTTGTAATTGAGAATGTTTGTGCGCTTGGTTGGGGTTGACTTGGGGCCACATGTCGTGTGGGACCCATGTGCGTGTCGTGTTCTGCTTTGCGTACTTTGACCTCTCGCGGCGTAGTGGGTCCCTCTGTGCTCGTTTGTTTGACCAGTAGGGTGGAGCTTTTCCCCTGGATCTGTGCTCGTTTGTTTGACCATCAGGGTTGAGTGGTCTCCCCCTGGTTTTGTTCTCGATGGATCGGACAGTAGCAGTGCTAGTGGCACCCAGTGATGGAACAGGTGCTGATCCTCTTTTTGGAGAGTTGTTCTGGAGTTGGGTGGTTGCGTGATACCCACTTTGTGTTCGGTTGGCCAGTGGTGTACCCTCCAGTAGAGATGGCCAGAGAAGTTCTGAGTTTTACCTTCCAGGGAGGGTGGGAAGTGGGTTACTCATAGTCTTCTTCAGGTTTACCCTCCAGCGGGGCTGGGCAGTGGGTTGTTCACTAACTTTTAGGGTTTACTCTCCTGGAGAGACTGGGCAGCGGGTCACCCGATGCTCTTAGGGTCTACCCTCCAGCAGAGATTGGGCAGTGGGTCACTCGACGCTCTTAGGGTCTACCCTTTAGCAGAGAATGGGCAGTGGGTCAACCGATGCACTTAGGGTCTACCCTCCAGCAGAGACTGGGCAGTGGGTCACCCAATGACCTCTTAGGGTCTACCCTCCGGCAGGGCTGGGCAGTGGGTCGCCCGTCATCTAGTTTCCAGGTCTACCCTCCAATAGGGCTGGGCAGTGGGTCGCCTGATGATGTATTATGGTTTACCCTCTAGCGGGGCAGGTCAGTGGGTCTCATGAAGATGTATTAGGGTTTACCCTCCAGCAGGGCTGGGCAGTGGGTCACCCGATATCTGGTTATGAATTACCCTCTAGCAGGGCTGCGCAGTGGGACACCTGTTGGCATTCCAGACTCAGCCCTTTTCACTAGGCTAGTATGTTTCTTTACTCCGTTACTACCGGAGCGGGACCCTTGGTTATACGGGTCGGCAATGTAATGGCTTTGGCTTCGGGGAGACCTCTCGACTATAGGGTAGTGATGAGGTTTGGTTTGACTTTCCCTAGAACTCTAAAGTAAGAGGGGAAATTTCCCCATAGAGACAAATTCTTGTGACGCGATCTAAAACCATGCGGGCAAGTCAGTGTTGCCCAAAGCGGATAGTGTTGAGGTGCATTGATTGAGCCCTTAGCTTGCGGTTCGGGGCAGACGTGCGGGATGTTGGGCATCGATGATGGTGTTACTTCTGGGACTATTGGCGACTCACCTTTCTTGGGATGATCTACGGGACGGAGATACCCTTACGGTCTTGTTCGGGCTTCTTGACAGATCATATGAATATGTATATACCTCGTTTCAGTACCCACTTCTTGGGCTTGGTTACTCTCCCTCTAGGAGAGGCGAAAACGCGCGGGGTATGCCACGTGCTTTCCGTGTCTAGCTTCTCATTGTGGGGCGAGTCTAATCTCATGCTATAGGTAGAAAATACTCGACGGGAGGTTCATCTTCTCACCATTTCCAGCTCCTTGTGCCTGGATGAGACTACCTTCTTTCTTTTGTTGGGGTGAGCTGGACTCTCTACTAGTATTCTATTGCACTTTCGATTGTACTCCCTTATTTTTTCCCTGTTCGCTCTTCTGCTCACCCTTCAGTACCTCCTTTGTTGCTTCCTCAAGCCTTTGGGGTATCCTACTGAGTATTTTTATACTCACCCCTGCTTTGGATTTGCCCACACCTGGTGTGCCCTTGCAGACGACGGACAGGTTGGTCGTGACTTCAGTGGAGCATAGGAGTTCGGGAGCTTGGACCGTGTGTGGTGGTCGTAGTCGGGTTCCAGGTGGGGGACCCATCAGCTGTTTCTTTTTTTTTTACCTATTGCCGGGTTGTGGAACCTTTTCTGTTTGGGCGCATGTTTTTCCCCTTTTTCCTTTTCAGCACTTTACTTGTATTTTTTAGAGGTCGATGCACTCTTGTGGTTATATATAGAAGTTGTTCTTTTTTACTCTTCTTGTTCTTTCTTTCTGCACTTTTGCATTGACTGTGCTGTATGTGTGTGTAAAGGTACATAGGAAAAGGCCTCCCTGAGTTATTGTGCCTTCGGTGCTGGTCTCCAGCCCCTGGCCTATGGAGGCGGGCCTGGGGTAGTTTCGGCTCGAGCCCGGGTAGGGTCGGGTCGTGACAAAGTGGTATCAGAGGTGGTTCGTTCCTTGGGACGTTGTGTGGACGTCCCTAAAAGAAAAATTGGTTGGGATTTAGGGAAACCATGTTAACATGTCTCGAGAGGGGCTCCCCATCGTAGAGTCAGCTCCCCATCGTTGTTGTTATTGGTATTTACATATATGCTCATCTGACCGTGACACTCCTTGATAATATTCAGGATGTCTCCGTGAAGACAGCCTACCAAGATACCAGATTTGGTGCCTGATGACAACCTTGTGAGCTATGATCCACATTCCATGACCCATCATGTGAGCCCTTTTTCTCCGGGTGTTCCGGTAGCAGCACCCCCACCTGTTGAGCAGCAGACAGCTTCAGCAGAGCAGACTGAGCTTGAGCGCAGGTTGAGCTCACTCCATGAGTTCTAGTGGAAGAGACCGCTGAGGTTCAGTAGTAAGCGAGACCCTCAGGCAGCAGAGGTTTGGCTCGAGGTAGTGGTTTGCCTTTTCAGGCTTTTGCAGAAGCTGACAGATCTTATGGTGGCTTTGGTAGCTAACCTTTTCCGTTGACCAACTCGGCGTTGGTGGAGTCTGGTGACTCGGTTCCTTGACGATTCGTCGCTTTTGTGGGGCAACTTTCAGTTGTTGTTCTGTGAGGAGTTTTTCCCCTCCTGCTTGTGCTCCGTTTAGATTTAGGAGCCCCTGTAGTTTCAACAGGGAGGGATGACTGTGGCCGAGTACGCAGCTAGTTTTTCAGACCGTGCACACTTTTACCCGGACTTGGTCCATGATGACAATATCCGAGCGCGAATGTTGGAGCAGAGTATCTGCTGAGAGATTCGTGATGTTATAGTACCCCTGTGCATTTCCACATATGTCGGGGTGATAGAGAAGGCGCTGGTAACAGAGAGCATCCTGTCATGTTCCAGATTTGGTGGTGGCAGCAGCCACGTTGGAGCCGAGACGTCTACCGCAGCTAGCGGGCGTCGGCAAGCAGAACCTCGATGCAGGTGGCCTTTCCACTGCCGGTTTCGGAGACACAGTTTTATAACACTGTGGCGAAAAAGTGAAAGACCTCAACCGAGGATGGCCTTTCGTGGGTGGATCCTGGGCCGTGGTCGTGCACCACAGTGGCGCAGTAGGGCACCAGGGCAGCCCGGAGAGCGCCGGTGTTTTGCATACGACGGGCGAGGTCACTTGGAACGAGACTGCCCGACCCGAGTTGCTAAGTGATTCGGGCAGGCAGAAGGTGCACCACCATGGTAGAGGTGGCGCCGTGATTGAATTAGTACCCATAGAGGTGGTGTAGCAGAGGAGCGGGAGGAGCCGGTAATGTGGGACGGCTTTACGAGGTCTTTCAATCACCACAAGGTGGTCCACGTCAGGCTCTAGGAGCTGACAATTGGGAACACGGACAGCCGCAGGCTTTGGATGTCTACAATCCTGCAGAGCATGAGGTGATAAGAGGTATGATCAACAGCTCTTCTACTTCTTGCCGAAGAATTGTAAGACTCTGCGTGTGGAATTATTTTCTACCTACTCCTTGTTTGAGGTGTTACCAGGGTGACGCAGGGCGTCGGGTGTAACCCTGTGTTGGAAGAGTATAAGGTGTGTAACCTTCATCTTTAGTCGATGGTGTCGACTCCAATGCTCTACGAGCATGTAAGAGTCCTGGTTGAGTGACATCGACTGTGAAATCTTGCGTGACCAGATATCCATGGGTGTTTCACCATATGGATATTCTGAATGAGGGAATCACCAAACCATGTTCCAGGTGCGGGCGGTGATTCTAGTCGCGGTGTGCGACGTGGAGGTTTGGTCGGGGAGGTGAGCTACCCCTGAGAGCCTTTGGGCCATTTGAGACCGAGCAAAGTGATGGCGAGGTTCCCTACCGCCTTGCCCTAACCCCAGAGTCAGGATTGGGTGCACGATGTCTCCCGCATGGTTTACCTAAGGAGATGTGTGTGTGCTCCTATGCATGTCATCCAAAAGGGCAGACCTCGCATGAACGGGTCAATTCTTCGGTCTGTGTGTGGTGATTCAGAGCTGTGTGTGGGTTCTTCTGGGTATGGGAAAGCCAGGTGTGGGCTTAGTACCCTATGTTGCTCCCTAGTTTTTATTTTTGGGGATGAAAATCTTGATGGAGGGAATGTTTTAATAACCCAGATTTTTCTTCGAAAGACTTTGGAATATTCGTGATGTTATTCTAGAGCATCACCTTCAGACGGCGTGTGATTCCGAGCCCCAGAGTGGCCAGAATTAAATTTTCAGTGCGTTCACAATGGAAACGCCAAATAAATGGGATAACTCCTAAACGGAGTTCCGGATCAAAGATCTGAGTTTACAGAAGGGTTCAGAATGGGGTTATTACCCTAAGAACGACATAAAACATTTCGGCGCGGGATGTTTGGACCCCTCGCTCGCTTTCAGAACATTAAACAGATAAATTAGTTAATTAATATATTCGGTTAATGGTGAAACACAGGTATCTCTTAAATAGTGGCTCGGATTGGCAAAACAAAAGTACTATTGAGTTTGGAGCGTACGTTTTACCCTAGGAGGGGTGTACATTTTGCGGGCACGGCCCGTCTGTGAAAAATTGCCCTAGGGGCATTTTCGTAATTTGGCGCCCTCGGGCATTGAGTTTTATAACTTATGAACAGGGTCTTAGATTGAAATTCTGAGACCTCTGTTGTGCTCGGGAGGTCATTTTTACCCCATGGACACCCTCATTTTTTTCTGCATCGGTAGCGTAATCGGGGCCGTGCCGGGCGGGGGGGGGGGGGGGGGGGGTTAAGTGTTTTCTACTTAAACGCACCCCACCCTCTTATTCTCCTCCTTCTTCGTCTGGATAGCAGCATGTGGCAGCTCCCTCCCTCTCCTCCTCCACTCCGGTGAGGCAGCTCTGGTGAGGCACGACAATGCTGACGAACCACCCGCGAAGCTATGGGCATCGCCCAAGAGGTAGGGGTTCGTGTTTTTCTTCGTTTTCATATACACAACTCCCTTATATTGCATTATTTGCATCGAATCTCTGTTTTTACTATCGATCAAAGCCCATAGTTGCGTAGGATTCGATCAGGGTTTTCTGTCGCACTTTTCATATCAAAATTCCGAGTCCGGAGGTGATCGCAGGGATCCGACAAAGCTCTGGGAGGTTTTTAGGGGTTTTCCGGCCGTCCGACGACCCCTGGCGCGGCGGCGGCTCGGCGTTCAGCCGAGGAGGTGGCCGCGGGGTGTCGCGGTGGTGTGGTGGCTAGGTGGAGCAGTTCCGGTAGGCAGATGGCATGGACGGTGGCGAGGCGTGATCCCGGTCGGCGGTGCCGGCGTAGGGCAATTGGAAGGGGGGCCGCGAGGCACGTGGCCCCGTGCGGCGCGACCGTGACCAGCGTATCGCTGGTCGATGCGGGAAAAGGGACCGGCCGTGATGGCCTGTTGGTGGCCACAGGCCGCGGCTAGCTTTCCGCGCAGAGCGAACTGGACCCTCAGTCGGGCCGCGGGCCGGTCTGGTCCGGCCCAAGGGAGTTTCCCCCTTTAAAATTTCCGATGCCCGTAGCTTTCTCTACGGGAATCCGTTTTGTGCGCTGTCAGCGGCAGCACGGACCGGCCAGACCGGGCCGGTCCGGCCCATGGGGGTTTCCCATTTAGAATTTGCGACGCCCCTAGCTTTCGCTACGGGAGTCCGTTTTGTGCGCCGTTAATGGCTGCGCGGACCTTGCCTCGAGGGGAAAGTTTTTGAGATGGTTTCGGGAATTTTTAATTCTCGAAATGAGGGGACTCATAGGTGCGACAGGAATTTAAGTGGACGAGCTTTTTTCTCGAGATTATTGTTTTGGACGGTGTAGACGTGGCCGACATCCATTTTGAGCGTCGTCAGTGGCGTTGCGACCCTGGAAATGAGACGGAGGTTTCCGGGGTGGTTTTGGGTGTTGAGACAGGATTTGAGGTGTGGGCCCCATGGGCCATCCTTTCGAGATGTGTGTCGTGTTTCCTGACTTTTTCATCGGACGTCCATTTGGGGCGTGCGAGCAGTCGTTACTGGATTTTTTTTCTGTGGGGATAGCAATGCTGCAATCTAATTCGGCACAATGGTGCGGGGCCCACGAGGGCCGTTTCGGCATCGACGATGATTTTTCCATCATTATCACCATGAGATCATTTTGGACAAATGAATAGTCCATCATGTGTTCTTTTTTGATAGGATAGCAACGGTGTGATCCGTTCGTTGAGTTTCCGGACCGGGAGGTGGGTCCAACGTGGCACTGCTAGTGTGCGGTGCGGCAGAATGCATCTTTTTCTCCAGATATCTGTTGCACTCAAGTGAGTAGTGCTTTTGACGTGTTTTCCCGGGTGGATCGCAATGGTGTGATGTGCCCGACTGTTTTCGGGGCCAAGGCTCGGGATCATGGGACAACGTTCGGGCGTGAGGTGGTGTTGGTGACTTTTCCGTCGGTTATCTGTTGGAGGCGAGTAAGTAGTCTAACTCGCTTTTTTTGTCATGAGGTTTTCAACGGTGCGATCCGTTTGGTTGTGCGGAGCCTCTTGCGTGATCTTATTAAATGTGGAAGCATGGATGGTACTCCAGTGGTGGTTCGTCCTACCTTGTTTGTAGCGGACCCTTGGCATGTGATTGCACACTCTTGGGAGAGTGATATAAATGATTCACAAGATGTGGTTGGCCGTGCCTGGGCCTTTGAGGTGGAGTTGTTACGTCATGCCTTCGCGTTGACGCTGGGTACCGTGTGAACGATATCCTTAGGGCTGGAGACAAGGTATACTCTGGGAGTATACAAGAGCGCTTGGAGGCACGTGTGGTTTATACCTGAGAATGTTCGTGCACTTGGTTGGGCGTGATGTGGGGCCACACGTTGTGTATGCCCCATGTGTGTGCTGTGTTTTGCTTTGCATACTTTGACCTATCACGATGTAGAGGGTCCCTCTATGCTCGTTTTTTTGACCAGTAGGGTGGAGATTTTCCCCTGGCTCTGTGCTCATTTTTTTGACTAGTAGGGTTGAGTGGTCTCCCCCTGGTTTCGTTCTCGATGGATCAGCCAATAGCGGTGCTAGTGGCACCCCATGATGGAATAGGATTTGAACCTCTTTTGGGAGAGTTGTTCTGGAGTTGGGTGGTTGCGCGATACCCACTCCGTGTTCGGCTGGATAGTGGTGCACCCTCCAGTAGAGATGGCCAGAGCAGTTCTGAGTTTTACCCTCCAGCGAGGTTGGGTAGTGGGTTACCCATCGACTTCTTCAGGTTTTCCCTCCAGCGGGGCTGGGCAGTGGGTTGCTCACTGACTTTTAGGGTTTACACTCCAGCAGAGACTGGGCAGTGGGTCACCCGACTCTATTAGGGTCTACTCTCCAGTAGAGACTGGGCAGTGGGTCACCCAACACTCTTAGGGTCTACCCTCCATCAGATACTGGGCAGTGGGTCACCCGACACACTTAGGGTCTACCCTCCAGCAGAGACTGGGCAGTGGGTCACCCGATGACCTCATAGAATCTACCCTCCGGCAGGGCTGGGCAGTGGGTCGCCCATCGTCTAGTTCCAGGTTTACCCTCCGGCAAGGCTGGGTAGTGGGTCGCCTGTTGACTTATTCTAGGTCTACCCTCCAGCAGGGTTGGGCAGTGGGTCTCCTAATGATGTATTATGTTTTACCCTCCCACGGGGCTGGGCAGTAGGTCTACTGATGATGTATTAGGGTTTACCCTCCACTAGGGCTGGGCAGTGGGTCACCCGATATCTGGTTATGAATTACCCTCCATCAGGGATGGGAAGTGGGACACCTGTTGGCATTCCAGACTCAGTCCTTTCTACTAGGCTAGTCTGCGGCTTTCCTCCGTGACTACTGGAGCGGGACCCTTGGTTGTACGAGTTGGCGATGGAATGATTTTGGCTTTGAGGAGACCTCTCGACTGTAGGGCATTGACGAGGTGTGGTTTGACATTCCCTAGAACTCTCAAGTATGAGGGGAAATTTCCCCACTGAGACGTGTTCATGTGACGCAATCTAAAACCGTGCGGGCGAGTTAGATCCGTCCAAAGAGGATAGTGTCGAGGTGCGGTGATTGAGCCCCTGGATTGCGGTTCGGGGAAAACTTACGGGGTGCCGGGCATCGATGTTGGTGTTACTTCCGGGACTGTTGGTGACTCACTTTTCTTGGGCAGTGCTACGGGACGAAGATCCCCTTATGATCTTGTTCGGTCATCTTGACATAGAATATGAATATTTATATAACTCGTTTCAGTACCCACTTCTTGGGCTTGGTAACTCTCCCTCTAGGAGAGGCGAAGACGCGCGAGGTATGCCACATGCTTTCCGTGTCTAGCTTCTCATGGTGGGACGAGTCTACTCCCCTGCTATAGGTAGCGAAGCATCGGCAGGAAGTTCATCTTCTCACCGTTTCCAGCTCCTTGTTCCTAGAAGAGTCTACCTTATTTCTTTTGTTGGGTTGAGCTGGACTCTCTACTAGAATTCTACTGCACTATAGATTGTACTCCCTTACTTTTTCCATGTTCCCTCTACTGCTCACCCATCGGTACCTCCTTTGTCGCTCAATCGAGCCATCAGGGTATCCAACTGAGTATTCTTATACTCAACCCTACTTGGGCTTTTCCCCCACCTGGTGTGCCCTTGCAGACGATGGATAGGTTGGTCGTGACTTTAGTGGACCATAGGAGTTCTGGAGCTTGGACCACGTTTTGTCGTCGTAGTCGGGTTCCAGGTGGGGGACCCATCAGCTGTTTCTTTTTGTTTAATTGTTGTCGGGTTGTGGCACCTTTTCCGGTTGGGCGCGTGTTTTAACCCTTTTTCCTTTTCAGCACTTTACTTGTAGTATTTAGCGATTGTTGCACTCTTGTGGTTATATATAACAATTGTTCTTTTTACTCTGCTTGTTCTTTCATTATGCACTTTTTCATTGAGTGTGCTGCATGTGTGTGTACAAGTACATAAGAAAAGGCATCCCCGAGTAATTGTGCCTTCGGCGCTGGTCGCCAGCCCCTGGCCTATGGAGGCGGGCCTGGGGTAGTTGCGGCTCGAGCCCGGGAAGGTTCGTGTCATGACATCCCCTCCCACTTATTCAACGAATACAAACATTGTCTGTGATGTGTCTAATTACTGACATCGTGGGTGATGTGATTTCAAATTACATTAATTATTTATATTCTGGTCATCAAACCATTTTTATGGTTGAACCATGTTATAATATATGTATTATGTCTCACACATGGTTCTGTAATTCTTTTTTAAACATTGTATTTATTTATAAAACAAAATGAGTTCATTATTAACAATCATCTACTAAAATGATCTAAACTAACATCATAAATGTTTTAACATATGAATTTTCCCCATATAAAATTCAAAATTATAAATCTTATAATTTACATGACTAAAATATATATTAATTTTCATTTAAATTCTAGAGTTTCACTTCAAATGAACATGAATATCCATTATAAACCAGTCATAAAAAACATGTAAAGAAGCTCCCCCAAAACAATGTAAGGAACAGAATAGTAACAATTCAAAAGAGAAAATGATGCAATGAAATGACCATATAAGATATTATATAGATGGATATTTTTATTTAGGATATTAAAAACACTCTTTTAACCATTATACATGAGGTTTAAAAAAGTTTTATGTCAGGAAAACCCGAGGTAAGGGAATTTCTAACACAATTTCCAACCGTTGTGTTACCCATATTCTTTATTCATTATGTGGTATTAATTCTATTGTTGTGATTGTTTTTTTTATATTATATTTTATTTACAGTTTACACGAATATCTAATCCATTCTATTAATTCACATTCCAATTATATTTTTAAGGGACTTTTTTTAAAATTATTTTAAAACTCTCGTTAATAAATTTCAAAATTTTTGTTTTTTTATATGTATGGAATGAGAGTTTTCTCAAGATTTCATGATACTTTATTACCATTATGTGTTCCTTATACATATTTATGTAGGGTTGATCCCATTATAGCTCATGATATGGTGGTTTGTGCCCATTATAGGTCAAGATATGTTGGGTTGAGCCATTTATAGTTCAAGATATGATGGGTGAGCCCCATTAGAGTAATACAGTGAATTTAGTACTATGGAGATTGATGTTGAAAAAAATTAATCCATGTGTAGAGGTTAATGTAAGGGTGATGTGGTTAATATGTCCTAGGGCAACTACGTGATTCTTCTATGCATATGAGCATTTAGGATTATGGGTTTTATTGTTTTTTATGTTATCACTTGACTAATGATTTATTTCATTATGATCCATACTGAGTTTTATAACACATCCCAATTTTCTAAAATTTTATTCAAAGGATATATGGTTGGGTTAAGAAAGTAAGGGAGTCGTGGTGATTTATTTTGAGGGTTTACAATGAAATCATGTTGCAAGCTGTAATGTTTTATATTTAAAAAAATGGAAACTGTTTTTAGTGGTATCCTCTTTTTTTATTGTGGTATGTTATGTATGTAAGGTATCCTAATTATCTAAAACCCAAAACTCAAAAATATCCTCAATATGTAATAATTTATATTCTTGACTAAAATTATTTATTAAGTAACATTTTATGGTTGTTTCCTTATAATTAAATATTTGTAATTTACAACCAAATGATAAATTTTATGAACATTTTTAAATAAATTTATCATAATTTAGAAATTATTTATTGTAAAATCCATTAAAATTTATACGTGGTAACTAATTTTTTTAATAACATAAATAGTGTATTGTTGTTCAGTAAAACATATCCTTTCATGTATAATAAGCTATTGAATATAATCAATATTATGTGTCATAAAATCCAAACTTTTTATTGAGTGTACTGTGAGATATTCAATATTTTTTGAGTATTTCCTTCATGATTTGGTGTTGTGAACAATGTACACCTTTTTTTAGTGATTTCATATACCCAAATCTATAATAAATGTTTTCTGAAATCAATAATATTATAAGAAGAAATTCTTTTTGATAAAAATTTCACAAAACCATTGGGTGTTACATTATACCCCCATAAAAATTACATTCATCCATGAAATTTATTTTTGTGGTTAAATGATTGATGCTTGAAAATTAATTTAAGGAAAAACAACTTCATAAAACTAAATAATGAAACATCATTAAAAGGGAATTCCAAAAACATAATCATGACACAAAGTATCAGATAAATTGGTTTTCCATGTAGTAACATAACCCTATAAGGATTCGAGTGAGTTACTAATATCAATTTTATTAGTATGATTAAATGTAAAATAATCTCTAAGGACCACATGGTTTACGAGTCTTGGTAAACTTGATACATACATGATTTATGTATTATAAAAAATACAGTAATTATAAGATATTTTTTTTCTTTCTACATATATTCATGGATATTAACTATATTCCATCTAGAATATCATTCAATATCATTTTTAGTACAATTATTGGGTTATTGGGAAAGTAAACATGATATGTATGAGATCAGATGCTTATTAAGAGCATAGTATGTCCAAATTATTAAAGAATTAATTATAATAGTCAATATTGCATGGTAAATAACTAAACAGACATGACATGTAATCAGAAAATTGAATGGAAGTCCATATACAATATATAATGGTTATAATTAGAATAAAAATCCATTCAAATTACTAGATAATCGAAAAATAAATAATCGTAATAAACTAAAACATATTCTAGTTAATCATAGAAATTAAAATTATAGGTATCTACAAATATTTAAATAAAAAATATCATGGATAAATAAAAATTGATACTAAATGAGGGATGTTCTTAATTATTGGTATCCATGTTTCATAGGTAAAATGAACTATTATCTTGGAGAATCATCACAATATTATTTAGCATATTATGTTAAAACCTATCTAATGAAGATAGCCAAATAACTAATACCATAAGACTTTTGATGTATCAAGTGGATATCAATAAATGATACCCACATGTGGTTTATCTATACAAAGAATTCCTTGCATATTGAATAGTTGATCAAACAATGATCCCTATCAAATATTAGTATTCAGTAGAAGATGAAAATTTATCATTAATTCATGAAATAATAAAATAAAATTCAAATTAAATGTTTTATAAATAATGGTATATTATTTAAGAAATTAATATATCCCTGATAAATGATGTTAACTGTTAGGCGAAATTCAATGGTAAATGATTATTGGAAATTGAATATTTCAAGGGGGCTATCAAAGGAATCAAAGAAGAGAATCAGAATACTATCATTTTACCAATCTATCACAGACTATCACGAAGAATAATTAGGATGGTATCAATTCAATATATCGTCAGTAGGGTATATAATTTTATTGTTGTTGAAAAATATAAATACCATAAAAATATTTTTTATAAACATTCTTGAAGAAAATATTATTTTATTTTGAAAAATATTTTGAATAACTATTTATATTGAAAATCTAATTTATAAACATTTTTTAAAAAATTAACCATTAAAACATAAAAATAATTACTCTATGGAAATGATTCTAGGTAAATTCCCATATACCTTATGATGTAGAAGAAAAATATTTTTTCATAGTAATGGATAGAAAACAACCTTCATCGGAAAGAGACAAGATTATTAATTTGAAAAAAAAACAATTAAAAAAGATAATATTTTATTCAGTAAATAATTTATTAGTGTTATATATAATTGAAAACATTTTAATATTAGATTTTTTTTAGAAGAAAATGGGTTCTCCACCGAAAGATAGAAATTGTGTTGGGTTTTTATAAAAATGTTTTGTAAAAAAATTTCCTACCAAAGAGTGAAAAAATTATAGTAGTACATCAAAATGGAGAATAATAACTATAGGATAAAAAATGAAAATTTTAATTGAATAATGGATATAAAATTTCCTCAATTGGAAATATCATTGATGGATATTTAAATCTATTTTTTGTGGAAAATAACACATAAACATTCAAATGTGGAACACACCACACTTAAATTTTTTAAACAAAAAACCTCATAAAAGAATAATTATAACTAATATTTTTAAATATAGTTATTATAAAACAATTCAAGATATAATATATAAAAATACGATGTAGATTCACCAAACTAATGGAGTTATTATTGTACAATACATTTATATATCAGAAATAAAAATTGAGATGAAAATCTCTTACAATGGGTTTACTTTCATGTTAACATCATTTATCATACTTTATATTAAACATAAGTAAATTAAATAATTTATTCAAAATTTTTTTCGAGTTTATCATTAAATTAAATTAACATATTACCATATTGTGTAAAAATACTTTAACAATTATATTTACATTAGTTGTCTTGACCAAATTTGGTTTATGTGTGAAAAATAAATTTTCTAGGTAAACAATGATCAATGTGATATTATATAAACACAAAAAGAATAATAATAATGATATAATTATCATACTTATACAGAAATTATAATTTATTATCCAATAAATAAGTTTGTTTATTAAAAATGAATCAATGTTACTATCTTGGAGATGTGTGGCCGTACACATGCATGATTAACATTCCCATCGTTTAAGAAATGTTATGGAAAGAGGGTAAGTAACACCATATCATTAAATAATGATAATTATATATTTAATACCTTGTTATTTAATCATATATAAATAAATATTTAAATTTTTTTTTATAAAATGAATTGCATCATGTTGAGGAGGTGGTAGTCCACACGTCTATGACTAAAGTTATCACTTTTTATGTGTGAGAGAGTGTAACAAATAAAATAACATTTGTATATATATACATATTATCACGATTGAAAACATTTAAAGGAATATAATATATAATATTTTTATCAAAATTTTTTATTTGAAACCAACCCTCACGCATTCAATATATATTTTTAACAAATCACATCGCTTTGAAGGGATGATATACCACACTTCCACAAATGATGTTATTGTTTTTCCAAAAAATGCAATTTATAATAGTGTGTGTTATAAAGTAATTAATGACTCATACGTAAATAATAAATTTCATATTAAAATATAAAATTATTGTTTCCATAATGATTCCCAGCATTGAAAAGCTATATAGGAAAAATGAAAAATCATCATTTCATGAGGCAGTAGTTCTTCATACACATATACAATAAGTTTGTTAGCCATTAGATGGATGTGTGTACGGTTTTAGAATGAAACAATTTCATAAAAACATCCTATAATATTGATTTTACTATTTGTTATATGATAATGGAATACGAAGAGTTGATGGTGTGGAGAATCTAAATTAAACTAAAGAGATTGAGGAAAGATGATGCCTCTTAATCCGGTAACTCCATTTAGATATCAAATAAGGGATTTCATGGATTTTTTTGGCCCAAGATGAGACTTCTTAGATGATGGGAGGTATGTTGGAAGTTATTTGGTCAGTGAATCACCGATCCAATGTATCTTGATATGTGTGGGTATGTGAGAAGATATAAGGCATTTTATAGTTGAGGAGTGGCACTATAGTAATATTTTAATAAATGAACTCCATACAGTTTTTTCACATTTCAAGTGGCTACCACAATAGAATTATTTGGTTAAAATTGTGGATTGGTTATAAATATATCCATCTTATGGATGTTGGGAATGTTTTTTTGTCTTTTTGGCCCTTAATATTAAATTTTAGTCCCTTATTAAGCTAAATTTTACCTTAACTATTGTAATTAATTTTAATTAAATTCAGTAATATTTTTGTTAAAAAATGATGAACTTATTATAAATTATAAACGAATTTTTATTCTAAATAAGGAATCATGTTTTCAAAATTCCAATCACATAAGGAGAAGAAGTTAATATAAATGTCATCTACTTGACGGAATGACATTGCTGATTTTAACGTAAAAAGATTTCAATTCTTATTATGTTTTTTAGTAAATTCCAATTTAAAATTGATTCCAATGAAATACATTTTATAAAATGGTAAAATTTTTACATAATTATTCCCAATTAAATATATAATTACATATTAAAAATATATTATAAAAAATTAAATTTTTGAATTAAAATTATATATTTTTTACTATTCTATTAAAAAAAGAAACTTCACTGAATAATAACAAAAATAAACTATATCATTATTATTTTTATTTTTTATTTCAAATATTAAGTCAATTTAGACCTACTATATTAATAAAATTTTCAGAATCATGATTTAAAATGGGTCCTCTATTAAAATGTTGTAAATGTTCCTTAAAAAAATATTGGTATTTTAATGTAATATTTTGTTTATTCTTATCTTTTTTCTTTTGAATAAATTTCATTATTATAAAATATATTTTGTATAATATATAATATATATACATTCCATTAATATCATTAAATAAATGTACTTAATTTTATTTATTAGGGTAGAGAAACTATGATAGATTTAAAATAGTTTTCTATAAAAATATTCAAATTATATTAAATTTGTAATTATATTCATTTCGAATTAATTCATAAAAAATAAATTAATTATATATTTGTGTAAGTCATGTATATTTAAAATTTAGTTATCAATATTCAAAAACTATAATTTAATGTATAGGATATTTTTTATTATAGTAGATAATAATTTTTTATTAATATATATTTGTTTAAAAAGACTCGGCCTTGCGTGTAGCATGTGACATTGAAAAAACACAATGATTCATCGATTTTATGGTATTAAATATATTAAATTTATTGAATATTGAAAATATAATATAAATTTTAAGTATATTACATTCCTTTACTCCCTTGGTGATTCATTTCATATATGATATTGAATACAGAGTTCCTAATTTATATTTCTAGGGCATTATATTCTCCCAACCATAATTAAATTGCATCTTCATAATTTAATGTTTATCTTGGTAATAGATTTTTTGATATTTTCTATGTTAAATATACCACATCACGATAAGGGTACACAGAAAACATTATGTGAAGGAGTGTATGAGACTTACAATGATATTATATTCTAACACAAAACTTGGTCTACAAGAAGTAGAACAATTATGGAATGTAAAGATGCATACATGGAGAAAAATAATAAATAGTTATAATGAGAGATTTAGAACATTAGTTAAAAAATGTAAATGGTCAATGGAATATGAAGGTCCTCAAACCAAAAAATCTATATGACTTAGAAGACCATCATTTCAATAAAAATTAAGTTATTTCTTTTTTTTAATTTCGGTGTCATTTTAATAATGTTGGGAAATTATTTTTACCTAAGAATATAATGAATTTTAGTTACATGATTAATTTTAATTTCATGTGGAAAATTACATATTTTAGTTCTAATTCAATAAAATTTAAATCACCCACAACATCAATTAATGGAAATACTATAATTATTATTTATTTTATATACACTAAAACAAAAATATAATGGATCGTTAGTCCATAAAAGAGTGAAAAGTCACACTACATTTCTATAACTATTATCCAAAGTCAATATGGGTTGGGAAATTAATGTATAAAAGAAGAAGTAAAACTACTGTGTTTTAATTAGTATAAATTCATCAAATTGTTCAACATAAAACAATGCCATATTAACTAGGACATTGCATAGGTCCGTGGTTTGGTTTAAACTCTTATCATACATTGGTCATGGATTCATGTCCCATATTATTTTAGGATGATATGGGTTTTCACTAAACATACACATTTTCTTTTTATAAACTGTTATTAATATAATGTCTAAAATAACTACAATAAAAATCCTTGAAATAAGGTTAATAATTAAATTTCATTCTAGATATGTTTTTCAACAAAAAACTAATTCATAAATTCTCCTTCCACTTATTTCTATATAGATCATTCTATTGTCAAGAGCTTATCCATAATATCAATTCTAGGATTTCTGAACCGTGAAAGAATATATTCAATCTAAAACACCTTATATTTATCCTAGTTTATTTATTTTCAATATATGTTCAAATCCTTCATAATGGTTTGTAGAATAAATGTTAATTATCCTAAGTTTAACACATGAGAGTGTCAAACCATTTTCACAGGAAGGCCAATTGTCATGTTCCAGATTACACCTAATCAAGGGTGACACACCTTGTTAGAGTTGTTACTCATAGTAATATATGTGCTAGAACCATGTCCACTTGTAGTATCCATACATGGATGTATTTCAATGAAGAACAACATAATCTATAATATACCAAAATTTAAGGGTGTTCTTATTTAATTATACACAAATTCATACTTTCAGTTTTGTTATCTGTTATATTTTCTCAAAAATATAGTCCCCAAAGTTACTACTAGACTTCATCTAATATGAACTAGAGCAACACAACCCCAGAATTTATGAAGCCAATGTCTACTATCAGTTACATTGGTATGATTACAAGGAATCTTGTCTCGAGGGACTATATTGTTTTGTAGTATTGGTTAACTAGATACATACATGAGTCTTATCTTAAAAAATAATAAAATATTTCAAAAAAATCTTTCTAAATAACTTTTACGATAGTAACTATATTCTATCTAGAATATCATTGTATATCGTTATTACTAAAATACATTGATTCCTGGGAAAGGAAATTTAATAAGTGTACGATAAACGGATCAGTAAGGGAATTTCACTACGTTAGAAATAATTATTCAATGAGAATAGTCCACATTGAATGGAATATAATATAACCAAAATACCATGTTAATAATAAATAGAATGGAAGTGCGTAAAAAATATAGAATTATTTTTACTAAAAACACATTCCATTCAGATAACTAGGTAATGGAAAATAAACATGGAAAAATTAAAAAAATAAAACAAACTACATTTATTCATTGGAATTGAAATTAAATATATCGATAGTTTTATTTATGAAGAATCTCATAGATGAATAATAACTAAATCTAAATGTGGGATGAACATAATAATTTGAATTCATGTTTTCAAGGTACATTGAATTGTTACTGTCAAGACAGTTTATAAGATGTTTTAGTTTATCATGTAAAACCCCATCTAATAGATCAATCCAACTAACTCATCATATGGGATTAGTGACGCATCTAGGGGATATCTATAACTGTGCCCCAAACATATATTACATATAAAAAGACATCATCCCATATCGAATAATCTAACTAACAATGATCATATCAAATATTATTGAGTAGAATATATGGATTCATAAATATTTACCAAAATAATGAATTACTTTTTAACATTGAAACCATATGAATAATGTTATATGTTTAATAAAATAAATATATCCAAGATAAATTTTATGTATTATTTGGGGAAATTCTGGATTACATGATCATACGAATTATTTATTTGAAGGGGACTATCAATGAAATCAAAGAAGTTAATGTGAATAACATCTATGGGAATATAAATCATAAACTATTCCGTGGAAGAATAATATGGTAATAAATACAACTTATTACGTGTTTAGTGAAAAGGTTTATAGTTATTGATGAATAATAATACTATAAAAATAATGCTTTAAAACGTTCTTGAGGAAAATATCATTTTGTTTTGAAAATCCTTTTGAAAATTATTATCCTTGAAAATAAAATTTAACAAAAAAACATTATAAATTTTACAATTGAACATTAAAATGATGAATTATATGAAATCTCAGAGGTAAATATATTCATGAAATACAATGAATAAAAACATTCCATTTTCATAGTAAAAAAGTTATAAAAATGAATCGTTATGAAAGAAAAGAGAATATTCAATAAAAAACAGTATTTTAAAAAAATGTGTAAAATTGTCCTTATAAAATAATTTTTAAATGAATAAATGTTTTACTTTAGTACATTTTAATAAAACATAGTTTCTAGATGAAAACGAGTTCTCTTTCTAAAGAGAAATATTAGTTCATGTTAACTTCAAATCATTTTTTAAAAACTTTTGTGTACCAAAAAGTATAAAAATCGTACTAATACTTTAATATGGTGAAGAATAAATAGAGGATATAAAAAATAGATTATGTATTGGAAAATGGATATATAACATCCTCAAATGGAAATACCATTTAATGATCTTTAAATCTAATTGTTTTGTAATATAATTTTTTAATATTCCCATGTGTCCCATACAACATTAAAAATATAAAATCATAAACCTCATATAATAATAATATTAAATTAAAGTATTAAATTCCATTATGATAAAAAAATTACTGATATGAAATATTAAAATTGGTTGTAGACACACCACAAAAAATGTGTAAGTGGTTAACATGACATTTAATTCATATAAGTAAAAAAGTTAAACAAAAATCCACTACATTATTTTTCCTTTTAGTGAACGACATTTAACATGCATTATAAGAAATTTATGTTTATTATATTCTTAATTTGGAACATTTTTCTTGTTTTCATTTCATATATTCCACTTATGACCATGTTGTTTATAATAACATACCTAATTAATTTTATGTTTTGTTTTTGGAAAAAATTATATTTTTGGGACAAAAAAAACATCGGTTGGTCAACTATGGTCCAAGGGTGGTCATAAAAACATATTTAGAATAATAATAATGAAATAATTATCATATTTGTACATAAATATTACTATTATAAACAATCTCCAATAATTATTTTGAAACATTTATCAATCTTACAAATCAAGATGTCGGTAGGTCGTACTTACATATGTGTAACGTTCCCATTTTTCAATGATTGTTATATACAGAAGATAGGTACAAAAATATAATTACAGAATGATAATTATATGATAAATAGTATATTATTTAATAATATATATATATATATATATTGAATTAAAAGGAATCTCATCGTTTTGGGGAGGCCGTCCAAATGTTCACTACCAATGGTATAACTTTTTAAGTGTGTGAGAAGGTACAAAAGAAGATGATATATATATATATATATTCTATTTCTCAAAATTTTATTATTTCCTTATATCAAATAGAGTATTTTTATGTAAAATAATTTTAAATTTAATCATCCATTATTTGATCCTTATATTTTTTGATAGAATGACATCACTTTGAGGGGTAGTAGACCACACTTCATAAAACAAGGATAACATTTTTACAATGAAATGAATTTTTAAGGGTATGTGTTTTAAAATAAATAATGAAGAATAATGATATTATAAATATCATATATAAAATATATACATATATTTCCCATAATAATTCCAAACCATGAAATGTGGTAAAGGATAAACGAAAAACATCAATTCACGAGGTGGTAGTTCTTCATACACTTACACAATATGAAAATTACCCATTAGCTGTATGTGGGTGTCAGTATAGGTTGAACGCAATGAATAAAAAAAAGTATATTTAGTATAATCATTTTTATATGAACATGTAACAAGGATATTTGAATGGGGTGGGAAATGGAAGTGAAACTAAAGAGCTTCATGAATGATGATACCTCCTAATCGGGTAACTCCTTTTAGTGTTCACCAATGGGATTAAATAGATTTACTTATACCCATGTAGGGTATTCTAGGTTGAGAGTAGGTATTAATTAATTTTAATTACATCTGTTAATGTTTATTCCCTTATTTTGTTTAATTGTACCTTATTCATTGTAATTAATTTTAATTACATTCACTAATTTTTTAGAATAAAAACTAATTTGAACATATTAGACAACATAAATAATTATTAATAATAATTATGAATCATTTTCTTACAATTAAAATCATTTTAGTGGATTAAATTAATTCATATTTATCCCTGTAGATTGAAGAACATTGTGTCTTTTTATAATAAAATCGTCTTCAAGTTTGTTATATTTTTATAGTCAATATAAATTGAAAATTTCTTCCCATGACATTATTTCGATTTAATGATAATAATATGATGTAATTAAACATTAAAGCCTATTGAAATTATAATTTATCCTTATGAATAAATTAGATGAAAAAGGATTTTTGATTTAAATTAAACATTATTCAATATTCAATAAAAATGAAACATCACAGTTTAATATAGAACAATTACCATAACATGATTTTTATTTTTATTTTTAGATTATTATATTTATTAAGATTTATTAAATATAAAAAATGATCATTAATTATATTTAAAATAGTTTTCTCATTAAATGGATATAAATGTACCTAAATAAAAATATTGGTTTTTATGTGTAATGTTGAGTTTATTCTTCCCTTATGTCATTAAAATCTATTGGATGATTATCAAAATATCTTGTTTAAATTACGAATATATATATATATTAATATATCTCACTAATAGTAATTATTTTATATTATTTATGGAAAAAAATTTATTGAAAACATAGTTCTCAAAAAAATATTCCCTATATATTATCTTGGTTTTTATATTCATTTCTAATTACATTTTTACCAGTGAATTCATTTTTGATTTTTTCTGACCAAATATATTCTTATGTTAGTTAATACAACTCATAACCATCTTCTTTATTACTATGTTATGCCCTATTAAAATAAATAATAAATTTATTAATATATTGTTATTTGGAAAGAGTCGTTCTTGTCTGTAATGTAAAAAATTGAAGAAACACATTGTTTCATTAATTTCATTATATAAAATATATTGAATTTATTTAATGTAGAAAATATATTATAAGTCATAAGGATATTTTATTCCCTTACTTTCTTAATGTTGTGTTTCATACATACTATTAAATACAATGTTCCAACTTTATATTTATGCAAAATTACATATCACATATGAGAAAATATTTGGGAATGGAAGAATGGACATGGATGAAAATAATAAATAAACATAAATATTCTAAAAAGTCATTGATAACTAGGATGTGGGTGATCCATATAAGGTTAACAGTTACTAAACTATACTTTAAAGAAGATAAAAATAGGTCCTTGATATAATAAAAAATTATTCTAATAAGAAAACATGTTAATTCAAGATCACTTTTAGAATATGGAATACTATTTTTCAAAAGAATATGTAATTACACTATTTCACTCCCTTTCATAAGTTAAATCCTACCATTTGGTCATGTATTTACTTATTTTACCTTCACCTCATTATCCAAAATAGAAGGTGAATTTTTTATTTTATAAGCAGTAAAAGATCATGAAATCATTGAAAATTTATATAACCTATCATTATATACCTTCCATAGAATGTGGTTATAACAGGTTATCAAATATATATAAATTTTCATGTTGTGAGATAATAATTTAGACTCACAGAAAACATCAAATTCATATTGTAAAATTTTCATAAATGGATATCCCTTTAATCATTTTTAAAGGAGAAAATAAAAAACATTAGAAATAATATCAGGGAATAAACTTATCATTAATCTCATATATATAAATATATATCTCTTCATGGTCACATCCCAAACATGTTAATACACTCATTGTATATTTTACTAAAACATGTTAATTACATGAAATAACATAAATTCTTTTGGTAAACATGCATGATTATTTATTTCATTGATTACATCATATATTCCACAAATAGAATATGTTTTAACCATCATCCTTGATTAAATATACAACATTTTGAAAAAATAAAAAATCAATTAGAGGGTAATCGGTAATATCTAATTTACATTATCCATACCAATATTCCCTTTATCAAAGATAATCACAATTTTTTCAACATTTTGAAACCTTTAAGGGTTACCATATCATATATAAATACATCAAAATTTCATTAAATTTTATTTCTATTTCTTCATCAGCATTAAAAATAACTATTTAAATCCTCAATGAAAACTTTATACTGAAAATACTTATATATTACGTGATTCTAATTACAAATTCATTTAATTTCAAAACATATACAATATATTCATCCAAATTTTCCCATAAAAATTTCTCACAATTCTTTATATTATTACATAATACCCATTGTCTAAAAATATAGAATTTGAATAATGTATTGAGTTTTTATTACCTCAATCTATTATTGATTTGTATGTTTAATGTAAACAATACTATTAGAATGTCTCATTCCATTCATATTTCATTTTTGGTCCCCTTGTCTTCATATGCATAATAAATACTCATACCACCTTCATAATTATATTCATTAGATATTAAAATATATATTTGTATAAAGAACATACATTCCATATCTAAGGCATTTAATGTTAACTAGATTCCTTCTAGTTTATTCTATTGACTAACACTAGAATGTAGAGTGTGAGAAACACATATACAAGAAGAAAACCATATAATCTTGAAAAACATTAGTTATAGGAAGCCTAATTCATTATATATACATAATTAATCTATTAAAATTTTTATTATAATAGCTTATTTATAGTAATATTCTATTTAAAACTTTTATGGTGGATCATAATGAATTTTGGAATTCAATAAGAATATCCCTCAAGGAATGTAAAATATTATGTGAAGATAGGAAAAATGTCAAGTACTTGTTACCAATAGATTCATGATAAATACAATGTTTTGGGTTATTTACCTGTGTATACATCTAATTGAGAGCCCCATCTTCATTCTTTATCTAGAAAGATATTTATTTCTAGGAAACCACTAACTCTATCCTTTAAAAAAATTATAGGACATTTTCCTATACATTAACTTATCCTTAGGCTTACCCTATGTTACATCCATAGTCATATCCTTATAAATATTTATGTTATTTAAGTACATTTTTTTCATTATAGTTTTTAAATTATGACTAAACCATTACTTTGAGACCAGCTATAGTGACCTAGGCATAACAAACAGGGAAATATAATAATTTTAAAGATTATTCATCACCTTAAAAAAATAATTTCCCAAAAACCATAATATTATAGTTAATTTAGAATCGTAGAACACATTATTCATGTTTATTGATATATCATAAAAATATAACTTAAAAATATTCCCTTAGATTTATCATACATAAAAAATAATTATAATCTTGGGACAGGAAATCTAAAAATTGGAGAGACATAATTCCCAGTAAGGGTAGGTAAAATAAATATGTAACTTTAACATGAGGATTAGGGTATGAGAACATGAGAATAATATTTGAAGAGAATAAGCTACATAAAAAGATCATAATGAAGATAGAGGGAAAAATGAATGTAGTTCATAATATATTGATCATAATATAATCAAGAAGATGGACCATGGGAGCATATCAAAGTTATAAGACATATGATTTTTGGTGGATTCATAATCATGTAACATAATTTCCTATATAAAATGTCTCATTAGTAAAAATTTATCAAGAAACATCCATGGGACTACACCTATATGGAGGGTCACACAAGATACCCAGTCACAGTCATTTCCATAAAATGTATCAGGTTTCCCCATCATCCCATAATTGATTGGGTTTTCCCATAATTCAATAGTAGACCATGACACACCTAATCTTCATTATGGATCAATAATCAGCAGTTTCCCATTTGAACAAACTTTCCGACCTATTTTCCATTATTATCTTAAGAGATATATATCATTACCCAATTAATTGGACAAATATATAGGTCTCATCCTTCTCTTAATTAATTCAAACTGACATTTTTGATAAACATTCCTCTTATCATGACCCATAAAAAGATACGGGTTTAATGAAAATCATATCATTACAAATAAAATAAAATGGGTATCATAAATATTTAATCATATCCTAACCTAGGGAAAATAAATCGGTTTCATAACCTTTTCATTCAAGAATAAATAATGGAATGATATGGGTTTCAAAAGAATTTATCAATGAAGAATCCAGTAAAGAGAAACGAGTTTCATAAACAACCGTCCATCAAAACAAATACTATTTATATAAAGAATGTGAATAGTAATATTGGATGATCTCTCATGAATTGAACAGACTATAAACAAGGATTTCTTCTTATATAGAGAATGATTTTGAATGATTACATGGAAGATTAAATTTCATTGAAAACACTTTTTAAAACAGATAACATTTTGATAATATTTTTCATTGAAATTATAATGAAAATATAAAAATGAATCCTGAGAATTTATATAATTATTTTAATATTTGAAATATCCTATGTCCATTGAGAAACTATATTTCAAAAATAAAACATTTTAAAGGCAATTTCCTATTAAAATAACATTAAAAAAATAAAATGACACATGAAAGCATTTTAAAAACAATTTTCATAGAAATCATTTTAAATAAGTATGAAAGGATTTTCGAAACCTTTTCGGTTAAAATAATTTTTAAAATTATAATATTTACTTGAATAACATTGAAATCATTTTTATGAAAAAATTATTTTGGATACACTTAAATGATTCATTTAAAATCCTTCAAAACATTTAATTAAACATTAGAAAATTAAAAACCCCTTTTAAAAAAAAATATTTTGAAATAAAAAATATATAGAATATTGGAAAATTTAATTCCATTAAAATAATATCCATATAAACATGCAATGGAATAGTTTGGGTAAGTACATACTTGGAAAACATTTTGTATTCGCCATAAATGTTTAGAAAACTCCTTTGATCGATAAAAGAAAAGAAGATTACTTTTAAAACAATTTTATAAAATAGAAATAAATATATCTAAAGTCACCTTAAAAATAATTGGATAAATGAAATACAATTTTAAAAAAATTTCTATATTATACAGTTTTGAAACAACAACAATTTTTGATGAAAATGAGAAATAACGTCAGATGTTCGAAAAACAAAAAATTAATTATAAATGAACCAAAGAGAGAATAAATGGAAGCACTAATTGGATATAATGTGATTAACCAGATATTATGAAAATTAATTATAGTAATTGTGATATGCACCAAAATATATCATCAATTGAAGCGTGATCATAATAAATATTTATAAACGATTAGATTATAGACATAAACTATTTCCACAATGGTAACATTGAATGATAACAAAATCGATAGAATATAATAATAGGAAGATTAAAATATAATTAAAAATATATATTCCTAACTTAATATTTTAATGTTATTATATACACCTCATATAAAAATATAGGTGTATAACATGGAATGCGTCTTAAGGAATCCAAACTGAGAACAAATTACTTTACCAATTTTATTACATTTGAAACATAAATCCCATGAACACAATATCATAAAATGGATAATTAAATAAAAATAAAAATTATAAAAACGAATAATATATTAAATTCATGGGTGTTATATAGACAACATATATAAAATAAGAGGTGAATATGTCTTGTTTCTTTTGGAAAATAAATGTGATATGATAAAAATATACTAATTGAGAAAAATTTGAATCATTATCCCCTTTAAAACATAACCCATATTGAATAATTGAATATCATTAAATAATGAAAATTAATTATATAGCATATCATAGGTTAGTATATAAACAACCCAAAATAATAAAGTAATTAACACAACATATATATCATGAAAAACAATTGAGATGAAATTTCATTACCTTTTGTCTTGATTTTCATTGTACAAGTTCAAAACATATGTAAAATAAATTTATTTTTATTATAAATATTATGAAATCATATATTATATATATAATATGATATTTTATTTTTCTATTGCTTTATATTTCTAGTTTATTATCAACTTCATGCTAGTGTTAGGTTTAATGTAATATCTTCATGGTTTTTTGTATATGTTTTTGCTTTTTATAATTGAACCTTTCACATAGAACATGATTTAATTATTTAAAAAATGTTCACAATGATATAAATATCTTTTATATTAATTATATATTAATTTATAATAGTATATTGAATATATACATGTTAATTATAACACACTTTTCATTGATACGGTATGTCCTACATGTGCATAAACATTGGTTCTATTTTATTGTCATATTGAATGAAAGAAAGTAAATGATATATATATATAATTCAATTAAATTGGAATTATTATATTATATATAACATATAATTTCCCTAATCTCGTCCTTAATACAATCCAGGTCGAGTGTGAATGAATCCCATCATTTTGAGGTGGTGGTTTTCAACACTTCCCCAAAAGAAACTATTTTATTTACCCCAAATAGTAAGAAAGATAGTATGTTTTATATAATAATTTTATATTCAGAAATATATCAATTATATAATATATAATATTAAAATTGAGTTTCAATCACAATTCACCAACATGATATCTTGTAGTGTATAAACGAACTACATCATTTCATGAGTTGGAATATTTTGTACAAGTTTGTTACTATAAAAGAATATAATATGACTATTTGGGGGGGGGGTTATAATGTCAAGAAAACTATAGATACTGAATAATGATATTACCCCTTGTTTGGGAAAGACCTCTTAGTTTTCACCAATGGACTTCCATGGATGGTTTTATTCCAAAATTATGATTTCTATGAATAAGGGTATGATATTGTGAGCATATTTGAGATGATTTTTGGACTGAAAAGTGCATGAGTTGTGTGAATAAGTTAAAGGAGTTTTTTATTTTTTATAGTGGAAGAGGATTCGCATTATAGAATTTTTTTAAAAGGTAATTTCACAATTTTTTTTACTATGAAATGTTGGTATAATAAAGAAACCTTTTCATTAAAAGGTACTATATAATCAACATACAAACATCAACTTGATTTTGGAAACGTTTCAAGGCCAATTTTTCCATATGTGTATGGTTTATTCACTAGGAATTCTAATTTACCACATAATAATTATAATTAATTTCAATTTGATGCAATAAATATTATTTTTAAAAAATAAGTATAATTTATTTAAAATTATATATTATTATTATTTCAAATATGTAATCCATTTGGTAATAATTTCAATATCATAAGTGGCGAAAATTAATTCAAATTTAATCATGTAGACAAGATTACAAAGGAGTGTTTTAATGTAAAAATGTAAAAAGATTGAAAATTTTATTTTTAATTACACTTTGAAATTGATTCCAATGACCAAAATTTTATTAATTTATATATAATTAATATAATTTAAATCTAAAACAACTCATTAAAAAATTTAATCTTTTAAATAAATAAGGAGACACCGAAATTTGGAATTATAATTCAGTATTTTTAACTTCTCATCAGAAAAGAATATTCAAAGAAAAATACACAAAATTAAATATAATAGAATTATTATATTGAACATTAAATTGTAAATTTTTTTTTTCAAAAACAAATTATAAATGATTCAAAAATAATATTTAGAATGGTTTCTTTATTAATGGGTGGCATATTACCCTGGGAAGAATACATATTATTATTTAAAAAATTGGATTTATTAGTATCTTATACCTTTCAAATATATTGGGTGAATATCAAAAGTATATATTAATTATGTAATATGATTTTTTTGAAAAAACTGATGAAAATTTGTTTTATAAATTTGTTGATATAACATTTTTCTTTTACATAATAACATAATTATCTAAGATTACTAATTTCTTTATTTTCAAAAAGTTATTACATTCACTTTTAGTAATTTATAATTAGATGATTCATTTTATATACATGTGTACATAATACTATAAAATTTAATTTCATATTATTCATAACATCCATTATGATTACTATGAGGGTACTATAATAATATTTGGATAATAACAGTAATAGTATATGGTAATTCATTTAAAATCAGTTTTTATTACAATGAAATCTATCAAATAGACTTAGTATTGTTTCTTATAATATCAAAACATAGTGTTTCATATACAAAAAGATAATATAACTTTCATGGGTAGAGAAATATTTAATTGGTGTTTCATTTCAAAAAATCTACACATAGATAATTCTTATAAAAAATAAATATTATGTTTTCTATGAAATGAAATATGTCAATAGATTAAATAAATTAAATAATAATAATTCACACTATATTAGGATGTTAAAACAATATTGTATATAGTTAGAAAATAAGTCTTGAAGGTATGATTCATAGGGTCCAATCCCAGAAGGTTGAAACCACTTATTCCTTAGTTCTGGATACCTACTACTATCAACAATCCCCAATGAGAAAACCTTATGGTTCCCTTATTATGGAAAACCACCGCATGAGTTTATCTGATTTTTTACATCCTCCATCTTTTGATCCTCCATGTACATTTTCAATATAAAAGGTGTGACTTCATACTGGATAAAAGAAATGGGAACCTCCTTTAGTCATATATGTTGATAACAATCATCTTGAAAATATATAGGGAATATTTAAATGTTCATTGAACATTATTACATTCTACCACACTTACATATGCTACTTATGAATGGAAGGAAGCTAATTCCTCTTTATTTCCATCATAGTCGATGAAAGGAACAATGTTCAAAATTATTTTTATAAATAATGCCATGAAAAATATTCCACCTTCTCCATTAACAATATTTATTCATGGAATCAAAAATATTCAAAGTATTGAAAAAAACTAATTATTGAATGAATAATATAAAAAACCACCCCCTCCTTAACTTTAAATACCATCCCGCACCACCTCTTCATGTCACACATCTAAAACATTATAGATTGAGTAATTTATATCCCGTTAACTAAAAATTATTTATCCCCACATCGAAGTCCTACTACTGTCAAATTTTTTTTAAACCATGGCATGTAAGGAGTTTGTCAAGTAGAAGAATTAATAACGTAAAGTCCACTTTAATTTTTTTTTCTTATCAGTTTCATCTCTTTTTTTATTTTTTCCTCACCTCCACTATATAAAGTGACATAAATACTAAATTATCATAAAAAAACTAAAATTTTATTATTTTTATGGAATATAAACCATAATACCACTACCATTCTCCCCAAATTATAGGAAACAAAATATTCACCTGTGAATTGTCGTTCAACGCGTTCATGGATGGCATGTTTTCATTTTAAATTACCTCTACAAAATTTTGTTATAAAACAATTATTATTGTAAAATAATAATTTATTATATATATTATATTTTTTAAAATTTTCTAGAACCCATATAGAAATATGATTAAAAATAAAATGATATATAAATCGTGATGGCCATAAATTATGACCAGAATAAATTGAATCATTTTCATTAATGTTTTATTCTAATAAATATTTATATGATTACAAAAAACAATACAACTAATTATGGAAACATATTAATCAATTTTATTTCCACTTCAAGGGTTTTTATTCCATTTGAAAATAAATTCCATAATGAACTGTCAATGGAAACCATGAAATAAATTCACCCAAAAAAATGAAAACAAAAAAATATTAATAATTGGGGGGAAATGATATAAAAGGATTTATATGGTATTATATATATGAATATCATTCTGTAATAAATTATTTAAGCACATTAAACCATTATACATTATTTTTCTACACATAAAATATTTTTCCCCAAAATTAGGTGTGTATCATTTAAAAATTTCTTTTTAAATTTATATTTTGTTAAAAATACCAAAGGAATGTTTTTATAACGAACGTATCAGGTATTATTTTTATGATTTGGATACTAAGAATTTTTTATGACGATGGGTGGGGTTTTAATATCCCTCCAATTAATTGGTAATGATTATGTATGATGTTCATCTAAATAGTTATTCGAATCGAAACTATGATGGTTATACCATAATTTAGCTACAAGGGTTATATTAGATGTTTTTTGTGATGGTTAGAAATCCTATGGTAGTAGTGAGGATTAGTATCGAGTGCATGTATTATAATAAAATTATTCTCTATGTTACATAAATGGATTATTTTTATTTTATATGTTTCATTGATATCTTATTTTTTCACAAAATAAGTATATGATTCCTTATGGATGATAAGTATATCTTTGTGAAAATGGTATCTATGATTATAAGTATTCACAGACTAAAAATTTTATTCTTTATTATTATTTTCCATACTATGATTTTACTATAATCCCATTATTTAAAATGAAATTCACATGGTTTAAGGTCGGTTAAGATAAAATTTGATGCCATGCTGAATGTTGTGAGATTTGTTCACAAATGAATTTGTGTTTAAGTAATCGTTTCTGAATTTTGGAATAAATGGATACTATTTTATGCAGTGTACTATTTTTATACATATAGTTTTTCATGTATTAATTTTAACATAATTACCTCAACTATAAAATGATATGATCTTTTAGAATAAATGAAAATTATTTATAGATGTATTAACTAGAGTATTTCAAGTTTAAGGATGTGTCTATAATTGAAAAGACCCATAGTACATTGTAATTTGATAAATCAAAATCCACAAGAAATAATTTTCCTAAAAGATAATTAAATTAAATGTGTATAGATAAATTATATATATATATATAATTTGAATGGTATTTCTATAAACCTTTTATATTAGGAAAGGTAAAAAATATCATGGTATTCCTCAACGAATGGATGAAGTCCCTTACCCCTTTGTTAACACTGAAATGATAATCCACATTAATAAGAGCCCCTAAATTGGATAATTAAATTAAATAAATTTATTTGTAAGGAAAATACAATACATTAATGTGTAGTATAGATACCACAAAAAAAATATTTGGTGATTATGGAATGTTTTTGATAGAAATAAATGTAAGATGTAAGAACTATTAACTTGTGTTTGATTTTACAATCATGTTCTGTTTCATCATGAATAATAAACATATGTTTATTATTTAATTTATTAATAAACGTTTAAATTTTTTATTATTTTATTCATTACATGTATAAATATTATATTTAATTAGTAAATCAATTAAATTTTGCTCCGATGTTTTGAACATATCTGGCTTCTCTGTTAGAAATAACATAAGTATATTGACTGTGGTCAAATATATATTTATTTAAATCCCACCAGAAAAATATTAATGAAATAATTATCATATTTATATATCAATTATAATATTCCAACCAATAATTATTGATTTTTATGAAAAATTTTCTTATATTACGATCATGGAGACAGTAGGCCATATGTATGCATGAATTATGTTTCTATTTTTCAATGATGATTTTTTAATGAAGTAATATTTTATATTTTCAAAACTGAAATTGTATCATAAATACATGTAATTTAATTATATATAAATTTATATAATTATATATATATATATATAATATATTTTATCTAATTAGAAACACAATTCATTGAGGGTGTGGTACTCCACACATCGAGAAACGACATTATCATTTTTTTAGTGTGTGAAATTGTAATAAATAAAAATATATATTATATTTATAGAAATAAAAATATACTGAAAATATTAAAATTACTTCATTTATATAATTTATTTTAGTAATATTTACCTTTTATTAACATCAATGTAACATGTTAGTGATAAAGGCTTCATATCGTTTCTTGAGGCAGTAGTCCGCCATATAGTGGAGAAACGTTATTATATCACCTCCATGTCTCGAAATTAAAAAAAGTAACATATAATATATTGAATTTAAGGCATAAGTTTTATTTCAAATATCTTATATATGTATAATATCAGTTATTATTCCCAGCTAATAAAATATATAAATAAAAATGAAAGACATGTGTTCATGTGGTAGTAATCCACCAAACACTCAAACAATAATTTCGTAACCCATTTGATAAAACTGTATGTAGTAGATTTTCATATAACTAAAATAAAAACATATTAATATGTTTAAATTTAATTAATTTATTATATAAAAATTTTATAATAATAATTTATGGTTTTTGTAAACAAATAATACAAAAATCTCATTGATTAAGGTTTTCTATTATTCTGGTAATAATTTTAGGTTGATCTAAATGCCCTATATGGATTTCATTCCCCATGAATTAAAAATACATTCATATTAGGATCTAATTTAGGATTTAATTATGTATAAAGTTATATGATCCAAATGGCATGAAATTTGTGAAAAGTGAGGTGAGTGAGAGCCCATTTATAGTAGAAGAGTTGTGGCATTTTGGTAAATACTATAAAAAGTGAAACTGGGAGGTTACCCAAAACACATGTGCCTCCAAAATTGATTAATAATTGAGTGTATGGATGGTTGTTACTATAAACACCTCTAACCCAAAACTAAAATACATTTTTACACATTTATGTTTGTTACCATATATTTTTCTTTATTTTTTTGGTTTTTTAATAAGATAAGTAGTTTTTAATACAATTAAATTTCAACAAGAAGACTAAATTAAAGATACACTTATTATGGAATTTAGATTCATTAATTATAAATTTTAATTATAAATTTTAAAATAAAATTCATTGTTTTTTGGGAAATTAATTTTAAAATACACACACATATCACACAAAAACACTGCACAACATTAAATGTGCCAACAATGTTCTTATAATTACATTGTCAATACGTTCATTATAAAATATCTATTTATACATAAATGGACTTTATTTTATATTTAATAATATATAAAAATAACTTTACATAATATATTTTTTAACAAATTTTAATTCATTAAATAAAATTTCATTTATTATAAAATGACATTAATGTCAATTTAAACATTATTTATTTAATTTAAAATTATAAATTAGAAGAAAAAATGGAATTTAAATATATTGATTTAAAACTATTGTAACATGATATATTAATACTTCAAATTAATATAAGATAATATTTTTTTCCAATTTTTTCACTTTTAGTATTTTTAGTTTCATTTATTTTTGGTAATTTTTTTCTAAATAATTACTATGAATGGATTTATTAAGCATTTGAATTACTTATTTCATCTCTAAAAAATAATGTTAAATTATCCTGATAAAAAACACAATTATCAAGAAAATTTCATATATAACTGAATATATTTTTCTTTGTCCCTATTACATGGCATTAAAAAAATTAAAAAGAAAAATCAGTTTCGTTTTGTCTTTATCATTACTTAGCATATTATATGTGCCTGTTTCATAAAATAATGTCAAAAAATCAACTTAAAAGATTTTTAATGGTCTTAAGAATTGACATATGTTGTAAAAATTAATTTTGGAAATGTTTTACCTCAATGTTCTCTTTAATATTAAGGTTTTATCCCTTAGTGAAATCCTTTTTTCTCTAATCGTTGTAATAAAATTTAGCTATCGTAACAGACCAAATTAAAAAAAATTATGTTTCCATTTTTATAAATTATATATTATAGTTATTACATATATGGAATCCATTTTAGAAAATTAAATTTAACACATTATAGAAATTTTTTAATATTAATCCTTTATACATAGAGAGGAAATGTGATTCTAAAAAATGTGTTTTAGAAAAATAGGATTCTATATTAAATCAACGACAAAATAAAATTTATTTACGAAAAGAAATTAATACTTAATGATATATAATATATATATATATTTCATTTAATAAATTTACAATCATCCGTTATTGTAATAAATTATAAAGTATAAAGACAATGCATTATGAAATATTTTTCAGGAAAAATGTTATTAAACAAAGAAACATATACTGAAAACCAATATTGAGTTGATTCAATTGTTATTAATATGGATTAAATAAAAATAAAATTTAAATATGTAACAATAAAAAGTCCACTTATATGTGTAATTTAAAATTAAAAATATACTAAAAAATACTTTTTATATATTTTTTTTGGATATTCATAAATAAATATATATTTTTAGAGAAATCCAAAAATATTGTGCTATATAGATTTTTAAATTCAAATTACAAAAATGTATACCATTTTCTCAAATTCTTTTTAAAAAATTTACAGAAAATATTATAATTCATTTTTGTTCAACGAGATAATTTTTTAAAAATATAAATTATTTTATAATAATAAAATAATATTACTTAATATTGGTATATTATATTTTTAAATTTATCAATAATTTATGTTTTGTGAGACATTTATTAATATATATATATATAAATAATTGAAATTTTTATATTATACATATGATTATTCAAACCCACAAATTTAAAATATAGGTTATGATGATTATATATATAATGGGTCATTTATCTTTGATGTAAAATGTTGAATATTCCATGAAACATTGAAACATATGGGTCACATGTAATGCAAGCTAAAATGACTGTAATTAGTAATGAAATGAAAACATAATATTTCACAACATTTACCTTATCTAATATATATTTTTTCTTTTAAAAAATCTATGTGTTAAATCTTACCCCCATTAATAAATTACTTTTCCTCAATTTGTACATTATCTCAATAATAATGGGATTAAAATTTTCAAATAAATTTTTGGAATAAGAAATTTTAAAAAGGGTTCATAAATAATCCCCCTAATATATTACCAAGGGAATCATAATTTTTATTATGTAATAACACATAACTATGTTTAAAAATATGAAAACATTTGTGTGAGTAGAGGAAATGAATAAATAATTATACGGAGTGACTATGGTCATTGATAAAAAATCCAATGATAAATCAAATGTTGTGGTCCCCAAAACATTAAATCTATGATGATATAAAATAAAATCGGTTTAAAAAACTCAAAGGACTATGATAATTTTTTATGATCCTTTCCAATATATTAATAATTATCATTCCGTCAATACTAAGAGTATATTTAAATATTCATAAATAATATGTTAAATTTTATACATTAATCAAATTTTAAACAAAAACTCATATTTTTATCTTATTATGTGTATTTAGTTGGAATTTTGCATCCCTAAAGCACCAAAATGAAATTTTAAATAATGTATAACTATAAAATTCATTAAAAGATATTCCTCATGTATTTAAACATTAACCAAATACCGAATTGCTAGTAAATGGTATGATATCTCTCAAAATAAATAAACCTTCAAACCTAATCTCCAAATTTCAATGTTAGTAACTAAAACCCAAAAAATATTCCATAAACTATAATGCTTAATAGTCACCAATAAATTCATGACTAATTACAAAACCTAATGATTAGAAGGATGTTATTGTATATTCTTCTCAGATAAATTAACTGATATTACTCAAATAAAAACCCATATATTTCAAAAATAAACTTAGTCTTGACCTATAAAAATAACATACAGTCCATGTAATCATAGACTAATGATGGTATCCAAAACACTTAATATAAACTCACATGAAAATATATATATATATATATATATTATCTATATTTACAAACTATAAGATCCCAAAACCCTAAATATTGGATTCAATGATGAAAATGTGAATTTTGTATTTTTTCCTGGATGATTATTATTATGACCCAATTGTTCTCATCTAAAAAAGACAACACCATGAGGAAAATATGGATCACATTCATCGTTCGGAACATTCTTGATTATAGTTATATAAAATTTGGAAATACATCTACGTAATCAATTCACTTGAAATTGAATAATCATTTCCCCCATAAAACGCATCAATTCATTTTAATAGTAATTGATCAACATCATCCCAATGAAATAATTTGAAGACATAACTCATAAAAAATTATTCCTTAGAACCTAGGGTAAATGAAACATAATAAGAGTGAAATAAAATATTTAGTAAGTGTAATGATAATAATTATCAATTGGATTTATTCAATGTGAATAATATTCCAATAATGGTATGAGGACATAATCATAGTGCATCAGTGAATCATAAAATAACTAATAATAGTCAATACATGGATTGAAAAATAAGAAAAATATGTAATTTTAAAATCCATTATAATAAATAATCCTAATTAATGAAATATTAATATCTACCATGAGAAACATTCTAAAACCATATCAAGTAATTAAAACCCTTTTTGTAACATATAGAATCAAAATAATAAAACACTTTCAAGGCCCTTTTAATCAGAATAACAATATATCATAAATCAAATAAAATAATAAAATAAAGAATTAGTGATATATAATGGCGCTCAACCTTTTACTATGCTATATCACGCTCACTCATGAGCTATAATGGAATCTACCCTTTATATAATATGTATCTTGTTCACCCATTTCTCATGAGATATTATGGGTGTTATACAATCATATAAGCTATGTAAAGATCACTAGTGAGAAATAATGGGGCTTAAACATTCGTATAAGTTATATTGGGATCACCAACATCAAAATAATTCTCATGTAACATATCTTGAATAAGATAATTCAATCACAAAGCCCTCTATGAAATATACTATATAAATATAAAAAAACATATTTATAAAAAAAATTCCTTAAAAACAACTTATTAATAAAAAACAACATTTTGATTTAAAACCCATTTTTAATAAATAATACACAACAAAGAAATGTGAGTATTTAATTTAATAATATATTTAATATTTTAAAGAAATATCTAAATCGAATAACTATCATAATGGTATGAAATGTTGTAGTTTGTGTATACATTACCAATAGAACATTCCATTTGATGTTTGAAAAATGTTATATTTTAAACATGATAAAAGGAAAGAAATTGGAAAAAATATAAATTTATGTATAATGAAATTATTACATCTTTTATTCCTAAATGAAATAAAATAAATTTTAATTACATGAACATGAAAGAGAATCATGGATTTATGGGAAAAAATAAAAGATTATTTTTTAAATGAAAATTTCCTTATTACATTTGAAATATTTAAATCATAATACCCATTAAACAATAACATAAAAAAATTAAATTTCAACGAAATTGAAAAATTCATGAAATACTATGTGAATGGGGATCTATATAAACCTTATATATGAATAAAGGTTCATAACACCACAATATATGTCAACGAATGTAAAATTGAGATGAATTCTCTTACCTATTTGGTAACATCGAAATCGTAAAACCATGAATAATGGATCATAAAATGGGAATTTAAGTACAGATTATTTAAAATTTAATAATAAAAAAATTAAATATATGTCAATTATATACTACACTGGACCAGAAATAGATTTAAATATGGTATGTATCTGATAGAAATAAAATTTATATGGAAAAAAATATATATTGAGTTTGATTATTGATTCTTATTCTATTAGGTTAATTATTTACATTAATTATACACTATATATAATTAATTACTTTTATATCACTTAAACAAATGTTATATGATATTTCATAATGAATTAGGTATGATCATACATTTTTACCATATTCAATTTATTCCAAAATAATTAAATTGGTGTGTTGAAAATAGTAAAAGGGGTCATTATTCAAAAATATTATGATTAAAATTTATGAAATATTTATTACAATTACATATAAAATATACTTTTAAATTAAACAATTAATAATTTTTATAAAAAATTAATTATCATTATGATCATGCCGAAAATGGGAGGTACATATGTCTGGGTAATGTTTACATTTCTAAATGATTATTTTGGAATAAAGTGGTATAATGTTATAACTTCCAATAACGATCATAATATTATAAATTACATTATATTCAATTATATGTACATATATATATATATATATATATCATTTTTTGCGATTCGAAATGAATCACATCACTTCAAGGAGGTAGTAGTCTACCCATCCCCAAACAACGTTGTTACATTTTTAGTGTGTGAGACGTTAAGAAATACAATTATATATTTAATTTAAAAAAATTATTAATATTTCATTAATGTCATTATTATTTCTTTTATATCATATATATTAACTATTTTTACCTTTATTACCTTACAACTAATTCATAAGTGGATGACCGTCACATCGCTTCACGAGCTGATTGTATATAATCTACATGAATGACATTATTTTATCCACTGTTGTATGAAATTGAATGTTTTTATTTACAATATAATGATTCCAATGGAATAAATGTTATATAAATATAATATATAAACATAATATATACATTAATTACAACCTATTAGAGGATGTAATGGAAAAATGAATAGCATATCCTCCCAAGATGGTAGACCTCCATACACACAAATAATGATTTCATAACCAATTTTTATAAACGTATATGGGTTTTAAAGTCATAAAATTTAAAATAAATACCTAAGAATATTTTTGATAAATAGTATATATAATATTTGTGAGAAGAAAATAGGGGGTTGCAGAAAGAAATTAAAAACTTATCATTAATGAATGATGCCACTTCATCTAGTAAATACAATGGGTTTGAATAGAAATCCTTCCATTGTATTATTTCTTCAAAAAAAGTGATTGATATAAGATGTGAAGAGGTATTTTTGGATTTAATTTTGGTAGATTATGGTTAATAAAAATAGTTTGAGAGTTGTGATTAAGTGAGCAGAGTATGTTCCTCTAAATAATTGAGGAGAAGTGAAATTCCTCTAAATAGTCAAATAATTTTAGTACTGGGAGGTCTCGCTTATATAATGTATAAGGCCCCTACTATAAAAGTTACATAATCTTGAGTTATGTTGATAATTTTACTTTCACTCACTTCAAGGATCATTTCACGTTTATATCATTATACAATTAGGTATAAAACATACATAAAAACATAAATATTTGAAGTAGACACTTCTACTCACTATTAACATTTTTTTATAAAATATTTTGTTCATAAAAAGAAACATGTTTTGTTTGATGTTTAAATAGTATGAATTTATCTTGACCCCATCCTTTACTCTATTCATCTTTATGTCCAATGAAAAAACATTTCAAAACATGGGATAAGAAAAAACAGGCACAGATAGGGATACACTATGAATGAAAACTATTAGCCTTGAAAAAATGTGAAATCCCTGAATACTTTATCATAAAATAATAATTTTCAATTTTAAGATGTATTAAAGATACATCATTGAATATAAGATCAATTCATACCTTTTTTATAACCAAAATATTACCATAAAGACATAGAAGGCAACATATAACATAAAAAGGTATCTTTGGACACAAACATACATAAATTAAATAACCATACGATCAAATACATTTATATCACTAAATGTAATAGCCATATATATGACATAAAAATACATTTCATAAGAGATTATAACCTAACAACCCATCCTTAGATAATCATAGAACCACCAATCATTGGTTTATCATGTAACCACCTTCCTTTGGTTTGTCATGTAACCACCCATCAAATGTCCATATACTATTATGTAACCATAACATATAAAAGATTCCAATTATGAACATTTCACTAATATAATTTCATTTTCGATTATAAAAATCATTTCATGATATTGAAAATGTAAATCCATTTAAAAAATTCAAACATTTTATAAAAATAATTTTTAATCAAAGTGTTTCATAGCTCATCAAAAGATTTGGTATTTTAAAATGATCATGTCCTTATAAATAAATACCTAAAAATATTTTTTAAAACATAAACATGGAATAGAATGTTTTACAAGAATAAATCTATAAAACATTAAAAACAATGATTTAGTTAATGTGTATCTTGTCAATTAAGAAAATTTGAATTAAAATTGTTATGTAATAACATTATGAAAACACTAAATGTAATGAGAAAATACTAATTCATGACATAACATGTCAAAAGGGTTTTATATACACCTTATAGGATTATAAATGTGCATAACATCATGATATTCCTCAATAAAATGATATTGATATAATGCCCCTTACAACGATCATATCATTAGATTAAGGTTAAATAAATTGCATAATTATGTGTGACAAAACTATATACACCCAATATAAGTGGGTATTAAGAGTAAAAAAATCAGAGTTCATTCACATATAATCATGGAAAGTGAAAACCAATGACACAGATATTTCTCTCAATGAAATGATTTTGAGTTAAGATTTCCATTAAAAATATCATTTTGTTAATAAAATAGATTGATTGTGTGTAATAACTAAAAAAAAATCATTTATATATACAAGATAGAATACCAAAAGCAATTCCTCCCATTATCATAGAAAAACATAATCCAGAAGTATATGAATAACCTAAATAATGGAAATTAGGTTAAGAAGTTCCCTTACCTCGAATTTGAGTTTTCTCGATCATTATTTATATTCTTATATAATAAAATTAGTTTAATTTATAATTTATTTAGATACTTTTAATGTTTATTAATCATTTTTTATAACTTATAAGAATGTTAATACAATTTTTTAATTATTTGAATTCATTCAGTCATTTTGTTAATGTTCGGTACTAGAGTCAAACCTGAACATCTGTTGATGCAAATTATTCATATAGTCATAAGTCTATTATCTATAAAATATTATTCATGATTTATATATCGTATATATCCATCACATAAGAAATTATTATTTTCCATAAAATTTATAGATAAGAAATTAAATACATCATTCATTGAGGCCATAGGTCATAAATACTCATGAAAAATACTTTCATATCTTTTTCACCTTAAAATAATAATAATCAAATGTCATAAAAGTGTATTATAATACTAATATTATATTAATTTCATGTATGACTCATACGTATAATAAAACTCAACTTTATATGTTCCTATTATATCATGAACGATTCATATCACTATGAGGGGGCGATAGTCCACACTTCCTTAAATGAAATTATTATATTTAAACATAATGGAATGCATAAAGTATGTTTAAAATTAATAAAAATAAATAAATGAGACAATATAAATTTTATAGATGTCATATATAAATATATTTCCATCATAATGTCCACCATGATATTTGGTTGGAGAAAACTGAACATTCATCGTTTCATGAGGTAGCAGTTGGTCATACACATAAAATTTTTGTTCACATCCATCATATTGAGGTTTGATTGAGTGTTAATTAATCCTTCTCATAAAAAACCAAGTATATTCAGAATACTGGTTTTTTATTTAATCATAGAATATGATGATCATAGGAAGTGGAGAAATAAAAATAATAAAAAGTTTCATGAGAGAAGAGGTTACCTCTAAATTGGGTAACATCTTTTGATTTGAGAAAAAAGGAACTCTGGAATTGCCTTCCTCCCATGGTATGGCTTCTAGGAAGAAATTTGCGATTCTGGGAGCTTATTTGAGAAGAATTTTGAATAGAAAATGGTCTGTATCGGTTTGAGTATGTGGGTAGAGGTGGTGGACTTTTATAAAATGTTGGATGGGAACTTTAGGAATGTCTTGAAATATAATTTTATTATAATATAATTTTAAAATTATTATAGTTAAAAAGTGAAATATTTCATGTTTAAGATTATTATGGGTCTAAATCCAATCATACAATAGGTTTCAGACAAGTTTTGGAGACAAAATTTACTTTATATTTAAGATTTAACCCTTAGTTAAAAGCATTAACTCCTACCACATCTTCTTATATTTTCATAATATATGGTTACTATAGTTAAAAAAATGAAAAGAGACCAAAAGGTTGATCATCAGGGAAATTTCTAACATTATAGAAGTCATTTCACTGGATAATAGATTTTTAATACTATTATATCATTTAATAAAATGTTATTTTTTTCAAAAATTATTTATGTCCATTTTGACACAATTTAGTAATTCATTTTATAATGTCCAACTACTTGATTCTTTTAAAAGGGGATTAAATCACCTCTAACATATAAATTTCTTCCTAAAAATTCAATGAATGGAATCAACATTTTCAAATTATATAAATTTTAATATTTTTAATTTCCTTTATTTGAATCAATCAATAATAAGGTAATCAGTCCATCATCATTATGTCAAAAATAAATATCATTATTTAGTCTATGAAAATTATAAATAAAATACCATGATGTATGAAATATTTTTTACCTTTATAATGACTGTATATAGTCAATGATATCAGTTATATAATACTGTATTAATATTTTTAGTAAAATATTCACGTTTATGCATTATTTCCCTTTTCTATAAATTATATATTATATTACGTCACTATCACACACAAGTGGTTCCATGAGATACTAAAATATACCCAATGATGCCCATGCATGGAAATATCTCATAAAATAAGATTTATACACGTTTTAGGGTAGTTTTATATAACTATAACATTATTTTTTACCATCATTTATCAGATTTATACTTTAACCATGGTAAATAAAAATAATTACTAATGTCACTTTTTATAAAATCCAATAATAAATGGTAACTACTAAATTTTTTTGGAACATCTGACTCTAAATATGAAACCCATTTTTTAAATAAAAAAATCTGAATTGGATGAAATTAATTTAAAATTAATTTGTGTAGTCAAAAGATGAAAGATTGTTTTTAAAAAGTAAAAACTATAAAAATATTGACATGTGTTATGTCCAATTTAAATTTGAAATTAATTCCAATGACCAAAATTAGATTAAATGTAAAAAATATATTTCATTTCTACAATAAAAATATTAAATAATATGATTTATCAAAATACATTTTGTCGAGGGAAAATTTTGTTTAATTATTATTTGGAATATTTTTACTATTCTTCAACATATTATATTTATTATAAAAATATAACAAATTTCATCCAATGTAAATCATTATGTCCCACTTCTGTATAATAAGTTTATTTTTTCAAATATGAAATATAACTGTGTAAAGTGTCACGACCCGTCCTCGGGGCCCATGCAGTGACTACCCCAAGCCTTCCTTCCATAGGCCAGGGGCAGGTGACTAGCACCAAAGCTATAAATCCCGATAACTGGGAGGGCATTTCCATTATAAAAGTAAACAAAACATCTGAGAGTACAAGCGTAAGTAATACACTAAGTCCAAAAGAATGTGCTGAAAAGTATGTGGGCCAGAATACAAACCCAACTGAAAGTACAGCTACAACTGAACGAAAGTACAACAGAAAAAGACAAACAACTGGATGAATGGAAGAAGCTCCTGTGTCGTCCTCCTAGGATCCTACCTAAAGGGTAGGTACAGATAGAGTAGCTCCTGGATCGTCCACCACAGATCCTACCTGAAGGGTAGGTACAAATAGCATCCACAACTCTCTCACCCGTCAACCTCCTCCGAGTATCGTCACTTCTTGAAGTCCACCTTCGGATACTGACTCGACTTGAGATCCACCTCCAGGTACCGTCTAGCCCTCGAACACTCGGCCTCTGTCAGCACTGCCCATCGTCTGCAACCAACACAACGAGGTGCGGGCATAGACCGTGCAGGGGTGAGTATAATGATACTCACCAGGGACCCTGAGAACCTCAGGGTCTTACTAAATCCAACAATGATAACCACAAGAAGGATCTCAACAGATAACCCTTACTTAAGTATAAGCTCATACTTATACCTAAGTAATCAAGTAACCCATCTCAATCATGAAAAAGCACAAAGGTTATGAAATTAATGGATAACCACCACCCAGTTATATGCCCATACATATACTTAAGTTATCAAGTGACCCATCTCAATCATTAGGTAAACACAAAGGTCATAGACTCAGCTCAAACCTGGATTTTTTTTCATGATATCGAAACCACGGCTGCTGGAGAACTCCTCCTCTTTCGAGTATAGTGGGTCTGCCGCTACAACCAAGCGCGTCCCTATAACCTTGGATTGTCGAAGTACTCCACCTATCGAGTATTGTGCGCCTGCCGCTCCAACCAAGCGTATCCCACCATGGGTCTACCGCTACAACCAAGTGCACCCCCTCAGAGCCTATAGAGGTACTCCTTCTATCGACTACCACGGGTCTGCCACTATAACCAAGTGCACCTCCGCCGTGGGTCTGCTACTACAAACAAGCACACCCCACATGGCTATCCAAATCACTCCGAGTCGATCGATCAGTAGTCGTCAAGTCTCAGTCAGTTACTAGGTCTCTGCACTCTTCTAGCTCGTCTCTGGGAGGGTCTTCTCCACGAAATACTGGTTGATACTCCAAGTGTCACAAAGTCCCACGAAGAAGTATCTCAAAGGACCGCCTCGTCATAGGGGTCTCAAAGCAACAGACGGCCCGTCAATCAGACGCTCGGTCTATGAGTTATTAACCATTTCGTCCCAGAGGCCCAATTGGTTTTGTGTAGGAACCATCCCAAATGCATCTCAACTATACCCCGAACTCTCATAGGGTATACTCATAGAGACCTTTTCCCAACATGTTCACCGACGCCGCTAACGGTTCGTCAAACGGACATCCGGTCTGAAAGCAATCATTTTTTCCGTCCTAGGGGCCCAGTTGTATTTCTGGTACAATCCTACCCGGCCTTTATCCAACTTCATACAAAACGTAGTCTAAGCATGCAAAAAGTTTTGTCTCATAAAGAGGAATCCAACAATGTCAACGGCATGTCAATCATACGTCCGGAGCTCAAGATATAAGCGTTTCCGCTCCGAGGGCCCGATTGGTTCTGGGTTCGAACCAACCCAGCCGTACCCAATGTTCTCCGAAATCCTCGGTGTAATATACCGAAATTCCTGTCTCGATCCAAGGATCACATTGTAGCTGACGGTGCATTGATCGGAGGTCCGTATCCCATGATATGGCCAATAGACCATAAGAGGTCCAGAAATGGGGGTTTTTTGGCCCGAGACCGACCCGGCCCGAGACCCCCTGGGTCAGCCCGAACTAGGTCGACCCGACCCGTGTCTGGGTCTGGCCCGCCTGGGCACGGCCCGGCCTGACTGAAACGGCCCGGCCTGGCCTGGGAACAGCCTGGCCTGGCACGCTGGCGATCTGCTGGCCAGGTGGCTCGGCCAAAACGGCCGAGCGGTTTGGGGGGGGGGAGGCCCTACCCCCCCTATTTAATGAAACGCAGACCAACACATGGGGGCCACTCCTAGTTCCAAGCCGGGGGTTTCAAACCCCCGGTTCTCCCCATGACCGGCCGGCCCGCACCGGCCGGTCGGCTACTGCACCTTGGGATCGGCGCGGTCTCGTGCCCCGTATTCCAACGCTGACGGCCCGAAAACGTCTGCCCTCCCTGCTTCGTCGGGGACTTGGTCCATCCGGCGTGGTGCAACAGTGCCACAGACATCCGCCGCGGCCCCGCTCCGGCCGTGGTGTTTTCTTGATTCTCCGACGCGGCGCAACGACGCCACAACCTTCTTCGACTTCAATGGCGCGGTATGACAGTTCCGCGCATCCTTTCCGCACGATCCCGTGCGGTGGGACGACACCGCGTCACATTCCTTCGAACCACAACAACTCAAAGATAAGGGAGGAGGGTCGGCCATGTTTCTGTGGTTTGGTCCCCTCCCGTTAATCAATAGCAAGCAGTCCAATTTTAAATGAGGAACGACGACAGAAAAAATCCCGAATAACAACAACAATAAATCCCATACCTCAAGCGTTGTCATCGAACGGGATTTGTCGCAGAAAAGGACATCACGGAATTGATTGTCGCAGAAGAAGAGGATCGTTGGAGTTCGTTGATCACCGAGGAAGGCGTCTCTCGCTGTCACGGAGAGGAGAATTGACGTCATTCTTCGTCAGTGGCGGTGAGTTCTTCGCGTCCTTCGAAGAAGAATGAAGAACTTCAAGACTTCCCTTTTTCCTCCCAAAGACTCCACACAACAAGCCCAACAATAATAAAATAAGTGATTCACTTATTTTATTACTTTTGACTTAAGTTTGAAATTCAAAAATTGAATTAAACCTCATAATTAACTCATGTGTCATTTAACGGGGGGGTTATGGTAGTTTAGAGAATATGAAGGGGTGGGGTTCATGTGGGCCCCACCGCCCTCATAACCACACTTGGGTGGTTTCCCAACTTCCACCCAAATTTTAACCACTTAGTAAAAATAAAATTTGTAGCTTAATTTTATTTTTAACTTTCTCAATTTTTAAGAACTTCTCCCGTGTAAACGCAACTCCGGAAAAGGTGTTCCTAAGCAATTAACGGCGTTGCGGTTCCATCAGCACCCTCGAAATTCGATTCCGAGCACCAGTCCAAATGTTAGAAAATCCCGCTGGTTTGTTCACTAAAAGTAACCGAGCTAAACTTCAGATAAATATTCCAGGCACACCGGGCCACAGAATCAGGTGCCGTCAGAAACTGCCTTCTTATAAAATCCCAAAGAAATTAAGAAAAAAAAAATTCCTAGAAATTTTTGGGTTTTTACATTACCCCCACCTCAGGGATTTACTTCCCCGTAATGTTTTAACAAAAACTAGGGATACTAAAGTTGTACTGAGCACGCATCTGAGCCTTCCGCTCCCATGTTCCCACCTGGAGGTTCTCATGCTGCCAACGAAAGCGCACAAGCGGAATCGACTCTCCTCGTAAGACCCGCTCCTATCGATTCTAAACCTCTACTAGAACCCCACAAAATTATCCCAATCACCAGTGACGCCCCATCATCGACGACCTACTTCCTGAGGTCGATGATGTGTGAAGAGTCATGCACGTATCTCATTAGTTGAGATACGTGTAAGTCATCATGCACCTGGTGCAACTAAGGTGGAAGGGTCAAGCGGTAAACCACCTCGCCTACCCAGCTGAGGACCTGAAAAGGTCCACTGAACCTTGGAGATTACTTGCCACCTCAGCCACATCTTCATAGACCTCATCGAGGTGAGACCCGTAAGAAAAAATGGTTGCCATCCATGAACTCTAGAGGTCTCCAATTCTAGTTTAGAACTGAAACTCAAAACTCCTGCTGCCACGAGGGTATGGTTGACCGACTCAAGAGTGATCAGCCGCACCCTCCTATGAATGATTCCATCCTGTGCTTCCTGGGTTTTCCTTTTTGCCGACCAAGGAAAACCCCATCCCAAAGTTGTAGAAAAACCACAACCTTTTTTCCTAAAACAGTCAGTCTGAGCGTGAACTGTGAATCCAATCCATACCGAGACCAACAACGTAAGGTCTCGACGCTGCCACCAAGAGATTCCAACCGAAACTCTCACCTCGTGGGTCATACCACACTGTCGGTGTAAGTGTGATTATCGATTATCCTCCCAAGGTATATCCATATGTGAGGGTAAAGTCTACGGCTTAACCGGAAACTCTAGGTCTGGGACAAGATTCATGGGAGGAAGGAATGATTCGTATCAACGTCTGTTACTACGACATCTTATAGTGGACACAGACTGTCCCTCAAATCATTCTTAGATCCATTGGGTCACACTCCTTGACCGCATGCAGCTACTCTCTTTCTCTGTCCTCCAGCTCCCTAATCCTGGAGGGAACAACAATGGCAGTTGGTTTTAACATGTTGATATGTACACCACCTCATGATGCTCTCCTAGCTCTGCCTCCATGTCTGCTACTCTGCAGATTTATATGTCCTTAACATTTCCTCTTTTTGAAACATTCACACGCCCAAGTCTCTGAGACTGGCACCATTTTGCTGCGTTCCAATATCTAACATTTTCTAGATGTATTCGTTTAGCCAATGAACATTCATCCACAAGGTTCTCTCTAGGTCCCTAATGTGAGTAGGAATTCATAGAAGAAAAAGTGATGGCTCAAATATCCTTAAACACACCACGCTCAGAGGTCTGAGCTCTATAGCACTGATCGAATTTTATTCATCGTGTACCCGGAATGTTCGGTACGCCTCGATGAATACTCAGCTACCGACTCGTCATCCTACCGTAACTGTATAAGCTCTAGAAAACTTTCAAACACCTCCTCAAGCCAGTCATTAGCCTCCTGTGAGTCAGGCTCGCCTCAGAACTTGAGGGTATCTGATTTTGGAACACGTGTAAGGCAGTAAGTCTACATGTGTCACATACAGGTACTGCTAGTTGTAACTGCTGAACAACAGGTAGTGATGTATAGCCAACACACTACCCGAAGACACTATCTCAAGAATCGGTCCACATACCGAAGCCTCATCACTATGCGGACCATCCTCACGGTCAGTCACTGGAAAACACTAGTACCCAAGTCCACTATCCACTCTACTGATGTCTCAACTAGGCGGAAAACTCTAGAAATCGCCTCCAGCCAGTCCTCTACTATCTGGGAATCTGCCTCACCTCGTAACGTCGGAGGCCTCTACTACAGGAACTTGTGCATCGCACTCTGCCAGCGTGCACCGTCCACTAGTACGACTGGTGGCATCTGCTGCCCAAAAGGTGGTGGTGCTGCTGGTACACCACCCGAGGGTTCCAACATAGAAAGAGGGCCCTGCACTGGAGCCTCGTTGCTTGGCGGGCTGTCATCGTGTACAATCTCATAACTCCAACTGAATGTCTGCGTGGAGACATCCTGAATAGATGCGACATGGTCAACGATTTATACCTGGTGAGCTGACCTGGTTTGAGCTGACTTTTAATCTTTTGGGAAACACACACACAATCAGTGTTTTCGTGCACAATGTTGGAAATCAGTAGTCAGGGTCCTGGTGTATGGATACGTCAGCTACCGCACCAACATTGGACTCCCTAAACTGAAGACAACACTCGGTACCCTTAACACCATTGCTTCACGGAAAAGAAAGATCAGAGTCCTATGTTCTGCAGTAGAACTGACTCCTCTGATACCAATTTGTCACGACTCGTCCTCAGGGCCCATGTCGTGACTACCTCAAGCCCACCTTCTATAGGCCAGGGGCTGGCGACTAGCACCAAAGGTGTAAATCCCGATAAATGGGAAGGAATTGCCTTTATAAAAGTAAACAAAACATCCCAAAGTACAAGAATAAGTAAAACACTAAGTACAAAATAATGTGATGAAAAGTAAGTGGGCCATAATACAAACCCAATTGAATGTACAGCTACAACTGAACGAAAGTACAACAGAAAAACAAAAACATCTGGATGAATGGAAGCACCTCCTGGGTCGTCATCCTCGGATCCTACCTGAAGGGTAGGTACAGATAATGAAGCTCCTGGATTGTCCACCACAGATCCTACTTGAAAGGTAGGAACAGATAGCCTCCACAACACTCTCACCCGTCAACCTCCTCCGAGTATCGTCACTTCCTGAAGTCCACGTTCGGATACTGAATCAACGTGAGATCCTCCTTCGTGTACCATCTAGAACTCGAACACTAGACCTCTGTCAGCGCTGCCCGTCATCTGCAACCAACACAACGTGGTGCAAGCATAGCCCGTGTAGGGGTGAGTATAACGATACTCAATAGGGACCCCGAGACCCTCATGGTCTCACGAAATCCAACAAATATAACCACAAGAAGGATCCCAATAGATAACCCTTACTCAGGTATAAGCTCATACTTATACCTAAGTTATCATGTAACCCATCTCAATCATTAAGAATCCCAAAGGTTTTGAAATCAATGGATAACCACCACCCAGGTATATGCCCATACATATACCTAAGTTCTCATGTGACTCATCTCAATCATGAGGTAAACACAAAGGTCATAGACTCATCTCAAACCAGGATTTTTATTCACGGTATTGAAACCACGGCTGCTGGAGAACTCTTTCTCTTTCGAGTACAGTGGGTCTTCCACTACAACCAAGCGCATCCCACGATCCTTGGGCTGCTGAAGTACTCCACATGTCGAGTATTGTGGGCCTGCCGCAGCAGCCAAGCGCATCCCACCATGGGTCTGCCGCTACAACCAAGCGCACCCACTCATAGCCTACAGAGGTTCTCCTTCTGTTGAGTACCGCGGGTCTGCCACTACAACCAAGCGCACCTCCACCGTGGGTCTACCGCTACAACCAAGCGCACCCGACTGGGCTATCTGAATCACTCCAAGTCAATCGATCAGCAGTCTTCAAATCTCAGTCAGTTACTTGGTCTCTACACTCTGCTAGCTCCTCTCCAGGAGGGTTCGTTCCACAAGCTACTGGTCGATACTCCAGGTATCTCAAAGTACCACTAAGAACTATCTCAAAGGACTGCATCGTCATAGGGGTCTCAAAGCTACAGATGGCGCGTCAATCGGACACACGATTTTTGAGTTATTAACCTTTTCGTCCCAGGGGCCCGGTTGGTTTTGTGTATGAACCAACCCAACCGCATCTCAATTGTACCCCAATATCTCATAGGGTATACTCATAAGGACCGTTTGCCAACGTTATCACTAACACCACTAACGGTTCGTCAAACGGACGTCCATCCTGAAAGCTATCAGCTTTTCCGTCCTAGGGGCCCGGTTGGATTTCGGGTACAATCCAACCCATCCATTGTCCAACTGCATCCAAAACTGAGGCTGATCATTTCAAAAGTTTTGTCTCATCATGAGGAATCCAACAATGTTGACGGCACATCAAGTGGACGTCTGGAGCTCGAGATATAAGTGTTTCTGCTCCGAGGGCCTGGTTGGTTTCGGGTTCGAACCAACCCAGCCATACCCAAATTTCTTTGAAACCCTGGGTGTAATATACCGAAACGACCGTCTCAATCCAAGGATCGCATCACAGATGACGGTGCGTCGATCGGAGGTCTGTAGGCCAAGATAACAGCAAAATACCGTAAGAGGTCCAGAAATGGGGGTCTTTGGGCTCGCACCGACCCGGCCCGAGACCCCCTGGATCGGCCCGAACTGGGTCGTCCTGACCCGAGTTCGGGTCCGGCCCGATGGGGAGCAGCCAGGACTGGTTGGCGCGGCATGGCTCGGCGCGCTGGTGCGCTGGCAGTACGCTGGCCAGGTGGCTCGGCCGAAACGACCGAGTGGTTTGGGGGGAGGGGAGGCGCTGCCCCCCCCCCTTGTTTAATAAAACGTGACCCCCCATGTGGGGGCCGCTCCTGCTTCCCAACTGGTGGTTTCTAACCCTCGGTTCTCCCCCTGACCGGCCGGCCCGCACCGGCCGACCGGCTGCTGCACCACGGGACCGGCGCGGTCCCGTGCACCCTGCTCCGACGCCGGCGGCCGGAAATTGTCCGCCGCTCCCTGATCCGCTGCGGCTTAAGGTCGCGGCCTTGGTCTGTCCGGTGCGGCGCGATGGCACCACTCCCCTCCGCCACGGCCCAGCTCCGTCCGCGGTGTTTTCATGATTTTCCTGCGCTGCGCGACGGCGCCGCGACCTTCTTCGACATCAATGGCGCGGCGTGACGGTGCCCCACATCCTTGCTGCACGATACCGTGTGGTGCGACGACACCACGTCACTTTCCTTCAAACCGCAACAACACAAAGATAAGGGAGGAGGGTCGACCATGTTTGTGCGGTCCAGACCCCTCCCGTTAATCGATAGCAAGCGGTGCAATTTGAAACGAGGAACGACGACGGAAAAATTCACTAATAACAAAAACAATAAAATCCCCTCCCTCAAGCGTTGTCATCGAACGAGATTTGTCTTGGAAAAGGACATTGCGGAATTGATCATCACAGAAGAAGAGGTTCGTTGGCGTTTGTTGATCTCTAAGGAAGGCATCTCTCACCATCATGGAGAGGAGAATTGACAGCATTCTTCTTCAGCGGCGGTGTGTTCATCACGTTCTTCGACGAAGAATGAAGAACGTCAAGACTTCCCTTTTCCTCCCAAAAACACAACACAACAAGCCCAACAATAATAAAATAAGTGTTTCAGTTATTTTATTACTCATTACTTAAGTTTGAAATTCAAAAATTGAATTAATCCTCTTAATTAACTCATGAGTAATTTAATAGGAGGGTTATGTGAGTTTAGGGAATATGAAGGAGTGGGGTTCGTGTGGGCCCCACCTCCCTCATAACCACACTTGGGTGGTTACCCAACATCCACCCAAAGGTTAACAACTTAGTAAAAATAACATTTGTAGCTCAATTTTATATTTAACTTCCACAATTTTTAACAACTTCTCCCATGTAAATGAAACTCTAGAAAAGGTGTTACTAAGCAATTACCGGAATTGTGGTTTCATCGGCGCCCTCGGAATTCGATTATGAGAACCGGTCCAAAAGTTAGAAAATCCCACTGGTTCGTTCACTGAATGTGCCTGAGCTAAACTTCAGATATATATTCTGGGCACACCGGACCTCCGAATCAGGTGCCGTCAGAAACTGCATTCTTGTAAAATTCCAAAGACATTAAGAAGAAAAATTTCCTTGAAATTTATGGGTCTTTACATTACTCCCACCTCAGGGATTTACGTCCCCATAAAGCTTTAACACAAACTAGGGATACTAAAGTGGTACTGAGGACGAATCTATGCCTTTCACTCCCATGTGCCCACATGGAGGTTTCCGTGCTTCCAAGGAAAGCACACAAGAGGAATCAACTTTCCTCATAGGACACCCTCCTGTCGATCTTCAACCTCTACTAGATCCCCTCAAAAGTCACCCCATCGCCAATGTCACCCCATCATCGACTTCCTACTTTTTGAGGTCGATGATGTGTGAAGAGTCGTGCACGTATCTCTTTAGTTGAGATACGTGTAAGTCACCATGCACCTGGTGCAACTGAGGAGGATGGGTCAAGAGGTAAACCACCTCGCCTACCCTGCTGTGGACCTGAAAAGGTCCGCTGAACCTCGGAGATTACTTGCCACCTCGACCACATCTCCATAGACCTCGTTGAGGTGAGACCTGTAAGAAAACTTGGTCTCCATCCTCGAACTCTAGAGGTCTCCAATTCATGTTTAGAACTGAAACTTAAAACTCCTGCTACCACGAGGGTAAGGTTGACCGACTCAAGAGTGATCAGCCGCACCCTCCTATGCATCATTCCATCCTGTGATTCCTGGGTTTTCCTTTTCGCCGACCAAGGAAAACCCCATCCCAATGTTGTAGATAAACCACAACCTTTTTTCCTAATACAGTCAATCTGAGCATGGACTATGAATCCAATCCATACCGAGTCCAACGTCGTAAGGCCTCAACGCTGCCACCAAGAGATTACAACCGAAACTCTCACCCCATGGGTCGGACCACATTGTCAGCGTATGTGTGATTATCGAGTCTCCTCCCAAGGTATCTCCAGATGTGAGGTTCAAGTCGACGGCTTAACCGGAAACTCAAGGTCTGGGACAAGATTCGTGGAAGGATGGAATGATTCGTATCAACTTCTCTTACTACGGTAGCTTTTGGTGGACACAGACTGTCCCTCAAATCATTCTTAGAGACATTGGGTCACACTCCTTGACCGCATGCAACTACTCTCTTCCCCTGCCCTCCAGCTCCCTAATCCTGGAGGGAACAACAATGGCGGGTGGTTGTAACATGTTGAAATGTACACTACCTCATGCTGCTCTCCTAGCTCTGCCTCCACTTCTGCTACTCTGCAGATTTATCTATCCTTAACATTTCCTCTTTTTGAAACATTTACACGCCCATGTCTCTGAGACTGGAACCATTTCTCTGCGTTCCAACATCTAACATTCTCTAGATTTATTCGTTCAACCAAAGAACATTCAACCACAAGGTTCTCTCTAGCACCCTAACATGAGTAGGAATGCATAGAGGAAAAAGAGATGGCTCAGATATCCTAAAACACACCATGCTCAGAGGTCCGAGCTCTATATCATTGATCGAATCATATTCATCGAGTTCCTGGAATGTTCGGTATGCCACGATGAATACTCAAATACCGACTCCTCGTCCTTCCGAAGCTATATAAGCTCTAGAAAACTTTCAGCCACCTCCTCAAGCCAGTACTCATCCGCCTGTGAGTCGGGATCGCCTCAGAACTTGAGGGTATCTGATGTTGGAACACGTGTAAGGTAGTAAGTCTACATGTGTCACATACTGGTACCGCCGGTTGTAACTACTGTCGAACAGGTAGTGATGTATAGCTGGCACACTACCTGAAGGCACTATCTCAGGCATTGGTCCACATATCGAAGCCTCATCACTATGCAGATCATCCTCATGGTCACTCATTAGAAAACACTAGGAGCCAAGACCACCACCCACTCTATTGATGTCTCAGCTAGGTGGAAAACTCTAGCAATCGCCTCCATCCAGTCCTCTACTGTCTGGGAATCTACCTCGCCTCAAAACCTCGGAGGCCTCTACTACTGGAACTCGTGCATCGCGCTCTGCCAGTGTGCACCATAAACTAGTACGACTGGTGGAATCTGCTACCCAATAGTTGGTGGTGTTGCTGCTAGTACACCACCTAAGGGTGCCAACATAGAAAGAGGGCCCTGCACCGGAGCCTCGTTGCTCGGTGGGCCGTCATCTTGTACTATCTCAGAACTCCAACTGACTGTCTTCATGGAGACATCCTGAACATATGTGACACGGTCAACGATTTATACCTGGTGAGCAGACCTGGATTGAGATGACTTTTAAACTATTTGGAAACACACACGCAGTCTGTGTTTTCGTGCACAAAGTCAAAAATCAGTAGTCAGGGTCCTGGTGTATGGATACGTCGGTCGCCGCACCAACACTGGAGTCCCTGAACTGAAGACCACACTCGGTACCCTTAACACTATTTCTTCATAGAAAAGAAATATCAGAGTCCTATGTTCTGCAGTAGAACCGACTCCTCTAATACCAATTTGTCACGACCTGACCTCAGGGCCCGTGCCGTGACTACCCCATGCCCGCCTTCCATAGGCCTGGGGCTGGCGACTATCACCAAAGGTGTAAATCCCAATAACTGGGAAGGCATTGCCTTTATAAAAATAAACAAAACATCCCAGAGTACAAGCGTAAGTAATACACTAAGTACAAAAAAAAGTGCTGAAAAGTAAGTGGGCCAGAATACAAACCCAACTTAAAGTACAGCTACAACTGAACGAAGGTACAATAGAAAAAGACAAACAGCTGGAAGAATGTAAGAAACTCCTGGGTCGTCATCCTCTGATCCTACCTGAAGGGTGGGTACAGATAGCGCAGCTCCTGGATCGTCCACCACATATCCTACCTGAAGGGTAGGTACAAATATCCTCCACAACGCTCTAGCCAATCAACCTCCTCCGAGTATCGTCACTTCTCGAATTCCACATTAGGATACTGACTCGACATGAGATCCACCTCCAGGTACCATCTATCCCTAGAAAACTCGGCCACTGTCAGCACTGCCCATCGTCTGCAGCCAACACAATGAGGTGCAGGCATAGCCCGTGAAGGGGTGAGTATAATGATACTCAGTATGGACCCCGAGACCCTCAATTTCTCACTAAATCCAACAAGGATAACCACAAGAAGGATCTCAACATATAACCCTTACTTCAGAATAATCTCATACTTATACCTAAGTTATCAAGTAACCCATCTCAATCATGAGGAAACATAAAGGTTATGAAATCAACGGATAACCACCACCCAGGTATATGCCCATACATATACCTAAGTTATCCTGTGACCCATCTCAATCATGAGGTAAACACAAAAGTCATAGACTCATCTCAAACAAGGATTTTTATTCACGATATCGAAACCACGGCTGCTGGGGAACTACTCCTCTATCGAGTATAGTGGGTCTGCCTCTACAACCAAGCGCGTCCCAAAACCTTGGACTACTGAAGTATTTCACCTGTCGTGTATTGTGGGCATGCCTCCATAACCAAGCACATCCCACCATGGGTCTTCCGCTACAACCAAGCACACCCCCTCATAGCCTACAGAGGACACCTTCTGTCGAGTACCACTGGTCTGCAGCTACAACCAAGTGCACCTCCGCCATGGGTCTGCCGCTACAACCTTGCACACCCCACTGGGCTATCCGAATCACTTCGAGTCGATCAATCAATGTTCATCAATTCTCAGTCAGCTACTTGGTCTCTGCACTCTACTAGCTCATCTCTAGGAGGGTCCGCTCCATGAGCTACTGGTCGATACTCCAATTATCTCAGAGTCCCGCGAAGAATTATCTCAAAGGACTCCCTCATCATAGGGGTCTCAAAGCAACAGACGGCGCGTCAATCAGATGCCATGTCTATGGGTTATTAACCTTTTCATCCCAGGGGTCTGGTTTGTTTTGTGTATGAACCATACTGAATGCATCTCAACTATACCCTAAAATCTCATAGGGTATACTAATAGAGACGGTTTCCCAAAGTGATCACTGACGCCGCCGACGGTTCGTCAAATGGACATCCGGTCTGAAAGCTATCAGCTTTTCCCTCCTAGGGGCCCGGTTGGATTTCGGGTACAATCCAACCTGGCCATTATCCAAATGCATCCAAAACTCAGGAGAAGCATGCCAAAATTTTTGTCTCGTCAAGAGGAATCCAAAAAAGTAAACGGCACGTCAATCGGACATCCGGAGCTCGATATATAAGTGTTTCTGCTCTGAGGGCCCGATTGGTTTCGGGTTCGAACCAACCCGTCTGTACGCATAGTTCTCCGAAACCCTGGGTCTAATATACCAGAACGGCCGCCTCGATCCAAAGATCGCATTGCAGGTGACGGTGTGTTGATTGGAGGTCCGTAGCCCAAGAAAAGGGAAAAAGACCATAAGAGGTCCGAAAATTGTGGTTTTTGGGCCCGCACCGACCCGACCCGAGACCCCTTGGGTCGGCCCGAACTGGGTCCTGGTCCGGCCCGCTTGGGCGCGGCGCGGCCCGGCTGGCGTGGCCCGGCCCGGCCTGGGTGCGGCACGGCCCGGCCTGGGTGCGGCACGGCTCGGCCTGGGCAGCCCTTCCCGGCGCCATGACGGTCCGCTGGCCAGGTTGCTCGGCCGAAACGGCCGAGCGGTTTGGGGGGGGGGGAGCTGCCTCCCCTGTTTAATGAAATGCGGCCCCCCATGTGGGGGCCTCTCCTAATTCCCAGCCGAGGGTTTTGAACCCCTGGTTCTACCCCTGAACGGCCGGCCCGAACCGGCCGGCCGGCTGCTGCACCACGAGATCGGCGTGGTCTCGTGCCCCCTGCTTTGACGCCGGCGGCCGGAAATCGGCCGCCGCTCCCTGCTCCGCCGCGGCCTAAGGCCGTAGCCTTGGTCCGTCTGGCGCAGCACAACTGCACCGCGCCCCTCCACCGTGGCCCCGCTCCGGCCGTGGTGTTTTCATGATTCTCCGGCACGGCGCGACGACGCTGTGACCTTCTTCGACTTCAATGGCGCGGCGCGACGACACCGCGCATCCTTGACGCACGATCCCAGATGGTGTGACGGCACCGCATCACTTTCCTTCAAACCGCAACAACACAAAGATAAGGGAGGATGGTCGGCCATGTTTGTGCGGTCCGGCCCCCTCCCTTTAATCGATAGCAAGCGGTCCAATTTGAAACGAGGAATGACGATGGAAAAATTCATGAATAACAACGACAATAAATCCCCAACCTCAAGCGTTGTTGTCGAATGTGATTTGTCGCAGGAAAGGACGTCACAGAATTGATCGTCACAGAAGAATAGGATCGTTGCCGTTTGTTGATCTCTGAGGAAGGCGTCTCTCAACGTCGCAGATAGGAGAATTGACAGAATTCTTTGTTGGAGGTGGTGCGTTCTTTGCGTTCTTCGACGAAGAATGAAGAACTTCAAGACTTCCCTTTTCCTCCCAAAGACTCAACACAATAAGCCCAATAATAATAAAATATGTGTCTCACCTATTTTATTACTTATGACTTAAGTTTGAAATTCAAAAATTGAATTAAACCTCTTAATTAACTCATGTGTCATTTAATAGGAGGGTTATGGGAGTTTTGGGAATATAAAGGGGTGGGTTTCATGTGGGCCCCTCCGCCCTCATAACCACACTTGGGTGGTTAACCAACTTCCACCGAAAGGTTAACCACTTAGTAAAAATAAAATTTTTAGCTCAATTTTATTTTTAACTTCTAGAATTTTTAACTTCTCTCATGTAAACGCAACTCCGGAAAAGGTGTTCCTAAGAAATTACCGGCACTGCGGTTCCATCGGTGCCCTCAGAATTCAATTCCAAGCACCGATCCAAAAGTTAGAAAATCTCGCTCGTTTGTTCACTGAACGTACCCGAGCCAAACTTCGAATAAATATTTCGGGCACACCGGGCCTCAAAATCAGGTGCCATCAGAAATGGAATTCTTGTAAAATCCCAAAGAAAATAAGAAAAAAAATTTCCTTGAAATTTCCGGGACTATACATAAATAACTAAATGTAAAAATGTTTTTCCTTTCAAATGTATTAAAACATCATTTTTAGAAAAATAATTCTTTTATCTGAAAAGTTGAATGTGCTTTTATATCGTTTTCAGAAAATATATAAGATAAATTTAAATAATTAAATTAAATATATAACATAAATTTTTCATTTAATTAATATATATAATGAGTAATATGATTTTATAAACATAATTATTCTCTTTTTAAATAGGTTTTCATAAAAACATATCATTTATATTCAATTTGTTCTCATTTCCATTTATGATAATCATTGAAACCAATGTATAGTTATCTAAACATGTGTAAACCGTATTTTTATAATTCAGTTGATACTATTCATTCTCTATATTCCAACAGCTATGTTATACTGATAAAAATAAAATAATATTTTTTAGTTGTTCATTTAAGCTTGATATAGCATATCCTGTATTCTATAAAAAATTGTTTTTATTTTTTAAAACTCGAGATATTACATCATTCCAACCATTTAGAAATTTTTTCCCCAAAATTTTAAAATTTGGCTTGGTATGTTCATTGAAAATCCCTGATCAAAAAAAGTGTCAAAAAATTATCACTTTAAAAGAATGAAAGTCATGTAGAAAGGTCACCTAAGATAAAAAATACAACGATTCCATATAGGAAAACATGGATATTGAATAGAAACTATCCATTTTGTTATGATAGAGAGTTGTAAAAAACAAAATCATATGAATGTTAAAAACCAGAAAACCATAATCATTTGATAGTTTAAAAGGAAATTGAGTTCACAATGAGAAAAGTAAACAGAAAACATTTTTGTTTTAATATACTTTTTATAATTTTGAGTAATTATTTTACTTATTAAAATAATAACTTAAGGAAATATACTTACAAGGAAATTAGAGTTTCATCCTTTAATAAATTTCGGCCACACATTATTATTTTCTCCAAATCATGAGTATTAATTCTGACTTGGTCATAATTAATATACTAGAATAAAATTTTATAGAATCACATAATACAAAAAATATAAACTATTTATTTCCCCTGTCTTTATACATTACCCCTAAACCAGAATGGTTAGTAAAAGGAAAATCAATCCCTTAAAAATAATAATCCTTTATAAAAATAAATACAACTCTTAATATCCAAAAATCAAAAAACAATACCCAAAGATCAATAATGACTATTTAGTATTCAATTATCCTTATATTTGTTGAAAATAATTAAAACTAAAATTGAAACCCTATAATCAAAAGGATTTGACCACATAATCTTCTACAATAAATCAAAAAAATTATCTCCATATAACATAGAGTACTCTTAATGTCCCATTCATAAAATTAATTATCCTAATCAAATATTCTCTATTATAAGTTAATCATTTCCATAAAAAACCTAAATCAACATTTGTACAAAATAAAACCCAATATTCTTCCAAAATAAAATTCAACCATTACTCTATAAATGAAATCCAATATAATTCTTTTTCCATAGGGTATGAGTGTTCAAAAATGAGAAAATGTCTTCCAAAATAACATTTATCACATAGTCACAAAATAATTTTCCAATATTTATGATATCTATTTGATAAAACATAAGTTCTAAAAATAAAATTATTCTTGATCCATAAAATCATTTAACTAAATATAATAAGTCATACATCTATTCCAGAGGCCATTTCAAACACGAAAGGATGTCACCCATCTTGTTGGTTATCCCTTTTATAAAACTCAAAAATAACCCTATCATGTATTAACCACAATGGATCTCTTATACCTCTAATTTTATTCCAAAATCCTAATGAACTCAACATAATAATTTATTATGTCTTGTAAATATTGAAATTTTTTCACATATATATGATAAAATAAAACTATTCCAAAAGAATGTACAACAAACCTTGATCATGGTGTAAACCTGGTTTCATCATTATCTAGGTCGCCTAAGTATATGGTCCATGCATTGCAAGAATTATTTAAAGATTCTTCAAAATAATTTTCTTCCATTATCAAAAATAAATCATTTAGATCATGGGTAATGTGGGTGTTCATAGAAAAATAGTTTTGAAAAATAATCATGTATGTCATATTATTTCTAAAAATCTAATAAAATATTTTTTTTATAGAACAGTCATACATAGTTTGTTTTGAAGCATTAAATTAATGGTCCTTTTAGAATACCATAAGTATTTGCTGAAAGACTGTAATTTGAAAGGAAATATAATAAGATTATACAATATTCGTCTTGTTCAGAACCTTTTTCAAAATCATATTATTCTTCAAAATCTTGTGATTATGTAAAATATTTTAAAATTCCTTGATAATATTTACCTTTCGTGAACATATCAGAATATTGAGAAAATATGATTTGAGTAAATACAACTCATGATCAATGATGGTATCCAAGTATACTGGAGGTGTTTGATATCTCAAAAACCTTCTTCTAAGTGAGTTGTTTTCTAGAAAAATTATCATAACAATCCAAAAATGTATCTTTAATAATTATCACAACCATGTCATCAATAAGCAATAGGAATGTAATTTGAGATCCTCCTAAATCTATTTGTATGTGACATTCCTTGAACTGAAAAGTTTTAAAACAAGGATTTAACTAAAATAATAGACATAGAGACATACCATGTGGAAATACCAAACTCATAATCCTTAAATTTTTATAAACCATCATTAGATATGAACTATCATACTATAGCCTTAAATAATATTTTCTCACGAGTTATGTCGATAATTTGACTACAATTCACATTGAGGATATTTTTAATTTTATAATTTTAAAGAATTAAGGAACAACTCATATATAAAATTATAAATATTACAAGTATATATTTATAATTACTATCAACTTTTTTCATAAAAAAAACCTTTTAAAAATAAAAATGGTTCTTTTCATTTTTAAAGAAAATGACATTTCTATAATCCCATCATTGACCCAATTCTTATTTACGTCCTGTTAATATCATTTCAGAACATTGGATGAGCATAAAATTCTCCCTAAGGGATAAAAGAAGAAGGAAAATTGTTAGTCTTAGGAAAACATTAAAACACATAATACATTATCATAATGTAATACATTTCACTTATATGAAGTTGTTCATATATTTCACATAATATAAGCTAATTTCATACCATATTTGTAACCAAAAAATAACTGTAAACTCCTAGAAAGAAATATATTAAATATAAATGTAAAACAAGACATAAAATACATAAATGGAATAACTAAACTGTCCTCATCCATATATATCACTATGTGAAATAGCGATATGTCCAACTTCTTTAAAAAAATTGTCGGAAATTATAACATAACCACACATCCATGGTTTATCAAGGAGCCACCCATCATTAGTTTACAATGTAACCACCCATAATTGGTTTATCACATAACCACAATTAAATTTTCCAAGTAACATTATATAACCATAATATATAATAGATTCCAATTATGAACATTTTAATCAAATAATTTCATTTTCAATCAACAGAAAATCATTTCATGATGTTGAAGTTGTCAATCCATTTCAAACCCCATTTAAAAATTTTAATTAATAGATATTTTAATCAAATTTACCCATACCACATTAAAACTTTTAATATTTTAAAACGTTTCTGTCTATATAAATAAATCCATAAGAACCATTATTCAAAACATGTAAAATCAATAGAGTGTTTTAAAAGAATAAATCTGTGAAGCATTTAAAATATTGTTTTAGTTAAAGGGTCCCTTTCCACTTGAGAAACACTTGAATAAAAATAATTAATGAATAACATTAAATAATTCTAAATTTCTGGTCAATATACTGATACAAGATATAAATTGTCAAAATGGTTTTATATAAACATTATAGAATAATAAATGTTCATAACATCAACATAGGCGTCAATGAAAGGAGATTGAGAATAGGACTCTTACAAATATCGCATCATTAGATTAAGGATAAATTAATCACATAATTATGTGTTAAAGAAGTAAATACACCAAAAATATCTATGTATTTGGTGTAAAACAATAAGAGGACATTCACATATATTTTTTGAATGAAAAAACTGATGAAACAGAAATTATCTCAATGATGTGATATTGAGTTATGATTTCCCATAAATAGTTAATTTTTTTAATAAAATAGATTCATTTTTTGTATTCACTAAAAATAAACATGAATCCTATATAAATACATGATTTTATATAAAAATATATTTCTCACATAATCATAGCATGATATAATCAAGAAGTATATTTTTAACCCATCGAATGGATGTTGTGTTAAGAAGATCCCTTTCCCTAAATTCAAGTTTTATTATTCATTTTTTAAATTCTAGAATCATAGAAATAGGATATTTTATAATTTATATAGAACCTATTTATATTTTATTATTCATTTTATATCACTTAGTACCATATAATATCAATTAGGTAATTATTTGAGTTCATATCAGACGTTTTTTGTTTGGTACGTAAGTCAAAAAGAAATTTTTTTGATGGAAATTATCTATGTGGTCATAAGTATTTTATCACTAGAATATTTTTCATTATTTAAATATCATATGTATACAATACATATGTATTTATAATATTCAAAAACATTTGGTGAAATGAAATGAAATTCACCATTAATAGAGACGGTAGGCCATACGTACGCATTAACACCACTTTCATTTCTTTTTCATATTAAATTAATATTAGTCAAATGATATAAAAGTATATTTGTAATGGCCCAGACCCTCATGGACCATTACTTTCCAAAATACTGCTCCACCAAAACAGTGGCACCGTGACGGTGGCATCGGTCATGGTGGATCCATGATGGTGCCACTATGACGGTGGCACCGGAAGGGTGACACTGTGATGGTGGAACCATTTCCTCACCCAGCCCTCCATTTTCATTTTCCAGTCCCGCTCCCACTACGTAAATTTTTGACGTAAATTAACTATTATACCATTTTTAAAGCCATTTAAAGTCGATAATTAATTCATAAAAATCCCGAGAAACATCCTCGATGGGGGGTCTTAAATAACAACTTAATATCATTGGGTGTAACTGCCCACCCACATAGGAAACCACGATCCGACTTTCCAGGTGTTCAAAATTCAATATCTCGAAACTATAGGATCTCCTCTTTATACCTCCCACTAGAGTTTCTTTTTTTCTTATAAGCTGGATTTATTTCTTCTCCATAGTGCGCCTAGTGTTCCTCTCTTCCCTTGGCTTGTGGTGTTCCACTGCTGGAGCTTTCTGCATCTCTTAGAGTCCACATAATTCTACCCTTGCATGCCGTGCATCCCCTGTTCTTGGCACGCAAAGAAAAAACATTGATCCTTGATCAACCACGTAGGGATTTTTTCCATCGTCTCTCTTTTCTATGTATCATGCGGGGTGGGTACGCTATTTTTCTTATGGGGATTGATGAAACCAAACATAATGAAGATAATGAACAGACCATTAAAGAATGAGGGGGGGGGGGTGTGATTGATGTTCTGCAATACTCTATTAGGTTGACATGTGTTGTGAATTGTGCGGACCTATTATCCCTGAAAATCATGGATGTTGGTGGTATTTCCTTGTGCACTAATGAATCATGAATCCTGTGATGATTATATGAATTAACATAGAAATTCGTTAATCACTTATACACGGCTGGTTAAATGGATGCCCAGTGAACATCAACCCTTGTGTGGTCACCCCGGTTAATCAACAGAAAGAAGAAACTAATGAATTAGGTGCTAGAACATGGATGTTTACCAATTCTGTTTTGGTAGTGGGTGCGTTTTCCTACTAGATTCTTATGGGGGGAAAGTGGGTGAGGATGGGATCCTCCATTGAGGTACAGTTGTTGGTTGTGAAATTGAAGCTGTGGGGTTGCTCTACTGTGAGACAAACTCGGGTGGGATCCTCTATTGTTGAGAAATCATTGGTTCCTAGTTTTGGGAACTTGGGGCTCTGTCCCAGGGTTTTCTTTGTTTCCAAGACCTCGATGGATTTCACTTATCCATTTTTAATGGTTTTCTTTGGTTCCAGTACTTTGAGAGATCTCATTATTCCCTTTTTTGTTGTATCTTTACTAGATAACTGGGTGTGAATGCTTAAATTTCTATTTTAATGATTCTCTATTCCTGGATTGTGGTAATGCATGTTAGTTTCCTAGTAGTGCATGACATTACTTAAAAAGGATCACTTGAATATGAAGCTAAGAATGTGTTAAACGGGGAATTGGTTTTGGAAATGAGTTGTGACCTGGCCATGGGTGTTGTGGCTTCCAATATGAATGAATCGTAACAAGGGTGTTATGATTAGGTTGGATTTTGGAACCCTAGGTTGGGATGAGTGCTTTTTATCTATAGGTATATCTATAGTCTTCATGTATCTTATTCGTGCCCCACCTATGTTGAGCACTTTAGTGCAAAACACCCCCATTTCATGGGGGAGGGTGTCTTTCCCAACACTCCTATGAGTGGATGGTTGTTAACTGTAACGCCCTGAACCCAGTTACCCAGAGTGGGTGCATTATTACATAACATTGGCATGATCATAAAAGATCATGTCTTGAAAGACCGGTTAGTTTAGTAGCCTTGGAAACACTAGATTCATTCATAAAGTTTACATTACATCATAAAGTGAAAAGTACAGCAACATCTTTTCTCTACACTCATATCCCCTTACACTATCCCTCTAGGTCATTATTAAAATACTTCTTCACATCCTGTGAAAAATAAAACATTGAAAGGGGTGAGCTAAAATACCCAGTAAGGATAACAATATAGAGGAAACATTTATAAAAAAGCATAAACATTTAAGCCAAAGTATAAATAAAACAAACATCTTTTAAACATGAACTTCAACATCATATGGATGAAATAAAATTAAATATTCCATTTACATATTCACATGGATATTATACTAGTCGATTAATCGTATGCAATATCAATAACCACTTTTATAATGATGGAATTCATAATTCCAGACTATCATAACCACATAGTTAAGGCCATGTGCCAAGACTACAAATAAGATTTTATGGAGGCCTTGTGGCCAGACACTAGTTTGTATCATGAGACCTAACGATGCATCAAGGAGCTATAGTGGGCTACACCCGTCACATATTAAGTCTAATGCATTCCTCATATGAACAGGTTTAATCATAACATAAACATTCATTTTAAACCTAGTATACGAAATGCCAATACTTTCTCCATAAACCATGAATTGTATAAAAATAACACATCCACAGTCAAACATATCAAAAAACATTTAATACAATATGTATATTTCGTATCATAATTCATAAACATCAAAAAAGATTAAAACCTATCAATGGATGTTGAAATAGATGAAATCAAAACTATTTGAGAAAAATAACTCTTTTTTTGAAATCATTTAAAAGACACATAAATATAAAATAAAACATTTACTTTGAAAATATTCTTATAATATTTTAAGGGAAGCTTTAATGATTTTATAATGGCAGAAAATATCCGCACCCGCCGTATATATTAAAAATACATTCTTACCTTAATTTTATCGAAAAGGTTAAAAAGGACATTATTTGGAAAACGACAGAATGATTCCTTTATAAACATATTATAAAAATTCAAACAAGGTTATAAATTAATTTAACCCATATTCTATAAAATAGTAAGAATGTTTTGAAATATTTTTTTAAGAAACATGGATGTGGATGATAAATAGGTCCCAGTAGATAATTACGTAAAACAACCTTGGATAATGAAGAGATTGTGAAATAAAACCTTACCTTGTACTTTTCCTTGGTTGAGTGTTGGTTGACAACCTGTATAATGGTGAAATAATTGTTATTAAATTATTCGAGAATCATATACATTAATATGATATCATATATGACCTTTTAACATTACTTTGTTAATAATATCTTAGTATTATCATCCTTTCGGGTGTTAACAGATTCATTTTCCTTTATATTAATTGTTATGTGAGCCATATTTATTAAGGATCGGATGTATATTATTAATATCCAGAATGATATCATGTCTATAAATATTATTTATAGTCATCAAATGTAATTTAATATTGAATGGATACGATGGGGAATGAATCTCACCACGTTCGCGGAGACGGTAATCCGTACGTACGCACGAGTGACCATATCATTCATTTAAAATTAAAATAATATATAATTTGATGGTATATCATATATATAGAGTAATTATTATGTTATATTTATTATTTACATCAATTACACATCATTATCATACCCATCCAAATTACAATGTTTTGAATAACAATTACACCACGAGGTGGAGACGGTAAGCCGAGCGTACACATGTATGGTGACATGTCATTCAAAGGATGGATATAATACTGAATATTGTTGTACCATATTTATAATAACATCACCTTATATAGAATATACTTGAGTTATTATTTTTGAATGGAAATAATAAAGAAATAAGAAGTTGAATAAGAAAGGAACTTGAAAAAGGGTGGTGAAAATGTTACCTCTTCTTCGGGTTCTTCCATTTGATTTGATCAAAAGGGCTCCATAGGTTGGTCTTAGGATCAAAATAAGGCCTCTATGTTGAATTGAGGGAAGTTGGGAGGATATTTGGGAATAGTTTGGCCGAGCCAAATGGCTTTGAAGGTGTGAATTATTGAGACGGGGGAGTGCCCTTTTATAAGAGTGGTGGGGGGATCCTTTGGAAAATCTAGAAATATTATTTTATAATAAATACATATTAGGTTTCTAATGGCTCCAAAGTGGATTATCTAAAGTTTAAGGTGAGTATAGGTCGAAATCAACTCAACCAATAATTTTTTTAAATTTTGGGTCACATTATTAACCTTATCTTATAGTTTTAACTCTTAGTTAATTAGTTTGACATTTACCATCTCTCTTAGTATTTTTATATTATATGGTTAATAAACTTACTATAAACTTCTAAGGGACCCCAATGTGGTCCATTAATGATACCACTATCATGATACAAGTCCTTTGGCAGAACCATATATTTTTAGGAATAGAATATCAATTAATAATATAATATTTGTTTTAAAAACTCTTTCATGTCAATTTTGACAATATTTGGAATTTGATTTTTGTGAAAATTATAACAGAACTATTACGTAGAAAAAATTTATTTAAATCAATTATAACATGTAATATTAACATATAGAATTAGTTTAATTGATAAAATGTCTCAAATTACATTAATGTGAATATTTAAAATATCAAATATTTTAATATTTCATTAATTTTGTAATTTATGCATCACCATTGTGTCATAAATAAATTAAATTATATAATGAATAAAAATTATAAATAAAATACCATTAAGTAGGAAATATTTTTATATTTTTAATTAATATTTACAATCGAATTTATCTTATATATAACCCTATATTATAAATGTTTTAATAATTAAACTTTGATTTTACCTCTTTTAACTCTTCTTTGAATTAAATAATAATAAATGTATTAATCTAATCCATGTGGACCTAAATGATAATATTTTATTCTTAAGGTTGTTTTTGGTCTAGATAAACTTGTAAAATAGAATTAGGACACGTGTTAGTGTAATATTAATATCATTTTTACCCTTAATTACCCTATTTACTTTTAACCGTGATAAATAAAAGTAAAAAGATACTATTCACCAAAATTATTTTTATCTTATTGAACCAAATTTTACACCTTGATATTAACCATGTCCCTTATAGTTTCGAAATTCCACTTATAGAAGTGGTAAAATTATGTTTTATGTGAATTTTTAAATTCTCATAAGAGGTGGGTAAAAGACGGTGAAAAGATCAATAAAATTTTTATATATCTAAAATTATTATAAACTAACTCCAATGAATTACATTGAACATATATAGGTATTATATATCTATTTTGATCTTAATTAAATTGAAATAAATTAAATATTTATTTAAATAAAAATTTGGTTTTAAACTATAACTCAGTGTTTTTTCACTATTCATCAAAAATTGAAAGCGTTCAAAAAATTACCAAAAATATACCCCATGATATTTTCAATATTCCGAATCCAAATATGACGTCCATTTTGAATGATAAAATTTATAATATTTCAAAAAATAGGTATTACTATTCATAATGGCTAGTTATTTTGGTTGTGGTGTGTGTTAGAACTCGAAGTTGCGTACAACACACGCTATTGTATTATTCAAAGAGAAGCGTACCATGGAAGCTTGGGATGTTACATTCTCCCCTACTTCAAATAATTTAGTACTTGAATTTATAGAATACTACCACATGAAAAGAATTGGGTGGTTCTTCATCATAAGTTCCTCTAGATCCCATGTTGCCTCTTCCATATTATGGTTTCTCTATAGAACTTCTACCAGATGAGTCATCTGGTTTCTCAGCACTTGTTCTCTTGTATCAAGAATCCTGACGAGCTCTTCACAATAAGACAGATCAGGTTCCAGTTCTAATTCCTCTTAAGTAAGTACATGCGTTGGGTCAGACATGTATTTTCTCAACAATGATACGTGGAACAGATCGTGAACTTGGGAGAGATTTGGCGGTATTGCCAAATGGTAAGCTACAGCCCCAATTCATTCTAGAATTTGGAAGGGTCCTATGAACCTGAGACTCGATTTACCATTGTTATAGAAACGTATAACTCCCTTCAATGGAGATACCTTAAAGAAAATATGATCTCCCACCTCAAATTACTAATCCTTCCTTCGGTTGTCAGCATAGGTCTTCTGCCTACGTTGAGCTACTTTGATGTGGTTTTGGATTACCTTTATCTTTTCCATTGTTTCCTCCACCAGTTCTAGGCCTACAAGTTTTCTTTCACCAACGCCATCCCAACAGGTTGGTGTGCGAAATCTCTTTCTGTATAACGCTTCTTATGGTGCCATACGAATACTTGAATGGAAGCTATTGTTATAGGAAAATTCCACTAGAGGTAAATATTGTTCCCACATACCCTGAAAGTAAAGTGAGCATGATCTCAACATGTATTCTAAGGTTTGAATATTCCATTCTGATTGTCAATCTGTTTGAGGGTGGTAAGAAGTGCCGAAACTAAGTTCAGTATCTAGGGATTTCAGAAGACTTTTCTAGAATCCTGATGTAAAATAGGGATCACGATCTAAAACAATCGATATGGGTACTCCATGAAGTCTCACAACTTCATTTATATATAGTCTTTCTAGATTTTCAAGTGGTAAATCCCCCCTTACAGAAAGAAAATGTATTGACTTGGTAAGAAGATCAAAAAATTCCCTATATTGCATCGATCCTTCTAGAAGTCTTTGGTAGTCCCATGACAAAGTCTATCATGATATTATCCCATTTCCACTCAGGTATGGGATGAGGTTGCAATAATCTTCTAGGCTGTTGCCTTCCGGCTTTCACTTGTTGACAAATCATACATATTGACACAAAATCAGAAATCTCCCTCTTCATGTTGTCACAACAAAAATGTTCCTTCAAATCCCTATACATTTTGGTGCTCCCATGGTTTATAGAGAAATTGGAACTATGAGCATCTTCCAACAATTCCATTTTTAGATCAGGTATATTGGGAACACAATGTCTCTTCCCAAATTTCAAAATTCCATCTTCATACACAATGTCGCTCAATCTCCCATCTTTCACAGCTTTAATCTTCTTTTGAAATTATTCATCATCGGTCTGAGAACTCTTGATTATTTCTATTATATATGGTTTGGAAACCAATTTAAAAAGTATTGATGTTTCACCTTCCATGGTGATTCCCATATCCATCTTTACTTGATCTATGATAATAGGATCCATCTCAACTCTCATCTTGTTCAAAACTCCATGACATTTTCTACTTAAAGCATCTGCAACCTTATTTGCCTTCCCCAGGTGGTAGTTTATCATGCAATCATAATCCTTGAGTAGTTTAAGTAATCTTCTTTGAAACATGTTGAATTCTTTATATTAGAAGACATACTTCAAACTCTTGTGATCAGTATAAATCTCAAATTTATCACCATAGAGACAGTGTCTCCAAATCATAAAAGCAAATATTACAGCTGCTAACTCAAGATCATGAGTAGGATAGTTCCACTCATGAATATTTAGCTGTCGTGATGTATAATTAATAACCATATAATTCTGCATAAGGACAGAACCAAGTCCTTTCATCGATGCATCACTATAAATAACAAACCCATCATTCCCCGATGGTAGAGTCAATATAAGAGCATTGACTAATATTTTTTTCAGTTCATTAAAACATTCTCCACACTCTTTCTTCCAAACAAATTTAACCCCCTTACGTGTGAGCTTCGTTAATGGGTTAGCCAATCGGGAAAACTTCTGGACGAAACGTCGATAATAACCTTCTAAACCAATAAAACTGCATACATTAGTTATACTCATAGGTGCTACCCATTCTTGGATTGATCTTGTCTTAGAAATATTAATAGAGATTCCATCGTTGGAGACAATATGGCCATGAAAAGGAATCTCCTGAAGCCAAAACTAACACTTACTAAACTTCCCATATAATTCATTTCTTCTCAGAGTATTCAGGATAATGCACAACTAATTTTCATGATCTTAGTAACTTTTAGAGTATACGAAGATATCATCAATAAATACCACCACAAAATCATCTAGATATTCAATGAAAACTCAATTAATTAGATCCATGAATACAGAGGGTGCATTAGTCAATCCAAAAGGTATTATTGTACACTCATAATTCCAGTAACTTATTCTAAATGCTTTATTCGGAATTTCTTCCTTCTTCACACACAACTAATGGTATCTAGATTGACGGTCAATCTTCGAAATGTATTGTGCTCCATGTAGTTGGTCAAATAAATCATCAATGCGAGGTTGGGGATACTTGTTCTTTATTATTATTGCATTGATCTCCCTGTAGTCAATGCCCAACCTCAGTGATCCATCATTCTTCATAACAAAAAGGGCAGGGGCTCCCCATGGAGAAACACTGGGGTGAATAAATCCCTTATTATTCAATTTCTCTAATTGTTCCATTAGTTAAACTAATTCCACATTTGCCATTCTATAAGGGGTCTTCGATATAGGCCTTGAACTGGGAATTAAATCATTGGAAAACTCAATTTCTCATTTTAGAGGATGTCCAGGTAAATCTTCCAGAAACACATCTACATATTATTTCACAATAGGTACATCCTCTATTTGAACATTTCATTCCTCACCCACAGTCAATTACTTCTCTTCCTTGCCAATAATTGAATTTACTTGAGATAATGTGGTTGGATCTAGATAAGAATTAGGTGGTGGTGATTCTGCTCTAATGAAAAGGTGTTTGTTATCATCATCATAAAAAATTTTGACCTCCTTCATCTTACAATAAATTTTCGCATCATGGTCTGAAATCCAATCCATACCAAGGATTATATCAAACTCAATCATAGGTATGACAATGATATCTGTGGATAAAAAACATTTATGTTCTTTAATGGAGACTGATTCACAAAACATTTTTGCAATGATACTTCCCTTAGGAGTTTTAACTTAGAACTCCCTTGTTAAATCATATTGGAAATTTCTAATTTTCATATCAAATTGGGAAGATATGAAACAATGCGATGATCTATAATCAAATAATGCATTTTCTAAACATGTGGAAACTATTAAATTACCTGCCACCACGTCTTTCAGAGCTTCTACCTCAGTAGTAGTGATTGTATAAGCTTGGCCTTGATCCCTTGGCCTTTTCTGAGTTAAGTTCCCCTGACTCTTAGGACATTCATTTTCATAATGTCCTATCTCCTTGCAATTGTAGCATTGAAGATTAGTATATTCCTTCTTCCCCTTGCAATCACATGCTTGGTGGCCTTTTCACCACATTTGTAACAGACTCACATTCCTTTCAAGCAAGTACCAGGGTGTTTCTTACCACATTTACTGCAGGATGGATATTCAACATTACCCTTCATCCCATTATTTCCATTCCCAGAGTGATCAGTAGATCTCTTCTTCTCTTTCATTTCTTTAAATTCTCAAGATTTAGATAATTAATTTTATGTCTTGATAGCACATGAGACAATGTCTTCATCCGATGAGATGGATAGTGAGACTAATGCTCGACGAAGAAATTTTTTTAACCCATCAAAGAAATGATCAATCTTACACCTTGGGTTAGGTATATAATCTATTGCATGCCTTGCTAACCTTGTAATGTTAGCTTCATACTCTGTGACATTCTCATCTTCCTTTTGTCTCAGACTCAAAAATTGTCTTTCCATATCTGCTCGATGGTCACGAGGAAACTATTTTTCTAAGAAAAACTCGTTGAACTCGCTCTATTCAATATTTGATACTTCAACATCTTCCTTCATGTTTTGAATCAATGACCACTATTGATCAGCATCTCTAGTGAGGCGTTAAACTGCCATGAAAACGTTATCCCTTTCACTACTCCCCAAGGCATGGAATATTTTTTCTAAAGAATTTATCCATTGCCCAGCGACTAAGGTATATTTACTCCCATTGAATATTTGTGGTTTATTCCTCATGAAGAGATGTAACATTGATCCTCAATACTGCAGATCACGGTGATCCATACAAGTAAGGTTATTATTCATAACCTGTGTGAGTCGTCCCAGTATAGTGATTAGCTGACCATCACCAGTCACATCACTAGCTCCACTATAATTATCTTGAGTAGGAGGTAAATACATACATGGAGTTCGTGCATTGATATGATTTCCATTCCTTCCACTAGATACCATTTCTAAACAAGGGCATAAACTATATCAGTTTATGAATCAAAATACATAATTCCATACTTGTAAAAAAATTGACAAAAAATCAACAGTTTATGTATATAATCAATATTCAAAAAAATGTTTTCTTTCAGAAAGTATATACTCGTAAACACTTCATAATGGTTTGTAAAGAAAATCAGAATTATCCTATGAATATCCCCTGGGAGTGTCATAAACCAAGAGTACAGCAAGGCCCGCTGTTGTGCAGCAGTTCCCATTCGAGCCTAGCTCAAAGTAGTGTTTTCGGGTTCTACCCCTAGGTGCATCTGTGCCAGAGCTGCCTCTACCTGCTCGTATCCAGACATGGATGTATTGCTCTAAAATCTCATATGATCTCTACAATACCAAAATTCTAGAATGTTATTCTAAACTAATCCTCAATGTTCATCTTAGGTCTATATGCTCTAATCAGAGTTTATCTAAATCTAGTTTTCACGGTCTATACTAAACTTCCTATGATACCAATGGGAAGGCCCCAACCCCAGTTACCCAGAGTCGGTGCATTATTACATAACTTTAGCATGATCACAAAAGATGAAGTCTCGAAAGACCGATTAGTTTAGTATCCTTGGAAACACTAGATACATTCATAAAGATTACATTACATCATAAAGTGAAAACTACGACAACATTTTGTCTCCACACTCATATCCCCTTATACTATCCTTGCAGGTCATTCATAAAATACTTCTTCACATCCTAGGAAAAATAAAGCAATGAAAGGGGTGAGCTCAAATGCCCAGTAAGGATAAAAATATAGCTGAAACTTTCATAAATAAGCATAAACATTTAAGGCAATGTATAACTAAAACAAAAGCCTTTTAAACTTTAACTTAAGCATAATATGGCAGAAATAAAATGAAATAACCCCATTTAATTATTCACATGGATATTCTACTAGTCGAATGATCACATGCAATATCAATAACAACTTTCATAATGATGGAATGCATAATGCCAGACTATCATAGCTACATAGTCATGGCCTTGTGCCAAGACTAAAAATAAGATTTTGTCAAGGCCTTGGGACAAAACACTAGTTTTTCTCATTAGACCTAATAATACATCGAAGAGATATAGCAGGATCCACCCGTCACATATTATGTACAAGGCATTCCTCAAATGAACAGGTTTAAACATAATATAATCATTCGTATTAAAACTAGCATACGAAATGTCAATACTTTCTCCATAAACCACGAATGGTATAAAAATAAAACATCCACAGTCAAACATATGACAAAACCTTCAATACAATATAGAGGTTTTGTATCATAATAAAAAAGATTCAAATAAGCTTAAAATCCATCAAAGGATGTTCACATAGATGAAATCAAAACTATTTTAGAGAAATATCTCTTTTTTTGAAATCATTTAAAAGTAACATAATTATAAAATAAAACATTTACTTTGAAAATATTCTTATAAGCTTGTAAGGGAATCTTTTAATATTTTATAATGGCGGAAAATATCTGCACCCACCGTATAAGTTAAAAATACATACTTACCTTAATACTATCAAAAAGGATAAAAAGGAACTTGTTTGGAAAACGACGGAAATATTCCTTTATAAAAATCTTCTAAAAAGTCAAACAAGGGTATAAATGATTTTAACCCGTAGTCTATAAAATTGTAAGAATTTATTGAAATACGTTTTTAAGAAACATGGATGTGGATGATAAAGAGGTCCCAGTAGATAATTACATATAAACAACCTCATATAATAAAGAGATTGTGAAATAAACCCTTACCTTGCACTTTTACTTGGTTGAGGGTAGGGTAAACTACTGTATAATGGTGAAATAATTTTTATTAAATTATACAATAATCATATAAATTAATATGATATCATGTATGATCTTTTAACATTGATTTGTTAATAATATCTTAGTATTATCATCGTTTCGGGTGTAAACAGATTAGTTTTCCTTTATATTATTTGTTATCTGAGCCATAATTGTTATGGAAGGAACATATATTATACATATCCAGAATTATATCATGTCTCTAAAAATTATTTTTAATCAAAAAATTTAATTTATTCCTGAATGGATACAATGGGAATTAATCTCATCGCGTTCGTGGAGACTGTAATCCGTACGTACGCACGAGCGACAATATAATTCTTTTGAAATTAAAATAATATATAATTAGATGGTATATTATATAAACAGAATCATTATCATGTTATATTTATTATTTACATCAATTACACATCATTATCATAACCATCCAAATAATAATGTTTTGAATAACAATTACACCACGACGTGGAGACAGTAAGACGTACGTACACACGTATGGTGACATGTCATTCAATGAACGGATAGAATACTGAATATGGTTGTACAATATTTATAATAATATCAAATTATATATAATATACTGGATTTATTATTTTATAATGGAAATAATATATAAAGAAGATGTTGAATAAGAAAGGAACTTGAAAAAGGGTGGTGAAAACGTTACCTCTTCTTTGGGTTCTTTCAATTGATTTGATCAAAAGGGCTCCATAGGTTGGATTTTAGATCAAACTAAGGACTCTAGGTTGAATTGAGAGGATTTGGGAGTACATTTGTGTAGAGTTTGGCCAAGCCAAATGGCATTGAAGGTGTGAATTAGTTATAAGGGGGAGTTCCCTTTTATAAGAGGGGTGAGGGGCTCCTTTGGAAATGCTAGAAATATTACTTTATAATAAATCCATATTCGGTTTCTAATGAATAAAAAGTGGATTATTTAAAGTTTCAGGTGGGTATAGGTAGAAAAAAAATCAACCAATAGATTTTATGTAGGTTTGGGTCACATTATTAACCTTATCTTTTAGATTTAACTCTTAGTTAATTAGTTTGACATTTACCATGACTTTTTGTATTTTTATATTATATGGTTCATAACCTTACTATAAACTTCCAAGAAACCCCCAAGTGGTCGATGACTGATACAACTATCATGATACAAGTATTTTTTCCTTTCCTTAGATTTTTAGGAAGAGAATATCAATTAATAATATAATATTCATTTTAAAAACTCTTTTATGTCAATTTTGACACTATTTGGAATTTGATTTTTGTCAAAATCATAAAAGTATTATTACATAAAAAAATTTAATTAAATCAATATTAACATGTCATATTATCCTATAAAATTTTCTTAACTCATAGAAAGACTCAAATTACATTTATTTGGATATTTAAAATATCAATTATTTTAATATTACATTAATTCGGTAATTACTGCATCACCATTGTGTCATAAATAATTTAAATTATTCAATGCTTAAAAATTATAAATAAAATACAATTATGTATGAAATATTTTTATCTTTCTAATTAATATTTACAATAAAATTTATCTTATGTATAACCCTAAATTAAAAATGTATTCGTAATTAAACTATGATTTTAACTCATTTAACTCTTCTTTGAATTAAATAATAATAAATGTTCTAATCTAATACATGTGGACCTAAATGATAATATTTTATTCCTAAGGTTTTTTATGGCCGAGATAACTTGTTACAATAGAATTAGGACATGTTTTAGGGTAATATTAATATCATTTTTATCCTTAATTGCACTATTTACTTTTAACCGTGGTAAATAAAAGAAAAAATTTACTATTCACCAAAAATTATTTTTATCTTATTGAACAAAATTTTACTCCTTGATATTAATTGTGTGTCTTGGATTTTCAAAATTCCACTCACAGAAGCGTTAAAGTTAAGTTTTATGTGAATTTTCAAATTTTCCTAGGAGGTTGGTAAAAGACGGTGAAAAGTTCAATAAAATTTTTATATATCTAAAATTATTATAAACTAACTCTAGTGAATGACATTGAACATATATAGGTATTATGTATCTATTTTTACCTTAATTAAATTTTAATAAAATAAATAATTATTTAAATTAAAATTCTGTTATAAACTATAACTCAGTGTTTTTCACTATTCACCCAAAATAGAAAGTGTTCAGAAAAATTCCAAAAATTCACCCTAGGCTAATTTCGATATTCCGAATCCAAATATGATGTCCATTTTGAAAGATAAAATTTATAAAATTTCAAAAAGTATGTATTACTATTCATAACAGCTAGTTTTATTGGTTGTGGTGTGTGTGAGTACTCGAAGATGGGTACAACACAAGCTACTGTATTATTTAAAGAGAAGTGTACCGTGGAAGCTTGGGGTGTTACATTATCTCCTTTTCTGCTCCCTTTCCTGAATAGCCCAAGACTTTTTGGGCAGGCTGTGATGGCCTGACGTCCATTATAAACCCAAAAATCTCTGGGCAGTGTAGTGTGGTGGTTGGCCCAGGTGTTTGCGAGCATATTGTTCCCCAAGTATCTTCGAGATGAGGCTTAGGTTTCTTCGGGCATGGAAGTGGTTGTTTTGGACTAGGTGTTTGCGGGAATGGTTACATGTAGTTGTTGTGGCCTAGGTGTTTGCGGGTGAGATATTGGTTGTGGCCCATGTGTTTGCAGGCGTGATGTGTGGTTGTTGCCCAGGTGTGTGCGGGTGGGTGTGGTAGTGGGACTGCGGTGAGAATGGCGTGATTTGTCCGATGTTTAGTATGCCTTCAACAACCAGTGAGAATGTGGCATAGGGTACCCAATTATCGATGTGCTATTACTATAAATTACGTGAATTGCGTTATTTGGGGAGTGTTTCTTGGTGAGGCTTGAGTGGATAGTTTTCCTCGCTAGGTGCTTTGGTTCTCTCCTATTTCACGGGGCATTAGGATGCCTCCCTACATGGGCATGAGAGTCTTTGGTTTTTCCTTCTGAGTATACCTTTATACTCACCCTACATATATAAAACTACATTCAGGTTTCCAGGAGGACTTCAGGGATCGGGTGGGCCCGTACTACCTTGGACGTTGGGATAGTAGCAGTTGCTGTTTTTCTTTTATTGGTACTACACCTTTGTAGTCTCCTTGTACTTTTGTATCATATTCTTTTGGAACCTGCATCTAGGAATGGTTTGTCTGGGCTTTACTTGTACTTTCAGTTTTGCGTTGTGGGATTTACTATCTTATCTCCCAATCCTATTAATGAATAAGGGTAATGCCTTCCATCTAGTGTGTGATTTTATACCCTTGGTGCTAGTCGCCACACCGAGACCCATTGAAGGCGAGTCTTGAGGGTCATTATCTCTCCTTCAACTTGAAGAAGGAAGGGTCTGGCAATCGGTTGTCCCTTCCCTCATCTTGGTGAAGGTGGGTCGTGAAATAATGGTATCAGAGGAGTGAGGTTGAGAGATAGGATGGAGTATGGGATTAGGCACAGTGAGGATTTTATGGGAAGGTCGGGCAACAGTGTTGGGTTATCGTGGTGCGTGAAATAGGCCAGGGAAAACCAGCAAGGACATGGGATTTTTGGGCCCCCCGTAATCTGATGCAAGGACTCTGGACCTACCAAATGACCAAGTGATCCTAAACTGATTGCAGGTTAGAGACCCTAGGAATGGTACATGCATCATAATGAATTGTATTCCAATGTTTCATGGGTGTGTTGTGGAATTGAAATGAATAAGAAGTATAATAAAATTTAAGAACAATATTATACACTACTCGGGCATAGGCATTCCTTGTTTACCTTTCAACTATGGTACCTGGGAGACGACCATGAGTAGTGAGGATGATCGAGGACAAGGAGGATGACTTGGTCAATCGGCCGAAGGCTGACCGAGAGGAGGACGATCAGTGGAAGAGGACTCTTCATGCCTTTCAACGGCAGACCCTCGGGAAGTATGAGAACATCATCTCTGGCATAGAGACATAGAGCTGGCTAGAGGAGAAACTGATAGCCTTCAGCTTGGTCCGGGCTCCGACTGAGTACCGGGTTCCTATTGCTACAAGCCATATGCGTGGGGAAGCGCGTCATTGGTGGACACTTTATCATGGGGAGAAGACGGAGGCTGAGGTGACACATACTGATTTTGAGAAGGAGTTTCGGGCAGAATTACTCTCTTCCACAATGAAGGTAGAAAAGAGGCAGGAGTTTCTCTTCCTCCAGAAGGGAAGCATGTTAGTAAGAGATTTGGGGATCAAGTTCAAGGATATCCTCTGCTTTGATCTAATCCTCTTTCCAGATGAGGAGTCTTGGGTGAGACGTTTGGAGGAGGTGCTTCAACCTTCTCTCTAGTATGCTCTTACTCTCTTCACACTGCCGATGTACATGGATGTCCAGAAGAAAGCTGAAGTGGTGGAGAGGATGCACAAGCTTGGTGGTATGTCATGAGAGGGAATCCAGTTGGGATTGTCAAAGGGGAAAGAAATTAGCAGCAGGCCACCAGCATCAGGACCCTCTAGGTTTCGACCAGTAGGGATCCGGCCTCAGCAGTTCCAGTTCCGATATCCCGGTCCTCGCCCTTTCCCTTCAGGCCTGGGACAGAGATGATTCGTCTGTGGAAGCCATGGGAACATTCGAAAACAGTTCCCAGACAAAGTGCGGTAGAGTCGGGGTGGACAGGTTCTTCACCCACCTCAGTAGCAGCATTTTCTAGCTAGGCCCTTGCAGCAATAGTAGGGGTAGTGAGCTCCCACTCCTCTGAGGGAAGACGTTGCAGGAGGAGGCTGACCTCAGGGCACTCATTAGGGACCTCGACCAGGGCGTGGTCGGGGAGGTGGCTGACAACTGAGAGGTAGAGGAGCTGGGTGTGGACAGTTGCACGCTGTAGAGGTAGTAGTTCTACCAGGGCTAGAGGTCATTCGAGGTACGGTCAGCTTGTTTAGTACCCTTGCTTATGCCTTGTTAGATACCAGAGCTTCACACACCTTGGTTTCACACAGTCTGGCACGTGCTCTGGGTTTAGATGCTGAGAGAATTCTAGTGCCCCTAGTGCAGAACACACCAGTCGGAGGTCAGATGGATTTGTTCTAGGTTTTCCGGGGATGTAGACTGATTATAGGGCCACATCAGTCAGTGAGTGATCTTCTACTATTCCAGGTACAACCATACAATGTCATCCAAGGCATTGAGTGGTTGTTCTCTATATGTTCCATCATTGAATACATCCGAGGAAGGGTTGTGTTTTCAGACTTGGCCAATCAACGTGTAACATTTATTAGCGAGCGGGGTGGCCAGAAGAGCAGCACGCGACAGGAACCCCTTCTTTCCTTGTTGGATGAACTATTAGTGGAGTCGATGGATTAAGAGATGGTGGAAGTCCCATGTATTGTTAGTGAGTTTATGGACGTCTTACCTAAAGAGGTGACAACCCCACCCCCTAGATGTGATGTTGAGTTCGGGATAGACTTGCAATTTGGTGCCCGTCCGATTTCTATGGGCCCCTACAGGATGGCACCTTCTGAGTTACGAGAGTTGTGGATTCAGAATGATGATATGATGATGAAGGGTTTGTTTGACCATGTGCATTGCCATGGGGTGCTCCAGTCTTATTCGCCAAGAAGGCAGATGGTTGTCTCAGGCTGTGCATAGACTACCAGAGACTGAACCAAGTAACAGTCAAGAACCATTAGCCCCTCCCGAGGATATACTATCTCATTGACCAGCTGAAGTGAGCATGATGGTTCGGTAAGATTGACCTGCGGTCAGGATACCACCAGCTGAGGGGAGGGAGGGTGACATCTCGATGACTGCCTTCAGGTGCAGGTATGGGAATTCGAGTTTGTAGTCATGTTGTTCAGTGTTACGAACACACGAACTGTGTTCATGTGGTCATGAACTCTGTCTTTCAGGAGTATCGGGATCGGTTCTTAGTCATGTTTGTTGATGACATCCTTCTCTACTCAAGATCCAAGGAGGATCATGCTGAGCATCTGAGAACGGTTTTAGAGGTCCTCTAACAGCACCAGCTCTATGGGAAGCTGTACAAGTGCAAGTTCTAGATGCAAGAATTGTATTTCATTGGGCATGTATTGTCTGAGCAGGGAATAGCAGTGGACCCATAAAAGGTCGAGGCGGTTATTTCTTGGGTAGCACCCAAGAACGTGGTAGAGGTTCGTAGTTTCCTTGGTCTGGCATGTTATTATCGGTGGTTCGTGCCCAACTTCTCTCAATTTTCGGCACCATTGACAGCCATGACAAAGAATGACATAGATTTCTTGTGGTGTGAGTAGTGTTAGGTAGCCTTCAGTTATCTGAAGGAGAAGTTTGTTAGTTCCCTAGTTCTGAGGTTTCTAGAATAAGGGGCGGCATATGAGGTGTTTTGTGATGCTTCAGGGAAAGTTCTAGGATGTGTGTTGATGCAGTAACTTGAGGTGATCTCTTATGGGTCTAGGCAGTTACATCCCCAAGATCATAACCGTTCCACCCTTGATCTAGAGCTTACGGAGCTCGTGTTCGCACTAATGATGTGGCGGCACTACCTCGGCGGGGAGCACTTCGTAGTATTCTCCGATCACAAGATCTTGAAGTATGTCTTCTCCTAGCAGGACCTAAACATACGACAATGCAGGTGGATGGAGTTCCTTCATGACTACGACTTAGATATTTCCTATACCTCAAGATAGTGGAATGAGGTGGCTGATGCCTTGAGCAGAAATTCGCAGAAGGATGCAGTTCAAAAGTCGGTAGAAGCTTGGAAGTCAATGGAGGATTTAGCTTCCCTGCACTTGGATGCAAGGATGGAAGGTGGACGTGGTTTCATGTATCAGATGACAGTGCAGTCTACTCTACTGTGGCAGGGGTGGAGTCCTAACGGGGAGACTCAGAAAGTTAAGTGGTTCGTGACCAGGATATCTAAGGTGTTGCTCCGGAGGGGTGGATGGAGGATGGTCAAAATCGGGTGCTTTTCCGAGGAAATCTGTTTGTTCTAGAGGTGATGCGTGAGAGAGTTCTTAGTGAGTTCCACAACTCAACCCTACAATTTCAACCCGGGGTTTCCAAGATGTATCGATGTCTGAGGATACAGTTTTGGTGGCCCGTGGTGAAATGGGAAGTAGTAGAGTTCATAGCAAAGTGCCTAGTGTGTCAGCAAGTGAAGGCTGAACACCATGTTCTAGGCGGCTTGTTTTAACCTTTAGACTTTCCCAAGTGGATGTGGGATGACATGTCAATGGATTTCATCATGGGGCTACCCAGGGTTAAAGGTGGCTACGACGCTATCTGGGTAGTGGTGGACCGATTGACACAATTTGCTCACTTTATGGAGATCAAAGAGTCTAGAGCAGTAGATGTCTTAGCACAGAGGTATGTTGATGAGGTGGTGCAGTTGCATGGAGTTACGAGGTACATAGTCTCGGATAGGGGTGCACGGTTTGCCTCACGAGTTTGGAGAGGATTGCAGCATGCCTTTGGCACTCACCTACATCTTAGCACTACTTTCCATCCCCAGACATATGAATAGATATAGTGCACTATCCAGACATTGGAGGATATGCTATGAGCATGTATTTTGGGTTTCTTGGGATTGTGGTCACGACACATTCCTCTAGTAGAGCTTTCCTATAATAATATTTATCACTCTACCATTATCATGGCTCCATTCAAAGCCTTGTATAGGAGGCCATGTCGCTCACCCCTGTGCTGGACAGAAGTTGGGGAGGCAGGTGTTCTTGGCATGGAGGTGGTGCAGAGCATGAAGAAGAGGGTTCAGCTTATACGAGAGAGGATGAAGGCGGCTCAAGACTGACATAAGTCATATTCCAATAACAGGAGGATACCCTAGGAGTTTGGGGTCGGGACCACATGTTTTTGAAGGTCTCCCCTCGGCGTGGGCAGTGGAGTTTTGGAAGAGGGAGTAAGATTTCCCCCAGTTTTGTCGGACCCTTCGAAGTGTTGCTGCGGGTTGGAGAAGTTGTTTATGAGACAACATTACCATCGCCTCTAGTAAAATACATGGTATCTTCCATGTGTCCTGGATCCATCGATATCTGCATGATTATTCACATGTCCTCGACTAGGGAAAGCTAGATATCGGGGACTATGCAACGTTCATAGAGAGACCAGTGATGATCGAAGGTCCTTAAGAAAAGGTGCTTCGTGGATGAACCATTCCATTGGTTTTTGTGTTGTGGAGGCATGGTGGGCTTGAGGAGAGTACCTGGGAACGGGAAGCACAGATTCATTCTCAGTACCTAGAGTTTTTTTTTGAGATTTGTGTTGTTCTGTTTTTAATTGTTCGTGATGGAATGCATTACATTATTTACTATGAAATATGTGGTTTTCCATATTCTCTGAATGTGTGTGAAAAGTTCTGGCTATGGGGAGGGGAGGACCTGATCCCTAATCAAGATGCATTAAGGTGGATGTGATCAAACCCGTGCGGGTGAGTTATTGCCGCCCAATGAGGATAATATCTTGACATGGACGACGAGACTCCCCAACCCATATGATTGGGAAATTTAACCCTTTTATGTATCCTAGTTTCTTGAGGGATAGGGGTTTCTAGATGATGATGAGGTTTACTCATGAGAGGTATCTTTCGAGGTGGTTGTTCGGACCCTCTCTTTTCTTCTAGTTTGTTTTTGATTCTCGAGGGTGAGAATAGTTTGAGTGTTATCTAATGTAATAGCCCAGACCCTCCTAGCTCATTAAATTGCCAAAATAGGGCTCCACAAAAATAGTGGCACCGTGATGGTGGCACCGTATGGGTGACACCGTGACAGTGGCACCGTTTTCACACCCATCCCTCTGTTTCCTTTTTCCAGTCCCGCTCCCGCAACGTAAATTTTTTATGTAAATTAATTCTTTTTCCCTTTTTAAATCCATTTAAAGCCCATATTTAATTCCTAAAAATCCCGAGAAACCTCCCTGATGGGGGTTATTAAATAACACCTTAATATCATCGCGTGTAACTACCCACCCGCGTAGGAAACTGCGATCCGACATTCCAGGCATTCAAAATTCCATATCTCATAACTATAGGATCTCCTCTTTATACCTCCCGCTGGAGTTTCTTTTTTTTCTAGCATGGATTTTGTTCTTCTCCCTAGTGCGCCCGGATTTCTTCTCTTCCCGTCTCTTGTGGTGTGCCTCTCCTAGAGATTTCTACACCTCTTAGAGTCCACAGAATTCCTCCCCTGCAAGCCGTGCAACCCCTGTTCTTGGCGCGTGGACAAAAAACTTCGATCCTTGATCAACCACCTAGGGATTTTTTACATTGTGTCTCCTTTCTGTGTATCATGTGGGGTATGTACGCTATTTTTCCTATATGGATTGATTAAACCAATATTAATGAATATAATGAAAAAACCGTTAAAGAATGAAGGGTGGTGTGATCGATTTTCTGTTGTACTCTTTTATGTTGATATGTGATGGGAATTGTGGGGGCCTATGCTCACTGAAAATCATGGCTATTGGTGGTCTTTCCTTGAACATTAATGAACCATGACTTCTATGAAGATTAAATGACTTAACATGGAAATTGGTTAAACACTTAAACGTGGCTGGTTAAATGGATTCCCAGTGAACATCAACCCTTGTGTGGTACCCCCGGTTAATGAACAGAAAAAAGAAACAACAAAATTATGTGCTTGAACCTGGAAGATTTTCTAGTCTGTTTTGGTAGTGGGTGTGTTTTACTTCTAGATTCTTATGGGGGGAAAGTGGTTGAGGATGGGATCCTCCATTGTGGTATGGCTGTTGATTGTGAATTTGAAGCTGTGTGGTTGCTCTGCTGTTACACGAACTCGGGTGGGATCCTCTATTGTTGAGAAATCATTGGTTTCTAGTTTTGGGAACATGGGGCTATTTCTCGGGGGGTTTTTTGTTTCCAGTACATAGAGGGATCTCAATTATCCATTTTTTAAGGTTTTCTTTTGTTCCAGTACTTTGAGGGATCTCACTAATCCATTTTTTGTTTTATCTTTACAAGAGAACCGATTGTGAATGCTTAAATTTGTGTTTGGTTGTATCTCCTTTCCTAGATTTTGGTTATGACTGTTAGTTTCCCATTAGTGTAGTACTTTACTTAAATGGGATCACTTGAACATGAATCTAAGAATGGGTTAAATGGGGAATTGTTTTTGGGAATGAGTTGTGACTTGGTCATGGGTGTTGTGGCTTCTTTTATGAATGAATAGTAACAACAGTGTTGTTCTTAGGTTGGATTGGGGAACCCTAGGGTGGGATGAGTGCTTGTTAACAATATGTATATCATTAGTTTCTATGTTTCTTATTCACACCCACCTATGTTGAGCACATTTGTGCCGAACACACCCATTTCATGGGGGAGGGTGTCTTTTCCAACACTCTTATGAGTGGCTGGTTATTAGCACATTCTCTACTCCCTTTCTCGAATATCACAAGACTCTTTGGGAAGGCTTTGATGGACTGAAGTCCATTATTAACAAAAGAATCATCGGGAAGGGTAGTGTGGTGGTTGGCCGAGGTGATTCCGGGCAGGTTGTTTCTCAAGTTTCTTCGAGATGTGGCCCAGGTGTCTTCGGGCGTGGCTGGGGATTTTCTAGCCTAGGTGATTGCAGGCACGGTTAATTGTAGTTGTTGTGGCCCAGGTGTTTACAGGCGGGATGGTGGTTATTGCCCAGGTGTTTGTGGGCGGGATGTGTGGTTGTGTCTCAGGTGTGTGTGGGAGGGTGTGGCATTAGTGTTGCGGTGAGAATGGATTGATCGGTCCGATTCATAAGATGTCTTCAATAACCAGTGGGAAAGTAGCACATGGTACCCAAATATCGATGTGCTATTACTATATTTTACTAGACATCCGTTATTTGGGGACTGTGCCTTGGTGAGGTTTGGGTGGATAGTTTTCCTTGCGAGGTGCTTTGGTTCTCTCCTTTTTCATGAGGCATTAGGATGCCTCCTCACTTGTGCACGAGAGCCTTTGGTTTTCCCTACTTATTATACTTGTATGCTCACCCTACATATATAAAACTGCTTTCAGGTATCTAGGAGGCCATCAAGGATCGTCTAGGGTCGTACTACCTTAGACGTTGGGACAGTAGAAGTTTCTATTTTTCTTTCTTTGGTACTTAACCTTTGTTGTCTCCTTGAAAAGTTGTATCATTTACTTTTGGAAAATGCATCTGGGAATTGTTTGTTTTTGGATTTACAGGTACTTTCAGTTTGGTGTTGTGGGATTTACTATCTTATCTCATGATCCTATTAAAGAAAAAGGGTAATACCTTCCATCTGGTGGGTGATTTTATACCCTTGGTTCTAGTTTCCACTCTGGGATATATTGAAGGCGGGTCTCGGGATTCATTATCTCTCCTTCAACTTGAAGAAGGAAGGGTCTGGAAATCTGTTGTCCCTTCCGTCATCATAGTGAAGGTAGGTCGTGACAATATTATAATATAATTATTATATTAATTTCATTTATCTAAATTATTTTTACTAATACCATACTTTCTATGTTCTATGTATATCATGATTGAGTCATGTCACTTTTAGGGGGTCGTAGTCCACAATTTCTCAAATGAAATTATAGTATTTACACATTATGGAAATCATAAAGGTAAGATGTAATAAAAAAGATGAAAATAGGAAATAAAAATATAATATATTTCATGTATAAATACTTGTCCATCAATATGGTCCTAATGAGTGGTGGTAGGAAAAAATTGAATAATCATCATTTCGTGATGCAGTAGTTCATCGTACACAGGAACAATATGTTTGTAACCAATAGATGGTCGTTTGAGTGATAGTAGTTCATATTGATCTCAGCAAAATGTTATATCTAGGATTATTTTTTTGTTATGTAATCATAGAATAAGAATAAAATTGGGAGTGAAGAAGAAAAATAAAGTAAATTAACTTGAGAGAAGTCGCTACCTCTAAATCGGGTAACTTCTTTTGATTTTAGTCTAAAGGATTTCTTGAATTATCTTATAACCAAGGTAATTCTTATAAGAGAAAATGAGGAATGTTGGGATATTATTTTATTAGAATATGTTTGAGTCAAGGGTCTTGAGATGTGTTAGTAATTGGGTAGAGGTGGTGTCCTTTTATTAGAGGGAGGGAGGTCACTTTTGGAATGTTCTGAAACATTATTTTATTATAGAATAATTTTAGAATTATAATAGTTCAAAAGTGATATATTTCTAGATTAAGATGTGTATGGTACAAAATCCATTAAAAAAATATGATTTGGAAAAATTTAGATAACAAAATGTAACTTATCTTTTAGCTTCAAACCTTACTTAAAAACATTAACTCTTACCATGTCTTCTGGTATTTTATTTATATTTGGTTACTATAGTTAAAATAAAATGTGAAGTGAGAAACACATGTATATTTAATGTAATTTTTACCATTTTATAACACATATGGCGAAATATTAGAATTTTAGGACAATTATATCATTTAATAAAATAGTTTTTGTTTAAAAAATTCATATATGTCTATTTTGACAGTATTTTTTAATTGATTGGTGTTAAATTCATAAAAAACATTTACTATGAAAAAATGCATTAAATAGTCCCTAATATTTCTATTTCATAATGAAAATTCTTGGATTGTATTAAAATGTTCAAATTGAATTTATTTTATGCTTTATAATATCATTTATTTGAATCATTCTTTAATAAGGTAATCATTTCATCATTATTGGGTCATACAAAATTTATTTTATTTCGTTTCTAACAATTATAACTAAAATAAAATTATTTAGTACATATTTTTAGATTTTTAATTACTATTTATAGAGATATAAATCAGTTATATAAACCCGTATTAAAATTTTTATAGTAAAAGATACATATTTTTGTAATATTTCCCTTTTCATTGAATTAAATATTTCAAAATGTCACTATCATGCCCAGGTGGATCAATGGGGTCCTTAAACGAACCCATGGATTTCAATGGTTGGAAAAATATCATACAGTAGGATTAAGACACGTTTTATGGTAGTTTTATTTTATGACAATATTATTTTTACCCTTTTTACCAGTTTTACCCTTTAACTAAGGTAAATATAAATAATAACTAATCCAACTATTCAAAATTTTCAAAATTAAAAGTTAAATATTTAAAAAATTTGGACCTTATGATTTGAAATATGGAATCCTTTTTTCCAAAATCAAAATATAGAATTGGATGAAATTAATTTGAAATTAATTCCTGTTGTCAAAATGAAAAAGTGGGTTTTCAATAAATAAATACTTTTGAAGGATTAACATGTGTTTATCTCTAATTTCAATGTTAAATTAATCCTAATAAAAAAATATAGAATAATTGAAAAAAATCCATTTATACTTTAAAATAATTAAGTAATATTATTTAACCATATATATTATATCGAGTGGAAAAGTTGTTTTCAATTAAAATGTTATTTTTACGATTCTTGAAAACATGATAGTTTGTAGAATAATATGAAAATTTCATCCAAAGTACATTTTGATGTCATTATTGTAAAGGAGAAGTTTATTTCATCAAATAGAATATATAAAGGTGTCAAAAGCTAAATTTTAAATGTGTTCTCCATCAAAAGGTTGAAATACCGTGTTTTATGGAAAATACATCTTTTTAAAAAAAGTGAGCCTGCACTAATAGGATATCAAGAAAATATATAATATTAATTTAAAACGTTACATTGAATATATAATACATATTTTATAGTAAATTAAAATCCATAAATAGTGATATGATTTTCTAAAAACAATTTTTTTAGATATGTTTTTATAAGAACACATCCTTTATATTCAGTTATTTTTTTATTTCTAATAAATTTTTGAACCAATTCATCATTATATAAACATTTATAAACCATATTTTTTAAAATTCAGTTCATACTATCCATTCCCACCATTCCAACAAATAGGTTATAACTGTAACATTTGAATATTAAAATATAGTTTTTTGTTTAATCTTGATGTAGTGTATCATGTATACTATTGAAAATAGTTTTTCTTTATTAAGACATAGGGTGTTACATAATGTTAACCGAAAATTGAATGTTAAAATATTTACAAGAATTTTATTTCCTGTATAACCTCTAAAACAAATAAAAACATTTTTAAACATTTTATTCCTAAACACATATATTTCCTTATTTTTTACATTTTGGTTATTAATTAATTAAGGTAGCTTTCATACCAAATTAATAAATCCATTAAGACAAAATAAATGTGAGAATTATAATAATTTTAAAACAAATTTTTTATAAATATTTTATCCTATTTAAAAAATTAAATTTCCACGTGTGTCTCAAATTATTGTTTACTAAAGCGCGTGTAACACAAAAAACAAGACTTTAACACTAACTATGCCAATATTTTTTTTTACTATTTAGGGGTAAATAAGTTAACTATCAAAAATTATGCTATTAATAGAACTCATTTTAAATGAAAATTTTAATATAATTTATTTTTTATAAATATTATTATATATATTAAATATTAAATTTGAATATATTAAGTCAACATATTTTTTAATAGGATATATTAATATAAAAAATTATTTTTGGTAATATAATTCATTAAATTTAGTTCTCTTTTAATATTTTTAGTGTCATTTACTTTAATTAATTATCAACTAAATGACAAATACTTTAGAAATTATTATGAGTTTTAATTAATTATTTCATATCAAAAAATTAGAGAAAAATTTAAATGATCAAAAACTAATATTTTATTAAAAATATTATATATGAAATAATAAATGTTGGTTTTTCCTATGCAATGGATTTATAGAAATTTAAATAAAAACGGGGTTTCTTTTTTTTCATTTTTTACATAACTTCTTATATTGATCAATTTCGTGGAATAGGGTTTAAAATCATATAAAAATCTGTTATAAGGCCTTATTGATTGAAATAATCAAATGCGATGGTTTTTGGAATTGTTTATAGGTAATCTATCCCAAATGATTAATAATTAACACCTTAATGATTGCTTTTTTGCCTTAATCTTTGTAATTGAATTTAACTATTTTCATCAAAAACAATTCTAAATACATATATTTCTATTATTATAAATTATAAATTAATAATTTTTAAAATATTTTACATATTTTTCTAAACTAAATTCACAAAATTGTAAAATTAAATTTAATATTAGTCTTGTAGATGTAGTGAGGTAAAAAGTATTTAAGTAATGTTTTATTAAGAAAACGATGGTTCAATATTTTGTAAATTACATATAATGATAATTTTATGATAATATTTCATCCATTACATATATATAATCTAGAAATTTTATTTGAAAATTATGAAATTATGTTATATTTTAATTAATTGAATAAGAATTCATAATGAATTGTATATTAGTGTTTAGAAAAAAAAGTTTTTAAGTACCAAACTGATCATACACTAAATGGAAATGTAAATGTTATTCAAAAATAATTAAGAGGATTAATTATAAATAAATCATAAAAAGGTTACTTGAAAAATTATTAAAAAAATATTTTCAGTTTTTAATTAATAAAATTATTAAAAAGAATATATTTTTTACAATAATAATTATTTATTAATATTCACCAATATATCAAAACTTTTGGAAAAATATAAATACACTAACAAACATAATTTTTTTTCCCTTAATGAAATCCATTTTATGAATTAATTATCCTAAATAGTCCCAATATATATTTTAATATTTTTTTCAAGAAAATCCAATATTTCATTTTTGATGAAAACAAATTTTTCAATCAGAAAATCTCTTTAAAAATATTTAATTTATTACTACCTAAACGTTTCTAAAATATTTATATTAAGTGGGGTATATATATATCATAATGTAGTTAATAATATACATAACCACAAATTTAATAGCTAGATCATAATGATAATATATAAAATGTGTTATTTATCTTCGTTATTTCGTATTGAATACACCATAGATCATAAAACTCTAGGTATTTCATATAATTAAATCTACATTGATTATTTCATGTAATAAAGGATAAAATAAATGTTTCATTCCCTTATTAAATCATATATTATTTTCTTCTTTTTATTTCTCAGTGTTTAACATGATGTCCTTACATGGCTTATAATTTTAATAATGGACTGATTTTAAATAATCATTTTACATATAATTTTTTTTACAAAAAACATATTATTTAGCTACCCTTCTTGGGAAAATTTCAACATCATTAAAACTAGATCAATATTATTTTTTAACATTTTAAAATAAAAAAAATTGATCTATATTTTCAACATATCGTTTAGAATCATATATTTCAATTATATTTTCATTATCATAATAATACTTAATCTATGCATTATCCATTGATGTAATATATATTGTTTTCCATGTAAATAATTTTCAATATGTTGATTTAAAAACATTTTAATCATATTCTTCTCAATTAACCTCCTTATTTTGTTCATCCCTTTTATAAAAAAACATATTTCATATATTTAAAATCTTAACATGAAAAATAATTAATTTGAAAAAATCTCAATGTTATGTTATTAATTTTTTAATTTAATTTAAAAACAACTCATTATTACCAAAAAATTATTGTTTTTTCATATATATTATTCTGCATATTTGGATAAATTATTTTTTATATCATTTAGTTTATGTTTTTTATTTCATTGATTCAAATATTTTTTTTATTTTAACTATTGTTTTAAATAATGGATTTACTCCTCAAGTTATTTGAATTGAAAATATTATTTAAATAATCCTGTACATGTTAATTAAATTATTTATATTCTACGATGGGACTGTAAAATCAATCTTATTATGTTGAAATCCCAATAAGTACTCGAAAATTATATAATCCTCCATATTTCCCTATGGCCTATAATGTTTCTAAACATATTAATGAATCTTATAAAATATATTAATTTACTAACCATTTCCTATATTTATGTAATAATATTCCCTATAATTTTCATTTTTTATTTTACAATATATTGTCCTTCAAAAATATTCACATGTGTCTCCTTAATGAATTCATTCTATGGGAATCGTTCTAATATTATCATCATATCATTTGTTTCATTTTAAATAATTTTTGGTTTATATGAATTTATCATGTGTTCCTTTTTATGAGGTCAAAAAATAAAAAATTTAATATCATGAACATCCATAAAACTTGATTAAAAGGAACGTTTTCATTCTATTCTTCTACAAATAGATAATTTTCCCAATAATAATAAGAATTTATATATTATCAAAAAAAATTATATTATCCATGATTCATGAAAATGAATAGTTAATATATTATTGAATACAATATTGTAATATATGTGTTTTTTAAAAATCATATAACTAAATATGAAACATAAATTAATATAATATCACAACATTTAAACATAAAATATACCACATCACATGTTCCAAATGAAGTATTTGATACCAATTTTTCTTCCTTAAGATAGAAGATTTGTAAATCTATATAGTAGAATTTTTTACTTATTTTTTTATATATTCATTTTTTCCATAAAGAACATTTATACTAGTTATAGAGATATAATTGTTATTCATCCTAGACAACATACACGTACTATATAAGGTACAAAAAATATGGAAAGGAAAACAATGTTGCTATAATATTCATCCCTCATTTTGAAATACTAAATCACTAATATATAATGTAATGTATAAAAAATGTATCAACTAAATATATTTTCATGACCCACCATCGTAAAGATGAGGGAGTGGACAACATAGTATCATTACCTTACTTCTTCATGATGGAGTGATAATGAACCCGGGTCCCTCCTTCAATATACCTTAGAGTGGCAACATGAACTAAGAGTATAAAATCTCAATGAATATTGAAGGCCTTAAAATATTAAATGAAAACATGATTGTGTGATAAGATGGTAAAAATCCCAAACAACACCAATAATTTATATAAAGGAAATCAACAACAAACCCATGAATGATTAAAATTTAATCTGTTAAAAAACTACAACCAAAGCACCAAGGCACATACCAAAAGAAACAGACTATGCTGCATCATAAAAACTATTACGATGACTGAGATAATATGGTCCAGTAACATCCTCAAATTCCTCTTGGAAGCCTAAAAATAGTTTTATATTGTTGGGTGAGTATAAATTTATTCATAGTAGAAAAACTAAAACCACACATCCCCAAGTGATGGGAACATTCTAATTCTCCTGTTATAAAACAATTGAACCGCATAGAACCTACATAGGTGTACTTACTAGCCTAGTCGTACTATAGAAGAAACCAAATAATGAAAGTCAAGTGAAGTTGTAGTATAATCACATCGACATTTGGGTACACCCACCACTTTCCCACTGGTGCGTTTCACATTCATAATGGTTAACAACTTGACACTACCACTCTTCCAAAATACAATCCCACTACTGCACCTGTCTGCACACACCTTGGCCACAAACCCCACATATCCTACCCACAGACACCTGGGTCACAACAACCACACCACTCAACTGAAAACACATGGTCCTCATTCTGAAAACACATAAGAAACAATCCTGGCCGAAAAATACCAAGTCCTCTCACCCACACCACAACCTAACAGAAATATCATGGGATATAGTAATCCTCAATCCATTACAGGCTTATTAAATATTATTGACTGATAAGAACCCATAATATGGAGTGAGGAAGAATGTAGGTAACCGTCCATCCATCCTCCCATAGGGATGTTGGGAGAGACACCCCCCCCCATGAAATGGGGTTGTTTAGAACATGGTGATAAATAATGGTGGGTTGCTTATAGAAATCAGAATGAACTTTAATTTTTATATATTGATAAGAAAATAGTCAACCCAGCCTATGAGTTTAAAACATTCAACCATCCCACAAAAACCAACATTGTTGTTACCCTTGTATGCACAACCACACAAACAACCACAATAAAACACAAGACTAACTCCTTTTCATTTAACCACTTTCTATTCATTAATTAATGGGTAAACTTTTATTTATTCGAAAACTACCTATGGAAAATACCATGAACAACATATGAATACATTTTCTGAAATATAAAATCTAGTAAACACTACCAAGGAAATAAATGATCTAGGGATCAAGGTAAGGAAATCCATTATAATAATCATTTAAAAAACAGTAAAGAACAACCAGCCTAAAGTAACACTTCACACCCCCTTCTTCCTTGACACTCGTTCAACCACTTCCAATTGTAATTATTCAATGTTATCCCACCCAATAATCATTTCCCAACAAGATCTGATTACCCTATTTCACAACACCACACCCAAAACACCCATAAACATGAATTCATGACACAACCCAGTCATTTACCCTCATTACCCAACCAATATCCCAAAGTAGTCCCACTACAATACAAGCTTTATTGCCACAACATAATCCAATGACAGTCCAAGTGAATACATGTTTATCCATTCCACCACCAATAAATCTCTCAACCTAAGATTCATTCACACGTTTTTTAAAACCACATACAAAAACCCCACAACAAAACACCACAAAACAACAACCCCAATGAACAAACCTACCCTCTCCCATTCATAGTACCAACCCCTCTATCCACCCCCATATCCTAACAAGGATACCAATAGAATAATCACATAACCCTAATGAAGTACAAGACCCAATTGAACCAAACACACAACCACACTATTAATCCAAACTTATTGTTATTTCTCAATAGGGATTCTTTAATATCACATTAAATAACATGGGTGATCCTAGAATAAGTTTGATTTTGTGTAATCCATTTATTTAACCAAATAAAGATTATTAAATATATTTCATATTACATCAATTTGACAAAGATTCTCTAAAAAAATATACCATCACTTTTTTTTCCAGAAAAGACCGCTTACAATCTAGATTTTCAAAAGGTATTCAGCCAGAAAAACCATAGAAAGAAACAAAGTTAGTAGATAAAAAAATGATCAATATCAACCATATTAAATTTCCTACTTGTTATCTTTTTAATTGTAATTTTACTATCGTTATTTATTTCATGATTATGAAAATAATTCATACATTCATTCTAATGAATCATTAGTACGCCCACCACCCCGGATGATACACAAATAAAAGATAGCTAAAAAAATCAACATGAAACAATAGGCTACCGAAACTCTCTGTGAAAAAATATGGGATCACATGAGTAGTAGGAAACTCCATGAAAACTGAGCATGTGGGGCTCTAGCATAGGAGCCTAACTCATCTAGAGAGGATGGATTTACTTTCATCAAGTGAAATGAGAATACAGGACCTCAGCTTTTAGAAAAATCCAGATCTTATAACAACAAAAGGAAGTAGTTCCAAAGGACCATAACCTATGATTTGGGTCGTGGTCTCATGGTATGATTATCTCAATGTCCACAGAGCACAAAAATATAAATGATAAAATAAATATCATTCAAAACTCCCTATAAACGCATAAAAAGGCTTTAAAATCAGTTTATTCAAATAAAACATTACGGTGGAGAAACTAAAAAAAATTGAAATTTGGAAATTTGGAAATTTTTAAAATAGTGGGATGTCATTTCGATTTGACAACATCATGGTTCCACAATTATTTTTCAATTGTTACAATGCCACTATTTTGGTGTGCCACTACCACAGTGCCACATGTTCAGTTCCACCATTATGTCACTACCGTTACGGTGCCACCATTTTGGTGGGCCATAATTTCAGGGCCTCCGTTACAGTTCCACGGTTTCGGTTCCACCATTATAGTGTCAGTGTTTTTTTCAAAACATATTGGTAAAACCATTTGGTGACATTATATTTTTGTAAAACACCCAAAACAAAACACTACAACCCCCATGAAGAACACAAGCACTGTATTTTTACAATGGAATGGCCTGGGGAATTATGGGTCATTAAATTAGATACACATCAAACTATTATCTTTCTCGAGAATATAAAACCAAACTCTAAAAAAGGAGGTTTGAACATCTACCCAGTAAGATACCTCCTAGTGAAAAACAAACCTATGTTGTTTGAAAACTACAGTGGAAAAACCCAACATCTAAGAACAACTCCATGACATCTATATATCAAAAAAGTATACAAACACTAAGAACCCCTGAACTGACATATGTATTATGAAATTAAATCATCCATTTAGAGATACTTTTTCTTATGGGTGACAACAAATCTCCCACATGTGTTTAGTCACGTCAAGATTAATGGGTCTCAAATAGGGATTTGATCATCATCTTTCTATATGTCGAGACGTTTCACAAAAAACTAAGAACAAGGGAACAATACATTTAATAACAAACAATGCCTAGAATTACATAATAAAAAGAAGAAAAAAAACAAGAGAAAAACAAAGAACATCTATCTGTACTTGAATCAAATCTGTGCCTCCCACTCTGATGTACTCTTTTCGAGGCTATAACGCCTCAATAGCATGAAAACCAAATGAATGGTCTGTCGAAGAAGCCCATTTTCCTCACGATCCTAAATTATTATTGGTTTCTCCATAGACATCACATCATCCTCGATATCATAATATCAACATTAAATGGAAGGTGAGTCATCAAATAAATACTAGAGGATATGAGAGACATGAAAGAAACCATGGATCCTCTCCAACTACAGTGGCAGTGCCAGCTGATATGCCACCATACCAACTCATCCCAAATAATCGAAAGGTCTAGTGACACTCGTAAAATTCTTGTTCTCTCTTCCAAACAATCGATTCCCATGTAAAGGGGGTAACCTTCAAGAATACATGGTCCCCAACCTCTAACTCTAATGGCCACCTCCTATGATCATCATAAGACATTTTTCAGTCCTCTATGACCTTTATCCTATCATGAATGAATTGAATCTTGTTTTTCTTACTATGCACCATGTCTGTAGAAAAAGTAGATACCTCATTGGCATGAAAAGTTTCATCCCAAAGCTCTTATACCCCTCTTATGTCGGCCACCTCCCTAACCATGCCATGGTTGAGGTCTATGAGGAGACTCATGATGTCAACCTCCAATATCAATATCTACCCTCGATGGAGAATGAGCCCAATTACCCTACTATTAGAATGGTCTATGAAAAAATTAATGCTTCTGAGGTGGGTGCTAAACCTACCCATCCCCAACATATTGACCTCAAACTGGGCACTAACTCTAAATATGTACACTGCCTCCAGAGATAATGAAACTAGGTTCCAGGCCCATGCAGAATGGGAGAGGACCATGAGATCATAACTGGAAATATTGACGCCTACTTCTACATGGCCAAAACATGGAAGCACCTGACACCGAAGACCTACTACTAACTGCCTTCCCCTTCAGTGAAAATGTTTGTATCCCATCTCATGGTACACATCCCAGTGATATTATCTTCTCCACTACTTCATCCTTCTTTTGGTCATCGATTTATATTGGTAGGGTAAAGGCAATGAATACATACTAAACAGGAAGTCTAAGTTCCTATACCAATTGTCTCGCCAGTGACTATTCATATGGATAGATATTTGGAGTAAAACACATAAGATCCACAAACTTGATCCCCATTTCCCACACTGACATTCTCCCCTACTAGAGGGAGAGAAACTCTTGCCTCTTCTGATCAGTCGTCATTGCGAAAATAAACTCTACCCAAAACTCTTTCTCAATGTAATCCAATGAGTCATAAGACTCCTTCCTCTATCCAAGGTATTGGTCCAGCACCGAAACAACTCTCCTCACATATTGAACACTACCATAGGAACCCATTACACTCTTAGATAACAGATTAATGTAATGTTGATAGTCACCTCCTCAAGAAAACCCTCTGTCTCTTTGTCTGAAATGGTGGCTTCTTACTACCTCAGGGTATGCTGCTATAAAGCCTGAAGGGTATTTTTTCACAAGTCATCATCCACCTCTCTATCAAACATCGTCTGATCAACCATGTTATCCTTATGGTCCTCATCTACTCATACCACATGTGGGAGACATCTGGGTGCCATAGCTGAAAAGATGAAAAAAAGATCTCATATTCACGACCAGTATGGAATTTTTTTAAGATTTATTTAAACCATTTATTTATTTTAAATTCCCAAAAAACCTATGTATCACAAAAATAGAAGTCATTATGATGCATGAAAATATTCAAGGGTCTCTTCCCTATAATCAATGAACCATCACTTGGTCGTTCAGTAGGTCCAGAGTCTATGAATCTGATCCTAGGAAGGACCAAAAATTAAATGTCTTATTTGGTCTTTACTGGCCTATTTAACACAACATGATTTCCTGACACTGTGGCTATACAATCCGATGTGATCCTCACAGGTCCTAAACTGATACTTCATCTCATATCTCAACCACCACTTCTAATACCATTCTAACATAACACACCTTCTTCTAGGTGAAGGAAGGGACAAAAAAGTATCATACCCTTCCTTTGTTAAGATGAAGGATAGATAATGACCCCCCCCCACCCAGAGTCCAACATTCAATGGGACTCAGAGTTATGACTAGAACCAACGGTATAGAATATCACATTTTTTGGAATCCATTTACCTTTATAATGAAAACATGACCAGAAGGTATGATGGTAAAAATCACAAGAAACCTCAAAAATTTATATAAAAGAAACCAAAATCCACCCCATGGCTGATTTTATTGTAAACTATCACAAAAGTACACCAAAATAACCAAAACATGTACCTAATGAAAGAGACTAAGAGTCCACACAACAAATTTCACAACAACCAAGCTAGGGAGGTCAAACACGTTCCTCAATATCCTCTAATAAACCTCATAATATTAATATATTGTAGGCTGAGTATAAAAGTATAATCAATATGAAAACTAAATCCACCCATGAACAAGTGGGGGGAATAATATAATGCCCCTGTGATAGAATAGTAGAACCTCATAGAACCTAGAAAGGAGTAATAACTAACCTTGCCTCACCAAGGCACACTCACAAAATAATGCTAGTCATGAAATTTTGTAGTATAAACACATCGGCAGTATGGTACCCCTCACCACTACCTCAATGGTTTGATACTCATTCATAATGTCTAACATCTTGACGATACCACTCTTCCAAAATGAAGTCCCACTACCAAGACTGCCTACACACACATGGGCCACATGCCATAAATATCTCTCACATAGACACCTGGGTCACAACAACCACACCTCTCACCCGAAAACACATGGGCCTCATCCTGAAGACACCTGCTAAACAAACCTTGTCTGCAAACACCTAAGCCTCTCACCCACACTGCAAACATTTTTAAGGATCTATGGTTATAGTAAAACTCAAGCTGTTATAGCCTTCTTGGATATACTCAAGCAGTTAGAAACCAAAATATGGTGAGAGGAAGAATGATAGTAACTAATTATCCATCATATAACTATGTTGTTGGTATAGTCACCTTTACACATGAAATTGGGGTGTTTGGAAAATAGATCTCAACAAGGGTGGGGTGATTATAAAAATCGAAAGGAACTAATATTTATACATATAGGTTACAAAATATTCATCCCAATGAGCTTCAAAAAAACATCTAACCCACAAAAACCACCATTGATGCTACCCCTATATGCACAACCACCCAACAATCTACAATAAAACCAAAGCCTAACTATTTTTCATTTTATCACTTTTAATTAATTAAATAACGGTTCCCCTTTATTTATTTGATCACTACCCAGGGAAAATACCATTTACTACATCTATAACCATTTTTAGAAGGCTAAAAGACACTAAAAACTACCAAGGAAAGCATGTATTTTGGGACCAAGGTAATGAAATCGAGTTTATCACCCATTTATAAAAAAACAAGTAGCCCCTCTACACACCCCCTTCTTCCTAGAAACATGCTCAAACACTTCTAACTATCATTCTAAAAAGTAATCCCACTAAATAATCCTCTCTCAATAAGAACTGGTAGCCCCGCGGAACAACGCCACACCCAGAACAACCATAAACACGAATTCACGACACAACCTAGTCTTATAGCCTTGCAACCTAACAAATACCCAGAAGCAGTCCCACTAAAAAAATGTTATACAGCGACAACCTAAACCAAAGGCAGTCCAACTGGTAACATGATTATCCATTCCAAAATAAATCAATCACTCATCCTATGATTCTATCACACCACTTGTACCACCCGATGATCAAATCCCATAAAAAAATGCAACCAAACAGCAGCGCCGTTTCACAAACATACCCTTCCCCATTCAGAGGACCAACCCCTCTATCCACCCTTGTACCCGTAATAGGTTTACAAACAACAACTTCACACCACCACCAAAAATTACAAGACCTAACCAAACACAGAACACATCCACACCATAAGAAAAGCATATATAGATTTATCAATATGGATTCATTAATTCCAATATAAATAATAGAGGTTATCATAGAACATTTTTGATCATGATGGATACATTTATTTAATCAGGTACACATGATAAAGTTTTTTTCATATTACAGTAATTTTACAAATCATCACAAAAAAACAGATCATCACTAGTGTGCAAGTAAAGATCACCAATAATAATAATTTTCACAATGTATACAACCACAACAAACTATATAATGAAAAAATGGTTGCAGATGAAATAGATGATCAACATTGGCCATCTTCAATTCCGTACCTGTTATATTTTAATTAGCACATCCCTACCATTATTTATTTCTCATTTAAGAAAATTATTTACTCATTATTCACAATGAATCATTAGTACCGCCACACCGCATGATTCATAAAAAAGGGAGCTAGATAAATCACTACCTAAAACAAAAGGTGACCAAAACACTCTTTCTTCCAAAACTAGGGATCACATGAGTAATAATAATCTGCAAAAAAATTGTGTAGGAGGGGGCTCTAGCACAAGAACATGACTCGTCTAGAGATAATGTCTTTTGGCCCACTAAGAGAAAAGAGAATAGAGGAGCTCATCCTTTAGAAAAACCCATATCCTATGCCAATGGAAGGAAATGTTTCAAAAAGACATTAACATGGGATTATGGTCAAGATCACACACTTTGAATATCTCGAAGTCCTCGGATCACATGGATATAAATGATATATTTAATATCCATTGAAACACCCTTAAAAACACCCAAAAAAGGCTTTAAACTCTTGTAATGTCAAATAAAATGTAAGATGCACAAAACTAGAAAAACATGGGAAATTATATATTTGGAAAAGGGTGAGAAACAATTTTAGTTTTTAAACATTAAGATGCCACCTTTTTGGGGTTCCGCCAACAATGTTACACCATTACGGTGTTCCACCATCACTTTTCCACCATTACGGTGCCACCGCTAAAGAGAAACAATTTTGGTGTGCCACCGTCATAGTGTCACTGTTACAGTGACATTGTTTTAGTACCGCCATTTTAGTGTGCCACCATTTTGGTGCCATCTTTATGGTGCAACCATTTTAGTTCCACAGTTTCAGTGCCGTCATTTTGGTGAAACCATTTTTGTGAAACAGTTTGGCTAAAAGAAATTTTTTAAAAAATCCCATATCAAAACACTTCAACCCCCAATAACACTATAAGTACTAGATTTTCACAAAGTAATGACATGGTGAAATACGGGTCATTAAATTTATAAATTAGACAATGATTTATTTAATATTTCTCATAAAGACATTAAAATTTAATATAGCTAGTTTATAAAATAGACAATTATATATTATCTAAATAACTATTTTATTCTCTAATAGTATTTTATGACCAAATTTGACAATGCATATGAATTTTCTTTATTTTTTGAAATTTTAATAAAATTATCTACAAATTCTCTTGGAAGGAATTAATTAAGAGTTATGAATTAAAATTATAATAATATTTTTTTTCTCTTTAATACAATTATTGGACCTAAATTATTTTGAATTAATTAGAATCTCAATTTTTGATATTCTATTTTAGTTGAGAGTTCATAATTATTTTTCAAAATTTAGTTATGGAAGATATCCTAAGACTCTCTCATGTTCTTTAGAGAGTCTCACCTATTACTGAGTTCTAATATAATTTTATTCCATGTAATTATATATCCAATATTATAGAGATAATATATTTTATAATCCCGGAAATATTGGATATTGTTTAATTAAAAATATCAAAAATTATACCCAAATTTCATTTTAATTATTTTTCAATCACAGGAATAAAATCCAACAAAATTTAATGTTTTTTAATATATAATGTCCCCACAAATTCTTAATATATCAACATCTAATTAAATTGTTTATTAATTAAAATAATAAGAAAATATATTTTTATAAACCCTCTAACAAACAATATATATATTTAGTATAGTTGAAGATTATATAATTAATAAACAAAATTAATCTATAAATAATATCACATTTAAACCCATTAAAATTATTTATTTACTATTAGGAATCAACATTTTAACACCTACACAATGTATTAAAATATCATTTAAAAACCCCACTATAATTTTTCACCACATATATAATTTTTTATTTATTTATTATGGAAGATCCTTTATCCCCCACTAAATGGATCATATCTTCTAATTCATTATTTTACATCATCAATAAATATTTTTTTATAATCTATAATTTCTGTAACACATACATATCAAGTTGAAATGAGGTATTCTATACGGAAATAATATATTAAATCCTATAAAACATTATTTAAAAATTATTAAATAAGTTTGATGAAATATACAATATCTTGACTGCTTTAAAAATTTCAGCTCACTAAGATGTTTCATTTTCAAATTTCATTTCATATTTAAAAAAGAAATTAAAAACATTATCTCATCCTCACACAATAATTTTTTTCATAGTTACTATGAAATTCAATAATAATTGAAAAAACCCAACTAACATATCATCTATATAGTGTAATTTTAATTTAATTATATTTGTGAAGTCACCATAACTATTCAAGGAGATTTATCATATTGATCATATATGAATAATTAGTTTTTAATAATAATCATTTTTTAGTTAATTTATATGAACCATTATTATAATCTATTAAAATTTTGTTCTCAACTATAGTGTGATTTCCATGTATAAAATTTTCATATATATATATATAATTTAAGTACAACATAAATATCCATATATTTTTTAACAGTCCATGCGTAAAAAAAATTCTTCCTTCAACATAATGAGTGAAACCAAATATATTTTGAAAATAATCAATTATCTCTCAAAACCATTATAATTTTATAGTTTATTTTATATTATTATTAACCAAAAAATATTTCAAATATATTTTTTCTATAATTGAATTATTTAATTAGAATAAAATTTCTTAAATATGTTGAGAAATATTATGTTGAAAATATTGGATGAGATAAAAATAAGTATATATTATCACTTATCTCATAGTATGTCAAAATTAAATCTTATACATGAAAAAAATAATAGTGGTGTTATAGAAATTTTAATGTTTATGTATTTACCCATATTAATTGATAAAGTGTTTATTTCATTTAATAAATCTACATATCACTATAATGATCAAATTTATTCTAGTGGTTCCATTTTGATACATTGAGGTATTCAAGATTTTCTAATTTAAAGTACTATTCCCAAAAACTCAGATATATATAATAAAATTTTAAAATAGTTTCAAATTCAGTAGAATATAAATCACATATTCTTTCTTGGTGGTCTCGGCCACCAACATTGGTCGGATCATCACATACACTATGATATCAATACAAAAACTTGTGATATTAATTATAACATATACTATTATCTAATTTCAACCATTTAAATTATAATATGGTAGATTATTTTATGAAGAATAATAATGGAATATTATTAGACTAAGATATAAATATTTACCTTGTGCATCATCGCAACATATAATACAATACTAGGGTTTCCCACTACATGTTACAATTTTTTTGGGGATGAAATGACTGAAATAGATGTTGTTGTATCCTGAACACTACATGAGATATTGAAACTAAAAATAAAAAAAAACCAACAGATTGATAAAACAATGTGACCAATCCATCACTATGGAGTTGAGTAATATTATGCTTATATTGGTACTAAAATATCTGTATTATTAACTACTAAAAATAGTTTGTAAATTAATTTATTTAATTATCATATAAATTATTCAGAATAATTTTTAGAATACCTTTTATTATTACAATATATATCCTAAAATTTTTATTTATATGATATCTTACATCCACATTAGGATTTTCAATACCTATCTCAACCTACATATGGCTAGATATAAAATGATAAAATATTTAACTGAATATAATATTTTAATAAAATGAATAATAATCCTTTTCACGTAGTGTGGAAAATAATATCAATAAGGATAATGTGAAAAACATAACAAAAAAAATCCTATAATGATTTTATAACAAATACGTTCACATGGAATATGATATCATACTCCCCATGACAAGGAAATCATGTAGTGATATAACTTATTGAAATATATTTCCAATATTACTAAAATTCAACTCCCCATTTCTTGGACACAATTATATGGTTTTTAAATGTGTGGGTGATAATAACTACTTCTGGGTGAGCCTAATCAGCACCTACATCATTTTTATATACATCAATTTTACTACCACATATTAATCAATAAATTAAAAGGATCTTATATATATATATATATATATATATATTATTTTAGAGAGTGTATCTATATAAAATCAAATTCTAAATTTTTCTATCATCTGTATAAAAATTTTGAACATGTATTTCCAATAAAAAATCATCCTATATAATATTAGATTATTTTCTCTATAATTTTCAATTATAGTTGTATCACATTTCTTATTTCAAACATTTAATTATTTCAATGTCCTGAAATAGATATTCATGGGTGTTTGGTATCTTGATAATATATTGGATAAGTGAATTAACAATATTTATTGAACCAATAGAGGTTCTCACTATTGGTGGATATTTATTATAGATTTTTTTCTTTAAGACACTATTAAATGAATTATGAATTTTATTAATGTTTTTGGAGTATGATTTTAATCATTATTTATAATGTAATGTTCCATATAGTATTTAAAAATATGATTTGAATATTTTTTATTAGAATTTTTCACTCGGGTATTCTGTGCTAGGATTTCATGATATTTTTTAGTTGAATCAAGAATTTATATAAGGATGTTGTTAATAAAATTTTAAATTATTTATTTAGTTGTGGATATTTTAAAAATGAATATGTTTTTATGAAATTTCTAGATGATTTAATAATTTTTTCATTTTAATGAGATCATTTGTGAAATTTAATCCAATAATATTATAATTTTCACTATGTCCAATAAAAATTGATGAATCAAAATTTATCAAAAAAATATTCATTGATTATTTAAATTGATATAATAATATTTTCTTAATTGATTGGATAAATAATGTGATTATACAGAATGTCCCAAACCTTGTTTATTATATTTAAATTTTCATGAAATGATATCATTTTTATTTATATTTTCAAAAAATTAAAAAATACTTTTACAATTTGGATTTTACTTTCATAACACCATAATATTTTAGTGTATGATATTTGGTTGCGCCCAAATTTACCCTATTGGTAAAACCGGTCGTTTAAGTACAAGTAGGGATCGAATCCAAAGGGACCGAAGAAGAAACCTTGAGACACTATGATTTTTTGATGGATTGGCTATGAAGTAGCCAACTTTGAGGTATATTTTAATTAGAGAAATAAAGATATAATTTAAAAATCATATAATAAATATGATGTGAACTAAAAAATTATTGATGGTGGGTTGATCTTAGGTTTTTTCTTAGGGTGTATTGGATGAATTTCTTTTCTTAGAAAATTTCATGTCATTAGTTCAAGACATATCAAAACAGTGAGATAATTCTTCCAAATCATTCACCAATTTAATCCATACACATTTCCAAATCTAATCACCAATTCACTTTGAGGATCACATTAATGATAACTCAAAAGAAATAGATCGTACTGGCACTCAAATTGTGTCATCGTTAAAGTTGGAAAAGATTAGAAAGAATGTAACTCATCAAATGGAAATCCTAAAATAAAAAATAGATTTAAATATTAAGTAAATGAAATAACATTCAATCCCTGACATTTCTACTCCCTTGGATCAACATTTAAGAGGTTATCCCTCCATTGATGCTATTCTACCAATGGAAGAGGGATGTAGACTTATGGGGCATAATTGAAGAAGAAGAAAATTATTAAAAGAACGAACACTCCATCGTTGTGAGATTGAAAGCACAAGTGTTGGTGTGAATAATATCACACCGTGATTAAATGGTATCAACGTGTGAAGAAAAGGAAAATAAAAAGTGAAGAAGAAGAAGAAATTTTATTAAAATAATAAACTTGAAATAAAAACTTACATGGGAAAACATAATGATGCGATTACAAATTGAAAGTAGGAAATTACAATTGAAAGAAATACAATGGATGAAAGAAAAACATGGATTCAAGGAAAAATGTTATATGATAATTCCCTTAACCACCATCTCCTTATATAGGAATATTATGATCCTTGGGTCCACCCCCACAATGAATTCACCCCCTAACAATTAATTGAGTCAAAACAAGGGTGAATAACCAAAAGGAAATTGACGTTTCGAAGTTGACCCGGAAAACTGTCCAGATTCATCCACCATTTTGACGTTCGAATCGTTAATTGATGGAGGCTGAATATTGAGGGTCGTAGAAGAAAAATACTTTCTTCCATGTTTTCTCTATCCGATTTAAACATTTCAGGAAATTTATCTCAACTATTTAGAAGTCATGGTCGAAATGGTGGGATGACTTTATGTGCATTAATGTCGGGTCCACCATTTAAATCTCAGCTTCATATCCCTTTATCATCATGAAAACATCAGAATTAGCTCTGGCCACAGTTGAATAAAACGATCCTCATATTTTTATATTTCTACTGTATATATTTGAGCTTCATTGGGCTTGTTTTGTGAGAATCACATTTTTTTGATGGGCCTTAGGCCCGTTATGATTTCTCCAGAAAATTTATGCATTAGGGTACAAAATTCTCCATCTTCCTTTGGTATTCATCCATCAGACCTAAAAGATTAAATGTTCCAAACAAAGTGATCAATCATATCCCAAAATTTCATATTCAGAAAATTAATATAATGTTGTCCACAAACAAATGAATGATTGGGAACAAATTTTCATTTTAAACATGAATTGCATTTTAGATAAGAAATGAAGTTCTATTTATGTAATTCACTAAAAACAATGTTTATGGACTTCATAACAATGAATATAAATATATTAATAATTAATATTAGCCACTTTCAGGGACTAATCACTCCCCCCAAGTTGAGTTTTGGTAGTCCTGAGCAAAATAAATTACAAAAATCAAATTCAAATCCCTTTTCCAAAAACATTTTAATACACATTGCTCACCAAAATATCTAATACCAAAAAAATTATGAAAACCAATCAAAATCATTAAAAACAAGCTAGGTCTATAAGCATATCCCAAGCCCAAGCCCATTCCTTTGTTCAAATTCATCGCCACATTTCATCCAATTCCAATTAAGCATGATAAAGTGTTGTGCATTATAAACGATATGGGGCCCTTTTTATTGTTTAAGGGAAAAAATGGATGCTCTAGGTGGGAATCACATTAAAACTTAAGATGAGTATCAATTTTTTTTATTTTTTTATTTTATTTTTTAACCACAATAGATATGAAAAGACTAACTCTGGGCAAGACAACTATGGAGTCACGATAGCCAAATGCCGGATGCCACACATATTGTCAATTTCAAGCTCTACAATAGAGATATAAAGCCAAACTCTAGGCAAGAAAACTATGGAGTCGCAATCCCCAAGTGACTGATGCAACACATTTGTACAAAATATTTCTCTATGTGGCAAATATTTTTTCAATATTTTTTTGTTTTTTTGTGTTTTTTGTGTTTTTTTGGATACTTAAATTAAACTAAAAGTGACCCCAGAACCCTATGCTATAATGAAAGGGACCCGAGAACTCAAATTTAATCCCATAATCCAATAGACGTGCATTGTGGAATTTTTATTAAGAGGATGAAAATGTGAACTTTGAAAAATCAAATCGGACAACCGTAGTTTACAAATACTATGCTCATGAACTTAAACTTGCATTAAAATCAGAATCAAGGCATTAAAAATTATTTGATATCTTATTTTAGAGTTTCCAATGTGTGTTATCATTTTCAATGTTAATGGAATTTTTATTTTCATGCATGTTCTTATTCCCAAAAAAAAATTATTTCATCTCCCCCCAACATTGAATAACAATATCCCAAGTGTTTAAAGAAAACATAGAAGGGGGTATGGGGGGTTGTTCAAAGATGAAATTTAAAATGATAATTATGGAATGAAGTAACTTGTGGTTGATGATTATAGTGAATGCCAAAATCTCCCTTCAATCCTGGATTTGAGTCTCAGCATCTTGGATGGTGGTGAATTGATTTTCCGTATGACATATGACATGTCCTTTTAATTTTTTAACCTATAAAAACATAAAAATAATCAAAACAAAATAAACTGATGATACATTTTATTCTTTTTTGTTTTTTGGGTAAGGTATTACTCAGAGATCAAGCCACGTGACATGGATGAATATGGAGCTCCCCTTTCATACCCATCCTTACTCATAAAAGAAGAACAATTCAACAGTATAAGGGAATTAATTATATGAAAAAAATGATTCAAAATAATTAGAAAACATGAAAACCATGGGTTGCCTCCCATGCAGCGCTTTTGTTTAAAGTCGTTAGCTCGACTTGAACCCCCCAACTTATCCAATTCCAACGTTCGACATTATAATTAACCCATTTTTTCCACTTCAATAGGATTGAGATTGATTATTATTTTTAGATTTTTTTCATGTCAAATCCTATTTTCTACAATGATTGGAAAAATCCAAGGAATATCTGAAACGATTGATCGAGTTGAACTTATATTCCTTCCTTAGACATCAATGACCATTCCAAAATTATTGGATTCTTTAGATGAATGAACTACAACTACAAGGTCATTTTTATCACCTGTGATGGAATTAATATCTGGGGAAGGAAGGATAATGATTTTGATTTCAGGTTTATTGAAATTTCCTAAATGAGATTGTCAAATTAAATCAAAATCAGTTTATTCTCCAAAACATTTATGAATAATTGGTTCATTTTGAAAATAAGATTCATCCTGAAAATTATCCAATTGAATATAAGAAGTGTGTATGGGATCACTATTCATTATATCTCCAAATGGTTCAATGATCGGTGATTCTAAAAAAATGTTATTGGAGAAATATTCGGAACATTCAATCCATGGAGACAAATTTTAGCCTTGTGAATCCAAAAAATTAATTTCCTCCTAATTTAAATACCCTTCAACATTTCCCTGATCTTGTTCAGTTATCCCATATCCAAAGGTAAGTTCTTTTTTTAATTCATTTGAGGTTTTTTGGATAAAAGATTAATCTATAAATGATGAGGAAAGAACATCTGGAGTGGGAATGGGTTCCTCAAAATTCTTAATGCTTTTTAATTCTAATCTGAAAGATAAAACTTCTGAACTCATTTTATCCATATGTTCAAAAAATTGTTCAAGAATTTTTTCAGGATTAGGGTTGATATATTTTTTTACATCATGGACTTCCTCATTATTTATCTTTTCAATCATTCTTGATAGGTATGGAAATTGATCTTTTAATCATTCAACATCCCATTGATTGTTCATGTTATTAGGTGTCTGGTAATCATTCAAGTTTTGATCAAAGTAATTTTCTATCTGAGGGGATTCTCATTGTTGATTTTTTATTTGATCTTAGCCTGAGTTTATGAATGGAAGTTGTTGATGATACTCCATTGGAGTTGAATGAAATTTGGATTTGGATTTTTTTTGGACACACGAGAAAAGAAAGGGGAAAAGAAAAGATAAATATAGGTGAGAAAAGAGAACTTAGGTGAGAATAGAAGGTGGGTGTCTAAGAAAACATACTTGGGTCCCTGGAAAAGGGGCCAAAATTTGGTTGTGCCTAAATTTACCCAACTGTTAAAAGTGGTCTTTGATGTACAATTAGAGATTGAATCCACAGGGACCAAAGAAGAAACCTTGAGACACTATGATTTGTGGATGGATTGGATATGAAGTTGCCAACATTGAGGTAGATTTTAATTGGAGAAATAATGATATAATATAAAAATCATATAATAAAAATGATGTGAACTAAACAATTATTGATGGTGGGTTTTTTTTAGGGTTTTTATTAGGGTGGATTGGATGAATTTATTTTCTTAGAAAATTTCATGTCATTAATTCAAGACATATCCAAACAATGAGATAAATCTTTCAAATCATTAACTAATTTAATCCATACACAATTCCAAGGCCAATCAACAATTCACTTTAAGGATCACATTAATGAGCACTCAAAGGAAATATATCGTACTATCACTCAATATGTGTCATCGTTAATGTTGTAAAAGATTTGAAATAATGTAACTCATCAAATATAAATCCTAAAATAATGAATAGATTTAAATATTAAGTGGATGAAATAACATTCAATCCCTAACCTTGTTACTCTCTTCGATCAACCTTTAAGATGTTATCCCTCCATTGATGCTATTATACCAATGGAAGTGGGATGTAGACTTATGGGGGCATAATTGAAGAAGAAGAAAATTATTAAAAGAATGAACACTCCACCGTTGTGTGATTGAAAGCACAAGTACTGGTGTGAATAATATTACACCTTGATTCAATGGTATCAATGTGTGAAAAAAATGAAAATAAAAAGTGACGAAGAAGAAGAAATTTTATTAAAATAATAAACTTGAAATAAAAACTTACATGGGAAAACATGATGATGCGATTACAAATTGAAAGCAGGAAATTAAAATTGAAAGAAAAACATGAATTCAAAGAAAAATGATAGATGATAATTCCATTCACCACCATCTCCCTATATAGGCATATTAGGAGCCTTAGGTCCACTACCTACAATAAATTCACCCCCAACAATTAATAGAGTCAAAACTAGGGTGAATAATAAAAAAGAAATTGACGTTTCAAAGTTGACCCGGAAAACTGTCCAGATTCGTCCACCATTTTGACGTTCGAATATTTAATTTATGGAAGCCGAATCATGAGGGGTCGTAGCAGACAAATGCTTTCTTATATGTGTCCTCTATCCTATGTAGAAATTTCAGGACATTTGGATAATCCTTTTAGATGTTATGGTCGAAATGGAGGGATGACTTTATGTGCATTAATGTCGGGTCCACCATTTAAATCTGAGTTTCAGATCCATTTATCATCATGAAAACATCAGAATTAGCTCCAGCCACAATTAAATAAAATGATGAAAATATTTTTTTATTTCTAATGTATAAATTTGAGCTTCATTGGGCTTGTTTTGTGAGCCCCACATTTGTTTGATTGGCCTTAGGCCCATTATTCTTTATCCAGCAAATTTCTGCATTCGGGCGTGAAATTCTCCATCTTCCTTTTAGATTCATCCATCAGACCTAAAAGATAAAATGTTCCCAAAAACGTGTTCAATAATATACCAAAATTTCAAATTCATAAAATGAATATAATGTTGTCCACAAACAAATGAATAATTGGCCCCAAATTTGCATTTTAAACATGAATTGCATTTTAGATGAGAAATGAAGTTCTATTTATGTAATGCACTAAAAACATTGTTTATGGACATTGGAACAATGAATATAAATATATTAACAATTAATATTAGCCACATTCAGTGACTAATCAATATTCCTAAAAAATAAATTTAATTCCATCAAAAGATTATGTTTCCCACTACACCCATCTTTAATGAACAATGAAATATAATAATTTGATCACAAACACCTAAACAATAAGATGAGAGTAATGAATATTATAATCCTAATTAATAAATCTACAACTGTAAATTTCATTGATAAGTTATTAAGTAATTTATTATGAATATGGAGTTAATTTTTAGTGCAGTCAATTATTCTTCACGAGCACATTTTAAAAAAAAAACATGTTTCTTTCTTTTTATCTGAAAATTTTAATATCAATCTCCTAAACCTAAATATAAAATATTTTATAATAATAGTATAATTTATCAAATCATCACATTAAAATTATATTATCTTTATTTTTTTAAATTTTCTTAGAGGATTGATTTTCCAGTGAATAGTGGAGAATACCATTTATAAAATTTTAATTTATTTTTAATAATAATATATTATGATTTTAATTTCATCTAAGTATGAAATATGAAATATTTAGTTAGTTAGAATATAATTTATTACATTTTAGTCATAATTATACCTTATTTTTGTATACATACTTTTTTGGATTAAAAATACATTTCTTAAGAAAATTGATTTTTGAGAACATTTTTTAGATTAATTTTAAATTAAAAAAAGAAAAAATTATATGTTTTGGTGTTTAAAAATAGAATCCATATTTTTATTAATAAGTTATAAATATAGTAAATAGTACCTTTTTACATTAATGATATTTTAATAGTAACCATTGAAATTATTTTTACCGTAGTCTTAGGTAAATTTGATTATTTTTTTAAAAATAAAAGGATAAGAGATATTAAATGAACCTAAATGTTTGTAAAATTTAGTATGATCGATCATTTTCATCCAAAAATAATTAATGTTTTTTTATATGCTAATGTATTTCTTGATGAATGATATAATGATGGTTATAATATTAGATTTAATGGAAATCCAATGATGTAACATTCATGATTTTAATAAAAATGACATTTTTAAATGGTGTAATATAGATTATATAATCTCTTATTAATATTACTTTAAAATATATAATATATATCTAAAAAATTTTATTTTTTGAAAAAAATAGTGATGAAGTAATTACTTTAAATTCGTTTAGAATACTAGTATATTATTTTCTTAATTTATAAAAAAATAAAATAATTTTAATAAAACAAATTAAAATGAATATAATTTATATAATTTCTTCCATCCACAGACTTTATAAATCACTAATGAATATTTTATTTATATTAAACTATTGTTTTAGTGTCATATTATTATATTTATAGGTTTAAATGTTAATGTAATGAATAGTTCAAATAATTTACATTATGAAAACTTTGTAGTAAATAACATTTTATTAAATGAAATAATATTCCTTAAAAAATTATATTAAGAGAATATATTTTTATACTATTTTACATAATATATATGGTCAATTTATATATCAATTGTCATTTTATAATTAATATATTAGTCCACAAATAATAAAAATCATTTTATTCACAGTAACAGTTAATGAGCATAAATAAAGGTTAATACCAAAAAGGGAGCACATAATTTTAGTAAAAAATTATAAATATTTTATTGAATGAAAATATATTGACCCAAAATCATATTATTTTTAAAAACTAATAATTTTGGAGAAAATTTTAAATTAAATAAATTTATATTTATTTAATATCTTATAATATTAGTAAATTATCCCTCACCTCAATTTTAAAAGGGAAACCCTTTCTTTTACATTTTCACACAAATTTTATACTTATTGATCAACTATGTCCGGGCCATTCATTTTCTAAAAATCCTTTAAAAATTTATAGTAGTTTAATTATCATCAAAATAGATTCCTTATGTCCCATAATAAGAGATATAATGTAATTCCACTAAAAATAGGCAATAATTTTATCATCTCTTTCATCTTTATATCTAGTTATTTATAAAATTTAGGTTTTTTTCCTTCTTGAAATATAATTAATGTAAAATATATATTGGTAGATGTAATTATAATTAATAAAGAACTATGAAATTCCCCTTTTCAATCCTATGAAAAAAATTCATCCCATCTATGTACATACGATTTATAGTCTCAACAAAATAGTGTATTTTATTCATTACCACATAACTTGGATGATAATAACGATGTAAAAAATCCATATATATGTAATTTTAGAAATGATATTGATTTTTGTTAATTAATATGTCACTAAATTTATTTACATTTCACTAATTAATGGATGGATATCATCACTCACGCGTATGTGTGCCCAATATTCAAGAGGAAGTGACACAAAATATTTTCATATCCAACATTCAAGAATTGTTTTCTAATTTATTTAATAATTAAACATGATATTGATATCCTTAATATCATTCAACATATGATGTATATAAATCATATGTAAGAGAATCATGTCTTTCTTGCAAAAACATGAGGGGGAAAATAATAATATTAATGCTAGAAACGAGGGTAAAAAAGAAAATTAACCGATGGGTGATGAGAAGATATTAGGGTATAATTTATGATATAATAAATTTTCATATGGTTATATTTTAAATTTAAAAAATTATTTAATCCTTTAAACAAGGGGTTAATGAACTTTCAATTAATGAAATGATAAATTTAATGGATTTCAGACCTCAATGACCAATAATTGGGTTAAACTTATTATTATTTGAATATATTTTTATAAGAATATATCAGGAACCTGATCTAGTTTCCAAAAAAAGGGCACTATGCCTGATCCCTAGAAAGTCCCAAAAGGCATTCTCAATCACCATGTACTAGCAAAATTTCCCAAGTACCATAAACAAAATGTGAGAATTATGTACCCGAAATTATAAAAGTAAAACGACCAATAAAATTAAGTAAAACAAATCTGGACTTTTTAAACAAAAACCATTCATTAAAAAACTCAGAACTGAAATACATACATTAAAAAATCCAAAAAACTACCAAAATGGGAGATAATTAAAAGGAACAACACAATAACCATCCCATGGAAAGGGGTCATCTCAATTGAGTCATCTCTATGATACTGCGTCATGAAGGACCATAAGAACCCAAACTACTGGTTCTGAAATCTATATCCAAAAAACCAAAAAAATATAAAGATTGCTTACACCCAAGGGTGTATGTAGGGTGTGATCATAATCCAATTATGAATTCTCCCAAATAGATTCCTTATGATAATTTTGTTTAGAAAAAGAATTTTATATTTTATAAAAAGAATGACCGAAATAATTTATAAACATGAAGCCTTAAAAGATAACAGTTTTGAATATGGATACATTAAAAAATTAATACATTTATATAAAATGTACATTATATTGAATTTTCCATCCAAACACAGCCTATAAAAATGGTAAATATAAAGTATCTAATGAGCACTAATCAAGGGAAATAACCCTAGGGGCTAGCTTGTGGTGATCCCTAGGAACCTCATATCTTGTGGAAATGTAACCACAACAATTATATGTTCTTGTGCAAGAGAAACTAGTAGGGAACATACTCGTAACCAAGTAGTATTCAAAATAATCATAATAGGTTAGTTAGTGATATCATCATGAAACATGCTCTATGAAATGTAACATCCCGGAGAAATAAAAAAATATGACTTTTCCATATTTAATATTATTAGTGAATTAAATATTAATTTCATTTTAAATAAGATTCTATGTCTAGTACCATACTCAACACGCAACATCTGATTTCTTTGAAATCTTACAGTGCACACAACGCTTAGTTATACCAACATAATAATATAATATTACTATTTTTAAATGGTAGTTAATGCCTAGCCATTTTATTGGTGGGAATTAACAAAACTAACAATATAATTATTAAAAAAAATTTAAACGTTTTTAAATTTTTCCAATAAAGTTTAGAGCCTTAAAATGTGAATGAATATTATTTTATGCATGAAATACTTTAATATTTTCAAAAGGTATTTTTACCACCTTCTAATGGTGAACTATTTTTTAATCTAGGTTTTTTCACATTTATATGTTCTAATTGAAAAAATAAGAATTTTCATTTGAAGAAGGAAATCAAAATTTTCTATTCAGAAGTTTTTGGTATTTTTCTGATAAAGGCCATTTTTATTGGAAATTTGGAAATACTGTATTTTAAGTCAAAACTATCTTTTCATATAATTTTTTTATTTTAAAATATTATATTTTTAAATGGTTTTAATGTGTAATTAGATTATGTTTTTAAAATTTAATTCAACTTTTTTCATTGGATGTAATTTCAATTTTAAATTGAACATAAATACATGTCATTCTTTTCGTAGTTTTTACCACTTCAAATACGCCTTTTAGTTTTTACAACAGAAATTAATTTTAAATTAATTTCATAAACATATTTGTTTTTAATTTTGGAAAAATGGATTCCATATTTGTAATCAAGAGGTTAAAATTGTGTAAATAGTTACCTTTTATTTTTAATCATTATGAATATCATCTTCAATAAATATTTTACTTACCATGGTTGATGGGTAAATCTAAAAAATAAGGGTAAACAAAATATTATTAAACTAACATAACATATGTCCTAACCCTATTGGATTATATATTTCGGACCATTGGCATCATTAGGTTGATTTTAGGACCCCATGGATCAACTTGTGTGTCAAAATAACATTTAATTACTCTTAATTTAATGTTATGAAAATATAATCTATACATGTATATTTTTTAAAAGAATTTTCATAGACGGTTATATAAGTGATATCTTAGACAATAAATAGTCATTAAGAAGCTTAAAATATTTCATACATCATGGTTTATTATCTATAATTTGAATACATCAAATAAAAAAATTATGACACAATGATGATGTAGTGATTGCCTTATTAATGAAAGAAATAAACAAATTAGATTATAAAATTTAAAATAAATTTATTCTGAAACAAGTTATTCCATTCATGAATTTTAGGAATTATTATGACTTTTTATCTTTTAATTAATGAGGTTTCTTCTAAAAATCACGTTTTTATGAATTTTTTAAAATGACATGATATGAATAGTATAGAAACTGACATAAATTGGTTTTTAAAACAAATTCTATTTTATTAAATGATATAAAATTTCGAAAAATACAATATTAATCAAAATTACAATTAAAATGTTGGAAATTTCATTAATTAACCACTTGAGAATATATTGGAATTTTTGGGTGACTATTTTAACTATATAGTATGAATATACAAGAAGACATGGTAATAGTTAAATTAGGTAACTAAGGTTTAAAGCTAAATGACAAGGTTAAATTTGACACGAAAACTTTTCTAAAACCAATTGGTTGAGAGGATGTAGAAAAAAAATCATATTATATTTTATTTAAATGAATTTTTGGCTTTTTAAATATGAATTTAGTATATAATAAAATAATAATTCAGGACATTCCTAAAGTACCCATCCTCCTTCTTGTAAAAGGCCACACCTTTAAACCTTAACACGCACCTATCAAGCCCCTTGAATCGTCCAAAATCAACTAAAATAAGATCCCAACATACCTATATTCATCCTAGAAGCCTTACCTTGGTCATAATTTAATTAAATAATGACTTTTAGCTTTAATCAAAAAGAGTTTCCAGATCTGAGATATTGTCTTCTCTCAAGATTCTCTCATTTATTTATCTTATCCAAGCCCCTACACTCTATTTATTCAGTTATTTTATAAAAAAACATTAAATTAAATATACTTGGATGTTTTTATTCCAAATATTTTTTATTACACTGAAAAACACTCCAATCTAATGGATTTAGAACATATTGTTTCTGTGGACGGCGAACTACAACCTCACAAAACGATGATTGTTAAATTATATCCTAATACATATTATGGTGGCCATTATGATGGAAATTTATTTATATATGATATATAATATATTTTTATTGAATTTATTATTCTTTAATTTTTATTTACAACATACCTTTATGCTTTTCATGTTGTGTAAAAAGCATAATTGACTTTGAGGAAGTGCGGACTACTACCCTTTCAAAGTGATATGACTCGTTAATGTCATACATAAAACATATAATGTATGGAAACAATAAAATTATGTAACATATATATCATATTTTATTACTTTAATTATAATATAATTTTGTATCATTTATATTTCATTACATTAAATATTAAAGAGAAATCAAAGTAGTATTAATGCGTACGTACGACTTATCATCTCCAGGAAAGATAAATTTCCATTTTTATATCCAAATGTTATGGAAAATTATTAATACATATACAGTGGATAAATATGATATATATTAATAATATTTTAGAGATTATTGACATTTTACCACGTGGACATTTTTTAATTTTAACATGTTCATTTTCGACTCAGGTATCCAATATCAACAAAACTTCCATATTATCATAAATAATTATCTAATTTATATACCATGGTAATAAGTGATATAAAAGGAATAATAAAAATTAAAAAGGTTCTGGATAAATTATAAATTAACATAAGTTTATTATTAAATAAATTAAAGAATGAACGTGTCATTTCAGACTTGAGGTAAGGGTCTTCATCTCAATATCTTATCATTGAGCCATATTTTGATAATATAAACCTCTATATTTTATATGGTGTATAATAAAACCCTTTTACATTCATTCAAATGGAATATTTTTTCAATGAAGCATTTTAATAATGGAAAAAAGGAATGTTTTTAGCGCCAAGGACCTCTCTACCACTGTAATCGTGATTTAGCTTCCTCTATAAGCCTTAATTTTTTAAATTGAAAAGAAATGCTTTTTTCACCTTTTGGGGAGTCTTGGTATTGAAGTTGGTTTTTTAAATGGATTGAGTATTTCAATATCTTGAAACGATATATTTGATATAAAATTAATTTTATTTCAGAAATTTTGATATTTTCAATATTTTATGTGTTTGGATTATATTATGGTACATGGTCATCTGATGGTTGTTACATGAAAAAAAATGATGGGTGCTTATGTGATAAAAAAATGATGTGTGTCTCCATGATTAACCAAGGATTGGTGGTTATGTTATATCCTCTAATGCATGGGTATTGTAGTTTGCCTTATTGCTTTTCTATTTAGTGATATGTGTGGAAGTCGACCATATGGTTATTTCTTTTAAGTATGTTTATTTTCGATGTTAACTTTATATGATAGATTTATCATTCTATGGGATCTATGGTATTATTTTGGTAACAAAGTGGATGAGAAATGAAGTTATATTTAGTGAAGAAGTTTTTTCCAATTCATAATGGAGAAACATATTTCGTTATGATAATGTTTTAATGGATTACATGTTGTTTTGAAAAAAAATAATTGTTTTACTTCTTTATATATCAATTATTGAGGTTTTTCTTCCAATAAAATGTTTTGAAATGTTTTTCACAGGACTTAAAGATGTATATGGTCATTTATGGGATCATGTAAAAGTCATGATGTCTAAAACATGGAACTCAACATGTGTTTTTCTTAAGAAATTTTATTTTTTTGAAAAAATGGATAGTGAGTAGAATTGTCTACATGTAATATTCAAGTTGGTTTGTATAACTGATTACCTATTTATATAATTCTCTAAACCAAATAAGATCCTGAATTTCCATTATTAACATAATTCCATATTATGTAACGTTAAAGGCAGGGGCCTTATAGGTGGTATTCGAGATCGGTTTAAACAAATTTAGGAGTTATGATATTGTTAAATTAATATCTATAAATTAATTTATTGTTAGATTGAAATGATATTTAATTTGAATATTACCATGTTTCTCCATCTATAATATATTTGTTTAGAATTGTTTTTTGTAGGGTAAATAGGGAAGCATTGCTGGGAAGGAATAGATAGGGGAATATCCTTCAAAATATGCATCCTAAGATGGTCATAATCAGAATTGAATAGTTTTTTGTTGTGATTTCCCAGTTGACTTAGGTGATATATAGTGATTGTGTTTATAGATCATATTTTGGTATATTATTAAAGTAAATAGGATCTTGAAAGTTATATAAGGGTTGTCTTGAAAACCTTAAATGAAAAATAATTGTTTGATAAAATATGAAAGTCTGAGTTTTGGTTACAAAAATATTCATTCCTTAGTTAAATTTTTTATAAAGATGGAATAACTGTTTTTCCGACTAAAACAAAAGCTGTTAAATAATATTCAGGATCCCCAAATATAACTGAGAATCATATGTTTCTTGGCTTAGTAGGTTATTACTGGTGGTTAGTTGAAAATTATGCATGATTCTCTATCCCATTAACTAATTTAACTCTAAAAGTTGTTAAGTTCATCTTTACAAAATAATGTGAAGAGTTTTTTAATGAATTGAATGAAATTTTTGAGAATTTTCCAGTATTGGAATTACCATCCAGAAATGTTCAGTTTTTATCTATATTGATTCTTCGCTAAAATTACACGGTTATGTCCTTATGAAAATTGATCATGTAATTTATTATGCCACAATTCATTTGAGACCACTTTTGTTAAAATACCCTACAAATGATTTGGAAGTTTGGGATGTTGTTTTTATTTTAATATTTTAGAGACATCATTTGTTTGGACTAAGTTTGAAATATATACTGATCACAAAAGCATGAAGTATATATTCACTAAAAAATAATTAAACATGATACAATGAGGATGGATAGAATTAGTCAAGTATTATGATTTCACGATCAATTAACATCTAGGAATAGAAAATAAAGTTGAGGATTCTTTGAGTCGATAATGTAATGCTACAATAACCATGATACGTTTGGAAAGAGATCCTTTGGTTTTTATTTGATTATATTTGGCATGGATGTTTTTGGTGCCATAAATTCCTATTTAATGTTTCAGGGTTTAGTACAATAATATCTAAAAACAGAATAAAGCAAGTTCCGAAAGATGATAGTGAGTTTCAAAAAAAGGTAGAATTGATTTAGAAGGGTATTTTACATGATTTTATCAATGAAAATGACTGTGTTTTGAGGTTTGGAATGAGGTTATGTGTCCCATGAGTTTAATAGTTGAATAAATAGTTGTAATGTGATACTCATAGTTCCCCATTTTCAGTTCATCTGGGAAGTTCTGAAATGTAAAGAGAATTTCAGGAGTTTTACTAGTGGGATGAAATGAAAAGAGATATTGTTGAATTTACTATAAAGTGTTTAACTCGGCAACATGTTAAAGAAGAACTGCAGTTACCGAATGGGATGCTTCAGAATTTTCCAATGCCAATGTTGAAATGTGAAAATGTTTCCATGGATTTAGTAGTACGATTACCATAGACCACTTGAGTTAATAATTAAATTTGGATTATTAATGAACTATTGGATAAATATTCCCCATTCTTTCTATCCAAGTTATACAATCACTATATCAACTTTATCGATTGTATCTTAAAGAGATTGTTAGGTCACAAAGATTCCCCTATGCATTGTATCTAATAGGGTTCACAGGTTCACTTATAAATTTTGGAATAAACTTTATAATGATTTAGGAACACAATTAAATTTAATTTAACTTTTTATCCTCAATCAGATGGTCAATCAGAACAAACAATTAAGACCATGGTAGATATGCTATGTGTTTGTTCAATGGATTACCAAGGATGTTGGGAACAACATCTTTCACGGATTGATTTTTCTTATAACAAATTTTTTATTCAACTATATAGCTGACACAAATTGATGCATTATATAGAAATCATTTTCGAACTCCAACTTTTTGGGATAATTTTGGTGAAATGAGTTATATGGGACCAAAATTGGTAGAAGATATGGTAGAAAAAATATCAGTTGATTCCGAAGCACATGAGAACAGATCAAGGAAGGAAGAAAGGTTATGTGGATAACTGGAGGAATGATCTTTGTTTCGACGTAGGTGATCATGTCTTTATGAAAGTTTCTCTATGTAAAAGTGTGATGAGTTTTTGTACGAAGGGAAAGTTGAGTACAAGGTTCATTGGACCTTATAAAGTCATAGGAAAAGTTGGATCAGTTTCCTACATAGTGGAATTACCGTGTTGTTTATCGCAAGTACACAATGTTTTTCATATTTCAATATTGAGAAAGTGTATGCCAGATCCATCTTATAATTTGAGTCTAGAGGTAGTTCAGTTTGAAGAAAATATTTCTTATGAGGAACAACCTATCTAGATTCTTGACCAAAGAGAGAAAGTATTGTGGAATAAGGTAATAAATCAGGTAAATTTTTTGTGGAAAAAAATATGGTTGAAGAGACAACATGGTAATATAAAAATTCTATGAGGGATAAATGCCCCAAATTATTTGATAAGTGAATAAAATTGTGGGGACACAATTGGAAAAGGGGAAAAGGGTTCAATATCCTAGGTAAATGAAGAATATGAAATTTGATATTTATTAATATCTGGGTATTAAATATTAATTTTACTACAAATGGGATGCTATGTATGATTGTGTACTCAACAAAAAGCAAATGGATTCTCTAAAATCTTATATTGCACACAACATTGTGTTATACCAAAATAATAACCTAACATTATTAATTTTAAATGGTAGTTATTGCAGAGAAATTGTATTGGCGTGATTGAAAAAAACTATGCATATTATTATTTAAATTGTTCTTTTAATATGATTGCATGTTTCCAGTAAAATTTAGCGGATAAAATGATAATGAATTTGATTTTTAGCATTAAATACTCTATGATTTTTAAAAGGCCATTTTACACACTTTTGACAGAGAACCCTTTTTAAATATAATTTTTTTCACATTTATATGTTCTAATTTACAAAATAAAATTTTTAATTACATGTGGGACAACAAAAATATCTTTGGGAATTTTTTTGTGTATTTTTATGATAAAGATCATTTTATAATGAATAGTGGATAATACTTCATTTTAAATCAACATTATCTTTTATCTTATTTATTTATATGGTTAGATTATATTTTTATTTGTTTTTAAAGTGTAATTAAAGTATGTTATTACCATTTAATCTAATTTTGGTAATTTTAGATTATTTCACTTTTAAATTGGACATAAATACATGTCAATCTTTTAGTAGTTTTTACTTCTAAAATACATGCTTTTTTGGATAAGATAAAGGTAATTAATTTTAAATTAATTTATTAAAACATCCATGTTTTGAATTTAGAAAAATGGATTCCATATTTGGAATGAGTAGTTCCAAATTTTGTTAATAGGATCCTTTTTAGAGATTATTAATAGTAACATCATTAAATGTTTTATTTACAATGGTTAATGGGTAAATCTGGTAAATAAGGGTATAAAATATTATTAGATTACCCTAACACATCTCTTAACCCTATTGGATGATATATGTGTTACCATGTACATCCTTGGGTAGATTTTATGACCTGATTGATCCACTTGTGTGTGGAAATGACATTTAATTACTTTTAATTGGATGTTAAGGAAAATATAACCAAAACATGTTTCATTTACTAAAAATGTTTATGGGGTTATATAAGTGATCTCTTCCAATATATATAGTCATTAGAGATCTGAAAAGATTTCATACATCATGGTTTTTTATTTATAATATTTATAAATCAAATAATTAAATTTATTTATGACATAATGATGTTGTAGTGATTACCTTATTAATGGATGATTTAAATAAATGACATTATAAAAATTAAAATAAATTTATTTTGAAACATTTAATGCCATACACGAATTTTAGGGATAATTATGAATTTTTATGTTTGAATTAATGTGTTTCTAAAGAATAATTTTTTTATGAATTTTTAAAAAATTCATGATATGAATAGTATAAAAATTGACATAAATAAGTTTTTAATACCAACATTAATTTTTAAAAAGATATTATAGTCCTAAAAACTATGATTCAACCAAATCACATAGATAATGTTGTATATGTCATTAATGAAAAACATTAGGGTATATTTTCATTTTATGGTAACTATATTAACCATATAATTTGAATATACAAGATGACATGGTCAGAGTTAAATAATTTCTCTAAGGGTTAAAGCTAAATGATAAGGTTATATTATAAACCAAAACATGTCTAAAAACAATTGGATGAGAATATTTCGAACAATACTCATATTATATTTGAATTAAATCAGTTGTGGACCTTTTTAAATATAAATTCATTTTATAATCTAAAAATCCTTCAATACATTTGTAAAGAACCCCTCTTACTTCTTATAAAAGGCCACAATTTCTAACCCATTAATCACAACTCCAAAACACATTGGCTCATCTAAAATCTAGTCCAATAATATCCAAAAATAATTCTGTTTCTTTTAGAAGCCTTACCATGAGCAGAAGGCAATTCGAATAATCCTTTTAGCATTAATCTTTAGGAGTTACCCGATTTGAGGTAATTTATTCTCTCAAGCATCATTCATTTATTTCACTTATCAAAACACATTAACTACCTTTATTAAATTATTTAATAAAAACACTAGTATCAAAAATATTCTTGGATTTTTATTCCAGTGATTTGATATACATTCACACACACCCAAATCTGATGGATTTAGAACATACTGTTTCTGTGGACGGCGAAGTACATCCTCATGAAATGATGATTGTTCAACTCTATCCTACTACCTCTCATGTTGTCCATTATGATGAAACTATATTTATATATGATATATATTATGTTTATATTTTTTTATTCTTCTGTAAATTTTATTTACAACATACCTTTATTATTTTCACGATTTGTAAACATGATTATTTCATTTGAGGAAGTGCGGACTACCACCCTCTCAAAGTGATATGAATCATTCATTCCATACATTGAATTTATAATGTATGGAAACAATGAACATATGTATTATATATGTCATTTTATATTTTACTATAATTATAATATAACTATGTATCATTTATGTTTTCATTCATAAAAATATTAAATAGAAATGAAAGTAGCCTTCATGCGTATGTAAGACTTAACATCTCCATGAATGGTGCATTTAATTTCTTATCTCCAAATGTAATGGAATATTATATATATATATATTTGGTATATATATGATATATATGAATTATATTCTTGAGATATTGGACTTTTGACCATTTCAACAATTTGTAATTATAACAAGTTCATTTTTGACTCAAGTACCCTATATGAAAAAAAGACATATATAAAAATAAATAATGATTTATTTTTTATAAAAATTTATTAAGGTATATAAAAGGAATAATAAAGGTAAAAATGGTTCTAAGAAATTATAAATTAACATATTTTTTATTATTAATGAAATTAATGAAAAAAGGGGTCATGTCGGACACAGGGTAAGGGACTTTGCCTCAATGTTCTTTTGTTGAAGTGTATTTTGATAATATGCACCTTCTTTTGGATGGCGACTCAAGAAGTTTAGACTGGAGAAAACCCTAGAATGCATGGTGATCATGGTGATAATCATGAGAAAGCAGATGGTGAAAAGGTGAATGATGACGACAGGATAGGGCATCATGATCTTTTCAGTCTCTATTCCAAATGAAAATTTGAAGAATTCGTTGTCAAGGAAGCACTTTCTCATTGGGAATGCTTTGCAGATGTGATCAAGAATTCGGGGGGGGGGGGGGCTCTCCTTCTTAGATCGCGATCCGAGCAATTCAGGAAGTATTATTTGAAAAGGGAGGGTCGCACATGTTCCTTCAAATCAAGCGGCTGTGGAAGAATGGGTGAAATTATGAAAATTCTCAATCATTTTTTGTGTGGTAATTGTTAAAGGGGTTCGTCCCTGGAAATTTCATGATCTCACAGAAAACATGGTGTATTTATGGGGTTTCAGTGACTAGAAAATATGACTCTGGGAAGGGGTTTTTATCATGTTGTCTTTCCAATGGATGAGTGTAAGAGGCGTGCATGGAGTCTGGGTTCCATCTCTTTGAAACCATGCTTGCTTAGGATTCATGAATGGGAACAAAATTTTGACCCTAACTCTGTCAAGAATACCTTTGCAGAGATATGGATATGCATCCATAAGTTGAGCTGGCTTTATTGGTGCCCAAAAATTTTGTGGGATATTGCTTCATCAGTGGGTAATACCATCAGGATTGACAAGCAGACAGACAATCCAAGCTTTGGGCACTATGCAAGGATTCTTGTTGAAGTGGATATGTCTAACACCCTAGTGGAGGAGGTTGTATTCACCACAAGGGATGAAAGTATTAACCTGGAAATAGGTTATGAGAGAAAACAAAAAATTTTCCTCAACTGTCATGTTTTTGGGCATATTATTTCCGAATGTCAAGGAATAAGGTTTGTAGTTTCTGCAACATTAGAGGACATGATGCCGAAAATTGCAAGAAAAAATCTACTGAAAATGGTCCTTCTAATCCCAAGGCACCTGATCAAGAAGGATGCCAGAAAGGGAATGATACAGCTGATTGTAATATTATCATTGCTGCTCCTCTAAAAGATTCTTCTAATACTAAGACAGGTAATGGCAGTGATAGGAAATCTGAGGATGTGAAACCTGATGAGTTAGATGGGAAACCTGACGATGACATTTCTATTTCTCATGCTGATGGTAATCCTTTTCAAGGACAGTTTACTGAGATAGTCAATGCGGTGATCACTCCTAGACAAAGTGCATAGGTGGTCCTTCATGATTCACCTGATACATCTGTAGGGGTTACTGCCCCTTCAAGACACGACACTCTTATAGGGGATGAGTTTCACCTTGAAGGGAGAACTGCTGGGATGGAAAGTGGTGAGTTGGATGGAGCTTTTTCTCAAGTTTACCTCTCTAAGGCTACAAAGAGGATTCTACCAGCAACATTGACAACACCTTTAATTTCATGTAACAAGTTCACACCTCTTCCGGAGGATAAACGTGAATCTGGACGGGGAGAAGGATCCAATATGGAGGAAGACCTCATTGCATCTGAATAATGCGTAGAAACTGGTTATGCTAGACCCTACACATGGAAAAGGTCTTCCCATCAATGAAAATTCTATTTTGGAACTATCATGGCCTTGGGAACACACCCACAGTTAGAGCCCTGAGAAATATAATTATGACCAATAAACCAATGCACATTGGGATTGCTGAACCTAGATTAAAGTTTGCAAGTTGGATAGATTTTGATTGCAATGATCTTGGGTATTCCTTTATATCTTCTAATAATTCAGACAGTGAGGTGGAGTCCTTATGGGTGCTAAAGCACAACAGTGTGACTGTTGACTCCTGTCAAACTAATCTGTAGTCGGTATCAATAACCTGCTGCTTTCAGTAAAATTACATCTATGTTACCATTGTGTATGCACGCAACAATTATATTAGGAGAAGGGATTTGTGGAGGAACCTATCTAAAATGTCTGAAAGAATGGATAAGTGATGGATCCTAGTGGGTGACATCAACACAGTCTTAAGGCCTGTTGAAAAAACAGGAAGTAATTTCTACAGAGCATCATCTAAAGACTTCTCCTATTGTATTGATAAGTGTAGGCTAGCTGAAATACCTGTCTCAGGGGCTGATTTCACATGGAGAAGATACACTATTAATGGAAGGAAAGTGAGTAGGCTGGATAGGATCCCTATGCAAATGACTTAATGGGAATGATTTTATAGAAATAACTAGGATGACTTTATCTAGAATCCATTCTGACCATCATCCCTTACTGCTCGATCTTTGTTTCAGCAACATAAGATCTGCTCCTTTTCCAATTAAATTTAACAATGCCTTGTTAGTTTTACCAGGATGCAGGGAAGTTGTAAAAGAGGCCTGGATTATTTTTGTACAGGTTATTGTTATGCACATTTTGTCTACCAAACTGAAAAATGTGAAGATCATAATAAAAAAGTGGAGCAAACAATCTTTCTCCAATTTGGAAAATGACATTAAGGAGGCTGAATTTCACCTGGATAACTGTCAGCAAGCTAATATGCATCATGATATACCATCCCAAGAGGAGATATAGGCAACTGCAAAACTTGATTCATTACTGGCTCTCAAGGGTAACATTGCTCGATATCAGTCCAATGTTAGATGGTTAAAGGAAGGGGATAGAAACTCAAAAAATTTTCATTGTATTCACATAGAAAAAATGGTAAATCAGTCTCTTAAGGCTCTGTAAATTGATGGCAACATTTCTACCGCTGAGAATGAGATATCCAAAGTTGTGACTTGTTACATTGAGAAGATCTACTCTGAATCTGGGGATAATAATTCCAACAAGATCACACAATGCATAGAGTCAAGTATTGATGACATCAAAAATAGAAAACTCACTGACATTCTTACATTCAAGGAGATCCACTATGCTCTATTTTCTTTAAATATGGATAGTTTCTCTGGTCCTGATGGCTTCCACAGAAAATTCTTTTTGTTTTATTTGGATATCATCCAAAAAGATGTGATTGATGTTGTGAAAGAATTTTTATGTCATTTCTACATGCCTTTTGGGATGAACTCCAATTTCATTGACCTTGTTCTAAAGAAGGATAGTTCTTTGGATATCAAAGAAATAAGGCCTATTGCCATTGGAAACTCGATTCCTAAAGTTATCAGTAAATTCATTACAGTACGGCTAGGTGATATTGCTAATCATCTTATTTCTTCTAATCATTTTGGTTTTGTACCCGGTAGAAATATCTAGAATTGCCTCTTCACTGCATCAGATTGTGTTAATATCATGAGAAGGAAAGTCAAAGATGGTAATATGGCATTGAATATTGACATTTGGAAGGCCTTTGACACAATATGGTGGGACTTTATTTTCAATGTTCTGAAAATGCATGGCTTTTCAGGGAAGTTCATAGGTTTAATCTTTGCAATTTTGAAAAGTGATAGCCTCTCGATTCTGATCAATGGTTCCCCTAGGGGATTCTTTCGATGTTCTATAGGGGTTAGGTAGGGTGAAAATCTTTCTGGGATACTATTTTCCATTGCTGAGGATTACTTGAGTGTCTGTTTGAATGATCATGTCAATAGTGGGTTATATCAAAGGATGACAGCTGGTAGGAATTTTCTTTCACCCTCTCACTTGTTATATGCTGATGATATCCTCTTATTCTCCAAGGCTGATTGGAAAACTATCCCTTACATCAAGAATATCTTTTCACATTATGAGGAAGTGGTAGGTCAGGTTATTAGCTGGGGAAAGTCTTTTGTTGTCTTTGGAGAAGGGATTCGAACACAGAAGCAGATAAGAGTTTCTAGCAGGCTTGGTGTGAATAGATCTAGTTTTCCCTTTACTTATCTTGGACTAACTCTGTTTTGGGGGAGTGTAAAAGGGGAATATGTGGAGGAAATAGCTACAAAAATCAACAATCAGCTACCTAGATGGAAGGGGAAGACCATGTCCCAAGCTGGGAGAGTATGTTTGGTCAACTCTATCATCACCTCAATGTTTGTTTATTCATTCTCATTATATAAGTGGCCCAGAACATTATTAATGGAGTTCAGTGGGATGATACGCAACTTTATATGGACTAGCTCTATTAATTAGAGGAAACTTGTCACGGTGGCATGGAAATAATGTATCAAGCCGGTAGACATTGGTGGGATGGGGGTGAAAGATGTTAGGATATTTAATGATGCTATTCTTATGAAATTTACATGGAAACTTATAAATAGAGATAAATACTTGGAATTCCTAACCAACAGGTTTACTCATAGGCTGCATAATCATAGTAATGCATACCTGAAGTCCTCTGTGTGGACCTCTATCCAGAGTACCTATTCTCAACTCATGGCACAATCCAAATGGCTGGTATGTAGCAATTCTTTTTTGAGCTGCTAGAATACTTTATGGCATTCCTCTCCCCTTAAGGAATCCAATGATATTCCATTATCTTAGATGAAAATGTCTATATGTGACATGTAGAGGAATGATGATGTTATGGCTATTATACCTAGTAATTATCGTATGGAAATTACAAATTATGACTATGCTGATCATGAAATTCTTGTTTCGAAACCTGCATTAAATGGACTTTTCTTGAGTCATGATTTTACTAAGCTAGAATATAGTACTGCATCTACTATACCTTCATGGTTCAATGGCATTTAGAGGCCTTTTATTTTTCCAAATGGCATTTTTCTGATTTGGAGAATCTGGAAGAAAATGCTACCGATTCAGTCTTCCCTTCAACTCACTGGTGTACACCTTGCCTCAGGGGGCCCTATCTGCTTGAGTAATGAAGAATCTGCCCTCTATTTGTTCCTTGAATGTCCTCTTGCTTCTCGATTATGGTTGTACTTATAGTCCTTTTTTCACTGGTGTTTCACATTCTATTTGGTTGATTCATTTCTCAACTCGGTGCTTAAAATAGAAGAAAGTGAGCAAGTGAAAAACCTACTCACTAGTGCTACTATTTCGGTTTTTTCATACATCTGGAGAGATCACAATAGTTTGGTCTTTAATAATGGCAATCCCATGTTTAAGGAAGGTGTATTGTATATTCACTGAAGCATTCATATTGCTTTGGTACATTAATTTGGAAGCATGAACAATGATATTTCTAACTTTACACTGTTGAAGACCCTTGCTGTAAGTGGCAGGGGGAGGCGGCCGTGGGTGATGAAGTAAATTAGATGGATCCCACCAATCCGATATTGGTTTGAGGTCAATGTGGATGGAGAGATCAATGGTGCACCTGGCCTGGCTGGCTGTGGTGGAGTTTTTCGGACATCATGGGGCTTTGGGAAGGGTTTCTACTTTCATTACATTGGGATTGGGCATGCGATTGAAGCAAAACATTGGGCGATTATAAAATCAATCAGGTATGCAGTTCGATATGGCTGGTGAAAGTTATGGCTTGAGTTGGATTCCTCTATTGCTATGCAGATCTTTAAGGACTGGTCTAGGAATGTCCCATGGAGAATGCTACCATCTTGGATAAAGTGTCTCAAGCTTGCAGAGAGGATTTGTCTTGATGTCTTACATGTATACAGAGAGGGAAATCAGGTTGCTGATGCTTTTTATAAAAGAGCGATTATGGAGGTCTGTTCCAGCTGGTCTTTTGTGTTACCCAGTTATTGCAATGTCCTAGTGCATGATGATAGTGCTAGTGTTGTTTATATGAGGCTCTGTAAGGCTCCACTTCATTGAGTTGTAATCTGTTGTTTACCCTTTTTTATTAATAATTTGGTGGGAGCAGGATTTTCCTATCTCTCATACTTTTTGGCTATACAACTTCTTTTATATAGCGTACAATAAAACCCTTTGAATTTTACTTTCATCCAAAGGAAATATTTTTTCTACGAAGTGTTTTACTAAATGAAAAAAGGAATGTTTTAACGTATGTGGCGACAATGACCTCTCCTCTACCGTAATTATTATTTGGATTCCTCTATAAGAAATAATGTTTTTAAAATGAAAAGAAGTCCATTATTTCACTTTTTGGGTGTTTTGGTATTTAAAATAGATTATGAAATGGATTTAGTATTTTAGTATCTTTAAATGATATCTTATGATTGAAAATTTAATTTTATTACTGAAATGTTGATATTTTCCATATTTTATGTGTTTTAATTTTGTAATGGTACTTGGACATTTGACGGGTGGTTACATGATAAACAAATGAAAGGTGGTTACGTGATAAACAAAATTAATGTTGGTTTTATGATAAACCAAGGATTGTGGTTACGTAATAACCTCCAATGCATTGGGTTTGGAAGTCAACCATATAGCAATTCCATTTAGTGATATGTGTCGAAGTTGACGTAATTGTTAATCCATTTATGTATGCTTATGTCCCATGTTAACTTTATATGCAATATATTGCCTTACGTGGGATTTATGGAAATTTTTTGGTTATAAAAATGTTATGCATTGATCATATATTCAACAAAGTGTTTTTTTAATTCTTAACGGTGAAAAGTATTACTTTATGATAATGTAATCTTGGTTTATATGTTGTATTTAAAAAAATACAGTTTTCCTTCTTTCTTTATCTCGTACTGATCTTTTTATGCTCATCCCCATTTTTGAAATGTTATTAAACAGACATAAAAATGGATAGGGTCAAGGATGGCATGAAGGAAAAGTTCTGAAGTCTAAAACATTGTACTAATCATGATTCTTTTTTAAAGTGTTTTATTTTTGTGAAAAAATCGATAGTGAGTAGAACTGTCTACTTATAATATTCAAGTTGTTATGTATATGTTATGACCAAATTCTCTAAATTTATAAATGTGAAAAGATCCTCAATGTGAATTATTAGTTTAATTCATAATTTTGTAATGTTTATGGTTGGGGCCTTATAAGTAACATGGGATAAACCACTCCATATCAATAGAATAATAGTACACACCCTCCTACTTAGATACCCGGGATTTCCTATTTGTGCTCAAACAAGTTCTAAATCTCATAAAAGACCACTTGGACATGAAAATTACATTTCTAAAACAAAAACACACCAAAAAATCCACAAGAATGTCACATAACACTCCATTGAAATTTAAATTCATTTTAACATCTTACTAAAACAAAACACCCCATACACATGTTTCACACCCTTCATAAATTTTAATAAAACATTTCAATAATTCATAAAATGTTCAAAAAACGTTTTACAACACCATTCGTCATTTTCTTATTCTTTGACTACCCTGGACCACGAGTGCCCGGATTCGGTGCCCATGAGACATGATGTACAATAATTGTTAAATTACATTTATTTAAAAAAATCACATCATCTCCCAAGCTAGAGAGGATCAAGTGGTTCAGGTACTGGGAAAAACCAGCTGCATTCTGAAACGTCATTGAATAAATGAAAGAAACCTGAAATTTTTTTCATTTAAAATGTATGGTGAGGAAAAGATTGCCAAGTACGGGGTTTTAAAAAAATATTTGAAAATAAGGAAATAAAACATTCATTAATTGAAAATAACTATTGAATGTAAACACAAACAATTTCTTAAGGAAAAGAAATTATCCTTGAAATAAAAAAAATACTTTTAACATAAAATTAAAAAACATGATCTGAGTACACAGTTCAGAAAAGGGAAATAAAGAGCATGTGTAAAGCATGATGGGTTATGAAATACACTAACAAGACATGCTCTGAGTGCACAAGACATAATCAAAAAGGTGTAACATATATTGGTGCACATATCATGATAAACTTATCCATAATTTCTCACATTATGAGACAAAAAATCTGATGATAGATAGACCAAGTCCAAAAATTTTGAAACATAACATGTCAATGCATTTCATTTATCTATGCACAAAATATGCTCTAAACTAGGGATAACCAACTAGTAAGAAAAATCACATAGTTGGTCACTTACTAAATCATTAGAGGAGGGTATAATGTCAGACTGTGTCAAGGCCTCGTGCGAAGACCATAATCATATATGTCTGGGAATTTCACCCAAACCTTAACTATTGCTAGGCCTTATGCCATGACCGTGATTTGTCTCATGAGACCTTTCAATGCATCGAGGGGATATTGTAGGCCCCACCCATTACATAATATGTCCAATATGATGTTTTTAAGTCTTAGGGGTCTATGTATCCAATGTTTCCCATACCACCTTGGATACCCGATTAAGGTATTGTTATATGAGTTGTCCCATACCACTCCAAATAACGGGTTATTATATTCATTAATTATATTTTGTGGTCATCATTTCAGGAAAAGAATACAAATATGATATGGAAACTACTAAGGAAACATATGCTAGAAAAAAAAGTTGTAAAGCTTAATAAAATGAACTAAATATTAGTGATGCACACATAATTAATTCATAAGGAAACTCTTCCATGTAGTCACATGATTCATCTACTAAACATGCTGATAAATGGTTCACAAGTGCGAGTGTATATAAATATGAGTAATTGTACATAATTAGTTATCTACTGGAACACTATTTCATTATTTTACAAATAACATAATGCCTTGGTATGAAGTTCAAGAAGAAACAACCAGACTCTCTACATTAAAATTTTTCTCTAAATTTATTATAATGAAAAAATTTAAAAAACTCCTTGACATTGTGGAATTGAACATTGAAAATCAAAATATGAAGTTATTGGGAAATATTTGTAGACATGTTGAATGTTTGGATCATCATTCCTAGACATGTACATAATTTCAAAATTATACTTATACAACATATACATGTATATATGTATAAATTTATTGTAACTATTTCGAAAATTTTTAAAACGAAAATTTGCACAACCAAAAATATAAACACTTTCCCAAACATGGAACACAGTATGTTTTACATAGGATTTTGGCATTGAAAGCCATAATTTCATAGTAAAAATATTTATGCTTACTTATACATCCATTTATATTTTATATCCCAACATTAAAGGAAATAAATTGTGAGAGAATAACTAAATGAACTTCTCTTAAAACATATAGATCTTGAAAACCTGCGGGTATGATAGAGGGTTAGGGGTTTAGAATTTTAATCGAAACACCATAAACATGTATTTACAATTATACCATATATATATATGTAGAACTTAATATGCATGAAATCTAAGGGAAAGATTCCTTTCTCAGTTATTAGATCTTCAAAAAATAATTGACCTTGGAAAATTAAAGGTTGTAAACCGACTAAACATATATATACTTATTATTTACTAATATACCTATATATATAAACTGCATCTATATATACACACATATAAACTTGTTTTTCCCAAAAAATAGAAACATAAAACATTCAAAACAAACGAATTAACTTCAAAATAGAACATAAGGGAGGAGATGAGTGTTTTAAAGTAGAGGGTTGGATTCATATGTATGTATATATAAAAACATTATATATATATATATAATAAAAACTTTATTTCTTGAGAACTAAAGAACAAACACCCAAAATCAAACTTATAAACCTCAAAACAGAAGCCAAGAAAGGAATTTAGGGTTTCTAAAATCGTACAAGGTGTGTATATACATGTGTATACAAAACTGTATATGTATGTATTTATATAAAATCTGGTTTGTATGTGGATTAAAAAAATATCCATTACAGGTCTTGTTAACCTCTTAATAGGAGGAAGAAGAAGGAAGTTAGAGTTTTAATATAGTTTAATACATCCATATATATGTATATATATATAAAATAATCGTATAGATATATATATTACCCAATTTGCATGAAAAAGTAAGAGAAACCCCCCTTACCTTGGTGTTAGGAGGCTAGAGGAGGAAGGGGAGGAGCTGAGGTGCACTTGCAAACCTTTGGGAGGGGAGGTGTGGGTGCAACCGTAGGGTTCACCAAGGTGTGTGGGAAGATATCTTAAAGAGAATTTTCCCGAAACATGCAGGTGAACCAACACATATTCCTCGACTAGTTGGAGTTCTAGGAGAAAGAAAATGGGGTCGGAAGGTAGTTTGGGTGGCTGTGGAATAAATAGAAAGCGAGAGGGTTGTGGTTGAACCACTGGTGTAGTGCGCAGAGAAGAAAAATGGAGGAGGAAGAAGATGGAAAAGATATATGGCTAGGATCGTCTGTGAAATGATCCAATGGCCTAGATTAGAAGCGTTGTTTAAAATAAAACAGGATGGCTTAGATTAGATCGTTAGTAGATCGGAATACCCTTATCAAACACAATAATTTAAAAGGGATCTATATCCAATTTCGTGTGATGTCGCGATCGATGACTACGACATTATCATGCCATGATCCGATGTCCAGGATCACATTTCGCCCAAAAATTTGCTTCCCACATCGAATCGGTTGGATGACCGTGCCTCCTTTATAAACTTAAGTCTCCCAACATCAGCTAAAAAAACACATAGCACACACGAAGGGGTCCTTACACAAGGGCTCTCACTCCCCCATAGGCCATGGCCTACCCACCCCCCGGCTTCTCCTTATGGCCAAGTGCCCACACTGCGTGCACACATGTGCAGCTCTACTACTGTGTGCTGGTGCACCCCTCAGAAGCACTATGCCCATGCTCGGGCTGGCCCATGCTTGGCCTGAGGCCTAAGCTCAGCCACCGTGATTGAGCCACCTCCCTTGGCCTACCCATTAAGGGCTGGCCCATGCGGCCCAAATTTTTACACAAACAAATCCAAAATTTATAATGTCCAATATTAAAAAAAAAATGAAGTCGTAAAGGTATTACTATATAGAAATTTCCTTTATCAATATGTCCTTTATTTAAAAATCAAATCTTTAATTTTTAACAGTTGGAAGAATTTTCTAATGTTTTCTATACATATTATACTTTTAACATAAAAGGTCACAAATTAAAGGATAATTCTTATTCTAGTGTTATAGTGGTCAAAACAAAGCTTAATTAAAAATATAATTCAATTAGAAATAATTTTAACATAGATGAAGACTCTGAATGAGAATATATACAATACATTTGATTTAATTGCAACATGTTTTGAATTAAGTTTCAAAAACACCAAAGTATTTTTCAAAACGTTTCATTATGGAAAACTAAAGTTGATGTTTAGCAACAGTTTCATAATTTTAAATAACCTAATTACATAATGGTCTAAAATATACCTATATGTTTTCAATTAATTAACTGACATCTCCAATAGCTATAATTGTAGCCTTTAAAGTTCCATTGTTTCCCAAGGCCACATTCACATTAGTGTTTTATAAATCCAAGACTTTGGGTTTCCTAACCCTCATGTTGATTGAAGAAGATGGTTCGCATCATACCTATGGTTCTTAGTGTGGTCGTGGTGGCTTCAACCGTTCTTATATTCATTATGATGAATTATAAGGATTCATATTACTTTCATGGGGTACTAATTGTTTTAAGTTGTCTCCATGTAATTATGATAGGGTTTTTAATATGTTTATTTGGTTAGTTTTAGTTCCCATTTTAATCTTAGTTATTTGTAACCGCTATAGTGTTCTTATTTGATTAAAACTCATTGCGTCCAGTTTGTGTGCATATTCCATTGCATAATATGGTTATTTCTCCTTAAGATATATGTTTTGTTCAGGTAATAGATTACAATAAAACATAGAAATTACCATTTCAGGAAACACATGTTCTTGGGGTGTTGCATTATTCCCCCCTAAAATGAATTGTGTCCTTGCAATTCTATTAAAAAACTGGAAAAGAAATTACAATATGATTATCATTACCAAAATGGGAGATTCGGCTCGGTCAATGGAATACCCAGGTTAGTATTCAATTCCTCTATTTCTCTGGCCCAGATACACCATGAGCAGTATATTTTGAACTCCGTCTCAGGAATTATACACTCGGGCTTCCACAGGGAGGCTCGAGCGGTAAAAAGTTCAGTGATATCCGAATGGACATATTCTCTAATGCCCCACTGGACTACATCTTGCTCGAGATATTCTATTGGAAAGATGAAGTTAAACAAACTGAGGATTAAGATCTAGAACATAAAGGATGCTTTGAGGTTCCCATCTTGGGAAGCCACTAAGAAACATGCCCTGGCAGAATTTGTTTTCCAGAGTGAAACACTAAAAAAGCACATCGAAGTATCTCCCCCATTTCATATAACAAGGGAGTTAGAAAATGGAGATGATGTGGAAGAAATTGTCATTCCCTTGATAGGAACGAAGGATGTCAGGGCTGTTAGACAAGACAAAAATGCGTTGACATGATCCTCCCTGGCTGAGGAAAGAAGGATTGTCGACTGTGCATATTCTAATTAAGATATCCTCCAATTTCCCATCGGGAAGAGATGAGATATTTGTTCCTCTATCCATCTGAAAACATATTCATGAGAATTCACATTGATAGTTCAGATAAAGTACAGACTAAAATGGGAAAGATAATATTTCATAATTTTATTACTAAACATCAGTGCCTGAATTCCCCTAATGATATACTACACAAACTCCACACAGAGAAGAAAAAATCCCTATCTCCTCATACCAAACACAGGCTATGAATTTAGGGCTAAACTTTTGGATACACCTATGACGTCTCCGGAGTGTATCATTAGGGTTATGAAGTTGGGAGATGTCAAAATACACTTTTTTTCTACAAGAAAGTCGGTTGGACTCATCTTTTAACATTCTGAAGTCCAACAACTGTCCCCAGAAGCCGTAGATTAATATCTGATTGACATAGGCCGCTCTGAGGTCACCGGCAGCAGCAGCTTCTTAAAAAGTGTTGATGGCCATAAATACAAAGTCCTCTCATTCTGTGAACACTTAGAAAAGTCCCTCATTGTATCTTTCAATACGTACATATGAAGGAAATAGGTTCATCCTAATGAGAAGGTAATCCATTCCTAACCACCAGTGTAGCCGAAGCACCCGAGGTGAGTTTGACACATCGTACAGGTGTTTGCATGTCATGAAGATATGGGCATTGTTAATAATATTCTATCTACTAGATAAAGACACAATGGTCTCTAAGGCCTTAGTGGGGAGTGAGTAGATTGGTAGGAACATATTTCATCTTCCGTCTGAAAGTTATAATAATATCACTTAGTGAGGTTTAGTCATAGATATATATTACTATTACCTGGATTTTCCAAAATTGTTTGAACCTATCCTCTGATACCAACTATGATAGCCCCGGCCCCCGAGTGCCCAGAGCCGGTGTCCCTGAGACATGATGAACCATAATTATTACATTACATTCATTTACAAAAATCACATCATGTCCCATGCTACAGAGGATCGTGAGGTTCAGGTACTGGGAAAAACCAGCTGCATTCTGAAACATAATTGAAGACATGACTGAGACATGAAAAATTTTCATTTAAAACATATGGTGAGCAAAAGAATTCCAAGTAAGGCGTTTTAAAAAAATATTTGAAAATAGGGAAATAAAACTTCAATTACATAAAAATAACTGTTGAAAGTAAACCTAAACCTTTTCCAAAATAAAAACAATTAATCTTGAAATAAAAGAAAACTTTTAACATAAAATTTAAAAACCTGATCAGAGTATGAAGATCTAAAATGGTAAATAAAGTGACTGTGTAAAGAATTCAAGGTTATGTAATCTACTAAAGAGACATGCTCTGAGTGAAAAAGACGTAATCAAAAAGTTTTAACATAAACTGGTGCACATACCATGATAAAGTTATCCATAATTTCTCACATGATGAGGCGTGAAATATGCCGATAAATAGACCAAGTAAAAAAATTTGAAACACAACAAGTCTGTGAATTTCATTTTTTTGTGTACACAATAGGCTCTAAACCAGGGATATCCTACTTGTCCAAAAAATCCCATAGTTGGTCACTTAATAAAACATTAAGAGGAGGGTATAATGCTAGACTGTGTCCAGGCCTCATGCCAAGACCATAATCATCTATGTCAAGGAATTTCACCTGAACCATAATTGTTACTAGGCCTTATTCCATGATCGTGATTTGTCTCATGAGACCAACTAATGCATCTAGGGGAAATAGCGGGCCCCACCTATCAAATAATACATCCAATACAATCCATTTAACTCTTATGGGGCTATGTATCCAAAGTGTCCCATACCACCTTGGATACCCTATTAAGGTGATGTTATTTCAGGTGTCTCATACCACTCTAAATAACTGGATAGATTCATTAATTATTATTTGGTGATCATCATTTCAGGTGAAACACACAATATTTGATATGTAAACTACTAAGGAAACACATTCTTGATGACAAAGTGGTACATGCATATAACAATGTGCTAAATATTAGTGATGCACACATAATTAATTCATCAGGAAACTCTTCCAAGGAGTCACATGCATCATCTACTGAACATGATGATAAATAGTTCACAGATGCGAGTGTATATAAATATGAGTAGTTAGACCTAAGTAGATATCTACTGGAACATGGTTTCATTATTTTATAAATAACATAAAGCCTTGGGTTGATGTTCAATAAGACACAACAAGACTCTCTACATTAACATTTTTCTCTAAAGTTATTACAAAGGAAAAATTTACAAAACTCCTTGACATTGTGGAATTGAAATTTGAAAATGAAATTATAGAGCAATAGGAAAATATGTGTATACATGTTTATGTTTTGGATCATCATTTATATATATTTACTTAGTTTAAAAATTATACTTATACAATATATACATATATATATATATATATATTAATTTATATTAATTTTTTTTGAAATTTGTAAAACGAAAATTCGCACAACAAAAAATTTAAACTCTTTCCCAAACATGGAACTCAGTATGTTCTATGTATGTTTTAGGCCTTGAAAACCTTAATTTCATAGTAAAAATAATTATGTTTACTTATACAACCATATATATTTTCTATCCCAAACTTTCAGGAATTAAATTGTGAAGAATAACTAAAAGAACTTCTTATAAAACATATAGATCTTGAAAACCCGAGGTTATGATAGAGGGTTAGGGGTTTATAATTTTAATTGAAACACCATGAACATTAATTTATAATAATACCATATATATAAATATATATATAACTTAATCTGCAAGAAATATACTGGAAAAACTCCTTTCATAGTTATTGGATCGTTAAATCATGATTGACCATGGAAAATAAAAGGTTGTAAGATGACATAACACATATATACGTGGTATATACTTATATATATATATAGTCTGTATCTGTATATACGCATATATAATCTTGTTTTTCATGAAAAATAGAAACATAAAACATTCAAAACCAACTTATTAACTTCAAAATAGAAGATAAGGGAGGAGATGAGGGTTTTAAAGTTGAGGGTTGGATTCCAATGTATGTATATATATAAACAGTATATATATATATACATTTAATAAAACATGATTTCCATAGAACTAATGAATGAACACCCAAAATTATACTTATAATCCTCAAAATAGAAGGTAAGAAAGGAATTTAGGGATTCTAAAATGGTTCAAGGTGTGCATATACATGTGTATGCATAATTGTATATGTATATATTTATATAAAATCCGGTTTGTATATGGATTAAAAAACAATATCCCTTACAGGTCTTATTAACCTCTATACAAGAGGCGAAATAATTAGGTTAGAGATTAATATAGATGGATACATCCATATATATGTCTGTATATAAAAGATTTGTATATATATATATATAAACTGGTTTACATGAAAAAGGAAGAGAAAATTCCCCTTACCATGGTGTTAGGAGGGGCTAGAGGAGGAAGAGGAGGATCTGAGGTGTACTTGGGAAGCTTCCGGATGGGAGGTGTGGGTGCAACCGTAGGGTTCACCAAGGTGAGAGGGAAGAGATCTTATAAAGAATCTTCCAGACACATGCAGGTGACCCAACACCTAACCCGCGATAAGGTGGAGTGCTAGGAGGAAGAAAACGGTGCTAGTAGAGAGGTAGGGCATCTGTGGAATAAATGGAAATGTAGAAGGATGTGGCTGACCCACTGGTGTAGTGCAGGGAGAAGAAAAACAGAGGAGGAGGAAGATTGAAAAGATGGACGGCCGGGATCATCCGTGAAATGATCCAACGGCCAAGTTTATAAGAAGCATTTAAAAGAATATGGGATGGCTAGTATTAGATCATCGATAGATCGGACGACCCTGGGAAAACACGAAATTTTAAAATGGATCTACGGGTGAGATTGCATGATGTCGTGATCGATGGTTGTGACTTAATAACGCCGCGATCCGATGGCCAGGATCTCATTTCGCCCAAAAATTTTATTCCTACATCGAATCAGTGGGATGATCACTGTTCCTTTATAATCATAACCCCCATTCTCATCTCTAAAAACACACAGCACACACAAAGGGGCCTTACACACGGGCTCCCGCTACCCTGTTGGCCACAACCTACCCCCCGCTGCTCACTGCGGCCTAGCGCCCGCTTTGCATGCACACAAGCTCAACTCTGCTCCTGTGCACCGGTGCACCCCTTAGAAACACTATGCCTGAGCTTGGGCTCACCCAGGCTTGTGCTGAGGGCTAGGCTAAGCCTCTATGAGTGAGTTGCCTCCATTGGCCTAGCCATTTAGGGCCAACCCTTGCAACCCAAATTTTTATATAAAACTATCCAAAATTTATAAATACCAATCTTAAACAAAAAAAGAAAATGATGTCTTAAAAGTATTACAATATAGAAATTTCCATTCTCAAAATGGCTTTTATTAAACATTCAGAAGGATAATTATTACAAGGTGGAATTATTTTATAAGTGTGTATATAAAAATTAAAACATTAACATAAATAGTAAAACATTAAATGATGATTCTTATTCTAGTGTTATAGTTGTCAAAACATATATTAATTAAAAATATATTTCAATTAGCTAGAATTTAAATATTGTTGAATATATTAAATGAAAAATATCTAAAATACATTTTATTTAATTGAGACATGTTTTGAATCTCATTTCAAAAAAACCAATGTATTTTTAATAACACTTCATTATGCCCTTTTAAAGTTAATGTTTTGGAACAGTTTCATAATTTTCAATAACCTTATTACATGAAGGTCTAATATATAGACATATGTTTTTAATTAATTAAAAAACATGGCCAACAACTATAATTATAGCCATTAAAGTTCCATAGTTTCCAAAGACAACGGTCACATTATTTTTTTATAAATCCAATAATTAGTGTGTCCTAACACTAAGGTTGATTGAAGAAGATGGTTCGCGTCATACCTTTGATGCATAGTGTGGCTGCGGTGGCTTCGATCATTCATATGTTAATTTTGACAAATTCTAAGGATCCATATTAATTTAGTGGGGTTCTAATTATTTTAAATTTTCTCCCAATAATTCTTATAGGGTTTTAAATATTTTTCTTTGGATAGTTTGTTTTCCCTTTTTAATCTCGGTTTATTATGACCACTACGGTGTTCTTATTTGAATAAAACTCATTGTGTCCATTTTGTGTGCTTATTCCGTTGCATCATATTATTATTTTTCCATATGAGATATGTTTTGTTCGGGTAATATAAAACAATAAAAAATATAAGTTACCATCGCATGAAACACTAATTCTTGGGGTGTTACATTATTCTTCCTACAAAGAATTGCGTCCTAAAAATTATATTCACAAACCTGAAAAGAAGTTCCCAGACAATTATCATTACCAAAACTGAAGATTTGGCTCGGTCAATGGAATACCCAGGTTGGTATTTAGTTCCTCTGCATCTCTAGCCCAGATACACCTCGAGTAGTACATTTTGAACTCTGTATCATGAATTCTACACTCAGGCATCAATAGGGAGGCACGAACGGTAAAAAGTTCTGAGATGTCCGAATGGAGATATTCTTTGATTCCCTGTCGGACTACATATCGCTTGTGATATTCGATTGGAACGATGTGGTTAAACATACTGAGGTTTAGGATCTGGAACATAAAGGCTGCTCTGAGGTTCCCATATTGGGCAGCAACTAGGAAACATACTATGGTAGAAACATTCGGTGCCAGAGTGAAACACTGAAGAAGACCCTTAAAGTATCTACCCATTTGCCTATAATAGGGGAGTTGGGTAACAACGATGAAGTGGAAGACATGGTCATTCCCTTGAAAGGAACGAATAATGTTAGGGATATTAGGAAATTCAAACATGTGTTCACATGATTCTCATATGTTGAGGAAATAAGGATAGTCCATAGCACATGTTCTGATTGAGATATCCTCCAATATCTCATCGAGTAGGGATGAGATATTTGTTCATCTAGCCATCTGAAATCTTATCAGAGAGAATTCACATTGATAGTTCAGATAAATTAAAGATATAAATGGGAAATATAGTATTTCAAAAGTTTATTACTAAACATCATTGCATGAGTTCCCCTAATGATCTACTACACGAACTGCACACAGAGAATCAAAACTCTCTATCTCCTCAAACAAAGCACATGATGAGCATTCGAGGTTAAACTCATGGAGACACCTGTGTCATCTATTGAGTGTAACATGAGGGGTATAAAGTTGGGGGACGTCAAAATACACTTGTAGCCTGCAAGGCAGTCGCATGGACTCATCTTTTAACATTCTGAAGTCCAAAAACAGGCCCCAGAAGCCGAAGATCAATATGTGACAAAGAGAGGCCGCTCGGAGGTCACTCGAAGTTGCAACTTCTTGAAAAGTGTTGAGGGCCATAAAGATAAATTCCTCGTCTCCCCTAAACACTCAGAAAAGTCCATCATGGTACCTTCCCCAACATACATAGTAGGGAAAATAGTTCATCATCATGAGAAGGTAATCCGATCCTAACCCTCAGTGTATCCAAAGCAACCGAGGTGAGTTCGACAGATTGTACAGGTGTTTTCATGTCATGCGGATATGGGCATAGTTAAGAAAATTCTCTTGTCTAACTAAATACGCAATGCTCTCTAGGGCCTCAAAAGGGAGTGATAGTAGATTGGTAGGAACCGTTTCATCTAGAATATAATAGTTATAAAAAAATAACTTAGTAAGGTTCAGTCATAGCTATATATTTTAATTACCTTGTTTTTCCAGAATGCTCTGAACCTATCCTCTGATACCAACTATGACAGCCCCGACCCCTGAGTGCCTGGATCCGGTGCCCATGAGAAATGATGTAACATAATTATTTCATTACATTCATTTACAAAAATCACATATTTTCCCTTGCTATATAGGATCGCAAGGTTCCGGTAATAGGAAATACTAGCTACATTCAGAAACTTCATTGAAGACATGATTGAAACCTAAAATTTTTTCATTTAAAATGTATAGTGAGAAAAAGATTTCCCAGTAAGGGGTTTTATAAAAATATTTTAAAATAAGGAAATAAAACTTCCATTACATGAAAATAACTGTTGAAGTTAAACCTAAACCTTTTACTAAAGAAAACTAATTAATCTTGAAATAAATGAAAACATTTAACTTAAAATTCAAAAACAGGATAGGAGTATGTAGTTCTAAAAAGAAAAATAATGTTTCTGTGTAAAGTATGTTGGGTTATGCAATCTACTAACAAGACAATATCTAAGTGAACAAGACATAATCAAAATTTTGTAACATAAACTGGTGCACATATCAAGATAAACTATCCATAATTTCCCATTTGATGAAACATAAAATATGCTGGTAAATGGACCAAGTCCAACATTTTTGAAACATAACATGTCAATGAATTTCTTTTTATGTGCACACAATAGGCTCTAAACCAAGGATATCATAATAGTCAGAAAAAACACATAGTTGGTCACTTAATAAAACATTAAGAAGAGGGTATAATTCTAGACTTTTTCAAGGCCTCGTTCCAAGACCATAATCATCTATGTCCAGGAATTTCACCCGAACTGTAACTTTTTCCAGGCCTTGTGCCATGATAGTGATTTTTCCCACGATACATGTTAATGCATATAGGGGATATAGTAGGGCCCACACGTCACATAATATGTCCAATACGATCCTTATAAGTTATATCGGGCTATGTATCCAATGATTCCCATTCCACCATGGATACCTGATAAAGGTTTTGTTATTTGGGGTGTCCCATACCTCTCTAAATAACGGGTTATTAGATTCATTAATTATTATTTGGTGATTATCACTTCAAAAAAAACACACAAAATATGATATGGAAACTACTAAGAAAACACATGCATGATGACAAAGTGGTACATGCCTAAGACAATGTGGTAAATATCGGTGATGCACACATAATTAATTCATAAATAAACTCTTCCAAGGAGTCACATGCATCATCTAATAAACATGATGATAAGTGGTTCACAGATGCAAGTGTATTTAAATATGAGTAATTGGACCTAAGTAGATATCTACTGGTACGTGGTTTCATTATTTTACAATGAACATAAAGCCTTGGTTTGAAGTTCATGAAGACACTACAAGACTCTCTATGTTAACATTTTTCTCTAAAGTTATTACAAAGACAAAATTTACAAAACTCCTTGACATTATGGAATTGAAATTTGAAAATGAAATTATAGTGTTATTGAAAAATATGCATATACATGTTGAAGGTTTGGATCTTCATTTATATCCATGTAATTAGTTTCAAAATTATACTTTTACATCATATACATGTATATATATATATAAATTCATAGTAACTCTTTGTAATATTTGTAAAGCGAAAATTCACACAACCACAAATTTAAAATCATTCCCAAACATGGAACTCAGTATGTTATACAAAGGATTTAGGCCTTGAAAACCTTAATTTCATAGTAAAAAAATTTATGATTACTTATACATCCATATATATTTTATATTCCAACCTTAAAATAAATATATTGTGAAAGAATAAATAAAAGAACTTCTCATAAAACATATGGATCTTGATAACACGAGGGTATGATAGAGGGTTAGTGGTTTGGAATTTTAATTGAAAGACCATCAACATGTATTTACAATTATACAATATATATATATATATATATGTCTGAAACTTAATCTGCATAAAATCTATGGGAAAAATTCCATTCACAATTATCGGATCTTTAAAACATGATTTACCTTGGAAAATGGATGTTTGTAAACTGAATTAGCATATATATATATATATATACTGGTTAAGTACTTATAAACCTATATATATATAAACTATATCTATATATACGCACATATAAACATGTTTTTCATGAAAAATAGAAACACAAAACATTCAAAATCAACTTATTCACTTCGCAACAGAATGCAAGGGAGTAGATGAGGGTTTGAAAGTATAGGGTTGGATTCATATGTTTGTATATATAAAAACTGTATTTATATATATATAAATTTTAAAAAAACCTGATTTCATGAGAACTAATGAGACAACACCCAACCTCAAACTTATAATCCTCAAAACAGAACTCAAGAAAGGAATTTAGGGTTTCTAAAATCGATCAAGGTGTGCATATACATGGGTATACAAAAATTTATATTTATGTATTTATATAAAATCTGGTTTGTTTGTTGATTAAAACAAAATATCCCCTATAGGTCTTATTAACAACTAAACAGGAGGCAAAAGTAGAAGGTTAGATTTTTAATATAGTTGAATACATCCATATATATTTATATATATAATAGAAACGTATATATATATATATAATATGGTTTCCTTGAAAAAGGAAGTGAAAAGCCCCCTTACCATGGTGTTAGGAGGGCTGGAGGAGGAAGAGTAGGAGATGAGGTGCACCTGAAAAGCTTCGAGAGGGTAGGTGTGGGTGCAACCGTAGGGTTCAACAAGGTGAGATGGAATAGATCTTAAAGAGAATGTTCCAGGAACATGTAGGTGACGTACCACCTAACAAGTTACTTGGTAGAGCGCTAAGAGGAAGAAAACGGGGCTGGTATGGCAGTAGGACGACTGTTGAATAAATAAAAAGGGAGAGATAAATTATTGACCCACTGGTGCAGTGCAAGGAGAAGAAAAACAGAGGAGGAAGATGATGGAAAAGATGGACGGCCACGATTGTTTTTGAAATGATCCAACGACCGATATTAGAAGCGGCGTTTAAAAGAAAACTGGATGGCTATGATTAGATCATTGGTAAATCTTATTGTCCTAGGAAAACATGTCATTTTAAAAGGGATCTATATCTGAGATCACGCGATGTCACGATCAATGACTGTGACATAATCGTTCCATGATCCGATGCATAGGATATCGTTTTGCCCGAAAATTTGCTTCCCACATCGAATTGGTGGGTTGACCGCACATCCTCTATAAGCCTGAGCCTCCCATCCTTTGCTCATAAAACACACAGCACACATGAAGGAGGCCTTACACATGGGCTCCAGCTCCCCCGCATGCTACAACCCACCCCACACTGGTCACTGCGGCCAAGCGCCCACGATGCATTCAGACATTCGCACCTCCGCTCCAGTGTGCCGGTAAGCCCCTTGGAAGAACTATGCCCGATCTCGGACTGGCCTAGGCTTGGGCTGAGGGATACTCTCAGCCACCTTGAGTGAGCCACCTCCCTTGTCCCAGCCATTAAGGTCTGGCCCTTGTGGCCGAAATTTTTACACAAACCAAGCCAAACTTTTTAATGACCAATCTAAAACAAAAAAAGGAAATGAAGTCATAAATGTATTACTATATATAAATTTCCTTTCTCAACATGGCCTTTATTAAACATTCAAAAGTTTAATGTTTACTAGATGGAAGTATTTTCTATGGTTGTCTATACATATTAAGCCTTTTACATAAAAGGGTATAAATTAAATGATAATTCTTATTACAGTGTTATAGTGGTCAAAACATAGATCAATTAAAAATACAATTCAATTGGAATGAATTTAAACATAGTTGAAGACACTGAATGAAATTATCTACCATACATTTGATTTCATTTCAACATGTTTTGAATTAAATTTCAAAAATAAAAAATTATTTTTCAATACATTTCATTATTCCCTTATAAAGTTCATGTTTTGGAAAAATTTCATTATTTTCAATAACCTAATTACTTGATGGTCTTAATTATACCCATATGTTTTCAATTAATTAACCGACATGGACAACAACTATAATTATAGACATTAAATTTCCTTAGTTTCCCAAGGCAATGTCACATTATTGTTTTATAAATCCACAACATAGGGTGTCCTAACAATCATGTTGATTGAAGAAGATGGTTCACTTCATAACCTTGGTTCTTAGTGTGGTTGCAATGGATTCAACCATTATTATGTTCATTGTGAAGATTTCTAAGGATCCGTATTATTTTTTTGTGGTTCTCATTGTTTTAAATTTTCTCCCCGTAATTATGATAGGGGTTTTAATAGGTTTATTTGGTTAGTTTTATTTCCCTTTTTAATATAGGTTTAATGTAACCACTACGGTGTTCATATTTGAATAAAACTCCTTGCGTCCATTTCGTGTGATTATTCTATTGCATCATATTATTATTTTTCTAAATGATATATGTTTTGTTTGGGTAATAGACAACAATAAATCATAGGAATTACCATTACATGAAACACAAGTTCTTGGGGTGTTACACATTCAAACCCCCATTTTAATATCATATTACCACAAAAACATATATAATGATTTTTTCACACATTTAATAACTCAATAAACCATTTATAATTTTCATAAAAGGCTTCCAATAAGTATTAAAATGTTTTGGTGATAATACCCATTCAAAAACAGTGTTTTAGGGCCAAAAGAACATCCAAACCCTACCAAATACGTTTTTTCATCCCAATCCCCATTTCATAACCCATTTTCATATGTTATTAAATGACCCCAAATGATACCCAATGAGTTAAAAAAGAAAAAGAAATCATATCAATAAAAAGATGATTTTTTATATTAAATTGTCAACAAATTCCACCATAAACCGATTTCAAACAACACAAAACATACGAGGAACATGATAAATAAATAAATCAAGCACCCTAACTCATCAATGAATGATTATGCATGGAATCTCTTACCTTTTTAATCATGACCTATATTCATTGTTTGAAACTTCAACCACCGCACCACCACACCACAAGGGAAAGAAAATCAGGCCTAATACACCAGAATTCACCAAAAAGACACAAAATAAAAACATAGGAACCAACCCTATTTGTTGGAAATTAGAAAAATCCTAGATGATGGATGAAACCCCACTAACAAGGAAGAAAAAAATAGATAATCACTTACCTACATGATTTTGAAGTTCCTACCATCAAATCTACCTTCAATAATGAGTTACATGGGAGCTTGAGGATGCTTAGATTCCTCTTATGGGAGTGAAGAATGAAATGGGTAAAAAATTAGAATAATATATTTTATTCTGGAAGGGAGAAATTGGAATTAGAAGCATAAATTTAATGTGATGGGAACCCTGTATGGTTTGGCTACATGTTTTTGTAAACAGTATGACCAAACCATTTGTTATGTTCTGTCCAACCATAAACATTCCATTTCACTCTAAATTCTAGGGGAACCATGGGGGAAATTCAAGGGAATAATAGCGTTGATTCCAGGGGAACCTAGGAAGGAATGATAGGACAATGAATGAAGGAAATTGTGCCCCAATATTCCAAATATGTCAAATCCTTCTTTGAGGAAAATGAAAAAGAACTGGAACAATGTGAAAACTAAAAACCCATGTGTGACAATTCTCCCAACCATAGAGCATATTTTCCCCAGAAATACACAGCAAGGCTATATTCAAGAAAACTATATCCACATCCAAATGGATTTACAAATAATACCAAACAAAAGACAACAAGGACACCACTAGGAGAGAAAGAAAGCTACAAGATATCGTAAGAGACGAAGACGGACTTCCTTGGTAAGGGTCACTCACACCCAAAATCCAATACAAATACATATGATCAAACAAAAGGGAATGATACTCTTGACAACCAAAATAAACAAAACATGACAAAAACATTCAAAAATAATCAAATGAATTCCAAAAACAACTCTTTAAGACCATCCAAATGTAGCTCATGAAATTTATATGAAACAAACAACAAATCCAAGCATAGTTACCGCATCTTTACTTCCACAAGACTACTGGGTGCACTCCAATGCCAACGTTTACCCATTAAAGAAGTTGGTGGTCAGATAGCTCTGAAAAAGACTACTCATAACCAATCATAAAACCAATAATAACCATTTTATGGTGTTGGAAGATCCAAATGGTTAGTCCACATGGTTTTGGAGACACTGTGGTAACCGTGAAGACCATTCTGCCTAAAGAAGAAAACTCGCCCAATTACCTACGGTGAGGAGCATGACCATGCAGTGTCCATGTAGTAGGTTCTTTATCCTATGGAACGATTTTTTCATTAGGCGCACAATTAACACTAACCTTTCACATGGTCCTGTCTCCCCCAAAATGTAGATTTATTTATAAATACTCCAAGGGAACATGATGAGAACATATGGAACAACTCCCAAGAATTGGCTCGAACACCAACATGGGTATGTTTGGACAGACTCCCCACAATGAGGGACAACATAATTTACCAAGACAGAACTGGGACAATAATAAGGGGAGTCCTGAACAGATTCCCCACCACAAGAACCAACCATCTAAACCAAAAAGCATGGGCTGACATGAAATGGTCCCCATAAGACACAATATACACTATATGTTTGGTCGATCAATGAAACTGTAATCCATCGTAGACACCACATGGTTCACCACACCCACGTGCATCAACATCCTTGACTAAACTCAACCAGGAACAAAATAAAAAAGATTATACCAGGTTATTCATACATGAACAATTATACTAAGAGTTCCGCCAACTAGGATTTACTCACTAGGATTATAGAAAACAAAACCTCCCCACCTCATTTTAACCAAGGAGGAACCTCATTACTGACATTGATTATAGCCCTGAGGGATAGGGTACAAACGTCTCTATCATCCACATAAGACTACATGGAATGAAACCAACACACTTAAACCAAAAACTTTCTCCAAATTGCACACTAGGGATAAAAGTTAAAAAAATATCTCTTAAACCCATGTGATTTCATGAATATGAGCCAGCATTACTTTAGGACCAACGGCTGGAGCTCTGATGATTGATGAATCTCCTGCCTCATCGTCAGGAACTAAAACCCCTGAACAAAACATTATCATTTGGGGACAAGAACACTACACAATGATCCAATAACATAAATAGAATAAAAAATGTCAAGAAAACACCCAACATGACCCTTTAATGTGATATAAACATTACCAGGAGTGTAATCTTCAACCGAGTTCTATATAACATGAGATTATAGCGAGTAACCATAACAACCTTGACTAACTCAATTTTCCACATTGGTGTCCTACCATAATCCCTTGATTCGAAGAGAGTAATTAAATGACCATACACACTCTTAGACTATATATCCCACTGAAACCCCCAAATTTATTTCACATTCTTCAATGGAATCCACCATCACTACATCCAAATAAAACATATTGGCACAACTTTATCAAATTCCTCCTCTAATGTGTTAAGAACTCAAGAATATTATGGAACCAAAGTGTATTTCCACCTTCAACATTATCTCTTTTGCAACAAAAGGATCCACATAACCTAAATAGATTGGATGTAGAATCAATCACTAATTATCAAGAAGAAATTCCTTGTGTTAATCAACTGGAGGGTGTGCTAATGGAAAATCTCCCATGGCCAAACACCAATAGTGCATTATTTATTAACGGGGACATACAATAGCCAACAAGACACCTCAATAACCCAACAACGATATTCTAATGTTCATAATGTACCACAAACTAGATCCAAACACAATATAGGAATAACCACAAAGGGCTTCCCGAAAAATTTCCCAAATGATACCACTAGCCAAGACATTAACCTAACTCACCGGTGAAATAAAAAATCAAAACATAATTAAATAAAGGGTTCTTGAACTCAATTCACCCAACAAAAGCATTACCAAAAACAAATAATACGCACCACAAAAATTGGTCATTGAGATATAAAATTTTCCTTAGAAATCAAATATGTAAATGTAAATGGGGTGGTTGTTAGCGCATCCGTCAATGGTACCCCATGGGCCTCACACATTTTTTGTTTTATGCCACACTGTGCACCATATATATATCCATATTGAAACTCATCTAGTTATTCCATTATCCATCCATCATCCTATGTAAATCCATGTATGTGGCCACTCACAAAAATAACAATGTTGAAAACACAATTTCATTACACTTTTCAAAACCAAAACATTCTACTGACATTTAATTTTTCTCAAAACCAACAGTCAAAAAATAAAATCCCAAATCAAACATTAAAAATATTTTCAGAAAAGATCCAACAATTCAAATGTAAACACATTGTCAAATCATTAACAATAATTTCAAAAACATATCACCCCATTTTGAAACACCTTTGTATTTATGAAAAAATATATTTCCTTAAAACCCATTCATTTAAAACGCATTTATATTAATTTGAATAAATTTTACAAACAAATCAAAAATTTAAAATACTATTAATTACATGGTCATGATTCATTTTCAAACACAAAAAATAAATTCCAATACATTTCATTTAATTCAAGAAATAATTCTATAGTTTATAAAATCCGACTTAAAACAGATTTCTAAAATCTACCTTTACATAATTCATTCATTCCAAATAATTAATTCTAGTAAACCACATTTTTAAATTAGAAAAATACAATTCAAATTAACTCAACACCATTTACTAAAAAAGATTTTCATTATAATATAATGTTTGATAATTTTCAAACATGTTTTATCTAGAAAGACTTTCCAAAACCCAAAATATAGAATTCATAAAAATGGGAAACTAGTGTCGATTGGTGACACATACATATGGTAGTAGGCCATGCTCCAGTCACACCACCATTACATAGAATGTTCTAGGATAATATACTCATCTCCACATGGATTTCTAGACCCTATGAGATCACTAAGACCATTGAATTAACTCCAATTTCATTTCCCAAATAATGAACAAGAACAAGAACTAAAAGGCTAGTATGAATCCCAACATCCCCAGGTAAATTGATTCCTTACATGAGGTTTTCTTTTTAGGAACCCTACATGTACCAAGAAAATCATGTTTTGACATTCCTAGCTCTGGTCTACACATACAATTTCCAAAAATAATATGACCCAAAAAGAATGAAAATGTTTTCTCATACCCATAGTCCATGAAAAAACCCAAAGAGTGTTCCTGATCCCCATGGGATAGCACAAGTTCCCAAATATCATAATACAAATGTGGGAACTATTTACCTGAAATTATAAACACAATGGAACCAACCAAACCATGTAAAATGAATATGGACTTCTTTAACAAAACAATTATTTATAAAAAATATAGAACTAAATTACATACTTTAACAAAACTCCAGAGAATACCACCACATTAGAGAACAAAAATTAATAACCCAAGAACCATACGATAGAAATGGGACATCTCCATCAATCCATCCATAGGATACCACATTGAGAAGGTCCACTAGAACATGATCCACTAGCTCTAGAATCTTTACCCAGACCAATGACAAACATTACCAAGCCTACATACTCGCAAAGTGTATGTAGGGTGTGATCAAATGACCAATAGAATTCCACCCAAATAGATTCCATGTTGTAAAAAAATTAATAAAAAAGATTTAATGTACTATAATAATAATGGTAGAAACAATTTATAAACATGAAACTCTACAACAATACTATTTTCAAGAGGGATACATAAAGTATGAATACTTTCAATGAAAACATACATGTAACTGAATTTTCAATCCAAACACCTTGTATGTTGATAGTATGAATAAAATATCCAAGGAGCACAAGTCCAAGAATATAGCCCTATGTGCTAGAAAGTTGTGGGCCCCAGGCACCTTGTATCATTGTGAAAATTAACCAAAATAAATATTTGTTCACATGCATGACCCCCAAGTAATGAACATACCTAAAACCTAGTGGTCCCCAACATAATAATAATAGTTTATTTAAGATTTTCATCGCCGATCTTGTTACATGAAATATGGATGAAATGACTCCAGATCATTAGCATACTTGTACATGACCTCCCATAGAGATATCGGGGTTTCCTTCTTTCTGCTCAATCAAGTTCAACATCTCATAAAATACCATTTGCACATGAAAATCCCATTTCCAAAACACACATACCAAACATCCCACAATAATTTCACATAAAACTCCATTGATATTCAAATTAATTTTAACATTATACTCACACAAAACATCCCATAAACATATTCCACACCCTTCTTAAAATTTAATTAACAATTTAACCATTTCATAAAATGTTCTCAAAAACTTTAGATCACCATTCATCATTTTCTCATTCAAAAACCTATTTTAATAGCATAATACCATGAAAAAATACATAAACATCCTTTACATAATTTTTATTTCACAATATACCATTTATAATTTTCATAAAACATATCTATGAAGAATATCTATGTTTTTCACATATTACACAATCAAAAACCCTCTATAAATGCCAAAAGCACAATAAAATACTACCAAAGAAGATTTTTTCATACAATACACCATCAATAAACCATTTTCATATGTTATAAAATGACCCCAACTGATACCACAAGAGTTATATAATAAAAACACACCAATTGAATCAAAAATGAAACTTTAAAATTAAATGCTCAACCAATTCCATCCAAAATAGATTTTCCACCCCAAAAAACATATGAAGAACATGATAAATTATTAAATAATTAAATATAACTCTTAAGAGAATTATTACACAAGTAATCAAAATCCTGTTTCATCAAAACATCTAATCATTATTTGAAACTTCAACCACACCACCACTATACCACAAGTGAATGAAAACAAACCCTAACCCATAAGATTTCATAAAAAGACAGAAAACAATACCATAGTTAAGTATTATAGATTGTGGAAATTTTTAACGTAAAGTATGTGGGAAGAAAATTTATGGAGAAGGAACAAAACAATGATGGAATCATTTACATTCTTGATTTTTATGTTTACTCTATCAAATCTCCCTGAAAGAAAAAGAGTCCCATGGGAGCTTGAGGAATATTAGAGTCAACCCATGGATATGAGGCACTAAATGTTGATTAAATGGGGAGAATAATATTTATTTCAGTAGTTGATTGTTGTAAATAAAAAATATTTTTAATGTGATGGACACCCAACACGGTTTGGCTTCATGGTTTAGCAAGTCGTGCGACCAAACCGTGCGATATGTTATGTCCACCAAAAAACATCCAATTAATTTAAACAATTAAAGGGTATCCAAGGGTGTAATTCAAGGGAAAAATATGGGTTATTAAAGAGGAACTTATGTAGGAAATATAATCTAATAAATGGAGGAAATTGTTCCCTAATTTAAAAATTATGCCCCACCCTACTTTTAGGAAAATGACCATGAACCAGAACGAAGTGAAACATAAAATCCCAGGTGTGACAGAATATGTGTGATAAAAAATTTGAATAATATTTAATTTATTAAATATTTATTTTTATTTATACAATAAAAAATTTATTCATTTGATTAATGATCACATCAATGATATGATCATTATATGGGACTGTATATCAATTTTAATTCATTGAGGCAAATTTTTATGTCATACACATATATTCATTCACAAAGTTTATATAAAACCTAATGACATGTTATATCATTCATTTATTAATTTTCATGATATTTAATGTTAATTAAAAGTTATTATTTCATGGTTAATATGATTCTATTGAGCACAAACTGCTAAGGAATCATTTCAAAATATAATCATTATGTGAGATTGTATAAGTTTTAATCTCTCATGTGTAAATTATTTGATACTTGAAAATTGATTTAAAATTATTTTACAATCCTGTGTTCATTAAAACTTTAAATAATATTTTCATAATTACACTTGAGTGTACTTATAATTATTTAGAATTTTTTTACAAGACAAGAATCAATTTGTATTTTACTATGAAAACATATTTTTAAAAAAATATTTTTTTTCTAAAATGGTTATCAAATATTTCAATAATAGTTTAATTTTTTTAAAATATTTAAATATAAGTATTTTATACCAATATTAATGTCATTTTCAAACAAAATGAATGTTTTAATTAATAGAAAATATGAAGGGAATAATTATTTTATAGTGCAGGAAATGAATATAACTTTCCACTATTAAGACCACCCAAAATTTAAAAATTATTTCAAGGGTATTTTAAAAGGAATGCAATTAAAAAATTAAATTGAACATTATATGTATTTTAATGGTGACATTCAAAATGGAAATTATATTTTACATAAAATATATTTATGGATTTTATCATTGTATTTTAACATATAAATGACATCAAAACATAATCATACGTATGATTCACTTTGGATTTTTTGTATTGATATCCCAATTATATTTAATTTGGTGGTTTATGATTACAATGATAATTGATTATCTATTTTACACCATTAACCATAATACTCTAGATGATTTATGATTATGTTCATTAAGTTGTCTATGTTTTATCATTTTTTATGTTTATTTTCAATAAGAATTTTTATGTTGATTCTGTTTCACTCCTCTCATATGAGTAATTCACTAGATATTTTAAGCAATAGGTGGGGCCCTCTATTGCATGTTGATGATTTTGTAGGTCTCATGAGACATATTAGTTTTCTATTGAATGAGGTATTACCCATTTAAATATGGTGTCTTGGTCAATTCAATTTTATAATGTTTATGACATCCTGAATTATTCATTCCATCATTATGATATTAGTTTTTAATTTCATTGTTATTAATCGACTAGTGGAATATTATTGTTATGTTTCAATATCAGGTTATTTTTTATGTTATTATTTTCTCATAAATTATTACATCATTACTAATCTAATTTAATAGATTAAATTTCATGTGTTTTTTTATTTACCCTTCCATGTTTTCATTCATTATCTATTTAAAGCTTTCATCATATATGTACCCTTACAAAGACTTAAAGAACACACCATTCTTATGTTTAATTTCTCCATGTGATACATGGATGTAATTGTGGATTATTATGAAAGGATACACTACAAGGAATAAGAGAAATATAAATTAAATCTTTTGGAAATTTATTGTTTTAAAATATAATGCTAATTTCTTGTATGTATATTGTTTACCAGGACTACTAAACTATTTTTCCCTTTAGGATGGGATTCATTATAAATTACTCCAATGTAATAATTTAACCATCGACCACATACTAGTATGGTCATTATCCATACATCTTGAATGAAAAATATATTAATTATATATAACATATATTTAATGGAATGTTTATGATGTAAGGATACAATAGAGATTTTTTGATTTTAAATTTATTAAGTTTGGTTTTAGATATTATATTATATTATAATAAATGATATGAAAATGTGAATAATTATTTATTTTAAAATGATGTAAATAGTGGATGATATCAATTGAAATTAAATATTATATATGAAATTATTAAGAATACGTAAAATTATAATGATGTTTTATAAATGAAAAATAAATAAAATACAACTATATAATATGTGACACTATAATAAAATATGAAGATATAAAATGGAAAATATAATGTACAATGAAATGAGTTATAATCATGAGTAATAAAATGAAATAATTTTGATTAAAAACATTAATGTTAAATTGTGTAACCTAAAAAAGTTAATTTCACTAGTGGGATTAATTTTAGGTAAATAAAAAAATTTATTTTGAATATATCATGGTTCTTATTATATAATATGATGGGATTCCCATTGTATTACTTCATGGGACATGTTAAATGAAAATTAAAATTTGTAATGTAATATTTCATACCAATAGTGAAGTAAAATATGATTAAATATTTATTTCTATATTTCAAATGTTATTTGGATAAAATAAACCTAAATATATGCTCTTTGTATGATGTGTGTAATGATTATATGTTATAAATGATTTTTCAACAAATATAGAATAATTGGGATTGATTTACAAAATGAGATCCTGATAAATTTTATTATAATATTATATTGTGAGATATGGCGAGTTATATATGAAATTTTTGTTTTTCATACATGAATGAACATGTTTAGCTATGCTACATCATGAATTTTTGGTGTTTATTATGATTCCATTGGGTGAAATTTAAAAACTATATATGAATATATGTATTTTTATACAGAATTCCCATGTGTTTGAATTCTTTTCCTAGAAGAATATATAATTTATTCCACTTGATGTTGGGATTAAATATATTTTTTAGTTAATAACTTTTTATATATAACAAATGAGGGTGTGTACTCCAATATTACTAATGGTGAATAATGTGTTAAATTCTTTCCAGCAGAGTTGTTAAATATTTTTTACTTTGATAACATGCGACACCACATTTTATATACATGAATAGTTACCAATATTTTCATGGGTTATATGATATGACATATTCCAATTTTGGATGATATTCCGTATATTTTTAAATGATTAATATGTCACATATTCAACATTAATGTTAGTTAATATATATTTTTTCAATTAGTATGATGTGTTAAATTGTTCCAATGGGTGATGTTAATTGTTGACAAGTATATTACTAGAATTAAGGCTCGATATAGGTTGTATTGATTTGATATAAATGGGTTTTGATGTCCTCCTTATAGTTTGAGATTTTTTTGTTTATTTTAAATTATTTTTAATATTCCTATATCCATGAGATATGTTATATTACATTTTATTAAACAATTAGGTAAATATTGAAAGTATTAAATTAATAATAATTTTTTCTAAAAAAAGTTTAATTATCAAATGGTAATAAATTATTTGAATATTGTAACCTATTTACAATGGATTATATTTATTTTTTATTTTAACTCACTTATGAAAAAATCTTACCAAGTTAATATTTTTGTGTACTTGGCCATGGTGTAACATTATATCTATGAACTAATTTTTATATTATTGTAAACAAGGGTTAGGATATTATAGTTCAAGATTATAATTTATAATGATATTATTGGTGGGAAGAGTTTTTCTAAAAGGTTGAACTAGGAAATGGATTTTTATTTAATTTTTTTTAACAAAATTTAAAATTTTCCACGATGCATACAATGTTATATGATTTCATTCACCATGATCATTTATTTTTTAAATATTTATTGATAGATTTATTTTATTTATAATATATTTTTATAGTATCTAGTTTTTAATCATATTAATGTAAATATTAAGGTTTTTAATATCTAGTATGTCTAATTAATAAACAACTAATTCTAGATTTTCAATAAAATGGAAGATATAAACAAAAGGATGAATTTGAATGAGGGAAATCATTCTTCCAATGATTTATATTTTTAATTGGTTTATTTATTCAGCCTATTTTGATAGATAATGGTTCCAAGGGTATATTTGGTTTGAAATATATGTATCCAATCATTTCATGGAGTTTGTTAAATTAACTCCTTCACGTATTAATTTATTTTTCATGGGGTGATGGATTTAGTTTGGGATGATAACAATACAATTTTTCTCTATGTTTTATTAAATATTGTATTAAAACTAATTTAATATCCATTTTATTTTAAATATAGAATTAGTTGATGAATTTGGAATTTAAATTAACCCATAGATGTTGACATTGATTCTTTCTCTTGAATTATGTTTTATTTGGGACTAGAAATCAATCATGAATTAAGGATATTCTATTCATTTTAGGGCATGAATTTTATATAATTTTTGAGGATTATCTTAATAGATTTCTATATCATAATATATATATAATTTTTATTTTTAAGACAATATTATTGTTATTTATTAAAAAACATAGTTTGAATTTAAATTAATTAATGATTGTGTAATAATTTTAGTAATTGTTTATTTATAATTCCATATTTTTTATAAAAAAGTAAAACAAAACAACTGTGTCAGATATTTTTTTCATTTAATAAATTATCATATTATCTTTTTCAGATAATAATTAATTTCTACATGTATAATTTAATTATCTATAAAAATTAAAAATATTTATTTATAATATAAAACTAATGAAATACATAATTTAATTTTGTTTAAAATTAACAAGCTAACCGAAAATAGGTTTAATAAATATGTATGTTCTTGAATATATTTGATGAAAAATAATTTTTTTGTGTTTTATTTATTTTAAATATATATATATATATATTAGGGAATTTATTGGTGAGTGTTATTAGATTTACATAATTATTTATTTATTTAAAATTTATCTGTAGTTTCTATTTGAATTATTTTAATTAGATTTACTTTTGATCACCAGGTACGATGATGAAATAATTATTAATTTTTTCTATTTAATGTTTCCACTCTATATTAATAATTTCTCGGTGGCATGATTTTATTATCATTGAGTGATATATAATATGTTTCTTTTTATTGTAATTAAAAATAATTCCAATGTAACATTGTTTATTAGATCGTGGGTAGATTTTTAGTATTCAAATTAGTGTGATTGTATCATACATAACTTTTTCTTACTGGAATATAATAATATCTCTCAATATAGTGAATGAGATAGGGTAATAAAATAATATCCATAGGGGAATTAATGTTATATACCTTTTATTATGAATTAATTTGGATAAATTTATATATTTGTTCATATTTGATTCAAAATTCAATTAAGAGAGTTTGGATTATCCAAGAGGTTTCCATACTACTTATAATGTTTATTCATATATAGTTATTATAGGGATATTCATGTTTTAAAAAAATCATCATAGTCAATACAATTTATTATTTATATTTTTATAATGTGGGTGGGATAAATATAAATAAGGTGTTATTATTTTTCATATTCACAAATATGATGATAAATTTAGAATATTATATTACCCAATCTCCAATAGCCTTCACCCATAATAATTACTTCTGACAGGATAGTAATCGTTCTACATTTAGAAGAGTTTTCTTAGATAGAAATATTAAATCCATATTCTCCAATGATTCCCTCAAACCCTCCAACTCTAACGGCACTAGAATTGATGTAGGGATCAATAAGGTTCAAATTATCACAATTCTAGTAACATCATACAATTGATCTTAATTACGAGACTCTCATTAATATTTTTGGTATGTATTTTCACCCATTATATGTTTTTGGATAGTTCTCCCATTCATAATTGAACTATATCTCCCAATTATTATATAGGATTCATGATTATGTTAATTTTTTATTCATCACACTTTAATGGTTGATTTTTATGATGAATTTGAAAGTGATATATTCTAATATGCCTAATGATACATCATATTCACCTGATTGATGATGAATTTCAAAAACTATCCTGATCGTAGTCATGTTTCCATTTTGGATATATGGTTTAGTTTCCCTATGATTTTTTAGAATATGTCAATACATTTGTTTCATTGGAAATCATATCATAAATATTTGTTTGGCACAAATATTCTATTTTTATCATAATTTATATCCCATAAAGATGTATAAATGTTTCCTTAGGTATCACCTAACCCCATAATATATTTATGGAAAAAAGGATTTTGGTATGTAGATATAGAATGATTCACAACTTGGTACAAACTACATCAAACATTTTATAAAAAATAAATATATTGATTATGTCAATTTACATCCTCATAAGAACCACTTAGGAGAATAAGTAAACCATGGATGATGGGGTCTATCAATTTTTTATCCTTCATCATAGGGGGTTCATTCTAGAAAATAACTATATATAAACCTCTAACATTCTGATATTTTAATTGAAAATATTATTTACATAAATGAATTACTAAATACTATGTGGCCTTAATTAACTAACAATTAAACATAACTTTTTCACTTTTTTTGTTGGGAATTTTGAAAAAGTGAAAAACATTGTAGTGATCAGTATGTTATTTGGAATCTGATAGAACCAACTTGTTTTTTCGTGAATAATTACATACCCAAACGAATATAAATATGAATATCAATATGACCCTTAGAAATATTAATATACACTTATTAATATTAAATTTCCCTTAATGAATAGTAATGTACCCTTATGAATGATAATATGTCCCTGATGAATAATAATGTACCATTATGAATAGTAACTTGAACATTATGAGTACTAAATTCATTGATGAAAATATAAATTATATTTATCTATCTTATGAATGTCAATATGATATAATTACATCATAATATAAATATATAAATATTTTAAAAATTATTAATTAAGTGTTGGTATTTTTGTAAGTTATATATATTACGAATTATGATTAATTTAATAATTAAAAGTAAAAATTGATTTTATATGAAGTATTAAAAAAATATTACATTTATGAATTAGGATTAAAAAAGAATATTATTATAACATTATTCAATTTTGATGGTGTAATAAAATGAGTTATAGTTTTAAAAATGTCATTTATCGAATAAATTTTAATGTTTTATAAAATTAAAATTCCCATTTTTAGAAAATTATTTTGATAAAATGTAGTTTCTTGTAGAGTTCTACATGTCTAAAATAGTTAGGGGGAATTTTCTTGTAATTTTCTAGAATACATTAATATTTGTTGAATAGTAAAAAATTCAGTTTTTTATAAAACACTGTATTTTTTAAAATCATTAAGTAATAATTATGATATAAATTTTATTAAATTTATGAAATAACTAAATTATGATTTCATAAGTGTGTTTCTATATATATATTATTTTGATCATTTTTTATATATTTTTTTCAGAATTGTTTTAAAAATTATTATCAGTACTAACGCAGTCCCTGAACAGCATTGGTAATGTCATGTTTTTGATACTTATAAATTTTAATTGAGTTCTAAAAATTAATTTAACCAATACTTTAATAATTATTATGTATTATTTATATTTTTTTGATATTAATTTCGAATTTTATTTTTATTTAACAATTATCTTGTCCAAATGCACATGCAACGCATGAGAAGGGAAAGAAATGACTAAATAACAAATTAATGAAGTCATTTTGACATATATTTGAGTTAATATAAATTATTAATGAATCTATAATTTTATATTGAAACTAATTTATTTATTTTTATGTTATTAATTTATTTTTAATTTTTATATATGAAATAAATAACATTAATTCATTTGTAATGCTTCTATAATGTTTTTCCAAGCGTATGAAAAATAAAAAGAATGGTCTTATTATAATTATATGAATGATTAAATAATAAAAATTATAGATGACACTACCCACCTTCACAAAAATGATAAATGGGACAAAACAACTGATAGACCCTTCCTTCTTCATGTTGAAGGAGAGATAATGACCACCGACTCCCAACATAAATAGGCCTTGGAGTGGTGACTAGCACCAAGGGTATAGAATCTCATATAATATGGAAGGCATTACCCCTTTTATTTAAAAAAAAATTGAGATAAGGTAGTAAATCCCCCCAAAACACCTAAAACTCAAAGAAAAAGTAAATCCAAAATTCCATTCCCATTTGCATGTTCAAGATAAATTGATACAATGTACAAGAAAAAATCTAATGAAAAGTACCTAAAGAAAGAAAAGTAGCAAAGACAACTACCGAAACCCAAGAAAGTGATGTGCATCATGGAATTCAAACTCCTCCTAGAAACATGAATCCAATTTTCTATACATAGGGTGATTATATAAGTATATTCAGTAGGGAAAACCTAAAAATATCAGCAACTAGTGGGGAAGTATTCTAATTCCTAACAGAAAAAGAGGTAACCAAAAATCCTAGATGGAAAACTATCCCCCAAGACTCACCATGTAGAACTCCCAAAATATTACAAGATAGGTAATGTAATAGTAATAACACATCGTTATTTGGGTATTGTTTCAGATTCTTTCCATGGCGTTATTACATCCTTCTTTCAAGGATTACATGCTAATTTGTTTCACTTCATTCATGCATTCTAAAGGCCGACGAAATCCATCACTTATTTAGTGTTGTTTTCTCCTTGATCGAAATGGGATGATGGGATGTCAGTTCCTACTTTCATGGATTCTTCATCAGAACTCATCACCTAGTCCGGGTCTCCCTTATAGAGTAATCTATTTTTTTTAACTCTTCATTGTTCCATGACTTTATGGATTCTAGATAATTTTGTTTCTTTTATCAAAAAATTTATATTGGTAAAGTTAGGGCGGCAACCATTGATAGGGGGTAGCCATGTTGGACACCACAAGCGTGTCTAGACATTGGATCACTGTTGTTTATGGGTTTCTTCCCCATATGATATGGCTTCTTGACGGCGCATAACCCCAAGGCATCCACCATCGTAAAAGGGGAATTATATGCCATGGGGATATCTATGAGGTTTCCCTCATCTTTCTGTGTTTAACATAGGGTATACCATAACATTAATGTCTAGAGGATACAGATGAGACTGATCAAAACACTAGCAGGAGTGAATCAAATGGATGAATCTTTATGAGGAAGAACATGAGGGGGTTTACTGGATAAGTGGATCAAGACGCCCCTTAAATGCAGATATGAGGATTCTTGATTACCCATTAAGGGTACGATATTGTTTTCCATTAGCTGGGATTTATCCTTTGGGTTCTTTCCTATGTACCTTGTCTAAAAGACTGGGATCAAAACCCATATGGTTACAAGGATGATAAATCTGGTTATGCTTGGAGGGAATCAACCAAAAGATTTGTTGGGACTTACACATGTTAGATGTCTGAGTACTTCTAGGAGTTGTGAAGTGGTGGATGACATGATTTCACAAGGATGTGGTGGCACGAGTAAAACTAGGATGGATGAGGAATGGATTAGTGAAGTGGCTGGTGAATGAAATGAGGCCGACATGAATTTGGTGACAGTGTTGGGCTTGAACCCCTGGGAACCATTATACATACCCCCATGGATGGGATTGAAATTATATGTAGTTCGGTGGGATGATGGGATGACTAAGGAGGCATCCCATGTGAATGAACACATAAATGGGACCTAGAGGAAGTGGAACATTGGGGTTGGGGCATGAATTTCTCAAAACATATAGGGTTAAGGGAGAGACTATGATGATATATGGGTAATGGGATTGAACCTCAGGGAGGATTCCAACGTATCACCATGGAAGGGAATCATATTCCACGTATTTTTGGATGGGGAATAGAATTGGGCTGTTCCTAGAGGAAAGTGATCTGATGAAATGTTGGGGCTTATGAGTGGTGAGAAGCCCAAAATTTGGTGTGACACCTAGGGGCGGACCAGAGATGTTTGTCCCATCAATGGGGACTACAACGTCTTACCGTTGGTTGGGGATCATAGAGTATTATCATTTGTTGGGGATCCCAAATGATTTTGGTCAGTTAGGGATCACCATGTCTAACTGTCATTGTGGATCCAGAAGGATTATAGTTGGTTTGGGTTCTTTATGGCATACCCTTGATTGGGGTACAATGGCTTACCACTAGATGGGGTTACAACATCTTATCGCTGGATGGGGTACAACGACCTAACTTTGATGGGGCATGATGTCTTTCTTCTATATGGGGTACAACGACTTACCGGTCAATCGGATAAAATGGATTACCGCTAGATGGGGTACAATATCTTACCACTGGATGGGGTACGTTGACATAACATTGGATGGGGTACAATGGTATACTGTTGGATGGGATACAATGGCTTATTACTGGATGGGGTATAATGGATTACCACTGGATGGGGTATAACAGCTTACTTCTGGATGGGGTACAACAGCTTACCGAGGGATGGGGTACAATGACTTACTATAGGATGGGGTTTAATGTCTTACCGCTTGATGCGGTACACCGACATACCACATGATGGGGTTGAACCTCAGGGATGTTTCCTTCATACCCTACCCATAATAGAGGGATAAAAACATGAGCAGTTCAATGCTATACAGTTTAGCATCATGATAGATGGAAAGAGGGTGTACAGTTTAATGTCATGTAGGATGGGGGTAAATAGACGCTAAGTGGTTGGAAATGATGGGTGTTGGTCATGAACCTCAGGGAGTCTTCCTACATACCATGCTCAGATATGGGAAATTTTCAACGTCCATGTAGATCGGGATGGGGGATATAGTATAATGTCATGTGGGATGAAGGTGAACCTACATGAAGGGGGTCGGGAAAAGATGGATTTGGGATTGAATCTCATAGAGGATTGTAATATACTCGTTTGGATAGGGGAAATGATCAATTTCTGTGTAGTTCGATATGATGGATTTGATACTTACACTAAAGGGAGGCCCTGAAAGGTTTCCATGGACACTTTTTACTCTAAGACCATGTGACTCATGCTCAATGTGTGAAACTAGGGGAAGAAAACACCTGACAATCACATCATGAAAGGTGTGTTCGTGGGGAGTGGAGTGGGGGTTATGTGTGGTTGGAGGCCCATGAGGTAACTTGTGATTAAAATTGGCTAGTGGCCAAGGGATATGGATATTGGTATGTACTATAGGATGGATGCCAACTGGCGTAAAATCCCAGAGGGAGAGGGATAGGGTAACGAAGGTCACAGAGACCATCTACCCTATAGTCTTTGTTATAAAAGAATAGAGGACCATGGATGATACCTCTTTCAAAAATGGCTAGGGGATTACACCAAGTTGGTTCCCCTTCCCCAGAAATAGATGTCACTCCAACAAATAGGATCTCATTCTATGTGATCAACAACACACTCATGTGGGGACAAGCAGGCATGGAGAATGTCTGAGGTGGGGCACCCCATGTATATTCTTTTGGGTGATGCCACAGTTTAATTTCATGTGAGTAGAATGATATTTCATGTATGTTTAATGTCCTAGATCTCGGATGTGTTGGGTTCACTCCACACCCCTAGGACTTACATAAATGATACTCACCCACCCTTTTGGAAGGGAAGGCATCAACAATTTTGGGCCAAAGTGGTGCTATGGTGTGACCCAATGAGGGGCTCATGTTAGCATGGCTATGCAAAGAAGTAATATCAGTTATCATGCCTATGTGATGAAGAAAGAGGATAGGCAATGAAACATGAAGCACTGGCCAAGGGACCTTTGAATAACTTCATACAAATAGGGAGGGGAATATATTAGAAGGGTTTGTGAAGCAAATGGGTTCACATGAAAGCACATCATAAAGCTATGGTGATCCACATGGTGGAGGGGCTATGTGAAGCAGTATTCTTCGTGATGTGGGGTGGCCAAGCTTATGAATAACTTTTACATACATAGGATTGGTTCGTTGTAATGTAGAAAGGATTTCGTATCTTAGGACCTTGTGGAACACAAATACCTTGAAACGAATAGCATTGCGATGTAATGGGCTTCATGGAGCACAGTGACCTTGACATAGCATGTGGTTCACCTATGCATGGAGGGTACATCACAAAGTAGGAGTGATTTACCATGAACTGAGTGCCCTTATGGATCTACAACTTTTTCGATGGCTTGTGGGCTCGGCGAAGGGATTCCCTGCATGAAGAGGTATTGTATTTTAGATAAGGGAATGTACATCACAATTCTCATATACCTTGAAGAGTCCATCTTTCCCAATGAATCATAGAGAAAAGGTTGCTTTGCAATTTTAGAGCTGAGAATGTGAAATTTATTGGTATCCATGCTTAGGGATCGAGGGGAGACCAATATTTATAGAAGAGGGGTAGCGTCAAGAATGGAAATCTTGGTTTGAAGCAACGTCGTACTCTACGACTGGACATGAATTGCATTGTGTTTGTCTTAACCGCAGAGTCGACCGTCATCCCCTCCTTGTTTAAGATCTCTATTTGGTTCCCTCTATAGATCTTGTAGAGGCTTATTTCATGTTCCAAGGTTTCTTAGAGGTTGATTCAGTTCCCTCCACAGTGTGAAGCTTCCAGTCAATTGTGTCATAACTGCGGATCCTCCCGCGTATTTTACTCCACGACGACAATAGAGGGTGCTTTGGTTTTGCACTAGTTGCAGTGATATGGGGCTCTATGAAAGGGCTTCACGAGATATCTTCCTTGGGATCATTTTACAGTTTTTATCAGTTCTCTATACACATATATTGTAACAAACAAATGCCCCATAATACTAGGAGATTAGGAGAAAATAAAGGGGGTATTCTGAGGTAATATTGCTAAAATATTTAAGCCAATCGCAATGCCATATCACGAAGGAGTGTCGCGATGCCGAGAGGTGTCACATGGTTTGAGAGTTCGATGATTCTTTCTACAACTAGGCATACTGAGAAGGGGTCATTGCCTATAAATATGGGTTGCTGACACCTCTTTTTCGTTTCTCATCTACACGTTCTTGGAGATTCTTCTCTTTATTCACAAAACGATTCATGATCTGCGATTGCACATTGAAAATCAAATCATTCAACTATGTGGTCAAAAGAGATTATTTTGACTCTGGGAGTGTGTGCTCTATGGATTCTATATGTGAGATCTGTAATAGGGCTCTGCAATCTATCTTTGCGAGTAAGCTCCAAAAATGAGCTCCGCAAACGAGCTTCGCGAACATGAACAAAAACTCTAAAATTTTAAGACTGAAGGGGCCATCAATGTTCTTCCAGGGTGTCCATGTAGAAGCTTCATGGAGGGATGAGTTGGCTGAAAACAAGGGCATCAAGGAGTATGTGAAGAGTCATTAATACAATGAGTCCTTGGTGGAGCTATTGTCAGAGAGTCAGAAGAACAAACCACTTTGAAAAATGTTACCTCTATATGGATTTGGTCTTAAGTATGATGTTTTCATTCATGAAGAGAGTAGGAATAAGCCAAAATATTGGTTTATAAGGTAGTTGTTATAGTGATAGTGGTTTAGGCTAGCTGTCGGTCATACTTGAGAGGATTACACACCTATGAATGCTGACTATTTGTATAACCATGTTAACAACTTTGATGGTAAGGTGTTCCATCCTAATGAATCTCCCCCACTATACCACACCATTCTGAATGTGGCTTTGGGGAACCCAGAGAATGGGTCGACCGATGAGTGGGATTTTCAATAGGGAGGCAAGAACACATTTGATTTGGCTTGGGCCTATTGGGTAGGTGCCTCCTATGGGGAGTTTGGGGAAGAGCTGAGGTGAGTGGGCCTATAAGAGGAGGCATGGGCCTCCCAATTCCACATCTACTAAATGATGTTTAAGATGTCAGAGTTTCTACGTAGGTGGTCATCAAGGTCCAACACATTCCATTTTAACAATGGGGTGGTCGACAATATCATATGGAACATACACCAAATCTCAGGGGTTCTCATATTCAAGAAGATGTTTGATGATTTCCTCCCTACCATGAATACCATGGAATACCTAGAGTAGATTCCACCATTATAAATGGAATGGATGGACCCGGTTCTAGGGGAGGGAAAAAAGTTATATAGGTATATCCACTTTAAATGGTGGTTTAGTCGGATCTTTAATTCCCATGTATATGGATTGTTTCCTGTGTAGCCTCAAAGCCACCCAAATTATTTTCAACATATAATGGTGCACTCATATTGGAAACTCATGGGGGATAGATGATGGAAGACATGGGAATTCAGTATCAATAATGAGTAGAAACTAGTGGTTAGGTTTTTTGTATTATTCTTGGTGCTTATTTGTAGCTGAATTATACTATTGAGGGGCACCAACATGGCTGTGTGGCTGAGCACATTCATCGTGGAGTCCATTGTGGAAATTGGGGAGTATGTTAACATGGGAATTCCAATTCTATCTATGTTTTATACCGTTTTATGGAATACTAGTAGAGGGAAAGAGCCGCAAAAGATATTTGGACTGTTCCATCATCTGTATGGGTGGATAGTAATTCATATTAGAGGCTTCTATGAATATATGAACACCCTTGATCCTCTTGGATCAGGTTTCTAACTATAAATTCTAAATGCATTGGGGAGTTTTCCAACCAAGATTACCCTACCACTAGTGTTGAAGTAGGTCTAGAAGGAAAATAAGGTAAACATCCACATATTCCCATTGTTGAAAGGTGTGTTCACAAATGACGGCCAGGGAATGGAGGAGAATAGGTCTTACCTCCTAGCCTTTTTTGGTGGAGTCCTAGTGGCATGAGTTGAATACGATATTCTCTGTGAGATATACACCCCCACACCATTTTATAAAGAAGTTCTAGTGCATGCTGAGGCTCACCCAGCAGGTCTACATGGGAGTGGAACACATGGATCACCCATGTGTGATGAGGCAGATGAGGTTCATGTTTACACAGTGGGATAAGAGGATGTAGAATGATCTTCCTCCACCAAAAGCTATCTATGTGATAGTGAAGGAGTATGCTAATATTTGGGAGGCAGCCTGCCCGGGGGTGATGCTGAAGCAGCAGACCACCATGCCTGTGATGGGGTCCCCCATCATCCTTGAGGTCAGGGACAGAAGGTGGTAAGGACATCTTGTGGTGTCGAGGCTACAGTAGCAGTGAGACCCACACCAATCAAGAGGAAGGTGGTAGCGGTGGACCCGACATTTCTAGAGGAGAAAAATTCTCCATAGGGGAGGCCACCCATGGGGTTATGTTTGATACCCACCCAGGCTCTAGAGATGCAGAAGTGCTATATATACATGCATGAGAATTTTGTCTTCCCAGAGGCTTGGGAAATCTGGGAATTCAATTGACAATTCCTAAACCCTTCCTAGATGTGGCACTAGCTGAACTATCTTTGGATGGATTTTTTGGGGATCAGTTCTTTCAGGGATGACATTGTGGTATCCTAGGTGGAAGGAGAGTATTACATTGCCGAGATGGAGGAATTTATACAACTCAGGGAGATTCGCGTCCAATGGGGGAGCGAGTGATGGTGGTTCTCAATAAAATGAACCCTCCACCATTTTCCATCACCGAATTGATAGAGTGATTCCCTCTTTTGAAAGAATAACATGAGTCATCCTAAGGGGAGGAGGTCGGTGTAGGGAGCCCTATAGAGGAGGTTGAGGTCAGAAAATCAGACCCAGAGTTGGAAGAGTTTGCAGAGGCTCTTGAGGTAAATCCCTAAACCAGTTCCACATATCCTTCATCCAGGACATTTAGGACTTCTCCAAAATCATTTTACTCAAGATAGAGGGCCACATATGCATGACCCACTCCCATGTAATAATAGATGGAAGCGCGGGGTGCTTTAGGATCTGTAACCATGACAATGAAGACTATGATGACTAGTAGGGTTGCGATACCTAGGGTGGATCTCATGGAGTCTTTAGATTTCCCTACCATATACGGAGTTCCAATCCTCAGGGTCTTGATGGAAAATTCTCAGGGGAGAGACCAACATTTTGATCATTGTAAGTATTTTTCACAGAATTTGTAACTATCATCCATTAATCAGGATAACTTATTTTCCATGAATTTTGGTATGCACAGGTCTTCAAATGGTGTCTCTTTACTTGAAGAGGATGGAAGAGCTCTTGGAGGTGTCTTTCCTAGGGGAAAACTGGTGGTCATGGAAACGGATGTCCAAAATGACCAAACCGATGCACTCTAGATGACAGGTGGGACCATCAGCAGAAATGATCCTGAAGTCATTGAGGTGGAATCTAATTAAGGGTATCGATCAGATGACATGTGTATTGACCTACATGACTATACACCAAATAATGATCCTAATGATGAGTTCCAAGAGCAATTCTTGTTGTGGTAAATAAGGCATGTGATCAGGTTCTCCCCAACATATAATGGAACGATAACAAAAAAAAGAGATCAAGAGGGGTTGATCCCACCCAAACTGACATACCTACTTGAGGAACACTGATGTAAAAGGTGATAGTAGAACAAAATGAATCACTACACCAAATATTTTGTAAATATAGGGGTGAAAATGATGGATGATGGCTAATAATCACTTTTGAAACACAACATCTATATCATGTGACCTAGAATGGGAATAACCAATGGGTGTCGACCGCTAACCTTATTCACAATGTGGGACTTGTATCCACATGTCATCCTAAAATCCTCATGGATTTTAGTGTGAGATGGTAGGAGAGCACTGGGTCCTAGCATCTGTGACGTCCTGGTGTCACATTGGATGTGAAGGATGGTGGAGACCCAAATAAAAGGGATTCGTGAAGCATGAATATGCCTATGGTCTAACATCATGGTGTTAAAAAAAGAGGTGGAGGTTTCCAAGGAGGGGGATACACATTGCGGTCATGATAAACCTGACGTGAATGAATGAAAACAAATCTTGTACAACACGTTGTGATTTCAGAAGCATCAGGGTAAGGGGCCGGACCAGAGGGGAGATCTAGCATTTCGGGGTTGGGCCTATGGAAAAAAAATGTCTAGGTGTTCCTTTGCATCCCATGAGGATGGGAATCTAGTCCTAAGTATTTATGATGCCATGCAGTTTAACATCGCGTGGTAAGGACGTAGGAATATAGATGAACAGGAGGGACACTGGGTGTGATCATTACAAGACTAGCATAGATGGGGCCAAGGAAGTCTATAATACAATGAGTGTGATCCTCGGAGGGAACTAAAAACATAGGGGGATGTTAATGAAAATGGTTTTGGGGATTGCCTCTAGGATAATGTGTTTGAGAATTTCTATATATCATTTGGGATGGAATTCAAGACAAATGTAGTTCTCAAAAATGGTGGCCATTTTAACATCATGCAGAAAGGATGGGATAGTTTTAGGTCATGTATGACTGAATATTGTTTAATGTCTTGTGGGATGAAATATATTTTAATGTCGTGTGAGTTAGGTGTTGAGTTGTTATATGTTTTTTATCTCAGATGAATCACACATTTCAACATCATGAGGTAATGATGTCAGAATTTATCATCATGTATGAACACATAGATCTTATTTTATGTTCACAAATCTCTAACAGTAATAGTGGTCCTACCATAAATTGTTTTAATGTCATGCATGATGATAAAGCAATTTAACGTCATGCAGGACATTAGAGTTTATGGTCAGCCAGGACCAGATATAGTTTAACGTCATGCGGGAAAAAATATAGTTTAATGTCATGTGATAGAAATTATGAATAGTTTTACATCCTTCATCTCGGACGTATCATGAATATTTAACATCATGCAGTAAATACATCACAATTTATGGTCATGTAGGACATCAACTAAGGATAATTACTTCTTCAAGAATTTTGAAATGGTGGGTGGAGTTATATTCTCCCCATCCATGGTAACTAGGGATTATTTTCTCTTTGGGTAAACCATGTGAATGAAATTAGGTCATTTCCATTTGGTAACTAATTTGGTTTGTTTACTACTAGGTATCATTGGTGCTATCAGGGCCATCCCCATGTCACCTTGTATGAATGAGTGGAGACAAACTTTCATGTTGAAAGCCCTGGCCATCTTGTTTAGAGGCCTCTCCAGATATTGTAGTGCACAAAGCCTTTCTGTCAAGTGATTCTAATTTAACCAGATGGATTTCTACTACATTATCTGGTGTATGTTGATCATAGAAAATTGTGTGTAATGAAGAAAATTGAATCTCGATTGGCGTACTCCATCATTTCTATAGTCTAGGGAATACAAGGTCACCTATGTTGAATTACAAATCATTTTCTGATAAGACTAGTGATCCATGGGATGATTCTCTGTCCAACTCCTATTTTTATGGACAGACATATTATGTAATATTTTATATAGGGTTTTATTAAATGACATTATCTTCCCATCTGATTACACGAGATTGCTGGAGGATTGGTTAGAACAGATATTGTAATTGGTATACAACTTCTTCTATTTGGCTGCCTGAGAAATTGGTGTTGTTTTCAATGATAATAGCGTTAGGGACTTCAAATTGGTAGATGATATTGAAGATCACAAATTCAACAACAGAATGGGATGTAACACCCTTGATCAGAATTTCCTCTACCCACTGGGAAAAGAAATCTGTACTGGTCGGGATGAATCTTCATTGGTGAGTTGTTGCTGGTGGATACGGTCCCACGACATCTTGTCCATGGACCACGAATGGACAATATTACATGGTAGTGTGGAGAATATCTGATGATCAATGCAAAAAAAGTATCATGGATTTGGGAATCATGGAGCCTCCTGGAATACTCGATATAGTCACAGATCATGGAGGTTCATAAAACCCCAATCTCTAGATCTAGTGTAAAATTTTCAACACAATATGATGAGCTATAAAAGATCTATCATGAACCTCCTACATGATCTGTGAAATGTCACCTCATTGAATAAAACATATGAGAACCTGATTAAACCCACATCCGTAGAAGTTCTTCCCTTGACAAGAACCAATTTGAACGGTAAACTGCAATGTGTTCCATCAGATTCACTCATGCTCGACTCAATCATTTAAATGATTACTTTATTCGAGGTACTCAATAAATGGGGTCCTCTAGTTGGGAGTAACCTCTAACGTAGTGGCAGGGGGCTAGGGGTCCTGAAATTGAGGCTCTGGAGGTACGGTGGCATACCGATGGGGTATCATCGTCATCAGGAATTACAGGAGCAATGAATCACTAATGCACTACTTGAATTATGAAATCATACTAGTCAGGCTCTATAATAGATGCATAAATAGTGGCAAAGGTGTTGACTTGACTGTTCTAGGACTAAGGGACATGAGTATCTTTGGTCGATATGGGAACTAGGCCATCAACTGGCGGGTACGTTTCATCAATGGTACGAGCTCTAGGTTCTTGATGACATAATCACCATTGATATGCTTTATGACGAGTTCGAAGTCCCCTATTCACATGAAAATGGGGAACATCAATCTCAGGGGCATGCTCGAGACCAGTGATGAGCTCCCAATACTCTATTTCATAGTTGGAACAGCCTTCTAATAACAAGAATGAATATGGAAAAATGTCTACTACTGGCATGATGAAGATGATACCAATGCCCACTATATTGAGTCTGGGGTATTTGAGTCTTCACCCTACAGGCCTTCAGGAAGCACCATCAAAGTGAATTTCCCAATATAGAAAGGATTGGTCTACCGAGTGGATTGCCTCTTAGGAGAAATCCATATCCAATGACCGGTCCGTAGGAGTTGTATGGTTGGAATTGAGATCTACCAATGAACATCCCTTAATGGAATTATGGGGGGGATGATGTTAAACTACTACAAGTTTAATTCCCACCGAGCTATAGGGCCTATAAAAATAAGGAGGTTTAGAATGTACTTCATCAAATCCACTCATGAAAGTAGCTATATCTTATGATGCAGCATGTAGCGTCACAATTTATGTACTACAAGTAATAGTGCAAGGAGGCTCATCTCAATAGCGTTATATCTAGTCTTTGTATCGAGGGTCAGGAGGCTGAGATAGTATAGGAAATTTTTGTTTCCTTAGTTCCTTTTCTGGGTCAGAAGTGCATTGAGAGATCTTGCTAGAGTAGTCAAATAAAAGGCCAGTGTCTTTCTAGAAACATGTGGAATTAGGACTAGAGGATGTAATAGGTATAACTTGATTTTCTCAACAGAATTTTTACACTCTTCATCCCACTAATAAAATAAAGCTTTCATCATAAGCTTAGAAAATGGATAACACTTTCCAACTAGAATTGCGATGAATACAAATATGTAGGCAAGGTGGCCCTGATATCCTTGAAGCTCCCAGATGTTACTGAGGGGGAAATATGGCTGATGGACCTGATCTTCTACAGATTAATCTCAATGTCCATGTATTTGACAATGAAGACAAAATATATTCCATAGGTGACCCCGAAGGCATACTTCAAGGTGTTCATCTTGCAATGGTAAGATCTGAAGAAGTTGAAAACTTTCTCAAGACCTTTAAGATGGTTCTAGCACTGGGGAGATTTGACCACCAGATCGTCCATGTAGAATTCCCCCAATTCCCCAAGGACCAGCTTAAATATTCAATGCATGGCATGATAATAGGTGGATTCAGCATTTTTAGACTGAATGATATTACCTAGTAGAAAAAGGAACTTTTTGTGCGCAGAAAGCTGTAAACTCTTCATCCTCAAGAGCCATTCAAATTTAGTTATACCTATAATAACCATCTATGAAGGAGAGGGTTTGGAATCTAGTGGTGGTGTTAATCAATAGTTCCATCACTAGGAAGGGAAAATCATCTTTCGGAAAGTGAAAGTAGATATCCCAGAAGTCGATGCAAACATTGATATGTCTATTCATCTTCCTGACATGCTGAATTTTGGATAACCATACGGGGTATAGAACCTCTTAGGAGAAGTTTTATCTGATGAGCATATCGACCTTGGAATCGACCATGGCACAATGAGAAGGGTGCATCTTACTAGGAGGCTATTTGAACATTCAACAATTTTATAGAATACTGATGCATTGGTCGGAGACCTGAGGATCTGGCATTGAAATATCTTAATTACTCCAGAAAAATACATCACACTATTTCTTCTGAATGTCCACTTATCATTATTTCCCAATGACATGCATATTGACATTGATCAATGTCCGTTTCAGATCTGTCTCACTATCAAGTTTCACCTGTACCAATTCATCAATCATGCTAGTGACACATTCATCCAAAGTAGGAGGAGAATCCTCAAAATCCACATTTCATTCACATAGGAGGGATCCTCAGCAAAAGGAGATTCCTATGAGTTGACAGATCCTGATGGGACACTGGTTCCAGCCAGGGAAGCAGTGGAATTTGTGTTGGGGGAACCCATACTTCCAAAACCATAGCGATTAAATTAATTGAAACATTCCTATCTACCATTCGTCCTAAGAGACCATTCTAGATGATATCAATGAAATTTTGGCAAGTAAACTTGATCCGAGTTTTCCCATCCCAATGAAACAAGAATGTATGACGTATTGTCATTTCCCTGGGCAGACATCCCGATATCATGTAGGATTAAGAGGCTCTAGGATCACCCACACCAAATTTTTGTAGGAATAATAGGTAATTATCCAAAATATTTTAGATTTTGGAATGTGCTTCCCCCTCATTCTAGAAATAATTAAGCATTTCCCTAGATCTGGGGTCGTAACCTCCAATCGGTGGATTTGAAAAAAAATTCCTTCATTTTGGCTTGTCCACAGGTCAATTGTAACCATAGCATGTTTAACCTCGTTATCCTAGAACTACATATCCTTTCTCTTGTAATAGTTTAAATCTTGGTAGAGGACTTTACAGGATGAAAAGGGAGACTTGTCACCTTGGATTATGCCTACTCGACCATTAATGTAGTACTTAAGGAAATTGTGGTAAGAAGAGGGAATCATCATGTGTAGTTGGAGCCATGGCCTACCCATCAATGATTGTTGGTAGTCTCCTACGAGAAAACCATGAACTTGATGCTAGGCATCAGGCCACCAAACTAGGTCTCCAGAAGGATCTTGTCGACTGATTTGTGTTTCTTCCTATCAAAACCTGGAATTTTTAGCTTATAGGGGATCCGATCATCCTCAGACTCCCCCATATTTCAGAGCATCCAGGTCAATATATAGTTGATCCTATAGCCTGTTTCACCTAGAAAATGATGAACCACCATGAAATTGAAGCGTCCAGTGATGTAAAGTGGTCAGAAAATACCTTGTGTGGGAGAAGCTTTATCTTCACCAAAGAAAGAGATGATGGCCTGGAATTATGCATGCTCGGCTGTCTCAGAATGGAAGGCTTCTGCGGTTGCTACCTCCATATCAAATTGGAGGGGGATTCTTAAATATTTATAAAGGGCTTCTCGAATATCTTCTAATAGTCTAAGAGCCTCAGGGATAGTGTACCTCATAGGAATTCTGGAAAGATTCTTAAGGATATCATTCATTTGTGTTAAGTGTGAACTTCTACTTACAGGATGTCATTCTATGACAAAAGGTCGGATAGGCTCATCTGGTTGAACTGATAGCCAACTATTTATGGGAATATCCCAATATTCTCTGTTCAAAATGCATAGAGCAACTACTTTATGAGGGCTACATGATCGTGGTTTCTCCGCCCGATTAAGAAGTACAAACTGTGGTGAAGGTGAGACAGGTGAAACAAGATGAGAAGGCTACGCATGTTGCGATCTACGCATGGCATGTTGTCTAGTTTCAGTGGAATCCACCACCTATATGGAAGTACACATCAAGTTATTCAGAAAAATAACATAACCATGTCACTGTCGATGCCGGAAATGGCAGGGGATGATATGAGGATCATTATTGCACTACTCGTTGTTGGGTAACATGTAGGGGTCTACTAGGTCCATGATGTTAACCAATGTGTACCCTTGATTTTCAAAGGAATAATCCTTCACCAGAGGATGGATTCCGGAGGTAATATCCATACTTAGGGTAATGCAGTCTCTGAGAGTACAGAATAAAGATGGAATCTGTGGGTGGATTGGTTTCCCCTTGTTTCATTGATGCTGGTACTTCTGGGAGGAGGAATGGTGGAACACCAGTGCATAAGTAGTAGTTGAGGATGACACAATTTCTTCTGAAGGCTTGGGTTGAAATAATTGTAATGGATAATTACATGGGCATGAGAGACTGCCTTACGAGCCATCCAGTCGTCATACATTTGAGATATGTGGTTAGAGACCTACTACAACTCACCTTTGATGTTGTTGTCACTGTTAGGGTGTATGAATACACATGCCACATGTTCCACTGATGATCCTAACATGAATATGTTGTCATTATCCTAGCCCTGAATCCATTCATTAAGCACATAACACAACTTGAGTGTGTGCCCCATGATCTGGTGATAGGCATAGTAATTAGAGAGGTCAGGGAGATCTGCCTCTTTGGGCCCCCTGCATTCCATCAATTTTATAATTCACTATTTTAATGCACTCCTAAAGTCTCTATGGACCTGAGACCCCATGAATGAGTAGGTCCAGTTTCTTTGTTCCTGGGGGGGCTCTGGGAGCCTGTTTCTAAAGAGGGACAGGATGAGCCTATCAAGGAGGTGGATCCTCCTGATCTCAACTAGGTGGCAATGGTCTGTTACGTGGGGGATCCTTCCAATTTTGATGTGTGTACATTGGTGTTGGAGGCTATGCCTATGTTGGATGGCCTCTGTGAGGCTATAGAGGTAGTTCCAATTGTAATAAATCCAGTTTTTTTCGGGCCTCTCTCAATGCTACCGTAGCGGGCCCAACCTTAGCGACTCTTATTATGGGAACCACATGAGGCAATACATGTTCTTGTCTGGAAAACTATAGGGATTATTATATATGCTGGGCCCTATTATAGAAATCTGTAAATCCCCATGGTTAATTATTTGTGACAAAAGAGGGGACCAGTTCAATTTTGAAATTCCCCACACACATTGTCCATCGTTGTTCCTCAGTTAGCGACATATCAAGGGAGTAAGAGAGTCCTTTCCACTGACAAAAAAAGTATGTGATGCAGTCATCTAGATTCTTATTTCAATTTAAGAGGTCTGAAATACTCTTCTTTGATGTGGTAGAGCTGAACTGGTAATGAAATTTCAAACCATGAACATCCCATTCAGTTACTAATCTAATGGGTAGCTTGATGGTCCAGACAAATGTGGGCCCTTACAATGTTTGTACGAAACACCAGAGTTTAGTAGTATATTCCTATGCTGGAGTCCCTATAACGGATACACACCATGAAATGATGTGGTCTGGATGTTTAAGTGGGTCTCCCATACCATTTATGGTGGATAATGTGGGGTTCTCGAAACCTAGGGGTGTTGTCTTATCAACCACCCATGCCTGATATGGATTTCCATCAAATAGAATACACATGTTGTGATTCCAAATCCTCAAGAAGGGAAATGAGAGCCCACATTAGATCATTTGGATGGGGGTTCCTATTTTGGAGAGGATCCCTGGATGTCAGTGTATTGGCTGGTTCTTCAACCTGATATGGAGGCCCAACATCATGTGGAGCGATTGGTTGGACGACCAGAGGAGTGTCTAGGGGAACCTGAGAAGGGTCCCAAAGATTATCACATACCTTAGGAGGATTTTGTTATATATACCATTCCCTCTTTTCTTATGATCCAGGATATATCATCTCCATGTGGGCAGGGTGGTTGGGGTCACATGGAGGCAACTCGCCGGGGGTAGTTGTATCTTCCCCTACTACCCCTGTCGAGGATCACCATAGTCTAGTCATCGCTCCATAGCACGTTCAGTAAAGAGGTCATCATCCATATTCTAATGATCCATTATCTGCTCACGCAACACGACCATTTCAAGATAATCTTCCATCTTCTGAACTAATCCAAATGGATCAGGGGGTCCAGTGGCCCCACGATTCTCTTTTTCCTTATTAGAATTCTGGCCGAGGGATAATGACTCTATACGTATGGGAGGGGCTAGTAAATTTCATTGTTGATAGTTGATCCTTGAAAATGGATCTAATTGGTGTGGAACTCCCTCAGGGGGTAAGTTCTCTATAAGGAACTATAGCAAGTTCTCTCCCTTTTTTAGTTTGGCCATGTTAACTGCAACTCTACCTAGAGGCATGTACTCAATATCGGTGGGCATGTTGGGTTGGTACTGGATAGAGCCAAAATGAAGGGCCACATACTTCCCCAACCATGGACCTGAATGTGGAGGGGTCCTTGAAAATCCTGCAGAGTACATAAATTTTCTAGATGCACCGCTGTTGGATGGTTCGATGGTGATCGTGCAATGCAAGATGCTGGGCTATAGGGAGCACAACCAAGTCGACCATGAAACAATTCTGGCCCCCCTCTCCAAATAGTACCTAACTCTTGGGGTATTTTGGTAACTAAAAATAGAGTAAGAAACCTGTCACCAGAGTGTTTTTCTAAAACACAAAACATCCTCTTGGGTAAGATATTCTTTCAAACTGATGTACGTGGTCGCTATTGGCAAAAACAACTCTTGGAAATGATCTAATGAAAAAAAGTCCCACAATTTCCTCGGGCCAGAATCAGGATCTGGCCCTTGGTTTCCCGAACCATCAACTGGTGTCGGCTATGGGACCAGTAATGACACTAATGAAGATCGCTGAGATGTTAGTCTGTCCGGTGGAGTATACATAGAACGTGTTGGCAAGCCACCACATCTTGGGTTGTCATGCGATGAATTCAACAACTGAGCCATCAAATACCTATAAGAAGGATTAGAAATCCTAGTTTCTAGTGAAGGGGAAGCGATTATTGGTGCTAAGCCATGTTAATGTTCATACACTACGAGTCCCATGAATAATTGTCCATGATCATTGGTTGAGGCTAAGAATGACCTTGTTGATGATAGGGAGGATTGCACAGCCAAGCCCTGGACCGAGGCAAAATCTTCTAGCTCCTAGATGTATCTGCATTTAACATTCCGTGTTTTGAACCGCATGAAAAACCCCAGGAAATAAAAAATTTCAGTTTACTAGGAAGGATAGTTTGAAAACCGATAATCAGAACTTTTTATTTCCGATAGTCGACACTGCGACATTGATAGAATAAAAATATTATGTTTATTTTATTGATACGCTTGTTTTTTTGTTTTCAATTAAATGAAATAACTCTCAAATGGTGCATCGTACGAGAAATATGAGACCACTAGTAGGTCTGTAATGTCCGTATTACCCTAGGTAGGGTATAACCACATTTCGCATCGGGTGTTTGGCACCCTCACACATGATAATTCCAACATTTTTTTTAATTAATTAATTATTCCAATTTTTAAATAATCAATAATTATTTTCTCACAAACGGTGCATCAAATGTGAAATATGATACCACTAATAGTTATAGGAAGTGGGGTTTACCATAGGCAATGTATAACCTTTGTGAGCGTCAGACGTTTGGTCATATCGCACCTGAAGAAAATTTAATTGGATTAAATATTTTGTTGGAAAATTTTAAATAATAATAATAATTCTATTATTATTAGTAAATTTTTTGAAGGGAATAAATGAAAATTCACATCCATAATTAATAAATTGTGTTGCAGTGTAAATAATAACTATGCGATGTAATGAATGTGATATTATTAATTTTTCGAATTAAATACAAAACCGCAATCAATTTTAATTTAATAACTGTTATCTTTTTTAATTGTTATTGATTAAGAGTATTAATGGTTCCATTGATGAGTTATGTTAAATAATAATTTTAATTATTTTAACGTATCGACTTAAATCATGGTGCGAGCAATTTAAGTTTATGTTGTCCTAATTCTTTAAAGAGACAAAGGGCACGCGTCAGCGTACCTCACAAAGGGTCCCAGATAGCTATTAAATTTAAGCCAATGATTTCTCAAGAATTATGTAAAATATTACATTGTGTCGTAGTGCAACGTTAGGGTTAAAAATAATTAAAAAGGATTAAATGAAATTAATGGAATTTTTGAGGGATAAATAAATAATAAAATAGACACGGTTGTAGAGAAATTAAAAATAACAAAAATGGTGTAAACCCATTTTAATTATTTATCTCATTTCATCACCATTTTTTTTTTATTATTTTATTTATTTTTCCTAGTGGTTTTTTTCTTTCCTTTTTATTTTTTAATCCTCTCCTCCACTACTCGTCTCCCATGTGTGGCGCACCCCTCTTCCCTAGGTGGTGTGCAACACCCTGATCCTCCATCAAAAGACTACAACTCCTTTGTATGTCATCTATTTTCTGTGACGTTAGGTTCTCATTAAACCTTAGGGAAAGTCTAACCTTGATCAAGTGGAATCGTAGGTTTTATTAGTGTATCCCACGACCAGTTCGTCGTAAAAAGATTTTACCCGATTTTAGGGTTTTTCTAAAAACTTTTTTTTCTTCCGTTTTAGGTAAAATGAAAGCCTACCAGGGATCATAAAATAATATATGACAATAAGTTATGGTGTATACTGTATTACCCTTTATATCATTGCGATTTATAAATATGCATTGTTGTGCCATTAGTCGGTGCCTACGGGCTTTGTGACAATTCACCAAAACTCTTTAATTTATTTGTTTCATCTAGTGGTTTCATCGAATTTGATCATGAATTAAGTTATTTAATTTTTAGCAATGTGTTCAAACACCCCTTTTGGTGTGCTGACATGGTCGGTATAAATTTCGCTAGCCTGGTTATTTAACTCATTCAAATGCACATATTGAGTGGTATATTTTTGTTGTGTTTAATTTAATTTTTTTCAAATAATTATGAAACTTGAATTGTAGGATCATGGGTAGTTATTTGTGATTAATTATTTAATTATTTAATTTTGCATGAATGGAAATTTAATTTAATTAACTATATGTGTTGTGAAGCCTATTTTGTTGTGTTGAATTTAAATAAATAATTTAGATTAATAATGAACTAAAAATTATGGGATTCTTGGTAGTTTGTTGTGTTGAATTATTTATTTATTTAAAAGTGAATTTATCTACATATGTTGATGCAGTATTTTTCCTTGTTAATATTATTATGATACAATATATAATTTGTACCTTGTGACGCATTGGTGTATTTGGTTAGTTTTTAAACTGTGAGTTTATATGCTGATTATGTCATATTTTCTTGCTGTGAAAACATTAATTAAATTCATGGAGGAGAAATGAGGTGGGTCCCATTTTAAGGGCCACACATAGACCCACTATTCCTGACTAGTTACCTCTTTGTGTCGGGGGTAGTGTCATTGGATTTTCTGGACCAAGACTTCCCTGGGAATTCTAATACTAAAGAGTGATAGTGGTTCCAAAAGGGCCCATCGGGATGGATTCGATGGAAATGTGGCTATGCCAACCTTGGATGAAACTCGACCCCTTTTGCGAGATCAGGATGGACTGAGGGTAAATCCATGCCTCAGGAGATACTCGTTCCTCTGAAATATTTCCATGGACGGGATTGGTGGTATTGGATAAATTGACGGATGTTCCGTAGACATACCTTCCAGACAGGCTCATACACAAACTCTCAACTGAAACCTTAATTATGATGCACTTAAGGTTTATATTATTTCCATTTGAGTCACTTGAGAATTGAATTATTCTTCTGATATGTGGAAGTGCACCTGGTTGACACTTGACATAGACCCCAAGATGAAGCACAAGCTTGGTGTATATCTCATTCTTGTTTACCTTGTGTCTTTCTTGATTTTATATATATACCTGTACGTGCATTCTACTGACAGGTACCCATTCAGACTACCATCTTAGGCTGAAGTAGGTGATTAAGCATGGGGGACGTTTAGAACCCGAGATGACTTATTTATTCCATTTTACTTAATTAATCATCTGAAATTGTTAAATAATGGCACACTTCATTTATCATTGCACAGAATGGAAATGTGTAGACACCTTGCGTGCCAGCCTACTGGAATTTTATATCATAGCCTGCATGGGAATCATTGACACCCGAGTAGATTATATGACTGTAGTTATTGACAAATGGAAGCGTTCTACTTCCGATTCTTGATTGATTGTTGCTGATTAGGATGGAGACTGGGGAAGAGGACTGAGCCTTGCTCGTGATGAAGTTGTCGCTCTTTGTTACTTTTCTTTTTAGTTGATAGATTTATTGGGTTTAGTTTTTTGTACTTTCAGTTTAGACATACATCATGGGATGAAATCATTTTTTGGGCTTCCACACTTGATTATTATTCAGTTGGATTATTTATATTTCAATTGTTGTAGTTTATTCATTTATATCCTTCCCCTATTTATTATTAATTGTTGTTTACTTCCTCTATGATAATACCTATAACTTATGAGTGTATAGTCTCCACCTAGGACACAAAATGGCCCCCACTTCTAATCGGCATCCTCTGGCATTCAGGGAGATGCACTTGAGGTTTTGTGATGCACCATTTCGGCCAGCATCATAGAGGTGAGCCAGGTCGGGACATAACAAAGTGGTATCTGAGGTCGGGTTTTCTTTTGTCTTACTGTTTTGGGTTGGTAGACAAGAGACTAGGAATTTGATGGCACTTGATTAATAGCTGTTTCTAGGACCGATCACCCCACGTACGGGAAATGACCATGTTTCCTGGGTTGGGATTGTTGTTCATGCTTTTCGATGTTACGATTGATATGATTCCACCTCGAGTGATTTGGTGTAATTTTTTTTGCTTATGAATTTTTGTAATTTCTGATATTTTACCCTTGGCCTATTAAGGTAAGAATGAAGAATCACCTAAATTATAATATGCACATAGGAATTAAAATTCAATTCATAGTGCCATGCCGTGTAGTTTCATTTTAGGCTTCCAGTTGATTCAAATTGTGTGCCTTGAATGCATGCCATGCCTTTTATTTTTTTTGAATGGGTTTTTAGATAATATTTTTTAGTGATATATATATCATGCTAGCCTACTGTCATGATTCCTGTTTAATACCAGGTTTGTCTTGTATCATGTTTCTATGCACATTGGCATGTATCTGTGATTAAAATGTTATGCTTATGTCATTAAAACCTGTATCCCTCTTTTAGCTTCTTTTAGTGACCTACTAGCTTTTTGAAATGTAATTGTTTTCTTTGCTAAAATTTACTGGTTTCCATTGAATGGAAGAAAAATTCCAAAAACTAAAATGTGTATAGTCACCTATTAGGTTGATAGAAACCCATATTTCAAGGCTGATATGTGTTTGAGCATGTTATAATTTCAAACCAATAGATTAATTACCTAAAGCCACAACGAGGACTAAGTAGGCCAGTTGGTGTTTGTGCTTTATGAGATAACCTGATATGGGTGTTGTGAATCTTAATATCTAAACAATTGTTTGTTGGGGTGAATTATAATAAACCAATGTCGGATTAGTTGGACCCATGTTGGTCACCTTGTCTTATTAAAATGAATTTATGTGATAGACTGACCCATTAAGTAATGATGTTAATTAATGTGAAATGTTTTAAAATGTAGTTTTATAATGATTTCATATTTTTTCCTTCAGGCGTTTGTTAAGAGAATGTACCTTGTGTTTTGTTTTAAAAAAATCTACTTGATATTATTATTAAATATATTGATGATTAAAGATTAACTATGATTAAATATAAAGGGATTGGATATAGAACCGGTAGAGGTTTCCTCTGTTTAATACCATTGTATAAGTGTAGATTGATTTTCTCCTTGAGTTTCTTTGGAACAGAAAAATTCACATACCATTTTCCTTAGTCTGGACACCTTGATTAAAATGATAGCCTTGTTCGGAAGAGTGGTCATGTTTCCCTTGACTTTTATTTCAGCCATGAGCATTGATAAATGCTCATTTCTATCAGGTTAGGCATGCCTTAGGAATGGTCAGTTTCTTCAAAGGTATTTTGACTCTATGTTCTCCACTGTGATGGATGATTCAATACATCACCCTCCGAGTTAAATGTCATATTTCTTCTATATCACCTCAGGGTAGTATGCGTTCACGTATGTGGTAACATTGAGTGCTTAACGTTGTGATGAGCCGGTTGAGTTAAGTGTCATCATAAAGTATTGCACTTTTAAATACATCTTGGGTCACTTCATTAGTGTATTAAATTCTGTGTTAAATGAATCATGTTCATCCAAATACTTGGGATAACATCCAGAGACTTAGGTATTTTGACACACTAGCCAGTTTGGTTGGGATTTCATGCCAACTGTTTAAATGTTTTCCTTCCGGTAATCTCCAAATCCTCAATGTGTACTCTTCCTTATGTGATGAGCATGTCACCTATATTGCATTCGTCCTTGATGCACTAAGATATCATCGGTCTAATTCCATGATAAAGGTTCAAAAAATATTGGGCATGTTTAGGGCGTTTTTCTCAGAATTGCACACCGATGCATCATTCTTATCAAGGATTTGTTTATTTTTGAGTGACATTCATATTTCCATGTAGGAATTCCTTGGATAAACTCTTGTACACAAGTCGTTTCATCAAACATGACCGCCAGGTCAATGCCGCTCCGGGCTCGGTCAATGTTTTGATATAGGCAATCTGCCCTTGTACCAACATCTCACTCGTAAACATGGAGTAGGGACTACCTTGCATTAGTTCCTTTAACAATTTTTGTGCCAATCTGAGGTAACATTAGACTTGTTGTCAGACTTGGTGATGCCTAAATCAAGGAACGTCACTAGAGGTTAGTTATGAACTTCGGTGGACGTGTTCGAGTGAATATGAGATGCCTCTGAAGAATACATCACAATTTAGTATATAAAACACCTTCCATCTAAGATGATTACAATAAAAAATGGTCCGTCTGAGTGGTTTGACTAGCTCTCTCTCTTGTTCAATGAAGACGTCAGTGAAGAAATTTTTTAACATGTCATCAGGTGAGAAAAGTGTGGTTTTGGGTGACCAGGAATTTTAAAAAAATATATATCTAGGCATGGGCATTAAGGGAGATGGGGAATTTAATGTTTTTTTTATTTTGGATATGATGTGAGAAGTGTCGCTAGAATGCATATGGGAGTGTCTTGTTTGAAATTATGACAGAGGAAGGCATTGTGACCCGAAATTTGCAATCTTTTAATGCTAAAACCAATGGTGGGAAGTAACTTTGACTATACTTTTAATGAGATGATGCCATGTTCGTGTCTCTTACTAAACGAGTTAGAATATGTTATGTGTCGGTGGATAAGTTGGAAAATGAGCATTGGATTAGTTCTTAATGGCTTATGTGCAGCTTTCCTAACCAGTGTTTGAGCGTACATTGTGTGTTTGAAGACCTTTTGTACGAGAATTCATGACCCTGTAGGTTGTGTGAAAGTTACATTGTTCTCGAAGGCTTCTCGGGGATGAGAGGATCTAATGTGGGAAAGGTATAACGTTCAGGTTTTTGAACCGGATGAAAAAACACTGGAAATACAATTTTTCCTTTAACTAGGGAACTTAGTTTTAAAACTGAGCATCCTATTTTTTTTTCTAATAGTCGACACTGCAACGTTGATAGAAAAAAATATATTTAGTTAATTTTATATATGCGCCTCTTTTTTTCATCTCAAAAAAATAAAATATCTCTCAAACATTGCATCGTATAAAAAATCAGAGACCATCGTTAGGTCCAAAATGCCATGTTTACCCTATGTAGGGTATATCCTTGATTCACATCTGGTGTTTGGAACCCTCTCACATGATAAATCCATCTTTATTTTTAAATAATTAATTATTTTGATTTTTAAATAATAAATAATTGTTTTTTCCCAAACAGTATGTCGAATGAGAAATCTGCGACCACCAATAGTTCTGGGACATGGGGTTTACACTAGGTAGGGTATAACCTTTACGAGCATCAGACGTTTGGTCATATCACACCCGAAAAAAATTTAACTGTTTTAAATATTTTTTTGGACAATTTTAAATAATAATAATATTTTTATTATTAATATTATTATTTGTTTTGAATAAAATAAATGAAAATGCACATCCAAAATTAATAAAATGTGTTACAGTGTAAATAATAACTGCGAAATATAATAAATATGATATTATTAATTATATTAATTAAATAAAAATCCACAAACAATATTAATTTATTATATGTTATCTTTTTTAATGGTTATTGTTTGAAAATATTAATAGTTCCATTGATGAGTTATATTAAATAATAATGATTTTAATTATTTAAATGTATCTACAAAAATCAACGTGCGGTCCATTTATGTTTATGTTCTCCAAATTCATTAAAGCGACTCCAGGAGTGCGTCAGCGCATCTTGCGGCGGGTCCCGCATAGCTATTAAAATTAAGTAAATGATTTCTCAGGCTTTATGTAAAATTTTACATTAGGCCATAGTGCACCATTTTTTTTAAAATAATTAAAAAGGATTAAAGTAAATTAATGGACTTTAAAGAGTGAAATAAATAAATAAATAAATACGGTTGTAGAGAAATTAAAAATTACAAAAATGTGGTAAGCTCATTTTAATTATTTATTTCATTTCTTCACCATTTTATTTTTATTATTTTTATTATTTTCATTATATATATTTTTCCTTTTTCTTTTCTTTTCTTATCTTTTCTTTTTATGTCTTTCTTCCCTCCTCCTCTCCTCATACTCTACTGTGCGGGGCGCGCCCCTCCTCCGTAGGTGGTGCACACCACCCTATTCTTCCTTCAAAAGACTGCAACTCCTCCATCTATCATCCATTTTTTTCACTGTTAGGTGCGCTGTATACCTTATGGAAGTTATAACCTTTCTCAATTGGAATCATAGGTTTTTGTTGTGTATCATATGCACTGTTCGTCACGGAAGGATTTTACCCTATTTTGGGGTTTTCTAAAATCTTATTTTTTTTCTTCCATTTTAGGTCAATTAAAAGTATACTCTGGATCATAGGATCACCTACGGCCATAAGGTAGGGCATATACTCTCTTTACCTCAATTTCATTGCGATTTAAAAAAACACTGTTGGGCCATTAGTTGGTGCCTACCAGATTTGTGAAAATTCTTGCAAACCCTTTACTTTATTTGTTTTTTCTAGTTGTTGCAGCCCTTTTGTCCATGAGATAATTTTTATTAATTTTTTTCAATGTGGTCGAACACCCATTTGGGTGTGCCGATGTGGTCAGTATAAATTCTGTTAGCCTGGGTATTTAATTCATTTTTCTACATGTATTGCGCAACATATTTTTGTTGTGTGCAATTTAAGTAGTTATTTTAGAATAATTATGAACGTTGAATTATTGAATCTTGGGTAGTTTTTTGTGATGAATTATTTAATTATTAAATTTTTCATGACAGGGAATTTAATTTAATTAACTTCATGTGTTGTGCAGCCTATTTTTTGTGTTGAATTCAAATAAATAATTTAGATAAATTATGAACATGGAATTGTTGGATGCTTGGTAGTTGGTTGTGATGAATTATTTATTTAAGTATGTATTTATATTCTTATTTTGATATAGTATCTTTCCTTGTTAATATTGTTCTGCTATAATATTTAATTATTACCTTGTGATGCACGGATGTATTTGGTTATTTTTCAACCTGTGAGTTTATATTCTAATTATGTCAAATTTGCGACTGTGAAAACATTTATTAAATTTAGGGTGGCGATAGAAGGTGGGTACTGTATTAAAGGACACATATAGACCATCCGTTCATGACTAGTTATCTCTATGTGCTGAGAGGCGGTTTCATTGGCTTTTCTGAACTAAGACTTCCCTAGGCTTTCTAATACTTATGAGTGATACCGGTTCCAAATGGGCCAATCAGGATGGATCCATTGAAAATGTGGCTAAGCCAGCCTCAGATGACACTCGACCCATTTTTTTGAGATCGATATGGACTCAATGTAAAACCATGCCTCGGGCTATACTTTGTCTTTAGAAATATTGTCTTTGACGGGTTCAGTGGTATTCGATAAATTGAAGGATGTTTTGTAGTGATACCATGGGGACGGGATCAGACTCCAACTCACAACATGAACCTTTATAATGATGCATTTAAGGTTAATATTATTTCCATTTGATTCAATTGATAATTGAGATATTCTTATGATATGTCGATGTAGACAAGGTTGACACTTGAATTAGACCCATAGTTAAAGAAAAATCTTGGGGTATGTCTCTTTCTTTTTTACCTTTTTTACAAGGTTTTTTATATATATGTTTGCGTGAATTCTGCTGACAGATACCCTTTCAGACTACCCACTTAGACTGAAGCAGCTAATTAGGAAAGAGGGCCGTTTGGAACCCGAGTGGACTTATTTATTCCATTGCACTTAATTAATTATCTAAAATTTTGAAATAATATCACACTGCATTTTATCATTGCATAAAAGGGAAAGGTTTAGACACCTTGGGTGTCGGCCTACTAATATTTTATCTCAAAACCAGCTCGGGTGTCATTGACACCCGAGTAGATTCTATAATTGTATTTATTGACAAAGGGAAGTGTGTTTCTTCCGATTCTTGATTAATTGATGCAGCTTATGGATAGAGATTAGGGAAGAGGACCAAGCCTTTCTCATGATGTAGTTGTCGCACAATGTTTCATTTCATTTTAGTTGATATCATACTTGGGTTCTGTTTTGTATAATTTTATTTTAGACATACATCATGGAATGACATCATTTTGTGAGCATCTGCACTTGAGTATTATTCCATTTGATTATTTATGTTGCTTCTTCTGTAGTATATTCATTTATATAATTACACTATTTATTATTAATTGTTTTTTTTAATTCTTATGTGATAATACATATTACCTATGATGGCATAGTCTCCCCCTCGAACACAAAAAGGCCCTCACTGCTAGTCGACAGCCTCTGGAATTCGGGGAGATGCGCTTGAGGTCTTCTGATGCACTAGTTTGACCACCGTTATAGAGGTGAGATGGGTCGGGATGTTACACTGCTGAAGGAGGAAGGAATCCAGTGGACCTCACATTCTAGAAGGATGAGGCTGATATGCAGCATCCCTACTGATGCCCTTGACACGGAAGATCAGGGTCAGGGTTCCCTTGCTGAATCTTATTCCTCCTCAAAATTCGAGAAGCAGGAGAGATTAATTGCGGTCCAAAACAACACAATATACTTCTTATGGAATCAACAACCTTCTCTCCATCACCAGGATTCTACTTCGGGACATGGTATGTTTTTGGCTCGAGAAGGACCTTTGGCCGAACCAATGCTGGGGTGGAGAGGAATTATGCCTGGGTGAGATGGGGTATGAGGGGAACCTGGACAATTGTCAAATGTAACACGAGGAGGACCTCTGTTTCCACTGGCTGACAAGTGGCAGGAATCCCCATGGGAAGTTCTGGAGTGGGTATCACCTATAAAAAAGCATGTGGGATCATGGAACATGCCTCCAGGCTTATTCCCCTTGGTAGTGATGGTATGAGGAGGACCTAAATACTGCTCGAGCTGATCATGGGTAGGATCTCAGTTCTAGGTGCCAATGAATCGAGGTAGACTTCTACTTCACTGGTTGCTCAGATGAGGATGGACATTGTTTGTTACTATGGGAACATGGGGAAGACCCCCACATAGACGATTAACCGGACGGGTAGCATCTTCACATTGGTGCCCTGTGGTAGGTGGAATGGCTCCATACATAAGGTCACAGGTTCATAAGTGGCTTCCATACAGGCTATCAATGTGGTGGGTAGAACCTTCACTCATATTTATGGTGAAATGGGGAGGACCTCCATGTCGATCTTGGGGGTAAGGAGGACTTGTTATCTCATTAGTGGTGGCACAGGGAGGACCTCCATACTAGATGTCATTGCATCAAGTCGGCCGGTAACAGACGCCACCTCTATTGGTGGCAATGGGAGTCATCCCATTCTGCCTGTGAGGTAGTTGGGGACTCGATCAAGGATAGGCGTATGAGTGACCCTGTTCTGAATAAACATGGTATTGATGGTATTCATCATTGGTGTCATGGCACACTACATTTGATGATGATGACACCCCTAGAGGGCATCTTCCTCAGCATGCACCTGATGCTGGCATCAGGTTATCCATAACAAGGTTGGTTGTATAGGTGCATAACTCAAATACTCCTCAACTTCTAGGACCAAGTGGAGGTGCTGACACATCCTACTGGGAGCCCTCTGTGCTAGCCCCATGGATGGGATTATAGCGGGGCTTACCTAGAAATCCATCAAATCATTGTCATAGGGAAGGGTGCAGTCGAAGCATTCCAAGGAGAGGCTACTGAAACAATTGTAGGTCGGAGTGGGGAGAAGTGTCTCCATGTGGGGCCCTTGGGTGCATGATTGACGATGAGGTGTAGAAGCCTATAGGTCTTGTCTGGTCAGATCCCAGGTTTGGATAATCCCCTCCTCCTCGTTTCGCCGAACGAGGTTGTTAATTACCCCTCATTGAACAAATTCATATGGGGAGATGGTCCATGAGTGTCTAGTAGTCGTGGATATAGAGACTTCCATGAAAGAAATGAGGTAGTGTAGTATTGCTACATTGACATTTCCCTATACAATGTGTAGATGGGTTGGCGGTGATCAGTTTCTTATCTTAGCAACTTGGGCCTTGGAAATTTGGGAGATTCAACCATTGTTGATGAAAGAATGAATGTAATGTCTAGTTCACCAATGCCATTTTTTCTTCCATTGTTGGTAAGAAAGATCCATGCTAACCATTTCATAGACCAGGATGTCCAACGTTCAACTTCCCTAACATTAGATAAGATTCATACTAGGCCTACTATTATCATTGTGTGACCTGGTTCCAAAAACATGGATCCTGTGACATGACAATCCACTGATTTCTCGAATACTACTAATCTACACATTGAGGAGATGGACATCACATTGGGTTCGCCATTTATATTTTTGACACATTCTATGGGGCATGCACATCCATATTTCTAGGAGGATGTGATGATATATTTCCCCACATTCCCTCTATCGAATGGAGGTCGACATCCATTGCTTATTCTTGGAAATTTTCTTCTTGATCAAAGTGGGATGATGGGATGTCAGTTCCTCCATCCATGGATTCCTCCTCAAAATTCATTTCCTAGTCCAAGACTCCTTAAATATTAAGACATTGTTCGTGAAAGTCTTCCCAGTGCCATTACTTCAGGTAAGTCGGTGAATTATGTTGTTTCTATAAAGACATTTCAATTGGCCATGTCCCAGAAGCAACCATCAATTGGAGGAGTAGTCAGGTTGGACATGGATGTTGTGTCTGGATGCTGGAATACTGATTCATTTGGGTTTCTTCCCCATATGATAGGGCTTCTAGAAGGCACAATATACTGAGGAATCTAACATCGAATGCAGGAAATTATATTCCATGGGAATGTCTCTAAGGTTATCATCAGGTTTCCATTTCTATCATAGGGTCTGCCACAATTTTACCATCAAGTGGATACAGATCAGACCGATCTGAACATTCGTGGAAGTAGATCAGATGGGCCCATCCCTAGGAAGGAGAAGCTGAGGGGGTGTATAGGATGACTGGATCAAGACTACCAATAATGGAATATCAGAGGATTTTTGAGTCCCTATAAAGGGGATGCCAGGGTTATCCATTATCCAGGATTGAACTTCAGGGAGGTTTCCTGCATACCCTATGTAGGAGACAGGGATCAAAACCCATGTAGTTCAAAGGGTTTTAAATCATTTTGTGCACGAAGAACAAAAACCCAAGGATATGTTGGGAATTACGCATGTTTAGAGTCCAGGGTATTTCTTGGAGCAGTGAAGTGGTGGATGACATGATTTCATTGGTATTTGAAGGCCTGGGTAAAACCAGGATGGATGATGAATGGTTGAGTGAAGTTGATGGAGAATGAAATGCGACTGACATAAAGATGTTGAATGTGTTGGGAGTGAATAGATGAGAGGCTTCATACATATCTTCTTGGTAAGGAATCAAGGTCTATATAGTCCAGTGTGACTATGGGATGCCTTCAGAGGCAGCCCATTAGAACAGACTCATGGATCGGACCGAGAAAAAGTAGAACATCTTGGTTGGGGATACACCTTCCAAAAACACAAAGGCTCAAGGGAGAGACCTAGATGATACATGGGTAATGGTCTTGAATCATAGTGAGGATTCCTATATATACCTATTTTTAGGGATAAGATTCCATGTATTTAAAGATAGGGAATAGAATTGGGGTGTGTGTTAAGGACTGCTACTCAATCACATGTTGGGTCTTACGCGTGGGTAGCTGCTTGAAAGTTGGTCTAATGCTCGAGGGATGATAAAAGATGTGGGCCCGATCCATGGGGACTACAACTACTTACCATTGGTTGGGGACCACAACAGATTGCCATTGGTTGGGGATCATGATCACTTACCATCAGTTAGGGATCACGATGGCTTACCGTCAGTTGGGCATAATGATGTCTTACCTATGGTTGGAGATCACGACGGATTACCATCGGTTGGGGATCATGAAGGATTACCATTGACTGGGGTAAAAAGGCATACCACTAAATGGGGATACAACAACTTATTGTTGGCTGGGGTAAAATGGATTACCGCTGGATGGGGCACAATGACTTTCTACTAGATGTGGTAGAATGTCTTAACACTGGACATGGTGTAATGGTTTAACGATGGATGGGGTAAAACAACTTACCACTATATGGGGTACAAAGTATTACCATTAGATGGGGTATAATTGAATATCGATGGATGGAGTACAACAGTTTACCACTGGATTGGGTACACGGACTTACCTCTAGATGGGGTACAATAGATTACCACTTTATGGGGTACAATGACTTACTACTAGATGGGGTTTAGAGTCTTACCACGAAATGGGGTACAACAGCTTACTGCTGGATGGGGAAGAACCTCACGGAGGGTTCCTATATACTCGACCTAAGTGGTAGGGATCAAAACCTAGGTAGTTCAATGTTATATATTTTAGCTTCATGTTGGGTGAAAAGGGGGTAGACAGTTTGATATCATGTTAGATGGGGGTGAACTGACGTGGAGTGGTCGGGAATAATGAGTGTTGGGCTTGAACCCCAGGGAGGTGTCCTATGTACCTTCCTTGGATAGGGGAAAAGATCAAATTCCATGTAGTTTTGGATGGGTGATACATATTAATGTCATGTGGGGTGAAATTAAACTAACGTGAATGGGGTCTGGTTTGAACTTCAGGGAGGCTTCCTACTTACCATGATCAGATATGGTCAAGGATTAATTTTCATGTAGTTCGGTATGCGGGACATGATACTTACACTCTAGTGTGGCCCCAAATATATTCCATGGTCAATGCATACACTAACCCCACATGATTTTTTCTCTGTGGGAGAAATAAAAGGCAGTAATGACAGAACGTTCACATCGCGAAAGGTGCAAATGATGGAAGTGGAGTGGGGCATATGCGTGGGTGGTGGCCCAAAGGCCAACGTGGGGTTAATCAAGGCTAGCATCCCATGGAAAGGGATATTAAGACTTACTCCAAGAAGGAGGCCCGGTGGAGAAATGTCCCAGAGGTAGAGGGATGGGGTAAAGAAGGTCCGGATATCCATCTCTATTCTAGTCTATGGCACAGAATATGTTAGGAGAAGCAGGGATGCTACCTCATGTAAGAAAGGCCAGGGGCTTTCACCCAGATGGATGACCTTCCCCATAGATATATTCAACTCCAACTAACATGATCTCATACCTTGTGAGGAATATCTCACTCCCATGGAGATGAGAAGGCATAGAGTTGAGTAGACATGGAGAATGTCTAGGGTGGGGAACCATGTGTATATTTCATGGGGCAAGGCCACAGTTTAACATCATGTGCTAAGGATGATGGTGCTTGGAATTTTAATGTCATGTAGCTTAGAAGATGTGGTATCACTTCACACCCGTAGAACATACATAACTAATAGTATCCCACCCTTGGGGATTAGAAGGCATCCACAATGCCAAGGTGAAGCGATTCTATGTTGTGACCCACTGAGGGGTTCACATTATTGTGGATATGGGAAGAAGCAATAGCTTTTAGCATGCCTATACAAATAATAATGAGGATAATGAAATCAATGTGAAGAACTGCCCAAGGTACCTTGTATTCAATTCATAAAAACCTAAAGGGGCCTACGAGAGAAGGGTTTTTGAAGAAAATGGGTTTATAGGAAAGGATGTCATGAAGCTCTGGTGCTCCACATAGTGGACGCACTCTTAAAAGGAGTATGCTTCAGGAATTTGGGTGGTCTTGATTAGGTATAAGGTATAAATGCATAGGAAGGGAGCTTCACAAAGTAGAAATGATTTTGCAAAGTAGGATATTGCACATCAGGTGCCCCATGCAAACAATATCACTACGAAGTAATATGATTCACAAACAATTATAACAATGCCTTAGCATGTGGTTAAAATGTGCATGGAGGGTACATCACGATACGTGAGTTCTCTATGAAGACCCAAGTCTCCTTTGGGATCTCACTATATCGCGATGACCTGTGGGCTAGGATAAGTGAATCCTTTCTTTAACAAGAGTTTTATTTGAGCTAAGGGAAAGGTACTTCGTGATGCTCACATACCTTGAAGAGCTCATCCTTCTCAATGAATCTCAGAGAAAATGTTACTGTGAAATTTGAGAGCAATGAAAATGAATGGTCAGGGTATCCATCCATTGGGCTTGAGGGGAGCCCAATATTTATAGGTGTGTGGAGGCGTAAAGCATGGACCAGTCCGTTTGAAGCCACATGGCGATCTATGATTGGCTATAGATTGCATCATGTTTTTTGTAACCACAAAGTCGACCGTCATCCATTCCCTAGGGCAGAAATATCCATGGTTCCCTCTATGGTGCTCACAAAGGCTTCTGTCATCTTCCAAGGGATCATAGAGGTCGATGTAGTTCCCTTCGCATTGCAAGTATTCAGGTCAATTGTCACATAACCACGCAACCTCCCACCACTTTTACTCTTTGGTGACTGTAGAGGGGGCTTTAGCTTCGTTGAAACTGTTGTGAATATGGGCTCTGTGAATAATCTATGCAAGGTATCCCCTTTGGGATAAGTTTCCTCCATGTATCCTTTCCCTATTCACAAATTTTGGCGCCAACAGCAACCCTACACCACTTCCCACAGGTTATTTAGGACATCCTATACATTAGACCTCCCCCATAGGTTCCACTGTCATCCCACTGCTACCCCCCAAAAATAATTTTATGTGCCACCACAACCACACACCGCACCTGCAGATTCCTAGGACACCACAACCACACTTCCCTCCCACTGAAACCTGGGCCACCACAACCACACATCCCACCCACATTCACCCAGGCCACCACAACCACACATAACCACGCCCAAAAACACCTTGGCCACAATAACCACTACCATGCCTAATGACACCTGGGCCTCATCCCAAAGACACTTGGGAAATAAATAATCTCTCACCCACCTAGGCCAACCACCACGAAACACCCTACCTAATAAGTCTTGGTCCATAATGAACTTTAGACCATCACAACCTTCCCAAATAATGATGGGATTTCTATGAGTGGGAGGAAAAATTACTAATAACCAGAAACTCAGAAGATTGTTTGGAAACACACCCTCCCTAATGAAATGAGGGTGTTCGGAACAATGTTCTCAACACGAGTGGGTTTCATATAAGAAACAGGACAACTAAATTGTATACATATAGGTACCAAAGAACTCATTCCAACCTAATGGTTATAAAACCAACAACCATCCCACACGATACCACTTTTTCTGCTACTGGAAGATGCACAAGTATAAAACTACCACAACCCAAGCACAACCCATTTCTTGGAAAAAATTCCCCAATTTTACTCATTCTCGTTTTCATGTTCACGTGATTACATGTATAATATCCCCCCACTATCGTGAAACAAACAAGAATAACCACAATCCAAAACAAAAACTAATGGCAAACGACTATGAAATCATTTAAGCATTCACATCCAGTTCATCTATAATGATTCCACCTCAAAATGGATACATGAGATCCATTGAAGTGTTGGAACTGAACCAATCCCCAACATACCTGGTCTACACAGTCTTAGATTAAAAAACCCACAACCCCTCATCCAGTGGTTTCATCCCCCTCTATGTCACTCCACAAGGAATCAAACAAAGTAACCTTAAATATAACCAGAAAGGAGTAGAGACATTTCAGATTTATAAATCACCATTCATCAAGTTTCATAATTTTTCCTGGTTAACTGGGTGATCACAATGGGTATCTTATTCATTGAGAATCCATTTAATCAACCAAGTTAATTTGATTAACCAATTTCCATGTTAAATCTGTTCTACCACCAAATTATCTAGAATAACCGAGCATCATTAGTGTTCAAGAATGGACCTCAAATGACCACAATTTTCATTATACATCATCTAATACAGTTCATAACATAAACACAAAGTTATAACACAACAATACAATCAAAATTATCATTCATTCATCCTTTAAAAGCTAGTTTATTATCTTTTTTAAATTCTATTTCATCTATGTCTCAAAGGATCGTTATCATACCCATCCCGCATGTTGAATAATAAAGAGAGACGAAGGAGAAATCCCTACATGGATGATCAAGAATTGATGTTTTCTCCTCACACCATGAACTGAGGATGCATGAATTATAGATGAAGAACATCAAGGACTCCCAGGAAACGTTCGAAAGGATCCATCCTAGGGGTATGATGTTTTTCGAGATTTAGTGTCAAGGTGAAATAAGAGAAACAGAAAGGAATATTGAAAAGAGAATATTAGCTACTGAAGAGGCCGGATCCTAAAATTTGGTATACAATTTTGTTGTAACTAATGGTCAGATCATGGATTGAATGCACAAATTGGATTTTTTACACATTCTCATTAATTGATATTAATTTATACTCCTTAGAGATGGTGGATATAACATTTGTGAGTTAATATATTTCCTTTAAATAGGGAAAAATAACATGTAGTAGGGCTAAACTCGAAACACGGGAAAGGGTGTGGCATTGAGGAAAAGACCACTCATTTTTGTAACTCAATGGTGGACTGAAACATTGGGGTTTAAAATATATTTTATGGGATTAATAATGGCCTTAAACCACATAAAAGTTTAATATGACTTAAACTAGGTGTTTTTGGAAAATAATGGGAAGAACCCCAACACCCCACAGTTGCACCTTGCGGCTGACTCCGACGCCCACCTGACTCACCGATGGTGTTTAGGAAACCACAAAAACTATAATTTGAAAATGTAATGGACCAAGAATGTCTATCACATTGCATCAGACACCTCTAAAACTATTTTCCCATCAAGAATCTAAGAGTAAACCCAACAAAAAGAGACGGGTTCGAACAACCACTATGTAAGATAACTCTCTGGGAAAATCCACTATAGAGTGGTTTGAAAGTAGGGAAAAACCTCTACATCCATGAGAAATATTCCCACATCTATCTCCATAACAACTACAGAAACTCTACCACTTTTCTCTGTAATAAACCACACACACATATAAAAGTCACACCATCCAAACATATGGATTATGAATTCCCATTTTACATGTGAAGATACTATCTGGTTTGGGTGGAACGGACTCCCCCACATGGTTTTAATCACATACACTTTAATGCTTCTTGATTATGGATTAGGTCCTCCCCTCCCCACAGTGAGGACTATTTGAACAAATTCTGAGTAAAAGGGAACATCCTATGTTATAGAAAAACATTTCATGCATTGCATTACAAAAAAGTGAAAATAAAACACGACATCAAAACTCAAAATAGATCTAGGTACTGGGCACACATCTTTTCCTCTAATTACTTGGTAATCTCCTCAAGTCCGCCGTGCCTCCACAACCCACAAACCAAGTGAATCATCTATCCATGATGCGCCTTCTCCATACGATCCTCGATTCCCATTGGTCATTCCACGAATGTCTCATTGTCCAGGAAATCCAACTCAACCCGGTCATGGATGAGGGATTCATCTTGTAGATACTGATGGAGATGAGACATTTAGGAGACATTGTGGATACTTTCTAGTGGAGGTGGTAATTCTAGTTGATATGGAACCTTGCTGACACATCCCAACACCTTGAAGGGTCTAATGAACTAGGTAAAAATATGAATTCCCCTACCAAATATATGGTTTCCACGAAGATTGGTGACCATTAAGCACACATGGTCCCCAAACATTATCTACAAAGGCATCCTCCTATGATAGGAATAAAATTTATGTCAGTCCAAGGATGCCTTCATCCTCTCATGCACAAGCTAAACCTTATCCATCATGCTTTGAACCACATCTAGGCCAAAAACACCAATCTCTCCATCCTCTATCTAGCATATTGTTTAACGACACGGTCTCACGTACATGGCTTCCCACGATGACATGCCAATGGTCAAGTGATAGCTATTGTTGTGGGAAAACTATACCAGAGGAATGTTTGCTACCCAAGATCCCTTGAAGACCAGAACAGATTCTCGTACCATATCCTCTAATTGTTGGATGGTCCTACCTGTCTTCCCCTCCATCTAAGGGTTGGAAGAATTTCTAAGGAATAGTCGTGTTCCAAAAGCACGTTGTAATCCCTTCTGGACTCATGAAGTAAAAAGTGTATCCAAAACCAAAACTATGGTTCTTGGAACTCTATGCATCCACATAACTACACCCACATACTTCTGTCCCAAGGAATCCACTTCACTCAACTTTTTAATAGTTATGTTGTGATCCAATTTCATCAAACGGTCCACTACTACCTATATAGAATCAAATAATCCCTAATCTTTGGGGTATTACTATTATAAAATCCATCGATACGTCATCCCACTTACACATGGGAACATCTCTGGGATACAATATACTTCTTGGAAGACGATGTTCAACGTTCACCTCCAGACACACGAGGAACTTTTCCATAAAATCTGCCACTTCCTGCATCACTCTGGGTCCCAAAAAATGAACTATCATGAAACTGTACATCATGAAATCTATTGGGTGTACCTCCTGGGGTGAGTAATAGAACTGACTGAGAACACTCTCGAGCATTAACATTAGGACAAATAGATTCCCACATAATAGTATCTCATTATGACTATCCACCAACCATCCTTCTAGAGCATCACCCTGGTCATCACGATCATGCATCAGGTCAACCTCTGAGTCTCCACACATAGACTCTTACACCTGCTGCACCAAGTTATATTTCACTTTCATTTGAATTAGACTACCTCTACCATTATCTTCTCTCAAGAATTGATGTAAATCCCCAACTACTACATTGCTACCCAATCATTTTCTGACACAGAAAAGACATTATTACGAGACTTCCAACTCATGGCATAGACCACCACATAACCCATTCCAAATTTTTAGGAGATCTAGAAGTCAGAATCCTAATGATACTCCATCCACCTCTACAGCTAGAAGTTCATGTATCACTAAATGAATACATACCTCCAACACTTCTGATCTGTGAAGTCAACAAAGTAATTCCCAATGAGGTAACTCTACAAACACTTCAGTATGATCACCACTACTACAAGCTCCATTTCATGGGGGGGATTATTATGTTCATGAGGAAGTAGCTTCCAAGACCCATTTGAGATCACTCCCTGTTTTTTCATCAGTACACAACCCAATCATAGACCAGAAGCATCACAGAACACTTCAAACGTTACCCCTTCCTCTTGAAAACACTGCACTGGGGCACAAACAAGATTCCCCCTTAGATAATTAAATGATTCTTGGCACCACTCACACAATACAAAAGCCTGGTCATTTTTGGTCCAGGCCATCAAAGGCACATCAACATGAGAGAAGACAAGCACGATACTCAGTTGTAACCTACAAGTCCCTAGAATCTTTGAAACTCTACCATGTTCTTAGGTTCTTCCCATGAAACAACCACCTTGAACTTCGAAGGGTCCACTATTATTAACTGTTGGGACACCATGTGTCCAAGGATGTTTACCTATCATGTCCAAAAAATGCACTTTGACAACATCCTTTATATCTAGTGGTGTCAGAGGACATCCAAAACTCTCCTCTAGTGCCAGACAAGATCCTCCACTAATCATGAGAACGTTATGATGTTTTAGATGTACGAAACTATGAAATAGTCTAGATACTCATGGAAAACATAGTTCATGAGCCTTAGGGGCACAACTGGTTTGTTCATAATGCCGAAAGGCATGACCATGAAGTCAATGTGCCCATATCGGTACATGAAGGTAGTGTTCGAGATGTCACCCTCATTCACCCTCAACTATTGATTTCCAGACCGGTGGTCGATCTTATAGAACCATGCTACCCCATTCAACTGGTCAAATTTTTTTGATCCTTGGGAGGTGGAAAGGATACTTGACTATCACCTGATTCAGTATTCAGTGGTCTACACACAACCTGAGACTACTGTCTTCTTTCCTTAAGAACAACACTAGAGAACCCCATGGCAATGAACAAGGTCAGATAATACCCTTCATCATCAAGTCATCAACCTGAAACAACAACTACCGTAACTTAGAAGGTGTTATTCGATAGGGAACAATCAAAATTAGATGCTATCTTGGTTGTAAGTCTATCCAAAACACAAAATTTCATTGAGGGGGTAGTGCTAAAACCCCTTGGGTGTAGACATCTATTAATTATTTGAAAATTACTTGGACACTGATTATCACTATGTTTGGTGACTCTACTGGCAGCTCAGCTAATAATGGATGAAGATGCTCAAATCTATGGTTGCCCCTTAGAATCCCCACACACTGATGAAAACTATATGCCAACCAATCGTACATGAGAACATGACCCCTATCTAGAATAATTCAATAATATAATTCATGGAAAATAGCCAGTCAATGCCCATGACTACATCATATGTACACATTTTCCACAGAAAGAGATCTCCACAAGGCTCATGCAGCCCCAACATCAGCCTAAACCATTGATAAACATCAAAATGGTGCATCTGACCATTAACTACCATGATCAACACTAGGGGAATATAAATTCTATCTATGTCCAGACCTGAGGTATGGTCTATACTAGTTGTAACAATGGTGTGCAACATGCTAGAATCAAATAAGTCTCATGCAAGAGTACTAAAAAAACTGATTGAACCTCGAACGACCTCTGGCCCTGCCCAAACTATTGCCTACGTGGCGTGAAACATCCCATGCCCAACTCCTATACCACACGACCATCGACCGCCTCCCCAAACATGCCCTAGTTTAGGTGCTTGAGGAGCGACTTGAAGTCGGCCGGCTCCAGCACTGTCCACCCTTATGGTGTGGGAGCTTGGTGTCCCTACTGCTGTAGGTAAAAATGTCTTGCCAGCAATTGGTGCTGGTGAGGAGGGGGTTGAACCAGGCCACCCATTTTGTACTACACTTGTCTTGGCACTGATTCCGATGTTTCCCAGTACTTCCACCGAAAATCAATCTCAGTCCTAGGCTCTTGGAAAAAGCGAGAGGGCAAGGAGATCATAACTAGAACCGATGTGGCCTGCTCCCCACTGTTTGAAACCTGGAAGGCCCTTAGGCTGGAGGCCTACTACTGAGGACCTTCCACTTTGATGAACCCAACTGGCTCCCCTCTCAGAGCACACCTCATATCATGTGCATCCTATCTACTACCTCAACCTTATTCTGATTTTACTTGTACATCAATAGTAATATGGAAGTAACAACGTTCTGAAGAGAAGGTTAGATAACCTCCACTAAACATCTCGCTCAAGACACCTCTTCTGAAAAAGGTCTAGAGAAAAATGAAGGAGATTTTTGAAATTGCTCCCCAAATACCTCAAATACATACTATCCAATTAGAGGAAGATAAACTCTTGAAACTTCTCTTCATTCATTGTAGTTGAAGTAAATTCTTCTCGAAACATCATCTCGACGTCGGCCAATGAAACCTTATCCTCCATTCTTTCACCGAGGTAGAAAATCCACCTCTAAAACGCTACTCCCCTCATCTGAATGAATTATAATGGAACCCACTACTCCTTTAGAGCAGGGATCAACATAAAGGTGGTCACTAGCTCCTCAAGCCTACCTTCTATCTCCAATTCCAATTCGATTCCCTCGTACTTCCCAAGGGTCTACCGTTGAATTATACGAAGAAACCTATGCCACTGGTTGTCCTAAGTCTCTTGATCATCCCTCCAATGATCATCCAAATCAACTTTCTAGACCACAAAAATCTGCACTACTCATGGACGTCACCCATGATCCATAACGACAAGGTAAACAAAGAATTCCTAAGCCTGAGTAGTGTGAAAAATTCTATTAAATTTTGTCTAATATTATTATTTATTTTATATTCCCCAAAACACCAAAAAAACACATGAAAACAAGTCATTATGATGAATGTACCTTTTCCTAAGTCTATATCATGCAATCAGTGTAGCCTCACTTGGTCGTTTGGTGGGTCCAAAGTCCATGCATTAGATAATGGGGGTCCTAAAATCCAATGTTAGAGGACATATTCCCTGGCCTATTTCACACACCTAGATTGCCTAACATTGTTTCCCTACCATTCCCTGAAATCCTCATTGTGCCTAATTCTAGAACACCATACTGTCTCCCAACTATGTCTTTGATACCATTGTAATACCACATGTTTTAATAGCACACATCTATTTCAATAATACAATATCTTGTGATGTACACAACATTGGGTTCTCAAACACCACAATCAATCAAACTAGCCGTTTAAAAAATGTTATGAATATTAATACGCAAATTTTTTAATTTTACAATTTTTTTCTAAAATTTTAATTCGTTTTTAGATTCAGAATATCCAAATTAGCTGAGGTAAAATTTTTGTTATTATTCTGAAAACACTCAATTTTTTATGAATAGTGAAAAACACAATGGTATAGTTTAAAAACAGTATTTTTTATTTAAATAATTATTTTTAAACTTAAATTTACTTTAAAGTAAATATAGATACATAATACCTATATTAGTCTAATTTAATTTATTGGAGTGATTTTATAATATGAATAGACATATGAAATATTATTTAACTGTTTAACGGCTTTTACCTTCCTTCTACACACTTTTGAAAATTTGCTTTAAAACCTAATTTTACCGCTTCTGTGAATTGAATTTTAGAAATATGATAGATGTAGTCTTAATCAGTAAGTAAAATATGGTTTAATAAGATGAAAATATTTTTTTGATGAAAATTAAGTTTTGAATTTTATTTTCCACGGTTAAAAGTAAACAGGTTAATTAAAGAGAAAAATGATATTATAATTACCCCAACACATGTCCTAATTCTATTGGATAAGTGTATTCCGACCAAAATCAAAATTAAGTATAAAATATTATCCTTTTCTATCATGTTCAATTAGATTTGTACATTTATTGTATTTTATTTAATGATTAGTTAAAAGTGTTAAAATCAAAATTTATCAACTAAAACATTTTTAATATAAGGATACACAAAAGATAAATTATTCAATAAATATTCATTATAAATAATAAAATATTTCCTACATCATGGTATTTTATTTAAAATTTTTAGACATTAAATAATTAAATTTATATAGGACACAACGATGATAGAGTAAATACCTTATTTATGAATGATTAAACTAATTGATATTATAAATAAAACAATAAATGTAAATTTAAACTTTAGATCCCATATATAAATTTTATAATCTAATATGGAATGTTGGGGTCAATTAAATGTATTTTATTCGAATTAATACTGTGGTTTTTATTTTCACAAAAAACAAATACTAAATAGTGTCAAAATTTGCATAAATGAGGTTTTTTAAAAACACTATTTATTATATAAAATAATATTTATAAAAATATAAGGCTCTTAAAAAGTACTTATATAAGGTTATATATGTAATTAATGAAACAATTGAGGTTCATTTGGAATTTTATAGTATATTTATTAACCATTAATTTAAAAATACAAGAAGAGATGGTAAATGTTAAATTTTTTATCCTAGAGTTAAATAACAAAATATAAGGTTAATACAGTTATATAACAAGTCTAAAACCTATGGTTTGATATTATTTAGACCTATACCATCCTTAATCTCTAAATAAATCAATTTGGAGCAATTATAAACTTAAAATTATTTTATAATAAATAAATATTTCAATTTTTTTAATAAGATGCCCGTTACCTCTCCCATAAAAAGCACATCTACTTCTCTCAAATTGACACCTCCCATGCCTTTTGGGTCAGCCAAAAACTGATCAAATCTACTCCCACATACCCTTAATTCATCCTATAGGATTTAATTCTCTCATAATTCCATCTGATGTATCCCTTTTTTTCAAATCAAATAAAAGCACCTGAAGAGGAGAAAATCATTTTATCATTTCTTTCAAAGTTGTTTTTTTCTTCCACTGCCTCTTTGTTTTTTCCATACCAAATTAATAAATAGAGTACCTTATACATATTTTGTTTTTATTATAAATATTTGACTACCATATTCATTATTTTATCCATCCTATTAATGACAAAGTCACCATACATGCATATATATAGCTTACCGTCCCCACGTCGTAGGATATTTTGTTATTCAAGACTTAATTGTATGGATGGGTATAATAATGATTATAACTTATTTAAATAATAAATAGAACATTTTAAATTGTATTTATATATAATATACCATCCATCTTCATATGACGTCACTATCAATAGTATGATAATGTTTCTTGTGCGTACATACAGCTTACCGTATCCACGGCACGATGGGATTTCATTCCTTATTGTAACCATTCAAGAATAATTTTGTGGTGATTATTAAAAATAATTTTTAAAAAATTAATATCATACTGGATATTAATCAAATAAATCCTATATATATTGAACATGTCTTACCTAACCAAACATATAATGGAAAATGAATCAGTTTACACCATAAACACTCATACTACTGAAATATAATTTACAAAAAAATATGAGAGGATCATATATGATATCATATTTATGTATGTGGTTCTTTTATAATTTCATAACAATTATTTAACCATTATATAGGAGGTTAACATACCCTCAACTAAGGAAAATAACAAGGTAAGAGTTAATGTTACGATCTCTTTATTATCTGAGGCTGTTTATATGAATTTATCTACTAAGACCTAATTATCATCCACATATGTGTTTCTTAAAAATATATTTCAAAATTTTTTGTAATATTTCCTAGAATATCAGTTAATTTCATTTATACCAAGGAATTACTTTTTATTAAATTATTTTAAAGGATTCATTCCCTCATTTTCCAAACAAGGTACTTTATGACCTTTTCGACAAATTAAGGAAATAATGTTTTCTTAATTCATACAGTGGGTGAAGCTATTTTCCACATTTATAAACATTTAATGATTTCCATATAGGATTATATAAATAATATAAAATAAATTTTTTCATTATTTATTAATTATTTCTATTTAGAATGATATATTTCACTCAAATAGTCTATGGATTTATTTCATTAATGTTGACATCCATTGTTTGATTTTACGATTTTTTGAAGTCGATTTATTATGATACAATCTTCTATAAGGATTTTATGGTTTTTTTATTTGTTTGACTATGTATGTGCTATTTTTCTACCATTCATGGTTTTTTGTTAAAGTACTATCATTTTGTATTCTAGTTTTAATATGAATGTTTCTGTTATGTTTTATCATTTTCATATGAGGAATGCATTGGACTTAGTAAGTTACCAGTGGGGCCTGCTATTGCCTTTCGAGGCATCGGTAGGTGTCATGAGACAAACTAGTGTCTTGGTATAAGGCCTTGACCCAATTTTTTTTTATTCTTGGCACAAAGCCTTGACTATGTGGTTATGATGTCCGGAATTATTCATTCCAGCATTATGAAATTATCTATTGATATTACATGTGATTATTCGACTAGTAGAATATCCATGTAAATAATAAATTGGAATTATTTTATTTATATTTTCTATATTATGATCATTTTTAAGATTAAAAGGCTAGTGTTTTAGTCTTATATATTTCCTTAAATGGTAATGCTTATTAATGATAAATTCCTCTATATTTTAATACATACTAAGAATCTGAGCTATCCAATTTCTTATGTTTTATTCTTCCAAAGATGCAAAGAAGTATATTATGATTGACCAGTAGAGATAGGATAATGGATATGAGTGTGTGAAAATGATACACGATGTTTTTTCGTTTAATAATGTAATTTAAAACATATGTATATATTTAGTCTGTTAAAGGATACTAAATTGATCGATCTTTGAGGACATAATATCTTGTCGTCATGCCAATGTTATGTAATAATTCACCATCTCTTGGTAACTAGGCTCAGAGCATTATAGTTGGTATCATAATAATTTTAGTACAATCCTTGGAGACTATATTTAGAAAAAAATGGATTAGAGAACATTTACCTAAGATAATCTTTGATGATTAGTAAATAAGAACATCCAAAAATTGTGGTAATGTAGATATTATGAGGATTTTCCAAGCAATACCTCTATGTCTGGATACTACAAGTTGATGTGGTTCTAGAATAGTTGTACATTGGTGTGAAACTATGACAAGGGATTTCGGGCAGGACCCGGGGTATCCTGGTACATGACAACATGTCTTACTGTGCACCTAGATTGACAAAGAAAGGGATATGCATAAGATTTTTCACATTTAATTTAAAAACCATTATGATGGATTTATGAGAAAATAATTCCCAATTTTTTTTATTATGGATTATATGCATGACTTTTTCAAATGATTTTATGTACTTTTCTTGTTTGGAATTATGTATTGTGATTCATAAACTTGTATAGTGTATTCCATTATTTAGAAATTGCACCTAATGGAAGGAATGTAAACCATATCGACACACATAATTCATGTTGAGATTTTCTTCCTACTCTAGATAATTATTTTGGAGCTGGTGATGCAACTGGTGTTGATCAGCTTATAACCATACTGGGACAACTCACTTAGGTTTTGAATAATAACCTTACCCATATGAGGAACCCTAATATACAACGCGGAGGATCAACGTTAGACCGCTTCATGAGGAAAAAACCACCAACATTCCATGGGACTACAAATCTATTTTTAGATGAGAAATGGATAAGTTCTGTAGAAAAAATATTTATGTTCTGGGGAGTAGAAAATGGGAAAAAGTTTTCATGCCAGTTTATCACCTCACATGAGATAGAGTTCAATATTGGCCATTAATTCAAAACAAAAATAAGTATAACTAAGTATATAATATGTAATGGATGTATTTTAAATAGCTTTTGTTAGAAAAAAATACTATCCTCGTGAACAATGACCAGATATGGAAAAGAAACTTCTAAGTCTGAGTCAAAAGGAGGATGATAATGTTGAAAAGTATGATGCTGAAATTATAAATTTAGCATGGCATGATAAAGATTATATATGTAACCCAAGAAATAATATTGATCGATTCATTGATGGGTTAAAACCATTTCTCCATTTATAATTAGTCTCTCAATCTTTCTCATCTTACGAAGATATTGTCTCATTTTCTATCAAGACAAAAAAGGAATTATTTATATCTTATGACTTTAAAGAGAATAAATAGAGTAAGATATCTTTTACAATGAAAAACGAAATAAGGGGAAGAAGGGAAAAAATGAATTTTCATCATGCAGTAATTGTGGGAAACATCATGGTATATGCCGAAAGGGGAAGTGAGTTTTTTACAATTGTGGATAAGAAGGTGACCAAGCTCATGATTACAGGGGAAGGAAAGAATCAATTCATTTTGAATGATATATTTGTAAAGAAATGGGAAATTATAAAAATTAATGTCTTATGAATCAATGAATATTACTTTAGAAGAGGGAAAGGGAGCAAGGCCAAGCTTATGTGATCACAACTGTTGAGGTCGATGTTCTGAATGATGTGGTGGAATCTACTTTAGTAGTTTCCTCAAAATTAACTAATACATAATTTGATTCTAGATCCTCACACTCTTTCCTATCTTCACAGGTTTCCAAGAAAATTAGATATTTCCAATTTTACTTATCAAGAGTGTTTTTAGTTAAAAACCCTAAGTGAATTAGAATAGAAACAATGTTTTATCAATTAGATTCCATCATGGAATATAAACATGCTATATATACTAATCTTATTTTCATTACCATGATTGAATTTAAAATAATCCTATGTATGCATTGGTTTTCATACCATGATGCAAAAATTTATTATAAGAAGAAGGAGGTTACAATTTTGATGATGATAAGGAATATTTTATATTTATAGAAGAAAAAACACCATCTAATTCTCATCAAGATCCACCCCTCGTATCTCTACTAAAATAAATTATTAGAACGCAAGGTGGTGAAATAACAATGGGTGGGGAATGGAATGTTTGAATAGAGGATGTCCCTATTGCGCAAGAATAAGTTGATGTGCTTCCATAGGATCAACATGGACATCCTCTCAAATGGGAAATTGATTTTTCTATATGTTTAATTCCTGATTTGAGGGCCATATCGAAGACCCCTTATAGAATTTCTAGTTTGAAATTAGTGGAACTAAAGAAACAACTATTGTAATTAGGTAATAAATGTTTTATTATCCCTTGTTTTTCTCCATGTGAATACCCTATTATTTTTGTTGAGAAGAAATATGGATATAGGAGGTTGTGAATTGACTACAGGGAGGTCAATGCTATAATAAAATAGAACAAGTATCCCCTACCTCACATTGATGATTTATTTCATCAACACCATAGAGATAAATATTTTTAAAATATTGAACTTCGATCTGGATTACATGTATTGGGCATGAAGAATGAAGACATTCCGAAGACAACATTTCGAACTAGGTATGGGCATTACGAATTTACAGTAATTTCTTTGGACTGACTAATGCACCCTATGTTTTCATGGATCGAATGAGTAGTGTTTTCAAGGAATATCTTGAGTAATTTTGAGTGATATTAATTGATGAAATTTTGGTATACTCCAAAATCTACAAAGATCCTGAAACTCACTAGGGCACTATTCTAAAGACTCTTAGATGAGATGAATTATATGGGATGTTTAGAAATAGTGAATTTGGGATTTATGAGATTCATTTTCATGTACATATTGTCTATATGGATAGAATCTATATTGATCCTTTAAAGATAATGGAAATACAATAATGGATATCACCTATGAGTATAACTAAGGTACATAGTTTTATTGGATTAGAAGGTTACTATCAGTGTTTCGTCCAGATTTTATCCCGATTGGGAAACCAATTAACCAAGATCACATATAAATGGGTTAAATTTGTTTAGAAAGAAGAGTGTGAATAATGTTTAAATGAATTGAAGAGAATATTTGTAAATGCTCTTATCTTGACTCTACCGTTAGGAAATGATTGTTTTGTTTTTAATTGTGATGCTTCAAAAAATGGATTTGGTTGTTTCCTAATGCATAATGGTAGAGTTATTTCCAATGCATCACGGAATGTAAAAATTCATGAACAAATATATCCAACTCATGATCTTGAGTTAGCAGATGTAATATTTTCTTTGAAGATATTGGGAAACTATTTCTTTGGTGAAAAATGTGATATATATACTGATAATAAGAGTTTGAAATATATTTTCTAAAAAAAAGAACTCAACATGAGGCAATATAGATGGCTTGAACTACTCAAGGATTATGATTTCACAATACACATCCACTTGGTGAATTAAAAAAGGTGGTAGATGCTTTGATCATATCAGATCATGGAGTTTTGAATATGGAGAGAGTTAAAAGGGATTCTAAGATCATGGATCTATAAAATATAGATATGGGAATAGTCATTGAAGGTGAAACATCAATACATTTTTCAAATGGTTTCAAAACAATCATTACTAGGAAAGATATAGTATTTAAATAGTGATGAAGATGAGTTACAAACGACAATTAATGATGTGAATGATGGGATATTGGTTAGATTCGTATATGAAGGTAAAATTCTGAAATTTGGGAGGATGATTTGTGTTCCAAACATACCCAATCTAAAAAGTGAATTGTTTGATGATTTTCATAGATCCAATTTTTTTATAGACCCTAGAAGGTCTAACTTGTATATATATTTAAGGGAACATTTTTTTGGGACAATATAAAGAGGGAGATTTCCGATTATGTATTAAGATTTATGGTTTTCCATCAGGTGAAGGATAGAAGAAAACATCCTAGATGAGTCATGCAACCTCTTCCCATACCAATGTGGAAATGGGATGATATTATGATGGACATTGTAATGGGGCTATCAAAGACTCCTAGTAGGAATGATGCAATATGTGTCATTATTGATTGTTATAACATGTGATCAAATATTTGTACTATAATAAAAGATTTTCCACTTGAACATTTAGTAAGACTATAAATTAATGAATTTCTAAGACTTCACGGTGAACCCTTATTGATTTTTTATGATTACGATCCCCATTTTACATCAAGATTCTAGAAAAGTATTCAGAAAACTATAGATACTGAAATTAGTTTGATCACTGCTTACAGCCCTCAAACTGATGGAAAATCAGAACGGACTATTAAAGCCATAGAATGCATGGTGAAATCTTTCTCATATGACATTCAAGGTATGTGGGATTAGTTTTTATCTATGGTATAATTTTCCTATAACAATAGGTTCCATTCCTAAATTTAGATGGCACCATATGAAACGTTATATAGAAAGGGATGGCACACACAAAATTTTTTGGATGATGTTGGTGAAAGAAAATTAATAGGCCCATAAATTGTTGGGGAAACTATTTAAAAGGTGAATATTTCCCAAACCCACATCCAAAAATCTCAAAATAGGAAAATGAGATATGAAAATAACAAATATAAGGATTTGAAAATTCCAGTAGAATATCATGTCTTCTTGAATGAATCATCATAGAAGGGTGTTATATGCTTTAGTACGAAGGGTAAATTATGTTCCCAGTATATCCGACCATTAAATATTCTGGATCGAATAGGATTTGTAGCTTACCATTTGGATATGCCGCCATGTCTCTCCAAAGTTCATGATGTGTTCCAAGAATCACTTTAGTGAAAATACATGCCTGAACCAACACATGTACTCACCTATGAATAAATAAAAATTCTGCTCAATCTATCTTTTTGTGAAGAGCCTATCAGGATTATTGATACTAGAGAAGAAGTGTTGAGAAACAGGACAGCTCGTCAGGTAAAAGTTCTTTGGTCAAACCATAAAATGAAAGAGGCAATGTGGGAACATGAGGATATTGTGATGAAGAACCACCCAAATATTTTTTATGCATTCATATTCTATATATTTCAAGGTTGAAAGTATTTCAAGGAGGGGAAATTGTAACACCCCAATCTTCCATGAGATGAATGTATTTGAATAATACAATATCTTCCATTGTACGTAACTTCGATTTCTATCACACCCAGTCCAATCAAACTATCCATCTATAAAGTATTTTTGAATAGTAATACCCGTTTTTTAAAATTATTGTAAAATTTATTTTAAAATAGGACTTCATTTTTCGATGGTTATAATAATGAGTATAATTGATGTAAATAATAAATATAACATGTTAATTATTATGTATATATAATATAACATCCAAGTACATATGATTTCACCATCAACAGAATTATATTGTCACTCCTGCATACGTACGACTTACCATCTCCATGAAGCGTTGATATTTCAATCACCATCATAACCATTCAAGAATAATTTTACATTGATGATTAAAAATAATGTTTAAGAACTTAATATCATAATGGAAATGAATAAAATACCTCCAATCCATAAAAAATGAGTTACATAACAAAACATAAAAAAGAAAATGAACAAGTTAACAACCAAAAACATGATACTACTGAAATAATTTTAACAATGCAATATTAGAGGTTCATATATGAAACCATATTTATGCATGTGGTTCATCCATAAATTAATAGGATGATTTTACCATTAAAATGTAGTTTAATTTATCCTAGACTAATAAAAATTACAATATAAGAGTTAGTTTTACAATCTCTTTATTATCAGAGGTTGTTTATACGTAAGTATCTACTGGGACCTCATTAGAATCCACAACCGTGTTTCTTTAAAATGTATTTCAAAACATTTTTTTTACAATTTCAAAGACTATAGGTTATATTTACTTATACACATGATTGAATTTTTCTCAAATTATTTGAATATAATATTTCTGTCATTTTCCAAACAAGGTACTTTATGACCTTTTCAACAACAAATAAGAGAATGTTTTTGTACTTATACAAAGGGTGAAATTATTTTCTACAATTATAAACCTTTTAATCATCCATTAAAACATATATGAATATTTTCAAAATAAATGTTTTCTTTATTTTTAAATGATTTCTATGTACAAAGAGATATTTTACTCAAATAGTTTTTGGATTGATCTTATCTATGTCCACATCCTTTGTTAGATTTTATGCATGTTTGAAGTATATTTTTTATGATTAAATCTTCCATATAGAATTGAATTTTTTGTTATATCTTTTAATGTGGATGTTCTATTTTTATACCATTCATGGTTTTTGTTTTATTTTTTAACATTTTGTGTGAAAATTTTAATACAAATGATTATTTTATGTTTCAACCTTTTCATATGAGGAATACATTAGACATAGTAAGTGACAAAAAAGACCCACTATAGCCCCTTGATGCATCAGTAGGTATCATGAGAAAAACCGGTGTATTGGAACAAGGAATTACCAATATTTTTATTTTTATTCTTGGCACGAGGCCCTGACAATATGGTTATGATATCCGGCATTATCCATTCCATCAATAGGAAATTAGATATTGATATTACCTGTGATTATTAAACTAGTAGAATATCCATTGGAAAAAATAAATGGAATTATATTATTTATCTTTTCTATATTATGATGAATTTTATGTTTGAAGGGCTTTTTTTAGTCTTAAACATTCCCTTAAATGATTATTCATATTTATGATGGATTCCGCTATATTGATATCCTTAATGAGCATCAGATCTCAACCATTTCTTTTGTTTTATTTTTCCCAGGATGCAACGAAGTATATTATGATTGAACAATAGGGATATGCTAAGGGATATGAGTGTTTCCAGAGGATAAACATTGGATTTTACATTTCATAATGTAATGTAAAAGTTATTTTTGTATCTAGTACATATAAGGTTATTAAACAGATCAGTCTTTCAGGAAATGATCTCTTGTGATCATACCAATGTTATGTAATAATGCACAGACTTTGGGTATCTAAGGTTGGTGAGTTAAACAATTCTGTAATGACCCGCCTTCACTAAGATGAATGAAGGGATAGAAAACTGCCAGACCCTTCCTTCATCAAGTTAAATGATAGATAATGAAGACTGAGTCCTTCCATCAAAAGGTCCCAGAGTTGCGATTACCACCAAGGGTACACAATATCACATCATATGGAAGGCATTAACATTTTTATTTAATAATATTGGGAGATAAGATGGTAAATCCCAATCATCTCAAAAAATTGAAAGCAAAAGTAAATGAAAAATTCTATTCCCATATGTCTGTTCAAGATAAACTGATTCAAATTACGAGAAAAACTCTAATGAAATGTACCAAAAGATTGAAAAGCATGAACATCAACTCCCGAAGGCTGAGCTAATATGATCTAGCATGGTCCTCAATGTCCTTCTAGAAACCTAAATGTAGTTTTTTATACGTAGGGTGAGTATCTATGTATAATTAGTAGGGAAAACCTAAATCTCTTGTGCACACATAGGGAGTTATTCTAATGACCTATGAGAAAGGAGGTAACTAAAATGACAAGCAAGGAAACTATCCACCCATCCACACTAAGAAACACTACCCAAGTAATGCAAGACATATAATGTAATAGTAATAATACATGGAAATTTGGGTACCCTACTTTGATTTCCCACTAGTTATTTAGTACATCCTACCCATCGGCCACCATAACCACACATCCTGCCCGTAGACACCGGGAAGACCACAACCAAACATCTCGCCCATAGAAACCTGATCCCCCAAAATGACACATAACCGTGCTGGAAAACACATAGGCCTCAACAACCACTACCATGATTGAAGACACATGGGACTCATCCTAAAGTCACATGGGAAACAAATCTAATGGTACACACCTATGCCAACCACCACAACACACCCTTCTGATAGTGACTTGAGTATAATGAACCTTTTTTCATCATATCCATCCCGATGAATCTTGGGATACCTAGAAGAGGGATAAGAATGGATCTAATAACCCACCACTCATAAGAATGTTGGGAAAAACTCCCCCCCCATGAAATGGCGGTGTTCGGCATGATGTGGTCAACATGGGTGAGGTCCTTATAAGAAACAAAAGAACTAAATTTTGTAGACATAGTTAGATAAGAACGCATCCCAAAATAAGGGTTATAAATCCTACAACTAACCCACACAAAAACCCTTTTACTGCTCCCGCTACATGCACAAGTAAACAACAAACCCAACCAAAGAACAACCCATTTCTGGAAAAACATTCCCCCAATGTAACCATTATCATTATCATGTTGATTTGATTCCATTTAAAACATTCCTCCACTACTGGTCAACTAACAAACATAACCAAAATCTAAAACAAAAATTGAAGGAAAATGTCCAAGAAAGTATTTAGGCATTCACAATCAGTAATATTGTAATCCAATAACATCAAAAGGGATCCATGTGATCTCTTAGAGTAATAGAAAAACAGACAAAGCCCCTACATACCAGTTCCATATAAAATCTGATTAAAAAATAAACAAATCCTCAACCAGAGGTTCTATCCCCCTCTACGTCATCCCACAAGGAATCAAATAGAGAATCCATAGATATCACTACAATGGAGCAGAGAAGTTTCCAAATTTTTCGAACATTCCATGAGTTCCTTTTTTCAGTTCGGTAAAATTGTGTGATCACTCATGGGTTTTTATTTATTGGTCATCCATTTAATCATCCATGTTTATGTGATTAACAAGTTTCCATATTACATTAATTCAATCACCAGATTATATTGAAAAAGGAGCTTCATTAGAGTGCAATAAAGGACCACAAACCAACATGACATTCAGAGGACATAAGACCATACAATTCACAACATAAAAAAATGGTATAACCTATAAGCCTCACAAAATTTCCCATTCCTTCATCCTTAAAAAGTATATTTATTATCTTTGTTAAAATTGTTTTCATATATGTCTTGAAGGATCATCATCATACCCACCCCTCAAGATGCATAGTAAAGAGCGACAAATGAAAAAACCCATCTTTAATTATCAACGATAAATTTTTTATCCATGAAACATGAACTGGGGATGCATGACTTACAGAGGAAGAACTCCATTGACTCCAAGGATGAGCAGGAAAGACTCTAGCACAGGTGCACGATTCATCATGGGAGGAAGTCTGGAGGTGCAGTAAGAGAAATAGAAAAGAATATGGAAGAGGGGATGTTAGGTTTAGTAGAGTCTAGTTCCTAAAATAAGAGAGATGATTTCAATGTACATAAAAGTTGGATCGTGTCTTGACAATGCAGAATGATGGTTACACACATTTGGATTAAATGAGATTTAATAACCCACCTCGGAGATGGTGGACATAACTGCTATAAGTTAATATATTTTATTTAAATAGATATAAATAACATTTAACATGGGATAAACTAGAAACAATAGAATGGTTTTGAATGTAAGGAAATGGCCTCATATTTTGGTAAATAAAGTGTCGTCCGACTCTTATGGGTTTATAAAATATTTTATGGTTTTTAGCACACCCCAAACACTTGAATTTAAAAATGTAATGGACCAATAGGGTATTTTCTATTAAAGTCGCTAAGAAATTGTATATCATCAAATGTTAACCCTTATCATGTTTTGATTTGGATTGGGGATATATTGGACCCACTTGGATCACATTATTCTCTTTATATTATTTTATTAAAAATAATGACAACTTGTCCACACTATAACTCTCAATTTGATTAATATTTTAATGAATGGTTTTATAGAATTGTATATCATAAATAAAATCTATTTTTAATGATAAAAAATTTATCATTCTCAAAATAATTAATTTCTTATTTTTAAATAATAAATAATTTCATTAATTTCTTATGCAATATTGATAGAGTAAATACTTAATTGAAGAATAAATCATATTAATTACTTAAAAATTACTAAAAAAATAGAATGTGATATTTTCAAGTAATTTAAAAATTTCAATAGGTAAATATAATATTAATATTATATAATAAAAAATTTAATTTGAATTTGAATCTTTTTTATGATGTGTTTAAATTATTCATTGTGAATTGTTTTTATTTTGTCAAAATTGGTTTCCAGGAAAAAATTATTTTATTAAATTATTTAAAAATCAAAAAATTATTGAAAAAGTCCAAAACATATGATATTACATAACAAATTTAATCCAATTTTTTAATCTACTTTTTATTCATAAAACCAATAAAAAAATTATTATATTTAATTAATTTGAGGTATTCATTTGTTACCCCTCATCTAAATTATAAAAGGAGGCTACCTCATTCACATATTTTCATCAACTCAAGCCGTATTGATGGGATAAACGCGTCCAAATTCTATCAATTTTATCCATTTACATATTATTGATCTTTTGGTCTCACAAAAATACCACTTCCATGACCCTTAAAGTGTTTCTCATGGTAGAACATTCAATATGTATGGTACCTTATTCTTCTCATTTAATTTCTTTTTCAATTACAACTTATGGCCACATAATTTCCAATATTTCATGACAACTCTAGTGTAACATATATATTGGGGTGTTGTTTTTTTATTTTATATGCATCATAAAATCTTTCATCCTCTATTTTTTTTCTTAAATAAAAAAATCACCATTTGTGGTGCGTTAATTAACCACCTTCGTGGATGATAATTTTTTGTTTCACTTTTATCAAAATCATGAGATGGTTAAATAAATATGTAAATATTAAAAATGAAATAAATATATATATGAAATCACACTTGGTTAATTATTTAATTTTTATAGTGAATACCATAATAAACGGACCATTGAAATCATGAAAATAATGCACCTGAAAATATAGAAATAACAAAATATTGTCAACAAATGGGTGGAAAATGTTATTAGAAGATTATATAAGGTATTATAAAAAAAATTAGTTCTCTAATTATTAAATTACACTATTCAAAACAATATACAGTAGGTTGGAAGAAGTTTGAAGTAAGAGAAACCTGATGTAAAGTAATTCTTAACCACCTTTTTAATCATTAGGTTAACATTTTACATCTTTATTTATTTAATATTAAAATTGTTTTTGTGATGAATTTTGGTTATATTTTTTTAATTATGTGTATTTAAATTATATATATACATTCCGTACACTAAATTATTTCACACATCAATTATATGTAATTTGAAATGGGATTTTATTTTAAAATCATCTTTTAAAATTCTGTTTTACAAAATTCAAAACCAAAGTTTTTATTTATTTATTCATGTTGAATGATTATATAATTTCTCTTGGGAATTTTTTAAATATACAGTGGGACCTATATATCCTTACAATGTATAGGGTATCATTATTTTGGAGTTCATCCATATTATTACTTCATGTTTAACTACGATGATTCACTATAAGGTAGCCATGAGGGTTACATTGAAAGGTAGATGTATGTGTTACATTGTAAGGTATCAATAGGGGTTACAAATTATATGGTATACATGATGGTATAAATTGTATATAATTAATTCCCTAAGTTATCTACTTGTTTTATTTATTGTCTTGATATTTTTACAATGTTTGTATATGATACCTTATGGGTAAGAAGTATGACATGTGAAAATGCTTTCATTTGTTTAAAAGTATTTGGGTACTAATGGTTCCATTAATTATTTTTATATCCATTTCTAAGTTATTTTTCTCATTTCACGTTTTAACATATTTTTTATATGAATTTTTAGATGTTAAGGGGATAGATAAGGTGATAATGTAGATAAATATAGTTATTTTTATTAGCTATTAATTTTTTACCCGGATTCAATATATGTAATATGTTTTTTAATTGTCCAGAGATTGACCATGAAATATCCATGATTGAATAGTGTACTATGTATTTTTCTATTATATTTTATTAATAAAAATACACATCATGTTTTTCTATTAAATCTCGAAGCATGGTTTTAGGGATTTACAGTTGGTATCATATGGATGATTAAAATAAATTTGAAGATTAGACATTGTCATTTGTTTAGAAATTTTTCTGTTATAAAGATTACTTTTAATCTTTTTGTTGAATATATACACAAAAAAATATTTATTCATAATTATCCATATGTAAATTCCGAAATATAAGTACAATGAATGAATTGTGTGGGAGCAATTCATTTAAGGGGGCATAATGATATATCCCAAGATTTTAAAAGGAAAAAATTTGTGGTTAAATGAACTATAGAATACTATGTGACCTTTAAAAACTAACCACGAATCATAATTTTTCCTCTTGTTTTTAGAATTATGAAAAAATGACTTACGCTGTTGTGATCAATATGATTTTTTTGGAGTCTGATAGAACAGAATTCTTTTAGTGAATAGTAACATAACCTTATGAATAGTATTATAAATATTAGTATGACCATTATAAATAATAATGTATCATTTTGAATAGAAACTTGACCCTAATGAATTGTATTGTATCTTTATGAATAGTATTTTTACCCTAATGAATAGTAATGATCCCTCATGAATAGTATCATCGAAATTATGAATAGTAAAATACCCTTATGAATAGTAAAATCACTAATTGTAATTATAAACAAAATTTAATCATCTAATAAGTGTCAGAATGAAATAATTTTTTTACAATATAAGTACATAAATATTTTAAAAAATTATTCACTAGGTGTTGGTATTTTTATAAGTCATATATACTAGAAGTTTATGAATAATTTAATAATTTAAATGAAAATTTGTTTTTTTTTAATTTATTAATTAAGGTTTTTATGACGTTTTGTTATAAGATAATATAATGAGTACTTGATTAAATTTTTATGGTGTTATAAAAAGAGTAATAGTTTAAAATTTATTATTTTTCGTACAAATTATGATTTTATATAAAAATTAAATTTCCCATTTTAAGGTAAATATTTTTATAAAAAGGAGTTTCATTTTGAGTTCAACATGTCAATAAATAGTGAAGGTGACTTTTGGTGTAATGGCCCGGGTTCTTGGAGGTCCATTACATAGTAAAAATATGATGTCTGAGGTGTTTTGGGTGGTCTAAAAGGCCATCCCAGCATCTCGGTGACTACTAGCGCTAGCCTGGGTCTACCGGTCACTCTTGGCCGTCAGTAGCTCTTACTTACCGGTCTCCTCGGCCACCCGTATCTCTCGGCTATCAGTGGCTGTCACTAACCTGTAGCTCTCAGCTACCGGTCGCTGTCGCTAACCGGTAGCTCTTGGCTACCGGGGGCTCTTGCCTACCAGCACGAGTTTTCCAGTAGAGCCTCCTTTTTCACAATTTGGGCTGAAACCATGTTTTGACCCCTTTAATCCTATTTCATGAAGTGTTTGATGAGGTACCCTGGTGTGCATCGGTTTAAATCGCCCCTAAAGGCGGGGACCCTTTAATGACGTGTGGGGCCACGTGGTCAACCCACGACCCCGCTCCTTCCAAAGTTTCGCGTTCTTATCTCAGTATCCCAACCGTCCCCGGCCCATATAAACTAAAGGGGCTCTCCCTGAGTTACTTTTTTATCGATCACCATAAGATCAATTCATCTTCTCGTCCTTGAGTACCTGAGGTCACACACCTACAATTTACGCATCCTCTGTTCCTCGTGCATGAAGAGAAGATTAAATCATTGATCAATCAGGTTGGGGTCTCACCTTCATCTCTTCTTTCTGTGTATCTTGCGGTGTGGGTACACTGCTGCTTCTGTATAATTGAATGAACCAAACACTAATGAAGATAATAAATAGATTCTACAGAATGAAGGGGAGAGGTGTGACTAATGATGCTGCTCTATTTTTCTCCTCTTTCATGATTAATGATTTCTAATTTTTGTGGGATTATGCCTACTGAAAATCATGGACATTGGTGGAATTTATCTGTGCACTAATGAACCCTTACCTCTTGTGTTGTTCATGTAAAGGAAATTGGTTAATTACATATATTCAGCTAAATAAATTGAAAGCACCAGGATCTATCCTTTTTTGTGATAAATTATGTTAAAGTACAGCGGAATTGGAATCATGGAGTGTGTTAAATATTTTAAATCTGAAAATACCGGCATGGGCCTGCTTTGTGTTTGTGGTAGTGGTTTGGTTGTTTTTAATTCACGGACCGATGGCTGGGTGATGTGGGTGGGGATGGGATCCCCTATTGTTATGGTTTCAATGGATGTAAATTTGAGGTCGTGTGGTTACTTTGCTTATATCATGAATTGGGGTGGAATCCTTTGTTGTTTAGGAACCATTGGCTCCTCGGTTTTTGGGAAAATGGGGTAGTATCTTGGGGTTTTCCTTGGTTCAAATGATCTGAGAGATCTCACTTGTCTCTTTTTTGTGGTTGTGGCTTTACAGTAGAACCGGGTGTGAACGTTTATGTTGATGTTTGACTGTACTCTTCCCTTGGATTGTTCTTATGCTTTATAGTTGCCCAAGTAGGTAGAGAAATTTATTTAATCATTATTACTGAACAAGAAAACAAGGGTGGGACAAATGGTTTATGGTTTGGTGTGAGTTGGTACCTGGACATGGGTGATGATTTTGTTCTTTTGGCTGGCTAAAGAAAAACCTAGATTTGGGTGAGTGCTTGTTACCTATACATATACTTGTTGTTTTGTGTTTGTTGTTCGCGCCCCACCCATGTTGAGAACTTAGTTCCGAACACCAACATTTCATGGGGGGTGTTTTTTCTAACACTTCTCTGAGTGGCTGGTTATTAGCTCCTTTTATGCTCCCATTACTGAATAGCCCAAGACTCTATGGGTAGGATGTGATGGCCTGAAGTCCATTATTAGCTCATGAATCTTTGGGCAGGGTAGTGTGGTGGTTGGCCCAGGTGTGTGCAGGCAGGTGGTTTCCCAAGTGTCTTCGGGATGAGGCCCATGTGTCTTTGGGCGTGGCAGTAGATCTTCTAGCCCAGGTGTGTTCGGGTGTGGTGGTGGTTGTTCTAACCTCGGTGTTTCCAGGTGTGGTTACGTGTGATAGTTGTTGCCCTAGTGTTTGCAGGTGGGGTTTGGCAGTGGGACTATGTGAGGATATGGCCTAGGTGTGTGTGTGCGGTGTTTGGTAGTGGGACTGCGTGAGGATATGTCCCAGGTGTGTGCGGGTGGGATGTGGCAGTGGGACTGTGGTGAGAATAGAGGGATTGGTTCGATGCGTAGGATGTCTTCAATAACCAGTGGGAAAGTGGCGTGGGGTACCCAAACATCGTTGTGATTTTATTATACATTACATGACTTGCGTTATTTGGGGAGTGTTCCTTGGTGAGGCTTGGGTGGCTAGTTTCCTTGATGGGTGTTTGGTTATCTCTTTTCTCACAGGGCATTGGTATGCCTCCGCACTTGGGCATGAGAGTATTTGGTTTTTCCCTACTGAGTATACTTGGATGCTCACCCTATGTATATAAAACTGCTTTCAGGTTTCCAGGAGGACTTCAGGGATCGGGCGAGACCATACTAGCTTGGACCATTAGGGGAGTTGCTATTTTTGTTTTCCTCTTTCTTGGTATCTTTTTACCTTTAGAGTTTTGTGACATGTATCTTTACCTTTGAACTGCATGTGGGAATGGTTTATTTTCAGTCTTATTTGCAATTTTAGTTTTGGTGTTGTGGGATTTACTATCTTATATCCCGATCCTATAAAAAGAAAAAGGGTAATGCCTTGCATTTAGTGTGTGATTTTATACCCTTGGTTCTGGTCGCCACTCCGGGACATATAGAAGGCGGTTTATAGGGGTCATTATCTCTCCTTCAACATAAAGAAGGAAGGGCCTGGCAATTTGCCGACCTTTCCCTCCTTTTGTTGAAGGCGTGTCATGAAAGAATGGTATCAGAGGCAGGGTTGAGAGATAGGATGGAGTATTGAGTTAGGCACATTAAGGATTGCATGGGATGGTAGGGAAATAGTGTTGGGAGACCTTGGTGCATGAATTAGGCCAGGGAAGACCGGCTAGTACACTGGATTTTAGGGCCCCCCGTGATCCAATGAAATGACTCTGGATCTACCGAACGACCAAGTGAGGCCACGCTGATTGCTGGGTAGAGACCCTATGAAAGGTACATGGATTATAATGACTTGTTTTATCGTGTTTCATGGGTGTTTTTTGAATTGAAATCAATATGATTTTTAAGAAATTTTAAGAACAATATTCTACACTACTTGGGCTCAGACATTCCTTGTTTACCTTGTAGCTATGATACCTGGGAGGTGACTACAGGCGGTACGGGCGATCGAGGCCCAGGAGGTTGACTAGGACGATCGGTAGAGGGCTGATCGAGAGGAGGAGAACGACCAGTGGAAGAAGATGATTTGAACCTTCCAGCGACAGACCCTCGAGAAGTATGATGGCAGCACCTCTGACATGAAGAAAGAGAGCTGGCTAGAAGAGATGGTGATAGATTTCGACCTGATTCGGGCTATGCATGAGTACTGGGTTCTTCTGGCCGTCAGCCATATGCGGGGAGAAGAATGTCAGTGGTGGAAGCCTTACCTGGGGGATAGAAGAGAGGCTGAGGTGGCATTGGCTGATTTCGAGAAGGACATCAAGGCGGAATTCCTATCTTCTACGATGAAGGTGGAGAAGAGGCCGGAGCTACTCTCCCTCCAGCAGGGGAGTTTGTCAGTAAGGGAGCTAGGAATCAAGTTCAAGGACATCCTAAATTTCTCTCCAGATCTCTTTCTAGATGACGTGTCTCTAGCAAGATGTTTAGAGGAGGCAGTCCGACCCTCCCTCCAGTACGATGTTTCCCCCTTCACCCTACCGACATACTTGGAGGTGCAAAAGAAGGCCGAAGTGGTGGAGAGGATGCACGTTCTAGGAGGTGTGTCATGAGAGGGGATCCAGATGGGATCATCGAAGGGGAAGGATTTCAACACTAAACCACCAGAATCAGGACCCGATTGGTTCCGACCAGCAGGGAGCAGGCCACAGAAGTTCCAGTTCTGGTTCCCCTGTCCTCGCCCTTTTCTTTAGGGCCCAAGACCAAGGTGCTTCGTTTATGGGAGCCATGGAAATCTCTGTAATTAGTGCCCGGACTGAGTACAGTACGGTGGTGGCAGACATGTCATGCACCCACCCCAGTAGTAGCTTCCAGCTATTCCCTTCCCGAAGCAGCAACAGGGGCAGCGATCTCCCACTCCTCTGAGGGAAGATGTTACAGGGGGAGGCCGACCTTAGGGCGCTCCTCAGGGACCTCGAATAGGGCATGGACGGGGAGGCGACCGACAGGAGAGAGTCAGAGGAGCAGGGCATGGGAAGTTGCACGCCGAAGAGGTCATAGTTCAAGCAGGGCCAGATGTCGTTCGAGGTATGATCAATTTGTTTAGTAATATTGCATATTCCTTGTTTGATACCGGAGCTTTGCACTCCATTGTTGCACCCGGCCTATCCTGTTCTCTTGGACTAGAAACCGAGATACTCCCACTACCCTTGGTGCTGAGCACAACAGTCGGAGGTCATACCAAATTGTTATATGTTTCTCGAGGATGAATACTGATGATATGGCCACATCAGTCAGTCGAGGATCTACTACTGCTATAGATACAACCATACGATGTCATCATAGGAATCGACTGGCTATTCTTTGTGTGTGTCGTCATTGACTGCTTCTGAGGAAGGGTTGTGTTCTCAGACTTGGGTGATCGGCGTGTTACTTTCACCGGCGAGTGGAGCAGTCAGAAGGGAAGTAGCCGAGAAGAACCCATCCTCTCCTTGTTACCCAAGCTGTCAGTAGAGTCAGTAGATACTGAGATGGTGGAGGTGTCAGTGATCGTTAGTGAGTTTATGGACGTCTTTCCAATGAACGTAACGACTCTACCCCCACGACGTGATATCAAGTTTGGGATATACTTGCAGCCTGGTGTTCATCCAATTTCGATGGCTTCTTACCGGATGGCACCTTCGGAGCTACTGGAGTTGCAGATTCAGATTGATGATCTCATGAAGAGGGGTTATGTTCGACCAAATGCGTCACTGTGGGGTGCCCCAGTATTGTTCGGAAAGAAGGAAGATGGTGGTCTCAGGTTGTGCATAGATTACAGGAGGCTGAATCAGGTGACGATCAAGAATCGCCACCCTTTTCAGAGGATAGATGATCTTTTCGACCAGTTGAAAGGGGCAGGATGGTTCTCGATGATCAATATGTGGTCTGGGTATCACTAGTTAAGGTTGAAAGAAGGTGAAATCCCAAAGACGACCTTTAGGTGCAGATATAGAGACTTCAAGTTTGTAGTCATGCCTTTCGGTGTTACGAACTCCCCAGCAGTGTTCATGGGGTTTATGAACTCCGTCTTCCGGGAGTACCTGGAGCGGTTCATAGTCGTGCTCATTGACGACATCCTGATCTATTCAAGATTAGATTTGGACCATGTGGATCACCTGAGGATGGTTTTGGAGGTCCTCCGACAGCACCAGCTCTACGGGAAGTTGTTGAAATGCAAGTTATCGATGCGAGATGTGCACTTCCTTGGGCACATAGTGTCCGAGTAGGGGGTAGCGGTGGACCCATCAAAGGTTAATGCAGTTGTTTCTTGGGTATCACCGAAGAATGTGGCAGAGGATCGTAGTTTCCTCGGGCTGGCGGGTTACTATTGGAGGTTCATACCCAACTAGTCCCCAGTTGTAGCCGCTTTGATAGCCTTAACCAAGAAGGACCATGTTATCATGTGGAGTGAGTAGTGCGAGACAGCCTTCAGCTATCTGACTGAGAATTTGGTTAGTGCCCCAGTGCTGAGACTACCAAAAGAAGGGGCGGCGCATGAGGTGTTCTGTGATGCTTCATGGAAAGGCCTCAGATGTGTGTCGATGCAGCGACAAATAGTGATCTCTTATGGGTCTAGGAATCTATGCCCTCATGAGAATAATTATGCCACCCACGTTATGGATCTTGCTGTGGTCATTTTTGCGCTAAAGTTATAGCGGCATTACCTCATCACAGAATGCATTGTGGTCTTCACAGATCACAAAATTTGAGGTATGTCTTCTCCCAGCAGGACCTAAACATGCGGCAGTGATGGTGGATGGAGTTCCTCCAGGATTATGACTTTGAGATTTCCTACACATCAAGGAAAGGGAATATAGTGGACGATGCCTTGAGAAGGACGTCGCAGAAGAATGCGGTCTGAGAGTCGGCAGACACCTAGAAGGAAATGGAGGAGTTGGCTAGCTTGAACCTAGATGAGAGGACGGATATCGGTAGAGGTTTCATGTATCAGATGACAGTGTAGTCTTATATGTTATAGCAAGTGGAGGAGTCTTAGTGGGGAGACCTAGAGTGCGAAGTGATGCATGGCCATGTTGACCAGAGAAATGCTCTGGAAGGATGGACGGACGATGGTCAGAACCGGATGATTTTCTAGGGAAATCAGTTTATTCCAGAGGCGATGCACGACAAAGTTCTTAGTGAGGTCCACAACTCACCCCAAGCGGTACACCCAAGAGTTTCCAAGATGTACCAGGGTCTGAAGAGACAGTTCTGGTGGCTCGGAGTAAAGCGATCAATGGCAGAGTTTGTGGCCAAGTTCCTAGTGTGTCAGCAGGGGAAGGCTGAACACCGAATTCCAAGAGGACTGTTCCAGTCTCTAGATGTCCCCGAGTGGATGTGGGAGGACATCTCGATGGATTTCGTCATAGGACAACCCAAGGTTCAAGGGGGTTCGATTCCATCTGGGTAGTAGTGGACCAGTTGACCAAATTGGCTCACATTCTAGCGATTAATGAGTCGAGTTATGTGGATTCTTTGGCATGAAGTTACGTGGATGAGGTGTTGCGATTGCATGTAGTTCCGAGGTCTATAGTCTCATATAGGGACGCAAGGTCTACCTAACGAGTCTGGTGAGGATTGCAGCATGCTTTTGGCACCCAGCTACGTCTTAGCACTGCTTTTCATCCCCAGAAAGATGGACAGACAGAGCACACCATCCATACGTTAGAGGATATTCTACGGGCATGTGTTCTGGACTCAAGAGGATCGTGGGTACGACACTTACCTTTGATAGAGTTTGCCTACAATAATAGTGATAGAGAAAATATTTTCAATTAATTTATATTGAATATCATTGTTTTAAACCCACAAAATTGTTCCTCTAAGATTAATTGTTTCATTTTCTTGATAATGGTGTTATTTTGAGCTGAATAGTAAAAATTGGCCATTTTGGATTTTTAACAGTTTTAAATGATTTCGGTAGTTTGGCCATAACATTATCTACACTGATCCAAATTGCAAAATTCCTTCTTTTCCATATTCTAAACATCCAGGGATTCATTTAATATATTTGGACTAAAATCTGAATCAGCCATATGGAAGCTCCAAAGAATCTCACAAGTTGGCTCAAGAAAACTATTTTCAGTTCTGCCTAGTTTTGATGTGGGATCCATAACTCATCCAATGTGGGCCCAAATATTGTGAAATGCGATGGGTGGACGTGAAAGGAGTTTTGGAGAATCTTTTATGAAGGAAGCACCGAGTGAATTGGCCGTTTATGGTGCCATTAAAGCACCCTAATCCGGAGGATTTCGTTTTGGAGAGTCTGACTGTACAGAATAAATGATCATAGTAAAACGGCCATAACTCTCAGAATAATTGTCCAAATCCGATTAAATTTTAAGGGGATATGGCCAAGAAAATTATGAACAACATTCAAGAAGGGCTCAACGCGTGAAGATGTCATTTAATGGGGCTACAACGCGTCGACATTCAGGGGAAAAATTCTGGCTATAAAAGGAGGAGAGCTCCACCCTCTCAAAGCATCCATTCTCCACCCCATTCCTTCTGGGACACCAAGAAGGAGAACTTTTCATCTTTCTCTTTTATTTATTTTCTTTTTCATAGTTTGTTAATGCCTTCTTCTTCCCCATTCAACTCGATTACCCTTACCATGGTGGGGTAAACTTTTGGAGTGATTGGGGAAGGGTTGGTTTTCTTCATTGTAATGCTTGAGTTCTTGGACGCAATTGAATTAATTTTTTTCTTCTTCAAAGTTGTTTTCTATTTATTATAGAGGATTTAATAATCTAGTGCGATTGTTATTGAATATTAATTCCGTTATTTATTTTTGCCTTGGTAAAATAATCAATATCTCCCTCCACTAATTTCTGGTTTATATATGATGGAATAAACCAGGAATTAGTGGTGAAGTACTCGACGATCGTCAGTACGTATAAAAGGTGTAGTGAATGTTCTTGATTTTTTGGGAAAAAAAAAACCCGATCGGGTATTTCCCATTTCAATTAACGATATTCAATACAATTATTTTACACATGGAAGGAGATTTGACCAAACCGAGATCTTGGTAAGGTTTTCCTTCACAATAACAATTTCACCAAGGAAGTGAGAGGAAACGATTGTGGAAACTCACTTTAATCAACTAAGAAGAAGAGGTTTGAATTAAATTGAACAAGGATAGAATTATAATTAGGAAACCGACCCCAACCTAATCACCCTTTTTAATATCATAGTTTTTCAATCATTTTAATTTCAAATTTCCATTCACAACATTTTTATCCCCGTTTTAAAGTGACAACCCCTTTTGTGTGCACTCCTCTTCGGGAGACATCCTAGGTCAACCACATTACTACATTTTGACATAGTAAAAAAATTGTTTTGCCATGCCCTACGACAGGCGTGCGTCAAACTTGGCGCCGTTGACGGGGAGGTAGTGCCACAAAATAATTGTAAATATTTGACTTTTTCAATTAAAAAAATCTTTTACCTTGTTGTTTTCAAATGATTATTTTTTAATTCATGGAACAATTACCCAAAAGTGCAAGAACCAGTTATTGAATCACCTTGGTCTATAGAGTATAAAGTTTCTTTCTTGGCTAAAAAAATTTAGGGAGCTTGAATCAAAATCATAATAGAGGATGAATTCAAGGATCTCATTGAAAACCTTAAAGAGAACCTGGAATACCCAGTGTTGGAGGGTTTGGCAAGAGAATTAATTGAACTTCAGGAGAATTTTCCAGAATTTTATCCAGAAATGATCAATGTACAACACCAAGAAGAAGAACTTCACAAGGATATTGAATCCCAATTTGAAATAATTATTCAAACAGTTCAAAACCTAGAGGCCTCAATACAGTGGATAGCGGAACAAGTACATGCATCCCACGATCCACAACTGGAGCCAGAACAAGAACCAGAACTATAACCAGAACAATTGATGGAACAAGTATCCCCACAAATCCTTCAAGTTGAAGAACCCATGGAAGCATTGATGAAATTAAAATAAGATCCATTGAAACCATCTCAATCAATGTTTGATGAGATTGATGAAGAAGATTTAGCAATTGAAATACATATGGGAGATCAAAAACATCTGGATAACTGTTGGAATGAGTGTGAGGAACTTCTTGATCCAACTATTCTTAATAATGTAGATGATTTAGAAACATTGAAGTAAGAAACCAACCAAGCAGTGGAATTTGATGAGAAGATAGAGGAGTCTGACTACCTACCTCTATCTATGGAAATTCAACTCCAAGATCCACCTCATTTTGAAGAAGAAATTGAATCCAAACAAGATCAGGGAGTTAATATTTTCATAAACTCATTATCTTTTGATTTTGTTGAAACTAAATTTAGTATTACCTCCCCTTGTTTTAATTTTTCAGATTCATCCAACACTTGTATTTCCTTGGAGGGAGGATATGCATATGAAGAGGAACATCTGGAGCTCCCCAAACCTATTGAACATTTAATGGAGGGAGTACAGGAGAAGATCAAAGTGGATTTTCTAGTGGAAAATGAGACACAAGATACTTACTTTGAAAGGGAAGAATTTGATATTGATTCTTCATGCTTTAATTTTTTTCAAATAGAATTAAACTCTGACATTCCCTTTGATTTTTCCCCAGATGTATCATACCTTCATCAACCTCTGGAGAATAAAGAATATGTTGTTCATGAGGAACCCAAGAAGGAGGAGGCTCTTTACTTCATCCTACCGCCACCATGCACGGTGTACCACATTGAGAAGGGGGTGGATCTGATGTACTCTATCTATGGAGTCCTCCTCAACAAGAAAAATGAAATGAAATTTGGGAAGAGCCACATGAGGTGGTTCGAATCAAAGAAACCTCATCCACCATCAGATTGGGGATAATCGATTAGAACTGCCCCACTGGAGGCAGTCAAAACCCAGGGCCCACGTGGGGGATTAAACCAAGTTTTATCCTTCTATTCTCATCCTATTTCTATTTTTTTTCTTTCAATAAATATCTTATGTTTTCTTTTGTTCTTTTATTTGTAGGTTTTCAGAGTGCAACACTTGGAAGCTTAGCTCAATGTTGCACTACGAATAAATCAGGTTGTACCTCTCTTCCACACTTTCTTGATGTTGTGATTAATTTGAAAATTGTCTTACATATTAAATCCACTTGAATTCATCGAGGACGCTGCATTATTTAAGTGTGGGGGAGGGAAACTTTGTAGTATAAGATTTTTATTTGATGTTTGTTTTCAAAAATAAAAAAAATAAAAAAAATTGTGTGTTTTCAAATTTTTGTGTGTTTATTTTTCAAATTTTGGTGTGTTTCTAAAACTTTTGAGCTGAAATGATTATCAATACCATTTTTGAAACCCATGTCAATGATTGAACCAGTCTATTTCATGAAACTGATCTTAAATGAATGCTAAAAAAACTTTGTTTCAAGTTCAAATCTTTTGGAAATTCATGAAAAGTACACTGATGTTTGAATCTCATGCCATATTTCACTGTCTATATCTTTTAAATAACTTTCCTGTGAGGCTTCTGAACCATTTTTGTCATATTCTTTTCATTCACCTCATTTCTTGAGAGAACCTGACCATGCTTGCTTTAACCAGAATTTGATTTATTCCTTTCAAAACTTGAGGGTTGGGGTACATGTGTTTTAAATGATTGAGGCATTTATTTGGTTTGAAGCCCCCTTTTCAAAATAATCCTTTTCATTTTGGCCTACCTTTACATTTATCCTTCATTGTAGCCCCTATTAGCCATGAATTTCCTGGTAGGTTAGCCACATTACAAGCCAATTTTCCCTATCATACCTGCTCTTGAAGTAAAATAGAATGATCTAGTTGAACTTAAGTGTGGGGGAAGATGTATTGTGGTGTACTGCCTCATTTGGTTATAATTTGGGTGGAAAATAAACTGTGGAAGAGATGTGTGTGATGCTGAAAGATTATTCTGTTGAAATCTGTGCCTTTTTTGGAGCTTTTATGACAAGAGAAGATGTGCCTTTCTGGAGCTTCCAATGTAAAAAGAAAGTTGTGCCTATCTGGAGCTTTAAAAAAATTCTGTTTGAAAAGATTGAAATGTTTTCTGATGAGCTGATTGAATGATGATGTAGCCTATTTTCAACAAAGGGGAAGTGAAGGAGACCATATTTGAGTGAAAACTAGAATCTTGCAATTCTGCTTCAATAAGAGCCAAGCCTTCCTTTTTCGGCCTCAGAACTATTAACATCTAAATCCTACCAACCAGAAGCCACAGAACAACCCTGAAAAGTCCTCATGAGAAACACATGTTTTTGACTCAAATCGGGTGGAGAAGTAAGAATTTATCAAACCTATGGTGACTCTTGTGTGTGTTTGGATGAGAAAAGCCTTGTTCACCCTTTACATTTGTGAGATGAGAGAAAATTCATGTGAGGTAGGTGTTTTGTGTGCATGGGATAAGGAATGAAGTGGAAATATATTAAAATCTTAAATGGAGAACTTGACATAATAGTTTTTTATGAGTCATGATATCTTTTTGTTTCTTGAAATTGATTTGATTGATCTCATTGATATGTGTTTTGGATTTGATTTGATTTGATTTTTACTTGTCTAGGAGTCCAAGTGCTAAGTGTGGGGGAATTGATAGAGAAAATATTTTCAATTAATTTATATTGAATATCATTGTTTTAAACCCACAAAATTGTTCCTCTAAGATGAATTGTTGCATTTTCATGATAATGGTGTTATTTTGAGCTAAATAGTAAAAATTGGCCATTTTGGATTTTTAACAGTTTTAAATGATTTCGGTAGTTTGGCCATAACATTATCTACACTAATACAAATTGCAACATTCTTTCTTTTCCAGATTCTACACATCCAGGGATTCATTTAATATATTTTGTCTAAAATCTGAATCGGCCATATGGAAGCCCAAACAAATCTCACAAGTTGGCTCAAGAAAATTGTTTTCAGTTCTACCTAGTTTTGATGTGGGATCCATAACTCATCCAATGTGGCTCCAAAGCTTGTGAAATGCGGTGGGTGGACACGCAAGGAGTTTTGGAGCATCTTTTATGAAGGAATCACCGAGTGAATTGGCCGTTTATGGTGCCATTAAAGCACCCTAATCCGGAGGATTTCGTTTTGGAGAGTCTGACTGGACAGAATAAATGATCATAGTAAAACGGCCATAACTATCGGAATACCTGTCCAAATCCGATGAAATTTTTAGGGGATACAGACAAGGGAATTATGAACAACATTAAAGAAGGGGTCAACGCGTGAAAATTTCATTTAATGGGGCTACAACGCGTCGAAATTCAGGGGAAGAATTCTGGATATAAAAGGAGGAGAGCTCCACCCTCTCAAAGCATCCATTCTCCATCTCATTTCTTCTGGGACACCAAGAAGGAGAACTTTTCATCTTTCTCTTTTATTTATTATCTTTTTCATAGTTTGTTAATTCCTTCTTCTTCCCCATTCAACTCGATTACCCTTACCATGGTTGGGTAAACCTTTGGAGTGATTGGGGAAAGGTTGGTTTTCTACATTGTAATGCTTGAGTTCTTGGACGCAATTGAATAAATTTCTTTCTTCTTCAAGGTTGTTTTCTATTTATTATAGCGGATTTTATAATCAAGTGCGATTTTTCTTGAATATTAATTCCGTTATTTATTTTTTCCTTGGTAAAATAATCAATATCTCCCTCTACTAATTTCTGGTTTATATACGATGGAATAAACCAGGAATTAGTGGTGAAGTACTCGACGATCGTCAGTACGTGTAAAAGGTCTAGTGAATGTTCTTGATTGTTTGGGACAAACAAAACCCGATCGGGTATTGCCCATTTAAATTAAAGATATTCAATACAATTATTTTACACATGGAAGGAGAGTTGACCAAACCGAGATCTTGGTAAGGTTTTCTCTCACAATAACAATTTCACCAAGGAAGTGAGAGGAAACAATTGTGGAAACTCACTTTAATCAACTAAGAAGAAGAAGTTTGAATTAAATTGAACAAGGATAGCATTATAATTAGGAAACCGACCCCAACCTAATCACCCTTTTTAATATCATAGTTTTTCAATCATTTCAATTTCAAATTTCCTTTCACAACATTTTTACCCCCGTTTTAAAGTGACAACCCATTTTGTTTGCACTCCTCTTCGGGAGACATCCTAGGTCAACCACATTACTACATTTTAACTTAGGAAAAAAATTGTTTTTCCACGACCTACGACAGGCGTGCGTCAAACTTGGCGCCGTTGCCGGGGAGGTAGTGCCACAAACTAATTGTAAATATTTGACTTTTTCAATTAAAAAAAATCTTTTACCATGTTGTTTTCAAATGATTATTTTTTTAATTCATTGAACAATTACCCACAATTACAAGAACCGGTTATTGAATCACCTTGGTCTATAGAGTATAAAGTTTCTTTCTTGGATAAACAAATTCGGGGAGCTCGAATCAAAATCATAACAGAGCATTAATTCAAGGATCTCATTGAAAACCTTAAGGAGAACCTGGAATACCCAGTGTTGGTGGGTTTGGCAAGAGAATTAATTGAACTTCAAGAGTATTTTTCATAATTTTATCCAGAAATGATCAATGTACAACACCAAGAAGAAGAACTTCACAAGGATATTGAATCCCAATTTGAAAGAATTAGTCAAACATTTCAAAACCTACAGGCCTCAATACAGTGGATATCGGAACAAGTACATGCATCCCAAGATCCACAACTGGAGCCAGAACAAGAACCAGAACTAGAACCAGAAAAATTAATGGAACAAGTATCCTCACAAATCCTTCAAGTTGAAGAACCCATGGAAGCGTTGATGAAATTAAAAGAAGATCCATTGAACCCATCTCAATCAATGTTGGATGATATTGATGAAGAAGATTTAGCAATTGAAATACATATGGGAGATTAAAAAGATCTGGATAACTTTTGGAATGAGTGTGAGGAATTTCTTGGTCCAACTATTCCTAATAATGTAGATGATTTAGAAACATTGAAGGAAGAAACCAACCAAGTAGTGGAATTTTAAGAGAAGATAGAGGAGTCTGACTACCTACCTCTATATAAGGAAATTCAACTCCATGATCCACCTCCTTTTGAAGAAGAAATTGAATCCAAACAAGATTAGGGAGTTAATCTTTTCATAAACTCATTATCTTTTTATTTTGTTGAAACAAAATTTAGTATTACCTCCCCTTGTTTTAATTTTTCAGATTCATCCAACACTTGTATTTCCTTGGAGGGAGGATATGCATATGAAGAGGAACATCTGGAGCTCCCCAAACCTATTGAAAATTTAATGGAGGGAGTACAAGAGAAGATCAAAGTGGATTTTATGGTGGAAAATGAGACACAAGATACTTACTTTGAAAGGGAAGAATTTGATATTGATTCTTCATGCTTTAATTTTTTTCAAATAGAATTAAACTCTGACATTCCCTTTGATTTTTCCCCAGATGTATCATACCTTCATCAACCTCTGGAGAATAAAGAATATGTTGTTCATGAGGAACCCAAGAAGGAGGAGGCTCTTTACTTCATCCTACCCCCACCATGCATGGTGTACCACATTGAGAAGGGGGTGGATCTGGTGTACTCTATCTATGGAGTCATCCTCAACAAGAACAATGAAATGAAAGTTGGGAAGAGCCACATGTGGTGGATCAAATCAAAGAAACCTCATCCACCATCAGATTGGGAATAACCGATTAGAACTGCCCCACTGGAGGCAGTCAAAACCAAGGGCCCACATGGGAGAATAAACCAAGTTTTATCCTTCTATTCTCATCCTATTTCAATTTTTATTTCTTTCAATAAATATCTTATGTTTTCTTTTGTTCTTTTATTTGTAGGTTTTCAGAGTGCAACACTTGGAAGCTTAACTCAATGTTGCACTACGAATAAATCAGGTTGTACCTCTCTTCCACACTTTCTTGATGTTGTGATTAATTTGAAAATTGGCTTACATATTAAATCCACTTGAATGCATCGAGGACACTGCATTATTTAAGTGTGGGGGAGGGAACCTTTGTAGTATAAGATTTTTATTTGATGTTTGTTTTCAAAAATAAAAAAAATAAAAAAAATTGTGTGTTTTCAAATTTTTGTGTGTTTATTTTTCAATTTTTGGTGTCTTTCTAAAACTTTTGAGCTGAAATGATTATCAATACCATTTTTGAAACCCATGTCAATGAGTGAACCAGTCTATTTCATGAAACTGATCTTAAATGAATGCTAAAAAAACTTTGTTTCAAGTTCAAATCTTTTAGAAATTCATGAAAAGTACACTGATGTTTGAATCTCATGCCATATTTCACTGTCTATATCTTTGAAATAACTTTCCTGTGAGGCTTCTGAACCATTTTTGTCATATTCTTTTCATTCACCTCATTTCTTGAGAGAACCAGACCATGCTTGCTTTAACCAGAATTTGATTTATTCCATTCAAAACTTGAGGGTTGGGGTACGTGTGTTTTAAATGATTGAGGCATTTATTTGGTTTGAATCCCCGTTTTCAAAATAATCCTTTTCATTTTGTCCCAACTTTACATTTATCCTTCATTGTAGCCCCTAGTAGCCATGAATTGCCTGTTAGGTTAGCCACATTACAAGCCAATTTTCCCTATCATACCTGCTCTTCAAGTAAAATTGTATGATCTAGTTGAACTTAAGTGTGGTGGAAGATGTCTTGTTGTGTACTGCCTCATTTGGTTATACTTTGGGTGGAAAATAAACTATGGAAGAGAAGTGTGTGATGCTGAAAAATTATTCTGTTGAAAGCTGTTCCTTTTCTGGAGCTTTTCTGACAAGAGAAGATGTGCCTTTCTGGAGCTTCCAATGTAAAAAGAAAGTTGTGCCTATCTGGAGCTTTAAAAAAATTATGTTTGAAAAGATTGAAATGTTTTCTGCTGAGCTGATTGAATGACGATGGAGCCTATTTTCAACAAAGGGGAAGTGAAGGAGACCATATTTGAGTGGAAACTAGAATCTTGCAATTTTGCTTCAATAAGAGCCAAGCCTTCCTTTTTCGGCCTCAGAACTTTTAACATCTAAATCCTACCAACCGGAAGCCAAAGAACAACCCTGAAAAGTCCTCATGAGAAACACATGTTTTTGACTCACATCGGGTGGAGAAGTAAGAATTTATCAAAACTATGGTGACTCTTGTGTGTGTTTGGATGAGAAAAGCCTTGTTCAGCCTTTACATTTGTGAGATGAGAGAAAATTCATGTGAGGTAGGTGTTTTGTGTGCATGGGATAAGAAATGAAGTGGAAATATATTAAAATCTTAAATGGAGAACTTGACATAATAGTTTTTTATGAGGCATGATATCTTTTTGTTTCTTGAATTTGATTTGATTGATCTCATTGATATGTGTTTTGGATTTGATTTGATTTGATTTTTACTTGTCCAGGAGTCCAAGTGCTAAGTGTGGGGGAATTGATAGAGAAAATATTTTCAATTAATTTATATTGAATATCATTGTTTTATACCCACAAAATTGTTCCTCTAAGTTGAATTGTTTCATTTTCTTGATAATGGTGTTATTTTGAGCTGAATAGTAAAAATCGGCCATTTTGGATTTTTAACAGTTTTAAATGATTTCGGTAGTTTGGCCATAACATTATCTACACTGAACCAAATTGCAAAATTATTTCTTTTCCAGATTCTACACATCCAGGGATTAATTTATTATATTTTGACTAAAATCTGAATCGCCCATATGGAAGCTCAAAAGAATCTCACAAGTTTCCTCAAGAAAACTGTTTTCAGTTCTGCCTAGTTTTGATGTGGGATCCATAACTCATCCAATGTGGGCCCAAAGCTTGTGAAATTCGGTTGGTAGACGCGCAAGGATTTTTGGATCATCTTTTATGAAGGAAGCACCGAGTGAATTGGCAGCTTATGGTGACATTAAAGAACACTAATCCGCAAGATTTCGTTTTGGAGAGTCTGACTGGACAGAATAAATGATCATAGTAAAACAGCCATAACTCTTGGAATACTTGTCCACATCTGATGAATGTTTTAGGGGAAACGGCCAAGGGAATTATGAACAACATTCAAGAAGGGATCAATGCGTGAAGATGTCATTTAATGGGTCTACAACACGTCGACATTCCGGGGAAGAATTCTGGATATAAAAGGAGGAGAGCTCCACCCTCTCAAAGCATCCATTCTCCACCCCATTCCTTCTGGGACACCAAGAAGGAGAACTTTTCATCTTTCTCTTTTATTTATTATCTTTTTCATAGTTTTTTAATTCCTTCTTCTTCCCCATTCAACTCGATTACCCTTACCATGGTGGGGTAAACTTTTGGAGTGATTGGGGAAGGGTTGGTTTTCTACATTGTAATGCTTGAGTTCTTGGACGCAATTGAATAAATTTCTTTTTCTTCAAAGTTGTTTTCTATTTATTATAGAGGATTTTATAATCAAGTGTGATTGTTCTTGAATATTAATTCCGTTATTTATTTTTTCCTTGGTAAAATAATCAATATCTCCCTCTACTAATTTCTGGTTTATATACCATGGAATAAACTAGGAATTAGTGGTGAAGTACTCGACGATCGTCAGTACGTGTAAAAGGTCTAGTAAATATTCATGATTGTTTGGGACAAACACAACCCGATCGGGTATTGCCCATTTAAATTAAGTATATTCAATACAATTATTTTACACATGGAAGGAGAGTTGACCAAACCGAGATCTTGGTAAGGTTTTCTCTCACAATTACAATTTCACCAAGGATGTGAGAGAAAACGATTGTGGAAACTCACTTTAATCAACTAAGAAGAAGAGGTTTGAATTAAATTGAACAAGGATAGCATTATAATTAGGAAACTGACCCCAACCTAATCACCCTTTTTAATATCATTGATTTTCAATCATTTTAATTTCAAATTTCCTTTCACAACATTTTTACCCCCGTTTTAAAGTGACAACCCATTTTGTGTGCACTCTTCTTCGGGAGACATCCTAGGTCAACCACATTACTACATTTTAACTTAGGAAAAAAATTGTTTTGCCACGCCCTACGACAGGCGTGCGTCAAACTTGGCGCCATTGCCGGGGAGGTAGTGCCAAAAACTAATTGTAAATATTTGACTTTTTCAATTAAAAAAAATCTTTTACCATGTTGTTTTCAAATGATTATTTTTTTAATTCATTGAAAAATTACCCACAAGTGCAAGAACCAGTTATTGAATCACCTTGGTCTATAGAGTATAAAGTTTCTTTCTTGGATAAACAAATTCGGGGAGCTTGAATCAAAATCATAAGAGACGATGAATTCAAGGATCTCATTGAAAACCTTACGGAGAACCTGGAATACCCAGTGTTAGAGGGTTTGGCAAGAGAATTAATTGAACTTCAGGAGTATTTTCCAGAATTTTATCCAGAAATGATCAATGTACAACACCAAGAAGAAGAACTTCACAAGGATATTGAATCCCAATTTGAAATAATTAGTCAAACAGTTCAAAACCTAGAGGCCTCAATACAGTGGATAGTGGAACAAGTACATGCATCCAAGGATCCACAACTGGAGCCAGAACAAGAACCAGAACTAGAACCAGAAAAATTGATGGAACAAGTATCCTAAGAAATCCTTCAAGTTAAAGAACCCATGGAAGCATTGATGAAATTAAAAGAAGATCCATTGAACCCATCTCAATTAATGATGGATGAGATTGATGAAGAAGATTTAACAATTGAAATACATATGGGAGATCAAAAAGATCTGGATAACTTTTGGAATGAGTGTGAGGAACTTCTTGATCCAACTATTCCTAATAATGTAGATGATTTAGAAACATTGAACGAAGAAACCAACCTAGCAGTGGAATTTTATGAGAAGATAGAGGAGTCTGACTACCTACCTCTATCTAAGGAAATTCAACTCCAAGATCCACCTCCTTTTGAAGAAGAAATTGAATCCAAACAAGATCAGGGAGTTAATCTTTTCATAAACTCATTATCTTTTGATTTTGTTGAAACTAAATTTAGTATTACCTCCCCTTGTTTTAATTTCTCAGATTCATCCAACACTTGTATTTCCTTGGAGGGAGGATATTCATATGAAGAGGAACATCTGGAGCTCCCCAAACCTATTGAACATTTAATGGAGGGAGTAAAATAGAAGATCAAAGTGGATTTTCTGGTGGAAAATGAGACACAAGATACTTACTTTGAAAGGGAAGAATTTGATATTGATTCTTCATGCTTTAATTTTTTTCAAATAGAATTAAACTCTGACATTCGCTTTGATTTTTCCCCAGATGTATCATACCTTCATCAACATCTGGAGAATAAAGAATATGTTGTTCATGAGGAACCCAAGAAGGAGGAGGCTCTTTACTTCATCCTACCCCCACCATGCACGGTGTACCACATTGAGAAGGGGGTGGATCTGGTGTACTCTATCTATGGAGTCCTCCTCAACAAGAAAAATGAAATGAAATTTGGGAAGATCCACATGAGGTGGTTCGAATCAAAGAAACCTCATCCACCATCAGATTGGGGATAACCGATTAGAACTGCCCCACTAGAGGCAGTCAAAACCCAGGGCCCACTTGGGGGATTAAACCAAGTTTCATCCTTCTATTCTCATCCTATTTCAATTTTTATTTCTTTCAATAAATATCTTATGTTTTCTTTTGTTCTTTTATTTGTAGGTTTTCAGAGTGCAACACTTGGAAGCTTAGCTCAATGTTGCACTACGAATAAATCAGGTTGTACCTCTCTTCCACACTTTCTTGATGTTGTGATTAATTTGAAAATTGGCTTACATATTAAATCCACTTGAATGCATCGAGGACACTGCATTATTTAATTGTGGGGGAGGGAAACTTTTTAGTATAAGATTTTTATTTGATGTTTGTTTTCAAAAATAAAAAAAATAAAAAAAATTGTGTGTTTTCAAATTTTTGTGTGTTTATTTTTCAATTTTTGGTGTGTTTCTAAAACTTTTGAGCTGAAATGATTATCAATACCACTTTTGAAACCCATGTCAATGAGTGAACCAGTCTATTTCATGAAACTGATCTTAAATGAATGCTAAAAAAACTTTGTTTCAAGTTCAAATCTTTTGGAAATTCATGAAAAGTACACTGATGTTTGAATCTCATGCCATATTTCACTGTCTATATCTTTGAAATAACTTTCCTGTGAGGCTTCTGAACCATTCTTGTCATATTCTTTTCATTCACCTCATTTCTTGAGAGAACCAGACCATGCTTGCTTTAACCAGAATTTGATTTATTCCTTTCAAAACTTGAGGTTTGGGGTACGTGTGTTTTAAATGATTGAGGAATTTATTTGGTTTGGAGCCCCCTTTTCAAAATAATCCTTTTCATTTTGGCCCACCTTTACATTTATCCTTCATTGTAGCCCCTAGTAGCCATGATTTTCCTGTTAGGTTAGCCACATTACAAGCCAATTTTCCCTATCATACCTGCTCTTGAAGTAAAATTGCATGATCTAGTTGAACTTAAGTGTGGGGGAAGATGTATTGTGGTGTACTGCCTCATTTGGTTATACTTTGGGTGGAAAATAAACTGTGGAAGAGAAGTGTGTGGGGCTGAAAGATTATTCTGTTGAAAGCTGTGCCTTTTCTGGAGCTTTTATGACAAGAGAAGATGTTCCTTTCTGGAGCTTCCAATGTAAAAAGAAAGTTGTGCCTATCTGGAGCTTTAAAAAAATTATGTTTGAAAAGATTGAAATGTTTTCTGATGAGCTGATTGAATGATGATGGAGCCTATTTTCAACAAAGGGGAAGTGAAGGAGACCATATTTGAGTGAAAACTAGAATCTTGCAATTGTGCTTCAATAAGAGCCAAGCCTTCCTTTTTCAGCCTCAGAACTTTTAACATCTAAATCCTACCAACCGGAAGCCACAAAATAACCCTGAAAAGTCCTCATGAGAAACACATGTTCTTGACTCACATCGGGTGGAGAAGTAAGAATTTATCAAACCTATGGTGACTTTTGTGTGTGTTTGGATGAAAAAAGCCTTGTTCAGCCTTTACATTTGTGAGATAAGAGAAAATTCATGTGAGGTAGGTGTTTTGTGTGCATGGGATAAGAAATGAAGTGGAAATATATTAAAATCTTAAATGTAGAACTTGACATAATAGTTTTTTATGAGGCATTATATCTTTTTGTTTCTTGAAATTGATTTGATTGATCTCATTGATATGTGTTTTGGATTTGATTTGATTTGATTTTTACTTGTCCAGGAGTCCAAGTTCTAAGTGTGGGGGAATTGATAGAGAAAATATTTTCAATTAATTTATATTGAATATCATTGTTTTATACCCACAAAATTGTTCCTCTAAGATGAATTGTTTCATTTTCTTGATAATGGTGTTATTTTGAGATGAATAGTAAAAATTGGCCATTTTGGATTTTTAACAGTTTTAAATAATTTTGGTAGTTTGGCCATAACATTATCTACACTGATCCAAATTGCCAAATTCTTTCTTTTCCAGATTCTACACATCTAGGGATTCATTTAATATATTTTGACTAAATTCTGAATCGGCCATATGGAAGCTCAAAAGAATATCAGAATTTGGCTCAAGAAAACTGTTTTCAGTTCTTCCTAGTTTTGATGTGGGATCCATAACTCATTCAATGTGGGCCTAAAGCTTGTGAAATTCGGTTGGTGGACGCACAAGGAGTTTTGGATCATCTTTTATGAAGGAAGAACCGAGTGAATTGGCCGTTTATGGTGACATTAAAGCACCCTAATCTAGAGGATTTCGTTTTGGAGAGTCTGACTGGACAGAATAAATGATCATAGAAAAACGGCCATAAATCTCGCAATACTTGTCCAAATCCGATGAAATTTTAGGGGATACGGCCAAGGGAATTATGAACAACATTCAAGAAGGGCTCAACGCGTGAAGATGTCATTTAATGGGGCTACAACGCGTCGACATTCAGGGGAAGAATTCTGGATATAAAAGGAGGAGAGCTCCACCCTCTCAAAGCATCCATTCTCCACCCCATTCCTTCTGGGACACCAAGAAGGAGAACTTTTCATCTTTCTCTTTTATTTATTATATTTTTCATAGTTTTTTAATTCCTTCTTCTTCCCCATTCAACTCAATTACCCTTACCATGGTGGGGTAAACTTTTGGAGTGATTGGGGAAGGGTTGGTTTTCTACATTTTAATGCTTGAGTTCTTGGACGCAATTGAATAAATTTCTTTCTTATTCAAAGTTGTTTTCTTATTTATTTTAGCGGATTTTATAATCAAGTGTGATTGTTCTTGAATATTAATTCCGTTATTTATTTTTTCCTTGTTAAAATAATCAATATCTCCCTCTACTAATTTCCGGTTTATATACGATGGAATAAACCATGAATTAGTGGTGAAGTACTCGACGATCGTCAGTATGTTTATAAGGTCTAGTGAATGTTCTTGATTGTTTGGGACAAACAAAACCCGATCGGGTATTGCCCATTTAAATTAAGGATATTCAATACAATTATTTTACACATGGAAGGAGAGTTGACCAAACCGAGATCTTGGTACGGTTTTCTCTTACAATAACAATTGCACCAAGGAAGTGAGAGGAAACGATTGTGGAAACTCACTTTAATCAACAAAGAATAAGAGGTTTGAATTAAATTGAACAAGTATAGCATTATAATTAGGAAACTGACCCCAACCTAATCACCCTTTTTAATATCATAGTTTTTCAATCATTTTAATTTCAAATTTCCTTTCACAACATTTTTACCCCCGTTTTAAAGTGACAACCCATTTTTGTGCACTCCTCTTAGGGAGACATCCTAGGTCAACCACATTACTACATTTTAACTTATGAAAAAAATTGTTTTTCCACGCCCTACGACAGGCGTGCGTCAAACTTGGTGCCGTTGCCGGGGAGATAGTGCCAAAACTAATTGTAAATATTTGACTTTTTCAATTAAAAAAAATCTTTTACCATGTTGTTTTCAAATGATTATTTTTGTAATTCATTGAACAATTACCCACAAGTGCAAGAACCAGTTATTGAATCACCTTGGTCTATAGAGTATAAAGTTTCTTTCTTGGATAAACAAATTCGGGGAGCTCGAATCAAAATCATAACAGAGGATGAATTCAAGGATCTCATTGAAAACCTTAAGGAGAACCTGGAATACCCAGTGTTGGAGGGTTTGGAAAGAGAATTAATTGAACTTCAGGGGTATTTTCCAGAATTTTATCCAGAAATGATCAATGTACAACACCAAGAAGAAGAACTTCTCAAGGATATTGAATCCCAATTTGAAAGAATTAGTCAAACAGTTAAAAACCTAGAGGCCTCAATACAGTGGATAGCGGAACAAGTACATGCATCCCAGGATCCACAACTGGAGCCAGAACAAGAACCAGAACTAGAACCAGAAAAATTGATGGAACAAGTATCCTCACAAATCCTTCAAGATGAAGAACCCATGGAAGCACTGATGAAATTAAAAGAAGACCCATTGAACCCATCTCAATCAATGTTGGATGAGATTGATGAAGAAGATTTAGCAATTGAAATACATATGGGAGATCAAAAAGATCTGGATAACTTTTGGAATGAGTGTGAGGAACTTCTTGATCCAACTATTCGTAATAATGTAGATGATTTAGAAACATTGAAAGAAGAAACCAACCAAGCTGTGGAATTTGATGAGAAGATAGAGGAGTCTGACTACCTACCTCTATCTAAGTAAATTCAACTCCAAGATCCACCTCCTTTTGAAGAAGAAATTGAATCCAAACAAGATCAGGGAGTTAATCTTTTCATAAACTCATTATCTTTTGATTTTTTTGAAACTAAATTTAGTATTACCTCCCCTTGTTTTAATTTTTCAGATTCATACAACACTTGTATTTCCTTGGAGGGAGGATATGCATATGAAGAGGAACATCTGGGGCTCCCCAAACCTATTGAACATTTAATGGAGGGAGTACAAGAGAAGATAAAATTGGATTTTCTAGTGGAAAATGAGACACAAGATACTTACTTTGAAAGGGAAGAATTTGATATTGATTCTTCATGCTTTAATTTTTTTCAAATAGCATTAAACTCTGACATTACCTTTGATTTTTCCCTAGATGTATCATGCCTTCATCAACCTCTGGAGAATAAAGATTATGTTGTTCATGAGGAACCCAAGAAGGAGGAGGCTCTTTACTTCATCCTACCCCCACCATGCACGGTGTACCACATTGAGAAGGGGGTGGATCTGGTGTACTCTATCTATGGAGTCCTCCTCAACAAGAACAATGAAATGAAAGTTGGGAAGAGCCACATGTGGTGGTTCAAATCAACGAAACCTCATCCACCATCAGATTGGGGATAACGGATTAGAACTGCCCCACTGGAGGCAGTCAAAACCCAGGGCCCACATGGGGGATTAAACAAAGTTTTATCCTTCTATTCTCATCCAATTTCTATTTTTATTTCTTTCAATAAATATCTTATGTTTTCTTTTGTTCTTTAATTTGTAGGTTTTCAGAGTGCAACACTTGGAAGCTTAACTCAATGTCGCACTAAAAATAAATCAGGTTGTACCTCTCTTCCACACTTTCTTGATGTTTTGATTAATTTGAAAATTGGCTTACATATTAAATTCACTTGAATGCATCGAGGACACTGCATTATTTAAGTGTGGGGGAGGGAACCTTTGTAGTATAGGATTTTTATTTGATGTTTGTTTTCAAAAATAAAAAAAATAAAAAAATTGTTTGTTTTCAAATTTTTGTGTGTTTATTTTTCAATTTTTGGTGTGTTTCTAAAACTTTTGAGCTGAAATGATTATCAATACCATTTTTGAAACCCATGTCAATGAGTGAACCAGTCTATTTCATGAAACTGATCTTAAATGAATGCTAAAAAAACTTTGTTTCAAGTTCAAATCTTTTGGAAATTCATGAAAAGTACACTGATGTTTGAATCTCATGCCATATTTCACTGTCTATATCTTTGAAATAACTTTCCTGTGAGGCTTCTGAACCATTTTTGTCATATTCTTTTCACTCACCTCATTTCTTGAGGGAACCAGACCATGCTTGCTTTAACCAGAATTTGATTTATTCCTTTCAAAACTTGAGGGTTGGGGTACGTGTGTTTTAAATGATTGAGGAATTTATTTAGTTTGAAGCCCCCTTTTAAAAATAATCCTTTTCATTTTGGCCCACCTTTAAATTTATCCTTCATTGTAGCCCCTAGTAGCCATGAATTGCCTATTAGGTTAGCCACATTACAAGCCAATTTTCCCTATCATACCTGCTCTTGAAGTAAAATTGTATGATCTAGTTGAACTTAAGTGTGGGGGAAGATGTCTTGTGGTGTACTGCCTCATTTGGTTATACTTTGGGTGGAAACTAAACTGTAGAAGAGAAGTGTGTGATGCTGAAAAATTATTCTGTTGAAAGCTGTGCCTTTTCTGGAGCTTTTATGAGAAGAGAAGATGTGCCTTTCTGAAGCTTCCAATGTAAAAAGAAAGTTGTTCCTATCTGGAGCTTTAAAAAAATTATGTTTGAAAAGATTGAAATGTTTTCTGATGAGCTGATTGAATGATGATGGAACCTATTTTCAACAAAGGGGAAGTGAAGGAGACCATATTTGAGCGAAAACTAGAAACTTGCAATTTTGCTTCAATAAGAGCCAAGCCTTCCTTTTTCGGCCTCAGAACTTTTAACATCTAAATCCTACCAACCGGAAGCCACAGAACAATCCTGAAAATTCCTCATGAGAAACACATGTTCTTGACTCACATCAGGTGGAGAAGTAAGAATTTATCAAACCTATGGTGACTCTTGTGTGTGTTTGGATGAGAAAAGCCTTGTTCAGCCTTTACATTTGTGAGATGAGAGAAAATTCATGTGAGGTAGGTGTTTTGTGTGCATGGGATAAGAAATGAAGTGTAAATATATTAAAATCTTAAATGGAGAACTTGACATAAGAGTTTTTTATGAGGCATGATATCTTTTTGTTTCTTGAAATTTATTTGATTGATCTCATTAATATGTGTTTTGGATTTGATTTGATTTGATTTTTACTTGTCTAGGAGTCCAAGTGCTAAGTGTGGGGGAATTGATAGAGAAAATATTTTCAATTAATTTATATTGAATATCATTGTTTTAAACCCACAAAATTGTTCCTCTAAGATGAATTGTTTCATTTTCTTGATAATGGTGTTATTTTGAGCTGAATAGTAAAAATTGGCCATTTTGGATTTTTAACAGTTTTAAATGATTTCTGTAGTTTGGCCATAACATTATCTACACTGATCCAAATTGCAAAATTCTTTTTTTCCAGATTCTACACATCCAGGGTTTCATTTAATATATTTTGTCTAAAATCTGAATCGGCCATATGGAAGCTCAAACAAATCTCACAAGTTGGCTCAAGAAAACTGTTTTCAGTTCTGCCTAGTTTTGATGTGGGATCTATAACTCATCCAATTTGGGCCCCAATCTTGTTACATTCGGTGGGTGAACGCGAAAGGATTTTTGGATCATCTTTTATAAAGGAAGCACCGAGTTAATTGGCCGTTTATGGTTCCATTAAAGCACCCTAATCTGGAGCATTTCGTTTTGGAGAGTCTGACTGGACAGAATAAATGATCATAGTAAAACGGCCATAACTCTCAGAATACTTGTCCAAATCCGATGACAGTTTTAGGGGATATGGCCATGGGAATTATGAACAACATTCAATAAGGGCTCAACGTGTGAAGATGTCATTTAACGGGGCTACAACGCGTCGACATTCAGGGGAAGAATTCTGGATATAAAAGGAGGAGAGCTCCACCCTCTCAAAGCATCCATTCTCCACCCCATTCCTTCTGGGACACCAAGAAGGAGAACTTTTCATCTTTCTCTTTTATTTATTATCTTTTTCATAGTTTGTTAATTCCTTCTTCTTCCCCATTCAACTTGATTACCCTTACCATGGTGGGGTAAACTTTTGGAGTGATTGGGGAAGGGTTGGTTTTCTACATTGTAATGATTGAGTTCTTGGACGCAATTGCATAAATTTTTTCTTCTTCAAAGTTGTTTTCTATTTATTATAGCGGATTTTATAATCAAGTGCGATTGTTCTTGAATATTAATTCCGTTATTTATTTTTTCCTTGGTAAAATAATCAATATTTTCCTCTACTAATTTCTGGTTTATATACGATGGAATAAACCAGGAATTAGTGGTGAAGTACTCGACGATCGTCAGTACGTGTAAAAGGTGTAGTGAAAGTTCTTGATTGTTTGGGACAAACAAAACCCGATCGGGTATTGCCCATTTAAATTAAGGATATTCAATACAATTATTTTACACATGGAAGGAGAGTTGACCAAACCGAGATCTTGGTAAGGTTTTCTCTCACAATAACAATTTCACCAAGGAAGTGAGAGGAAACGATTGTGGAAACTCACTTTAATCAACTAAGAAGAAGAGGTTTGAATTAAATTGTACAAGGATAGCATTATAATTAGGAAACCGACCCCATCCTAATCACCCTTTTTAATATCATATTTTTTCAATCATTTTAATTTCAAATTTCCTTTCACAACATTTTTACCCCCGTTTTAAAGTGACAACCCATTTTGTGTGCACTCCTCTTCGGGAGACATCCTAGGTCAACCACATTACTACATTTTAACTTAGGAAAAAAATTGTTTTGCCATGCCCTATGACAGGCGTGCGTCAAATAGCTATCACTCTACCATTGGTATGGCCCCGTTTGAAGCCTGGTACGGGAGGCCATGCCGCTCACTTTTCTGTTGGACCGAAGTCGGAGAGGTAGGCATCTTTAGCCCAGAGGTGGTGCAGAGAATGACGGAGAAGGTTCAGCTTATACGGGAAAGGATGAAGGTGACCCAGGACCGACAGAAGTCATATGCTGATAACAGTGGAAAGCCCTTGGAGTTTGAGGTTGGAGACCACGTGTTTTTGAAGGTCTCCCCTCGTCATGGACAAAAAAGGTTTGAAAAGGGGAGTAAGCTTTATCCCAGGTTCATCGGACCCTTCTAAGTGTTGCGGTGGGTCGGCGAAGCGGCATATTAGATAGTGTTACCACCGCCAATACTAAGGATACATGACGTCTTCCATGTATCCCAGCTCCATCGGTATCTGCACGATGATTCACACATCCTCGGCTGGGGAGAGATATACACTGAGGATGACGTGACCTTTGCAGAAAGACTAGTAATGATCGAGGATCACGAGGAGAAGGTGCTTCATGAGTGAACCATTCCCTTGGTTCATGTATTATGGAGACATGGTGGGCTTGAGGAGGGTATGTGGGAGAGGTAAGCACAGATGCGTGTCTAGTACCTAGAGTTGTTTTGAGCATTGTACAATTCTATTTATAATTATTGTGGTTGAGCGTTTTACCTAGTAGGCTATGAAATATGTGGTTTTTATTTCCTATGAATTTGTGTGAAATGTCATGGCTATGGGGAGGGGAGGACCCGACCCCTAATCAAGACGCATTAAGGTGGATGCGATTAAACCAGTGCGGGTGAGTTAGTGCTGCCCAAAGCAGATAGTATCTTAACATTGGGGAAGTGACTCCCCAACCCACATGACTGGGTAGTTTTGCATGGTATGTTGCTTGGTTCTTGAGAGGGAGGTGTTTTTAGTTAACACTGAGGTTCACTCCTGAGAGGTATCTTTGGAGGTGGTTGTTCGGACCCTCCCTTTCCTTCTGGGTTGTTTTGATTCTTGAGGGCGAGAATGGTTTGAGAGGTATCTGATGTAATGGTATAGGTTCTTGGAGGTCCATTACTTAGTAAAAATATGACGTTTGAGGTGTTCTGGGTGGTCTGGAAGGCCATCACAGCTTCTCGGTGACTCCTAGCGGTAGCCTTGGTCTGCCGGCGGCTCTCGGCCACCGGTAGCTCCTGGCTACTGGTCGCTGTCAGCCACCGGTAGCACACAGCAACCGGTGGCTATGACTGACCGGTACCTCTCAGCTACAGGGCACTGTCAACCATCGGTAGCTCTCAGCTACCGGTCACTGTCGCCAACCGGTAGCTCTCGGCTACCGGTGGCTCTTTCCTACCCCTGGGTTTTCTAGTAGGGCCTCCTTTTTGTGCCAATTGGGGTTTAAACCCTATTTTGACCCCTTTAATCATGTTTAATTACGTGTTTGATGAGGTACCATGGTGTGCATCGGTTTAAACAAATCCTAAAGGCGGGGACCCTTTAATGATGTGTGGGGCCGCGTGGTAAAACCACGATCCCACTCCTTTCGAAGTTTCACGTTCTTATCTCAGTATCCCAAACATTCCTGACCCTTATTAAAAAGGGGTTCTCCCTGGGTATATTTTTCTCGATCACCCTATGATCAATTCGTATGATCGTCCTTGAGTTCCTGAGGTCAAACCCCTGCAATTTGAGCATCCCCTGTTACTCGCGCCTGAAGATAAGCTTTGATCGTTGATCAATCAGGTAGGGGTCTCACCATTGTCTCTCCATACTGGGTATCTTTCGTGGTGGGTACGCTAATACTTCTTTAGAATTGAATGAAACAAACTCTAATGATGATAATAAATGGATTCTAAAGAATGAAGGGGAGGGGTGTGACCGATGATGCTGCTCGATTTTTCACCTCTTTCATGATTATTGATTTCTAATTTGTGTGGGATTACGCCTACTGAAAATCATGGCCGTTGGTGGTCTTTCTCTGTGCACTAATGACCCCTTACCTCTTGTGTTGGTCGTGTAATGGAAACTTTTTAATTACGTATATTCGTCTAGATAAATTGAAAGCACCAAGATAAATCCTTTTTTGTGATATCCATGGTTAAATTACAGCGGAATTGGAATAATGGAGTGTGATAAATCTTTTAAATCTGAAAATACTGGCACGGGCCTGCTTTGTGTTGGTGGTAGTTGTTTGGTTGTTTTTTATTCATGGGCCGATTGCTGGGTGATGTGGGTGGGGATGGGATCCCCTATTGTTATGGTTTCGCTGGTTGTGAATTTGAGGCCGTGTGGTTACTTTTCTTATATCATGAATTGGGGTGGAATCCCTTGTTGTTGAGAAACCATTGGCTCCTGGGTTTTTGGGAACATGGTGTAGTATCATGGGGTTTTCTGTGGTTCCAGTGCTTTGAGGGATCTCACTTATCTCTTTTTGTGGTTGTGACATTACAAGAGAACCGGGTGTGAACGTTTAAGTTGATGTTTGACTGTAATCTTCCCTTGGCTTGTGCTTATGCTTTCTAGTTGCCCATACAGGGGAAGAAAATTATTTACAAATTATTACTAACCATGAAAACAAGGTTGGGAAAAAAGGGTTAGGGTTTGGTGTGAGTTGTGACATGGACATGGGTGCTAATTGTGTTCTTTAGGCTGGCTGAAGAAAAAACTAGATTTCGGTGAGTGCTTGTTACCTATACATATACATGTAGTTTTGTGTTTCTTGTTCACACCCCACCCAATTTGAGAACTTAGTTCCAAACACCCCCATTTCATGGGGGAGGGAGTTTTTTTCCAACACTTCTATGAGTGGTTGTTTATTAGATCATTTTCTGCTCCCTTTCCCAAATAGCCCAAGACTCTATGGGTAGGATGTGATAGCATGAAGTCCATTATTAGCCCAAGAATATTTGGGCAAGGTAGTGTGGTGGTTGGACCAGGTGTGTGCGGGCAGGTGGTTTCCCAAGTGTCTTTGGGATGAGGCCCAAGTGTCTTCGGGCGTGGCAGTAAATCTTCTAGCCCAGGTGTCTTCGGGTGTGGTAGTGGTTATTCTATCCTATGTGTTTACAGGCGTGGTAACGTGTTCCATTTGTTGCCCAGGTTTTTGCGGGCGGGGTTTGGCAGTGGTACTGCGTGAGGATATGGCCCAGGTGTGTGTGGGCGGGGTTTGGTAGTGGGACTGTGTGAGGATATGGCCTAGATGTGTGCAGGCGGGGTGTGGCAGTGGGACTGCAGTGAGAATGGAGGTATTGGTTCGATGCGTAAGATGTCTTAAATAACAAGTGGGAAAGTGGTGCGGGGGTGCCCTAACATCGATGTGCTTTTATTATACATTACTTGAGTTGCGTTATTTGGGGAGTGTTCCTTGGTGAGGCTTGGGTGGTTTGTTTCCTTGTTTGGTGTTTGGTTATCTCTTTTCTCACAGGGCATTAGTATGCCTCCCCACTTGTGCACGATAATATTTGGTTTTTCCAGACTTAGTATACATGTATTCTCACCCAACGTATATAAAACTGCTTTCAGGTTTCCAGGAGGACTTCAGGGATCACGCTGGACCATACTAGCTTGGACCTTTGGGGTAGTTGCTGTTGTTGTTTTCCATTTTCTTAGTATTTTTTTACCTTTGGAGTTTTGTGACTTGTATCTTTACCTTTGAACATGCATATGGGAATGGTTTATTTTCAGTTGTATTTGCACTTTTTAATTTTGTTGTTGTGGGATTTACTATTTTATATCTTGATCCTATTAAAATAAAAAGGGTAATGCATTCCATTTAGTGTGTGATTTTATACCTTTGGTGATGGTCGCCACTCCGGGACCTATTGAAGGTGGGTGTCGGGGGTCATTATCTCTCCTTCAACATAAAGAAGGATGGCCCTAGCAATTTTCTGACCTTTCCCTCTTTTTGGTGAAGGCAGGTCGTGACATTTGGTGATTTTTCTGGAATACTTTATTATATGGTGAATAGAAAAAAATATGTTTTTTAAAAAAATATTGAATTTTTTAAAATTTCAAAGACATAATTATGATATAAAATCTATAAAATTTATTTAATAAATAAATTATTTTTTTAAAAAAATTATTTTTAAAGAAACTATTCTGATCAATTTTTTTATAATTGTTTTCATGTTAGGTACAACAATTATTATTAGTGCTGATAGAGTTCTTATGTAGCGTTGAAAATATGATTTTTTTGTTATTTATATATAATAATCGAGTTCTAAAAATAATTTTAATGAAAATTTTATTAATTATTATGTATTATTTATGCTTTCTAGATATTAATTTTGAATTTTATCTTTATATAACAATAATATTGTCAAAATACATGGGAATGACTTGTGGAGGGGAAGAAATTCCAAATAACCAATTTAAAAAGTTGTTTTAACATATATATTAGTGAATATTAATAATTATTTAATCGAGAATTTTATTTTGGAAATAATTTATTTTGATATTAATTAATTTTTAAATTTTTAATATGAAATAATTTACTTTAATGCATGTGCAACACTGATTCAATGCTTGTGCAGGAAAAAGAAAAATAATGAAATTGTTTTAAATAAAATTAGAAAAATAATTATATGATCTATATGTGGCTAAACATTTTTTTATAAGAAAATGTATAAACTTAACATGCTTTGATTCGAATTTTGGATATTTTTTACCCACATGGATCACATCAGTCCCTTTATATGATTTTATTGAAAAGAATGAGAACATGTTCACCCTATTAGTTTCAATTGGTTTAATATTTATATGGATGGTTTACCAAAATAGTATTTCGTACAAAAATAATATTTTGAAATCTAAATCATTTATCTTCCTTATAGAAATTTCTTTTTAATTTTTAGGTAATAAATAATTACATTAATTTATTGAACAATATTGATGCCTTAAATTTTTAATTAATGAATTAATCATATTAATGATTTTAAAAATAGTAAAATAAAAATTGATTCATTTTATTAATTAATTTGAAAATTTCTATAGGAAAATATAATATTTATAAGATAAAATAAAATTTCTTATTGAAATTGGAAACATTGTTTTGATGTGTTTGAAGTATTAATTTTTAATAGTTTTATTTTTAAAAATATTGTTTTTCCATGAATAAAATATTTTATTAAATTATTTAAAAATCAAAAAATTCATGGACAATTAATAAAATTTTGGGATTACAAATACCATGTAATCCCTATCTCATTATGTTCTTTTAACTAGTAAACCCTATAAAATATTTTTATATTTAATTAATTTGAGCACTTCCTATGTTACCCCTCATCTCAATTATAAAAGGTGGCTCTCTCATTCACATATTTTCATAACCACAAACAATTTTGTTCACATAAACTTGGACAAATTCCCTCCTCCTCATCCCATTCAACATTCATGAGCTATTGGTCTCACAAAATGATCAATTCCAAGACCTTTAATGTTGTTCTCAAGGAGGAACTTTGTAGAAGAAAGCTTCCGTTTTCTTCTCTTTTAATTACATTTTCCAAATTACACATTATGTCTACCTCATTTACAAGGTTTCATGACAACTCAATAGTTTCTTGTATATTTTTTTTATTGTTTTGTTTATGGTTTATGCATTAAAAAAACTCTCATATTATCTTTTTTTCATGAATGATGAAATCACTATCTGTGGTGCGTTAATTCACCTCTTTCATGGATGATGATTTTTTGTTTCCATTTTACCAAAATCATGGAAAGGTTAAATTCAAATGTAATATTTCAAAATTAATGAAATATATATATGTAATCAATTTTGGTTTATTATTTCATTTTGAAAAATATGACTTTAATAAACATACTTTTAATGTCATGAAAAGAATGCACTCGAAAAAATTGTAATAACAAAATATTGTTAATAAATCATTGGAAAATGTTATAATAAGCTTATGTAAGGTATTATTAATTTTGGTTCATTTTTTAATTATTAAAGTACACCATTGAAACTAGTTTACATGTGGTTTCAACAAGTTTTAGTTAAGACAAACCTGTGGTATGGGAATTCATAACCCAATTTCCACTCATTTGGTTGTCCTTCGACATCATTATTTATGTGTTATCAAAATTGATTATGTGATGAATTTTTTTTATATTACATTTAATTATGAGTTTTTAAAATATATATACACATTACCATCACTCTATTAAGTCTCTCTTCAATTATATGATATATGTATGGGTTGTTTTTTTAAAACCCTCTTTTAAATAATGTTTTACAAAATTCCAAAGCAATTTTTTATGAAATTATTCATGTTGAATGATATTTTTCTGGTTCTTAGGCATAGTTTATAATGATGTGGGGGAACTAAATATTCCTCCGATTCATTGGTTATATTTATGTTATTGGTCAACCGTAATGTTACTCCACATGTAACTACAATAGATACACCGTAAGGTTGCCTTGAGGGTTAAATTGTAAGGTAGATGTGAGGGTTCCATTGTATGGTTATTGTGAGGGTTAAAAATGATATGGTAGCCATGATGGTTATTATATTATGTAATTAATTCCCCATTTTACTTAAATGTTTTATTTATGTTCTCAATTTTTTCACGAGGTATGTATATAATACTTTATGGGTAGTAATTATGTCTTTTAAAAATGATTTTAAATTTTCAAATGTATTTATTGAAAAATGGTCCCTTTACTTCTTTTTATATCCCTTATTAAACTATTTTTCTCATCCCATGTTTTTAAAATGATTTTTACAAGAATCTATAGAAGTTAAAAGAACAGACAAGGCACTCATTAACATGAATCCAATTATTTATATTAACTATTAATTTTGGTTAACATCGATTCTATATATATATATGTTGTTGTCAAATTTTACAGAACCTAGACTTGAAAAGGTCCTTGATTTCATATTTTACTAAGTATTTTTCTATTATATTTCATTTAAAAAATTTACATGTTATGTATTTGTACTAATTTGGAAGTGTGGGTTCATGGTTTTAAAAAACCTTTCAATCAATTTGAGACATGGTAATCAATAGCCCAATAAATTTCAATCATCATCTACAATTGATACTCCTCATAAAATTTCATGGGATCATAAATCATCATCATCATCGATGAATGGTGATTTATAAATCACTATGACTCTCCCACGACCGTGATATTTTTTCTGTAGTCACTTAGAGATTTTGTGAGCTATATATACTAGATGGGTTGATGTTGTGTATGAATATGAATATAAAGTAGTTATCAGTGGGGTAGTGTTTATCCACACATTATAAATAGTTTTGGACATCCATTCTTAGTATTAGGGTTTTGATCAAGCATGAAATGTTGAAAAAGTATCATTTTTACATTCCTAATATGAGATAATATAATCAACATGGTTAATATGATTCCATCTGATTTTTTAGTTTTGGAATAAATTTTTGGCCCATATTTAGGGTTTATTTTGTAGATATAAATAAAAAACAGATAATTAGGACAATTTTCAATTTGATGAAAAATATTTTAGCACTAATCGTGGTATGAGTTTTAGTTGAACTACTAAACCAACTATTATTCCCTATCATGGATAACTGAATGTCATGTACATATAATATAGGTTAATGAAGCAGAAATTGTTAAAGTTGAGTTTGGTAGATAACAATAGTTAAAAAGTGAAATAATAATTTCACATGAATAAGGAATTATTTTTTCACAACATGGCCATATTCTTGGTTATGCAATTTTAAATTAATATTTTTCTGATCTCGGATAAGAATCATATATATATTACACTTCACCATAATTTTGTTTTAAATTAATAATAAAAAAGATGACATATAACATAAATAATGCCTAGAAGAATGATATAATGACTAAAATTTTATATATCTTATTATATCAAATTTATCCCTTAAATGGGATGAGAAATATTTTACCTATATCCTCATTGATGAGGACACATTTACTAATAGAGCATCTCATCAATTACATTGGATCAGGAACAACGAAAATTGACCATGATATTCACCTTGTATTTATACTAGTAATAAATTGTATATCATTTTATCAATATGGATTTTAACTAATACATATATAATTTTATATGATAAATTATATTTAGTGATATAGATTAAAATTATAGTTATGGTATTTGTTATGTACACATGTTTTATTCTTATTTGTTTAAAGTGTAGTAATGTCTAATAGATTTTAGCTTTTAATTAATTACTAAGAATGACTTATTAATAATTATATTACTGGACTATCATTTTTAAAGTAAATGTACTCCAAAAATATATCATTAATTGAGTATGGGTCATTATTTTTATTTTAAAAAATTTATAACATATGGTTTATTTAATCTTTATTTATTTATTTTTTGGTGTTTTTTGTATATTCCCTCAACAATGGGGGCCCTTGATCTGGCATGACCAAATTAACTTTTTCTCAAAATTGATGTTCAAATTCTGATGTACATCAATGATAAACAATATAATCAATGGAACTGAGTCTAATAATAATTAATGACAGAATTTTAAATCAAAATACAGTATCATATCATATATTAATCATTAGATACAAAATAAAACATTTTGTTAATGTGGAATTGTTAATTTTCTAATGAATCTATAAACATTTCTACATCTTATTGTCGTTTAATTATAGTATTCAAGTATATATTCCTTCTAAAATTGAACTAAATTTCTTCTAAGATACTCTAATAAATATTGTAGGAATATCTAGGTTCTTTCATGATAAATGATAATAATTTTGTAATTAACCTTTGATATCCCTAAGAATCAATTAAGGAAGGATTCGATTATAAATCCTTAAGGTCGAGAGTAGTCTAAGAGGATGATAACTCTTTATTCTTGAGAGCATTTTTACATATGGGATATTTCTATTTCCATGATATATTTCTCTATAAGTTGTTTGAAACAATAAAAATTAAACAAAATCCCAACTAAGAAATAATATAACTGGGTTTATATTGTAATACTTTTGGAAAATAATAATTTCACTTGCTCCACTATTATTTTATGTAATCCCTTCAGATACATGTGTATATAATAATTTTAAAAGTATTAATATTCTTTATTAACATATAAAACATAATATAATAAAATGAAAAGTTATTTATTTATATAACATTCATTGCATATAATATTTCTCATCACATAATTTATATATGTTATCCAATCCTCAACAATGGATTTTGAGAAATTTAGTGACGACCATTTAATTAAATATTTAATATCACTACATTATTCCCCCTTAGTTATATGAATATTAAATTAATCAAATTAAAAATAAAAATTTATTAAATATTAATCGCACATTATATTCTACCAAATAAAAAATGATTGCGTAATAAATCATGTACTTTTAAAACCATTTATTTTTATAATGGAGTTAAATTGTTAATATAATTGTAATTGCTTACTCAAAAAATTGGTATTATAGTAGTTAATGAATATATAATAATAGAATATTAACCTCACTAATGAGAAGATAAAAAAACTAGGTATCCTCTTTGTAAAAAATATGATATATTTATATCATCTAATAACCAAATTAATGTATTGGAAAATATGTATTTAGTGTTGGTATTTATATGAAAAAGAATTCATTATTTATAGTTTCATGGTTTATATAATCATTTATGAGAAAAAATAACATCATAAAATAAACACATCAATTTATATTATATTTTATTATGATTATAATATAATTTTATGTGACCTTAATTAATTCTTCCAATTGGATTAAATTCATTTATAATTTAAAACTAATGATTTTCTGATAAGAAATTGAATTTTATTTAATATTTAATTTAACACATTTAGAAAAATACATTCATAGAATGGATTTAATATTTTAATTTTCCACATTTAAAATTGTCCAAGGTGATTTGTGTTGGGATATTTTTTAAAATACATAAAATTTTGTTCAATAATAAAATATGATAATTTATGGTTTGTATACATTGTAATTTTAATACTATATTTATTTAGTAATTAATGATTTAATTTTTATAATATCTAACTCCCATTCATTAATTCTTTACATTTAATGATAATTATAAATCCTTTCAATGAATTAATCAAAAATAATAAACTAATGAATATAATTTTTAAAAAACACCACTATCATCAACTATAAATAGCCCTTACCCACCTCTTTTACACACTCTTATAAGTACACATAGGATCTTTAATATCTACCCAATTTCCCTCCCAATCCTCTACCCATCTTCCAAGACCGATTTTCCACCCCAAAATTATAAAAAAACAAATTCCTTAATGTGGGTCCTTAGGAGAATAATTTAAAGATGATAAATCCACTAATATTTTATTATAATTTTTTCTCAATTTCTTTTCTATTGTTATTATTATCTCCTTAAATAAAATCATCCAAGTGACATTATAAATCTAGTATGTTATAAGTAATAGAAATTTTTTAACTTATGTTCCATTATAAAACATATCATCTTTTCCTCTTATTCTAGAAAATGTATGCATGTTGTGTGATATGTCAATTCACTGCCTTTATGGATGTCAAATTTTTATTTTTCATATAAACCATAATTTCTAGTCGTAAACAAGTTATCATGGATAAAAACAATTTTCATATGTATATAGAAAAGTATCTAATATTATAGAAAAAAAATTTATACATTGAAAGAATTTAAATGAAACTAGTTTGTGATGGTAGAAAAACCTACCAAAATAAACAAAATTTTAATCATTAATGTTTTTCTCTAATGAATCATCGTAATATCAGATAAAAGAAGGATATATGGAATAATTTATACCTTGGAAAAAAATTTAATGCAATTTAATTCGTCATCTGTACTTTTCCATACATTTTACATGAAATCTATAATGATGAATCCATGGAAAACATGAAATAAATACATAAAAAAACATTTAAAATAAAAAAATATTATTAATTAATTAGTGGAAATATATTATAAAAATATCATATAGGGTAATATAATTATGAATAATTTTCATTAATAAATTTATTGAACTCTTTATATCATTATAAATATTATTTGAACTCGTTTTATGGAAGTCAAACCTTGGGTTGTTGATTTTTCATTAAAATCAACTTTAAAATATCAATTATTTCAAAATTCTTAAGGAAATTTCTTAGGATTAAAGTATTTATATTTTATGATAATCTTATGTTTATTGGAATGTGTTCTGATAATTGGTGGTTCCTTGATTTCCCTCCAATTTATTAGGTATGTTTACGTACTAATTTATCTATAATGGTTATTCCAAGTATAACTACAATAGTTACAACATTTGGTTCCGACAAGGGGTACATTGAATGGTAGTCATGTGGGTTAGAAATCATAATATACACATGGTGAATATAATTCCATGTAGGTTTGTTATTAACATGGTTTCCCATTATTCTAAAATATTTTTTCTCAATTTTTTATGTATAATAATAACATAGTGTTTTTAGAATATAAGTATTTGTTACTTTTAAGGGTGACATATTTAACCTATGAGTGTTCGTATCTATTCATGGACTGATAGTTTTTGTTCTTATTTTTCTATCCCTTATAAGTCTTTTTTATATAATCAAATGTTTTAATATGTTTTTCAAGAGGTATAAGGACGAGTACGATGAAAACATATGCCATGGGGATGTTGTGAGGATTTTTACCGAAATAAATCCATAGTTTAATAAAGAAAATTGTATTATAGAAGAAATGGACACTATTTTAGTATAACCCACTAAGAATTTTGTTGGGATCTTATGTTTGAATTATCAAATGGTAATCTAAAACTCTAAACTGAAATGATGTTTGGGAATGTATTAAGTGTATTCTAGTTGAAATTACTAGCTTATCAAATGATTAATGTCCTGTCTTATAGTTGGTATCAGGTAACAATATAGAAAGAATTAGTGGTTTTGGTGATGTTAATATAATACCAGGAATTATTATTTTTTGATTTATATGTAATTTTAAAGGATATAATTTTTTATGATTAATACCAGAAAGGCCCAGATCAGACAAAGTCTGATCTCCCAAATTATTATTAGAAAAAAGTAAAGTGCAAAGAAAATAAAATGTAGAGTCACTAAATCACATCAAATCCATCCCCATCCCCATATCCATATGCAGTTACCTCATAATCTTCTTTTGTGGTCGATTCCCATTCAGAAGACTCGTATCTATTGAAATGTTCAAGGTATTGATTCTTCTTGATGAGTTGTTCTCTGGTTAACTAATCTTTAAAAGTACGATTCCCTCCAATATCTTTTGTCACATAATATTTCTTCCCACCAATTTTCTTCATCAATTATATTTTTGTTCAGTATGGGTTTCCATAGAAGAAATAGGGAAACTGATTTTGGAAGCCACATAGAAGATGATATGTTTCTGAATATGCAGCCTATAATGGGGGGAATTAGAATAGAGCTGTTTTTGATATAAATAGATCAATTGATGAAGATCATAAATGGTGGTGTCATAATTGTTAGAGAACATCCAGATTGACCAAAAATGAACAGGATAATAGTGGAATATTTTATAAGCCAACACCCTCAAACATTCTGTGGATATTCTGACCCAGTGGTTTTAAATGGGTGGATTAATTCCATTAAAAGAATATTTGATGTCATGGAATGTGATAATAATTAAATTTTAGTCATCCAATTTATTATTTTGAAGGTCATATCTACCAATTGTGGTAAATGGTGAAGAATATAAATGAACGTTATGTGATTGATTCTATGGATTAAGATGAATTTAAGAATCTACTTCTTGAAAAATATTTTCCTTCTGTAGTTCTACATAGGATTGAAATGAAATTATTTTAATTGAAACAAAATGAAGAAGGCTCAATTATTAGGTATAAATAAAACATCACTCGATTGGAAAAGTGTTTTCAAAATACTATTCCGGATCTGGATAGAAAAATAATTCATTTTTACTGAAGATTTGATACAACATACTAAAGGGAATTGGAAACCCTTGAATTAAAAAATTATTAGAAACCTATTTGAAATTTTGAGAGGGTATAAATAACGCTTTGATGATCATGTGTACATTGAAAAAAAACAAGATGAGATGATCCAAATTGCATGTAACGGGTAAATATCATTAATATATATATATAAATTTAAGAATGACCAAATTTTTTTGAATGTCTGCTAAGAAACACTTTGAGGAATTACTTAACAAATTTGAGAAGTGTTTCCATTGTTTCATGTTTGGAAATATGTCCATATATTGTAATGAAAATGATCATATGTTTAATATTGATAAGATAACTGTACTGTGTTTTAAATTTGGTGAGATAAAAAATTATGAACATACCAACCCAATGATAGATTTGAATAATCGGATGCATCTGAAAATTAAGAATAAGCTTTAGTAGAATCCTTTGTGATAACACTAGTAGATATTAGGAAATCCAATGATGTGTTATTGGGTACATATATTGTTTATATATATGTTTTTAATGTGTTGTTTGACAAGGGTTTTACAAATTCATTTATTTTTAATAAATTACCTCATAAATTGGATATTTAACATCATGAAATGAAATTTGGACATATTATAAAAAAACCACAAGAAATATTATGGTAAAAGATTTTATAATAATTTCGCTGTTGTTTTTTGTGGAATGAGGTTACTTTAAAGTGTTACTAATTTTTATGTAGTAGAGTTTGATTTTATTATGAGAATAGAATGGATTAATTTTTATCATGAAAATATTGATTGTATACCTAAAGATTTTTTTTAAAATGTAGTTATGGTTTGGCTTAGTCATAATCCCCCCATAAACCAACATGAAAAATCGAGGTTCAAAACCCATTGGGTGTTGGTTAATTTAGCAGTACTGTAGAAGTTGGGCACTGTAGAAAAAACAGGTACTATAGTAGTGACATGATATTTTAGCGGTGAAAGAACAATGTTGTAGTAGAGGGTACTTTGCGGTTCTATAGACGGCGTGTAATATAGTAGTATTATTCATATAATGGTCCTTGGGACAGAAACTTGGGAAAACGGGCCATGTAATAGCCTACATGACCACTAGGCCTCTTGGCTTTGTAATGGGTCTCACACTACCCAGTTAAAAGAGGTATATTCTTTTCTTATATAATAAAATAAGTCTTCATCCCCAAGCATTATGTTGTATTTTATAATGCGTTTCTGTTTGAATAAATTAATGAACCCATAAAATAGATATCATATTAATAATATGGGATACCATTAAATAATGTAAATGAATGTTATCTTATACATATTGTATAAAACATAGTACCTTCATTTATTTATGATTTCATAGTGGTAAATGAATAAATATATGTTTTTCCTAAAAAGTTTCCCAATGTTATACGTAATTGGTAATTTGAAATTACTAATAACTTAGTTCCTGATTCTAGTCCAATTTCAAATCCCCTTTATTGAATGAATCGAGTAGAAATTTTAGAGTTGAAAAATTAGTTTCATAAGTTCTTTGATAGGGGTTTCATTCATCATATCACTTCACCATGTGATGATCATATTTTTATTTTTTTAAAGTGAATGAGGATTCCATGAGACATTACATTGATTATAGTGCATTGAATAACAGTAATGGAAATAATATGTACCCATTGCCTTATATCGATGATCTGAATGATCATCTCAACAAAGCTAAAAAATTTTGTATGATTGGATTGAGATCTCTGTACAATATTTTGAAGGTGAAGGGTGATATCATCACAAAATTGTTTTTTTAAACTAGATTTGGGCATTATGAATTTTTAGGTCCGTTGGTTTGAAAATAGGTTATGAATTTTTTTTATATTTCGAATTGAATGATTAAAAAATATTTTTATTTTTTTTATTATTGGCGATACATTGGTTTGTTCAAAAAGTTTTAAGGATCGTGAAAAATTTCCAAGGAATGTTTAAAAAACCATTAATATAAGAAAATAATATGTGAAACATAGAAAATTTTAATTTTAATTTGAACATATTTCCATTTTCATGAACATTGTTATTTATAATTGAATAACGGTTAAAACCTCCTAAGATTAATTTTTTTACGAATGAATATGACCTAAAAATGTCACTAATATAGATTATATCCATGTATTAGCATTCTATTATCGAAATTTCATTAAATTATATTAACTATTATGTATTTCACTGACTAAGTAAACAAAAAATTGGTAATATTTATTTGGATTGAATAATGTGATGATTTTTTTCAAGAAATGAAATGAATAATGGTGAATTATTTAGTTTTAGATCTTCCTTACATAAATGGAATGTTTTTCATAAAAAACGATGCTTCATTGAAGGGACTTGGATTCATTCTAATGAATATTCATTTGTTTATTGATTATGCTTCATGAAAATTAAAAACAATTGACATAAATTTTCCAATACATTATTTGGAATTAGAAGCTATAGTTTTTAGTTTAGAAATTTCGCTACATCATTTTTATGGTTACAAATACAAAATATATACTAACAATAAATGTTTGATGTATATATTAACTCATAAAGAATTGATCATGAAGTAGGTATAATGGATTGAACTGATAAAATATTTTTATTTATTCATCAATTATATAAAAAATATAAAAAGGTAGAGGATGAAATGAGTAGAAAAAAATCATGCATCATTGAACATGATACTTTTGGAACAGAGCCCTTGACTGTTGATTTAATGAATTTTTTCCTGTATCTTGTGGGTACCAAAAATTCCACAATTTATTCAATTTTTAGTGCAATCCTATCTTGTAAACAATATTAATAAAGCATAGAATGTAGTTAGTGAGTTTCCGAATAAGGAATAATTGGCATAAAATTGCATGTTTCTAGAATAAGATATCAAAAATCATTGTGTATTTAAATTTTGGATGATATTGTGGGAGCCTTGTGATTCATTATTGTAGAAGGGGATATTAAGTGGATCTCATTGTTATCCATTTATAGTAAATCCATGCATCAATAAGATAGAAAAAGACATTTTGAGTATTACATGTGGGATGAAAAGAATAGAGATATTTCTGATTTTACATGAAATGGATGACATATCAACAAGATAATATGGAGTGATAACAAATAAAGGTAATTCATCTTCCATGTCCAATACTGGAGTAAAAATGGTAAAATATGTCCATGGATTTTGTGGTGGAACTACAAAATAATTCTCCATGAATTATTAAGAGTTTTAATATTGATTAATGACTAACAAAATCTTATTATTTTCCTAATATTTGATATATTAGGAATTTGGTTCAACATTATCGACTATACATCAAATAGATAGTTGGGATAAATTGAGTTTATCATTCCCTTGCATCTGAATGAGATCCCAGGATCACATCAATTTTTTGGAATGCCACTCAAATTTCATTAGGAACACTATAAAAATTATGAATATCCTTTAATCCGCAATCTGATTGTTATACCAAGAAACATTTCAGGCCTTGGAAGATATGATAGGTTCTTTTTAAATTGATTACCAAAGATGGAAAGATTAATATCATTATTTAGTTGAGTATTTATATAACATCAATTTTCGTTATAGCATATAGATGTTAACCCTTTTAGGAATGAAATGGAGAATTGGGGTCAAACAAATGATTTTAGGAATGAAGTATTAGATGGTAGGTTGATGGAACCCAAATTAGTAGAGAATATATTTTACAGGGGAAATAAGATCCTGAAACATATGAGGATAGCTCAAAGTGGACAAAATTTTTATGCATATTTTCAGAGGAAGGATCATTCATTAAATATAGGATATCATTTTTTTTATTCATGGATTTTCCATGGAAGAGTGTGATGAAGTTGGGTAATATTGGGAAGTTGAGTCAATAGTTAATTGGACCTGATGAAATCATTAAGACATTTGGGTCAGTTTTCCACCAAGTAGATTTTCCTCTCATTTTATCTCAGGAACACAATGGTTTTCATATTACAATGTTATGAATATATTTTCTAGACTCATCTCATTTTTCCCAGAAGTAGTTTAGATGGAATTTAACCTTTTTAATGAATACAATCCTATTAAAATTCATCACATTATATAGATATTATTGTGGTATAAGTTAAATCATTAGATTAAGGAATTGTCGAGAAGCAACATGGTTGAATAAGAAACATAGGAATATGAAAATTATATAAGAGAAAGGTATCCTCACATTATTAAAAAATAAATATAAAATGTGAGGATACAATTTCAAGAGGGAGGGGGTGTAACAACCCAGGAACCTATAATTTAATTTATATTCATTTGGGAATTTTATAGTAAAATTAATTATAAATGTTTACTCCAATAAATGGTATATATAGAAATTAAGTAATGTATACTAATGGAAACGTAAACTGACCTATGAGGGTATAAATAAAAATTATGTATCATATAAATATAAATATTATATATTTATAACACATAAAACGTAAAAAAAAGTTTTTCAAACTGATACATTAAGTGATGGTATTTGTTAAACATAAATATTTTATGAGATCTTAGTTAATTTTTCTATGTGTTATAATTTCAATTGTAATTGTTCAATTTGTATTTTTTGAATAAATAATAATTTTAATTAAATTTTATAATTATCATATTAGGAAAATTATTTTTATAACATGGAGTTTATTTTATTAATTTTAAAAGTCAGAAAATGGTATGAGTAAATTTTTAGTATCATTCAAAATTAATTGAATTTTTACTAAATAGTAAAATACAATATTTTACAGTTTATATAAATTATAAGTGAAATAAACATTTCATTATTAATATATTATTTTAGCACCATAATCTCAAACTCCCCTTAATTATAAACAATATTTATTGATATTTATATATATATTCACATTCATGATACAAAATAACAAACTAATGAATAAAATATTTAAAAAGCACATCTCTTCTCCACTATAAATACCACCCTCACCACCTCTTCACCACAAACCTCCAAACCAATGTAGATTTCTTAATTTCTACCCATTTACTAGCCTAAGAATGTTAACCATTTCTATGACCTACTAGTATAACAAAATACAATAACTATGTTCCTTATTACGTTTCTCAAGGATAACAAGTTCAAGAGGTAAAATCCTCTTTCGTTTTGTTTTAAATTTAATTTAAATTTAATTTCTCTTTTAATTATTTCCTCACTTACCCTCATACAGGTGACACAATTACTCAAGTGAATTAAATTTAATGGAATATTATAATATCAATGTAATATATATCATAAAATTTCTCCTCCTCTACACTTATTCTTGAAAATTAATGCATCATCTATGACATGTCAATTTAATTCCTTTAGGGACATCATATTTTCATTTTCTATTACCACCTTAAAGGCTAGTCATAGAATAATTATTATGGTAAGAACATATATTAATATGAATTTTATATCTTTTAAATGTTCTGGAACAATATTGTTTTCATAAAATGAAATAAAAATAAAACTAATATGTGATGATTAGAAAACCTTGCCAAGATATACTAAATTTATGTCATTAATGTTTAATATATTGAATCATAGTTACAGCTAAATTGTTTTTTTATGTTTTATAATTTATAATTATATATATATATATATTAATTCTATTTCATTCAAATTAGGTAAATTTTCTTCCATTTTACGAGAAAATCCATAATGAACCAACCATTGAATCTATGCAATAAATGCGCAAGAAGAAAAAAATTATTATAAATTTATGGGAGCATATATGTTATCAAAAGAACATATAAGGTATTATAAATATGAATATAGTTATTTGATATATTTATAACACCCATTTAACTATTACACAATAGGATATAATATGATTCATGAAATTCATGCTGAGGTGTAGGAGTATTCTTAAAAAATCCACTTTTAAATATATATTTTTACAAAATTCAACAATAATTTTTTATAATGAATGTATAAATGATTTATGATCATGTTTTAGTTTGTGGAAATTTTATTATTATTACCAATGGGTCTGTAATATCCCTCCAATGCATCGGGTATGTTGGATGTTAACTCTCATGGTTATTCAAGTATTACTGTGATCGATACATCATAAGGTAGTCATGAGTGTTATATATTAAGGTTTATATTGGGGTTACAAATTATAATGTACCCACGAGGCTTATAATCCAATAAATGTATAGGTAAGAAATTATTACCCATGTTAATAAAATAGTTATAATGTTTTCTAGATTTTATAGAAACCTGTGGTTTTTAAAAAGTATGTATATTATATTTTTAAGGGAAAGATGTCTATCCTTCTTGTGTTTGTAATTACCAATAGAGTAATGGGTTTCATTCCATATTTTTAAAATCCCATAATCAACTTATTATCTTCATCCCATGTTTTAAATTTATTTATTATGGTATAACAATTGGTAAGAGAAAATAACATTACATGTTGAATGCTTTGAATTGTTCTTATAAAAAGAATTAACTTTTTATAAAATATTTTTTATTATTAATGAAATAGAAAATGATTTACTAAAATCAACTTTATATGTTTTTGTTTTTTTATTTATTAATTATGAACTACAACTCTGCAATACTAAATCCAAATGATGATACATAATATAATTACTATATTTTAGTTGACATTACTAGATTATGAAATGTTTAAGGTCATGTCCATAAAGATGGAATATATGTGTTCAATAAGAAATGAATAATTATTAATCCAAATCTATAAATGATATAAATTAAACTATGAAAATATGAAATGTTATTATTATTTATGTGATGTTCTCCACACACAAATTGTGTGACCCTCTAGGTCTCTTAAAAAACAATAGGTAATGAAAACCAATGTCCATGGAAATCAAAAAGAAACACACTATAGAACAAATTGAGAAACATGATAATGAATCAAAGTCATACAACCACAAATGGATAATTACTATTAATATAATCCACATATCATGATGAATTTAATCAATAAATATGTAAGCTATCGACATCAAAATATATTCTTTATGTATCTATCATTGACATTACAAAAGTTGAACTAGACTATAGAACATAATGAAATTGTATTTTTTTATGTCATATAATTTCCCACAAATGGATAAAGATATGATATTCTAATACATATGTAAAAATATCATATTAGTCATTAATTAAATATAAAACATGATAAATTTAATGTATCCAACTTCACCAATAGAATATTTCATCAGATTTAGCATATATACATCCATGTATGTAAATAATAATATCCATTAGGAAATATCATAACATTTAAGGAAAAAATAAACATGTACCCTAATAGGAGCATATTATAACACATATAACTATGCATTTCTTACTGATGGGTCTTGTTTGTATGACAACATACACATGAAATGTCCAAGGGAAACACAATGAAGAGGTGACTCAATGGCCTATGATTTTCTACCCCTGAGAGATTATGTCAAACATGTGATATCTTCAAATGCATATTTCTATTTAAATTTGGTATAGCTATAAACATTTGGGTTTCCGTTCTATTTTTGTTGAAAAATATAATATTATTTTTTAAACATCAGGGTGTGCATGATTGGTGCACCATATGCTAAACTATAGATCTTTTCCATTGGTAATTGTGCTGCATAGTTTTATTTTGGACAATATATTATCTCACAGTAAAATCATGGTTTGTAATCCATGTGGGATAATCATGTGACTTGTCATTCTTAGAAAGTTACGGGAGCATCCTTTCCATATTGTTTGGAAAATCGTGAGTGAAAACCATGTGGACTAACCAGGTCGTTAATTATAGGTTATTTAACTTTTCTATCTACAAAATTGTTAACCATTAAACCCAATTTATTCCCCTCAGATGTGATTTCCATCCCTAGGCATGCCTCTATCTTCATCCACTCTCCCTTGGTGTTATTTGTTTGTTTTAATTTGGCTTGTATTTTTCAATAAAGCATAATGTAAGTCTAACACCTATTGGGTTTTCCACCATTTCTATGGTTTTACATACAGATTCTTTGGAGTTCACTTATCCACTTGGAAGGGTGTATAATTATGGTTAGATATTAATTTTTTTCCTTAATCATGATGTTTTTGATTCAATCGTGCCTCTCCTGGGTACGATTGAGGTGTGATTGATGTTTTTCGGAATTCTATGGAGTCTTATTCACTAAATTTATGTGGTTCCATGAATGAAAATTATTTTTGGATTTTGATATTATTTATTGAGTGAAAAAAAATGTTAAATTTCTTACTATTGTGGTGAAAACATTGGTTTTGAAAGGATTAATAAATATATAGATAAAAAATGATATTTATAATCGAAATTGGTTGTACTTCATGTGTAAACCCTTTTTCTACACTTGTATGGTGTTTTTAAAATTATAAATGATTTATAATAAATTGTAAAAGTGGTTTGATACATGTTTGGAAATGTTATTGTTTTGTGTTTGGATTTATAATTGGGTTTTGAAGTGAATGTAGTTTTTTATCAAGCATGTTTATATTTTTTTGTTTATGTATAACTGAATGTGGTGTTATAAGTGACATGTGGAATGAAAATTGAGCATAATGGTTAAACCTGCAATGCCAGGATGGTGGACTTGGACTATTATTCCAGTTGACACAATAGTGGATTATCCTGGACTCATATAATTGGATTTACGATGCATCAAAAATCTCAATTATTATGATATTTGAAACCACAATATTTTTTGTAATCTATTATACTCTAGTGGATCAAGAATGAGGATTTTATATATGGTATATTGTATTCCATGTTTTACTAAGATATGATATAGCTTGGTTTCCACTAGATCATGTTTTGTATGTATTTTATGTTCCATAGTGCTAAATTCAGCTCTTTTTTTAGAGAAGTGGTGACAAGAAATTGGCACACAGTTCATGCCCCCATGAAATATGATAATAAAGATAAATTAAAAGTGTGAGGAGTAATTACTTTACACCAACATGGGATTAAAAATGGGTACATATTATGACTCTAGGATAAGCAGACCAAAATCTTGTGGTGTACAAAACTACACCCTATTAAAAGTGAAAAAAATCTTTGGAATGAGAAGTAGTTGGGAAAGCATACCCAACATCTGAGGAATGATAATAGTAGTGAAATAATTCTAGATGTTTAAATTTTATACTCAATGATTTCATATGGTATACCATGTTTGTCATTTGAAAATAAGTAATATTTTATTTGAAAATGTTTTATTTTAAAAAACATTTTATTTGAAAAAATCATTTCAATTTAAAGTGATTCCCTAAAAATTAATCTATTTTTTTGAAATAATGAATCTTAATTTATCTTATAATGTTTATATAGTGTAATATATTTATTGGGTGTTATAATATTGGGTTTTTTCTCACACCCAAAATACCCCTTTTTGTGTTAGTTCACATGGATATGTTTGACATAGGTAAATGAATGTGGTTTTGAGATGGTGGTCCCGGATTCTAGTGTTCCTCCCTTCAAGGTGTTATTGTGCTGAATTTAGGAATATAATCCTCTTATTGGATTATTTATTTTGGTATAGCACTTGTTCTTCTTTTTTTTGTAGCACATTTTGGTTTTTATTCAATGTTTCAATCATGAATATGGAAACTGTTATGGCACGATTGGTTATGATTATTTGGTTTTTGATTATTTATTATTGTTGGTTATATAAGATAATGTTATCCGTAAATTAAATATGTAAGTATATTTTTAATACCACAATACTTTTTTTAATCCCATAGGGATCGATAATTCCCTTCGATCCATGCCATGAACCAGGTTGGTTATCGAGATTAATGGTGCTCCAGCCTTGTTTACGAAAATATTGAATCAGATAATGTCACAGTCTTTTTTTAGTACATTTATTTTTGGATAAATATTAATAGATCGGTTCTACAACTATCAAAACATTATGTTTTAGTTGTGAGTTGGGTTCATTTCTACCACACCTCATGACTGGACTCTAGTCACCATGGCATATTGATAATTTTGTTATATTTCTCATCTATGTGACAAGTAAAACTTGTAGATTTCATATGGAAACTAGACATGGGTAGAATATTTTTCTCATTAGTAATGTTATTGTTTTGGATTTGGTTATGTATAATGTATTTAATGATTATTTTTTCACTATTTTTTAACACATTCAGATTTTTTTTAATAAAGGTTTTTTTTTTGATAATTTCTTCTTTTAGAAACATGAATCGTCAAAGACTTTCTGTGTAGTCATGGGAAGGGGCCTGGGAGAGATATCCCTCACCAATTGATCAGAAACTAGTTGAAACCATTCTTTGGGTTATTATTGTTTTGAGAAATGGAGATGGTCCTGATCCTTCTTAGGATAAAGAAGCTAAACTCAGTGCTATAGTGGAAAAAGCTCAATAGTTTCTTAAGAACAACCCTTTGTATTTCAGAGGTAACAAGGAACCACATTACGCAAGAGAGTGTCTTGAGATGATAGAACATATGTTTTATTTCAATGACATTCAAAAGGATTTAATTTTGACATCAACTCATTTTTTTATATGGTTCTATACAGAGGAGGTGGGAAACTATGGATCAAACTCGAAAGAATTAGAAGATGAACTGGAAGGAATTCCAGGATGATTTCAACATTTAGTTTCTCTATATTTTTTTTGCCTATTCCATATACCGGGAGTTTTTGGATCATGTTCAGGGGGACTTGTCACTGATAGAGTATGCCAATGACATTACTAAGCTAGTTCGGTATGAACTAGAAATCATTTCTAATGATTATATAAAAGATTTGTTGTTTAATAAGAGAATCTGTCTTGATATTTATTCTCTAATATTCCAATCAGAGATGAATACCTATGTTGAGGTGGTTGACGATACTTTTATAGTGGAGATTAAACACAATGTATGGTCTTGATCCATTGGGGTTTTATTAGTAGTGGGCAATGGAATGTCATTATAGATTATGAGGAAGCAGGATGACTAGTAATGTAAAGGTAGTGGTAGTTCTAGGAAACCTTCTCAGAATTCTTCATTTGTGGCAGATGATGCTTATTATGTTTTGTTCCATCACTATGGGAAGGTTGGGCACAAATGACCCATGTGCTCATCTCCTTCCAGGCCCTCTCATCATTTTGGAACTATGGGGAACTTGCGGTTGTTTTTCCACGAAACACATACTTATCAGAGTGGTTGGAGATATTTAACATTTATAGGGATGTCATATATGTCATATCCATCTAGGGAAGTGGGATCATAGTATGGTAGTTGAGGTGGTCGGGTTGGATAATCCTTTTAAAATAGTCATATTAGGGAATAACTGCTTGCTAGTGGTCATTCTATGGCTTAGGATAAGGTGTGGCTACTTCATATGTATGATTAAGAACCATTAGAACAGGATGAAGTGCCATGTAATGTTTGAGTAACCATTTATATTTCATTATCCAGAGGTAGTATTTTTTTTGATATTAGTTCCTCGATATCATTTATCTCTATCTGTCTTATGGATGCTATGGGTTTTCCAACCAATCTCTTGTCATATATGGTGGTGTTGGTGACTCCAATTATTATGAAAAAAGAAGAGGGGTTCTTAGTGTATATATCGTGATGTCACCATGTTAGAGGTCAAGATAGAGTGAGATCAACTAGTCATTGATATGGTACTATTTGATGTAATCCTTTGCATGGATTGGATTATGTTATTTATCATGCATATTAGTCTCTATAAGAGTCGGGTGAGTTTCACAGCACCTGATGGAAGTACTCAGGACAATGATTGTGAATTGGATATGTGGTCTGGTCAAGATATACATCCCCTTCTAGGGATAGGAAGCCCTTTTTTTCAGTTATCATAACTCGCAAAGGAGGATGATGGTGGTTCTTTTGGTGTTGGGTAATCACCTATGGTGAATGATTTCCCAGTGGAATTTCCATAAGAATTATTATTCTTTCCTTCGGAGAGGGATGTGGAGATCAATATGGAAAAGGTGTCAGGAACACATCTGAAATATATTCCCTCATATCATATGGACCTGACTAAGTTGAGGGAAATAAATGTACAATTGGACGATTTGGAATCCAAAGGATTCATTCACCTGAGTGTATTTCTTGGGTCTCCCCATTCTTTTTTGCAAATAATTCCAATGGATGTCTCTAGTTATTTATTTATTTCAATATTTTTTATAAGGGTACCATGAATTAAAAGTATCATTTTCTGGGAATTCATGACATTATTGATCGGTTGAAATGGGAAAGGTGGTTTTACATGATATTCTTGTGTTTGGGATATTATCATGATAGCATGAGAGAGGGGGGTGTCTCAAAATTGGATTTTCAAAGAAAATATGACCATTTTGGGTATTTGGTCTTGAATTATATGTTAATGAATTTCTAGTGGACATCATGGAATTCATGTATATGGGGTTCAAATAGTATCTTGATTCATTCATTATTGTATACATGTATGATATATATTTTATTAATAATTTGAATGAGAGAAATAAAAACATTTTCGGATTGTATTAGGCACTCTTCAGGGCCATAGAATTTATGGAAATTATTTTATTTACACCTTATGGATTAAAATGATTATTTTTCTAGGTCATTTCATTTTAGAATAGTGGGTTTATATGGACCCCGTGATGATCAGTGCAATTATGGCTTGGGAGATACCGAAGAATGTGTTTGAGATCAGAAGTTTTCTAGGCCTGACTAGATATTACATACATATTTTTGGTGACTTCAATTGATTGGTTTCACTCATGACTATGCTCACCCAGAAAGGGGTGATGTTTGAATGGAGTTATTCATGACATGATCTGTCTTGGATTAAAGAGGAGGTTTGAATACAGCTCATGTGATGATATATTGAGAATCGGGAAGGGGATACATGATTTATTTTAATGCCTCAAGTATGAGTCTTAATTTCCTACTTATTTAGTATGATTATCTAGTGGAATATAGAACATGAAAACTTTGACCCCCTTGGAAGAAAGTTCTAACCCATGATGAGGATTTGGTAGCAGTAATCTATTCTTTTAAAACAAGGCACAACTATTTTTTTTTCAAAAAATTTGAGGTTTGATCATATCTTAAAATATTAAAAAATATTGTATCCTGCAAACATATGAATTTAGGTAAACTACACTAGATTGAGTACCATCATGGGTTCAAATTTGATATAGTATATACCGCAGGAAATGTGAATGTTGTGTCATATTATTTGAGAAGAAAAGTGCTAGTGCATGTTTTTAAGGGGTCTAATGATAAGTGGACATTGATGGGGATATTTTCTCAGATTCAATTGGAAACTAAGGAGCTCATTGAAGGATTGTTCTTAGCTAGTGTCTAGTTGAATTCATCTCTTCTTGAGTCACATAAATTGGAGAAGCTAGATGATGAGTTTTTCTAGAGGTTTATGTAGTTCCTTCATGTTGGGGAGAAATCATGTTATTGTTTGTTGTCCCCCGATGCAGTTTATTGTTTCAAGGTGTGTCTTGTGGGGTCATCATCTCTAAAGAAGGTGGTTTTGTAAGGTACGCAACATTCTCAGGGGGATGTCAATCCTGGGGATACAAAAATTGAAGTTCCCGAGCGCTACAGAAGAACATGGTTTGATGTTCCCACTTGGATTTTTGTCATTTTCAATGATCAATCTGGGATCAATACGACGATAAACAACAGAATCCACCGATCGAATCACAGAAATAGACAATGAAGAAGAAAAATCCATGAACCACAAAGGAAATATCATCACTGGTTGATTATAATTAATTGAATTAGTTTTAAGAAGTACCTTTTATGGCGTTCTTTATTCATTGATATTTATGATCACATTCCAATGTGATTACTCATTGCGTCGCGAAAGAAAATAGTAGACTCCCTCTAGCGGGGATCCACATGTGGACCACGTATCTCTGGATGTCGCCAAAGTAATCTCCACATGCTAGCATGGAGAAGGATTTTCTTTGGTTGTCCCCCTTAGAATGCCTTGATCCGATGGAGGTGGATATCACTTTTTCTTGAGAGCATTCTTGGAAGACAAGGTTCTTTAGGTCTTGAGATAATTATCCTAAATTATTGTGCACAAGAATTCATAGAAATAGATTTGGGGTTGTGAGGATATTTATAATTGGGTTTCAGGTTATAGAATTACCAAAACAAATAAATGTGTTACGCGTTCTATTTATTTCATTAACACTTTTCAAAAACCATGTAGAATCATTAATTCTGTGACATCCGCCAACACTGATTGTTATAAATATCATTTAATAAAATGATAATATTTCCACAAAATCCTGACTGGAAAAACTACACGGTGTGTAATCATAAATACATGGAATGTACATGCTTTTCATTGAAAACTACATGGCGTGTACATTCAATGCAGTAGACATGTATTTTTTTCATTTATTCATTTCATTTCCAAAATGAAACTACATGGTGTTTACATTCAATAATACAAAACGTGTACTTGTTTTCAAAATAAAAACTACACGGCGTGTAATCATTAATACACGACGTGTACTTGTTTTCATTTTATTCTTCCTCCAACAATAAAATGATTTAGGCTTCCTTGAATAATTATTACACCACATATGGTAATAATCATTATTCTACTTGAGAGACAAGGATACATTTAGTGTGGGACCCTCTAGCCTTATATCTCGTTGGCATTAGGCAGGCTTGCCTAATGTCCAAGATTACTATCTATCAATGGGTCAAGGAACTCAAGAGAAAGAAGTTGATGTTGCATTGATGTGTCACCTCATAGGAACACTTACTATGTAATTTAATCCCATTGTCTCAATATCTCATCAAGCAGGTTTCATGCCAGTGTCATAAACCTATATGCTTGATCTGTCATTCATTGACTTCTAGAAATGAACTCGTCGTCACCCCATGGCCATGGAATTTAGGAAACAGTTCTATTTCAGTCCAAGGTACTGAGATATTTACTTCCATAAACATGGAAGGGAAAAATCCTTCCTCGAATTATAAATAAAAAACATGTCATTCGTGATGCACCCAACATACCCTACTTCCCGCCAACTGCCTTCATGATAGTTTTCGTCAGCAAATCTATGTGATCGATTCATGACATGAGTTAATTATAATCCTACAGTCTAAGGACCATTACCCATGATCGTAGATTATAATGTCTGATGACTCCAAAACAGGCGGAATTACTACGGGAAGGTCTGTTCTCATAATCTCTTAGCTTGGAGATTACCATGTGAGAACTCCATGGGAGAGAGTCTCATCTTCTTATGAGTACTCGCACATAACGATCTATATACTATGTGTCCTATCATAGTATGTCATCCAACTGTAGAACTTTATTTAAGAATATTTTTATAGCATTTCAAGGTTCTAATCATCGTGGGGATATTCCATGACCTAATCAATCCAACAAATATTCTAAGACATTATTATAACATAGTCATGAAGAGAGATGAACAATATATAATAACTGTAGATTCATGTAATAAGACTTCTAAATAGTTGGTTCTCAGGACACTTTCCCTTACAAACCCCCACATGGACTAGAGCCAATTGCCTATGACTTTTAGTCCACTAGAGCTAACATGATGATCATGTTTCAACTAAGTCATGGCTTCAGTCAAGGGGTCTACCACATTGTCTTCTATGGAAATACTCCTCACCGCAACTTCACCTATCTGAGAAAAATCCCTCAAGAGATTTGACTTCTGAAGTATGTGCGTTGTCATCTAATGTGAACTCGGCTCTTTTTCTAGTGCCACCGCTGCATTATTATCACAATAGATTGTGATAGGATCTTTACTGCTTGGTATACATCCATCTCTTGGATGAAGCTTCACACCCATACTACTTCTATAACAGCCTCAGAAGCTGCGATATACTTGGACTCTGTTATAGAATCTACGACCACACCTCGATTTGAGCTCTTCTAGCTCACTTCACCTCCATTCAAACTTATGATGTATCTAGTATGTGACTTCATGTCCTCCTGATCAGTCTTGAAACTAGAATCAACATGTAATCTTATGACTAGTTCCTCATCTCCTTCATAAACCAGGAACATATCCTTAATATGCCTTAGATACTTATGGATAGTCTTGATTTCCATCCAATGGTGGTCTGGATCATCTTCATATCTGCCTACTTCACCTAACACGTATGAAAAGTCTAGCCTTGCACACATCATAGAATACATGACTGACCGAATCACGGATGCATAAGGAATCCTTTCCATTTTTATTCATTCCTCATGATTCCGAGGACACATTTTCTTAGAACGATGAATGCCGTGTGTCAATGGCAACAATCCCTACACGGATTGTTACATACCGAATCTCTTCAGTATCTTGTCAATGTATGTACTTTGAATCAGGCCCAGCATTCTCATGGATCTATCATGATGGATCTTGATCCCAGAAATATATGCTGTCTCACCCAAGTCTTTCATAGAGAAGCATTTATCCAACCATGCCTTAACTAACTAAAAGATAGGTACTTTGTTTCCAATTTGTAATATGTCATCAAAATATACTATCAGGAGAAAAAATTCAATTCCAATAAAAATTTTGTATAGAAAAGGCTCACAGTCATTATTATCAAATCCAAATTCCATTATGGCTTCACTAAAATGAATGTTCCATGACCATGATGCTTGCTTTAATCCATAAATGGATTTCAGCAACATGAAAACCTTGTTGGCATCCTTTGGAGTAACAAACCCTTCAGGTAGTGTCATATAGACTTCTTCTTGGAGGTTCCCATTATGGAAAGTTGTTTCGACATCCATTTTTCAAATTTGATAGTCATGGAAAGTAGAAATGGCCAATATGATTCTGATGGATTTCAGCATCACAACTGGTGAAATGGTTTCATCATAGTCAATACCTTGATTCTATTTAAAACCATTTATGACCAGTTGTTCTTTATAGGTACTGATGTGCCCCTCAATGTCAAGTTTTTTCATGAATACCCATTTATTACCCATAGGCATTACCACAACTAGAGGATATACCTAAATTCTGACTTGGTTTTAGTACATGGAATCCATTTAAGAATTCATTTCTTCTTGCCAATTGGCAGCATCAGTGCCTCAAATACTTCCTTGTAGGTAAGAGGATCATCATTGTCAAAAAATAATGAGTCACCGTACTCAGTGACAAGAAAAACATATTGATCTGGTTCTCTCACCTCTCGCATGCTCCTACAGATTTTTTGTGTCTCTGGAACAAAATTTTCTTCCATGGGGCATTGTGGAATCTGTTCTTGTACCAACTAATTTATATCATGAGCCTCGAATCCATCAAAGTCTATCTCGTACCCACTATCTCCTTTGGAGATGTTCTCCCTCTCAAGGAATATGGCGTGTATTTCCATGGTTACCTTTTTATCTAAGGATTTGTATAGGTAATATCCCCTTTTTTCCATGGGGTATCCTATAAAGATACACATTATGCCTCAGGGTTCAAGCTAGTTACCTGAAAAGGCCTTAACATATGATTTTCTACCCCACAAATGTAAATTTAATAACATGGCTTTGCATACACTCCATAATTTGTATGGAATACAATTTATCAATTTAGTTGGTACTTTGTTTAGAATGTGTGCTGCTGTTTGAAATGCATTACCCCAAATGGATATTGGAGGAATTGCATGACTCATCATTTGTATCACCATGTCCAACTTGGAGAGGTTCTTCCTTTCACTTATGTCATTCCACTGAGGTGTGTAAGGAGGAGTTAGTTGAGATAGAATCCCAAACACTCATAATAAATCAATGAATTCGTGATTAAGATATTCTCCTCCTCTGTCTGAGCGGAGTTTCTTAATCTTCTTACCACGCAGGTTCTCAACTTCATTCTTCTATTATTTAAACTGATCAAAATACTCTGACTAATACCTCATTAAGTAAATATATCAATATTTACTAAAATCATCACTTAATGTTATGATGTAAAAGAACTCACCCATTGCTTCAACTAGAAATGGTCCACACACATCTGTGTGAACTAATTCTAGAATCTATTTAGCCCTTTCACCTTTCCCACTAAATGGGGATTTGGTCATTTTTCCTTGCATACATGCATGACATACACAAAATGGTTTTAGTTCGAAATAATCTAAATTCTCATCTTGATGTAATTTGTTCAAACATTTCTCATTGACATAACCTAGCTGGTGATGCTAATGTTTGGTGTGGTATGAGTCATGTGAATTAACTTTTTCATCGATTTCCATGACATTTTTTGTGTATTATAACACATAAAGGTCGTTATATAAATGTGCCCTACCAAAACAAATGCTATATTTATAAAAGTAACAACATTAGTTTCCAAACATGATGATGAATACAAAAGTGTCTAATATAGATACTAAGATAATGTTTTTGGTTTCAGAGGGTACATAAAAACATCCTTTTAATAATATTACCATCTCAGTAGGAAATGTGAGGCTGTAGTCTACGACAGCAATAATAGTGAGTCTGGATCCATTGGCTGCTCGCAGATCCACCTCACCTGGTCAATATTTCTGAATCGACATTGTTCCTGTATTTGGATACAGATGAGAGGACCACATGCAGTATCCAATACCAAATTAGTATAACTAGATAGATTTCATTTGATAAAAAACTCCTCAGATGTTTCCCCTTGCTTCCTTGGCTGGGTGTAGTTTTTATTCTAGTGGCCTTTGATGCCACATGCAAAACAAACAGCCTCATGTTCTGTTACCTCCCCATTGATCTTCCTTTTCATGGAAGGCCTTGCTGTATCCTTGGGCTTAAATCTCTTCTCCTTCCCTTTCCTTTTTTTCACCATAAGGACAAATGGTTTTTCACATTTCATATCATTGTCAACATGGAGAATAAGGATAAAATGACCAGATAGAGACTTTTCAATGTCATTCATGTTTAAATTTACAACAATGTTAGAGATGCTTTGGGGGAGTGTTGCAAGAATGAAATCGGTACCCAGTTATTTGGGTAGTTTAAACCCCAGAACATCTAATCACTCTATATATCCAATGAGCTTGACTACATGAGGCCCAAATAGGGCACCCTCTCCAAGCATGCTCTAAAATAGATCCTTTGAGATCTCAAACCTTTTCTGTCTGGCTCTCTCCTGGTATAGACCACAGAGGTGCTCGAGCATGCTATAGGCATCCATGTATTCATGAGACTTCATGATCTCACTAGATATTGATGATAGCATCAAACATTGAACGTTGTGTGAGTCGTTCAAATGTTGATCATAGATCAGAAAATCATGATCACTCGCCCATTGGGTAGGAGAATCCGGAAGTGAGGACTTCATCACAATAAACATTCATTCATGGTGTTGGATAACCCGAAGGCACCTAAACCAATCCCGAAAGTTACTGCCAGTTAGGATACTGTCTTTGTCTAGAATTGATCACATAGAAAATGTGATTGATGAGATTTTCATATTGATTCTACAAACTAAAAGAGCATATTTATCAGTACCTTTTGATTACATTTTATGAAAAATAATAAATGAATTTATTAATTCTCCCACTATTTTATCATGTTATAATGGCCATCGTCATTGAACTTGGAATGTCTAGTTGCTTTGACAGTCTAGTGTCAAGGATCCATATTCTCCTTCGCATGACCCCAATAAGTGTTGGTCAATCAATTTGAAGGTATTTCTGGTCAACATGGTGTAATAAATACATAGGCATACTCAATTCACATGGCGTGGTTTTCTAGAGCAGTACCGGTTCGTTGAACCTAAGTACACGGTGTGTAGTTTTCACTACACGCCGTTTATTCTTTTGTTGTACGGATAAAAAGAGTGGCTCCTCCGGATGAGTTCCTCATTTTTAATTTAATCAAAATAAAAATTAAAATGTCATTTTTGTGATGTGAATCGAGAAATGAAGGAGGAAGAACATATTACATTCCTTCAGTTTTATAGAACGATTTATATTGAATTGATTCAAATATAAATATGTAAACTATCAACAAAAATTAAATAACTATAATCAAAATTGTGACTCCCTCTAATACCACATGAAGGTCCTGGGAATTGTGGAACCTCATCGGTGGTGGTGCCAACTTGGATTTTTGCCATTCAAAATGATCAATCTGGGATCAATACGATGATAAATGCCAGTCTCCATAGATCGAATTAGAGAAATAGACAATGAAGAAAAAAAAATCCTAGAACCACTGATAAAAGATCATCACATGTTGATTATAAATAATTTAATTAATTTTGAATAAGTCAGTTTTATGGCATTCTTTCTTCGTTGATATTTTCTATCATGTTTACAGGTGATTCTTCATTATATTGTAGAATCCAAGTGTAGACCTTCTCTAATAGTGATCCACATGTGCACCACGTATATCTAGATGTCGCCAATGGAATCTCTGGTTCCTATCATGGAGAAGACTTTTCTTGCATTATCCACAATAGATCAACTTGATCCTAGGGAGGTGGATCTATTTCGGTCTTGAGAGCATTCTTGAAGGATGGAGTTATTTCGGTCTTGATAGAATTCTACATAATTTTTGTGCCCAATGATTCATAGTAAAAGAGTTAGGGTTGTGAGGATATTAAAAATCAGGTTTGAGGTTATAGAGTTATGAAAATAAATAAACACGTTACGTGTTATATTTATTTCATTAACCGCTTTTAAAACCATATGTCAAATCATTAATTCCATGACATGTGTCCACATAGATTATAATAAATATCATTTAATAAAACAATATTATTTCCTCAAAATCGTAACTAGAAAAACTACATGGCGTGTTATCATAAATACATAGTGTTTACTTTCTTTTCATTGAAAACTACACGGCGTGTACATTAAATGTATATGGTGTGTATATCTTGTTTTAATTTATTCATTTCTTTTCCAAAATGAAAACTAAAAAGTGTGTACATTCAATAATACACAATGTGTACTTGTTTTCAAAATTATATCTACATGGCTTGTAATCATTAATACACGGTGTGTACTTGTTTTCATTTTATTCTTACTCCAACATTAAAACGATTTATTCTTCCATGAATAATTATTAAACCACATATGGAAATAATCTTTATTTTTCTTGAGATACATGGATAAAATTTGTGTGTGACCCTTTAGGCCTATTTCTTGTTGGCATTAGATGGTCTTACCTAATGTCCAAGATTACTGCCGAGAAATGGGTCAATGTAAGACCCTGAGATTTTATTAAAAATATTATTTTTAATTTCATTAATGTCTTGTGTTGTACGCTACACCAAAAGGAGCTTTCACAAAACGCATCCTTGACTTTCCTTGCATTACATGAAATCACGACCTTCCTCTATAGCGTGAGTAGTACGCAATACCGAGTTTCACTAAGCAACGATATGCTATTAAAATATTATTAAAACTAGCCATTATGAATAGTAATAACCACATTTTAAAATTTTAGAAATTTTATCTCTCAAAATGGACTTCATTTCTGGATTCGGAGTATCGAATTTAGTCTAAGGTGAAATTTTGGTACTTTTCGGATAACTTTCATATTCTGATAAATAGTAAAAATTACTAAATTTTAATTAAAAATAACTTTTTTAGTCGAAATAATTAATAGTGATAAATTATTAATTTGAGTGGTTTTAAAGTATATTTAGAATATATTTTTACAATTTAATACAATTTTGGTCATTGGATGCAATTTCACATTTAAACCAGTTATAAACAAGTGTCAATCTTTTGGTAGTTATTATCTCTTAAAAACACGCCATTTGTTTTGACGATGGGAATTAATTTTTAAATTAGTTAATGTACCTGATATGTTTTGAATTTGGTAAAATAGACATAATTTTTGATTTCATATATAGCTTAGGCCTAATTTTTGGTATTTTTCTGGAAACTATAATATTTTGATGAATAGTGAAACCACTAAGTGGTAGTAAAAAAATGAAGTTTTCATAAAACTTAATTTTACCGCTTCTGTGAGTGTAATTTCAAAAATCCAAGAGACACAGTTGATGTCAGTAAGTAAAATGTGGTTCAATGAGATGAAAATAATTTTTGATGAATAGTTACTTTTTACTTTTTTTACCACGGTTAAACGTAAATAGGGTAATTAAGGGTAAAAATGATATTATTATTACCCTAAAACATGTCCTAATTCTATTGGATAAGTTTAATTAGACCAAAAACATCCTTATTAATAAAATATGACCAGTTAGGCCCACTTGGATTAGATTAGGACATTTATTATTATTTAATTCAAATAAGAGTTAAAAGAGTTATAATAAAAGTTTATTTACTAAATCATTTTTAATATAGGGTTATACAAAAGAGAAATTAGACTATAAATAGTCATTAGAAATCTAAAAATATTTCCTACATAATGGTATTTTATTTTTAATTTTTAGACATTAAATAATGTAATTCATTTATGACACAAAGATGATGCATTAATTATCTTATTAATGAAATATTGACATAATTGATGTTATAAATACCCAAATAAATATAATTTCAGACTTTTTATGAAATAAACTAATTTTATAGGTTAATATGACATGTTATTATTGATTTAATTAACTTTTTTCGAACTAATCATTCTGTTATGATTTTCACAAAAATGAATTACAAAATAGTGTCAAAATTGACATAAAATAGTTTTTAAAACAAATATTATATTATTAATTGTTATTTAATTCCTCAAAATCTAAGGTTCGTCCAAATGACTTAGATAATGTTATATATATTAATAATAAACATCTTGGGGTTCGTTTGGCTTCTTATAGTAGTTTATTAACTTTATAGTATAAGAACACAAGAAGACACGATAAAAGTAAAATTATTTTACTTAATGTCATATCTAAATGATAAGGTTAAAATAGGAACCTAAACATGTATAAATCTATTGTATGAGAGGATTTTGACCCATCCCCACCTTATATTCGAAATAAATAAATTTGGAGCTATTTAAAACCGAATTTGGATTTATAATAAAATAATATTTTTTGTTATTCCAAAGGTGCCCCTCTCCTCCCTTATAAAAGGGCTTCTCCTCCCCCTCATCCTCACACAACATTGAGCCTTCATGCTCGGCCAAACGCAGCAAATTTATCCTATCCACTTCTCTAGAAACATCCTAGAGGTTCTGGTCTTCCTCAAAGACCAATTTTATTACCCTAAAAGGAGATCTCAAAGAGGCGCTTCAAAGAAGCGGTAATGTCCGTTACCAATTCTTTCAACTTTATTTCTTCTTCCACTTATTCTTCATAGGTTGTTTCGTTATGAAGTAATAATATAAGTATCACTAACATACTTATATATTATTATAAGTATGAAACAACCCTATTTCACCATCTATCTATCCTACGGAAAACGAAATCACCGTGCGTGCGTACGTACAGAATACCGTCTCCACACCGTGGTGAAATCTATTTTCCACCACCACCTCACTTGGATGGGTATAATGGTGTAAATAATAACTATATATGATTATTTTAAAGTTATATTGATTCTTAAATAGTATACATACACTCCAATACAGTCCAACGATCATGAGAACGATATCATCGCTCGTGCGTACGTACGGACGACCGTCTCCACGATGCGATGAGATTCATTCTCCACTTTAACCATTAATGAATGATTATAAAGTATATATAATAAGTAATCATGAAATATATGACATAATAATGATACTGGATTTAAGTGTATATATATGTATGTCATCTACTTAATTCCATTCAACTCAATAAGGAAACGAAAACAGCGTTCATGCATACGTACGACCTACCGTCTCCATGAATGGTGTATTTCTTTCCATTTACTGATTTATTATATATATGTATATTCTAAATATATATTATATATAAATCATGTTTTATATTCTGGAATTATGTAATCATGATCAAAGTAATCATATGAATAATTACAAGTCAAAACACGGACGATAAATGAAACAATTTTACCCAAAACGCTCTTTAACATGGAATTTACAAAATAATGTGTAATATAAAGTCATAAGTGAACCATATATGATATAATAACAATGAGTATGATTCTGGAATAAGTCAATGACATTATTTAAATCATTATATAGGAGTTTTAGACAATTACGAAGCAAATCGGACTTAAGGTAAGAGAAATATCACAATCTCATTTTTATCCGAGATTGTTTATACTTTGGTATTTACTATGGTGTATTTTATCATCCACATCCATGTTCCCTCAATATGTAATATTGTTTCCATACACCTACAATAGTTTACATCCAATTTTACCCTTTGGTTTGTTTTTAGTAAAGGATATGAAAGGAATCTTTTGTCGTTTTTCGTATGAGGTACTTTTTGACTTTTCCGACAAAAGTACGAGAAGAATGTTTTTTTAAATTATACGGAATGAATGGATTTTTAAAAAATTATTTCCAAGAAGCTTTCTTTATAAGTTTTCATGTTTATTTTTAATCAACTTCTTTTAGTTTAAAATTGTATGACATGTTAAGAAAGGAAAATGTTTTTGAAGTAGAAAGGATATTTTCCTCAAGAATGATGTTCAAGTGTTTTATCAAAATTATTTTCCATCTAAGATAATATAGGGTTATGTTTCTATCCATATTATTACATTGATTTTATTATGTTGTGAATGATTTTTTTATGAATTTCTTTATCTTATATGAGTTGTTTTATGATGTTACGATGTTTAAGATTCTCATTTTTATTACATGGGTTAAGCAATGATATATGATTTATGATTTTGTGGCACACATAAGAATGGTATCATTATGAGATGGGTGGGACCTATATCTCCCTCCAATGCATTGGGTAAAGATTTTATATCTCATGAGATAGACATGGCTGGAATGTCAGGTTAAACTGGTTCAGTGAAACAGGACTGAAACGAGGAGTGTACTCAGTTTAGAAATGGACTTTGTACACTAAGATAGTCTTGACAATGAGTCTTGACAAATAAGAAATGATTCTCTATGATTATGTGTGCATTCCACAAAGTATCATGTTTTATGTTATGATTATTGGGATTACATTTCACTACTATGTTTTATCCCATATTATGAAATTATGATCTCTTTTGCAGGTTAAGATTTCCAAAAGATATGTTCTTATGAATATGACATGATTGATATTTCTTTTGTTTACCCTTACTGAGCATTTGAGCTCTCCCTTTTATGTTTTCCTTTCCCCAAGACATAAATAAAGGATTTAGCTTTTAAAAAAAGAAGATCTTTATTTGAGATGTTGAAGATCTTTCACCACGATTAGAAGATTACGTTCCAAGTTTCCAAAGACACTAAACTATTACGGTCCTTGTGTGTCTATTTTTGTTATGTATTAAGTATTCCTCTAAAGTAATTTAATATCCATGTATGTCAAGCTTCAGGTCTCTACAGTCAGGGAACCCAAGAGAAAGAAGTTGACACTACATTGACTTGTCACCTTATAAGAATTCTTACTTTGTAATTTAATCCCTTAATCTCAATATCTTATTAAGATGGTTTCATGGAAGTTTCATAAACCTATATGCTTGATATGTCATTCTTTGAAATTTGGAAATAAACTCATCGTGACACCATGGCCAAGGAATTTGGGTGATAGTTCTATTTCAATCAATGGACCTGAGATATTACTTCCATAAACATGGAAGGGAAAAATCTTTCCTTGACTTATCCATTAACAACATGTCATTTGTGATGCCCCAAACATACCCTACTTCTCTCCAACTGTCTTCATGACATTTTTCATCAACAAATATAATTGTGCTAGTCATGACATGAGTTAATGAAAATCTTCTAGCATAAGGACCATTACACACACTCGTAGATGGTAATGTCTGATGAAACCAAAACATGCAGAATTATTACTATCAAGTCTATTATCGTAATCTCCTATCTTAGAGATTACCATGTGCAAACTTAATGGGATAGAGTCTCATCTTCTTACAAGTACTCACACATGAAAGTCTGTATACAATGTTTCTTATCATAGTATGTCATCCAACTATTGAAAATTTTTTTATAATATTTTTATAGCGTTTCAAGGTTCTCATCATTGAGGGGATCTGCAATGACCTTATCAATGAAACAAATATTCAAGGATATTATTAAATTATACTGATACAGAACAATGTAAAATATATAATAAGCGTACATTCATGTAATAAAAGTACAAAACAGTTGGTTCTCAGGACACCAACCCTTAAAAAAATTTATTATGATGTTTTCTAGTAGGTTTGTTGGCAATGTGTGAGGGAAGATATAACTAAATTTGTGTCATGGGATAACAAATGTTTGAAAATAAAATTAGTGCATAAAACTCTCAATGGTACTCCTTATCCACTACCAATTCACACCTAGATTTGGTATGAGATTTACATGGACCTCATTATTGGATTTACTCACAAACCCTGGGGGAAAAATTCAATTTGGGTCCTGATTGACCATTTTAAAAATTATTCCCACTATATTCCTCTTAGAGATTCAAAAAAAGACGATTATCTAGGCATGTTGTATATATAACAGACCGTGAGGATTCATAGTGTCTTCACAGAACATGTTTTTTATAGGGACCCCCATTTTACATCATAGTGCTGGAATGACCTTTCGAAGTATATGGGAACATATACTATATTATGTAAAATATACCATGATGATGTTGATGATCAGACAGAGCAGTAAAATTAGATTTTGGAAGACTTGCATCATTCATGCATGTTGGATTTCAATGGTTCAATTAATAGACATTTCGGATTGGTTGAGTTATCATAGGACAACAGATACCAATATTAAATATGAATTTATCTTTTCGAGGAGCTCTATGGTCATCAATTTAATTCATCTTCATGTTGGGTTGAGGTAGGTAAGACCCTGCAGTTGGGACCAAGCCTTAGGAAAGAGACATATGATAATGTAATGTTAATTCAGAAGTATTAATTGATATCCTAGAGTCATTACATGTTTTGTGTCGATAAGGGGAATTGAGATCATGATATTTTATTCGGTGACTGGTTTTTATTGATTGTGTCTCATCATATGTTTCATCATTTATTGGGAATAGAAGGGAAGCGAATCCTAAGGTTTATCAGGCCATTTGAGATCACCAATTAGATCGGGAAGGGGGCATAAAAGATGTATTTTTGTTCAAATATGACATCAATGAATGATGAGTTTTATGTCTCATAGTTCAACATATATTACACAAATCTATTGCATGTTCTAAATTTGGAAGAGTTGAAAATAGTTCTTGATTTATTTGTGTTCGACCAGCCAATAGGTATTATATATTCGCACGATAATGTGCCTTTAGGGATGATTATTCCAATGGTCTGCATTTTTTTTGGATGAAGAGTAATGATATGCATGAGAAATGTTAGTGGAAATTGTGGGTTAATAAAGAATATTCTTTTTAATTCTCTGATTATGCATATAGTTGAATTTATATGGGTGAAAATTTATTCTTGTGGGTTGAATTGTCACACCCATGCTTTATTTTGATAATTTTAATATTTTATTTTGCATACTATTTTATACTTTGGTTTTTACTTTAATTTTTTGTATAAAAATTATAAAATTTGTGTAAACAAGATGGTGTACACGGTTGGCGGATGATTTTCCAATCTGTACATCCTTTCCCTACCAATCATGTGACCAAGTGGAATTTGTTTACTGAGGATTATCTCACTATTAGAAGATCGTTTTTAATCCCTAAAGGATAATAATGTTATATGTTCTAATTAGATAGCATGAGGTGCATTATTTTACCATTGTTTGGAAAACCGTGTGCAAAAACTGTACGGACTGTCCATGTCATTAAAAATTGATTTTTTTAACATTTATATCTAACTGATTTTAACACGAAATCATCATTTATTCTCCTAATAAGGATGTTATACCATAGGGGTGATACCCTTTTCTTCCACACTCATTTCGTCTCCATTTTATTGTGTTATTTGAAAAGGATTTATAAAAAAACCCTAGTATGTCACTCTATCTTGGTTTCTCCCACTTTTCTAGGGGGTTCCCTCTTATTTCATGGGGTTTCACTTATACAATAGGTGTAGTGTCATATTTAGGGTTAGATCTTAATTTTTTGGCATAATTATTTTTATTGTTTTATCATGCTTTTTAAAGGGTGTGATTGAGGCACATTTGATGCGTTTCCAAATTTACTATAAGTTTGTTCAATCTATGTAAGTGGTTCCATTCTAATAATTATTTGATGAATTATTCATTCCTATGTTAATGTCTCAAAATTCCCTATAATTTATGTGTGTGGTGAAAAATGGGATTTTAAATGGATTTGATACGTATATTTTTTTAAAATAATTTTTCTGAAGGAAAATGTGTATATTTTTTTTGTCTGAACCATTTTTGTGCTTGTGGAATATATTTTGTAAATAATGAAAGATGAATAAAAAATATGAAAGTGGTGAGAAAAATGTTTTGGAATGGTTTTAGTCTACATTTGGATTTAAAATAAGTTTTGGTAGCGAAAGTAATGATTTATTGTTCATTCTTATATGATTTATTTTATGTGTATGTTGATGTTTTGTTATATATGACATAGGGTATTAAAATTGTGTAGGATTGGAAATACTCATATCAATGTGGGTAGACTATAAAAATTATGCTAGTTTAATAAAATGTGACTTGTCTTAGATTTAACTACAAGGAATGATTATTTGACCCGAACAAAATTATTCTGAAATCTAGAACCACTAGAATTTTTGGATGCTTATCAACTATAGTGGCTTATATATGAAGATACTGTGAAGTTTGGCAAGTTGCCACATTTCACTAAGATACAATATAACTGGTTTAATACTTGAGATAGATCCATTAGTATATCTTATGATGTTTTTATCTACTGAGAAGTTGTACTCATCATCGACAAATAATATACATTATTGGTTAGTTGAAAAGAAATAGTTTATTTTTTACAAAATTTTACATTGAGAAAAATATTTTTACTGTAAAATGATTCCATAAAAATTATTATATTTTATTTTATTAAACATTAATTCTAAATATATTATAATATTTATATATTGTTTTATCATTAGTGGTTGGAATTCTAATAGGCTTTGGAACATGCCCTACTTACACCTTCATGTGTTAGTAAACATTGTTATATACGATAGAGCTAACAATATGCTATTTTGATATGGTGGTTTTGGATGATATGGGTCTTACAATGAATGTTTTTTGTTAGTGTAATGATGATTATGACCCTCTTGATTCCAAGGGGGTTTTGGGATAGTATAATGTTCCCATTTTTTTAGCCAATTTTAGTTTTTATTCAAATGTATAATCGTGAATCTAGAAATTATTATGGAATGATTTTTTTTGATTATTTAGTTTTGGTTTAGATACTATTATTGGAAATTTATGTTTATTTAATCATGTAAAATTATACCATAAGTATTTTTTGACAACTTGCAACATTTTTTAGCTCATGGGGACTTGGAATGCCATTCAGGCCATGCAACGAATCGAGTCGGTTGTCGGTTTGGGTTGTTCTTGTAACACCCGAGACTTTTATGTTATATAAATCATCAAAGGAATCTTTTTCTACACAACACTTGCTTGGCTTGCTTTACACGCAATCGCGACCTTCCTCGATAGCTTGCGTCGTACGCAATACCGAGTTTCACTAAACAACAATATGCTATTAAAACTAGCCGTTATGAATAGTAATAACCACTTTTTGAAATTTTATAAATTTTATTTTTCAAAATGGACTTCATTTTTGGACTCAGAATATCGAAATTAGCCTAGGGTGAAATTTTGGTATTTTTCTGAAAACTTTCAATTTTTGATGAATAGTGAAACCACTAAGTGGTAGGTTAACAACTGAATTTTGCATAAAACTTAATTTTACCGCTTCTGTGAATGGAATTTAAAAAATCCGAGAGACACGGTTAATATCAAGGACTAAAATGTGGTTCAATGAGATGAAAATAATTTTTTGGTGAATAGTAACTTTTTACTATTTTTACCGCGGTTAATAGTAAATAGGGTAACTAAGGGTAAATATGATATTAATATTACCCTGACACATGTCCTAATTCTATTGGACAAGTGTAATTCGACCAAAAACAAACTTAGGAATAAAATATGACCATTTAGGCCCACTTGGATTAGATTAGGACATTTATTATTAATTTATTTAAAGAAGGGTTAAAATAGTTAAAATCAAAGTTTAATAAGTAAATCATTTTTAATATAGGGTTATACATAAGATAAATTCGATTGTAAATATTCATTAGAAAGCTAAAAAGATTTACTACATGATGGTATTTTATTTGTAATTTTTAGACATCAAATAATTTAATTTATTTATGACACAAAGATGATGCAGTAATTATCTTACTAATGAAATATTGACAAAATTGATAATATAAATACCAAAATAAATGTAATTTGAGACTTTTTATGAATTCCACTAATTTTCTAGGTTACTATGATATATTAGTATTGATTTAATAAACTTGGTTCGAACATATAATTCTGTTATGACTTTCACAAAAATCATATATCAAATAGTGTCAAAATTGACACAAAATAGTTTTTAAATCAAATATTATATTATTAATTGTTATTTTATTCCTAAAAATCTAAGGCTCGGCCAAATGACTTAGATAAGGATATATATATTAATAATAAACAATTTGGGGTTCGTTTGGCATTTTATTGTAAGGGTATTAACCATATAGTGAAAGAAAACAAAAAGACATGGTAAAAGTTAAATTATTTAACTTAGAGTTAAATTTAATTGATAAGGTTAAAATAATATCCTAAACTTGTCTAAATTCTATTGGTTGATAGTATTTCGACCCATCCCCACTTTAGCTTCGAAATAAGACCCTTTGGAACCATTATAAACCGATTTTAACTTTAATATAAAATAATATTTTGAGATATTCCTAAGGTGCCCCTCTCCTCCCTTATAAAAGGGCACCTCCTCCCCCTCCTCCTCACACCAATTTGAGCACTCATGCTCGGCCAAACCCTGCCATTTTCCCTTCTCCACTTCCCTAGAATAATCCTAGAGGTCCTGGTCTTCTCCAAAGACCAATCTTAGTTCCTTAAGTGGAGGATTCAAAAAGGCGTTCCAAAGAAGAGGTAATATCCATTACCGATCTTTTCAATTTCTTTCTTTTTCAACTTCGTCTTCTTTAGTTGTTTCATGATAAAGTAATAACATCAGTATTACTTACATACTGATATGTTATTATAAATATGAAACAACCCTAATTCACCTTCTATCCATCCTACGGAAAAATGAAATCACCGCGCGTGCGTACGTACGGAATACCGTCTCCACGCCGTGGTGTAATCTATTTTCCACCATCACCTTACAAGGATGGGTATAATGGTGTAATCAGTAACTATATATGATTATTATTAAGTAATATTGATACTGAAATAATATATATATATACTCTAATACAATTCCACGATCATAGGAACGATATCATCACTCGTGCGTACGTACGGAATACCGTCTCCACGATGTGATGCGACTCGTTCTACATGATCTTCATTTCATAATGATTATATAAATGAATTGAATGAATGAATATGGTATATAATACACTAATACCATTCTGGAAATAAATTATCTATAACCTAAAGATAAGAATAAGAATTTATTCGACAAAACACGCATAAGAACAAAAAGTTATAAAGACCCGAGTAACAAGTAACAATGAAATATTACTAACAAGAAGCTAATAATATGACCATATATGATCTCATATCAATATGTATGATTCTGGAATAAGTCAATAACATTATTTAAACCATTATACAGGAGCTTCGGACACGAACAAAGAAAATCGGACCTAAGGTAAGGGAAATATCACAATCTCATTTTTATCCGAGATTGTTTATTCGTAAGTATTTACTAGGGTGTATTTTATCATCCACATCCATGTTCCCTCAATATGTAATATTTTTTCCATCCACTTGAAATAGTTTAAATCCAATTTTACCCTTAGGTGAGTTTTTAGTAAAGAATATGAAAGGAATCTTTTGTCGTTTTTCCGTACGAGGTACTTTTTGACTTTTCCGACAAAAGTACGAAGAATGTTTTTTTTAACTTATACGGCATGAATGGATTTTTAAAACATTACATCAAAGAAGCTTCCTTTACAATTTTTCAAGTTTATTTTTAATCAACTTCTTTTATTTTAAAGTTGTATGACATGTTATGAAAGGAAAAATATTTTTGAAGAAGAAAGGATATTTTCCTCAAGAATTCAATTCAAGTGTTTTATCAAAATTATTTTCCATCTAAGATAATAAAGGGTTCTGTTTCTATCCATATTTTTACATTGGTTTGACTATGTTGTGATGGAATTATGTTTATGAATTCCTTTATCATATATGAATTGATTTATGATGTCATGATGTTTCAAGAATCCCATTTTTGTTACATGTGTTATGCGATGATGCATGTTTTATGATTATGTGGCACACATAAGAAAGGATTCATTATAAGATGGGTGGGACCTATATCTCCCTCCAATGCATTGGGTAATGATTTTATATCTCATGAGATAGACATGGCTGGAACGGAAGGTTATTTCGGTTCAGTGATACAGGACTGAAACGAGGAGTGAACTCGGTTCAGAAAGGGACTTTGTCCACTAAGATAGTCTTGGCAATGAGTCATGACTAACAAGAAATGATTTTCCATGATTATGTGTTCATGCCACAAAGATTCAAGTTTTATGTTATGATTATGGGGATCTCATTTTCACTTCTATGATTTATTCCATGTTAAGATATTATGATCTCTTTTGCAGGTTTTGATTTTCATAAAGATATGATATGATTTTTATTTCCTTTATTTGCCCTTGCTGAGCATTTGAGCTCACCCTTTTATGTTTTCTTTTCCCCAGGTCAGGAAGATGGATATTAAGTAGAATATGCTAAAAGGGACCCTAGATATGATGAAATAAATGGGATACACTGTAGAAGATTTATGAACCAGTTGTTTATGTTTCCCCAGTTTCTAAAGACACTATACCTATACGGTCCTTTGTGGCTTTGTCATATGTTGTAATAAGTGTGCTTCAATTTTGAAGTATTAAAAATGTATGTAAAGTATGGGTCGTTATAGTTGGTATCAGAGGAAAGGTATAGTCAACCTTTGGAAACTAGGATGTGAAAGCCTTAGTAATAACCCTAAGGATAAGTCTAAGCATAGAACACAATTTTAGAAATGGCCTTGAATAACCTAGGATAAGACCTTAAGCATGAAAATTTTATTCTTGAATTATGTGGTTTCCTATTATAATTAGTGTTGCTCACACTATTCTTCTTGGTTTTAGTCAATGGATTGAACCCGAAGGAACCGTGTTAATGCGGAATGCGATGGGCAATGCAATGATTGTCCCCCTGAGCAACCAAACGATATGGGAGTTGGAATGAAAAATCTTGTAGCCATGCTCACACAACTTTCTCAAGCTATGAATCATGCAGGATTTCCAAACGAACAAAGAAGGGAGCAACATTCTATTGAATCCTTCATGAGGCAGCGTCCACCATCTTTCAGCGGGTCTACTGATCCATTAGTTGCTGAACAATGGATTAGTACTACTGAAAAGATATTTTCAGTTCTTCAATGTTCTGAGCATGATAAAGTCATCCTAGCAGTGTATCGTTTGGAAGGAGATGCGGATCAATGGTGGAATCTTGTTAAGAATACGAGGCAAAGGGATGAAATTGAGTCTATGGAATGGGACGAGTTCAAGAACTTATTTTTCAATAAGTACTTCCCTCGTATTCTCCGAACAAAGATGGAGAAAGAGTTCCTTGAACTGAAGCAAAGGGATGATGAATCTGTTAGTACCTATGAAGCAAATTTTACAAGACTTGCAAGGTACGCTTCTGGTATTATTATCCAACCTGAGAGTAAGATCGATCGATTCTTTAGTGGCTTAAAACCAAGTCTTCGAAGGGCGTTAGCCATAAGGGACTTCAATAGCTACGAGGAAATCGTTCGATGTGCTCTCAAAGTCGAGATGGAGATTGGAGTAACCCATCAGTCACATGGGTTTGATAAGAAGAGGAAGATGGAATTCAAAGGAAACTCTAAAGAGCACACTGAAAAGAAGATGAACTTTCCATTATGCTCAAAGTGTGGAAAGAAACATGGAGGGAGTTGTCTTAAAGGGACAAGTAAATGTTTTAAATGTGGAAAGGAAGGTCATCGGGCATTTGAATGCCGTGATAATGGGAAGAAGATGTCTAATGATGCAAACAAAGGAAGGGATACACCGAATGAACCTACTACACTTCAATGTTTCAAGTGCAAGGAGATGGGGCATTATGCCAATCAATTCCCAAATCCAAGGGTTGATGATGATGGTCGACATCAACAAACTCTTAAGGCTAAAGAAAAAGGAAAGTCACATGCAATTTCTATCAGCGATGTGGAGTACGATAACGATGTGGTGAAAGGTACACTTACCATCCACTCTAAAGTAGCAAATGTTTTATTTGATTCTGGATCCACCCACTCTTTTATTTCTGAAAAATTTTCTAAGGGTATCACCTTATTACCTCAACAATTAGATGTTGAGTTAGCTGTGACAACACCTAATGGCACATCAATCGCATCAAAAGTTTATAATTCTTCTCCGATCGAAGTTTGTGGGAAAGTGCTTCCTGCAAATCTTGTGATCCTTCCTTTAGTGGAATTTGATGTGATTCTTGGCATGGATTGGCTTTCTCTACATGGAGCTCATATCAATTGCCAAAGAAGGGAAGTCACATTTCATATTCCAGATCAACCTACGATCGTCTATCAATGCAAGGATGAACATAACCTTCCAGTGGAAATTTCTTCCATCTTATGGGTATTGATTCCACTAAATGAAGGTTATTTATCTCAAATGGTTGGTGAGAAACTCACGATTAAGAATATGCCCATTGTACGGGAGTTTGATGATGTCTTTCCGGAGGAATTGCCGGGTCTTCCACCAAATCGTGAAGTTGAGTTTTCAATAGAACTCGTACCGGGTGCCTTGCCTATTTCAAAGACACCTTATAGAATGGCCCCAATTGAGTTGCAGGAATTGAAGAAGCAACTCCAAGAGAATCTTGATAAGGGATTCATACGCCCTAGTGCGTCACCTTGGGGAGCACCTGTTCTATTTGTTAAGAAGAAAGATGGATCAATGAGACTCTGCATTGATTATCGAGAACTTAACAAGATCACTATCAAGAACAAATATCCTCTCCCACGCATTGATGACTTATTTGACCAACTACGCAGAGCTCAATACTTTTCCAAGATTGATCTTCGTTCAGGGTATCATCAATTAAGGGTCAAAAGGGAGGATATACCAAAGACGGCTTTCCGTACAAGGTATGGACACTATGAATTTATAGTGATGCCATTTGGTCTTACTAATGCCCCTGCTATCTTCATGGATCTAATGAATAGAGTCTTTAGAGACTATCTTGATCAATTTGTTGTAGTCTTTATAGACGATATTCTTGTCTATTCAAAGAGCAAGGAAGAGCATGAAGATCACTTGAGAATTATATTGAAGACCCTGAGAAAGGAGAAGCTTTATGCCAAATTTACCAAGTGTGAATTTTGGCTTCAAAAAGTTGCATTTTTGGGTCATATAATCTCAAAAGAGGGGATATCTGTGGATCCAGCAAAAACAGAGGTTATCGAAAGATGGTCAAGACCAACAACAGTAACTGAGATCCGAAGTTTTCTTGGTTTGGCTGGATATTATCGACGTTTTGTAAAAGATTTTTCACGATTATCTAATCCACTCACCAAGTTGACTCGGAAAGGAGTTAAGTTTGTCTGGACAGAGGAATGTGAAGAGAATTTCAAGGAGTTGAAAAGAAGGTTATCCAGTGCACCTGTGCTCACACTGCCTTGTAGTGGAGAAAGGTTTGTGATCTACAGTGATGCATCCAAGAAGGGATTGGGGTGTGTTCTTATGCAAAATGATATGGTGATAGCTTATGCCTCACGACAGTTGAAAATCCATGAGCAAAATTACCCAACACATGATTTGGAGTTGGCTGCGGTAATCTTTGCATTAAAGATTTGGAGGCATTACCTTTATGGTGAAAGGTGTGATATTTATACTGATCATAAAAGTTTAAAGTATATTTTCACACAAAAGGAGTTGAATATGCGCCAAAGAAGATGGTTGGAGCTGATTAAGGATTATGACTGCTCAATCCATTACCACCCTGGGAAAGCAAACAAGGTGGCAGATGCATTAAGTCGACAAGACCATGCTAGTTTATCCATGATGAGGATCACAAAAGATCCAATATTTATGGATTTACAATGGATGGATCTTGGAATTATAATGGAAGGGGAAAAATCTTATCTTTCTCAAATGAATGTTCAACCATCTATACATGTGAAGATTAAAGAGGCACAGAAAGAAGATGTCGAGTTACAAAAGAAGGTGAGAAATGTTCCTGAATTCAACCTTGATTGTGATGGGATAATAAAGTTCAGGAATCGGGTTTGTGTTCCTCCCATCCCCGAATTAAAGAAGGAGCTTCTGGATGAGGCTCATAGTTCTTCATTCTCTATTCATCCTGGAAGCACGAAGATGTATAGGGACCTGAAAGAGTACTTCTGGTGGGATGGCATGAAAAGAGATGTTGCTGAATATGTCTCTCGATGCTTGGTTTGTCAACAAGTTAAAGCTGAGAGACAGAAGTCTAAGGGGATGTTACAACCATTACCCATACCCGAATGGAAATGGGAAAACATCACTATGGACTTTGTCACAGGACTTCCTAAAACATCCAAAGGCAATAATGCTATCTGGGTCATAGTTGATCGTCTTACAAAGTCTGCACACTTCATTGCTATTAGAGAGGATTTCTCTCTAGATCAGCTTGCCAGGATATATGTAAAGGAAGTGGTAAGATTGCATGGAGTACCACTTTCTATTATATCTGATCGGGATCCGAGATTTACCTCGAAGTTCTGGCGAAGTCTTCAGCATACTCTGGATACAGAGTTGAGTTTCAGCACTGCTTATCATCCCCAGACAGACGGTCAGTCTGAGAGAACAATTCAAACCCTAGAAGATATGTTGAGAGCTTGCTCTATGGATTTCAAAGGAGGTTGGGATCAACACCTACCTTTGGTAGAATTTTCTTATAATAATAGCTTTCACTCCAATATTCAGATGGCTCCTTATGAAGCTCTCTATGGAAAGAAATGCAGGACTCCAACTTGCTGGGATGAAGTTGGGGAAAGAAAGCTATTAGGACCTGATCTTGTTGATGAAATGGCAGAAAAGGTCAGATCTATTCAACAACACATAAGAGCAGCTCAGAGTCGACAGAAAAGTTATGCCGACAACCGAAGAAAAGACCTAGAGTTTGAAGTGGGTGATAAAGTGTTCTTACGAATATCTCCCTGGAAGAGGGTTATGAGATTTGGAAAGAAGGGGAAGTTGAGCCCTAGATATATCGGTCCTTTTGAAATACCGGATCGTGTTGGGAAGGTAGCTTACCGATTGGCGCTTCCACCGAATCTCTCTCAAGTTCACGATGTGTTCCATGTATCTCTCATGAGAAAGTACATACCAGATCCTTCACATGTACTCAGCTCAGAAGTTGTACCGCTGGAGCAAGATCATTCTTATGAAGAACAGCCGATAGAGATTCTGGATCGTAGCGAAAAAGTCCTACGAAACAAAACCACTCGCTTGGTGAAAGTTTTATGGAGAAACCACCAACTTGAAGAAGCTACATGGGAGCTTGAGGATATGATGAGGGAGAAGTATCCTCATTTGTTTGTTGCAAAGTGACGAATTTCGAGGGCGAAATTATTTTTAAGGGGGGTAGAATGTAACACCCGAGACTTTTATGTTATATAAATCATCAAAGGAATCTTTTTCTACACAACACTTGCTTGGCTTGCTTTACACGCAATCGCGACCTTCCTCGATAGCTTGCGTCGTACGCAATACCGAGTTTCACTAAACAACAATATGCTATTAAAACTAGCCGTTATGAATAGTAATAACCACTTTTTGAAATTTTATAAATTTTATTTTTCAAAATGGACTTCATTTTTGGACTCAGAATATCGAAATTAGCCTAGGGTGAAATTTTGGTATTTTTCTGAAAACTTTCAATTTTTGATGAATAGTGAAACCACTAAGTGGTAGGTTAAAAACTGAATTTTGGATAAAACTTAATTTTACCGCTTCTGTGAATGGAATTTCAAAAATCCGAGAGACACCGTTAATATCAAGGACTAAAATGTGGTTCAATGAGATGAAAATAATTTTTTGGTGAATAGTAACTTTTTACTATTTTTACCGCGGTTAATAGTAAATAGGGTAACTAAGGGTAAATATGATATTAATATTACCCTGACACATGTCCTAATTCTATTGGACAAGTGTAATTCGACCAAAAACAAACTTAGGAATAAAATATGACCATTTAGGCCCACTTGGATTAGATTAGGACATTTATTATTAATTTATTTAAAGAAGGGTTAAAATAGTTAAAATCAATGTTTAATAAGTAAATCATTTTTAATATAGGGTTATACATAAGATAAATTCGATTGTAAATATTCATTAGAAAGCTAAAAAGATTTCCTACATGATGGTATTTTATTTGTAATTTTTAGACATCAAATAATTTAATTTATTTATGACACAAAGATGATGCAGTAATTATCTTATTAATGAAATATTGACAAAATTGATAATATAAATACCAAAATAAATGTAATTTGAGACTTTTTATGAATTCCACTAATTTTATAGGTTACTATGATATATTAGTATTGATTTAATCAACTTGGTTAGAACATATAATTCTGTTATGACTTTCACAAAAATCATATATCAAATAGTGTCAAAATTGACACAAAATAGTTTTTAAATCAAATATTATATTATTAATTGTTATTTTATTCCTAAAAATCTAAGGCTCGGCCAAATGACTTAGATAAGGATATATATATTAATAATAAACAATTTGGGGTTCTTTTGGCATTTTATAGTAAGGGTATTAACCATATAGTGAAAGAAAACAAAAAGACATGGTAAAAGTTAAATTATTTAACTTAGAGTTAAATTTAATTGATAAGGTTAAAATAATATCCTAAACTTGTCTAAATTCTATTGGTTGATAGGATTTCGACCCATCCCCACTTTAGCTTCGAAATAAGACCCTTTGGAACCATTATAAACCGATTTTAACTTTAATATAAAATAATATTTTGAGATATTCCTAAGGTGCCCCTCTCCTCCCTTATAAAAGGGCACCTCCTCCCCCTCCTCCTCACACCAATTTGAGCACTCAAGCTCGGCCAACCCCTGCCATTTTCCCTTCTCCACTTCCCTAGAATAATCCTAGAGGTCCTGGTCTTCTCCAAAGACCAATCTTAGTTCCTTAAGTGGAGGATTCAAAAAGGCGTTCCAAAGAAGAGGTAATTTCCATTACCGATCTTTTCAATTTCTTTCTTCTTCAACTTCTTCTTCTTTAGTTGTTTCATGATAAAGTAATAACATCAGTATTACTTACATACTGATATGTTATTATAAATATGAAACAACCCTAATTCACCTTCTATCCATCCTACGGAAAAATGAAATCACCGCGCGTGCGTACGTACGGAATACCGTCTCCACGCCGTGGTGTAATCTATTTTCCACCATCACCTTACAAGGATGGGTATAATGGTGTAATCAGTAACTATATATGATTATTATTAAGTAATATTGATACTGAAATAATATATATATATACTCCAATACAATTCCACGATCATAGGAACGATATCATCACTCGTGCTTACGTACGGAATACCGTCTCCACGATGTGATGCGACTCGTTCTACATGATCTTCATTTCATAATGATTATATAAATGAATTGAATGAATGAATATGGTATATAATACACTAATACCATTCTGGAAATAAATTATCTATAACCTAAAGATATGAATAAGAATTTATTCGACAAAACACGCATAAGAACAAAAAGTTATAAAGACCCGAGTAACAAGTAACAATGAAATATTACTAACAAGAAGCTAATAATATGACCATATATGATCTCATATCAATATGTATGATTCTGGAATAAGTCAATAACATTATTTAAACCATTATACAGGAGCTTCGGACACGAACAAAGCAAATCAGACCTAAGGTAAGGGAAATATCACAATCTCATTTTTATCCGAGATTGTTTATTCGTAAGTATTTACTAGGGTGTATTTTATCATCCACATCCATGTTCCCTCAATATGTAATATTTTTTCCATCCACTTGAAATAGTTTAAATCCAATTTTACCCTTAGGTGAGTTTTTAGTAAAGAATATGAAAGGAATCTTTTGTCGTTTTTCCGTACGAGGTACTTTTTGACTTTTCCGACAAAAGTACGAAGAATGTTTTTTTTAACTTATACGGCATGAATGGATTTTTAAAACATTACATCAAAGAAGCTTCCATTACAAGTTTTCAAGTTTATTTTTAATCAACTTCTTTTATTTTAAAGTTGTATGACATGTTATGAAAGGAAAAATATTTTTGAAGAAGAAAGGATATTTTCCTCAAGAATTCAATTCAAGTGTTTTATCAAAATTATTTTCCATCTAACATAATAAAGGGTTCTGTTTCTATCCATATTTTTACATTGGTTTGACTATGTTGTGATGGAATTATGTTTATGAATTCCTTTATCATATATGAATTGATTTATGATGTCATGATGTTTCAAGAATCCCATTTTTGTTACATGTGTTATGCGATGATGCATGTTTTATGATTATGTGGCACACATAAGAAAGGATTCATTATAAGATGGGTGGGACCTATATCTCCCTCCAATGCATTGGGTAATGATTTTATATCTCATGAGATAGACATGGCTGGAACGGAAGGTTATTTCGGTTCAGTGATACAGGACTGAAACGAGGAGTGAACTCGGTTCAGAAAGGGACTTTGTCCACTAAGATAGTCTTGGCAATGAGTCATGACTAACAAGAAATGATTTTCCATGATTATGTGTGCATGACACAAAGATTCAAGTTTTATGTTATGATTATGGGGATCTCATTTTCACTTCTATGATTTATTCCATGTTAAGATATTATGATCTCTTTTGCAGGTTTTGATTTTCATAAAGATATGATATGATTTTTATTTCCTTTATTTGCCCTTGCTGAGCATTTGAGCTCACCCTTTTATGTTTTCTTTTCCCCAGGTCAGGAAGATGGATATTAAGTAGAATATGCTAAAAGGGACCCTAGATATGATGAAATAAATGGGAGACACTGTAGAAGATTTATGAACCAGTTGTTTATGTTTCCCCAGTTTCTAAAGACACTATACCTATACGGTCCTTTGTGGTTTTGTCATATGTTGTAATAAGTGTGCTTCAATTTTGAAGTATTAAAAATGTATGTAAAGTATGGGTCGTTATAGTTCTCTGGCATTGTTCATGAAATATTATTTTATTTATGTGCAATAAAATTATTTCATAAAATGTATTTATTAGAAATTTTGGGATCAAATTATTTTAGAGAACTATTATGACCATTAAATTTGATAATTATTATTACGACATTAGCAAAAAAATGATCGATATAACAAAAATCATGATATGATATGTAGTTTAAGAAAATTAAAAACTCTAAATAGAGGTAATAAAAATTTATAGATAAGTTCATTATGTAGTACAATCCAAAAGGCTACCACCTACAGAAGAACCAAAAACTAAAAACCATTATTCTCCTAACTATAATTTGGAACACATTATTCTGTTCAAATAATTCATTATTAGAGGGTTCTATCAAAATTTAATCCATTGAGACTCTTCAAACAATAAGATCAACTCTCTACAAAAATTTTCTCAATAGAATAAGGTTTTTTAAGCTATTTGTTTTGTCTATTTATGTGATCATGGATCTTTTATAATAGTCACACCTATAATTGTATGATAAGGTAATGTGATAAGGTAATTATTTCTAGGTATGACATCAATATCCAACATAATGTTTCATATCAAAATGGGTACTTCGGATGTTTCGGAAGCCACTTTATACTTAGGATCCACTATTTAAATAGAGAGAAATATATTCTTTTAGAAAATCTATCTCACAACTCCCATATAAAACTGGAGACATATCCAGATTGAATTATCAAATAATTATAAATTTTCTGAAATCTAGATTTTATATAACTCATGATTACAATATCCATGTGTCAAACATATACTATTATCTATCCATAGTTTTTCACTGATATTTTTGGAGATCCATAACACCAAACTGATGTTATTCACTCAGTTTATCTTGATATTTTATAACCATGTTTTTTGTTTAGGAAATATAAATTCTAATATATAATATGAAATACATGATTGATCATATCACCAAATTTTATGTGATCATACTCATTCTCTATATATCCTATTATTTCTGGGGAAAGTATTTCTTGGAATTATTTATACTATGTTTATATTAAACTTTAACATATATTATTCAATTCATTAAATGTAAAAATCAAATATTCACATCATAATTATCGAGAAACCTATTTTACATTGATTATAATGTTCATAATAAATCAATTTGTTAATAAAATAAAAATTATTTATTTTTACCCCTAATGAGATCTTAAATAAATTTATTTATCCATAACTATGTGGGAATAAATTTTGTAATATAGACAAACGTTGTGACCTAAAACACCTATTAAGATAATATACATGATAAGGAATCATAATGTGCAAGTCAACGGTATAAAATGACATCAAGAATTAATTAGATAGAGAGTAATCACAGAGTAATGTTACATAAACAACATGGAATAATAATACAATGAAATAAAAAGAAATTTGGCATGAAAATATATCCTGAAATAGTTGTTAAAGAATTAAAACTACCTATACATTATCACATAGTTGTTAGAGTCCCATAATGGATTTCCATTATTCCCTAATACCATACTCGAAAACTCATCACACTATAGCATTAGAAAATGAATTAGATCCTTATATGAGGATAGACCCAATAAGATGTTGATGATTATTTGTTCCAAAAATGTTAATCAATAAAAATTAATAAAAATAATACTTCCAAATAAAATTACAATAGGATTCACATCCATATCTCATATCATAAACTAATGAAATTTCATAATAAAAGAATTTGAGAGATGAACATAAGGAACATATTACCCAACAAATGTAAAGGATCATAATATAGGTATATATGTGAGAGATATATATATATAATTTAGAATAAATCCAAAACATACAAGGTTTTCATCTATTATTATAATGTTTTTTAAAATTATGATGCAATATTTCATCTAAAAATACCAATTTCACATTGAAATAAATTCTTCAAAATGATAATTTTTTAAAAATAATAAAAAAAATTCATAAAAAAATTAAATGATATATATAATGAAGGATTAAAATAATGCATGGGTCTTGAAGTATTTTAATTTCATATATTCCATATACAAAAAAACCATCATTTCACAAAATTTTATTGTGAATGTTTTTTCCCTCATTCAGAAATTATCATGGAGATTTCATTGAAACCATTTTATAGAAAGTAATACATCTTTATAAAATTCCTTAATTAAATATTTTGGATATTTAAATAATGTGTTCGTGAAAATATTTTTATATAACAAGGCTATGCTAGAAAATAAATTCTAAACTGAAGAGAGAAATCATGCCATCTTTTATTAAAATTAATTTCTTAATAATTAGAACTACCACTGAGTAGATAATTTTATTATAACATGTAAAATCAATGAATAATAATAGAATAATAAAATTAATGGGTTTTAATATAAATCGATCAATTTAATTACTAAAAAGTTAATTTAATCATCAATAATACGGATTAAAATTATAATGAAACATAATCCCTTTCCAATGTGGTAATAATTCAATCCTAACTACCACAATTGAAGTAAATTATTTTTTATTAAAAAAACAAGAATTATTATTTATTTTTAAAATACTATGTAAATCCGATGTATATACACCATTTAATATATATTTGGTTGATAGAATGAGACATTACTCAAAGATGTATGTTGTGAGAAGAATATCATACCTTGAGTCTGGACATTGCATGCATGTACATTATCTATATTTTTAGAAACATATATAAATTATATATTTTGTTTATAAGATATTCCATGATTCATCACACATTATTAAATAATTTACATCATTTTATATAATTACATAATTTATTACTTATAAAAATATGTCCACATTTGGTGTTTTGAGGATACTCACTTCATAATTTATAATGAAAATTAGTGTGTTCAACATGGTCAAATATATATTTTTTCAAATGATCCTAAGAAAACTTTTTATGAAATAATAATTTTTTTTTAAATAGTTATACATTTCCAATAAACCATTAATCACTGTTACGAAAAATGATGTAAAATACAGTCATGGAAATAGTAGGTCGTACGTTTCAATGAGTAATTTTTTTTATTTTTTCATCAATAATGATGAAAACAATGTAAGTATTGATTTAGTTTCGAATTAAGGTACCTATATGATAAATTAAATTTTATTTCATTATTAACGCTATCAATTAGCATCCATGTTATTTTATAGTAATCATTGTATCCCAACTCTTCTTAAGATGGTAGTCTGCCATATACAAGAATAATTTTAACATTTTAAAGGGATGGTTAGATAAGAAGGTCTATCACTGGTTAAATATCAATAATATAAAATATTTATTGAATATAATATATTAATATTATATAATTTACTATAATCACCCAATATATGTGACAATTACAAAAAATAGCATCCGTCGGTGTGGTGGAAGTACATTAAATAATTGAATGATAGTTTAATTTGTCAATAGATAAATGGGGATTTGGATAGATATTCTTCAATAAATGTAATAATTTTTTAGTATATAGTATATTGTGAGGTTATTATATTTTAAATATTAATACATAATTTATGGTTGGAAACATTAAAAATATAAGTATCTTAATGAAGACGATTAGATTCTCTCAGAATTATCTTTTTGAGACATCTTATTAAGGACCCCATTGATAGATTTTTTGGAATAATAGAAGCCCTAAAATAAGAATAAAAATTATTGGAGTAGATTTCCATAGTTTATGGTTGATCCTAGTGGCTTGATAGTTTTGAATATTTTAGGTGACGGGGTTCCCTTTTTAATTTTTGAAGGGACCTATTTTTAAATACAAAAGAAAAATTAAATATTTAGAAGAAAATCTCAATATAAGATACAAAAAATTTGAAAAATAATCAGTTGGATGTGTAATATGGTTGATAAAAATCTCAAATATTCTATAATAATAATTATTTAAACATGTTACTCCCTTTACCTTTATATTTTAACTACTCAATTACCAATTTTAACATTAATCATCATAATAAAATTTTAATAGTAATAATAATCATTATCATAAAGAATTTAGATGATAATGTTGTATAATATTTTGTATTATGACATAAAACATTGATTCCATTTTAACAAATTCATTTAAAAAAAGTATCAAAATTAAATTTAGAATTATACCTAAAAATGGGTTGACTGTGTTTCAAGATATGCATGTTCACGTAATAGAATACCCTATGAAAACTCTATGGATTCAATTCATCATTATATTAGTTATAATCCAAATAGAATGATTTATAAAATATTTATTCCAGTAATATATTTTTATAATATGGGTGAATTCTCTATTAATAAAAATGGATAATCTTTATGAGTTTAATTTTTTCGAAGAAATCCTCTTTATAAAACAAAAAAATGACATTATAAAAAAACATGAAAATAGAAGATTCACATAAAAGTACTTATATAATTCTAAATAAAATGGTTCATATCTAATTTTTTAATCATATAAAAAATATAATAGAAAATATGAATTATTTTATTTTAGGAAATGAAATGTTCTCATTTTGAAAAATTTGTAATTATTAATAATCATTAAAAAATACATCATTTTAGAAAATTACCAAAATTTCACCTACGAAAATTTTTATATGACAATTTAATTTTTTTTCATTTTTTAAAATAAAATTTCTTAAATAATTATAAATTAATTTTTATATGTTTTCAATATATGAAAAAAATTATTTTGTTTTTGTAAATTATTTTTTATAGATTAAAATAATATTATTACTAAATGAGTGGTTATTTTGTAAGAATATGTCGATATAATTATACTATGTGAGAAAATTTTTTACCTTAAATAAATAATTTAAGACTATTCTAATGAAATAAATTAACATTTGGTTTATAAAAATAAAATATTTATTGTGATATTTATTTTTGGTGTTGTATTTTGTATATAATATTGGACATTGCCTTATTCTATTGAAATATCATTGTGTTAAATTATAAAAAAATAAGTAAAATATTTATTTTTAATTTGATCTTATTACCAGTAAACAAGTGTTTGGAATTGGAAAATTAATTTTGTTAAAAAAAAGGCATATAGAAATCATCTTCATAAAATGAATAAAATTAAAATTAAAATGGAAAATTAAATAACACAAAACTTAGTTTCCATTTAATGAAAAAAATTATATGTAGTGAAAATAGTTAATTGAAAAGAGGATCCATTTATGATATAATGTCATATTAAATTATTATGAATTCATAAACCATTGATTTATAAAAAGGAATAACATTCTTATCTCATGAATATATTCATAAATTATTGGTATCATTTTTTCATCTAGAATAAGATCATAATGATATATAGTTACGTGAAAAGTATAATTTAAAATTTTAATAATTATTCAGAAAAAATATATCTATTGAGCCAAATAATAAAGACTAAACAATTATTCATTTATTCATGAATCAATAAAATTACCATCAAATGGATAATATGATTCCTAAAAATGATACTAAGATAATGTAATTGTGTTTATAAATTATCCAAAACATTAAATGGTAAGTAATATTATGATAATACCAAAAAATTAAAAAACAATCATGTTAATATATAAATATATAGTCCAAATAAAATCACTCAAAAAATAAAAACAATTATATTAAAAATAACATAAAAATTAAACAATACAATTGGGTTTTAATAAAAAATCATTTACATTAAATTATATGTAAAAAATAAGGGTTACAAACATCAACCCAATGATTAATTTCCCATAATATCATTAAATGCCAAAAAATAATAAAAAACATTTTACCAAAAATAGTGTTTCAGAAAAAAATAAAATTAACATTTATCCATAGTAACATTTATTTTAAAAAATAAATCATACTAATCAGTACATCAAGTAGTCTAGTGGTTGTAAATTCACCACTACCTCAATTCATTTGTGGTTTTAAGACCGATATTCTAGTTATATGTGATTATTTTTTCCATCTTGTAGGTTGGAATATATTTTATAATATTTTATAAAACACTAGTGATAATATCAATAAACTGTTACCATGATCTAATAAAAATATGTAAAATTAAGTGAACATCTTAAAATTGAACATTAGTTATTGAATATCATATTTAAATTCTAATAATTTTGATCTGTCTCAGTAATTTCCACAAAGTCAAATAATTTTAATTGAATGTAATTTAAAAAAAAATCAATAAAATCTCAAATAATTTCATTCTCTCAATCTTGTGTGTTTCTATAAAATATTACATTATATTTAAATCTTGTGTTTGTTTTACTAACACCATTAAAAATATTATTGTAAATAATTAATAATTTTTCTAATAAAATGATGTTTAGAAGTTACATTATTATTATAACCATAATAAAATAAATAAAAACCCATCAACTACTAATTTAGGACTCCCATGAAAAAAAATAATCGATAATTTGACATTAATTTCATACAATATGACCACAAGAATTAAATATTTTATTAGGTCATTAACATAGATAAATTAATATTTACCATCATTGAAAAAATTAAATTGTTATTGGTTCCATAGGATAGAAAATATTTCACCTTATTATTTTAAACAAATAATCTATATTTTATCATTAATTTTCATCTTTGTGTCACCCCTTCACAAAAATAATTCATTTTATTATTTTTTAATCCATTTAACTTGTTTCATCATCCATAATTTATTGACATAAATAAAAAAATTGATTCCATTATCTTATTTTATAGTTAAACATCCATGGATCCACATCATTATTTTATATAATGTTCTTGAAATATCAATTACGTTCCATCTTTATTGATAATTTGATATAGAACCTTTTCAATAATTACATTATATCTAACTACCATTACAAGTAGGTTATTAATATTTTTTTAAATCATTACATTGCAAATCACATATGTGGTTAAAATGATTTATCCAATTTATTAAAACTGATTAAAAACAATAAAATAAATTTAATGAAAATGCATTAAGATAGAACATTTAAATGTATAATAAAATAACTAATAACTTTTAAATGACCCTTTCAGACACTATTATGACAATTTCAAAGTTATTAGATGTTTTCTTGCACTAAGTTATGATCGGTCCATGTAATAAAATATCCATGTTTGTGTAATGACCCCTAAGTACATCTACTCAAGATCAATATAAACTTATATAACTAGAATGAAATTTAGTTTCATTCAATCCACCCTCTCTAAAATTAATTAAAATTGAATGATATTTTACTACAAATAAGTTTATCCATTCACCTATAAATATGATTCTCCAAAATGAAGTCTTCTCTAGATCATAAAAAAGAATAACTATTATATTATACTAATTAGACATTATAAACAATTTTAAATATATTATTCCATGATTTCTAAAATAAATATGCAATAGTTAGAAACCAACAATCATGATACATATTTTTCTCTGCTGAAATGGTTCTTAACTAATCAAATTGAGGGTAAAATAAAAAAACACTATTTTATAATATATAATGATATTCTAAATACAGTTGAGTTCCTAATATAATATCATAAAATATATGTAATATTTGAAAAATGGGTTACCTATAAATCCCAATAAGTGAATACACATGATAATGAATCATCAAGTGTGCGTTAAAGGCATAACATGATATCATGAAATATGAGGCATATCCGTAATGAAAATGTAAAATAACAGGAAAAAAATGCTATTATAATACCATTGAATAATATGAAGTTATATTACAACATATAACATGATATAGTTACGATTAAATGATAATTTAATAGATAATATCACTTGGTAGAAAATGTCACATAATGAAATAGGTTCACTATAAAATCATGTATATAGAGGATGATGAGAATAATTATTTACCCAATATATTATATAATTATACCAAATCACATGTCACAATATGTTCATGATTATTTTTTCCTCAAAATGGTAATCAATACTAATGAATAATCATACGAAATAACCATAAAAATAATATGGGTTTCACCATATTGTCTCATATCATAATAAATAGAAATTTTATAATGAAAGCATTTGTGAGATATAAATAGGGAAAATATTAAATTGAAAATGTATAGATAAATAATATAGATATATATGTGAGAGAAATAAAATCATAATTTATATGAAATACTTAATATTTTTGGTAATCATCATTAATGAAAATATATTTAAAAGAATACATTAATTTTTTTAAATAAAATACTATTTTTTACTTATAAATCACACCCTCAAACACTAAAAATATCCTAAATAATATAAACATCATTAATTAAAAAGATCCATAGATATAAATTCTTTAAGAATAAAATAATTTATTGGTCTCCATGAATGGTAATACCATATATTTTCTATACGTCATAACACAATCAATAATTGTATTTATAAAAATGTTAATATTCCTCATTTGTATAATGACAAGATGGATCAATTTCATAAATTCATAAAATTTTATAAAAAAATTTAAAATAATTTCCTTCATAAATCATTCAATAATTGGAAAAAATATTTTTTGGAAATATATATTGAAAGCATCGATGTGGAAGAAAAAGGATTTCCAACTAATGTGCGAAATGAAGTTTGGTTTTGTTAAAAACATTTCCAAAATAATGAAATGTACCACATTGATCATGATGATACTATTACATGAATATATGATAAATAAAAAGGCATGTATAAGATAATTTAGGTTCATTATCAAATTATCAAATAATTTCACACAAATTTAAATTCAAACTAATATAATCCTAATTAAAATGATTTTGAAATATTAACAATTATTTCATTTGATAAAATTTTCATAATAACTAACATGAATGATGTAAATTACTTACAATTTTTATCATAATGATGTATTAATAATTAAATATATAATATTTTATGTGTATTTATATAAAAATTATAAAATTATTTAGGTTCATAATATAATATATTTCTCAATAAATAATGATTGGAGTTAAAAAAACATACCCATAGTCAACATGTACCATTTATATAATTTTCAACTATACAATTATCATATATAAATATTATTTTTATTAAATATTTACATTCCTAATACCTTATAATTAAACCATTTAAATCAATTATATATATATAATTACATATTCAATATATTCAATGTTGAGTTTCTTGAGGATGCTTGGTTCATAATTTAAATACGACATTAGTGTGTATGGCTTGGTCAAGGGGGTAATTGTTCCATCATATAAAGAATACTAATAATCATGTAAATTTCAATTTTTTATATCATTATTACTTTAAAAAACAACCATGAAATATTATGATGAAAAATTTCATATGTTATAATCATTGATTTGGTTGTCTGTATGTACTCATGAGTAACATTTCTATTTTTTAGTGGGTATGGTTGATAGAATGTAACTGTATATTTTATTCCCAAAATAATTATTAAATCATTAATGTTATTTTATATCTTAATATATTTGGACATATACCATCTATGTGAGGAATAAATAATAAATGAATCACATCCCTTCTTAAGGAAGAAGTCAGTTGTACAGAGGAATGATAATATAACATCTAACTCATTTTTAAGGTAAGAAGGAAAATTATACGATAGTCCTATGAATTAATAATATATAAGTAATATTATATATAAAGAATAAATTTAAAATCATTAAAATAGTTTATAGGTTCTGATGGAAAAATATTTACTTCAATTCGCGAGCCTGCAGTCCTCCATATACATTGATAATTATTGTGATTCCCATTTGATGTAAAGGAGATTAATAAGTATTATTATATTAAAATAATATCATATATTAATTTATGATATACTTGAGTTCTTATATTTTAATTTTCATGATATAAATGATGTTAGAGAATCAATAAGTAATAAAAATGACCTTAGGGAATAAAATTATCATCGCATTATAGAACTTATTCTAGATCTATCATTAAGGATCATATAGCTGGTCTTTTGGTTAGAACATACACTCTATAACGTGGATATCTATGTTGGGTTGAGATATTTTTAGGGGCTGGATGTTATAAATGTATTTAATGGTGAGATTATTTTAGTATAGGTGGAGCCGTCTTATATTTTATATGGAGTGAATTTTTAAAATTATAAAAAAATATTTCAATAATGTAAAGAAAATCATAATAAATGTGCCTAAACATTGACAAAATAGGAATTTTTTCTAATATGGGATAGAGAAACATAATAAATTTAAAATGAAACATTATTAATAATTCCACTCCCTTTAAATTGTTGATTTGATTATCAGAAATTCCTATTTACTAGTAGACATGATAGCAACTTCTTAATATTTTTATAAAATTTATTATGATCAATAATTCAGGTGATATTAATATATAATATTAATAAGTATTATTAAAATTATGTAATTAATTTTATAAAATTTTATTCATATAAGTTTCAAAATTTTATTTGAAATTAATTATAAAAAACATGATGAAAATAGTGTTTCATGAAATACATTTTTAAACCAAAGGATGATCATATATTTACTTTATGAATACAAATCACCATTAAATGAATTTAAATTACCATAAATTCACTGAAAATACATGAATTTAATTTAAATATGTTATCAATATGGTTTATTTTAATTAATGAAAATTTATATAATTAATGTATTGAGAACAATTTTGTAGAAAACTGTGAATTAAAGAATTAAAGTAATGATATACCAAAGTCATGATTTTTTTAAAATGGAATTTATTGGATTATCAAAAAACAATTGGTTTATAAGAAAGATTATTATAATTTCTAAAATATAATGGTACTATTAAATTAATATATTTAAAGTACAATAAAGTCAGTATTTGGGAAATTAGTAATTTTCACTATTCACTAAAAATTCTAACATTTCTTATAAATACCAAAATTTCAGCCAAAATAAATTTTCACATGATCACTAAATTATTGATTTTTAATTTATAATAAAACATTTTTATATTTTCCTTGTATAAATTATGATATTTTCTCCTAAATAATGATTTTTTCTTATTTGTGATGAAAAATAATTTTTTATGATATGAAATATTAATTAAAAGTTTAGAGATTATTCATAAGAAATTTAAGAATTAATTTATATTTAATTATACCTAAATAAATATAATTTTTTTAATTTCAATTAAAATATTCATACATTCCCACTACATGACTAGTTTATAATAGGAATATATTTCCTGGTTATTTTAAATCATGGAGTTGTGTGTCACGTATGTTATTAAACATTTTCTTATTATTTTAAATTATCACGTTGTTAAATATACCATATTAAATTGGAACTAATCCATTAATTTTTTATTCTATAATAAATAATTTTAGTATCTTTTCAATTTATATACATTAACATTTTCCAATAAGATTCTATAATTTATCAGGAATTATCATATTCGTTAAATTTAATGAATTTTATCTATAACCTTAATGAAGAAACACTTTTTTACTAAATCCTTAATATAATTTACAACTGATATTCCATTTAAAATATCTATTATTTCATGATCATATAGTAACAGAATACTTACTCTTTCCCCTTATAACTTTTTTAAACATAAGAATCACATTTATTCTTATTGAAAAAATATTACATTACAGCTTCATTGAATTGATTGTTCCACAACCTAATAGATTTATTAAATCTATTAAAGTTACTCTATAAACACTATATCTTTTTTTACATCCCATATTTTAACACACCCTTCAATAATAGTCATATAAATATATTCTTCCTATTTTACATTAAGGAAATATATTTTGATATCAGTCTGCCAATATTGATAGTCATGGTAACATTATATAGAAGGTATAATTCTAATGAGTTTAATCATGGAACTGGAGAAGATCATTTGTCTACAAAAAATAATATATTATTTTTTACCCTTTAACCACTATCATATCCTTATGGGTACTTGCATTACCTTCTATTTCTAGTTTTCTCTTGAATATTTGTTTGCACCAAATAGTAATAACATTAGTTAGAATATCGACAAGAAAAAACATGTTTCTAATTCATTGAATAAATTTAACAAATTCTATCAACTATATATATATATATTTTTATTTTAAGAACTCTAATTCCTATTATTATGACATAGGTTCATTATTTCTATCATATAACGTGTCTCCATTCTTTGTTAATAGAAATTTATATTTCTAAAATTCTCCATCTTCTTTGGTTCTCATATGTAGTACTAGTGTTTCAACAATAAATTATCCCATTAGTATAGGGCCCCAGCCTTAAACCTTACATAATATTGAATTAAATGAGTAATTCACATTGAGGATATTTTCAGGTTTAGTGTTTTAGAGAATCAGGACATAACTATTACATCTCAAAAGATTACAAAGTAGTCACTTCTACTAAATTTCCATAAAATAAAAACTCTTTAAAAGAAACATGTATAGTTCCATGTTTTAGGTAGCATGACTTTCCCTTGATCCCATTCTTGACCCTATTCTATGCTATGTCCTGTGAAAAACATTTCAAAAACTTGGGATGACCATAAGAAGCTCAGTAAGGGATACACAAAGAATGAAAATTGTTAGTTTTTCAAAAACAAGAAGTAAACCATGAATACTTTTTCAAAGTAATACTTTTCACCTTCATGAAGTAGTAAAAACTTTTCACTGAAAATAATGTATCATTACTTACCTTTTTGTAACTAAAGGATTACCATAAAACCCATATAAAGAACACATAACATATATAAAGGTAACTTGGTACATAAACATACTTGAGTGGAATAACCATACGGTCGATTTCCACACATATCACATAATGGAATAGCCATACGGCCAATTTCCATACATACTTAATGGAATAGCCATACGGCCGACTTCCATACCCAATGCATTAGAGGTTATAACGTAACCACCTATCCTGGTATTCATGGCACCACCCGTCATATGGTTTATAACGTAACCATCCATTAAAATGTCCAAGTACCAATATAAAATCATAAAACATAAAACCAATATAAAGGAATGATAACATTTCCACATTTCAATCTCAATATATCATAATAGAATCCTTTATCAAAACCATTTTCAATACCAAAATACATAAAAGAGTATATGGTATTTATTTCATTTTAAAAACATAACGGCTTGTTGAGGAATCCAAAGACCAAATAATACTCACGGTGGAAGAAAAGGTTTTTGTCGCCGCGTACGTTAAAAGAAACATTCCTTTTTGTCGTTTTGTAAAACGCTTCGTATAAAAATATTCCTTTTGTATAAAAGTAAAAGTAAAAGGGGGTTTATACACCGTATAAAATAATGTTGTGTATAAAACGAAATATGCCTCAATGAAAGGAGATTGAGACGAAGTCCCTTACAAAGACGGTATCCTTGGTTTAAGGATAAATCAATTACATAATTATGTGTGACAAATGAATACACCAAATATAAGTGGATATTAAGTGTAAAATAATCAAAGGTCATTCACACATATTCAAAGGATTACATATTCAATAACAACATGTTGAACCCAAAGAAATCGAAATTGGGTTAAGAATTTCCCTTGACAGCCTAACGGCGTCACATCAAAATGAGTTGATGAGAGATAAAAAAAGGGTATCTCATCACTTGGACATAAAATTTACATCAACAAGGATATATGAGAACATAACCCAACGTAACAATATGTAAATTAAAAGACACAACAAAAGAAGTCTTTTAAAAAAAGAGGGTGAATGGTTCCCTTACCGACTTGGGTAACTTTTGAAAAGTACACCCCATTGAAGAAGTGTCATACAATGAATATGTAAATAGCCATAAATGGAATTATATTACAATAGTATTGTAATAGTGGGCAGTACATAAACCACTCAATGGAAATTGTGGAAAATGTAGCATAAATCTCACGGGAATAAAAGTGAGATGAAAAATCTCTTACGAAAACTCGGCAGCCTAACGGCGCCACTTAAAACTTCCAAAATGGATTGATGAGAGGAAATAGGGTCTCTCATTACATCAACATAATGTTTACACAAAGAGGTATATAAAATAACATCCCCCATCATAACAAATAGGAGCTTAAAATAAGTGACATAAAGGAGAGTACTTTAAAAGAAAGAGAGAGGTTAGATCTCTTACGAAAATTCGACAGCCTATCGGCGCCACTCAAAACTTCCAAAATGGATTGATGAGAGATAATAGGGTCTCTCATCACATGAACATAAAAATTACAGTAAGAATAATATAAAATAACATCCCAATCATAAGAAATATGAGCTTAAATGAAATGACATAAAAGTGTGTACATGAAAGGAAAGAGAGTTGTAGGATCCCTTACCTCGGGTCCGACTTGACTCGATCGTTCTTTAATCTCCTGAATAATAAACTTGAGTTAATTTATCCTTCCTTAAGAACATTTTTAAAGTTCATTATTACTTTTATATTACTTATTACCATGTTATAAACATTATTTAATCATTTATGTTAATCATGTTTGTTTTGTCGATATTTGGTTCTTAAGGCGAAAGTGGACTTCTTACAATTACATGTTGTTCGTGTGGTCAAAGGTTCTTCATATCCAAAAATGACATTCCTGATCTGGATATCATATATATCATATATATCCAGCATATACATGTATTTATAAAATCGCATAATCATTTGTAGGAAAGAAATGAAATGCACCGTTCATGGAGACGGTAAGCCGTACGTACGCATGAACGCTACTTTCATTTCTATGTCGTATTAATGGAATTAAAAATATATGAGAGGTATGTATATTTTAATTCCAGAATTATATTAATCATTTATATGTATCATACATCATATATATCCATTATATATATGTACTTATAATAGTACATTACATTTGGGGATATGAAATGAAATGCACCGTTCATGGAGACGGTAAGCCGTACGTACGCATGAACGCTACTTCCATTTCTATCTCATAATTTAATGGAAAGAAATAATAATGATATAGAGGTAAATAATAATTCCAGTATAACATCATATATAATAACATTAAATCCATCCTTTATACGTCCCACGTATGGCATTAACGAATCACATCACTTTGAGGGGGCGGTAGTCCGCACTTCCTAAAATGAAGATATCACATATACCCATAATGGAAGCCATAAAGGTAAGACACAAATGAAAAATAAAGAAGCATAAGTAAAACATAAACATATTATATATCATATATAAAAATAGTGACATCATAATGTCCACCTTTGAAGGTGTTAAATGAGTATTGAACAATCATCGTTTCGGGAGACACAATTTCGCCATCCACGGAAACCGTATGTTCTTTAACCATTTGATGTAGTTGTGTGAGAGTGTAGATCGAATAAATTATATAACAACATCCTAGAATATTTAAGATACTGGTGTTGTTACAAAAGAAATAAATAAAAAGAGTTTAGGGGGTTGAAGAAACAAAATAAAACAAGTGATCATGAGAGAATGAATTACCTTTAAAAGTGTAACTCCTTTTGATTTGAGCATAAAGGCTTCCTTTGAAAGGATTATTCCCAAAGGTAATCATCTAGGATGAGGAGAGGGATGTGGAGAGAGTAAATGGGTAGGGGTTGGCCGAGCCAAAGGCTTGAGGGGTGTGTGAAATGAGTTATAGGTGGGGGCCTTTTATAAGAGGAGAGGAGGGGTACTTTTGGAAAGTAAAGGAATATTACTTTATTTGAAAATGGGTTTCGGTTTTAAAAGGTCCCACATTGATATAATTCGTGGATAAGGTGATAAGGGTTCGAAATCCACTCATCCAATTGGTTTTGGACATGTGTAGTTCATAGAGTTTACATTATCTTTCCATTTTATTTAAATCGTTAAATAATGAGGTCATCGCTGCATCATCATGATGTCATAAATAATTTAATTTATTTAATGTCTAAAAATAATAAAAAAATACTATTATGTTGGAAATATTTTTATCTTTACAATGACTATTTATAATAAAAAATATGACTTGTATATCCCCATTTAAAAATTGTTTTAGTAAAACATATCATGTTTGTGTCAATTTAATTTTAACATTAAATAAAAATATATTATTGTCATTTTCCAACTAAAGTGGCTCCATGGGGTCCCCAAGTTGGACCATGGCTTGTATTGGTCGGCCATGACACAACCAATTAGTGTAGGACATGTGTCAAGCTCATCTTATTTTATTAAAGCATTATTTTTACCTTAAACTACACTAATTACCACTAATCGCGATTAAGAACTTAATAAGTTACTATTCACCAAAAAATTATTATAATCTCATTGAACCACATTTTACTTCTTAATGACAACCATGTATGTCGGATTTTCAAAATTCAATACACATTAGTGGTAAACTTTCATTTAACTGAAATATCAGTTTGCATGATTACCACTTAGTGGTTTCACTATTCATAAAAAATTGGAGTTTTTCAGAAAAATACTAAAACTTCACCCTAAGCTATATGTTATATTCCGAATTCAAAAATGAAGTCCGTTTTAAAAAATTCAAAACATATTAGTCACATTAATTAATTTAATAATCAATTCCCGCTGTCAGAGCAAATAGCATGTTTTTATTAAACAATAAGTATCAAAAGATTGACACTAGTTTAAGTCTGATTTCAAAGTGAAATTAATTCCAACGACCACTATTGGATTTAATGGTAAAAATATTTTCTAATTTCACTTTAAAACCAATTCAAAATATAATCTCATCATATAAATAAATTAGATTAAAAAGAGGTTTTGAATTAAAATACAACATTTTACACTATTCATTAAAAATAATGAACATTATCGGAAAGATACCAAAAATTTACACAAAGTAAATTTTGATGTCCTGATTCTTAAGAAGAGTTTTATTTGGTCCAATAGAATGTATAAGAGTGAAAAAAACTATATTTAACGACAGTTGTCCATCAAAAGGCGATAAGTGAACCTTTACTGAAAACTAGGGCATATATGCCTAAAATTGAATTCTTTCCGTATTTTAAGCCTCTATCCTTTATTGGATAAATGTAAAAACATTTAAAAACATATATAATCATATTTTAGTTATTTCTATCCATTCCCTCCATTACAACGGCTACATGTTAACTACCATTTAAAATAATATTATTTTATTATCAGAGTGCAACGTAAGATTCCCAAGAAACTCATTGTTGCGTGTTGGGTACGCCATCGAGCATAGCGTCCCCTTTAAAGTCATTTAAATATTTTATTCAAAAATATGGATAAATATGAAATTTTCATATTCTTTATTTACCTGGGGTGTTACATCTTTCCCCCCTTTTGGGAATTGCGTCCTCACAATTTTTAAAATTGAGCTTGGAAACATCCTTGAAAGTCCCACATCGGAACAAAAGTTGATAAAACAAACACTTTAAAATAAAGAAAGATAAGTACAAAGGTCACCCGAGTTAACCCATACTAGGATTCCAAGTATGAAAATATGGACATGGAGGAAAAAACAAAGGGTCATGTTCTGATGGAGAGTGATAGAAAACAAGTTTAGGAGAAAGTTAACCACAAGAAAATCACAAACTTGTGATGGGTTAAACAGTATTCGATTCCCCAGTAGGAAAAGTTAATGGACAACATTTTTGGTTTAAGTTACTTTTTATTGAGGAATTTATTCATAAGGAAACATAATCACTTATCATGTTGACTCTCAACTTTTACTAGATTCCTTAATCAAACTCATATTTTTTTCCAAAAGACGAGTATTTAAGGAGACTTGTTCACATTAAGAGTACTATAATCAACTTCTAGAGAATCACCTAATCCACCAAAATAGAACTATATACTTCCCATGTCTTTAGACTTTAACCAAAACCAAAAAGGTTATTACAAGATCATATAATCCAGAAAAGGATAACCCTTTATAAAATGAAAATCTATTCTTAACCTCAAAAATGTGTCCAACAAAACCCAATGTTCAACGAGGACCATTCTATAATCAATTTTTCCATAAAATTCTTCAAAGTAAACCAAACTATGATTGAAACCCAAAATATTTGAAGGATTTAGTCACATAGTCTTCCAAGTTAAATCATAACATTTATCACCAAACAACATAAGTTGCTCCTAAAGTCTCGTATTGAAAAGTAATTAACCAATCACATATCCTCCGTGATAGGTTAATCATTTTCATAAATAACCCAAAATAAACTTACTCTTAATTCTTAAATTCATATAACTTGAAAGTCTCAGTCAAACTAACCAGGGACTTCACGTAGTCCAGTGGTAGGCGATAAATACCAGTCGCACTTTGGTTGTGGGTTCGATTCCCGCAGCTTTGTCCGACGCGACAGGATGTCACACGGTCTGTGTGTTGTCCTTTTTCCAAAACTATATAATTCTTAAAACATTCCCCAAAATGAGATAAAATTTTCAAGAATAATCATAACATATTTTAATCTCATGTTTATCTCATGCCCTTCATTTTCCATCATATCATATAATAACCCATAATTACCTCAAAAGTAAGGATCATATAAATCCTAATGGTTACCTTAACAATTATTACCTGAATTTCCACATCGAGTTGGCCATCTCGTACATGATGCATTAGAGAACTCACCAAGGTTGAAGTGATTGATCATGACTCCTTGATAGTTGGTTTAGAACAACAATGAGATTCCTCGTTGAATCCCCCATCTCATCCAGTATCTTAATCAGAGAACCACCACAGTTTCCTTCAAACCCATTGTCACTTTGGTGCCTGCTAGATCCATCCATTTACTAAAACCAAAAAGGTCAGTGTGAGTATATCAACAAAACCATCATGTACTAATGAGGAAGGTAAACACTACGATATACTTACTCATTCACTTTATCTAAAACTAGGACTCTTTCTGAAATCCTAACCATTATGGTAATGTTACTTATGCTTAAAGAATACCCTAACCTCTAAAGTTATCTAAACCCCCCTCTGATACCAACTATAGGGCCCCAGCCTTAAAACTTACTTAATATTGAATTAAATGAGTAATTAAAATTTAGGATCTTTTCAGGTTTAGAGTTTTAGAGAATTAGGACATAACTATTACGTCTCAAAAGATTACAAAGTAGTCGCTTCTACTAAATTTCCATAAAATAAAAACTCTTTAAAAGAAACATGTATAGTTCCATGTTTTAGGTAGCATGACTTTCCCTTGATCCCATCCTTGACCCTATTCCACGCTATGTCCTGTGAAAAACATTTCAAAAACATGGGATGAGTATAAGAAGCTCAGTAAGGGATACACAAAGAATGAAAACTGTTAGTTTTTCTAAAACAACAAGTAAACCATGAATACTTTATCAATGTAATACTTTTCACCTTCATGAAGTAGTAAAAAAATTTCACTGAAAAAAAAGTATCATTACTTACCTTTTTGTAACCAAAGGATTACCATAAAACCCATATAAATAACACATAACATATATAAAGGTAACTTGGGACATAAACATACTTGAGTGGAATAACCATACGGTCGACTTCCACACCCAATGCATTGGAGGTTATAACGTAACCATCCGTCCTGGTATTCACGACACCACCCATCATATGGTTTATAACGTAACCACCTGTTAAAATGTCCAAGTACCAATATAAAATTATAAAACATAAAACCAATATAATGGAATGATAACATTTCCACATTTCAATCACAATATATCATAATAGAATCCTTTATAAAAACCACTTTCAATACCAAAATACATAAAAGAGTATATGGTATTTATTTCATTTTAAAAACATAACGGCTTGTTGAGGAAGCCAAAGACCAAATAATACTCACGGTGGCGGAAAAGGTTTTTGTCGCCGCGTACGTTAAAAGAAACATTCCTTTTTTTAGTTTTGTAAAACGCTTCGTATAAAAAGATTCCTTTTGTATAAAAGTAAAAGTCAAAGGGGGTTTATACACCGTATAAAAGAAAGTTGTGTATAAAACGAAATATGCCTCAATGAAAGGAGATTGAGACGAAGTCCCTTACAAAGACAGTATCCTTGGTTTAAGAATAAATCAATTAAATAATTATGTGTGACAAATAAACCAAATATAAGTGGATATTAAGTGTAAATTAATCAAAGGTCATTCACACATATTCAAAGGATTATATATTCAATAACAACATGTTGAACCCAAAGAAACTGAAATTGGGTTAAGAAGTTCCCTTGACATCCTAACGGCGTCACATCAAAATGAGTTGATGAGAGATAAAAAAAAGGGTATCTCATCACTTGGACATAAAATTTACATCAATATGGATATATGAGAACATAACCCAACATAACAATATGTAAATTAAAAGACCCAACAAAAGAAGTCTTTTAAAAAAAGAGGGTGAGAGGTTCCCTTACCGACTTGGTTAACTTTTGAAAAGTACACCCCATTGAAGAAGTGTCATACAATGAATATGTAAATACCAATAAATGGAATTATATTACAATAGGATTGTAATAGTGGGCAGTACATAAACCACTCAATGGAAATTGTGGAAAATGTAGCATAAATCTCACGGGAATAAAAGTGAGATGAAAAATCTCTTACGAAAACTCGGCAGCCTAACGGCGCCACTTAAAACTTCAAAAATGGATTGATGAGAGGAAATAGGGTCTCTCATTACATCAACATAATGTTTACAGAAAGAGGAATATAAAATAACATCCCCCAACAAAACAAATAGGAGATTAAAAGAAGTGACATAAAGGAGAGTACTTTAAAAGAAAGAGAGAGGTTAGATCTCTTACGAAAATTCGACAGCCAATCGACGCCACTCAAAACATCCAAAATGGATTGATGAGAGAGAATAGGGTCTATCATCACATGAAAATAAAAATTACAGTAAGATTAATATAAAATAACATCCCAATCATAAGAAAGATGAGCTTAAAAGAAATGACATAAAAGAGTGTACTTAAAAAGAAAGAGAGTTGTAGGATCCCTTACCTCAGGTCCGACTTGACTCGATCGTTCTTTAATCTCATGAATAATAAACTTGAGTTAATTTATACTTCCTTGAGAACCTTTTTAATGTTAATTATTCCTTTTATATCACTTATTACCATGTTATAAACATTATTTAATCATTTAAGTTAATCATGTTTGTTTTTTCGATATTTGGTTCCTATGTCGAAAGTGGACTTCTTACAATTACATGTTGTTCGTGTGGTCAAAGGTTCATCATATACAAAAATGACATTCCTGATTTTTATATCATATATATCATATATATCCAGCATATACATGTATTTATAAAATCACATAATCATTTAGAGGAAAGAAATGAAATGCACCGTTCATGGAGACGGTAAGCCGTACGTACGCATGAACGCTACGTTCATTTCTATGTCATATTAATGGAATTAAAACTATATGAGAGGTATATATATTTTAATTCCAGAATTATATTAATCATTTAGATGTATCATACATCATATATATCCATTATATATATGTACTTATAATAGTACATTACATTTGGGGATAAGAAATGAAATGCATCGTTCATGGAGACGGTAAGCCGTACGTACGCATGAACGCTACTTTCATTTCTATCTCATACTTTAATGGAAAGAAATAATAATGATATAGAGGTAAATAATAATTCCAGTATAACATCATATATAAGAACATTAAATCCATCCTTTATACGTCCCATGTATGGCATTAACGAATCACATCACTTTGAGGGGGCGGTAGTCCGCACTTCCTAAAATGAAGATATCGCGTATACACATAATGGAAGCCATAAAGGTAAGACACAAATGAAAAATAAAGAATCATAAGTAAAACATAAACATATTATATATCATATATAAAAATAGTGACATCATAATGTCCACCTTTGAAGGTGTTAAATGAGTATTGAACAATCATCGTTTCAGGAGGCACAATTTCGCCATCCACGGAAACCGTATGTTCTTTAACCATTTGATGTAGTTGTGTGAGATTGTAGATCGAATAAATCTTATAACAACATCCTAGTATATTGAAGATTCTGGTGTTGTTACAAAAGAAATAAATAAAAAGTGTTTAGGGGGTTGGAGAAGCAAAATAAAACAAGTGAACATGAGAGAATGAATTACCTTTAAAAGTGTAACTCCTTTTGATTTGAGCATAAAGACTTCCTTTGAAAGGATTATGCCCAAAGGTAATCCTCTAGGATGAGGAGAGGGATGTGTAGAGAGTAAATGGGAAGGGGTTGGCCGAGCCAAAGGCTTGAGGGGTGTGTGAAATGAGTTAGAGGTGGGGGCCTTTTATAAGAGGAGAGGAGGGGCACTTTTGGAATGTAAAGGAATATTACTTTATTTGAAAATGTGTTTCGGTTTTAAAAGGTCCCACATTTATATAATTCTTGGATAAGGTGATAAGGGTTCTAAATCCACTCATCCAATTGGGTTTGGACATGTGTAGTTTATAGATTTTACATTATCTTTCCATTTTATTTAAATCGTTAAATAATGAGGTCATCACTGCATCATCATGATGTCATAAATAATTTAATTTATTTACTGTCTAAAAATTATAAAAAAAATACTATTATGTAGGAAATCTTTTTATCTTTCCAATGATTATTTATAATCAAAAAGATGGCATGTATATCCCCATTTAAAAATTGTTTTAGTAAAACATATCATGTTTGTGTCAATTTAATTTTAACATTAAATAAAAATATATTATTGTCATTTTCCAACTAAAGTGGATCCATGGGGTCCCCAAGTTGGCCCATGGATTGTCTTGGTCTGCCAGGACACAACCAATGAGGGTAGGACATGTTTCAAGCACATATTATTTTATTAAAGCATTATTTTTACCTTAAACTACACTAATTACCACTAATCGCGATTAAGAACTTAATAAGTTACTATTCACCAAAAATTATTATAATCTCATTGAACCGCATTTTTCTTCTTAATGACAACCATGTATGTCGGATTTTCAAAATTCAATACACATTAGTGGTAAACTTTCATTTAACTGAAAAATCAGTTTGCTTGATTACCACTTAGTGGTTTCACTATTCATAAAAAATTGGAGTTTTTCAGAAAAATACCAAAACATCACCCTAAGCTATATTTGATATTCCGAATTCAAAAATGAAGTCCGTTTTACAAAATTAAAAACATATTTGTCACATTAATTAATTTAATAATTAATTCCCGCTGTCAGAGGAAATAGCGTGTTTTTATAATATAATAAGCTTCAATAGATTGACACTAGTTTAAGTCTGATTTCAATGTGAAATTAATTCCAACGACCACTATTGGATTTAATGGTAAAAATATTTTCTAATTTCACTTTAAAACCAATTAAAAATATATTCTAATCATATAAATAAATTAGATTAAAAAGAGGTTTTGAATTTAAATACAACATTTTACATTATTCATTAAAAAAATGAACATTATCGGAAAGATACCAAAAATTTACACAAAGTAAATTTTGATGTCCCGATTATTAAGAAGAGTTTTATTTGGTCCAATAGAATGTATAAGAGTGAACAAAACTATATTTAATGACGGTTCGCCATCAAAAGGCGATAAGTGAACCTTTAGTGAAAACTAGGGTATATATGCCTAAAATTGAATTCTTTCCGTATTTTAAGCCTCTATCCTTTATTGGATAAATGTAAAAACATTTAAAAACAAATATAATCATATTTTAGTTATTTCTATCCATTCCCGCCATTATAACGGCTACATGTTAACTACCATTTAAAATAATATTATTTTATTATCAGAGTGCAACGTAAGATTCTCAAGAAACTCGTTGTTGCGTGTTGGGTACGCCATCGAGCATAGCGTCCCCTTTAAAGTCATTTAAATATTTTATTCAAAAATATGGATAAATATGAAATTGTAATATTCTTTATTTACCTGGGGTGTTACAATTAGGACCAGTGTAATTTTCTCTTGTAGTAACTATTATGTATATCTATAATTATCTTAGTCCTATTTAATTATTCTCTCACAATACTTGTTGTGGATGTGACCCCTCTAATGAAATTTTTGGTGAAAGGAAGTTTCTTATAGAAGTGGTTTTATTTTTGGTATCCCATTATTAACTTATGATACAATATAGAGATACATATTTTCCATTTGGTGGTAATTTTATTCATTATATGTATTTGATATTGATATCTCTACACCAAACAATTTTATGCGACAAAATAATATTAATTACACTCCATAACTCGAATGGAATTTTGTTTTCCACTTTAATTGGTACTTAATTTACTATTCATGTCATATTTTATAATTAATATACATATGATAATATTGGATAAACTACAAGAATAATTATTTAAAATATAATTTATATTATGGAATGGTTATTACCTTCACTAACACCATTATACTATAATTTGTATGGTATATTGAGTAGTGAAATAATCCAAAGATCCCATTGAAAATCAATATACTAGTGGATGAGATATTCCCTACCTCTATCTGATCAATGATTCATTATTGTCATTCCGTTTTGATTATCTACAGAATTCATGAATTATCTGAAATTATCCACAAACTCATCCTAACACCCCCATTAAGTTGATATAACAATATGTACTCAATCCATGAGTAAATATTATTAACTAATAATACAAAAATATTTCTATAAAACTAATGGTCCACCCAAATTAGTTTTTATCATCCAACAATATTCATGACCCCTTCACCCTATCTATCGAAGGAAGGGTTGGTAATTTTTCCTTTTACCCAAGAATTCCAACATTCAATATTTTTTATCTCAATGTTTTCCAAATAAATTATTGAGAGATCTTTGTCAGTTATTTCTTATATTCATGACATATGTAGTCATTCCATATATGGGTGTTGTGTGAGTCTTGTGAAAATGATCCATTTTAAATTTCTAATACATTGATTTTTTAATTTAATAAATACATAAGTTTATATAACAGTTTCATTCAATTTTATATATTTCATTTATAAAATAAAAAACATTTATTGCCAAAAAAATAAATGAAAACCATAAGTATCTATGCATGATATATAAAATATGTTTTTTAATAGTTTTAATATAATAAAAATATCATGAATAAAATATAATTATTATTACAAAAGAACGTTGGTAGTACTGAATGTTTATAGTATCCATCATTAAACTATTGGAATCTAGTAAATCAACCTCTCCAATGGATTTTTTTTAATGTACATGTTTCATTAATATGGATGTCGATTAAGAACCAAAAGATGAATCTAATATACCCTGTGTGGATAATGAATGTATACATTAGATAATGAATCCATATCTAAAATCCCACTTCCATTTGGATAAGATCCTCTTACAATTTCCTTCAATTCGACATGAAAAAAATAATACGTATTTTTTTACTATTTTATGGATCATCCTATTCATGGAAGTATAGTTCTCATGGTATTTAGAAATTTTATTAGTCTTCAACCACTAATCCATTTTATTCATTTTTTGATTAAATATTAGATCATTTTTTTTCATGACACATGTCCTTATAAACATGGTAAGTAAATGTAAGATGTTCTGAGGAACTTGTTTAATTATTAGTCTTGTTATAATTATTAGTAAAATTAGATAAGTACAATGGTGTTGGGAAATGTATGAGATCATTATGAAGTAAAATAGGACATTAATACCTAGGAGTTATAAACATTCAATGTTTCTAATCAGCTTCACTAGAATAGACCATATGGTGATGACTCTCCAAGAATCCTTGTAAATGAATGACAAAAGATATTCAATATATCGTTTCTCTCATTATTTTGATAAATATCTAAAACATGAGCAATAATTATATTACCTAACAATGTAATAATGGTTATTTAGAATCTCAATGCTTATGTATAGATTCATGAAACATTAATCATTTATGGAATCGTTGAAGAGTTTATCATAGTTGGATAAATTATCATCACTATCCTTTAAAATGGAGATTCGGGTATATGTTCACAGAAAATTTACTATTTCAATTCAAGGAGTACGATAACATGTAATCCCATTTACCAATCATATAAATGAAATAATTTTATAAGAATAGACTTCTCAAGATTGAATCACATTGATATGTATCAAGTCAATTTAATTACCATTTATAAAAATAATTTTAGAATAATTTTAGTACATTATCAGATGTAATTATATAACAATTATGAAATTATATTTATTAACCTCCCAAAATTTTAACATAACTCAATATCCCCCACTATCATATTTGAATATTCTTTTTAATTGGAATTCTTGTGATAATGACCCATATTCACAATATTATGAAGTCATCAAGGTCCATGTAAGAAAATTGTTGGATTTTTGGTAGGTATTAATATTTTGAGAATCCTTAACTACTGGATCCATGACATGATGAGTTGACTCAACAGTCCTAAAATCATTCAATTAGATCTAAATATCCCTTTCATAATTTTTATATAATTTTCAACTTTGGGAGTCAACCCTTAATGAAATAATGATTTTTCATCCAAAAATATCATGTAATAATTCCGAGTCAATATAAAGTAGCTCGAGTTGGGCTGGTCAAACACATTGAAAATGGATCAGTATAAAATTGAGTAATGGGAGGCTAAACTGACATAATATATATTATTGATACTTTTTTAGCATGAGGCATAAATTGAAAATATTATTATTTATTATATGAATGTTAATATTAATATGATTTACTTAGGTGATTTACCATGACCTTTAAACTATTTATGCATAATCCAATTTATATTAATGTCATATTGTATGCATATTAATTCATTAATTCATCAGAACATGTTAGAAAACCCACGATATAAATAACCATGAAACATTATAAAAAGAAAAAAAATGATGTATTATCATTAGAATTTACTAGTGGTTATTTAATATATTGTATGAAATATTAACCATTTGCCTATGGAGAAAATATTGAATGAATAAATGTATTATGTTTCATCATTCAACATGTGCCCCCCTGAAAAACATAGACTAGATTAGTCTTATATATAAACATGAACAACTACCACTCTCTAAGTTATCATTAAATTGTATATTTTTACTAACACACACTTGAGTGGAACCAATATATTAGTTATGTGGATATTATAAATGAAACTACGTTCATGCAGCCACTAACATAATCATTTTATGGATAATGCGTATGAAAACAATTTAGTTTAAATAAAAAAAGGGGATAAAAATTTATACAATAGTTTGTGATATTCTCATGATAATCAACATAAATGCAATTAAGTACACTTTTAATAATACAAAATTCAATTCCGATCATTCCAATTTATGATAAATCACTCAAGAATCATTAAAATTTATATTTTTTATTATAAAATATTGATATCTTGGTTCTCAAAATAATATTATTTATATTGTAATCGAGCATATGTTTCAAAAAATCCAATAAATTTATATAAAATCGACTATGTACAATACATGTACATCAGGAGAAACACTTTTAGTACCGGTCTAAACTACCTAGAATTTATTATATTTTAACCATGTTTAATCATGTGTCACGTAACAAGAATGAAATATCAAATAAATATAATAGTTTGTATATAGTCAACTAAATTTTTAATGGAACACATGGTTTTTAGGTTGTTTATTATTTTTCAATTCATGTAGAGTTAATTGTTTATTACGAATTATACATGTTATTAGAATCTAATCAAAAAGTATAAATTAATTAGAATATGCATATAACCCATTAAATTACAATTATATTGTACAATTATTGAAACAAAAAACACATTATGATTTTCATAAAAAAATAATTTTTTTTATTTTGTAATATGAAAAAAGTAACAATCTACATACTCAACATATATATTGATCACAATCTATCCATGGGACATAAATATTGACATAAATCAAAATAATTTTTTGATAAGAGTGGAGTAAATTGATTATAAAAGAGAGAAAGTGTGTCTGGTCTCTAATTTACATTGTCCCCAATCATGCAGGACATATAAGAGTCTTAATGGACCATCTCTAAAAATTGGAACACATGTAATAAATGATGTAAATAATTTTTACATTTTAATGAACTTCTTTAATACTATCATGGAAAAATGGTGTATTTAATGTCACAGATTTTTTAATAAATCAAAATGAATTAAATTAATTAGAAATTAATTTTTTGTCCCTTTATCGTGGGTAAAAAATACATACCAATAGACTCTATAGTGTGTTATAGGTTCTAATCTATACAATCATGTAATAATATCATGAACTACTAACATTAATCATAGGGAAACTGAAAATAAACTATCTGTTAGGGTAGTTCATTCAAACTAACAATTACCTAACACTATTTGAGACCATGAATCTTGGGGATCATCTAGGATCACTCAAAAACCCCATAACTATCAAGCTAAGTTCATTGTTACTATAGTTTTCACTCATCCAAGAATCTAATTCATAAAATAGAAATCCCATGACAAACACACAAATAGGGGAATATATAGTTAGAAGTAAGATGTATAAAAAAATAAAAAATTAATTTCCCACATCTCGAAGTTCACCAAACATTATCCTCAAAAGTGGAAAAAAGAATTCATAGAATAAATAAGGATACACAATGTTCTAATTAGAATCCTTTTATAAAATTCCAAATATTATTTTTAGATAAACCCGAACTAGATGGCTATGTTACTTTTATATGAACAAGCACATTAAAAAGAAAAAAATCTTTAATTATGACACCATTAAAACACCATTTTAAAATTTACTTAGGAAACTACACATTTTTATAAAATCTCATTAAAATAAAATTGTATACTACCAATAAATCTGAAAATAAATCAGTAATATTTATGTAATTTTAAATAATTATGAGGCAATAGTTATGAAACTTTTTAGTATCAACCAAAGTGGAATCACTAGTTATGGAATGAATAAGTGATCATTTTTCTATAATTGATGTTAAATCTATGTGGTAAATTGATGCTAAACACTAACACTAATGAAAGTATGTAATTGATTAATTTAAGTGAAAAATTAAGAACAAAATCCAGAACTATCACATAATATTTACAATTAAAAAAAATAATTAAATAATATAAAAACAATGAATTAATTATCGATTGATAAATATAATAATGTATCTATACTGTATCATCATTTTATTTTAATAATCAATATCATATTCGATCTATAAGTGATCCACACATGCTCTACTAAACGTCAAATTTTGTTATAGGAATCTTAATTATATAGTAATGGAATATCTTGACACATGCATCACACACATTTATTCTCCCTGATAATTTTTTATGCTTTAATCATATTGGATATCTCAAAATATATCTTTTTTTTGGAGGATGATAACTCCCCATTCTTAAAAGAATACATTTATAATGGATCTCTCTAAGAAATTAGGAGAATACTTTGGACATTTATATGGATAATTCAAAACAAATGGAAACACATTTAGGAAAAAATAATTATTGGGTGTATTTATCTCTAGGATAAGAAAAAAAATTTGACACACACCATTATTATTTTGCACACTGATATAGAACCAATTTTAGTAATTATGATAAGAATAATAATAATTTTTATTGTGACCTATGATAGAGAATTAAATTAAATATTATTTATTTAAATAATAACTTATTATATGTCATCATCAGAAAATTAATAATTTTTAAACAATATGTATGAATAATATTTATTATATTAATTAAATATTAGATATTAAATAATATTTCTATTTAATGGATGTTTTGGTATATATTGAAAGTGGCCCTCGAGGACTGTTTATTAGTGAAATTAAGAGATGAATCCAAAAGTATATGGTTAACTTCTAACAACATTATATGATACCCATAGATAAATATATTTATTTATCAATGATATAAAACCACATATGGTAACATACTATGTTATATAACCACTTTATATTGGTATCTTTAGTCATATAGGTTGATTGCCGGTGCAATCGACCAATTTGATCGAGGAATCATTAATTGAATTTCATTAAATTGATCATTCATATAGAACTCAATGGAATAGAACCTTTTTGGATATATAATTTACTTAGAATCACATTAGATTTCAACATTATTTAATGAATGAAATGGGTTTTTATTGAATTATTCTTCGATGAAATATTACCTGTGAGATGTCCAATGTTACTTACTTCCTTATGACCATCTATCAAATCAACATTAATTAATACATCTATGTACGCGAATCATAATATAAAATAATAATAATAATAATTTCTAATGACCAATATGCCTGTATGTAGATATGAATATTTTATGACACATATAATTGAGTATTTTCTTCTGGTATGACACCTTCTCAAAATAACACACTTACTAAATTTCTTAGGGTGCATAACATGAAAAGGGGTCTTAATATCCTATGGTATCCAACCCTAATAGTTGTATAATTTATGTCACTTAAAAAATTTCATCTGGATAGAAAACCTATTTTAATGAATAATTTTTTTACACTTTAAGGTTCTAATCATAGTGAAAAACTGCTATAACATTTTTGTTTAACAATTAATCATATTACATTATAACATAATATCTATTTTTGAAAAATAATCATGGTGTGATATCTTGTTTTTTAATATTCATAACAATGAATACATATAAACAAAAATTAAAAAATATATTGGATTTTTGTATCAAACATTACCATACAAATGTTTAATATTATTCATTATATATTTCATTTATACGTGTCCTTTTTGAAAGTATATTGACATTTTTTAAATTCTAGTGTGACATAACATATCTCTATAATATAAAAAAAATAAACTCTTTCAAATTCTTTAGAGTGTTATATATTCATTAGCATTTTCTTATTTTGTTTCATTTTCAACACCATAAATATATTATTGTTGATATATTAAATATTTACATATAAATATTATTATCATTGTATTCATTTGAGAGATACAACACGTTATGTGGTTTGTGGTTTCAGAGTACTTAGAAAATGTCGTGGATGATTCAAAAAAAGAAACAATAATATATTTATGGATTTCTTACACTTTTCTATGTATAATCTTACCATGTAAGCCTTCCTATAGGAAACATAAAATTTATTTTCTAATTTCTCCATATTTTCACATATGAAGATGTTACATTAAAAAAATCATAAATTATATTTGAGATTATAGAGAATTTGTTTTGAGTAAAATTATTAAAAAAAATTTAGGACTAATACCAGGGGCATATTGATAAGTATTAGAGATTGGCTAAACATTTATAAGGATATATATTGATTTGGTTTGTGATTTGAGAAACAATTGACATGTTTGATTAAAAATACTTTTAAATAGATAAATATCAAATTTGTGAATTATAATTTAGAATGATTATTTATCATTGTTAGAAGGTTATATTTATTAATAAAAAATATAATTATTATATAAAACAATGTTTCAATCTGTTATTTGTGTATTGGATGTAAAATGGCCTATTGAGAAATTTTGTTTGGGCATTGATTCAAAATGACGTGTTAATTAGTTTAAAAATATTTATAATATTATATTGTATGGCTTAATACCCCAAAGGATTATTATTTTTAAATTAGTGGGACATATGATTTTAATATCTATATGGTTGAATTTTATTGTTATTGATATTAATTGGAACTCTCATATAGAAATTAATGTATTTAGAATTTTTTTATTTATTTAATGAAGGATTTATAATAAACTCTCATCATTGTTTATGGAATTTAAATCATATTATTAATCATTGAGATGAATGATTTTTTATTATATAAATATTCTATGTAAATGTTTAATTTATTTTTAATATCATTCATATAAGTTTAAATTAGGATAATTTAATTGAATATAAATATTTTATAATATATCTCTTTGAGTTGATTTTCTAATTAATAATTGTATGTGACATAATTTCACTTTAGGATAATGAATGAGGAATCATATCCATATGATATTTTTTTTAGCAATTCTGTGATTTTGTTATTTGATTAAAACGATTTTTTTATTACTGGGTTATAATAAATTATTTTAATTTATCCCATTTATTTATAAGACAATATAGGTTTAGTTGTGTTTTTTAATATGTTTGAAATGTACATAGATTATAAGCGACATTTCTTGCGATTTTTTTATTTAACTTGTGTTTTAGTGGGTAAATATATTTTTTCCAAAACAGTATGATTATATTTGGTAATTTTTCTATTGTTATTAAATCTTACCATGAGGTTCCAATTCAATACAAATTGTATATAATAACTTTAATACCATAATATATACATTTTCATCTAAATGTGATAAATATAAGAACAAATGTTTTTTGAAATTTTTGGATATAAAGTAATGAATATTGGAAATGATATAATTCATGGATATACAACAAATTAAAAATAATATTATTACTTTTATATTTTTATGAAATATGATTAAAATATATGAAAATGATGTTATATATGCGTTTTTCTAGTTTATATTCAACATATGTTCTTTTACGAAAAGAAAAAATTTCTAGTAACATATATGAAAATTAAGAAAATTATTATTTGTTGAGGTAATAAAAATTAGAAAAATTAATCAATAACTGAAATATAAGACATTAAGATCATCCATCAATGATTTTTTTAGTTATTTTTTTAATTTTCTATGTACGAATGTCATTTTAATTTAGTTAATATATAGTAATGTTCATTGGGGTAGTTGTGGGAGGTTTGAAATACCGAATTTATATAACATCAAAATGGATTAAATGGAATTTAATTAGATATTTAATATATTAAATTTTTTTATGAATATATATATATATATTAATATTAAATAATTTCATTGACATAACTCATAGATTATAGTGAGTATAATACATTGATTTAATGAAAACAGAGGTCCACCCTGATGTATTTGAATCAAACATGTTTTTATTTACATGAATGAACATGAATTTTTATATCAATGTCTCAATTGTTTTATACCATTTTGTCTTTTACGAACCAAACAAGTTCTAATATATTTTTCTCAATGTTGAGTGAATTAAATTACAATCCATTACTTATAAATGAATTTTTAAAATAAATTAATTTTTGGTAAATATATGGGATATTATAACATAAAGATAATACCTAAAACCACCCAATTTGAATTATTATTTTAATATCTTAAAATTCCACAGCCATTATGAGTAAAAATAGTGATTCATATCGATGTTATATTTTTTGGTATACATATAATAAAAAATTTGGTTGGTCTAAATAATGGATTTTAAATTATGGTAAAAAACATTATAAATCAAAACAAAAATATAAAAACTAATTTTTTGAATGAAATATTAAATTAATTAATTTGAGTATAACATTATTAATGTATTTTTTAAAATAATTTCTAAATTGTATGTAGATGATTTTTTTGAATGGGAGATGTTATAAATGGTCGGGAATTAATACAAGAAAATAAAAATCATAAAATCTAAAAAATAGATTGAATTTTAAAGAATATTGTTACATAAATTTTTTTTATAAGGTTTCAAATAAAAACAATCTATAGCATTTTTAATATAATATATTACGATATAGATTTTTTTCCGCTAGATATTCCATGTATTTTTCTCTAATAAAAATAGATGAACATGTAAAAATTCTATACAATTTAGTACTTTAAAATAGAGATGAAAAATTACAGAACATAACCAACAATAATTACATTATCAAAAAAATTGGAGGATTCAAGTGATGTTTTTAAATATAAACAAAATTTACTTTTGAAATTGTCAAATTAATGGTCTAAACCACTAGAAAAAACCCTCAGTACTAAATTAATTCAAAAAAACATAAAAATATTTATATAGTATTATTTCAAAATGATTTATGGTAAGATATTATACATTCCACCCTAAATCTATCACAATGATCTAGAGAATTAATGAATTTATATATGATCAATTTAAAATAGATTCTTCACACAAGATTCAAAATATGACCATCATTAATTTAAATTAAATAATTATTTTAAATAAAATTAAAATTTCCATAAAATAATTTTTTTAAAATTTTAATTGTTAATATCGAATCATTTTTTCATGAATTGCAAAATTGTATAATTTTTTGATGGTAGTTACATGCTGGTAAGATGACATTAATGAGTATTAATTATGATGTAAAGCATTAGATTATATATAAAAAATTTTGATAATTAGGTTATTTATATTTATAAAAGTATAATATGTCTATTAGATTGATGCTTTTGGGTTAATTGAGTAAACAATGAAATTCATTCTTATATTTAATTTATATAGATTTTTAATTACAGGAAAAATAGTTAAGTGTAGTAACATATGTTTTTATGTATTGCAACCGTCATTATGAAATATCTAAGGAATGATTGTTTCAATAATATACCAACTTGTTTTTAAAATAATACTCAATTAAATAGTTGGATAATTTTAAATGTTCTGTCTTATTATCAAAATTATCATCTAATGGGATCCTTCAAATGAACCTATAACATACTCATTATAGTTAATCATATAACATGGTATTTTATATATAAATGTCAGTTATAATAAAAAATAAAAAATATATGTAACACATTAAATTAGTAGGAAGATTTTATTACAATCGAATATAAAAAAATTGAAACCTTAAATAATTCTTATCATCCTTATTTAAATCATTAAATATTCAGTTACTATCATTACCCATCCAAACATTGTCATAAAAACATTAAACACAAAAATATTTCTAAAATCATTATAATTAGTATATCTTATTGCTGTAAAATAGAACTAATTGATTATACTGATATATAAAAATATAATCAGGTGCATGAATTTAAAATAAAACAATGTAATTTTTTGTTTTTTAATATCTATAGAATTTAAAATTTTCATAATCTTATTCATAAGAAATTTATTTCATTGTAGATTTAATGCTAGTGCATATAAACATTCTTATAATTTTGGTTCCCTTTTTCCCCATAGAGGAATTATTATAGATCTATTAAAATCATATTCATGAAAATTATAAAATTTATCATAAAATTTATCTATATGATTTTATAGACAGGTTATTAAAGTATGAAATTCATGTAAAATGGCATGTTTCATTGGTAGTTTTCCATGTTCAAATAAATATATATTATATTCAAATTTAACTCATTATGATTTGATTAAGAAATAAGAGGAAATATATTTAACAAATCCTTATCAGACATAGATCACTCAGAATTCCCTTATTTTATTTTTTTTATGAAAATATTTAATGGATATAAATGTATAGTAGGTAAAATAGTAATGGGATTTCAATATGTATATTGATTAATAGTATTTTAACATATCGTTTTTAAATAAGAGTTTTTTATTTTATTTTCTCCATTTGTATCATGATATATATAGTAATTAATAATTATAAGTAATAATATTAATTAAAAAATTTATAATTAAAATTTTATTATCCATTAAAAAACTACATAAATAAATATAATTACACTGTTAAAATAAGAAATTTTTAAATATTATTCTTAATTCTTAAATATTATAAATTAATTGTATATATATGTAAATAATATTTTATAGATATAAATTTCCCATTATTAAAATATGTAAAAAACATTAACTATTGTATTATAATTTAAAATGAAAAATAAAAATAAGTATAACATGTAACTTTAGAAATTAGTATTATAAAAAATATATTGCTCTAATTGAGATTTTAAACAATATATAAACAACAAAAAAATTATATAGTTATGTATAAATGATTATAATAATTATTGGTAATATAAATTATTCATAAATTAGTAAAATTATGAAAAATATAAATTTATTAAAATAGTAATATTAAATAAGTATTATTATTAATCTTATTATTTAAAAAAACATTAACAATGAATACTAATGGAGAATATAAGAAATTTTGAATATATAAAAATTATGAAATTATAATATTTATCATTAAATTAATTCTATAATTATAATTATATTTTAATACTAAATTATTATAAATATTACATAAGTGTACAATTATATTTAATAAATCATAATTGTAAATATTGTTTTCATTAATAAATGAAATAAAATGAAATTTTATTAATGATTGGATAACGCGAGTCAATTGGGTCTTATATATTGGATTGAGAAGGGTTCGTGAGAAGATCCTTATTCGAAAAGGAGATAAAGAATTATTAGGCCATATGAGGGTTTCATCCAAGAATAGATTGAACATGAATAGTGAAAATTTTATCATGGTTCAACTACTATGGCTGCCAATGTGGATCGAGGGGTCAAGCTTAGATAGAGGCTTTGTCGATTAGATCAGGGTAAAGTTGGGTAGTAATCGGATTTAAAGTGCATTGATTAGAATGGGAGTTGAAGATAAACCTATGGGAGATTAAAATCTAAGGATGATTGACTATAGATGGAGGAAATCGAATGCATAAGTATTTTGAACCACATTGTTAACTGATTTTCATATCATTTGCTGGTAGATGATTCTCTTTTTTATTAGCTATCTAAATACACTATTTTAAAATTATTATATTGATTTTAATCATAATATTTTTTTCCATGATGTTAGTACATTGAAACCATTCATTCAATAATTAAATTCTGTCATGTAATATTTAAATTTATTCATTGCTTTTTACCTTGAAGCCAACCTGTGTCCATTAACATTGATATTTGAAGTACATTTATTTTTCTAGTTTGTTAGATCAGGACTTTTTTATTTTTGATGAACTTAATATGTATATATATAATTATATGTCTATTTTTTTTCTATAATATTTAGAATAATGAAATTATGGGATTATCCAATTATATTAATCATGTGGCCTTTCCATTCGGTATACATATTAACCATTCTTGGAAAACCTTTTTCATATACCAAATACATAATTCACTAATAATATGAATAATTCCAAATAAATATAAATATATTTCTGAATCTATTATTAATTGTATATGAATATATATTAATTTTGGGGATGAGGCTTGTAGTGCAAATTATTTGGTTGAGCGAGGAAGAATGCTAGATGGGTATCTAACCCTTATCTTATTGTATCTAGATTTTATAAAGATTGGATAAGTATGATATAAAATGAGATAGATAAAGAGATATAAAAAATAGAATAATCAAGTATTATAAATGTTTTTATCCAAAAAATTTCTTCATCTGAATGAAGGATTCTCTGGTAGTTGACAACCCTCATTATATGGAAATCAACATTTCATTCTATTTTCTATGCCATCTCATCTGTCCTCGATCTAGAAATTGGTTTCCCAATTAAATTTTATTTTTAAAAAAGTTATTATAATTATAGATAAATATTCTATGTATTTTGATTTATTAATTTTCTTATAATAAGTAATGATGTTTATATATTACCTAAAATTATTTTATCTAGAGTCATTTTTCTGGTAATGGATTTATACTTTCATAATGATTTTGATTATTCAAAAATATTATGGTTTTAAGAATTTTATTTTAACAAATAAAACCATGTTTTATATTTTATGATAACATTTAATATATATGAAAGTGAAATAATGCTAATATTTATTTTAAAACAAATATTATATTCTAAAGATATTTTTTTGTATAATAATTATTTTCAAATAAAATTTGTTTATTATCGTTAGAAAATTATATTACATTATATTTTATATTTATAAAATTATTATTTAATGAGAATTTATGTTATGGATTTTTTAAATTCCTATTGATATGGCTATTCAGTATGCATATCAATGACATCTCTTTCAATTTAAAATATAGTTCATAATTTTAGTTATTTTTACAATTTCAGTAGTTTAACAAATGATTATTTCTTCAAAATATTATATGAAAACATATATATAAATAATTATATGTCTTAAATTTTTTTTTAAAATGATTAAATTATATATTCTGGAAGTGTTTTAATGGGCTATTTATGATAAAAACTGATCATTAGAAAATTATTTTCTTAAAATGAAATGTGGAACTTGAATATCAAAATAGATTATGTTGAATGGGGAGTATACTTTTGATGACAATATTTCGTTGTCCTAAAAGTGATAAAAATGTTGGGCCAAAATGGTTTTATATGATCCATCATGTATCATTTAAATCCATAATTTTATTATTATTTTCAAATGATATGAAAGGAGAAATCCAGTTATTTTTCAAGTATTATTTTTGAAATGAAATCTATAAATGATATGAATTTTTGATATATATTGTGTGTGTATAAATATATATTTCAATTTATTATACTTCTTAGAAATTATTTTAATATTTTTGAAATATGTTTGTATAAATACATTTTTCTATTGTTTTAAAACCGAATACTGGGAAATTTTATGCTCACCCAATTTTGTAAATATTGTTTTTGATATTTTTGAAGTTATAAGATTGATTTCTTTTCATACTGAGTTAGAAAAATAAAAGATAAATATTTAATTTATTTATTTGTAAATACTATAATAATTTTTGAGGTCATTCATATTTTTCTAGATCCTATATTAGAAATGTTTCTTTGAAATTTGACTTACTATATATTTTTTTCAATACTTATTTTAAAAAATTACATATCTTGTTTTTTCTTATAAACCAATGAGTTTGGGTTTGATATAGTACATTAATTATGATATAAAAAATCTAGTACTCATTGGATATTAGGCAGTTTGTTTTATGAAATATATAAGTGTTATAAAATTTCATTTGAACTTCTAGTTAATCTTCTTCTCTGAAAATTATCAATGTCTTGTAGTTCAACGTTTTCATAATTTTGAACTTGTAAATTGTGAGTTTTAATAAATATTAAAAATGAATTGTGAGGGAATAATTCATTTAATTAGGAGGGGAGATTGTAACATACATTGTTTGAAATAGGATCTATTACACTTTTTTCCATTAGTATCCTGATTTATAAAATTATTTAATATTATAAATAATAATAATATAAAAATGTAAATACATATTAAATTATCAATTATAATGGTAAATAAATAATTTATTTATTTATTTTCAATATATTTAAATAAATATTTAATCAATATGATTTGTAATAGTTAAATTTTCTTAATTAATTATATATATATTTTTTATATTTTTAATTTCTATTAAGAAAATAAGTTATATGATGTTTAAATTTTTCGATAACAATAAATACATATATTATTTAATGCTGTAAAGTAAAATATGAAATTATATTTATATGATATTTTTTTAACTAATATTTTGTATTTATTTATAAATAAAAAAGGATAATGTTATGTATCCAATATAATATGAAATAATTTTATTAAATTTTATTATTAAGTATCTGAAATTATGATAATTATGAAGTAATAAAATAATATAAAATATATATCATACTATAGTAATAATAATAATTATTATAATTATCTTAATTAACCTAAAATTGAACATAAAATGGGTATATATTTCATTTTTTTCAAATAAATTAGGAAAATTGAATTTTCATTTAAATTTTAATTATGTTATTAAAAATATACTAAAATAGATGTCTTTTATAAATATTTAAAAATTATATTATTATTTTTATCAAATATCAATATATATATTATTTTTATTTAAAATGAAATAAAATAAATTTGAATTATTGATTTAATATTGGGAGAGAATGAGATCATCTCTAGAGGAATGCTAAGGTGTTCTTGAGAGGAAATAAAGACAAAAAGGGGATCATGTTTTCTTTTGTCATGTAATGGAATCATCCAATGGAATATCTAGTGTTGAAGAGGGAGATCTGAGTACAGTTCGACTATTAAGGAATCGGGTGTAGACTAAGGGGTCGAACTCTCATTTATGTGTTGATTTCAGGACATGGGAAAAGCTAGATTGGGATCAGTTTTGAAGAGATTTTACATCAGAGGGAGTTTAAGATGAAGTGGTTGAAAGGCTATCATCTATGGATGTTAGACTGAATATTTATGAACATAAGTATAGAACTATTTGAGACCCCATCATAATTTTATTTACGGATCTTTATAAACTAAGAATTTATATTTTAGTTATCAGGGACTGAATCAAAAAAAATTATATTTTTATCTATCTTTTTTCTGTAATAATGATTCTTTCAAAGCATATATTAAATTGGAAACGTTTTTTAATTATTTTCTCATATATTGGATCATTTGAATATCTTTTTTGTCATTTTTCATAATTGATTCAATCTTCTAACCATCAACATTTATAGTTTCATTGCATTTATTTTTTTGTTAATTAGATATATACATTTATCTTTAACAAAATTCATGTATATTTTATTAATTCTCTAAAAATAGGTTTTTTTTGTGTTTGTAAAATTTAAATTTTCATAACATCAAATCAAATTAATCCTTATGTTTTTCCATTCATCTTATATTTGAACCTTTCATGGAAGTAATTTTTCATACCACACATTCATAATCCTATATTCTTCTATGAAATTCAATATATATATATATATATCAACATCAATTATTTATTTATTGTGTATATATATAAGTGTGTGAGAAGACGATAAAAGAAAGAGGTTGTGGTTGAGTGGGGTAAGCAATAATGGGACGGTTGGGGCCTATATTTACAATAATTTATATGTTTTCTAGATCATGTTGTCATGAGTGATATTAAGATAGAGGGATTGAAAAATTGAGAGGAATGAATGAAGAAAAAAAATTAAAACCATCAAAAAAATTTCATCAGAAAAAATGCAACTCTTGTTATAATCTTCCTCCATTATATTCAAACCAATATTTTTCACCGATTATTCTTTTCCATCCGGTGTGACCATGATTTTTCATTTGGGTACCAAGTTTGTTTTTAAAGGTTATGGAGTTATTTTTATTTTTTAAATATAACCCATTATTTTTAGGTACATATAATTAGTTATTTGGGTAAAGATATATATATAATTTTTTAATTTATATCTTCAAACAACATTCTCATTGAGAATGATTTTTAATTTTTTTGGATTATGATATTTTAAAAAATATATTCATTGTAAATTTATTATTTCATAAACGGAAAAATTTATTTCAATTATAATATAACATTTTATTTATATAAAATTGGAACAATATTTATATTTTTATTAAGGAAATATTATCTTCTAATTATATATTTACGTATAAGTATTATTTTCAAATTATATTTATAGAGTTCATATTATTAAATTATATAAATGAATAGTTTGTATTATTATATTTCTTATTTATTTAAATTAAAATTATTAACATTGTGTATGTATATAGAAATCACCACTCATTATATATATCTTTGCGATCCAATTAATTTTAATATAATATTATCTATTTACTTAATTATTATGGAATGTTGTGTAATTTTCCATATATGTATTTTTCAAATGGATTTTTTGAAATGCTTTATATCAGAGATTATTAGTTATAAAATTTATTTTCTTCTTTTATTATACATATATTTTATATTTTAGAGTCATTTCAATGTGTTATTTGTTAGAAATAAGTACCTTAAAAAATACTTTCCTAAAATAAATATTTCTTTTTTTAATATCAACTGTGATAATGAGGAATGGGGATTGAACCCAAAATCATAATGGGATGTTGTCCTTCTACTAATACTACTACATGGCTACATGAGATTTATTATATCTGAAAAATATCATTTTAATCAACTAATGTATTATTACTTCCTAATGATTTTTAATGGGAAATCTATTTTTTAAAATATATTTTTCGAAATGGATTTCCAAAAAGATACGTGTTATTTGAAAATTAATATATATATATATATATAACAAATATTAAAATTTGATATAAAATATTGTAGTAGTTGTTTAAATGGTATGTATTAATGTATTTTTCAGTAGTTTAAAAAATGATTAATAAGAAATTTTATGATCACCCCATGTTTGAATTTTTTTCTTTAGACATTTAAGAAGTTAAAAAATTAATTGTTTTCATAAAGAGTTATCACACAGATATAGAATTTGTTACCATAATTATATATCTATACTCTATTAATTTTTTAGCTATGATAAATTTTCAAAATCCGAATGTAGAAAATGTTTTTGGATGTATGGTGTACTATTTTTTTTATGAATAATTTTTAATAAAAAAATCACTTGTTTTTTGGAACAATGGAGTGTGAGTGTGAAAAATGACATCTATTCTCTTATGAATATTTAACGTATAAATTTCCATATAAATTATTTGAGAGGAATTTTTTTATCTTCATCATAAACTATTATATCCAAATTTAATAGATGTAAAGTGGAGTCAGATTTATTTTCTTGGAATATGAGAAATGGAAGTACAGAAAAAGATGGATCATATGATAAATCAATGGTATAATTAGGAATAAAATGAATAACAGATACTCATTTCACATATGTGATAATAACTTATCTAACAAAAACTCAAGGAAGGATATGAGAACAAATTATTTAATCTTACAAAAAGTGATATCTTGGAATGTTTTTAAAAAATTAGATGTTACTTTTTATATAAAATAAACTTGATGTGATGAAGATTGACATTGCAAAAATTTAAAAATTACATATGATCTTGAATATTTATGGACTATGTCATTTTTGGAAAAGTGTAACAAACAATTTGAAAATTCATATTGTTTTAATAATATTATGGTATTAAAAATTATATATGTACTAGATCAGAAGGACTATTGATGATTATGGGAGATCCAAAACTGGTAATACACGCAAATAATTGGTTTCAAATGGATATGATCCAATAGAAATGTAATGGTGGTCTTCCAGTATTTTTTAATACTTGAAAAAAACATCAATGAGTCTCAATATTTTATTATCTTGGAAAATGGAGATCCTTAAATTTAGAATGCGACTATGTGAATGAATTGTAAATTATAATATGAGTTTTAAATGGTGAATGAGATTTAATCCATGATTTTTTTTAGATTGTGAGAGAAAATATAATAAAAATATAAAAAGATATAAATTTAGAATAAATAGGTTCACTAAAAGAATTGGAATTAGATGGTAAAAGGTTGTAGAAGGAGTGGTTTTTTCAATAATGTTTAAAAAAAATAAAAGGTGTATATTTTTTTAGTTTTATTTAATTTTTATTTTTTAAAAAATCCTACATTCAGAAGGTACAGAGAATAGTTTCCATGGAATGGTTATAATATAAATATCTATATCTGAAGACAAAATTTCATTGTAGAGACTTAAAGAAGATAATCTACGTAGTTTACTTATTTAATACATATTTAAAATAGAAATATTATGTAAAAGATGAAATAGTAGTCTATAAAAAAGTAGAAATTTATCATAGGGACACACACAAATTTACATGGTCAGTCCAAACCAAAACTATAGGTCACCGAAAACCAATTTCAAGCTGAATACCCTACGTATAGGTGGTCTATAGACATAGTCTAATGGTGACTATTTTATAGTCCAATTTATTCATTCCTTGAAGACACTTTTTAATGGAAAATCAGTTCAAAGAACTATGACCATGATTACTATAAAACAGTTTTCATAGGACCTCCATAGTAATCCTAATTCTACGATCATTGGTTCACCATTTCTGAAGGGGGTACATCTATGGTTTCTATTATTATGTCGATGTAAAATAATTAAAATTTTATTTATTTTTTAAATATCCAAATATATATTATTGTAGGTGAGTAGTAAATAGAATCACATAATTCAAACAAGATTCAATTTTTGAATCTTGACAGATACTTCTTTTAATATGTTACAACCATTGTTATAATATTTTGTTGTCATTTGATGGTAAGAGGAAAGATGTGTTCTTAATGGAATATAACCCTAGATAAAGACTATAAAGGTTCGTATGACCACTACTAAAATGTATATAGACTCCAAAACAACATTGATAATATAAAAATCTAATATAAATGGTAATGTGGAATGTTACCTTATTCTATAAAATTGGAATTATGGGATTATTCAAGTAATGATAGGTTTAAACATGAACCATGTTATGTGAATAAAATATAAATTCATTTATGTGGGAATGATGGTTATTTTAGATAATATATAATTACTTTTATTTGAAGGATTTTAATAATGTAATACCATTATATTAGTTCTCCATATAGATAAAAAGTATATTTTCGTATTATTAATGGGATATATTGACGAACTAATGGAAAATATTCCTATTATTTCGAGATGAAGGATATCAATCTGTAAAAAAATATTTTAAGAACATAGATTTTATAGTAATTATAAGATAATGAAAATTCATAACTAAATCTCACTACATCCTTAAAAAAGTGGAGTGTTTCATAATAAATGATTAAAAAATTAAGAGTCTTATATTTAAACCATTCATATTCAATAATGAAAATTTATGTCTAAATAATGATGAGGATGATCTCATAGATTGAATACTCTTGAGTTGATGAATAGATAATTTATGTATTATATATTGTTTAATCATACATAAACTGTGAATACATTGGTAGTGGTTGACATATTCATAAATTATCCAAGAAGAATAGACTAGAAAGTTGTGTAATTAATCCATCGATATCAAAATGGTTCTAGATATTTTTATCTCTATCATATACAAGGAAAATATATACATGGGATTTTAGATATTTAAACTGGTGGAGAGGTATACAACAAAAGGATCACCCCATGTTATATGATCAATCATGGAGGAATAGTCATGAGTTTTATTTTTTTACCTCAATTGATTTTTTCAAAGTGATCATTTTAATCCAATTAAAATGAATAAAATGGTTTTAGAAATTATTTGATCTTTAAGAATGTGATGATTTAGACTATCAAAACTGTTCTGGAAGTTGGAACATGTTTTTTATAATTTGTAAACTATGATCCATTTATGTAATAGTTTTTAAAAATATTCCAAGGAAAATAATATTTAATTTAATTATTAATTCACTGTAGATACTTTTGATAAAAACATATTTAGATATATAAAATTATCTTGAAAATAAAATTCTATAAAATAAACTAACCAATATTGTTGTCCAAGATGTTTTTAGGAGGACTTAATTCATTGTCATTCTAAGATAACCGAAATCATAATGGGAGAAATTACATATTCCAAAGGAATATTGTGAGTGGACAAATATTTTTTTATACTCATAGAGGACTTGTAATTAAATCCTAATAATTAATATCAGGTTATGGAATATCATATAAATCCATGTTAAAAACGTTTTATATAATATATTTGTTTGAAATAATATAATGACACATTCAAAATTATAATTTATCAAGTATTGAAAAATATTTGGTAGAAGAAACATCGACATTAGGAATTCAAGATAGATTTAGAAATCAATGTATTATGATGGGAGATAACAAGAAATATATGATGGGGAATTTAATGAAATGGATGTCTCAGAATGAGTGATGGTTTTTTGATGAAGATAAAAAACAAGAGGAAATTTGATCAGTTGTTATAGGATGATGATGAAGTCTATTTACCCATTTCAGATATATATATTTTAAAACATTTAGTAACATATTCAATGGGGGACTTTTTGTATTGATATCATCAACTATTTAATGAATTATAATCTTGGCGTATTCTACCATTTATGTTGTAATACATATAGAAAATATAAAAATTCTATTATTATATTCTTTTGTACTCAATTTTTATTTTCCTTTTAGATTTTCTTATGGCGATAATTCTATTTTATTCATTGGTCTTGACTTTGGCCTGGTATAAATTATTTTTTATAGACACAATGTTAAGGGATTCTTATTCTGATTTTGTGGATTTGGATCTTGCTTTTTTACTTTTTATATTTGTCGAGATAACATAAATTTATTGGTTCATGGCCCAGAATGATTCCTCATTATCATCGTTATAGAAATTAAGTTCAACCATTCATCATGATTATTACTAAAACATTCATGTGGGTTGATGTTTTTGTTACATTTTATAGATATTTGATATATTTTTATAAATTTATATATCATTGTAAAAGTGTAGCTTCATATAAAATATCATCATAATTTATATAATATTCTATATATTAATAGATTTCTCTTTGAAAATTGAATGATTTCAAAACATCAACTCATTATCCTGAAAAATAATCCTTTACGAAATAGATTAAATTATCCATCAATAAACAAGTATCTTGATAATTTCAATACTAAATTTAACAATCACAATAATGTTCCACATAATCTAAATAGTTTTAAAGTGTCAAAAATTTATAACGAATATTATTATATAGTTTCATTACGTTTTTTCCATATTATTTTTCAATTTTCATTGTATTACAAATATTAAAACCATATTTCAATCAATTTTATGTTTTATAATCATATGTTAAATATTATATATTATAATATTTATATTTTTGAACCTTTAAATAGAATAATTAATGTAAAGTGAACCATTTTTATGGTAAGTTTATTTTCTACCATCATACATTCATGTTAGATTAATATATATATATATATTTAAATTAATGAAGAAAAAAGATGTGTTAACTATAGAATAGAATTTATAGATAATTACATATGATGTTTCCTTATAAATATAACAATTTATTTGAGCATCATGATGTATTAAATAATTAATATATTTAGTTGTACTAAATAAAAAACAATTTAAAGATTCTTGTAGTATCAATTATTAATACATATATTTTATTATTATTATGGATTCTAACTTGTTATTACTAAGACATTAAAAAATATTATTTTTTTGATATTAATGATTTATTATATATAAAACATTTTCATTTTTCTAGTTATTATGTAATTATATTTTTTTAGTCTTTTTATAATTTTATTTATCAAAATCATAGAATTGGTGTAACGCCCCGACCCCAGCTACCCAGAGTCGGTGCATTACTTCGTAACATTGGCATGATCACAAGAAAGATCAAATCTCGAAAGACCGATTGGTTTAGTAGCCTTGGAAACACTAGATATATTCATAAGTTTTACATTACATCATAAAATGAAAAACTACTACAACAACATAATGTCTCCATAATCCACACTACTATCCCCTCATAATATCCCTGCAGGTCATTCATAATTTACTTCTTCACATCCTGGGGAAAAATAAAACATAGAAAAGGGGTGAGCTCAAATTCCCAGTAAGGATAACAATATAGCGGAAACTTTCATAAATAAGAATAAACATTTAAGGCAATGCATTACTAAAACAAAAGCCTTTTAAAATTGAACTTCAACATGGTATGGCAAAAGTAAAATAAAATAATGCCATTTACTTATTCACATGGATATTCTACTAATCGAATAATCACATGCAAAAATCAATAACCACTTTCATAATGTTGGAATTCATAATGCCAGACTATCATAACCACATAGCCAAGGCCTCGTGCCAAGACTACAAATAAGATTTTGTCAAGGCCTTGTGCCAAGACACTAGTTTGTCTCATGAGACCTACCGATGCATCGAGGAGCTATAGCGGGCTCCACCCGTCACTTATTAAGTCCAATGCATTCCCATATGAAAAGGTTTAAACATAACATAAACATTCGTATTAAAACTAGCATACGAAATGTCAATAATTTCACCATAAACTATGAATGGTATAAAAATAGCACATCCATAGTCAAACATATCACAAAACCTTCAATACAATATAGAAGTTTTGTATCATAATAAATCAACTTCAAATAATCTTAAAATCCATCAAAGGATGTTGAGATAGATGAAATCAAAATTCTTTTTAAAGAAGTATCTCCTTTTATTTTGAAATCATTTAAGATCCATATAAAATAAAACATTTTCTTTGAAAATATTCTTATAAGCTTGTATGGAAAGCTTCGACGATTTTATAACGGCGGAAAATAACCGCACCCGCCGTATAAGTTAAAAAAAAACATTCTTACCTCAATTCTGTCGAAAAGGTTAAAAAGGACCTTGTTTTGAAAACGACGGGAAGATTCCTTTATAAACCTCTAATAAAAAGTCAAAAAAGGGTATAAATGACTTTAACCCATATTCTTGTAAATAGTAAAAATGTTTTGAAATACATTTTTAAGAAACATGGATGTGGATGATAAAGAGATCCCAGTAGATTATTACGTATAAGCAACCTCGAATAATGAAGAGATTGTGAAATAACCCTTACCTTGTACTTTTCCTTGGTTGGGGTAGGTTAACCTCCTGTATAATGGTGAAATAGTTGTTATTAAATTATACAAGAATCATATACATTAATATTATATCATATATGATCTTTTAACATTGATTTGTTAATAATATCTTAGAATTATCATCATTTCGGGAGTTAACTTACTCATTTTCTTTTATATGTTTTGTTACATAAGCCATGGTTGTTGTGTCTTATTCATATCCAGAATGATATACAGTCCTTAAACATCATTTTTAAATCATCAAATGATAATTATACTTGAATGGATACGATGGAGAATGAATCTCATCGCGTTCGTGGAGACGGTAGTCCGTACGTACGCACGAGCGACAATATCATTCTTTTGATATTAAAATAATATATAAATGGATGGTATATCATATATACAGAATCATTAACATGTTATATTTATTATTTACATGAGTTACACATCATTATTATACCAATCCAAATAATATTATATTGAATAACAATTACACCACGACGTGGAGACGGTAAGCCGTACGTACGCACGTATGGTGACATGTTATTCAAAGGGTGGATAGAATACTGAATATGATTGTACCATATTTATAATAACATCACAGTATATGTGATATACTGGAGTTATTATTTCAGAATGGTAAGAACAAAGGAAGAAGAAGTGGAAGAAGAAATGAACTTAGAAAAGGGTGGTGAAATCATTACCTCTTCTTCGGGTTCTTCCTTTTGATTTGATCAAAAGGGCTCCTTAGGTTGGCTTTCTGATCAAACTAAGGCCTCTAGGTTGTATTGAGGGATGTTGGGAGAGTATTTGGGCAGAGTTTGGCCGAACCAAAAGGCTTTGAAGGTGTGAAGAAATGAGAAGGAGGAGTGCCCTTTTATAAGAGGGGTGAGGGGCACCTTTGGAAAAGTTGGAAATATTAATTTATAATAAATTAATATTCGGTTTACAAAGGCTCCAAAGTTGACTATTCAAAGGATGAGGTGGGGATAGGTCGAAAACAACTCATCCAATAGAATTTAGACAGGTTTGGGTACTTATATTAACCTTATCTTTAAGTATTAACTCTAAGTTAATTAGTTTCACTTTTACAATGTCTCTTTGTATTTTTATATAATATGGTTAATAAACATACTATATACATCCAAGCGACCCCCAAGTGGTCCATTAATGAGGAAACTATCATAATATAAGTCTCTTGGCCGAACCTTAGTTTTTTAGGAATTTAATATCAATTAATAATATAATATTTGTTTTAAGAACTCCTTTATGTCAATTTTGACACTATTCAATAGTTGATTTTTGTGAAACTCCTAACAGATTGATTACTTCGAACAAAGTCAATTAAATCAATCCTAATATATCATATTATCATAGAAAATTAGTTTAATTCATTAAAAGTTTCATATTATAATTATTTGGGTATTTATAAGATCAATTATTTTTATTTTTCACTATTTTAGTAATTACTGCATCATCATTGTGTCATAAATAAAATAAATTATATAATGTCTAAAAATTATAAATAAAATATCATTATGTAGGAAATCTTTTTATCTTTCTAATGAATATTTATAATCGAAAATCCAACATGTATAACCCTATGTAAAAATTGTTCTTCTAAAAGATGTAAGTTTATGCCATTTTTATTTTTATTTTAACTTTATTAATATAATGTGTCATTATCACTTACAAGTGGATCCATGGGATCCCAAAATAGACCCAAAGATTCCCATGGTCGACCATGTATCAACCAATAGGGTTAAGACACGTTTTAGGGTAATTTAGTATTATTATAATATTATTTGTTTTAACCCTTATTTACCGGATTTACCCTTTAACCATGGTAAATAAAATATTTACCGAAGTAATTATTCAAAATGTGTAAAAATAAAAGTTACCTATTTACACAATTTGAACATCCTGATTCCAAATATGGAATCCATTTTCCTAAATTCAAAACACAGAAGTGGCAGAAATTAATTTAAAATTAATTCCCGCTGTCAAAACAAAAAGCGTGTTTTTAAGAGATAATAACTATCAAAAGATTGGCACTTGTTTATGTTCGGTTTAATTGTAAAATTATGTCCAATGACCAACATTATATTAAATGGTAAAAATATATTCTAAATATACTTTCAAACCAATCAAATTCATAATTTATCACTATTAATTATTTTGATTAAAAAAGTTGTTTTTAATTAAAATTTAGTAATTTTCACTATTCATCAAAATATGAAAGTTATCCGAAATGTACCAAAATTTCACCTTAGGCTAAATTCGATATTCCGAATCCAAAAATGAAGTCCATTTTCAAATATAAAATATATATAATTTCAAAAAGTAGGTATTACTATTCATAACGGCTAGTTTGATTAGTTATGGTGTGTTAGAACTCGGTGTTGCGTACAACACACGCTATCACATTATTCAAAGAGAAGCGTATCGTAGAAGCTTGGGGTGTTTCATTTTAAATTTTTGATGTCCCCATTTAGTCAAAAAGTTTAAAATATAGTATTTAAAAAGGGTTCACTATTAAAGTTGATAAAAGTGCAATACTGAAAATGAATTTGTTCTTGCATTATATCTAAGAAACTCATAATATGGATTCTAAAATTATAAGGATTATATAAACATTAAAATTTATCTAATACTATTCATAACCTCTTTTGAACGGCTTGTTTGGTAAGTCATGGTGTGCTTGAACTTGGTGTTGCATGTAGTGAAAGTTATTGAATTATTTTGAAGAACTAACACACTATGAAATCTTGGGGTGTTACATTCTCCCCTCCTTCAATAAATTGCGTCCTCGCAATTTGAAATTGTTTTTCGAAAATAAAAGGTTGAAAATAGATAATATATTTGTGGGAAACCCCACATCGGAAATTGGGTTACTAAAATTTAGTCTTAATATGAGGAAAAGAGAAATGAAAGGGTCACCACCAAATTATGATCTTGATTAGGAGAACATTGGTGGCAATTATAGACATATAATCGGAGGAAAAACGTAAATATTTATAGGTAGTGATTGAGGTCATCAATCACAAACAAGTGTATAAAATTGAGGTCCTTAAACTCATCAATCTATGATGATTTGAAGTAACATCGGTTCAACAAAATATAGGGTACTGGGATAACACATTTTTGACGTTTCAAAATATCTTAGTTGAAATCCCACATCGAAAAATGAATTAACGAGGCCTCTATTTAAAATAAAGAGTCGAAAGTATGAAGATTACCGAAAATAACACATACTAGGGTTCCATGTAAGAAAGTATGGATATGGAAGAAAAATCTAACCATCAATTATCTGATGGAGAGTGGTAGAGAACATGGCTATGAAAAGGCCAACAGTCCCAAAGCCATAAATTAGTGATGATTTAAGGTACCATCTAGGAAAAAATTTTTGTTCTAAGTTGCTTTTCTTAATATTGAGGAATTTATTTATGAGATTGGCTAAGATCATATAGAGATATACTAACTTTATAATTAGAGTTTTATCCATTAATAAATTTCTACCACATACTCATCTTTCACTCTAAAAGATAATAGAATGTAAAAAAATTCTATTTACACTATTCGTATAGGGTTCCAAAATAAACGAATTTATAATTCATCTAAAAGATCTTTTAATAAAAACTACATTATTTAATCCAGGACATCTCGTGGGCCAGTGGTAGGTGATACACCCTTGTCGCCCTTCGGTTGCGGGTTCAAGTCTCGCAGCCTTGCCGGACGCGACGGGTTGCCGCCCGACCTCCGGGTTGTCCTTTTATGGCAATCCAAAATAATCCAAACAAGAACTATCCAAAATAATTCTATCCAAACTCACAGTCCAACTTTTATAAAGAAGGTAAACATAATATAGATCCTTTTTACCGCGTAATAGCATATGAATACCTTCATCTTGTATTCTTTTAATACACTGAAACATCCTGAATTACCATATTCCTTATTGATTACGTTCATGTTCCCCTATTCCATATAGAATGCTGGATATACTTCATCAATCCAAAAATGTTTTAAACCCCAAAAAAATGATGGAATATACAAATCATTAATCAGTTCCAAGGTAGTCAAGAATATCCAATATAATTTATCCAAAACAATCATGTATTATTCCAAAATCACTACCTCGGTATCAGAACTATATTATGGTTTATCATTCTCTCAACCATATATTTTACAAAAATTTATCCTGCTATTGAGACACTTTTCTTTGTTCCACAAAATCTCAAGTCCTTAATGAAATAGTACTGCAGTACAATCCTTATATACTCCATAATTATTATAACAAGTACATTGTTGATACAACACTCAATTGACATAATCAACATAAGAACTATAATCATTCCTCTTCATCTGTGGTAGTATCATAACTTGATTATTATCCAATAGCATCATTTGCGGCATAGTCTGATGACTGGGACATAGGTTCGTGTAGTGTCCAAACTCCTTGAAAATGAAGCATTGTACATTTGAAACGATTTTCTTACCCTTGCAGTCACGTACCTTGTTCCCTTTTCCTCCACACTTATAACAAACTCCCATTCCTTTCAGGCAAGTTCCAGGGTGTTTCTTTCCACAGTTACCACATATGGGAAAATTCTTCTTTTCCCTCTTCCCTTTATCCATCTTTCTCTCTTCCATCCTTTTCTTCTATTGCTTCCCTTCAAAGACATAGGACTCAGTAAACTCTTTACTTATCTTATCAACACATGATATTATTTCTTCATATGTTGATAATACATGGGAGACTATTTCTCTTATAAATTCTAGCTTAAGACCATGAAAGATATGATCCTTCCTTCTCTTTGGATCATGTGCATTTCTGGAGTTCTCATTCCTTCTACTGGGCGCCATTTCTAAACAATGGAATACACTAGATCAGTTTATGAATCAAAATACATAATCCCATACTTATAAAATACTTAACTTAATTGAACTATTTATGGATATAATCCATAATCATAAAAATGTTTTTCTTTGAGGAAGTATATACTCATAAACCCTTCATAATGATTTGTAAAGATAGTGAGAGTTATCCTAAGCATATCCCCCGGGAGTGTCGTAACCAAGAGTGCAGCAAGGCCCGTTGTCGTGCACCAGTTCCCGTTCGAGTCTAGCTCAAAGCGGTGTTTTCGGGTTTTACCCCTAGGTACATCTGTGCCAGAGCCGCCTCTACCTGCTCGTATCCAGACAGGGATGTATTGCTCGGAAAACTCACAAAATCTCTACAATACCAAAATTCTAGGAAGTTCTTCTATACTAATCCTCAAAGTTCATCTTAGGTCTACGTGCTCTAATCAGAGTTTATCTAAATCTAGCTTCCAAGGTTTGTACTAAACTTCCTCTGATACCAACTGTAACGCCCCGACCCCAGCTACCCAGAGTCGGTGCATTACTTCGTAACATTGGCATGATCACAAGAAAGATCAAATCTCGAAAGACCGATTGGTTTAGTAGCCTTGGAAACACTAGATATATTCATAAGTTTTACATTACATAATAAAATGAAAAACTACTACAACAACATAATGTCTCCATAATCCACACTACTATCCCCTCATAATATCCCTGTAGGTCATTCATAATTTACTTCTTCACATCCTGGGGAAAAATAAAACATAGAAAAGGGGTGAGCTCAAATGCCCAGTAAGGATAACAATATAGCGGAAACTTTCATAAATAAGAATAAACATTTAAGGCAATGCATTACTAAAACAAAAGCCTTTTAGAATTGAACTTCAACATGGTATGGCAAAAGTAAAATGAAATAATGCCATTTACTTATTCACATGGATATTCTACTAATCGAATAATCACATGCAAAAATCAATAACCACTTTCATAATGTTGGAATGCATAATGCCAGACTATCATAACCACATAGCCAAGGCCTCGTGCCAAGACTACAAATAAGATTTTGTCAAGGCCTTGTGCCAAGACACTAGTTTGTCTCATGAGACCTACCGATGCATCGAGGAGCTATAACGGGCTCCACCCGTCACTTATTAAGTCCAATGCATTCCCATATGAAAATGTTTAAACATAACATAAACATTCGTATTAAAACTAGAATACGAAATGTCAATAATTTCACCATAAACTATGAATGGTATAAAAATAGCACATCCATAGTCAAACATATCACAAAACCTTCAATACAATATAGAAGTTTTGTATCATAATAAATCAACTTCAAATAATCTTAAAATCCATCAAAGGATGTTGACATAGATGAAATCAAAATTCTTTTTAAAGAAGTATCTCCTTTTATTTTGAAATCATTTAAGATACATATAAAATAAAACATTTTCTTTGAAAATATTCTTATAAGCTTGTATGGAAAGCTTCGACGATTTTATAACGGCGGAAAATAACCGCACCCGCCGTATAAGTTAAAAAAAACATTCTTACCTCAATTCTGTCGAAAAGGTTAAAAAGGACCTTGTTTTGAAAACGACGGAAAGATTCCTTTATAAACCTCTAATAAAAAGTCAAAAAAGGGTATAAATGACTTTAACCCATATTCTTGTAAATAGTAAAAATGTTTTGAAATACATTTTTAAGAAACATGGATGTGGATGATAAAGAGATCCCAGTAGATTATTACGTATAAGCAACCTCGAATAATGAAGAGATTGTGAAATAACCCTTACCTTGTACTTTTCCTTGGTTGGGGTAGGTTAACCTCCTGTATAATGGTGAAATAGTTGTTATTAAATTATACAAGAATCATATACATTAATATTATATCATATATGATCTTTTAACATTGATTTGTTAATAATATCTTAGAATTATCGTCGTTTCGGGAGTTAACTTACTCATTTTCTTTTATATGTTTTGTTACATAAGCCATGGTTGTTGTGTCTTATTCATATCCAGAATGATATACAGTCCTTAAACATCATTTTTAAATCATCAAATGATAATTATACTTGAATGGATACGATGGAGAATGAATCTCATCGCGTTCGTGGAGACGGTAGTCCGTACGTACGCACGAGCGACCATATCATTCTTTTGATATTAAAATAATATATAAATGGATGGTATATCATATATACAGAATCATTAACATGTTATATTTATTATTTACATGAGTTACACATCATTATTATACCCATCCAAATAATATTATATTGAATAACAATTACACCACGACGTGGAGACGGTAAGCCGTACGTACGCACGTATGGTGACATGTTATTCAAAGGGTGGATAGAATACTGAATATGATTGTACCATATTTATAATAACATCACAGTATATGTGATATACTGGAGTTATTATTTCAGAATGGTAAGAACAAAGGAAGAAGAAGTGGAAGAAGAAATGAACTTAGAAAAGGGTGGTGAAATCATTACCTCTTCTTCGGGTTCTTCCTTTTGATTTGATCAAAAGGGCTCCTTAGGTTGGCTTTCTGATCAAACTAAGGCCTCTAGGTTGTATTTAGGGATGTTGGGAGAGTATTTGGGCAGAGTTTGGCCGAACCAAAAGGCTTTGAAGGTGTGAAGAAATGAGAAGGAGGAGTTCCCTTTTATAAGAGGGGTGAGGGGCACCTTTGGAAAAGTTGGAAATATTAATTTATAATAAATTAGTATTCGGTTTAAAAAGGATCCAAAGTTGACTATTCAAAGGATGAGGTGGGGATAGGTCGAAAACAACTCATCCAATAGAATTTAGACAGGTTTGGGTACTTATATTAACCTTATCTTTAAGTATTAACTCTAAGTTAATTAGTTTCACTTTTACAATGTCTCTTTGTATTTTTATATAATATGGTTAATAAACTTACTATATACATCCAAGCGACCCCCAAGTGGTCCATTAATGAGGAACCTATCATAATATAAGTATCTTGGCCGAACCTTAGATTTTTAGGAATTTAATATCAATTAATAATATAATATTTGTTTTAAGAACTCTTTTATGTCAATTTTGACACTATTCAATAGTTGATTTTTTTGAAACTCCTAACAGATTGCTTACTTCGAACAAAGTCAATTAAATCAATCCTAATATATCATATTATCATAGAAAATTAGTTTAATTCATTAAAAGTTTCATATTATAATTATTTGGGTATTTATAAGATCAATTATTTTTATTTTTCACTATTTTAGTAATTACTGCATCATCATTGTGTCATAAATAAAATAAATTATATAATGTCTAAAAATTATAAATAAAATAGAATTATGTAGGAAATCGTTTTAGCTTTCTAATGAATATTTATAATCGAAAATCCAACATGTATAACCCTATGTAAAAATTGTTCTTCTAAAAGATGTAAGTTTATGCCATTTTTATTTTTATTTTAACTTTATTAATATAATGTGTCATTATCACTTACAAGTGGATCCATGGGGTCCCAAAATAGACCCAAAGATTCCCATGGTCGACCATGTATCAACCAATAGGGTTAAGACACGTTTTAGGGTAATTTAGTATTATTATAATATTATTTGTTTTAACCCTTATTTACCGGATTTACCCTTTAACCATGGTAAATAAAATATTTACCGCAGTAATTATTCAAAATGTGTAAAAATAAAAATTACCTATTTACACAATTTGAACATCCTGATTCCAAATATGGAATCCATTTTCCTAAATTCAAAACACAGAAGTGGCAGAAATTAATTTAAAATTAATTCCCGCTGTCAAAACAAAAAGCGTGTTTTTAAGAGATAATAACTATCAAAAGATTGGCACTTGTTTATGTTCGGTTTAATTGTAAAATTATGTCCAATGACCAACATTATATTAAATGGTAAAAATATATTCTAAATATACTTTCAAACCAAGCAAATTCATAATTTATCACTATTAATTATTTTGATTAAAAAAGTTGTTTTTAATTAAAATTTAGTAATTTTCACTATTCATCAAAATATGAAAGTTATCCGAAATGTACCAAAATTTCACCTTAGGCTAAATTCGATATTCCGAATCCAAAAATGAAGTCCATTTTCAAATATAAAATACATATAATTTCAAAAAGTAGGTATTACTATTCATAACGGCTAGTTTGATTAGTTATGGTGTGTTAGAACTCGGTGTTGCATACAACACACGCTATCACATTATTCAAAGAGAAGCGTATCGTAGAAGCTTGGGGTGTTTCATTTTAAATTTTTGATGTCCCCATTTAGTCAAAAAGTTTAAAATATAGTATTTAAAAAGGGTTCACTATTAAAGTTGATAAAAGTGCAATACTGAAAATGAATTTGTTCTTGCATTATATCTAAGAAACTCATAATATGGATTCTAAAATTATAAGGATTATATAAACATTAAAATTTATCTAATACTATTCATAACCTCTTTTGAACGGCTTGTTTGGTAAGTCATGGTGTGCTTGAACTTGGTGTTGCATGTAGTGAAAGTTATTGAATTATTTTGAAGAACTAACACACTATGAAATCTTGGGGTGTTACAATTGGAGAATTGTTGGATTAATTAATTCCAAAATATAGATCAAAATATTATTTTGTTGAAGGATTTATTTAGATTACTAGATTGGAAATAGAACCATAAGTGGATGAATAAAATAAAAATTACCTAACAATGATTCTAGATGATGGTTAAAAATATATGAAGTATATGATCACCTTATATTGGAACAATTTGTTATTCAATATGTGGGATTTTATTAGAATACAAAATTGGACATTGTATATTTTTCACAATTTTACCATAATGAAAATGAACATCCCACTACCCTAATACTAGAGAATTAGATCGAAGCCCCAATTAATAATGACTTAAAAACATGGTAGAGTAATGAAAGGAATTCCATATCATGAGAACCGTGTTTAAATTTCCAAATCATAATAAAGGAGGGAAGGTTGCAAAGTAATTAAATAGTGAATACTGATTTTTTGATGAAGTAATTAAAGAGTTATATGAATGATGTGTCAAATAAAAAATATTTTCATTCTAATTGATTTTGTACCATATCAAGAACTTATGTTTAATTACCATATAATTCTACGTCAATAATACTGGAATTTTGGAAGGAATAATTTTTTTCAATCTATGATACCTCAATAATTTTACGAGATTAAAAATATTGATAATATTCTTGGTTTATATTTTAAAAATTGATATACATTTACCAATTACTACATGTTTTTTGGGAGATGATATTATTGATACAGGAGTAAAATATTGTATATTTTGATATGGAAATTTGGGAATCATTTTGAATTTCTAAATGAGAAAATATTAATATAAGGTGGTATAAATATTTAATATTGGTTTTATGTTAACATTGATTATAACTATTGTTAAAATATTTTTCATATTTTGTAATATTGATATGAATATTATGTTGAATATTATGGAAAATGAAAACGCTATGTTGACACATAATCCGTGAGATTGTAATTCCGATAAATGATATGATTAATTAGATCCAAATTTGCCTTCAGATCCTTGGAATGGTAATTTTTTATTTTTTAATAATTGATATAATAAATTAGATAGACAAGGAAAAACTTATTAGATTAAAAAAGTTAATTTGATTCCATATAAAATACGATTGTTTATATTTTTTCAATAAAAATATTTCATTATTCCCATGATCATTTTATGAATGAAAATGAATTTAAATAAATTATTTTAATACATTAATCCTCTAACATAATAATATCAATGGTTTTGATATATATATATATATGATTTATTTATAACCAAAACGTCATAAAAAATATTTTTATATGATGTTGATGATTTTTGATATTTATGGATTTGGAAGCATTCCAGGTTGGAACATTTACATTGTTTATTGATTTATAGTTTATTATATTGAATCAGATCCTAAAATAAAACCTACATGATGAATGGGGTGTTTCATGAATCTTCCATTATTATTAAATGTATCACATCAATATTGGTTCTACAATCAATAATTCCATTGAAAAAACATGTTTTGTTCACCCTTATATTTTTTATCTGTTTCAATTGAATATTTCAAAGAAATTATTTTAAAACAATATATATATAATTTGTACCCAACAATGGATAAAATATAGGCTTTTTAAAATGACTTATTAATATTTTCAATTATTTGAACATAATCCTTATGCTATAAACATTGATAATAACATATATTTGATATTTCTTAAAATATTTTACAAACATAGGAAAAATATTTATCATCTAAATTGTTATATTTATTGGGATAAATTTAATACAATTAGTTATCTATGAAAAAATTGTATTTTATATTATCATATTATATATTTTTCATTGAAAATATGTAAAATTATAATTTCTTTCCAATAATGAATAATATGAATATACCATGTTGATATTCAACTAATAATTCAAGTTATTTCAACCTGAAGAAATTTTGTTGAATGAACCTATATATTACTAACCACATTTTTTTATCGATACATTTATAACGACGATATTTCAGAAATTGTTATCTAATAAAAAAATTTATAATTATGTATTGAATATTATTTAGATAAAATATTATTATTTAACTACAACCGATTGAGCTAGAAATGCATTCAGAATGAGTTTTTAGGAGTCATTTTATATTTTAGATGATAATTACCCCATATTTTCTCATAAATAAGGTACATCTAATTATTCATCTGATCGATGAAGTCAAATTTAGAAAGAATTTTTAATATTTGTCAGTGTATCCCATATAGAGGAAGTTCCATTATCCCATTTTATAAAAATAAAAATCAAATATTGAAAATATTAATTTATGTGGTTATTAATTCTATATCACATTATTTCATTATATATCCATTCATTTGAGGAATTTAATAAAAAATTCTCAAAAAAGAATGATTAATTGTAGAGAGATATATGGTGAATAACTATGACATAATTTTTTGGTATTTTAATAATATTGGTACAAAATTCAATAAAGATATACATATTAATCACAACAAATATGAACATAATCATTCATTAATTAAGAAAACATTCCAAAATTACTTCAATATTCAAGCAAAGTATCATCATTTTTATTTATAGAACCAATGTATAAAAATTTAAAAATATTTTACCTACATTATAGTATTATTATAGATTATTTCTCTTTTATGAATTAAACTCATTAAAATAATATTTCTTCAATAATTAATATATAATGATAAAGAAATAACAAAATCCATCAAAAAATTCATTAATATTTCTACCATGTTACAATATTTCAATTGATGTAGATATTATTTGAAATATATTATGAAAAATCATTCTCAACTAGAAGGATTTAGTTTGGATGGATATCAGGTTTTTGATTTTCTCATTTCTTTTGTATTTAAACCAAATTAACACATGATTTTGGAATTCTAGGGTTGTTAATGTTAAAATATATCGAATGAAATCATACATCAAATAGGAAAATTTTCCTTTATTAGTAATCGGGTTGGAAATATTTCGTCTTCTTTGTTGAAAAAAAATAAACAAGAATTTAAATATTTTAAATCAAGTTTTATGATTAAAATAAATTTAATTAATAATTAAATGTAAATAAATAGGGATGACTCCATTGCGGATCAGGAAGGAAGAATGATGTAAAAAAGTATATGAAAAATAAATTTGCCAATTTTTTCACATTATGTATGATCATATTCAATATTATATTCATAAAAAATAATTTAATTATCATTTTTTAAAATGAAATATTTTATATTTATATATGTGGACCATGATTGGTGATGATCGATGTAGAGTATTATATGATTTTAAATACATGGATCAAGGACGGTTGGATAAGTATTGTAGAATATATGATTATAAAATTAGTCGATATATTGTTGACACACCATTGTAAGAAAAAGTTATGGAAAAATAGAATATTGGAATATTAAAAAAATTGTAGATATGTGATGCTATAATATGTTTCTTGATTTTATTGAATTAAATTATCATCGAATGTTTTCTATTGTGTTATTTAATTTTTTTTGAGTAGATATTTTTAGGGGCTGTGGGATTTAAAAAAAATATCTATTCTATTAAAAAATGATTGATTTGTTATTGAGACCATTAAAAATATCATTAGTATTTATAGGCCTTACAATAAAAAATTTGGTAATATGTTGATGGAAAACAATATGAGGGATAGATTGTTGTTGTCTTTTTAAAAACATGAGTTTTTTATATTGTGGGTGATAATTTAGAAGAAATATTTTTTAATGTAAAACCTCATCAATAACAAGATGATGATCTTTCTATCAATATTGATATTGAAACATAGGGTACTAAAATGTAGATGATCATGATGCATTATTTATTATGATGGTTGAAGAAAATAATTTGAGAAATGATGATTTATGTAATTATATTTTATTTCTATTAAAAAAATATTTAATTAATTTATTTTGACTAAATTAATTTAAAAAATACATATATATATTTTCAGAATTTTTATTTTTATTTATTCTCAATCATGTAAAATCATTTATTATATTCATGTTTGGTGTCAGAATAATGAGAATAAAAATATTTTATGATTTTATTTGATCATCAAAACTCCTATGATGATATATGACACATTTGATATACTACCACATGTATCAGGATTGCTCCCAATTTATTGGGTTTTCCTATATATATTGTTTGTTCCATAAAATGTTAATCCATATTTATTAAGAACCCTCCCCCATATCAATGTATCTCTTTTTCCTTTGGAATATTTGTGTGATCATATAGAGTAGTTGTGTATCATTCATTGACTAATAATATGGTGTTATAGTTACAACCATGAGTGTACTGCTGAGTCAACATTATTTTTATGTGATTGATCATGAGATAAAATTATTTATGACATATTTATAGTAGTTATTGAATATATTTATAAAAAAATTATTCAAAAAATCATTAAGCAAATGAATAAGAATAAATTTGATCTTTGGAAGAGTAAAAATTTAATTTAGATATGGAAAATAATATTATTGGTCCATATGAAGATGATAAAATATACATATATGGGTTGATAATTGGACAACTATAACAAAGGTTTATTTACATTTCCATTACATATCTTTACTAGATTCATATTCCAAAAAAATTACAAGAATGGTATTTTTGATAAAAAATAAATATATATAAAAATAAATATATATAGTTTCTTATCTATTATTTCAAACATGTTTCATTAAAGTTAATTTTAAAAAACTATGTTTGTACTAGATCAGATACATTTATTTATATATGGTAATATTATTTTTATAATTTAGGATAATATTTTTCATATTATATTTAATTTAAAATTATTTGTATTAAAAAAAATCATATTACATGAAATACTATAATATGCAAGATGACCGAAAAATAAAGTGCTTGTATCATCTCTAGGGATCCATTTTGTCATATGATAGTATCAATGATGTTAGATCCTCCTATGAATCATTTTTATTTAATACTAAAACTTATATATGCTTGATATCAATTATTTAAATAATATGTAGGAAATTAGTTTTATCATGTAATGTAAAAAAATATTTAATTTAGTAAATATCCTTTGAGTATTGAAATTATTTAAATAATATATATATATATATATATTTAGAGGAGTTAATATATTTATATCTAATAATATGTATATATATAATAATTAAAATTTGTTTCAATCAAATCTAATTTTATAAAATGATTCTAATATATTAATTACTGTTATAACTAAAGTAAGTAAATGAAGAATCACATAAAATGATGCTATACAATCATTATATATGGGAAACATTCAAAATTGAACCACAACATATTATATTTTAATTGATTTAAACAACATTAAATTTGGAAATTATGATTTCCTAAAAAACCTAATTTGATCATTATAGGAGTGGATGAAAGACCACCACCAAATAATAATTTGAATATTTTTCACCAAACATTTATAATTATCAATAAACCCAATTCAATTAAAATAGAAACTGAGGAAAAGGTGGATCTTTTTGAGGCACCATATATTTATTAGACATGGTTAATAATTTTATATTTTAATTGAAACATCGTCTATTTAGTGTTTTACACATTTTGTAACTTGGTATTTACATTCCCCATTCAGTGGGTGTACCGTTAAAGAACCTTATAAAGTGTTTTAGGTTCTAAAATGTTGTAGATTTTGTTCTTATAGTTGTTTGATATTCTATTTGGACTTCCATTTTCAGTTAATCAATGGTTAACATCATTATGGCTTGACCCCTTTTGGGGCTTTCATCATTTTATTTTCAAATGGAATGTTATGTGTTCTTGGGGTTTATAGGTAGATATATTAAATTTAGACATGCATTAATAGATCAAGTGAAATTTAATATACATTGGAATAAATATTTTCATAATATTATATATCATTTATCATTATCTTCCTAATAAATTAATGTTATTTTCTGAACTTACTTAATGAATAGTTATATTTTATAATTATTATATATTTTTAATATTTCTCCTATTAATGTTTACAGTTTCTATCTTCGAAATATTTTATATTATTGAATGTGATAAAAATTGAGATTAATATTGATTATTTTATTGGTATTGTTTTACTTTGGTATTTTTAATTTTCATTCCTATTCAATTATTTTGTTTTTTTATTTAGTATTTTTACACATGTACATTATAATAAACACACACACATAGACAAACTCACACACAAACTCACATATTTCTATGTGTAAAAATTCATAGAAGAATATGGTAGTTATCATATTTAGAGTTATGTGTACATATGTGTGCATGTTTGGGTATGTAAATGTATATTATCATATTGACGAACAGATACTTTGACAATTTAAATTTATAGGAAAAATATATTTTCAAATATATTATATTGAGGATTAATAAAAATTTTTGGATCACTTGATTGAATATTAATAATGTTATTTGTTTTATATATAATTATAGGCATATGGAAGGTGTTTTTTTCTAAATAATTGGATGTAGTCCTTGAACAGTTAAAAATGAAAAACATGTGGATATTTAAAAAACTAATATTTAGTTTGATAGAGTATATAACATGAATCACCTACCTCAAAAAACCCATAAAAGACATTATTTAAGAAAACCCAATATAACATAGTTGTTGAATTTGTGGGTTTGATTAATATGAACGTAAATTTGAAAAATATTTATATAGTAGGTATAATAAATAAATATCTATTGAAATAATCATACTAAATAACCAATCCAATTTTTATCAATGCTAAAAAGTATTTATTAGTAATATTTTGTATAATTGATGGATTTTTATTCATTATTAAATCTTTAACAATAGTATACATATAAAATATTTTTTTACTATGGAATTAAATAGTTAAATTAAATATAAATATGTAAGTAAATTAGTGTTTTTATAGAAATTATGGAATAAGTATTAATAAAATAGTATTCTCACCAATGAAATTATAAATAATATTAATGTATATTATAAGTGAATATATATATATATATATATCATGATAAAAAAAAAGAAAATGTATCATAATAAAATAGATACATAAATCTGGATCATGATTTATTATAATTATACAAAACATTAGCGAGATAATAATTAATTTTTTAATGTGTCATAAAATCAGATATCTTAATAAAATATATATTTTTTTCAAATAAATGATGAATTTAATTAAAATTATAATTTACTCTATTTGGATTTTTTTATAAAAATATGGATGCCATTTTTGAGTTCTACTGGTAGAAAAATGATTTTGGTGACTTTTTTTGAATTTTTCTAAAGGAGATAAATTTTTGGTGAATAGTAAAAAAATTATCGTATTTATAAAATAAATGAATTATTGAGTCATTGAACATGTGTGGCTAATGTAACCAACCTAAACAAGATCTATCATTCCCTCCTCACTATATTTGGTCATGAAAAAAAATCATGATCTACAACAATAATAAAAAAGCAATGAATAAAATAATCAAAAAACATCCCCTCCTCCAATATAAATATGGACCTTAGCACATATTCTATTCACACCTAAAAAACCTTATATCATGGGTAATTTATTCTCCTATACAATCCAAATCCACTTCTCCAGGATCCATACCTACTTATATCACCAAGACCCCAAACAAATGTATCGTAAATTGGTTCTCAAGGAGAGGAATTCAAGAGGTAAAATCCTTTTTCATTTTCATTTAATTTCTTATTAATTTTATTTCTTTTCATATTATGTCATCAACTTCACTCAATATATTGACACGATATCTCAATTATATTACATATAATATAATGTTCTTGTGTTAATGTAAAAACCAAAATCAATCATCTCTTATTCTCCTCCAATTCTAGAAAATGAAATAATTATTCCTGACATGTCGATTCACCACCATCGTGGATGATGGTATTTAAATTTCATTTACCAACATCAAGGGTTTTAAAAAATAAATATTATTCCTAAATAAGATATTTTTATAGATATTATATGTTATATTCTGTTCCAGATCCAATATATAAACATGATATTATATAATATGACATAAGATCAAAATGGTGCTAAATAACCTCCATAACAAATTAATCAGTTTTAATTAATATTTTATCTTATAAATCATCCTTAAATAATAAAAATAAAATGATATATGGAATTACGGAAAAATATTAATATATTTTCTTTCTATGTTTGGAGTTTTCCTTTAGTACAATAGTAAATTCAATTACGAACCAACCATTGACACCAATAAATAAATAAACCTGGAAAAAAGAAAATGAAAAAAATATGATTAATAAATTAGTGTAAATATGTTGTAAATGATTTTATATGGTATTATAAATATTAATATAGTTATATAAAAATTTAATAACATTATTTAATCTATTATACAAGATGTTAAAATATTATCGAAGGATGTTAATCATAAGGTAATGGACTTCTCATTAAGAAAACACTCTAAGATTACATATTTTTTAAAAATTAAAATGGAATATATTTTCAAAGAATGTATTCTAGTTTTATGGTTATGTTTTGGTTATTGGTTATTATTTATGATTTTGGTAGGGTCTTGGGTATCCCCTAATACATTTGGGTTTTTATGGTGGATGTGGACCATAATGTTTATTGCATGGGAAACGGTGATGGTTACACCATAAGTAAGATGTCAGGGTTTCATTGGACAATATATATGAGGATTAAAAATAATGAGGTAGCCGTGAGGGGTAAAATAATATATTATAATGAAAATAAACTTAAGCCACATATTTCATAAATGTCTTATTTATATTTTTTATGTATCATTGAAATCTTCTGTTCTTATGAAGTGTATATATTATTATTTATTGGTGATAAGTCTATCATTGTCATAATGATTTCATATATTTATAAGTATTAATGAACTAAATGATCCCATTTTTCATTTTATGTCACTAAATGATATAATTTTTAGCATCCCCAGTTTTAATATTCCTTTTGCGTGGTTTAAAAATGGGTAATAAAATAAAAGAATACAAGATGAATGTTGTGAATATTAATCAAGTTAAAAATACCATTTTATTAAAAACTTCGATAATTTGGACGAAATGGATACTATTTTAAGAGATATCCTCCTTGTATGAATTTGGGTATTCATTTTGGAATTAAAAACCTCAACATCTAAAACACTAAACTGATATGATATTTGGGAAATAAAGAAATTTAATTCCTTTTTTAGTTACTAGAATATGTAATGTTTAAGGATGAGCTTATATATTTGTTATCGTAGCATGATTTGGAAAAAATTAGAGGTTAGGATGATGTTAATATATTATAATAATTTTTTTACTATATATTTATCTTAAAATGTTATATCATTTTAAGATAGATTTATTTATTAGTCTATGAATAGTATATTTATAATTATTTTCTTAAAAAGATATAGGTAAACTGAAGTAGGAAGACATCGAGCGTATAAAATCATTGTAAATATGTAACTTGGAATTATGGTTAAACTCGATATGTTTCTGTTATTAATTAGTCGGCTGAGATATACTATAAATAAAGCCAAATCTATGAATTAAAAAATTGATATCTACCAAATAGAAACTTGATTACGGTGGAATATTATATGGGGCCACAACCTACTTCTTTTAGTGGATATACTAACCCATTTTCACCTGATGGGTGTATTAAATCCATTGAAAATATATTTTATTCCTTTGAGTGTTTGAATTTTCATAATATTACACATTCTATTTTTTATTTTTTGAAGATAAATCTAGCCTATAGTCTTAAATGGTCAAGAAAAACATAGAAAAAGAGGGGATAAATGCTTGGAATTTGATATAATTTATAATCATTTCCTTGAGAAATATTTTCCTATCATAGTTCAATTTAGGATGGAATATAAATTACTTGGATTGAAAAAAAAGTAGGATGAATTAATGGATGTGTATGGATAAAACTTCAACAAATTAGAATGGGATTATTTAAATAATATTTATGATTATGTTCTTAAAATCATTCATTTATACATTGGATTGAAGTCATGATATCGAAGGGATATGGATTAATGTGAATACATAAGTTATGAGAAACATCTTTGATATTCTGAGAGGGTTGAAATGGAGTTTGCGTAGAATCAGATTACATTGAAAACATGCCTAATTGAAGATTTGGATATAAAGAAATTGGTAATAATATGAAAAAACATGAGTGTACAAGAATCAAGTTTTAATTTTTTGGTATATGATGAAAGATGAATCATAGGAAATCTCTAACCAATATAGGTAGTGTTTACGTTTTGGTATGATTGGAAATATGTGTGACAACCGAGTCCCAGTGACCGCACATACACCCCACCGTAACATGGTCGTCAGGTCCTGGCCCACCAGGTACCCCCAGTTGCCCCGCAAACACGTGGGGCCCACCCCAGGGTCCACCCACGTGCCCGAACGGGTCATTTGTCTAATGACAGTCCCCACATTCCAACACATGTCCTTTCCAGTGTGCTTTGTCCCCACTCGCACACACCCTGGGAAGCTTCCCAGGGGGTCACCCATCCTGATCACTACTCCAGGCCAAGCACGCTTAACTGTGGAATTCTAATCAGACAGGCTCCCAAAATGGAAGGTGCATCTTGTTGACATGAGTCATATCATTTAGTCATTGAAAACTTTATCATTTGCGGATGTTACAATATGTCTCAATATTATAATGAAAAAAATATTAGTGATTTTAAGATTAAATCTGGTATGAAAACTGTAAAGTGTTTTAAATGTGTTAAGATAGAGCCTTATGAACATACTTACTAAAAGAAGGGTCTAAATAAAGTTAAATACTAGAATATATGAAAAAATGTGTTGTGAGGTCCTTTTCAACTACATAAGTAGATTTCGGGCCATCCAATGAAGTGGTATTACCACCATGGAACTTAGAATTTTTCCATGATTTATTTTTAATCTAGGTTTCATCGGATGAAGTTGAAGGAGGATGAAATTCTAAAAATAACAATGTGATCACGATTTTTTCATTATTAATATGTTGGTATTTTAATTGGTTTGATAAATTCTCATATTCTTATTATTGATATTATGAATACAATATTATGTGAATCTCTAGATAAACTTTTTTTATTGATCATATTTTGGTTTATTCAATGGTTATGAGAATCATGAAATCAAATCGTTAGATTTTTAATCAACCATTAATGAAAAGAATATATTTGAGAAATTTATAAAAAGTAATTTTTGCCTGTTTTTTTTTTCTTGGGACCATTGTAAATTATGATGGAAGATTAGTTTATACCTACAAAAAAGTTATTGATTAATGGACAATGACTAAAAATTTTATTGAGATTATTATTTTTATTAGACTATAATGGCAGTAGATATGATTTTTGAAAACAAATATTGATTATTAATCCGGTTAACTATGTTAACTTGACATGTTGTTAAATTTAATAAGGTAGAAGATTGTAATGAGAAATTTAATTATATAAAAAGGATATAACTGAATGATCTAGTTATTTCCTTTACTTAAAAAAAATTATTCTTTGTTTTATATACAATTAATTTTCATCAAAATTATTTTGTGGTGTTCTAATAAAAAATTACTAGGTAATTACTTCTTCATAAAGGAAACCAAAACAGAATGAGTTTAAAACTCTTATGCATGAATTTGATTTAGCAGCAGTTTTCATTACTATAACTATTTAGTGACATCATTAATATGTAGAAAATGTGATATATATAATGATAATAAATGTTTTACGTATATATTTACATAGAAGGAATTGAAAATGAGGTTGAGACTATACCCATTTATAATAATTGATTATGATTGAGTGATTCGTTTCCACCTTGGAAAAGAAAAAAATTAGTATAGTACTCAATTGGAAAACATCATAATATTTTAACCATGTTATGTTTCTAAAATTACATCTTGGTTTTTGATTTGATAAATTTCATCTAACATATTTTTGGTGTAGAAAATTCCATTATTTTTCATTAGGAGTCAGTGCAATCATCTCTATCAGATAGCGTTAATCAAGTTCCTAATGAAGTCTATGTGTAACATAATTACATTTAATTGTTAAAAATGGTAATGTTTCCAAAATTTAACATTGATAAATATAATATTTTTTTTTATTTGGGAAGAGAATATGTGTTCTTTGCGATTTAGAATTTAAGAATGAGTTATTATGTAATGGTCATAGTTCTCTATTTTTTAGTTCATTTTCACATCACTAAGATGTAAAAGGTCCTTTTGGAGTTCTAGAGATGAAATGGGAAATATGGCCATAGAATATAAGGTGGTACTATCAAATAAATCTCAATGTAGTCATGAGTTATGGGTTATAGCTAATTTACTGACCAAATATGTAAATTTCCTTCCAATTCAATATACCCTATCTTTAGATCAAATTTATCATTTTTACCTCAACTATATTTTTATGTTACATCATGTTCTACAATAAATTGTTTATTATCATGATATTATGTTTACTTCTATGCTTTCGATAGGGCTTCAGAAGTCTTTGGGAACAAAATTAAAATCCAACACTGTGTTTCATCCTCAATCGTATGATCAGACCATGTGAACTTTTTAGACGTTGGTTGAAATTATTTTATCTTTATTAATGGTTTAATATGGATATTTGGATTAGCATCATAATTATATTTATTTTCCAAATAAAAAAAATTTAATTTATGTATAATAATGTATCTGTTTGAGTCACTTTATGGAAACTGTTATCAATCTCTAGAATTTTGGGATGAAGATTGGGAATAGAAGTTAATGGGAACAAAATAAGTAGAGGATGTCATAGAAAATGTAAATTTTATCCAGCAACATATGAGGAGAGATTAGAGATTGAAGAAAACTTACAAAGATAACTGGTGGAAGGATATTAATTTTCATGTAGGTGATCATGTCCTTCTGAAAGTTTGTTAATGGAAAAGTGTGATGCATTTTGGAAAAAAGTTAATATTGAGTACATGGTTATAAGACACTTGGAAATCAGGGAATAGTAAGAACAGTTTTCAATTGAGTTTTTTCCCTTGGAGTTTTTCCAAGGTAGATAATGTTTTTAATGTTTTTATGTTATAAATGTATGTTACAGATACAAATAGTTATTTGAGTTGAGATGTAGTTCCCCTAGAATAAAACCTTACTTATTAAGGGAACGATATTCCGATTCCTGACCACCGAGGGTAGGTAATGTGGAATAAGTTAATTCACTTTGAAATGTGTTTTGGAGAAACCAACTGGTTAATGATGAAACATAGTAAATTGGAAATGTTATAAGGGAAATCTATCCACACATGATTAATGACTTAGTTAAATTTGTGAGGGTTCCAATTCCAATAGTGGGAGAATATAAAATCCAAGAACTTATAAAATAATTTTTCCCTTCCATAATTAAATAGTAAAATTCCATGAAAATGTATAACGAAATAAGTGTTATTTATATAATTTATGGAATCTATGATATTATAACAAAACCTCACATATAATGGTTAAAATATCATATATGTATCTTAATTGTGAAAATAATATATATTTAATTCAGGGAATATATAAAAAAAATTATATAATTTTAAATTAAGTCTTCTAATATTTGTGGAATATATATGTTTATATTGAATTTTATAATTATTATAATGTTTTAAAAGAATATGTATCTTCACAGAATATATTTTTAAATTTATTTTTATTTTTATTTTTATTATAAGAATCTTTTAAATGATTTTAATTAATTTTTTATAGTGTTGTAAAATCTATAATATTATTAAAATCAATATTTTTTTTAATAGATGATTATTTTAATTAAGAAATTAAATTTATCATATTTATAAAATAAGATTATAAAAATTGAGTACATTTTTTAATTCTAAATATTAAATAAGGTTTAGGGTGATTTTTATTGATTTTTATAAAAATGTTGATTTTTTTGGTGTATAGTATAATACGACATTTTATAGTACTTTTCAAATACATGAATAGTTAAATTATATATAATTTATGGAAGATATACGAATTTTTATCGGGATATATCATTATATATTAATTCTATTTAATCTTGTAATCCAAACTATTAATTACATTTAAGTAAAATAATAAACTACTTAATAAAATATTAAAAAAACACCCATCTCATCCACTCTAGATACCACCACTCACCACATCTTCTCCTAACTCCAAAAATGAATTTTAGATTGTCTAATTTCAACCAATTTCCTCATCAATCCTCTTACAATAGACCATGATTAGTTGGTTTTGCTAATGCCAAAACTATGGGCCATATGGAAGTTCTCAAGGAGAAGAATGTTTGTGGTATTATCATCGTTCATTTCATTTAATTTTTTTTTATTTTAATTTTATATTCTATCGTTACCTCCCTTAATCAACGTTACATGATACATCATGTATATTACATAAAATATAATTTTATTCTGTTTATGTAATGTCCCCATTCACACCTATTCTCTTACCCACTTATTTAGAAATTGAAATCATTTCTATGACGCGTCGATTCACCTCCTTTACTGATGTAGAGTTTTAATTTTATTTTACCACCTTAAAGACTAGTCATTAAACAACTAATATAGCTATGTAAGGTTTCATTATATATTTAATATTTTATATAATTTTATATAAATAATGAATATATATGATGCTAAATAAAATAATATAAGTTTGTAATTGTCACAAATAACTGCAAAAATAAATTAAATAATTTTCATTAATGTATTTTCTAATTTTTCATAATAATATTTGATAATTTATTTATATATGGGATATTGGAAACATATTAATAACTATCTTTCCACATTTTGAGTTTTAATTTGATTAGATAAAAAATTACCATGAGGCACCACCAAAGGAAACCGTGAAATAAATTCAGGTAAGACAATAAAAAATTAGTAATAAATCAGCGTATATAGGATTTTAAAAGTGTTTATAATTAAATATAAATATTAATTTCGTTTTTAATAAATTAATAAAATTATTTGAAGCATTTTATATGATTTTTATCATGTTTTAATGATGTTAAAACATTGGTAAGCTATTTTTCTATAAAAATCCACTTTTAAATATATATTTTTACAAAATATAAATGGATTGTTTATAAGATGGAAGTATTCATATTTTTTGTTTATGTGTTGGTTCTTGGGAATATTTTTTTGACTAGTGGGTCCTTGGTAGCCCTGCAATTAGTAGGGTATGTTTATGTGGGATATTAACTGTAATGGTTATTCAAAGTGAAACTACGATGGTTACACCATAAGGATGACACAAGGGTATCATAGAAAGCTAGATGTGAGGGTTACCAACCATAAGGTAGACGTGATGGTTACAATACTAAATATATTTATATTGTAAGTAAATGATTCTCCATGTTTTCTAAATGTTTTATTTGTATTATATATGTTTCATGGAAACAGTTTTTATCACAATATAAGTATATGATTCAATATTTGTGAGAAGTAAATATTTTTGAAAATGATTTCATATTTTATAAGTATTGATGGACTCCCAGTTTGCTTCTTTTTTATTAATATTGTTAATGATTTTTTCATAATTACATGTTTTTAAATATCTTTTATCAATTTTTAATTGTGCGTAAGAGAATGTAATAATCCATGATGAATTTTTTGAGGATTTTTCAAAATAATTATTCATGATTAATTAAAAATTATTTCACTTGGGAAGAAATGGATGTTATTTTAAGTAGTATCCTCTTAGTATTCTTATTGGTTGTCATATATGAATTATAACCCAATACTATACAACTATGAAATGAAATGATATTCTTTAATCAAATAGAATTAAATATATTTGAATAAAATACGTTATGTAGTGTTTATTATAGAGAATTTGTAATATCAAAATTGTTATATGTTTATTTTTAGGCATAATATCATATTTTCCTAAAAAAAGGTTTTTATTTCATTAGTGATAATCTTTTTTGGATTTTTCATATATAAATTTAGAATGAAAAAATCATATTAAATATATAGATTATATAACTCTATATATTAATATAAATCCATTTAGTGATGATCACTTGTCCGATATTTAATGTGTGATCATCTAATACAAGAAAAAGTCATTTAGTGAAAACTAGTTTTTGATGATATTCAGTTTTATTATTAAATTAATAATTTTAATTTTGGAATTTATATTTTTCAAAATAAAAAAAAAATATTAATCATAATAGTTAATATTAGTGAATAATTTAAATGTAATTTTTGTTTCTTAATGAATTGAATAATGAGTAAAACAATTAATAATGATAAGGGAAAAATAGAATAATTTGTGTTAAACTAATGATATAAGATATATAATGAATAAAACAAATGTTGAAATTCTATTTTATAGAAAAATATTGACCATATGTCTCCTATTTTATTGAAATAATTCATTTTGAGCCATATATCTATGATTACGACATTTATAAAAAAACTTGTCTATAGAAGGAAAAAATTTAGTATCATTTATAGTAAAACATCTTATATTTTAACAAAGGGATTTAAATTATATATATTCATTTATAAATAATCATTAAATGGATAAAAAAAATTAATTACCATGGAATCACATTTTTAACATTTAGTGGTGATATAATTACCTTAATTTCTCACTCAACACTATGGTCATAATTATTTAATTAAAATGAAATAAAATAAATGATTTTGTAAATTTTTGATGTAATATAATTTCTATGATTTGAAAGGACACAATAATTTAATATATAATAATATCATATTACACATTTTTTAGGTATTATCTTCAATTATTTTTCTAACATGTAATAATAATTGAAAAATCAAATGTATTCTACCAAATTTGTCATTAACGATAATTTCCAGTAAATAATATTTTCTTAAATGATTTAAAATTAGAATAATTAATATATTCATAATTTTTTAATAAATTGAGAGAAATATCATATATGGTCTATTTATAGAAACATTTATCTTTTTTAAAATCAATATTAACCCCTAAAGAGTAAAAAAATTGATTGCATGGTTATGGTTGAAATGGGGATTATGGGTTTAACTTGAGAATGTGTTAAAATCAATTTTACACTAAAATTGAATTTTTTATCGATAAAACTGATTTCATGTCAATAATTAATGTGTCTAATTTATAATATATGCATCATTGTATTTTATTTTTAATATATAAATGTCATTTGGTTAAAAACACTAATTTTGATAGTGAAAATTAAATTGGAAAATGTATGTAAATATACATAATATGGACTGTAATGCATAAAACGTATTTATTTTCTATGTGTTTTAGGTGAGGAATGATTTTAAATTACATGAAAATTATTAATTATAAATTTTTTACTAGAGTGTATTTATTGTTACATCCCATTATAAAATAGTTTTGTGTATTTACAAAAATTACGATCCTCAATTTTAAAAGTGCACTCCCTACCCTCATTTCATAAATCCTATAAGTCCATATAGATAAAGGAGACCATTTAGAAACCCATCCCCAAAATCCTTATTTACTTTACATATTTTTTTATACTAAAAATACTATTATAATGGTTTTTATGATGGTTTCAAAATGAAATGTTTCTATGGGAATACAATCATCATCACTAATCTAAATTTTTTACTTCTTATCGTATTAGCTCAAAAAATTAATCCTAAATAATATATTAGAATAAAATTTATCTCTAATAATTTGAAATTTTATTACTTTTAATTCATAATATTTATCAACTTACTCCGTCATTAAATATGAATCAAATTTATCACTAATGAGTACGACAGACTACAACCCACCAAACTGATGTAGTTATTTCACATCAAAAAATCACAAAGACATTAATAATTTTTGAAATAAAAAATTTTCATGATAAAATCGACATTATATTGATTTTTAAAATTTATTATTTCATCTAATTCTTTACTATTTCCCTAATAAATTTAATTATATATTCAGTATTCTGTACATATAGTGTACTATATTCCTGAGGTTATGCTTCTTATTTTTCATATCCAAATTTTAGTATTGTTTTTAAAACTATCTCCAATGAAAACATTTTCGGCCCCAAAAAATTAATTTCAATATTCAATTTATTTTTCTATATGATATACATAATAATTGGAAAATTCATGATAAACATTCCAAAGAAACAATTCATTAAAATTTGAAAAATGGTTATAATGAAATACTGTTAACATACAGGTGACAAAATGTTAAAATAAGATCATATATGATGTTAATAATGTCTATATAATTCTATTATAAAACAATAAAACATTTTATGACATTATACATGTATTTAAAGGGTGTCTAACTAATGGTAAGTTTGTAGTAACAAATGTTTTCTAAATTTCCCATCATAGAGGAGTATTCTAATGTTATCTGCATAATTTCTTTTATTGGTAATATGTAATGCCTATTTTACATGTAATATCATCAATCCATTATAAATAATGACATATTAATAATAAATTTTAATCATTCCATCAAAGGGCATTTTGATTGAATTTTGCTATGTGGTAATGAATTTAAAACACATTTTTTTATTTGTTAATATTAATACCTTATTATCATTTATATTTAATGATTAAGTTTTTAATTAAATTTCATAAATATATGTGTTATCTGTATAAATTTATGTGTATTTAAATATTATACACATAATCAATTCAATGAATAATCCTCACATCAATGGTATCATTAGTGTTAATTATTTCATTGCAATTTCCATTACATGAAGTCAGATCTAATTTTATGAACTTATTTATTTTCATAATTTCTATATAATTATCATTTGTTATTAAATGCATATTTTCTTTTGGTATTTATATTATTTAGAAATTTATTGGGTTTTTTTTCCTAATTTGACAATGTAGTAGATGTTTATGAAACAATTTCATTGTAATTATGATTATCTATGATAAACATTTTAATTGAATGAAATTAGATGAACATAATATAATAAAGCCCTATAATGTTTTCATGTATAGTTATTATAGAATAATTAAATTAATAGTACAATTTCTAACTATTTGAAACATTAAATGACTATGAGTTCTTTTGGAAAAAATTATTAATTTATTTCCCTCCGATCAAATATCATTTTTATTTCCATTCATTTTTTTCAAAACATTTTAAATAATTGTATTAAAATTATAATTTGATAACATAAATTAATTTTTACCCATGATTTATTTTTTAAAGTATTACTTTAATGATATAATTTTACTATTTTACAAACGCTGTATCTTTTATCATTTTTATAATAATGTTAAATGGATTTATTTTCTAAATCATATTGTAAGTACATAATTACGTACCACCATTAACACTACATTTATTTCATTTCCAAATAATGGTTACAATGTTGTATTGAATAAAAAAAATTCCTTATATTATGGATATTTATATATTTTAGTGGTGAATTTCAATGTGAAAATTGTATTTTCATCAATATTTTCTTAAATATTGTTTTATATAATTTTTGTTCACCAAAAACAACAAACCACTATGATTAAAATATTATAATTTACTTATTATTTAATAACACCCTCGTTATTATTTTCATAGATGGATAATTATTATTTTTTACAGATAATGTATTAACATTCTCTTCAATGAGTTTTTTGTTTTATAGTCTTCACTTGATAAACAAAAATTCTTGTTAATTTGGACATCAAACTTTCCTCAATAATCCATATTATTTATCCTACAATTTTTTTACTAAACAATAACGTATATCAATATATAGTGTTTAAATTTTAATGTTATGTGTTTTATTGGGGAATTATTCGAAAATCATTATTATTGACTGAATATATGCATTACTTGATAAGTAAAATTTTCATGAATTAAATCAGTCATTTTAGATAAAAAAATAATAATATGACATGATGTGATAGTTGTGTAGAATAATTCTATCACCACTCTATGTATCGGTATTCATATGTATAGAGTCAGTAAGATATGATTTTTTGGGGTTATAGAGTATATCCACAAATTGATTATACTATATAGGTGAATGGCCTTGATGATATATATATTGATGATTATGATCTTGATTTCCAACATTGGGAATTTTTTCATTGAGAATTCAGTTATTAATATCAATGAATTTATTGCAATGATATTATCAATTGATGAGTTTTTAATAATGTTAATTATTAAATATAATTATTGTTCATATATTTAAATTGTCATTATATTTTTTTTATATCCCATCATGATATTTTATTTTTGTATAAATGGAAATATGATAATTTTTTCTAATTATCTTTTTTATTATTTCATATTTATTCATGATGGATTCTACTATAGGTTACAATTACTATGTATTTAAACTCAACAATACTATGTTTCATTTCCTAGATATATTAACAATGAATCATTTAATGTGTTCAAGGATGCCTAATATTTTTAGTCATGTTTTCATGTGTAATGCCCTGACCCCAGTTACCCAGAGTCGGTGCATTATATTAATAAATTGGCATTATTACAAGGAATCAAGCCCTGAAGGACCAATCGGTTTGGCAGTCTTGGAAAATAGATTACATATATGAATATTACATTAAACTTAATAACATAGAAAACAACATAAATAATCTTCCACGAACGCCATTATCCCATTGGCATAACCCTACATATCAATCACAATACACTTCTAAGAATCTAGGGAAAAATAAAACATAGAAAGGGGCGAGCTCAGATGCTCAGTAAGGATAACAATACAGCGAAAACTTTCATAAATAAGCATAAACATTTAAGGCAATGTATAACTAAAAAATCCTTTTAAACATGAAATTCAGCATAATATGGAAAAAATAAAATGATGTAATTCCATCTACTTATTCACATGGATATTCAACTAGTCGAATAATCACATGTAATATCAATAACCACTTTCATAATGATGGAATGCATAATGCCAAACTATCATAACCACATAGTCAAGGCCTTGTGCCAAGACTAAAAATAAGATTTTGTCAAGGCCTTGTTCCAAGACACTAGTTTGTATCATGAGACCTACCAATGCATCGAGGAGCTATAGCGGGCTCCACCCGTCACTTACTAAGTCCAATGCTTTCCTCATATGAATAGGTTTAAACATAACATAAATATTCTTATTAAAAATATCATACGAAATGTCAATAATTTCTATATAAACCATAAATGGTATAAAAATAACACATCCACAGTCAAACATATCACAAAACCTTCAATACAATATAAAAGTTTTGTATTATAATAAAACAACTTCAAATAAGATTAAAATCAATCAAATGATTTGGACATAGATGAATTCAAAACTATTTTAGAGAAATATCTCTTTTTTAGATATCATTTAAAAGTCACAAATTTATAAATGTAGTAATTTAAAAAAGATTTTTGAATCAAACTGTCCCATACCACTTGGAAATTGTTTAAAAGAATTATCATTTCAAAACATTCATGTCCATATAAATACATCCATAAAATCAATTTGAAAACATGGACATTAATTAAAAATATTTATAATGATAAATCATTAAAACATTTAAAATTACTATCTTGATAAAGAGTACCTTTCACAAATCCTTAATATATTCATTTTTAAATCATTTTTATGAAAACCTGACATGGATAATAAAAATGATCCAGTAAATACTTACACATAAACAATCTCTGATAATAATGAGATTGAGGAATTAACCCTTTCCAATTTGGTAACTTACGAAACATACACCCCATGAAAGAGGTATCATAAAATGAATATGTAAATACACATAATTTAAAGTGTATTAAATAAATAATACAATTATGGGTAGCACATACACCACACAAAAGGTAACTGTGACAATATGGCATAATCTCACAATAAGAAGGAGTGAGATGAAAACCCATTACCTTGTACTTTTATTTGGTTGAGGGTAAGTTAACATATTGTATAATAGTTAAATTATTTTTATTAAATTATACAACAATCATATATATAGATATTATATCATATATGATCTTTTAATATTGTTTTGTTAATAATATTTAAGTGTTATCGTCGTTTTGGGTGTTAACAGATTCGGTTTCCTTTATATTCTTTGTTAAATAAGATGTGTTTGTTATGGATAGGTTGTATCTTATTCATATATAGAATGATATTAAGTCCTTAAACATTATTTTTAATCATCAAATTAGAATTATACTTGAATGGATATGATGGTGAATTAATCTCATCGCGTTCATGGATACAGTAGTACGTACGTACGCACGAGCGACAATATCATTCTTTTGATATTAAAATAAAATATAATTGGATGGTATATAATATATATAGATTCATTATAATGTTATATTTACTATTTACAAGAATTACAAATCATTATTATACCAATATAAATAATAATTTTTTGAATAACAATTACACCACGATGTGGAGACGGTAAGCCGTACGTAAGCACGTATGGTGACATGTCATTCAAAGGATGGATAGAATACTGAATATGGTTGTAGCATATTTATAATAACATCATATTATATATAAAACACCATAGTTTTTATTTTATAATGTAAATAACAAATAATGCAAAAGTTGAAGAAGAAAGGAACTTGAAAGAGGGTGGGGAAGACGTTACCTCTTCTTCAGGTTCTTTCTTTTGATTTGATCAAAAAGGCTCGTTAGGATGGAATTATGATCCAAATAAGGCCTCTAGGTTGAATTGTGGGATGTTTGGAGGTTATTTGGGTAGAGATTGTCCAAGCCAAATGGCGTTGAAGGTGTGAATTAGTGAGAAGGGGGAGTACCCTTTTATAAGAGGGGTGAGTGGCTCCTTTGAAAAAGTTATAAATATTATTTTATAATAAATCCATATTCTGTTTATAATGGTTCAAAAGTATATCATTTAAATTTTAAGAGGGGATAGGTCGAAAAAAACTCAAACAATAGGTTTTAGATAGGCTTGTGTGACATTATTAATCTTATCTTTTAGTTTTAACTCATAGTTAATTAGTTTGAAATTTACCATGTCTCTTTGTATTTTTATATTATATGGTTAATAAACATATGATAAACTTCCAAGAGACCCCCAAGTGGTCCATTAATGATACACCTATCATTATACAAGTCCTCTGTTTAAAATTTATATTTTTAGGAATAGAATATCAATTAATAATATAATATTCGTTTTAAAAACTCTTTTATGTCAATTTTGACTCTATTTGGAATTTGATTTATGTGAAAATCATAATAGCATGAATACTTATAAAAAAGTTAATAAAATAAATAATATCATGTAATATTATACTATAAAATTATTTTAATTCATAAAAATCTCAAATTATATTTATTTGGATATTTATAATATCAATTATTTTTATATTTCATTAATTAGGTAATTATAGCATCACCATTGTGTCATAAATAAATTAAATTATATAATGTCTAAAAATTATAAATAAAATACAATTATGTAGGAAATATTTTTATCATTCTAATTAATATTTACAATCTAATTTTTCTTATGTATAACCATATATTAAGAATGTTTTTGTAATTAAACATTGATTTTAACTCTTTTATCTCTTCTTTGAATTATATAATATTAAATGTCCTAATCTAATCGAGGTGGACCTAAAACATAATATTTTTTTTCCTAAGGTTGTTTTTGGTAGAGATAAACTTTTCCAATAGAATTTGGACATGTTTTAGGATAATATTAATATCAATTTTACCCTTAATTTCTCAATTTACTTTTAACCGTGGTAGATAAAAGTAAAAAGTTACTATTCACCAATAATTATATTTATCTTGTTGAACAAAATTTTAATTTTTTAAATTAACAGTTTCTCTTGGATTTTCAAAATTTCATTTAAAGAAGCGGTAAAATTATGTTTTATATCAATTTCCAAAATTTTTCTATGAGGTGGGAAAAAGACAGTGCAAAGTTCCATAAAAGTTTTATATATCTAAAATTATTCTAAACTAACTCCAATGAATTACATTGATCTTATATAGGTATTATGTATCTATTTTGACATTAATTATATTTAGATAAAATAAATAATTATTTAAATAAAAATTCGGATTTAAACTATAACTCAATGTTTTTCACTATTCATCAAAAATTGAAATTTTCAGAAAAAAACAAAAAATTCACCCTAAGATAATTTTGATATTCAGAATCGAAAATGAAGTCTATTTTGAATGGTAAAATGTATAAAAATTTAATAAGTGGGTATTACTGTTCATACCAGCATGTTTGATTGGTTGCGGTGTGTGTTAGAACTCGAAGTTGCGTACAACACACGCTACTGTATTATTAAAAGAGAAGCGTACCATGGAAGCTTGGGGTGTTACATTCGCCCCTCATTCAAATAATCTTGTCTTTGAAATTTCAAGAATACTACTTCATGAAAAGACTCGGGTGGTTCTTCATCATAAGTTCCTCAGGTTCCCATGTTTCCTCTTCTATCGTATAGTTTCTCCATAGAACTTTTACCAGACGAGTTGTCCAGTTTCTCACCACTTTTTATCTTGTAACAAGAATCCCAATGGACTCTTTGCAATAAGACAGTTCAGGTTACAGTTCTAGTTCCTCATAAGTGAGTACATGCGTTGGGTCAGGCATGTATTTTCTCAACAGCGATACGTGGAGCACATCGTGAAATTTGGAGAGACTTGGCGGTATTGCCAAATGGTAAGCTACAACCCCAATTCGTTCCTGAATTCGAAAGGTCCGATGTACCTGGGACACAATTTACCCTTTTTACCGAAACTTATAACTACCTTACATGGAGATACCTTCATGAAAACAAGATATCCTACATTAAATTCCAAATCCTTCCTTCTGTTATCAGCATATATTTTCCGCCTACTTTGAAATGATTTGATGTGGTTTTGGATTACTATTACCCTTCCATCGTTTCCTCCACTACTTCTGGGCCTACAAGTTTTCTTTCACCAATGTCATCCCAACAGGTTGGGGTGCGACATATCTTTCCATATAATGCTCCATATGGTTCCATTTGAATACTTGAATGGAAGCTATTGTTATAGGAAAATTCTACCAGAGGTAAATATTGATCCCACATAACCTGAAAGTGAAGTGAGTATGATCTCAACATGTATTCGAAGGATTGAATAGTACATTCTGATTGTCCATCTATTTGAGGGTGGTAGGCAGTGTTCAAATGTTTTTTAGTATCCAAGGCCTTCTGAAGACTCCTCCAGAATCTTGAAGTAAAATGGGGATCACGATTAGAAACAAGTGATAGGGGTACTCCATGATGTCTCACTACTTCATTAATATATAGTCTTACTAGACGTTAAAGTGGTAAATCCTCCCTTATAGAAAGAAATTGTGCTAACTCGGTTAGACGATCAACAATGACCCATATTGCATCATTCCTTCTATGAGTCATTGGTATTCCCATGACAAATTCTATCTTGATATTTTCCCATTTACACTCATTTATGGGAAGAGGATGGAATACTCTTCCATGCTGTTACCTTTCAGCTTTCACTTGTTGACAAACTATACATATTGACAGAAAATCAAAAATCTCCCTCTTCATGTTTTCCCACAAAAAATATTCCTTCAAATCCATATACATTTGGGTGCTCCTAGAGGGTATATAGAAATTGGAACTATGAGCATCGTCCAACAATTGCCTTTTTAGATTAGGTATATCAGGAACACAAAGTCTCTTCCTGAATTTCAAAATTCCATCTTCATACACAATATCACTCAATCTCCCATCATTCACAGCTTTAATCTTTTTGAAACTCTTCATCACCGGTATGAGAAATCTTTATCCATTATAGTAAAGATGGTTTGGAAACCATTTGAAAAAGTATTGAGGTTTCACCTTCCATGGTGATTCCCATATCCATCTTTACAAGATCCATGTATATAGGATCTTTTTCAACTATCATCTTATTCATAACTCCATGATCTATTCTGCTCAAAGCATATACCACTTTATTTTCCTTCTCTTGCTGGTAGTGCATCATGAAATTATAATCCTTGAGTAGTTCAAGCCATCTCCTTTGCCTCATGTTGAGTTCTTTCTGTGAGAAAATATACTTCAAACTCTTATGATCAGTATAAATATCGCATTTTCCACCATAGAGATAATGTATCCATATCTTCAAAGAAATTATTACAGCAGCTAACTCATGATCATGAGTAGGATAGTTTTTCTCATGAATTTTCAGTTGTCTTGAGGCAACAGAAATAGCCCTATCATTATTCATAAGGAAACAACTGAGTCCTTTCTTTGATGAATCACTATAAATAACAAACCCATCATTCCCCAATGGTAGAGTCAATATAAGAGCATTGACTAATATTCTCTTCAGTTATTCGAAAAATTGTTCACAATCATTTGTCCAAACAAATTTAACCCATTTACGTGTGAGATTCGTTAATGGTTTAGCCAATTGGGAAAAATTCTTGACGAAACATCGATAATAACCTGCTAATCCAATAAAACAACGTAACTCGGTTATAGTCATTGGTACTGGCCATTCGTGGATTGCTCTTGTCTTAGCAGGATCATTAGAGATTCCCTCTTTAGAGACAATATGGACAAGAAAAAAAATCTCTTGAAGCCAGAATTCACACTTTCTTAACTTCTCATATAATTCATGTCTTCTCAGAGTCTTCAGGATAATACTTAGGTGATTTTCATGGTCTTCATAGCTTTTGGAGTATACTAAGATATAATCATTAAATACCACTATAAAATCATCAACATATTCCTTGAAAAATATATTTATTATATCCGTGAATATAGAGGGTGCATTAGTCAATCCAAAAGGCATTGCTCTAAACTCTTAATGGCCATACCAAGTTCAAAATGCTATCTTTGGAATGTCTTCCTTCTTCACACACAACTGATGGTATCCAGATCGAAGGTAAATTAATGAAAAGTATTGATATCCATGTAGTTGGTCAAATAAATCATCAATGAGAGGTAGGGGATACTTGTTCTTTATTGTTATAGCATTGATCTCCCTGTATTCATTACATAACCTCATAAATCCGTCTTTCTTTTTAATAGAACGAATAGGGGATCCCCATGGAGAAACACTAGGGTGAATAAATACATTATTACTCAATTACTCTAGTTGTTTCTTTAGTTCAACTAAATCCATAGTTTCCATTCTGTAAGGAGTCTTTGATTTAGGTCTCGATCTAGGAATTAAATCGATGGAAAACTCAACTTCTCATTCTAGAGGATGTCTAGGTAAATCATCCGGAAACACATCTACATATTCATTCACAATCGGTACATCCACTATTTAAACATTCCTTTCCTCACCCATAGTCATTTGATTTGCTTCCTCCCCAATAATTTATTTTTTTTTCGAGCTACTAGGGGTGGATCCAGGGAGGAATTAGGTGGTGATGATTCTGCTATAAAGATAAGGCGTTCCTTATCACAGTCATCAAAAATCATAACCTCCTTCTTACAATAAATCATCAAATCATGGTCCAAAGGCCAATCCATAATGAGGATTATATCAAACTCAATAATTGGTATGACGATGAGATCAATTGATAAATAACATTTATGTGCTCTAATGGGGACTAATTCACAAAACATTGTTGCAATGATACTTCTCTTATGAGTTTTAACTGACAACTCCCATGTTAAATCAAATTGGATATATCTAATTTTCTTATCCAAATTGGATGATATGAAACAATGTGATGATCCAGAATCAAATAAATAATTTTCTACACTTGAGAAAACCATTAAATTACCTATCACCACGTCTTTCAGATCTTCTACCTCAGCAGTAGTGATAGCATGAGCTTGGCCATGATCCCTTGGACTTTTCTGAGGTATGTTCCCATGACAGTTAGGACATTCATTTGGATAATGTCAAATCTCTCTACAATTATAGAATTCCATGTTGACAACAACACTCTTTCCCATACAATCATGAGGATAGTGGCCTTTTTCACCACACTTGTAACAGACTCCCATTCCCTTCAAGCAAGTACTTGGGTGTTTCTTCCCACATTTACTGCAGGATGGATAATCAACTTTTCCCTTCATAACGTTATTTCCATTTCCAGAGTGGTCATCAGATCTCTTCTTCTCTTGCTTTGGCTTAATGTTGTATGACTTAGCGAATTCCTTTTCTGTCTTGATATCACAAGATAAAATATCTTCGTATGATGAAAAATATTGTGAGACTAATTCATGACAGAGAAATGGTTTTAACCCATCAAAGAAATGATCAATATTACTTATTGGGTTATGTATATAATCTCATGCATGCCTCGCTAACCTTGTAAGGTTAGCCTCATACTCTGTGACATTATCATCCTCCTTTTACTCCAGACATAGAAATTGTCTTTCCATATCTACTCGATGGTCACGAGGAAAGTATGTTTCTAAGAAAATATCATTGAACACCCTCCATTCCATATTTAATACTTTATCATCTTCATTTGTGTTTCGTATCAATTACCACTATTTATTAGCATCTCTAGTGTGACGATAAACTTCAATGATAACTTTTCCCTTTTACTACTCCCCAAAGCCTAAAATATTTTTTCTAGGGAACTTATCCATTACATAGATACTAATTGATTTGTACTCCCATTGAATGTTGGTGATTTCTGCCTCATGAAGCGATCTAACATTGATCCTCCATGCTGCAGATCAGGGTGCTCTATACGGGTACATTTATTATTCATAACCTGAGTGTGTTGTCCCAGTTTAGTGACTAGATGATCAGCACCAGTTGCATCCCTAGATCCACGATAATTATCTTGAGCAGGAGGGAAATCCCGACATGGAGTGTGTGCATCGATACTGTTTCCATTCCTTCCAATAGGTACAATTTCTAAAGAATGGCATAAACTCGATCAGTTTATGAATCAAAATGCATAATTCCATACTTGTAAAACACTTAAAATAAATTGAACATTTTATGGATATAATCCATAATCATAAAAATGTTTTCTTTGAAGAAGTATATATTCATAAACCCTTCATAAGGGTTCATAAAGAAAATGAGAATCATCCTAAGAATATCTCCCGAGAGTGTCGTAACCAAGAGTGCAGCAAGACCCATTGTCATGCACCAGTTCCCGTTTGATTCTAGCCCAGAGTTGTGTTCTCAGGTTTCACCCCTAGGTATATCTGTGCCAGAGCCGCCTCTACCAACTTGTATCTACATAGGGATGTGTTTCTTGGAAAACTCACAAAATCTCTACATTACCGAAATTCTAGGATGTTTTTCTATACTAATATTCAAAATTCATCTTAGGTCAACATGATCTAATAAGAGTTTATCTAAATCTAGATTCCATGGTTTGTACTAAACTTCATTTGATTTCAACTGTAACGCCCCGACCCCAGTTACAAAGATTCGGTGCATTATTTTAATACATTGGCTTTATTACAAGGAATCATGTCCCGAAGGACCGATCGATTTAGCAGTCTTGGAAAATAGATTACATACATGAATGTTACATTACACTTCATAACATACAAAACAATATAAATAATCATTAACGAATGCTATTATTCCATTGGCTTAACCCTACATATCAATCACAATACATTTCATGGAATCCCGGAAAAAATAAAACATAGAAAGGGGTGAGCTCAGATGCTCAGCAAGGATAACAATACATCAGAAACCTTCATAAATAAGAATAAAAATTTAATGCATTGATTAACCAAAACAAAAGCCTTTTAAATTTGAATATCAACATAATATAGCATAATTAAAATGATGTAATGTCATTTACTTATTTACATGGATATTCTTCTAGTCAAATAATAACATGCAATATCACTAACCACTTTCCTAATGATGGAATGCATAATGCCAGACTATCATTACCACATAGTCAAGGCCTTATGCCAAGACTAAAAATATGATTTTGTCAAGGCCTTATTCCAGGACACTAGTTTGGCTCATTAGACCTACCGATGCATCGAGGAGCTATAGTAGGCTCCACCCATCACATACTAAGTCCAATGCATTCCTCATATGAATTGGTTTAAACATAACATAAACATTCTTATTAAAACTAGCATATGGAATGTCAATACTTTCCCTATAAACCATGAATGGTATAAAAATAACACATCCATAGTCAAACATATCACATAACCTTCAATAAAATATGGATTTTTTGTATCATAATGAACAAACATCAAATAAGCATAAAATCCATCAAAGGATGTTGACATAGATGTAATCAATACTATTTGAGAGAAATATATCTTTTTTTTAAATCATTTAAAAGTTACACATTTATAAAGGAAGTAATTTAAAAGTGGTTGTTGAATAATAGTGTCCCATACCCCTTTAAAACTTTTGAATAGAATTTTAATTTCAAAACATTCATGTCCATATAAATAAATCATTAAAATCAATTTGAAAACATGGACATTAATTAAAAATATTTAGAAAGATAAATATTTAAAACATTGGAAATTCTGATCTTGATAATTATTACCATTCCCAAATCCATAAAATATTCATTTCAAAATCATTTTTATGGAAAACGGACATGGATACTAAAAATGTCCTAGTAAATACTTCACATAAACAATCTCATATAATAATGAGATTGAGGAATTAACCCTTACAAATTTGGTAACTTACAAAACATACACCCCATGAAAGAGGTATCGTACAATGAATATGTAAATACACATAAATTAAAGTGTATTACACAAATAATACAATTATGTGAAGCACATACACCACAAAAAAGCTAACTGTGGCAATATGGCATGAATCTCACAAGAATAAGAAGTGACATGAAATCTCCTTACCTTGTACTTTTCCTTGGTTGTGGGTAGGTTAAACTCCTATATAATAGTTAAATCATTGTTATTAAATTATAAAATAATCATATATATAAATATGATATCATATATGATCTTTTAATATTGTTTTGTTAATAATATTTAAGTATTATCGTCATTTCAGGTGTTAACTGATTCATTTTCCTTTATATGCTATGTTATGTAAGCCATGTTTGTTATGGATAGGTTGTATATTATTCATAAACATATTCATATCATGAACTTAAACATTATTTTTAAACCTCAATTGAGAATTATACATGAATGGATACGATGGAGAATGAATCTTATCGCGTTCATGGTGACGGTAGTCCGTACGTACGCATGAGTGACAATATAATTCTTTTGATATTAATATAATATATAATTGGATGGATTATCATATATAAAGAATAATTATAATGTAATATTTTTTATTTACATGAATTAATAATCATTATTATACCCATCTAAATAACAAAGTTTTTAATAACAATTTCATCACAACGTGGAGACGGTAAGTCGTACGTACACACGTATGGTGACATGTCATTAAATGGATGGATAGAATATAGAATATGGTTGTACCATATTTATAATAAAATAATAGTATATAGAAGATACTGGAGTTATTATTTTATAATGTAGATAACAAATATTGAATAAGTTGAAGAAGAAAGGAACTTGAAAGAGGGTGGTGAAAACATTGCCTCTTCTTCAGGTTCTTCCTGATGATTTCACCAAAAGGGAATCATAGGGGTGGCTTTATGATCAAACTAAGGCCTCTAGGTTGAATTGAGGAAAGTTGGAAAGATATTTGGGAAGAGTATGGCTGAGCCAAATGGGTTGATGGTTTGAATTAGTGAGAAGGGGGAGTGCCTTTTTATATGAGGGGTGAGGGGCTCCTTTGGAAAAGCTAGAAATATTATTTTATAATAAATCCATATTCGGGTTCTAATGGCTCCAAAGTGGATCATTTAAAGGTTAATAAGAGTATAGGTCGAAAAAAACTCAACGAATAGGTTTTAGACAGGTTTGTATCATATTATTAACCTTATATTTTAGTTTTAACTCTTAGTTAATTAGTTTGACATTTACAATGTCTTATTGTATTTTTATATTATATGTTTAATAAACTTACTATAAACATACAAGAGACCCCCAAGATGTCCATTAATTATACACCAATAATTATAAAAGTCATGTTTCTAATCCTTATATTTTTAGGAATAGAATATAAATTAATAATATAATATTTGTTTCAAAAACTCTTTTATTTCCATTTTGACACTATTTGGAATTTGATATTTGTGAAAATCATAACAGCATTATTACTTTGAAAAAGATTAATTAAATAAATCCTAACATGTAATATTATACTATAAAATTAGTGGAATTTATAAAAAGTCTCATATTAAATTAATTTGGATATTTATAATATCAATTATTTTAATATTTCATTAATTAGGTAATTACTACATCACCATTGTGTCATAAATAAATTAAAATATTTAATGTCTAAAAATTATAAATAAAATACCATTATTTAGGAAATATTTTTATCTTTATAATTAATATTTACAATCGAATGTCTCTTATGTATAACACCATATTACAAATGTTTTATTAATTAAACTTTGATTTTAACTCTTTTAACTCTTATTTGAATTAAATAATAATAAATGTCCTAATCTTATCCATGTGGACCAAAATGATAATATTTTATTCCTAAGGTTGTTTTTGGTCGAGATAAACTTGTACAATAGAATTATTACATGTTTTTGGGTAATATTAATATCATTTTTACCCTAAATTAGCCTGTTTACTTTTAACCATGGTAAATAAAAGCAAAAAGTTACTATTCATAAAAAATATTTTTATCTCATTGAACCACATTTTACTCATTGATATTAACCGTGTCTCTTGGATTTTTGAAATTCCACTCACAGAAGCAGTAAAATTATGTTTTATGTGAATTTTCAAGTTCTTCTAGGATGTGGGTAAAAGACGGTGAAAAGTTCCATAAAATTTTTATATATCTAAAATTATTCTAAACTAACTCCAATGAATTATATTGAACTTATATAGGTATTATTTATCTATTTTGGCAATAATTAAATTTAAATAAAATAAATAATTATTTAAATAAAAATTTCGTCTTAAACTATAACATAGTGTTTTTCACTATTCCTAAAAAATTGGAAGTTTTCAGAAAAATACCAAAAATTCACCCTTCGATAATTTCGATATTATGAATCCAAAAATGAAGTCCATTTTGAACGATAAAATGTTTAATATTTTAAAAAGTGTGTATTAATATTCATAACGTCTTGTTTGATTGGTTGTGGTGTGTGTTAGAACTTGAAGTTGCGTACAACACACACTACTGTATTATTCAAAGAGAAGCGTACCGTGGAAGATTGGGGTATTACGTCATGTTATTTGTTTCCTATAGTATTTCATGATTCATTTATTCATCTTCATTTATATGACTATTAAACTATTCTATCCTTCATGATATGATTTCAGGTATCTGGTACAAAATTCGAAAATCAACCACTTGATCTAGGTTAATGGGGTCAGGGTCATTATAGTTAGTATCATATGATGTATATTATAATTCATAAGAACTCGATTTAAGAAAATTTTGATTAGGGAAAATAAAAATATGGAATAGTATGATGATATCTATAGAGGAATGCCCAAATATTTTGGTAATAATTTTATTATGTGGTTTTTTCTTGAATATATCTATGTCTGGACACTAGAAGTGAATGTTGATTAGATATAATTGTATATATATCGATAATAAATATGTTATGTGTGAATTGGGATTTCACTCGATAATCACCCACTTTATAAAAAACACCTTACTAATCACTACACACATTGTTTATAATTCCCATGGGATATGTCTTTGATTAATAAATTTTTCTATACCAACCATTGTGATGGATATTAAAATAAAAATATCACTAAAGTCAATATGTTTTTTATTTGAATTATTACAGTTTATAATTTTTTTGCACCGTTGTGGGATAATAAGTTAATAAATGATTTTAAATGAAATAGAATGAAAAACCCTTTTGAGGTCTTATTTTATTTATTTACCATGAAGAAATTTATTGAGTTTTAATTGATGTTTGAGGTATATATAAAACAAATGTAAAAAATAGGGTTTAATGAGAAGGTTATTTAAGAAATAATGATTATATATTTTCAAGAAAAAGGTATAAAGTAGAATATACCTTTTAGGAATAAAGTTACAATTGATTTTATAGTAATAATAGTCAATTATTATTAATTTGTTTTAAAAAATAACCTATATATAAAAACATATTGGTTATATATATATTTGATGAGAAATTTTATTTTTTAGCATGTTCGTATTATTTTTGAGAAAATTATTATAATTATATGAAAAATATTTTAAAAAAAAGAACCTACATTTTAGATATCAACAAATTAAATACATAAAGAAAGTAGGGACTCGGCCATCGACCAAGGGGGAATATTGGGGTTGCACCTGTAGCTCACTTACCAGACATCCAATAAATAATGTCTTTTTTACATAATATATATATAAATAGTTAAGGAATGTATTCAGTTGAATTTTGGGAGTTACTATTGATGTCTCATAAGTAAATATATTTTATTTTATAACTTTTATAACAACTTTGTTTTTTTAAATATTTATGGGAAAATGAAATGTGTTTTCAGCCTTTTTTGGATCTTCAAATTATAGAGACCCCATACATTTAAACATGAGCTTAATTTATTTTTAACATAATTAACTATCCAATACCAACCAAGGAACATAAAATCATGCATTTTTTGTGTAATAGGAATACATATAAAAATCATGAAGCTAAAATAAAAAAATATATTTTATCAATTTGGACTTCTATCACTGAACATTAACTTACTAACATACCAAACATCATGAGATGTATCACATAATCTAGTTCATCATATTTTCCCACCAGATTCTCCCATGAAAATCACTATAAATCATGTAACATACATAAGGGATATAAAAATATGAGATATGCTCATTATTTAATAGAACCTTCATTATATTAGGTGATGAATGAAAATAAATCATTGTTTCAAATAGAATCACACCATCATCATCGATGTTGAACTCATGTAGCTTCCCTAAAATTACCACTTTTACCTTCTTTTCTATGTCTTGATCATACCTTTAGGTTTCATTGAAATTGTTTTAGATAGTTGTCCAGGAATTTTTTTTGGAATGATATGATGAATTCCCTTCCATTATGAAAAAAAATCCATACTTTTCATATCCATGATGATGGGATATTTCTCAATTTGCGTAAAGGATAGGGTATCTAGTTATTTTATTGTAAGAGAATCTAGCATCTTAATTTCCGTTCTCATGTTTTTGTGAATAGATGAATCATAGTACTTTTTTATATATTAAAATTTTATTTGAAGCATATTTAATTCCTTATTTGTGAAATTATACATTTTACTCTTGTGATTAGTATATATGTAATATTTCTCACCATTTTTCTAGTGCTACAATATTTTCTTAAAATAAATAACAGATGGTAGATTCATATAATTTTTAGATTAGTTCTGATCATGGATCATCAACATCTATTTGGTATCGGTTTTAACATTATAATTATGCATGAATACACAATCAAATCCATTATTCTGATCATCACTGTATATCAATTTTGTTTCCACATATTGCTTTTGTGACTGAAATTGTGGTTAAAAACTTATTATTGACCTCCTTAAATACAATTTCACATTATTACATACATAAATACTTTTCACAATCCACGTTTACATATTTAATTGTTATAAATTTGTGTAATATTACTCAATAAATTTCACTAGTACCCAGATATGCTAAGAAAACAACTAATCTCTATTACCATTTTTGTTTTGGTCCACCCATAAATTTTAATTTTTTTAGAAGGGTCTAATGCTATCCCATTACTGGTGATTGTGTGTCCTTTGAGATATAATTTCACCTTAATGATGTCCCATTTATGATACATTTAATATATTTTATCTCTTATCAATATCATTTGAACCATATTAAAATTACTCTCATGTTTTTTATTTCTATTTTTGTATATTATAATGTCATATATAAATATGTCAAACCATTTTTCATGGTAATATCTAAATATACTATTAATTTAGAAAATTTATATTTACACATAATCTTTTGAAGGGAATGCATGTTAATTTTCATGATTTTTGTTGGGTTCATGATCATAAATGTAGAGTCCCATTAATCCAACATTTGTTTGGGAATTGAGGACTTGATAACTCCACAATGAATCACATGGGTGTATAAAACCCATTTCATATTCTCTTACAACTTCATCTTTAGTTTATATGACTAAGTAGTGGTCATTATGTAATGAGACTTTTTGTTGGATGATATCTATGGAATATGATCAATGCCTACGTGAAACTATATGTTAGAAGGAATAACTTAAATTTATTCAGGGAACACATCACCATAGTCCATTATATTGGACTTTCCTCCAGGAATGATTTTATCAATATCCTCAATCATATGAGCTAGATGTTCTTTTTCACTATGTAATAATTTAAAAAATTGAGGTGAAAATTCATATAGATTTTTACCATTCTCGATAAACATGTAAATAATTAGTGGGTTCCTCGGGATGTGAAGTGTGATCTCCCATTCATAACAACTAATTTTGGATTTTAATATAGATAGAAAATAGATTAATAATATAACATCAAACACTACCAAATAATTTTATAAAATATTTTTTTAATGGATCATTACAAAAACATTGACCAGGGATAAGTTATATAAGTTAGATTCAACAATTTCCCCAATTAAGCTTCTCATAAATAACTCAACCTCATTATTTTGAGGTTTTTTAAAATATTTTTACCAATCTCACAATATATGAATGAATTCTTAGAACCACAATAAAATAGATCAATAATTATTAAAAAATTTATAACCAATGTACCCATCCCCAAATTATTATTATGATCCACCTCAGATGTTGCGATGGTGTATTCCCTTAATCATTGTCATGGAGTTTATTATTGATGATTTTTCCCAACAAACCTTGTCTCAGGGTATTGGATCACACAATTCTCATGTTTCGTATATAATATAAACATTAATATTAGGTGAGTGTTTACTTGAAAATTCATATATTCATCCCAATTTGTTTCCTTCTTCATATCACATTCTTATAAATTAATAGGATGCCCCACTCTTTCACATTTGTAGCATCTTGTGGTTCTATTTTGATAGTACCATGTATGATTCATCCCTCAATTTTGACATATGTGGTTTAGTGATTTTTTTCTATCATGGTATTAATTTTTAGAACTTTAATATAAGACTCAATTTTTAGATTTTTTATGAAATTCCGTGAAAATACTAGGAGTCTCTAATATCCATATCAACCATTTGGGACCAACAAACAATATACTTATCTCTATCAATGTCTCAAATAATAATTTTTTTTGTAGACTCAAATTATTCTATTAAATAAGTTATCAGGATTTATTTTATTGTCCATAAAAAATATATAGGATTATCATTCATAAATTTATTGTTTTCAAGATATACCACATAAACACATCTTCCTTTTTTCTTCAGTCTGAGAAACAACCTTACCATCTTATGATTGAATTTTCAGAGAAATTATATTGTGGAAAATATATTTATGAATTCTACCCATTCATTGGAATCAATTTTCCTCCTTGAGAACTGTTCTTTTTTTGTTTCAACACCTGATCATCATATCCACCAATTTTATAGACCTCCAACATGATTCCCACTTCCTATGAGTACTATAGTATATAGAATATATTTTCAATGGAGTTAATCGATTATACTATGAATAGGGGATTATAATATCCTATAAACTTTGTAGGCATTTTTCCCAAAATGTATTTGACCACAATATTAACTTTATAAGGAGAATAAGGTAATTACATACGATTAATGTTATTATTAATATCATGATCCTATTATGCTTGTACGGTCATGATGTATTGAGCTTCCATTCTAAAAAAATTTGACATTCCATTAATTAAATAATAACATTTTTTATCACTCTGTTTTTTGGAATGTGTAATTATTTTTCCATCCTTTAACAATGAAAAATAATGTTTAATTAGGGTGAAAATACATTGATTATAATCAAATTAAAATGATTCAATGAACATATATGGATAAAGATATAAATGAAATGTATATCAGAACATGTGATTTTATAAATTTCAATCTATGTTATCCATGGAAATATAATCATCCATAATGTTTTTACTAAAGTATTATAGTCATAATATAAAAATATAACATGACGATTGTGTGATACCAGATATTTTTACACTATCTTTTTTCAAATATTATTGCTTCATTTAAAGCATAATCAACCATAAAAAAACCAAAGATTATAATTTCTATTGTCTTTGGGTGTCCAGGTAACAATTATAAAACCAAAAGAATATGCATTTATTTAATCTCCATAATGAGTTCACAAATTCCTTTGATCACTTATATATGCACAGGATAACCCGTGTAATACATGAAAATACAGATGATCTAAACAGGCTAGTATTTTGGTAATCATAGTAATAATTAATAAAATGTGGGTCAGAATGAATAACATGCTAAGAAAAAAGAATTTCAGAAGATTAAACATATTGAATAATAATATATAAAAAATTGGTTCATGTAATTAAGGAAATAAAAGAATTTGGATGAATCATATAACATCATATAAAATACGAGTCAAAGATAACATAAATGACTATATCACATGGTGGATAATGTCCCTTAAAATATTAATGTTTAATACCTAACCCAACCTAAAGTGTCATGAGACTAAAAATTAGAAAATTAATTACTTATTTTTCTAGCTCACCCATCATAAATTGTTCATGAATATGTGTTCCATATACAGAATCAAAAAATAGTAATACACATAAGGGTAACCAATGGAAATAAATGTTTACAATAATAATGGAATTAGAAAAAACAAAAGGTAATATCATAATCTGGTATGAGGACGAATGGATTTAAATTATACATTAACATTAATATGGTAACATAGGCATAAATCATGATAAATTATATCCCCTTGAATTGTGAGGATATAAAAAGTGTTTTAATGAAAACTTATAAATGATCTTCGTTATATAGGATTATGTAAAAATATAAATGATTTCTTAAAATAGGATAATAAAAAAATTTATCCATAAAATCAAAAATGAATTTTTTTTAATGAGAAAAAATATTTATTTTCAAAAAATTAATTCTTCCATGAAATATAATATGGATGCTACACAACAATGGGTATAAAATCTAGATTTTCCCTTTAATCATTTATTCTTATCCAAATGAAAAAATAAGGAAATTTTTAAAATAAGTATTCCTCCCTCAATTAAGGATTAATTTATCTACAAATGTAATTTTTAACATAAAAATAGATATAATCTAATTTAATTAATATTAATGATGAAATATATTAGTGTAAAGAGAGGGACAGTGTAAACTATAGTGAAAATGGGGGTTTAAAAAGAATCAATTACCTTTTTTCTAAAATTATTATGTTCTTGAAAATAGTTACCTGGAAGAAGAAATTAGATTAAATAATAATATAATTAAGAACATATTCCACAAATATTTTATTTATTAATATTTATTAAATTACTTATAACAATTTATATAGGGTTTAATGTTTAATTAAATTGTTACAAGTGTATATATTTGATTATTTTATTTTCAGTTACCTTGGGTTTAATTATAGAGGTTCTTGTAAAAATTTTGTAAAACTCTATAAGTGGAATTATGTTTTATTTATGTACCTCTATAATTTTAAAATTCAAATATATGTAAATTTGTTTCTTATATGAGTATGATTAATTAGATAAGACAGTTTAGATAAATGGTTAGTTATTTCGATGACCTCTAAATAATGACTTATTAGTCATGATTTGTTATTTAATATTATAAATATATAATTTTTCCATAATATTTTGGAAAGTTCTAATACAATTATTTTTGTCTTTTTTACCCATTTTTATGGATTTATTATTATCCATGAATGTGGTAATGGAAAAAACTTTTCGTACACAAAGGAGGTGAATCATCATATCATGAATTATGTTATCATTATTCAAATAAACCTATGGAATACAAGACATGTTGATGAATATTTAATTAACCTAATAAAATTCTAATATATATATATATATAATGTGGTTGTTAATATGAATTTTTTAAAGAGAATATGGTGGAGGATAGGAATGAAAATTAAATTAAAAGAGAAAAGAGTATTTTAACACTTGATGGTCATATCATTTCTAACCTCCTTAAGTAAAATAGTTTTGTTATTATCATGAGAACATAATGTCCATGATGTGGGGAAGTATTTTTGGGGTGAAATATTGAAGAATATTTGTATAATACAATGCATATCTTGTGAGAGGATAAGATGAGTTGACACAAGGTTATTATAATGGTAGGTGAGTTTTGGTTTTTATTATTTTATTTATTTGTTTATTATTTTCATTGAAGACTGTCAATAGGGTTTATTCATAAAAATAAATTAAATAAACAGTTCCTATGTTTTGTAATGAATTCATTATTTCCTCAAAATTTTTAATTTTCATGAATATAAAATTCATTAATTTAAAAATTATAATAAAATTCAAAACATAAAAAAAGAGAATAAATTTATAAAAATCCAAAAAACACGAAAATTATTGTTCAAAGAGTTAATATAAATAATGGAATCAATTTTATGAAAATAATTTTCTATACATGAAAATTTTAATTTTTAAATAGAATCATCATTTATTCTAAAATGCTGATTTTAATATTATAATCGATTTTATGAGACATTAAAAAATAAATACGATATACTATAATTATCTTATTATAAAAAGAACAGATTAATTAATTATGAATCTATTTATGAAAATAAAATTACCATTATTTTAATATAGTATTTATTATATTGATAAAATTTATGATGTACATAAATACAAACACCAAATTTCCCATACAAATTTTTTTTCACCTATACAATAATATAAATATACTATAATTTTATTTATATGATTCCAATTTTTTTTAAAATATTCATTGGCAAGGTTACTATTTTTTTAGTCAATTTCCTCGCCTTAATGGTCATATTACTATTCAAAAGGTTATGATACTATTCTATGGGTATAGATTCCATAAATTATATAAATTATTCTTATTTCATTATTTATTTACAAGAATAATGTTTTTATTGTGTATTCTATTTGATCTATGTGTTTTATACTATATGATGGAAAATTCAATTGATAATTTTTTTTTCAGTACATATTTCCCCCTTTTGATATTTCTTCCCCGAAATTTGATTTTCATACTAAGGTAAAAATATGTGAGGGTAGTTTTCCTTTATAGATTCATCTTGTAACCATGTCACCTATACATATTTATGATTCATACAAAATAATTTGAGTATATGAGTTATTCTAATTCATATTAATATTTCATTTTGGTCAATGAAATTCAATGACTACTCTTCATAAATGTGGTCATTCCTGAGATGTACCAAATCCAGATTTAGTACATTGGAGGTGTCATGTATGTACTTCCTAAGGGCAGATTCATGGAGCATGTTATGATCATTATTCAAATTTTTTAGTTGTGTAAATATATATGTCACATCTCAAAAGTGATCAATGATATACAATGGGCCAATTTTCCTTTGTTTGGGATACTCGTTCATTTTAACCTAGAAGAATCTATTCAACAATTATATTCTAAGGAAGAATCCATCACCAAAATCAAACTATAAATCCTTTAAAGTTTCCCATCATATCCCTTTTTTATAATATGATAAGAATTGATATGTTTTTGGTTGGATTAAACCTTCTATTTAATCTCATGTAGAAGATCAGATTTATTTAGACTTTGTCTCTATCAGTATCCCTACATCTTGGTGTTTAACATCACATCCCAAATTGATTATAAGATGATCCCATATGAATAATCCAGTGGATATAATTTCTCTTTCTGAAATAGACTAATCGATAATACTAATACCAACCAGTTTTTAATTCTATTTAAAAGGATCAAATATTTTTTTTGTGTTTCTAAATAGTATATTCTAATTAGCGATCAATTTGGGGGGTGATAATCTATGATTAAATTCAATTAAATAATCAATCTATGTTGAAGAAAACTCCAAATTTTATATTTGAACATATGACCTTGATCCATGATAAAAAGTGGGACTCCATGCATCCTCATCACATAAATCACATATATATTAGAATGTTGTTCGTTTTATATATATTAACATTTATAAATAATGGGGATGTCTTGGTGAGTCATTCCCTAGACACCATATCAAATTACATCATTTGGATGTTTTCGGGTGGCTAGTAAAGAAGGAAATACTAACATTATTCCATTTCAATGTGATGATAAGATGTGGATTCATCGTAGCTTTAGACTAATGTAACTATGGTTTTACTTTTTTATATACCAAATATCTTGAGATATACTCCATAACCACCTTGTTTTTGTTCTCTCACCAAATGTGCACACAAATATTACATTCCACATTGGTACATCTAGAATTGATGGAGAATGATGGTCAATGTGCATTATCTAGTATCTCATTCGATATCTAAGGTGATGAAGGCACATAATGATTTTTTCCAAAGGGAATAACACCATCATCATTGATATGTATCACTTTTATATTCCTTTAATTTACATATTTTATCATCTTATGTTTCTTATTACCATGAATTGTTTCTTCATTGCCCTTCGATTGGATTGAAGGATGGAAAATCATTCAGAAATTATAGGATTTTATCCCCACAAATATTTCTTTTAAATCCAACCATTTCAAATATATGAAGTTAGGATATAAATCAATCTTCATAGTGTATAAGTAGATGGTTTTTTTCTAGTGTGAGTATCAACTCCCTTTTCCCCATTCTTAGATGGAAGTGAATACAGATGTAATAGTCCTTCATTACCTCTAACATTCTTCTTTGAAGAATTATATGTTCCTTCTATCTAAAAATATACTTTATACCATTGTGATCAGTATATATGTAACACTTGTTACCATAGGGGTAGTTCCACCTAATTTTAAAGTAACTAATCAATAATTTTTCCTTAGATCATTTTTTGGGTAGTTCATCTGATGAAAACACATATTATATTTTGTGTAGCCTATAAATTTATCACTCTATATGATTACACAAAATATACATTCAATGAAGAAAAATTTTATTTGAAAAAACCATCCTCCACTTATTGGTAGTGTGAGTACATTTTTAGCTATTATACTCTTCATATAGTCCTTAAATATTTCCTCAGATACTATAATCTATTCATAGTTAACCACAATCCATGTCAACATAATTATAATGTTTTTAAATTGTGAGAAATTTCATGATAAACATCATTAGTACCCATCTAACCCTAGAAAACGATAGATCTCCATTAAAGAAAGTTGTTTGGGCCACTCATCAATCGAAGTTGTTTTACATGGGTATATATATATATATATATATAATTATGTGATAAAATTCCCCATGAATGATAATTTCTCCATCCGAACTCACAATTACTTTACATTTAATATAGTTTATCCCATTTCAATTTCATTAGCACAGTATGCTAATCATTCTCATGTTTATTCTTTCTCAAAGAGTATATTAGAATATCATCTATAATAAATACAAAAAATTAATTAAGTTAATCACTAATGAGTACATTGATTAAGACCATGAATATCCATGGAGAAATAATTAGTTGAAAATCAATCACTATAATAACAAAAAAAGTTTGAAAGGAATGTTAGGAAATATCTCCACTGATCTCCTTTAATTGGTGATATCATAATAAAATCTCCGCCTTAGAGAAATAATTGAACCGAAATAGTTTATTTAAGAATTCATTTATCAGTTTTAGTTGAAACATTTTCATTATTGTGATTTTTTAATCTCATGATAATCAATTAATTATCGCATTGATCCATTATTGTTCTTGATGAATAGTAATGGTCCACCACACAGTGAAGCACATGGTCGAAGGAAACAATTTTCATGATTTCCTTGTAACTAAATATTTAGTTAATAAAATTATATGGTGTCTATACTATAAGGAGTCATTGACATTAGAAGTGATCAAGGAATATGTTCACTAGAGATCTCGACCTCTCAGTGAAGAGGGAGATCAAGAAATTTTTCTGGGAACCCATCAACCTAATCCATCATAAAGAGCATTTCATTAAACATTGTTAACTAATTTTTCTAATCATCTTAGGTAGATATGATTTATCATTATAATATAATATCCAGTGATAATATCAAGATTCTAATGGAATTTCATAATCCTCCTTATACATGTATAGATTATAAAGATGACTTGGGATGCTAAGAGTTATATCCCTTTTTAGATAGTTGATGTTGGATTTGTATTAATATTTCCAATACCTTCTAATATTTCTAAATGATCTAAAAAAGGTAGTAAGACATGTTTTTTGAATGTTCATCTCACAAAAATGAAATGGAAAGCAGTTATATACTTTTCATTCAATAATTTCCAATTTTTTTAATCTCATTGTTAAATCATCGACTATATATTGAGGTGGTGTTTCAATTCTTCTAATAAATATATATGATATAATGGAATGGGCAGACCCTAGATCAAATAGTATGTTCTCTATTCCTTAATGAAAAACTGACGTACATATCACCAGATCATTACCGGGATGTACATTAGATATAGTGATTTTATATTCCATTTCTTCTGGTCATGGAGTTTTTTTGTTTATTTCATTGTACATAACAAAGGTTAGGGTATTAGATCACATAATTCCAATTTGCCATACATTTGAAACAATGAAATACATGCTGAGTGATGATTAGAACATTCCTTTATTATTCTATATTTGTGTGATTCTACATATCAATTTAGATATAATTATATCACTTCACCAATATCCCACATTTCGATAATCTCTTAGTTCCCTTTTGGTAGTTATGAGGTTTCTTTTTTAAATCTTTTGACATGTGCGATGATGGGTTCTATTTTCATCATAGTTTTTATCTATTTAACCTCCAATAAGAAATAAAATTTCCACTTATTAACTATGATCCCATGAGACCACTCAGAACCCTTAATATCCATCTCATCCATAAACTAAAAATGGAAAATCCCCTAAGATCTGTCAAATTATTAAATTTCAAATAAATATTTACAGACTCAACATTAGAACACTAAGTAATTGATCCAAATTCCATTTAGTGTCCATGATGAATCCATAGGCTTATAGTATATACCCTTTATATTTTTCCTCATATTCCATAATATAATCTTCCTCAATTTTCATCAAATTGAGGAAATCCCATTCTATCATAAAATGTAGTGTTTTAGGAAACCAGTTGTTGGAATATATTATCTAGAATTCTTACCATTCAATGGAATTAATTTTCTTCTAGGTAATTATTATTTCTGAATAGTTTCCACCACATATGAGATTCCAATCAATAATACAGACCGCAAGTACATTTTTATTTCTTTTTATAACTTTATAGTCAATAATATATATCAAATGAAGTTAATTAATTTTTATATGATAAGGGGATCTAAAGGACCACAATAGATATGATGAATTTTCAGAATAATGTATTAAACCACAACATTATCATTTTGATGAAAATTTTGGAGTTCCATATGATTCTAGTTATTATTCATAAAATGATCTAGTTTTTCTAGTACTACCATAATGTATTTCGGTCCCATTCTTATTAGATATGACATTTCATCAGGGAAATTATAATATTGACTGTCACATTGATTGTGGAAAAGAGTTCTCTTATTTCAGTCTATTAACATTGACAGACAAGTACATTTATGGGGATTTAATACTTATCTAATAACCATATATATACAAAATGTTGAAGTAATGAGGATAAAATTATAAATTAAAATTATATCCTAATATGTGATTATCTATGTATCAATATAGGATATCATGACTGATAGAATTATCCCTAGGGTTCATACGAAACTGTTCGTTTAATAATTTTAAAAAATAACTATAATGTTATGTGGTTCTATCATTTTTGACTATAGACTTTTGACATATTATTACATGATTATAATCATAATTAATAACATAATAAAAACCAAGGATCATAAAGTCGAGTTTATATATAGGACTAGGAAAATTATTAGAATTCATAAAACCTAACTAAAAAATACATTTATTTAATATCCAAAATAATATCTTCTATTACAGAGAGCACTTATATCTATAATTTATAACATTGGGTATTCAAAAAAATATAGATGAGGTAAAATCATAGTAAGAGAATAATCATAGGAATAATGAATATTACATGAGTCATAAGTCATAACATGGTGACCTAAAAAGGCATGTCATATGATTAAACTTATTGATTCACAAAATATAAAACATGGGTTTATGTAATCCGGGAAACATTTTATTTTGTATAAAATGTAAATCATAAAATAAAGACAGGTCAAGGATAAATTCTATGAAAATATCTCATGATAGAGAATGTCTCATATAGAATATGGTTTACTCCCTACACCATCATTATGTATTTCGGGACTAAAAATTACTAATTCATTTAATCAATATATTTGTGAATCCATTATATCATATTCATGAATATGTGGGCCACATTATGAATATAATAATATGAATACACATAATGTTTAACCAGTGAATGAAATCGATATCATAGTCATGGTAAAAGGCATAAAAAAGGGCATGTCATAATGGTGTACAATAAAGAATGTATTTAAATAAAAAAGGAATTTCATATGAAAAATATGAAAAGATTATGATAAATTCTAACTAACAGATTTGAAAACATGTAAATATAGTGTTTATGATACTTTTGAAATGAAAACCATTAGACTGGTCCAATGGAATATGATAAAGAATCATTAAAATGTAAAAAGGAATAATTGTTTTTATAAATCCCGAAATGAAATGAATTTGTTAAAAACACTGAATTATTAAAAATAATTATTTTATAAAGTAAATTATGGGACATACATGTAAATGGTTGTGAACTGGTGATGTTTCTTTTAATATAGCTTTCTTATTAGAGTGAATTGAAAAGGGAACCCTTTAAATTTTAAATCCCCACTTTAAAAAAGGTGAATTGATAGAGATACATAAATTGGAACATATACATAGAATATACTAGATTTAAATCGTAATAATGAAATATTACTATCGTTTAATGAGAGAAAATGTGTAACTTTATTGGAATACGAATTTTTAGAGGGAATCAGATAACATATTTCCAAAAGTATTGTTCACATAAACATAATGTATTTGATAATAAAGTTAGATCGAATAATAATATAATTCATAAACTATTAAAAATATATTTATTATTGATTTAAATTTTTTTAATTTGATTTATCAATAGTTCTATATCTTATAATTTTTAATTTTATTATTTTCGGTGTGTTCATTTAATGATTTGTTGGTCTGTTCCCTTGAGTTTAATTCAAGGAGTTAACTTAAAAAGGATGAAAATCATATTAAGTTGAATTATATGATATTTATGCACATCCAAATTTTTAAAAAGTCCATATAACAATTTTTTTCCATTATGATGATGATTCATTATATAAATGTTAAGAATAACTTTTTAGGTCTATTGGTTCTTTTTCAATCATCATGAATTGGTTTTGTTTGTGTTCATAAATATTATGAAAATATGTTTGTTCTTGAACATGGGAAAAATTATAATAACAAATTTTCAAAGTTTTTTCACCATTATAATGGGTTTGTAACCAATCATTAAGGCAATAATGGAAAAAAAATACTCATCATCCATGAAGATTTGGAATCAACACATCACATACAATGTTTTTTTTTTCAAATGAAAATAAAGATGAAGAGACATTTATATGTATATTAATGTAATAGAATAAAATTATCATTTATTTATAATACTGGAGATATTATTATATTTTTTATAGATTATACTAGTGGAGGATATGAAGTAAAAAAAGAAATTAAAATAGAAAGAATGATAATTTTACCTCCTTAAAATCGTCTACTTGAGAACCTATTGAATGAACATGTGGTGTTTATTTTTAGGAGACCAACGAAACATGATTTTGTTAAGATATTTGGTCTGGGAATTGGGCACAATATAAGAATGGTCAAATGATTTGAATCTGTGAAGAGAAGTGATGGCGTGGGGTTGTATTTATTTTTCAAGGAGAGGATTGTTTCAGATTATATTATTCATTTTTTAAACTATTTTGGCTCATGATAATAAATAATGTTGATTCCAATTAACAAATAAGTTAAATGGTTTTGGAGTGTTTGAACCAATGGTTGTTTACCTCATCTATACTTATGCAATGACTCGGTAATTCACGTATTTGTTAAATAATGTACATTTCTGTTTTTCAATATTCATAAAAATTATATATTTTTTATAAAAATACCACAAAATCAACCCAAAAAATTCATTGACATGTATATTTGAAAAATTGACTCCATTTTAGGAAAATCGTTTCCTAAATGTTATAAATTTATTTTTTTACATAATATCATTAGTATTTTGAAAAAAATCGATATTAATATTATAACTGATTTGGTGATCGATAGAAAATATAATTAAGGTATCAGAAAAATTATCATATAATCATAAGAAGATAAAATATTAATTTATGAATCTATTAATGAAAATAAATTTTCCTTCAAATAATCTTATTGTTTAAGAAACATTATCTAATAATTTATTACTTATAAAAATAAACACACTTCATTTATTATTTTTAAATCATTTATTTATTTATAACATGAAATAAATATTCCATATTTTCATTTATACAATGCCAATTTTTTTTATAATTTAATAGGTTTTTCAATTAATCTATTTTCAATGTTATTATATCTAATAGACATATTACTATTCTAATTGGTCATGTAAATGTTCCATTTGTACATATTCCTTAATAATTATAAATGTATATTTTTTCATTCTTCATTTAAGATAATAATGATTGAATTGGGTAATATATGTAATATATGTGTTTTTGTAATATATAATGTAATTAATATATTGGAAATTACATTTACAAAATTTCGGGTTCTTATAATGATATATTAAAACATAATATTAGTGCTATATTTATTAAAAAATTATTGGATGTTCATTTCATTGGGTTTGAAATTAATTCGATGTTGATCGAAGCATAAAAAAATGATGAAATAATTATTAATAAAATTAAAAAAATCAGGTAACTATATTGTTTGGTTTTCAATATCATTATAATAATCAATCCCATTAAATTTAGGACTGAATTTTTAGTCAAATATGTGTTCATATTACCACAATTCCTGATGAATCAATTATTATATTACTCGTCAACAATTTATGGTAATTTTTTCATTCACTTCCTCTTGAGAATTAATTTTCATATGATAAATGATATATATCACACTCTATAATTATATAAACTATTCTTCCACATCTATAATTTCTAATGCATCAAATTTTATCCAACTAGGAAACTATGTTATATGTTATAAAATAGAGTCTTGGAATTTCCCTTTATATAATTTAAGATTATTTATCATTATCCCTTTAAATGATGTGGGATTTCTAAAATAGAATTTTCAAATATAAAACCCTTGATTTTTGAGTCTATGTTCATATTTTTAGGATGTAATTCATTATGATTATGAAGAATATAACAACCATATATTTGAAAAGAATAATTTTTTGTTTGAATGTGACAGTTAACACCAAGAAAAAATGGAAGACATATTATATTATTTGAATTTGAATATTATAACATAGACATTTAATTGTTGGATATGAATATTATTTATCTAATTATGTTATATATTGGTCCTAATAAATAAAATACACGGAATAATTTATAATAAATAGTTTCATAATTTTTCATTAATGTGAATTTATGCTTTAAAATTCAAGTTTTTCAAAAAAGGATCGATTATATGTATTTTTTATTATTATAAATAATTTATACAATCTTTCAACAGAACATAACCATTTTAATTCCAATGAATTCACAATGACTGACTGATGAAAATTTTTTAAGGGGGCCTGAAGTAATGGAGACCAAGGGCATTGCCCTAAATCATGTCCACCCCCACATGTTTGAAGAGATAGATGTGAGTATGACAATTTTTCGGGCTACAATGTGTTTCCATAGAGGTAATGTGATCCATGACATTACTTCCATCTCTCCATGCGTGAGGGATTCTGGTGCTACTATCCCATAGAGATTTTCATTTCTGAATATTGTATGAAATAGACCAGGGGATGATACATTTACCATGACAGGAATCAGGAATAACCCAATAATCAGTCTCAACTTGGGAGATGTCAAGAGCCCACTATCTACAAATAGATATACCTGTGAGAACCTCCTTCAACTACTTTTACATATAATTCACATAACCTTAATGTGCGAGAAAGTCCAAGGCCATACACCCCCATGGTCTTGTACCACACACCACCACACATCTCACCCAGCATGCAAGAACTAGTGATGTTAAATTTTATTCCAACTTCAGGAGGACACCACCGAACCCAGTGCCCATATTTTCTGGTGGCTGACCACTGAACCACGTTTTGATGCACAAACATCCTGCAAAGGGAGGGGGTATACTTCTACTCTTCATCAGTGCCACCCAAATCGATCAGGATACATCGTACTATGCTATTAATGGATCTCCCCATAGAAGTGAGCTCCTCAAACCTGGCCCAGTTCCTCACTTACTATACACACCAACAACCAGCATTGAAAAATTATGGATCGTGGCCTTTTTTCCTTACCAGATATGTCCACCGTCTGAAACCATCTCTCTACAAAGGACATGAAATGTGATGCATTGGGGGAGGATCTTGTATGTTCGCGGAAGATACACCAGACCTGGCATGCCAAATCCCCCTCGAAGAATATATGTGATATACTCTCTTTGCACTTATCTACAGAACACAAGTCGCAATAATCCATGATGATGCCGAGACTCTTTATATGATTGTTTGTTGGTATATCTCTATTCTGTATCCTCCATGTTAGGAAATTAAATTTTTTTGGGATACACTTACCCCAAGCCAGAATGTACCCACCTCCCTATGGGCCCTGTGACAAACTTAACCTGTAATAATCTCTCGCCTTGAACTTACTCGAGGTGGAGGGGGTAAAGACACACTGGTCCATAACTGTGTTGAAAATAATAGATTCAAAAACCTCTTGCTGGCCCATGTCCAGAATGGTTCTGAATAAATGTGGGTACTGGCTCGCCTCTTTGAAGGAGGTCAATAGAGCCGGACACCATGGATATTTGAGAGTCCTTCCTGACTAGTTATGGACCTAGAACTGGATGTTCCCATCCCCAATAATCCATTGCAAGCTTTAGATGATGGACAGAATAAAACTGCTATAAGAGCACCAGAGCGAAGACCCACTAACCGAAAAATATTAAGTGATGACCTGGATTCTGTAGGATATCAGCCTACCCCACAATGATCTCTCTTCAATAACTTCCCACACCAGCTTCGTATGCATGTATTGAATAGTGTTCTCAAGGCTTTTAACATTGATCCCTCCCCCCAAAATTGGATGATCCATCTTCCCCCAAGAAATACACTATCTATTCCCCTCAGAAGATGCATCCAAGATGAAACCAGTCTATAGTATATCAATTACCTTGATAACCACCTTCTGTACATTGGTGGATGAAAGAGAATGGACCAGAATGGCAGAGAGGACGTTGTTTACAAGAGTAATACAGCCTCTAAAGGATAAAACATTATTCTTCCAACTATAAATGTTCCCCATAATCTTTCTCACCGTATGGTCAAAATAAATGATGCACATTCTTCCTCGAGACATGGTGGTGACAAGATACTCCATTAGAAATGCACTATGCTTCATACCCAATCTACGACCCATATCCGTCACCCTGCTAGAAGTGAAAGTTGAGGACACTCTTACACCTATTAATTTGTTGACCAATGACATGGAAATACTAATGAAGGATCTTTATATCCCTCTGCACATACTGTCTCCCCACATTAATGAAGATGAGGGTATCTTCTGAAAACATCAGATAAGAGGAAGGTGGTAGTCTCAACCTCCTTTGGAAAAAAAACTTCCCCATTAAAGTTGATTCTATTAATTAGCCTACTTCTGATATCCTGCATAAGAAAGAAAATACTTGTGGATATAGGATCATCTTGAGGAATGCCTTAGACAGTCTTGAAAATGTTGTGAGTCCTCCCAATAAATGACTCATCCATCCATGCCGTACTGAAGAACCTAAACATATGATCATAAGACAATCTTGAGAATCCCATCCTGTTCAGGAACTTATTAATAAATTACCACTTGATCTTTTCATATGAATTAATCATATTACGGTTTATGGACATATTAGATCCATGATCCTTGGTATTGATATCTCTCAGCATCTCCTGGACCACCTCTATGTGTCCCTAAATAGAGTGGTCTTTTACGAAACCATGTTTTTCCTTGGAGATCCACCGTGTAAGATTTCCATACAACCTCCTGTTAATGATGCTCACCAGTACTATATATTGTAATGATACACATAATCACCGGCCAGTAATGAAGAATATATAAGGGGTATTTTATTTTTATTAAAAGGAAATGAGTCATGGCAGATGCAATTTTCTGTAGGAAACTCCCTCTGACAAAATCATAGATAGCATTGATGATATCCCCCTTCACCACCTCCCCAAAGATTTTATAAAACGAGCTTGGAAACCCATCAGGACCTGTGACACTATCATGATTGAGACTCACCACAGTCGTAAAGATCTCCTCCTCCTCCAGGATCCCCTTGATCAACTCATTATCCTGTGGTGACAGAAGGTGTGAAATCCCCTCCCAGAACTCATCCCCCACGTAGGGTAACCCTGTATCATGTTTGGATTGGGTTCTGAAAAAAGGTCCTTGAAGTAAGAAAATGCCAAGCCCCCAACCACTTCCATATCATTAGTGAATGATCCATCTTCTAGTTCTAGGATTAGTTGGACCACACACCACCTCTTCCTTATGCAATCATGTAAATATGAAGTGTTTTTATCGCCCTACTTAATCCATTTAACTCTCGAATGATCCATCACCCCTCTTTCATGCGCGAGTATCATAATCGAAAAATAGTTCTTCATCTCGAAGAGCTCACCAATGATAGCATCATCCCAAACCTCCTCAATACTATCCTCAAGCTATTCAATATCCTGTCTGAGCACATCCAGTTATTGTTCCATGGGAAGGATGATTATAGCCCATGAATAAAGTTCCTGATTGAGACGACTGAAATTGATGTACAACACTCTCCATGAGTACCCTTGGATTGGTTCCTACCATATTTTTCTCACTATCTGGTGATAACCAGGGAGACCCAACTTGTTGCTCATGTACTAGAAACCTAACTATGTAGCATCCCTTCTTAGTAGAGAATGTAGAACCAGAAATTTATCAGAGATTATGGGGGTCAGATGCTCAACATTCGCCTCTAGAAACCTAGAGATCTCTTGTACATTAGCTAAACACCTATTGATCCTTCTAACACAATCAATAACACCCCATATGTTGTTACTCCATGTGAAGGGTTTACTTGAATACTCAAGATACAGAAGCCCCATTACTACCATAAGATGGACAAACACCCTTCTAACCCTCCTTGAAAAATCTACCCTTCCCTTCTTCTCCTCTAGGTTAGCTACAATATTGAAATCACCTCCCACCACAAAAGGATGATCCCCTATGTCAAATTCACTAATCTCAATCCACAATGCTTCCCTTTTCTGTGCATCACATCTACCATAAATGAAAAAAATAGACAGGGAGTCTCTGCCGCAAGACACCCTTGGCGTTACATGCTGATCACCTTCATGGATTAACTCCACTGAAACCTCCCTATGCCAAAAAAATTCAGATAAACTTATTGATTGGCTCTGCATGCATAGATTCATGTAGCTTTAGCATGCACATCAACTCATTGATATTTACAGAGTACTACTTGTGCTCGAGAATCGCCACCACCTTGAACTTATGATTCATAGCTTCTAATTCATTGAAATCTTCTTTTAATCTCATCCCAACTCCCCAAGAATTCTAGATAAAGATGGGATTCAAGGAAACCAAATTTTCCCTGCTTTGGCCCCATGAAACATGGTCTCTATCACAAGGAGAACAGATCCCTCCCTATCATATAGCCTCTGTGATGATGACCTCATGCACACTCTTGAACATGAGCCAACATGAAGTGACGGGGAAGGAATGAGACTCGAATAACACTTAGGAGCCTTTCCCTTCACCTCTAAAGGAGGTGAATGAGACACCTCATCTGACTTCGAGAGAACCTACATAGCCTGTGGGGATGCACCGGCTGCAAGGTCACTACTGACCAGTAAACCGTCTACAGCCGGGATTTGAGATTCAGGAAAACCTGTTACAGCAAGACAACCATTATGTTCTAGAAACTATTTAATTTAAGAAGATCCACTCCTAGAAGAGAGGATCCTTGTCCAAAAATCTCGTTAGGTAGCTTCTCATTACATGATCAATGAACCAGTATCACTCGAGGGAGATCTCAAGGAAAGGAAATCACTAGACTCGGAGAAATCTTCAGAAGATTATCCAACAAATCACCATTCAACATCATCTGGGGCTATGATCATGACTATGTTGAGGATGCCAGAGGATCCATTCAAAGGGAATACGGCACATAGGGAACCCGAGTCACAACCGGGAAAGCCTCTATCCTGGGAAAGGATGGAATGGGCTCTTTGAAAAGTGGGATCATAGGAGGGATTCCAAAAGGAACATGAGATATATACACCTCTATGTCCACAAGATAAGCTGTTAATGAGCTAGGCTCTCCCCTCGTAGTGAAATATGGGCTTCTAGGCAGGGGGACTCCGCCCTCATGAGGCCACACTTCAGGTATCCTTTTCATACAGTTTTTCCCCAAATAACCCTATAGAAGGCACTCCGACAAAATCCTAGAAAAAATCAGAAAAACTATATCTTGTTACCTTACTGTGGAATACTAAACCTTCAGGGACAATATCTCTAGTATAGGCACTGATAGATCCAACTCCACACGAATCTGAGGGGCCAACATCTCCTCACCTCTATGAGTGCGTGCATCCATGGTAAGAAAACCCCCCAAGTGAGTTGTCGATGGCCCTTAGAACAGTGCTATTATGAAAAGGGAGTGGCAGGATAGGGAAAAATTCTCAGACTTTAGCCTCAGGATCTTCCTTCCCCTTATGAAGCTCCATCGACCACCGAGAGAGATTGAAGCACCATAGTCCCAAGAAGCAGGGAGCATATCACCATTCCATGACAAAATCCCCCTCTGATGCTAGCACTAGGAAGAATGAGAACCTATGGATCACTGAAATGAGAACCTCTTTCTTCAATCCCCATGAACCCACAAATCATTGGAACATAGGAAGCGAAGGGTTCTCAACTCCGATAAGCGCCACAATCGACCATTTAAAACCAGAAATAGCCTCCTTTACTGCTATGGATGGGGCCGAGAGCGATACAAATGAACAATATTGGAGCACCGAGTGTGAGAATAGATCGATGCCCGGAAATCATTGATCAAAAACCCCTGATCTCAGACCACAAAGTGAATCTTTGAAAGACAGTAGTGAACATCACGACTAGGGAGCCAGATTAGTAGACCCCAAGCGAGGAGAAGATCCACCGGACGAAGCCACAAACCTAGGGTCAAAATGTTTATTATTTATTCATATTTAATATATATAAATAAATTATAATCATTTTTATCCTGGATATTTTTAAGAGACTATTATTTTTCTAAAAATTAATTTTCTTGAAATCTATTTTCATGTGTGTAATGTTTATCTATATTATTTATGTACAATAATAAATAATATAAAAATATTTCAAATGACATTTATATGAATTATATTTAAATTATATCCACATTATGATGATCAATAGTAATATAGTTAATTTATGATCATCATATGGTTAAAAAAATACCTAATGAAAAACCATTTTTCAAGAACATTTGTGTGATTATTTTTATATTAAAGTATTCATTAAATGTGAATTTAATAAGGCAATATTAATAATATTTTCGAATTATAATTATATATAATATGAAGTCTGTTAAACATTATATGTGTTCATAATTATTTTTAAATATTTTAATGTTATTTTACAATCATTAATTGTAAAATAGGTCTACCAAGAGTTAAACTAAAGAAACAAAAGAATTATTGACCTAAAAATCACTAATTTATATATTATGACCGTTTTTAAAAATAATGAATCTATGTAATGTACATTTATTAATTTTACTCTTCATGGTAATTATTATAAATAATAAAATAATCCACTTTTGAATATGACAAAATGTCATTCTCTAATATCTGAAAACATATTATGTGTTCATATAGGGTTGAAAATGAAATTTTTCGTTATAAATATTCATTTTTCGATTAAATTATATTTATTGGTCATTATAACCCCTTAGTAATTTTTATTATTGATATAATTTCCTTGAATTATTATTCAATACAGACAATATAAATTTAACAATAATGATATTGTATAATAAATAATATTTTAATAAAGGATTTATAATTCATAAAAATAATATATTGTTACAAGTGATTATTATTTATTTAACCATATCATGAATGGTCCTTTTCATGACTATAATTCTTTTATAGTAAAAATAAGGACATATAATGAGTGAAAACATCATTACTGCTATAAAGTTTTCAACAAGGATTTGGCATGTTACATGAGCTTGTAAAATAATTAATTTTACAGAAGAGTGGAATTTTAATTTAATTAATATGGATTAATATTAATAATAACTGGTTAATAGTTATAAATTAAGTTTCAATTTTTTGATTTAATGATAAAATTTCTATGTTATAAAACAAATTTAAATGAAGTAAAATTAAATTGTAAAAGTAAATAAATTTTGATGAAAATGAATAAAATGTTTAAAACATGATTAATTTGTTATTGGTCTTGTGGAGAAACAATAGATATCATCCAATACATTGTTTATATAATTTTGATATAATTAGGGTGATACTGACACCCCATTATAGAATAGTATTTCAAATTTAGGGAAATTCCACTCATTCTAATTTATAAAACGGAGGCCCGTAGCCTCATTAAATAACACGTATGAAGCCCTATATATCAAAAAAATCCTACTATAATGCTTCTAAAAAATCTGTAGGAAAATTATTAAGTAGATTTTCCTCCCCCAAAACCAATCCTATGTTCCGTAATAAGATATCCAAAGGATGATGTTATATGAAAATAAAATTTTCCTTAGTAAGATCTATCTTTTTTAATTATTATTTTACCGATATATATTATTTTCTACATCATAAAATTTAAAAATTAGACTATATATCATTCTATGATACATAACCATTATTCTTATAGTATAATATTCTTCCACAATATCTTCTATCAACTGTGAATCAAATCCATCGCATGTGTATATGACTACGAACTACATCAGGAACTAATATAATTTGTTTTCATTCACAAAGACATATTATTAATAATAATTTGATAATTAAGGAATATTTATGATAAATATGAAATGATATTATTTTTTAATATTCATATATCATCCACACCCACAACATTTCTCCCATTAATGGAATTAAATTTTCACTCATGAATAAGTATTGCCTATTGTCTCTATGAATTGCTTCAATTCAATATTCATTTCCAACATTCAATAAACTTTTTAAAATGTATAGAATAAAAATATTTTATTTTTAATAAATTAATATTATTATATATATTATGGATCTAAATACAATGAAAATTTAACAAATCATTAATCAAAATGCATGCATGAGAAAATGAAGATGTAAACATAGTAAATGATGGTAATAATGAAAAATTATTCAAAATCTATTCTTATGATTTTGAATAAGATACTATATGATATTAAAAATATTACCATGGTTCAAGAATAGAAAAGAATTTGTTTTATAAATACATAATTCCAGATCTAATAACATGTCTAACTAAATAAAAATTTATGATCAGAGATTTTGTCTCAATTTCTATTCAGTAAGGAATATTTTAATATCATACTAAAAATTTATTATATATACCATATATAGTCACCATTTTATATTTATTATGATGAATAGTTAATAATTCATTGTTTTTCAAATTCTATTTTCAGTTATTTTATGTACACGGATTTGAATAGAAATTTACTAATACGTAAAAAAATTACCTATGATACTTTTTATTTGGTTATAATATTTAATCATTGTCATTAATATTAGAAGATTATTTGAATAATGTAATACTGTTATTATCTTATATATTCCCTATTGTCATATATGTTTTTAAATTTTATACACATTATCAATCAACTGATTAATAATCACTTAAATTTTATGATCACTGTAAAGGATTTCATCTCAATTTAAATTTTGTTGTGACATATTGAATGTTATTTACCTTTATATGAGGTGTATCAAATTGAATATTTGATAGGTTTTATCATGAATATATTTATATTATTTTTTTTGTATGTTTTAATTTTATTTTCTTTATTTATTTGCTGTTATGATTAAAAAATCAAAATATTGTAAGGGATTACGCTTCAATCTCATATTAAAAAAACATTTTTATTATTGAATTTTGATTAAATAATATTATTTAATTATTTTATAATAACCCATTTTAATATTCTTCTAGTATTTTTATTAATTGAATATTATGGTAAAAACTTAAATATCGAATTTTTCGTAATGAAAATGACTATTGAAATATTTGTAATTTTTTTTCTTTTTTTCACTTAAGTCATAAATCATTTTCCATTAATATCAATGTTTTATAAAAATAGAGTCATTATTATTAATATTATAATATTCTTTTATAAATTAATTTTTACCAGTACACTACTTTTTCAAAAAAAAATTGAAATTAATGTTCTTTATATTTTTCCATTTTATTTACATGTTAACCTTTTAAAAATAGTGTGTGAAATATGATTTTTTACATAAATAGAATGTACGGAACTACTTTTTGTCATTACTACTCATTTTTTTGAAACTTAATTTACCGAAATTCAAGGGTCTTTTAAATGAAAGTATGTCCCTATTATGGAAAAAAACTCCACCTTTAAAAGTGAATTTCAAATTGAAATGGTTGTCCCAAGAAAAATGTTATTAATTATCTATTTATTGTAGCTTACACCATGTTAAACAACAACCCATTATTTTATATATAATCGAGTATGATATGTTGTAATTCGACCATTATTATTAATTATAATGATTTATTATAATCACTTTTAATTAGGGAAGTGTGTATATTCAATTTCTTGATTAATTATGTGGTATTTAGATTTCTCTTGATTCATTCACATTTTTGTTAACAGTGGACATTAAAACATTCACAAATGATATTATTATTGATCATGGGTATGATTATTTTTAAAAAAGTATATCATTTATACATATGGGGTTTTACAATGATGTTTATTTGATTAACTAGGGATATAATAGAAAATATATATTACCTACAAAATAGTGATATTCATGATAAGAAACATTGTTCATGACTAAAATAAGAAATTCAACATATGAGGAATGAAATTAAATTAAATTAATGGGTATAGAATGTAGTTGTATATCCCCTAGAAGTGTTAATAATATTTTGCGGTGAATTAGTAAGGTATCATTAAATTTAATTCTACTTTATACCTTTATATTTATTAAAATTTCAGAGAGAAATGTATTAACAACATATACTGACTTATTTATGAGATCATGACATCTAATTTGAATAATTTTTTTCATTGGGTATTCAATTATCTTTATTCATGAAATTATAATATTGATATTTCCATATATTCATTTTGTAATCAAATTAATGATTAAATGAAATATATGTTCAGTTATTCACTATCAAATTGTTATTAGGAAATACTTAATCCTAAAAAAATTATATTTATTAGATAGATGGTGTGATTATTTATATAGCATAAAATATTAATTATGACTTATTAAATCATGAAACAATACACTATACATTAACCATTCAATGTATCTGTGTAGAGACCCGAAGCTTGCGTACATGGACATTACATTAATTTTGAGGAATACTTTATACATAACAAAAATAGACACTAAAGGACCATAATAGTTTAGTGTCTCTGGAAACATGGAACGTAATCTTCTAATCATGGTGACATATCTTCAATATCTCCCATAAAGATCTTCTCAATTTGGTTTTCTTACCTAAATCCTTTCTTGAAATACTAGGGAAATGAAAACATATAAAGGGTGATCTCAAATGCTCAGTAAGGCTAAGCATGTAGAAAATATAACAAACCATAGACATTTGAATTTAAAAACAATAACATAATGTTTAAACATCAAAATCTTGAGAAAATACATAAATCTTGGAAGTACGTAAGGAATGTATCATAATAGAACATCAATCTTGAAAAAATATCATGGGAATAAATAATGTAATTGTGCTAACCATTCATTACTTGTTATGATTTCTATAGTAGCCAAGGCATTGCTGCTAAGACCATCTTAGTGGACAAAGTCCCTTTCTGAATCGAGTTCACTCCTTGTTCCAGTCCGGTATCACTGAACCAGATTAACTTACCATTCCAGACATGTCTATCTCATGAGAAATAAATCATTACCCACTACATTGGAGGGATATATAGGCCCCACCCATCTCATAATTAAATCATTTTTACATGTTCCACAACATAAACATAAATCATTCATCATAACCCAAATAATAAAAATGGGTTTCATAAACATCGTCCCATCATAACATAATCCAAATAAAAAAATGGATATCATTTCATCATAAGAAAAGTGAAACCATGTAAATAATAGAGACATTATACTTGAAACATACACATATGAAAATAATTTCATCTAATATGGAAAATTGATTTGATAAAACACTTCAAATGAATTCTTGAGGAAAATATCCTTACTTCTTCAAAATCATTTTCTTTTCACAAAATGCCATGGAATTTTAAATGAAAATTATTTCGTTGAAAATATTCATAAAATCATGTCGTGTAAGATTCATAAAAATGAGGTGTTATGAAACCGTAAAAATCCATTCACGGCGTATAAGGTAAATAAACATTCTCCTCATACTTTTGTCGGAAAAGTCAAAAAGTACCTCGTAACATAAAAAAAAGAATGATTCATTACATACCATGTAGTAAAATACAAAATGTGTAAAAATGACATTAAACATACATAAAGTTTTTTTATAAAACAAGGACTTGGATGATAACAATAACCCCAGCAAACACTTACGAATAAACAATCTCGGATAAGAACGAGATTGGATAGGTTGTCCATTACATTATATATGATATACTTAGTATGTATCCTAAACTTGTGTATAATGATTTAAATAATGTCATTGACTTATTAAAGAATCATATTCATTGTTATGATATCATATATGGTTCACTTATGACTTTATATTACCCGTTCTTTTGTAAATTCCATGTTAAAGAGCGTTTTGCGTAAAATCATTTCATGTGTCGTCCGTGTTTTGACCTGTAATTATTAATATGATTACATAGATCATGATTACTTAATTATATAATATAAAAAATTATTTATATATAATATATATTCATCATATACATATATATATGATAGATCGACAAATGGAATGAAATACACCGTTCATCGAGACGGTAGGCCGTACGTACACATGAACACTGTTTTCGTTTCCTTATTGAATTGAATGGAATTAAGTATATGACATAAATATATATATACATAAATCCAGTATCATTATTATGTCATATATTTCATGATTATTCATTATATATACATTATAATAATTCATTAATGGTTAACATGGAAAATGAATCTCATCACGTCGTGGAGACGGTAGTCCGTACGTACGCACGAGCAATGATATCAATCCCATAATTATTGAATTGATTTGGATTGGATGATAAAATATATCAGAATAAGTATGATGTTATAATAACTATGTATAGTTTTTCATTACACCATTATATCCATCCAAGTAAGGTGGTGTTGGAAAAACAGATTACACCATGGTGTGGAGACGGTATTCCGTATGTACGCACGCGCGGTGATTTTGTTTTCCGTAGGATGGATAGAAGGTGAAATCGAGTTGTTTCATACTTATAATAACATATTAGTATATTAGTGATACTTATTTTATTACTTCATAATGAATCAACTAAATAATAATAATTAGAAGAAGAAATAAAGTTGAAATAATCAGTAACGGACATTACCTCTTCTTTGAAGCGCCTCTTCTTAACCTCCTCTTTGGGCACTAAATATAGTTTTTTAAGAAGACCATAACATCTAGGATGCTTCTAGGGAAGTTTAAAAGATAAATTGTAAGGGGTTGGCCGAGCGGGAAGGCAAAAAATGTTGTGAGGTAGAGAGCGAGAAGATGTCCTTTTATAAGGGAGGAGAGGGGCACCTTTGGAAATATATAAATATTAGATTATATTAAATCCCAAACCCACATAAAAACTTCCAAAATGACTCAAATCCGAATATTAGATGAGATAGGGTTTTTATATCATCAACCAATAAAATTTAGACATTTTTGGAATCTATTTTAAACATTATCAACTTGATTTATCCTTATTTAACAATTTAATTTTATTTGTGGTAATAATATTCTAAATTTTAAATTGTTATAAATAATTACATATGTGTTGTTAATTTCCTATAATTTGACACATTATGACATTTAAGACTATATAAATATAAATTTATATTTTTTAAATATTTTTGTGGTTTTTAAACAATTCTATAATATGTTATTTTTATAAAATAACAATAATATCAATTTTGACACTATTCATTTATTTGAATCTAAATAAACAATATAAAGATGATATGTTCGAAATAAAAAATATAATAGATTCATGACATGTCATATTTATCTATAAAAGTAGTGGATAACATAAAATTGTTCATATAATATTTATTTTAATATTTTTAAAACAATTTATTTGATATTTTTCTTAATAAAATAATTTCAACATCAATATTATGCCACCTTTAATGATAATTATTTAATCCCTAAAAATTCTAAATAAATTCATATGATGTAGATAATTTTATTATATTTCTGGAGACTATTTACATCATAATTTTCATGATGTTTATCACTAAACTAAAATTATTATACTTATAAGATTTAAGAAAGTGACATGTTGTCACTTTGTTTGGTTTTAATAATAATTAAATTATTTTCATAGAAAAAACCCATTTAAATGAATCTAATCCGACTCTTAGGTGATATTGGTCTACTTTTGGTCATAAAATAGGATTTTATAAGGCGTTAGGGTAATTTTATAATATTATATTTCCCCTTAATTACCCGATTTACCTTTAACTGTGGTAAATAAAATTTACCGTAGTTACTATTCATAATGCCCAAAAAATAAAATGTAGCTTATTAACATAATATGGACCGAATGATTACAAATATGGAATCCATTTTTCCAAATTCAATACAAAAATAGTTGTAGAAATTAAATTAAAAGTTATCCTGTTGTCGAAAGAAAACGGGTTTTTGTTTAAAACATTGCAAAAGATTGAATTGATTTAACCTACAAATTGAAGGTAAAATCAATGCTATTGATATACATTATATTAAATGGTAAAAATATATTCTATTTATAATTTAATACCAATAAATATTATAATTTAACCATATAAATTATTATGATAAAAATTTTGTCTTTAATTAAAATATAGTGTGTTTTTACAATTCATTAAAATATAAAAGTTATCAGAAAAATATCAAAACTTTATCCAATGTAAATTTTTATATCCTGTTTCAAAAGAAGAAGTTTATTTTGTAAAACTAAACTTATAAACATTTCAAAAACTAGATTTAATGTGGGTGCGCAATTAATATGCGGCAAAACTTCTTTTTTTGAAAAAAAATTATTTTACCCGAAAAATTTATTTTGTTCACATACCATATTCTAGAAAATGTGTAAGTTGAAATAATAATGTTATAAAATTCAAAATTGTGTTAATACTATTCATAATGGCTAGATTTTAATTTTATAATAACCATATATCATTGTTTAGTGAAACCTGATATTGCATACAACACACGTTATCGAGGAAAGTCGTGATTGCATGTAATGCAAGCCAAGTCAGGGTTGTGTGTTGTGCAAGAAAACATCATTGTTTTTTATAACAGAATCCAACCATATTTCATTTATACATTGAATATATATATTTATATATATACACTAAATGTTTCATAGAATGACTATTATAAAACGAACTTGAAATTTTGTGTAACACAATCTAAGAATAGTATTGCGTATACTTCAAGCTAATACAGTGCGGCGTATAGCACAAGATAATCTTGTTGTAGCATAAAACACATGACATAAAATAAATTAAAAAGAATACTTATCATAAAATATCGGGTTGTTACAGTCTGAGATCAGATTTTTTGTTCCATTCTATGGGACATTGTGAAGGAAAAAATGAATGAGTTCATGGATGCACTATTTTTCAATTACTAATTTTTTCCCAATATTTGTTTCTAATTTTCAATAGGTTATATTAAATTAAAAAATATATAATATCATGAAAAATTATGTTATATTTTTTCATACTTTTAACAAATGAAATCATGTATTGTATAATATATTTTATATATAGAGTATACTGAATGTTTTTTAAAGGGAAATGTATGATTTTTTTTTCAAACACTTTTATCCCACTTGAGTTCGAATCATACCCAAACAACCGAGTGTCTATTAAACAAATTGATTAAATATGTTCATACTATCTTCATGGGCACACCTAGAGAGGGTAGGTTTTGGGATTGCAGAGTGACCTCAGGTAACACCATGTATGAAATGTTTATTTTTTAATTCAATATTTGTTATAAAATTGGAAAAAGTAGATTTTCTTGATCTTTTATTTCTTTAATCTTGGTGAATTATGAATGTGTAGGTTGTGTGATGGATCCAAATTAATGATTTTTTGTTTGAATTAGTGGCGAGAGGAGGGAATTTTTTTAGATATATCTTTTTTGTTCTGATTATATATATATTTTTTGAAATATTCATTATCTAAATTTTTCCATGGAAATCATTAATATGGTTTAGTCATGCTGAAATTCAGTATGATTTTTTATAAATGTTAAAAATTATTTACTAGGAAATATATCCTGAATCTTTTCTTGTGATTCATTCAACACATTCCATTTTTATAGGTGTTTAGTATTGTATCAATTTATATTTCTAAATTATACATAGTTGTGAATTGGAATCATAACCTATGTTGGTTCATGACATTAGAAATCTATATGTGAGGGTGGTTCATGGGATTATAGTAGAGCTCTATAATAAGATGTTTTACAATATTCCATATTATAACATTCCATTAATTCCATTTATTTGATGGAAATATATAATTGTTTGAATGATATATTGACTTTTATTTCTATAGTATTTTGAAAACAATATTATATATAATTGCATTGAAATTTATTGAGGGAATATTAATTAACATGACCCTGAAAATGATATAATTTTTTTATGGTTCCATTAAAAAAGGGGTGTAGTGTTTTCCACTAAGATAATTTAGCAATATTTTATTTTTTTTCTTTGTATTTAAGAACAATACATTAATTATAAAATATCATCCTTACTCTATAAAAACACGTTTTTTGTGAAATTATTATTTCTCTTAAATGAAGCATCATATGGGATAATTGATTCCATGTTTACCATTAGAATTAGGTAATTTACTATATGATATATATAATAATGTTCTAATTGGGGCTACTAGATTCATAATAATAATTCTAACACTAAGTAAATAAACTTATTTAATTTAGTTAACTAATTATTATTTTTAATTATTTTGAAACCCAAGGATCTCTAAATTAAATATAATTTTTATTCTTATATATAATTTCCCATTTTTTCAACATGAAAAAACTAGAGATGTATAGGTTAAATAGATTATATTTCAATGTAAGTGTATTCATATTAATGGAATGGAATCAATTTTTCATCAAAGATAATGATAATATCAAGAGGTTATTAATTATGACTGAATTGGTTGTGATTCATCGTTGAGTTATTATATATGATTCTCTATTAGTTTTAATTTATAAAATTTAATTTATTTATTAAATATAGGTTATTTGTGAATTATTATGGTTGATTATTTTTATATTTTAAGTATCCATCAAAATAATTCTCTAGTTTATTTTATATATTTTATCTATCATCGATATCAATTACTCTATTTATTCATGCTCATGTTCTTATTTTCAAATTTATCATTCTTAAAATACAAAATATTACTAAATTTATTTTTATTCCTTATTAGATGAATAAAAATGTATAATTTTTCATGATTTAATAAATTAATTAATATAATGATGAATAATGAAAAAATTTCCCCACCACTAATTTTATATATATCTATGTTATCATTTTGTGTTTCTTCTATACACTATTTATCATATCTATTTTTACTCCCTTTCATGTATGTTTTATGGGAGGTCATCCTTATATATTTAAAATTGATGAGTTAGGTAGAATAGTATTGATAATGCATTAGTGGGCAATAGGTTTAGTCTTTGTTGGTTTTGGTAAAAAATAGATGTAGTTCCTGGGAGTAGTAGGGGTGGTCCATTGGATTTAACCACATTATAAAAAATGAATAATTAGTATGGGGAGGAAAACAATGATACATGTATTGTGTGGTTATATATGAAATTAAACTATTATAATATTCGATATTCAATGCTATGTGTTATAAATAAGAAACTACATTATAAAATTGGGACACGTGATTGTATTGATCCTCTGAGGCATATTCTCAAAATATGATCTATATTTGCTGGCCTCCCAAGTGTTCAACATGAATTACATGTGGGAATGTTTTTATATTCAATATTTGGGATACCTTGAGTTGATATGGGGTGAAGTATTTGACATGTAACAGATGCATAGATCACAAGATTTCCACTCGGGAATTGTAAAATATTCACCTTATGACTAATTTGTGAAATTAATGGACTATATTTAGTAATTCTCCTTGTCAATAATAATGTAGAATTTGGAATGTTTATATGAGTATATTTTATATGTGATATAAGAATGTTATGTAATTAGATCTGTATTCATAGTGATTTGGATGGGATATGATATTCATAGTAGGCATGGGTCAAATATGATTCTCGCTCCTATATACATCCGAGTAATATAATTGGTTTTTTGTTAGTCATGTTTATTATGTCTTATAATAAACTATTTTATTCCTCCATGTTTTTGATATTTGGTATTTGAAATGGAAAGGGTTGTCCTTTATGACTGAACATAGGCATTATAGAGAAAATGACCCAGTCAACCAATCCCATCACCTATGTCGACACACCATAATTCCAAAAACTAAAACTGAATCACAAATATATGGAAACAATCAGAATGGAAACAAAAAAATTAATATATGATAATATATTTTACATTAGTATACCTGTATCAACATATCTGAATTGAACATCAACACAAAATATTTCAAAATTATATTTTTTATTATCAAAAAAATTTTAAGTGAATTATGAGAAACCAAATGATTCACCTAGAACAAAAACTAAAAGAAACAACATTATCATTAAATGAAAGTTTCAACCGACTCGAAACATTCTAACTAAATAATATTATAGAGAGAGTGGTAAAATATATATATAGACAATCTTGTATATGTTCTTAAAAGTGATATTATAGACTGTCCCAATTTTTCAGGTACTATTCTTTATTGATATGCTCTTCATTGAAAAATATTATCACCACTAGGTATTTCTTTTCAATCTATGTACAATTCTATTGATTAGTGTCCACACTTATCAATTATACCATAATATTATTTAAATACTATAGTACTGAAATAATCAAAAGAAACTCCAAACCATTTATTATTTTATATGCTTCAGAAGAATAGTAAACTTGGCATCCTCCCACTAATCTCTAATTATAACACCCTTGAAGGGAACTGTCCCATAATCAATAACCTCAAATAAATAAAAAATTACAAAAACTATGTGATCATCTTCCGACACGTGGGATTCTATTTATTCTTTGGATATTATATCCACTGGTTGGGGACAATATGAATAATCATTTTGAACTATCGTATTGAATATCTGATGCTTCAAACAATTCATAATAAGAACACCTCTAACATGAAAATAATTAGCACCATCTCTAGAGAAAAGGGAAGAAGACTCCTCACTAGGCACATATATGGGGAATCTGTAATCATAATTATAGATGTCTTCCAAATATATTGAATTATCCTAGTCAATCCCTTTACACTCTAATACATCAAAGTGGTTCATGAGATTAATATCTAGTAATTCCACTCTCCGGATTGACCTGATCAGTGTCCCACCGCATATAACCTCCTATTATCGAATTCCACATGATTTTACAAAATCCATTTAGACATTATACAACACATCATTTCCTCAAATCACCTCAGTGTCATGGGGACACCCTCATCCATTGGTGGAATGCCCATAAAACAATGCATTTTCTTTGGTTACTGCATAAAGAGCACATGAAAATCGCTCTTCCTCCATTCCATTCTCCACATCATGGCTGATAACTCTACCAGATTGCACATCCCCACAATGAAATCCCTTATTTTTTTACTAGACAATTAGTCCAAAACACCAACAACACAAACCAAATAATTTCTAACTAGTATAGAAGTTACGTTCAATGAAGGTAAGATCACACATATCTATCATCAATCAACAAAAAATAACAGTCGCCAATGAGTCTCCTTTTTTTCTCAAATTTCACAAACTTTTTAGTACATGTTTATGTAAATACACCCAGATAAAATTTCTCCAGTAGACCCTTACCAAAATTAATCTCTAATCCATTGCTACAGCATCCTATGCCCAAAACTATGTACTGATAATTGTTTTTGATCCGAAGCCTACTAGATGACATTCAGTGAACCTTTTTCTTAGAATAGATGTAAAAATCTAAAAAAATAATTAATAATAAAAAAATTCCATAATCATAACTCTTCCCCACCTAAAATATAAATGTACTGAATCACTAATCTTGAGATATCTACTTCCATGTAAATTTGAGGAGAAACATGGTTGCTAGCCGATTGAGGTCCACTGACTGAGGTCAAATAACATCATCCAATATTTCTATAACATTCTCATAATCATGTGATTTTGATATGATTATTGATGATAAGGGAATCAAACCCAAATAACTAATGATGGGTTGTTACACATCATCTGAAAGTCATATGTCCACCTAAAAATATATAACCAATAACTGTTGTAGAATCCAGGGGCAATTGAAAAATCCCTGAGCCGCTCTACCTTTAATGATACTGGATTCATAATATTCCTTTTTTTTAATATTACCCACCATTTTTCAATTATGGAAACACAAAAGCAAAAAATTAACCAATATAATTAATCTACTGAAAGATGGTGATTCTTAATCTGAGAAATCCATTTCAGATTCAAATGAGTTGAGGCTTCACTGAACTGTATTACTGAATCCAAAAATTGAGTAAATAGGTTTAATTGATCTAGGGATTCATGGTTAGGTGATACTTGATGGAAAGAGTGAAGGAAATAATGGTTGGGGAATGGGGATAAAGGGTGGTTAAAATCCTAGAATGATCGTACAGGTTCCTCCCCCACTAAGGGGGGAACAATACATCATCCATCACCATCACTAAAGGGGTGACACTATTTTAGAAACCCACATTCTTCCCTTATCCTATGAATCCAATTCTATGACCAGTGTGACACTATATCTAAATAAAAATTATAATGTAATATAATTACAGTTTTTTTGTAATTGCAACAATGGTAATAAGATATACTATATATAATCGTATCACCATATAATACATGCCACACAAAAGAGATAGTTTTGATAAATGTAAAAAAAAAAATTAGAACAGAAATTAGGTATTAGGACGAAAACAAGAAATACATTGTATCTTAGCTACTCAAAATTTTGAAATAGCTCCACATGAGCTACACTATTGGATACCATGTCTGCTCTAATATAATAACTATGAATTGTGGTAATTAGGAAGAACCACTAAACTTCATTGTTCTATATCCCTTACTCATGTATTGAAAATAAAACTCATCAAATCCCCAATGTTAAAACAAATCTCAGTAGTACTCCACCATTAATCGAAGTAAGGAATCTATGGAAATGAATCCATTAAATTCAACATGAAAATATTTTTTAACTCATGATTTTTTATAATATATGTTCTCTTGATTTTTTTTCCTTATCATGAAACATTGGTTTCCTCAATAAATAAACATATCAAATCATGAATCTAATACTTCTCAAATAACCAAATATAGTACATTAAAAAACAATACTGACATAGAGACATAGTGTAGAAAAGTGATAAGAAATAGAAACACTACCATAAAACTATGTAATTATAATTATTAATAAGATGTGGTGTATCTATAATCAAGAAACTATCATAATTCAAGAAAACAAAAAAACAAGTACCAATGAATAAAAAACATGGTCAAAAACTATATTGAGCTTCTTTTCCTATACTATAACTCATTTTTTAGTATACTAGGCTGCAAAAGTTTTAATCTCTTTTGTTTATTACTAGGAAAAACATCAAAGATCCCCATCGGTCCACTAACACAATTTTTTATGCAAACAGAGTATTCCCCATAAAGGATCTCTCAGTCTCATAGGTGATGTTATATTAGAAACCATAGTATTCCTCACACATGCTCTCCTGGTCGATTAAAAACCAAATAAACATCTATTTCATGAAAACCCTCTCAAACATGGATCATATGTTTATAAAATTTAAAAAATATATCTACATAAAAACTATTAATCATATATAAAATTTCAATATAATATTTTTTTAAAACAATTACCCTTATAACAATAAAATTACATTAAGGTAATACCATTTCTATAATATCATTATAAATCAATTCAAGAATAGAAAACCTCATTAACAAACGTTACCATATAGTTACATTGAATTAAATATATATCTCATGCAAAAACCTTATAAAGAATAATAATTTCAAATAAAAACCAAAAATACCATAAATCAGGGAACCTAAATCCTTCATAAATAAATTTCACTGAATTTTAGGAAACAAAATAATATTGTGTTAAAATGAGTATTGGTTATCCTTAGAAATAACTATTAAATAATACTGATAAATTTGAATCAGTTCCAAACTAGTATACTTCAGTGAAAATCATTCGATTTTGTGGGAAGTAGTGAAGGCACACATAATTTATTCTAAATCTAAACAAACAACCCCCAATAATAATCATATGTTTGGACAATAGAGCATCTGTAGTTTCTATAATCCATATAAATGGGAGACCACTGCCAATAAAGGTTTAATAAATAATTAATCTTGAAGAACTATTCTCGCCACAATCCAAACAAAGAAGGATATAGGTATAATCATATAAAAATGAATTTTACTAACTACCACAACTAGGGAGGAAGGTGGAAAAATAATTTGAATGAAATATTTTTGAAAGACCTTAAATCATTTAATTAGAAAATGGTTAATTTTTCAAAATTATAAAAATTTGTACATCCCACTTGGTGTTACCATAATGTTAAAAAACTATTAATCATCCATGAAGGTTCTATACTATCCATAAAAACCAATCCACATGGTTTGTACTTTGTATTTAAATCATTATAAACCCCAACATCATACAATGAAATACAACATTATGACTAAAATTAAAATGGTCAACCGATTAGCCCAATTATCACACAAGCTTCACACCATTTGTGTTTCATCTTTTTTTTAGAAATTAAAAATATGATGTTACTTCTATAAAAACAAGGAACACAACTAGAAAATGGAGATACTACCACAAATCTATAGCCATGGTTTAAAACTATAGCTATAGGTGGGTATAGCAATGATTCTGTGGCCTATAGGAACTGTTTAAAACCGTGGCTATAGGACTACACACTGTGTCCAATAGGTACAGTAATATGTACCATGGAAATATCCCATGATCATTTCCAAAGATTTGTGGCCTATTCCCATAGTTTGCAAAACTATGGATACATTCCAATTATTTCATTGCCTTATAGCCACTGTTCTCCTAAATCCTGGCTAGAGGGTTCTCGTGGTTTCGCGAGAAAAACATTCCCACAAAACATTTGGTGGGAAGCCCTGTCACCATGGTTTTGAGTCTATTACCAATGTTTTTATTAATAATATATATCATAATATATATATATATATATATATATTCCCAAATTGTGGTTCGGTGTAGTGGTAAATGTGTTGGACTGTATAGTGGAGGTGTAGGGATTAAAACCAGAAGGGGACATTTATAATTTTGGTTATTGCCACGGTTTTTTGAGGGTATTGGCATGATTAGAACTATGGATATAACCACCTATAGCTATGTTTTAAACTGTGGCTATAGGACAAGTGCCACCATTTTAAATTTAGAGGTCTATTGCCACAGTTTTCAAAACCGAGGCAATAGGTAGCTATTTCCACTCTTAAAATGTTGTCAATGGATCGGGACCTACTACCATGGAGATAGCTGCCACCGTTGGCCAAATTAATGGTTGTATCCATTGGAAATGGTTTTGGGGCCTATTTCCAATGTTTTGAAACCTGGAAATAACCCTTTTTTCAGTTGCGAAACACCATTAATTAATAAAAAAATAAAGGAATAAATATGATATAACAGTGTTCCACATGGTGTCCCAAACATCACCAACAGGGAATTTTTTACCCTGAGAATGTCCTCAACCATCTTTAGAATATATAAAATGTTTCTATTTCACCATCATCAAGGATTAGTGGTCCCATTATTAATGGATATCATAACCACATTTTCAATTTAGTTCGACTAATGTGATATATTTACCATGATTATTATTCTTATGATATACCATGATATAAGAAATGTTTTCCAAAATGTTGACACCAAACTCAACCTCCATACCATCCCACTCCACCCAATATGATTTGTCTATATGAAAAATATTTATCTATAAATCCTTAATGTCATCATGAATCAGTGTCATCGATAGAGGAAACACTAACCAACTATCTATATTTCCATGTATATTAATAATATGAAATGGGCCGACATATTGTGGATTTATCATCACATTGATTCCAATGTGAGGATATCGATGACCAATATAAAAATGATAAAACATCTTGTAAACATCATAAAACTATGTTGTGATTGGATGTAGATACGAATACTAATTTTTATGAGACTTATTTTTTCCTAATCTTATCTAAATCATCCAAAATATCCTTATAATCTCTTTGATTATACTCAGTTCTATCAAAAAATGTGAACCCACTTCTTCCCAACAAAAAATATAACTAGAACAACTATCCATCTAACTCCTCAAATGGGATAACCCCTATAATGGAATGATAGATTCTATTATCATAAAAATAATATAATGATTATTTCCTTTCCCATTTTCCCCTGAAGTTACTGGAACATTCTGATTGTATATCCTCGCATGAAATAAACATGTTTATTGACTAGCCATCCACTTATGAGTTATATTATGTACTCTACCACAATATTTGTAACACCCCAAGAATTTACAAGAAATATTCTTTTTAATTTCATTAATGTCTTGTGTTTTACGCTACACCAAAAAAATCTTGCACAACACGCATCCCTGACATGGCTTGCATTACACGCAAGCACGACCTTCCACGATAGCGTGTGTTGTACGCAATACCGAGTTTTGCTAAACAACGATATGCTATTAAAATATTATAAAAACTAGCTGTTATGGATAGTAATACCCACTTTTTGAAATTTTATAAATTTTATTTTTGATAATGGACTTCATTTTAGGATTCGGAATATCAAAATTAGCATACGGTGAAATTTTGGTATTTTTCTGAAAACATTCAATATTTGATGAATAGTGAAAACACTGGGTTACTATTTAAAATAGAAACATTTTATTTAAATAATTATTTATTTTATTTAATTTTTTTTAGGTAAAAATTGATACATAACACCTATATAAATTTAATGTAATTCATCGGATTCATTTTATAATAAGTTTAGATATATAAAAATTTTATTGAAATTTTGACCGTCTTTTACCCACCTCCTAAGAGAATTTCCAAATTTACATAAAACATAATTTTACCGCTTTTGTGAATGGAATTTCAAAAATCCAAGAGACACGGTTGATGTCAGTAAGTAAAATGTGGTTTAATGAGATGAAAATAATTTTTGGTGAATAGTAAGCTTTTACATTTTTTACCACGGTTAAAAGTAAATAGGATAATTAAGGGTAAAAATGATATTATTATTACCATAACACATGTAATAATTCTATTGGATAAGTTAAATTCGACCAAAAACAACCTTAGGTATAAAATATGACCATTTAGGCCCACATGGATTAGATTAGGACATTTAGTATTAATTTATTTAAAGAAGGGTTAAAATAGGTAAAATCAAAGTTTAATGACTAAATCGTGTTTAATATTGGGTTATACATAAGATAAATTCAACTATAAATATTAATTAGAAAGATAAAAAGATTTCATACATAATTATATTTTATTTTTAGTTTTTAGAAATTAAATAATTTAATTTATTTATGACACAATGATGATGCAGTAATTATCTTATTAATAAAATATTGACATAATTGATGTTATAAATACAAAAATAAATGTAAATGGAGACTTTTTATGAATTCCAATACTTTTCTCTGTTAATATGACATGTTATTATGATTTAATTAACTTTTTTCAAACTAATCATTCTGTTAAAAGTTTCACAAAAATCAATTAACAAGTAGTGTCAAAATTGACAGAAAATAGTTTTCAAAACAAATATTATATTATTAATTGTTATTTTATTCCTATAAATCTATTGTTAGGACAAATGAATTATATAAGGTTATATATATTAATAACAAAAAACTTGGGGTTCGTTTGTTTTGTTATAGTATGTTAATTAACCTTATAGTGTAAGAAAACAAGAAGACAGGGTAAAACTAACATTATTTTACAAGAAGTTAAATCTAAATGATAATGTAAAAATAGAAACCTAAACTTGTCTAAATTCTATTTTATTAGAGGATTTAGACCCATACCCACCTTAGCTTCTATATAAATCAATTTGGAGCTATTAAAAACCGAATATGAATTTATAATAAAATAATATTTTTTGTTTTTTCAAAGGTGCCCATCTCCTCCCTTATAAAAGGGAACCTCCTCCCTCTATTCCTCACACCACATTGAGCCTTAAAGCTCTGCCAAACCATGAAAAATTCACTTCTACACTTACCTAGAAACATCCTAGAGGTCATGGTATTCTTCAAATACCAATTTTAGTGCCCTAAAAAGAGGTGTCAATGAAGCGCTTCAGAGAAGAGGTAATGTCCGTTACCGATTCTTTCAACTTTATTTCTTCTTCCACTTCTTCTTATTTAGTTGTTTCATTATGAATTAATAAAATAAGTATCAATAATATACTGATATGTTATTATAAGTATGAAACAACCCTATTTCACCATCTATCCATCCTACAGAAAACGAAATCACTGCGCGTGCGTACGTACGGAATACCATCTCCACGTCGTGGTGTAATCTATTTTCCACAACAACCTTACTTGGATGGGTATAATAGAGTAAATAATAACTATAAATTATTATTTTAATATGATATTGATTCTCAAATAGTATACATACACTCCATTACAATTTCACGATCATGGGAACGATATCATCGCTCGTGCGTACGTACAGAATACCATCTCCACGATGTGATGCGACTCGTTCTACATGATCTTCAATGCATAATGATTATATAAAGGAATTGAATGAATGAATATGATATATATTACACTAATACCATTCTGGAAATTAGTTATCTATAACCCAAAAAAAATAATAATAAATTATTCGACAAAACACACATAAAAACAAAAAGCAATAAACACCCGAATAACAAGTAACAATGAAATATTACTAATAAGAAGCTAAGAATATGACCATATATGAGATCATAACAGTGAGTATGATTCTGGAATAAGTCAATGACATTATTTAAATCATTATACAGGATGTTCAGACACTTACGAAGCAAATCGAACCTAAGGTAAGGGAAATATCACAATCTCATTTTTATCCGAGATTTTTTCTACTTTGAAAATTAATGGGGTGTATTTTATCATCCACATCCATGTTTCCTAAATATTTAATATTATTTCCATCCACCTAACATTGTTTAAATCCAATTTTACCCTTCGGTGAGTGTTTATTAAAAGATATGAAAGGAATCTTTTGTCGTTTTTCGTACGAGGTACTTTTTGACATTTCTGACAAAAGTATGAGAAGAATGTTTTTTTAACTTATACAGCATGAATGGATTTTTAAAACATTATTTCCAAGAATCTTCCTTTACATGTTTTCATGTTTATTTTTAATCAAATTCTTTTAGTTTAGAATTATTTGACATATTATGAAATGTAATGTGTTTTTGAAGCAGAAAGGATATTTTACTCAAGAATGGAGTTCAAGTGTTTTATCAAAATTATTTTCCATATAAGATAATAAAGGGTTCTGTTTCTATCCCTATTATTACATTGATTTGATTATGTTGTGATGGAATTATTTTTATGAATTCATTTATCTTATATGAATTGTTTATGATGTCACGATGTTTAAGAATCCCATTTTTATTACATGGGTTATGCTATGATGTATGGTTTATGATTTTGTAGCAGACATAAGAATGGTATCATTATGAGATGGGCGGGACCTATATCTCCCTCCAATGAATTGGGTAATGATTTTATATCTCATGAGATAGACATGGCTGGAACGGAAAGATAAATCAGTTCAGTGAAACAGGACTGAAACGAGGAGTGAACACGGTTCAGAAATGGACTTTGTCCACTAAGATAGTCTTGGTAATGAGTCTTGACTAATAAGAAATTATTCTCTATGATTATGTGTGTATGCCAAAAAGTTTCATGTTTGAGGTTATTATTATTGGGATTACATTTCACTATATGATTTATCCCATGTTATTATATTATGATCTCTTTTACAGGTTATGATTTCCAAAATGTTATGTTCTTATAAATATGATGTGATTGATATTTCTTTTGTTTACCCTTACTGAGCATTTGAGCTCACCCTTTTATGTTTTATTTTCCCCAGGATATAAATAATTGTTTTAGGTAAGAAAAAAAGGGAAGCTCTTTATGGGGGATGTTGAAGATCTTTCACCACGATTAGAAGATTATATTCTGAGTTTCCAAAGACACTAAACTATTTCAGTCTTTGTGTTTCTATTTTTCTTATGTACTAAGTATTCCGAAAAAGTAATTTAATGTCCATGTACGTCAAGCTTAGGGTCTCTACAATATGGTTCCAAATTATTTTTAAAGTACCTTTAAAATTACATGTAAAATTTGATTCTCATCCATAAAATGTCAATTTTGTAACTCCATAAATCCTGAAAATATCTTATAAAGATAGGTTCATGATATCCACTAATTTATTCTATTATTGATTGGAAGAATATGGACTGATTTTTCAAATAATTTAAAATCATAATATTAGAATCATTCCAACTCGTAGTTTGATATATTATGTTAACTGTATCCAAAGAGATATCTGCCAAATTCCAAACTAAAAAGGGATCATTATATAATATCCATGTCATTAACTGAACTATAACATTGATTCTGCATAAAAAATATCATTGAGATTTAGAATCAAGAACTAATCACCTCATCATTGGAAACCAATTTATACTGCTCAAGTTATAAAAAACATTGATTGAATTCCCAAGTCAGGATATTAGCCTAATTCATCAACAAGATAGTGATGATTAATATAATAACAAGAATCCTTCTAAAATATATGAATGATTAACATACCATGAAGAAATAAATCAAGGTCTCCAAACCACATCCAACCTTGATAATCATTTAGAACAAAGGCTAATAATCATTCTCAACAAAAATAGGATCAATAAGTGAATGTGTGGTGTACACCATTGTCAAATCCAATTGATCTCCATATTCCTAAACTAATAATCATTGATCACAAACCAGACATATCATGTCCAAAAAATTAACTGATTCTCAAAACCCAAGAGTTAATATCATTATTCTAAAAGTGTCAGTGATTACCATCACATTCGCAAGTTTATAGGCTATGTATAAATAAAATGTGTAAAGTTAATATACCAGATAAACCACTAAAGGATATTTCCCATTTATTTTATGTTATAAATTAGTAATTTAGGATTTCAGTAAACTATAAACACTCTACATAGTGTTAATGGTTCTATAACATTAACTAGTGTACAACAGCTGTTAAATCTACTTTTTTGGTGGGGGTAATTCTACGCCTGATGGTGTACCATCTCTGAACAATAGGACATCACAATGATATCTTGTAACATCACACAACCTAAACCCTCAACTTATGAATCAAAATTAACCACATTATTTATTTCATGCTTATGAATAATCAATACTAGTATATATGTAAAATGTAAATTCAATTACTCAAAAATAATTATGGGACTTCAAGATCCACGCATAATTCAATAATTTAGTAGTAAAACATTTAAAAAAAGTTGATATCCTACATAATTAGGAAAAATTTTCCTATAATGAAAGGACATGACAAAAAATATTCAATCTTATGCCCATTCCTATGTCTCTCACAAAACAATACTTCTTGAAAAATTAAAAAATCTATTAAAATATTTTTATCAAATATCACAATGCTGAGTAAAATCACCTCCTAAATCAAAAAATGAAATTTATATATTTTCATATATATAGAGGATGATTAATATTACAAAAAAAATCATAGATTATATGAGTTCTAACAATATGATGGAATACACTGAGACTTCCCAAAAGATAAAGATCATAGTTTCATAAAATGAAAGGATGTCCCAGATATTCTTGTATTTAAAGTACACATGATAATTGATAAAAATGAATTTTATAATTAAATTTTAAATGTATTTATATAATATTCTTAATGTTGTATTACCAACATCCTCTACCCACATCACCAACTGGTGGTTCTATTATATCATGTTGATCTTTGAAAAGAAATGACCTCCTATGAGATGATCAAATAGATTTTAAATTTTGGGAATTAGAATTTATTATTAAAATTTATAGATAAATATTATGGTAATATATGAATAGTTTTAGACTCCCACCCATATTTTTTAAAGATATAACTAATGAGGAACATGATAAGAAACTATAATTAATACATCCTTTTCACTTAAGGTCATCTAACTAATCCTTCATCAATATTAACTATATTATATCCATCTAGAAAGATGGATACTAAATGGGGATCATACAATGGGGTAAATAAATTTAAGACTAAACCTATCATTACTGAGAAAAACTAGAATATTATTTTATAATCAAACATGGGTACCATAACATGACCAATACAAGAAAACTAGCTCTTATCTTATATACAAAATCAATGAACAAACAAGAATGTTTCAAAATATATTAATCCGATAATTGAAACTATGGTTTTTCATAACTCATCAATGATACTACACATTATAGAATACATGAGTTCTCCCCTTGGGAGATTGAAAATGTACCCTATATTTAATGAAATCGTCCATCTCATTGATGTAAATCATTCAATCCATGTTAATGTTGATGTTATAAACATCATGTTTTAAAATGCAGAATTCATATATTTGTTCCACATTTGTTATTAGACAATGAAAAAATGGGATCCGAAAACCTTCCACATCATTTCAATCAATTGGGCAAGAAAACACATCAAAATTGAATCAATTATGCTAACATTCCTAAAAAAATATACAAACAATAATTTGAGAAATTAATAGAAAAACCCTACATCATACAAAACTAATTTCATAGAATAAGAAATACATACTATTCCATTCACAGTGACTGGTCTAGTGTAAGTGTCCTCTAGTTCCATATATATTATATAAATATATCATCACTCAATCCATCCATATGAAATCTTATCTAATTACGATTCACATCACACATTCTGAGAACCTACACCCTATAAAGCAATTGATTGTAACAATGAACCCATGGAGAACAATGAACTATCTCCACTACACAATTAGGTAGTCTTAGAGAATCAATAAATTTGTCCCAACAACCCACAATGATGGAACATTCTTGGAGACACGTGTATTTAAATTTTTTAGGCATAAACATGACATGATAATAAATTACCACTAGATTATAAAATAAATAAACAATAGTTGTAGTGTCTGAGTACTACTGTTCAAACATTCCACTTCTTGAGGAGGTCTCTAAATATTCCTTTCATTCTGAGACAAAAGACATCGATTACGACCTAGTGAACGAACATCATCGAGACCTTTCTTCCCATCCTTGTATAGCTTTAAATTTTCTATCTTTTTATCCACCTCATCATATGTCTTCAAAAAAAGAAGAATATGTGCCAATAAAATCTTATCCATGAAGCTGATTTCCTAACATTAAGATATAAGATAATTGTTTAGGAGGTTAACTAGTGTTCCATGAACTAACATAAAAAAACTAATAATTAAATTGCATCACAAACAAGTCTCCATGATCAATTATTATGAACCCACAAGCCTTCAAATTACTCGATTATTTAGGATAAACCATATAATACAAAATCGGTTTAATGATAGTACATTTTTGGTCCTTAGGCCAAATTATGTGTATCATAAATTCATACCTTTTCGTGAAAAATAAATCCAACATTATATTATTGAATCCCACCATTGAGGTTTCATGTCTCTTCAACAACATAAATATGCATGCACTCCATTACATAAAATCATTAAAATAATTGGTTCCCTTACCATAAAAGAAAACCACTGTATTATTCTTAGTGATATAAGTGGCATGGTCCACCATCCAATACTCAAATCAACTACAGTCATGAACTGAAGTCTTGATAATATTTGTCACTTAATACCCAGATAAAAATTTATTGGAGGATTCACCGATGTCTTAGGTGTCACAACTCAATACATACACTTATATTAGGCCATTATTGGAGTAGTTTTCTAAATAAATACATAAGAAAATTCAACAAAATATTTAATCTCAAACAATAAAAAATATACCAAAATTTACCCTTATAATATATCTCAATAAATAAAATTAGCATATGAAATTACATTAATTGAATATGTGTAATACACTAGAATGTTAAATGATTACATGAATAAATGATAATACTCATTTCAACAAGGTGAACATTTTTTTGAAATATTATTCAATTAGAACACTAAGGTAATTTCTTCTTCTCTTAGAGTAGTGATCTAGACGGGAGACCTTCTAAGATATTTCCCAATATTTTTGTTAGTGGGGACAATGCACAACAGTAAGAACATGTTTTGTGCTACAGTTATTGTCATTAGATCAATGAGATATTCAGCAATGTGGGTGGTCCATATATTTGATATCTTGTGTCTATGGGGAAATTGGTGGTACCTAGTGGGTGTGGACCAATGGAATGTTATGGCGGGATGAAGGTACTATCAACATGGCCCATGTTTTACAATGGTATCAAATCAAGAACCAAACTTGGTGTTGGTGCACTATCAAGGTTCATATTTATGGTCCACAATGAGGATTCCTGTGTAATAAAGGGGTATAAATATAACATCATGTGTTTTTAAAAGGAGGGATGAATAAATTATATAGCTCATGTGAAAATATTGATCCATTTTATTATATAATACATCTTATTAGAGCAACATTTTTATGTGTGACTAGTCTCGATTAGTGATCGATATGAATAACATTTTGGGATATTTACCACATAGGGTGACCTACTGGGATGTTCCTAGGATGTGTGTGAGTGAGGGAAAAGAACAATGAAAAGAACATGTGTTGGCCCTAGAGACAATCATTAGTCAGGTGACCCGTGCGAAAATGTTGGTGGGCCCCATGATGGGATCAGGTTTCTATGGGTTTTGTTGTGGTACCTGGTTAGAAATACCCAAAATCCATGTTTTGTAAAGGTTTTTGGGATATTAGTGGGTCCCCGTTGTTGTAATAAGTAGTGAATGACTCAAAACATTTAAATAAAATTTCAACTATGCATGGTTTTTCTATACGGTATGGATGTCCTGGAAAATAATGTGCTGGTGGCATGGGATGTTAAAAGATTATGAAATATTTGCGTCCATGTGCACTTCTAACCATGTTCCAAAATGATTATACTTAGTTTATAATACTAGTTTCAATCCAAACCCCAAAATAATTTAAGGGAACTCCCAATAACTAAAATCAAATAGATAAATACATTAAATCCAAAATATAAAACAAATAATCAATCAAAGAACATAAAAATCATAAAAAAAATCCATTGATAACCTGAGGAACAATCTAATGAAGATTTTTACAACAAATAATGTACCCTAACCCATTATAAATGAATGTAATATCTTTAGTGTACCTAAAGAACCAAATTAAAAAGTTATTGGATCCCATTTTATAGGGAACATGGTTTGGTTAACCCGACCTATCAACAATGATTGAACAACACAACGATCTAACTACAATACCAATTTCCATGTGCTGGGGATTAGAAACATGAAATCCTAGAAAACCATTTTGGAATGGTTTTGACTATGAAAAATCGTCTTAATGAATCCATGTATTGAAAAACACACCAATAGATTAAATAAATGAAAAAAAATCCATTCTTAAAACCCAGTGGTTCTATACAATAATGTATTTTTCAATGACTGAATCAAATAGTAACCATATAAATAAATAATCTAATTGTCATTTAATGCAAATAAATACCAAACATGGAGTAACAATGATCAAAAACATGAATTGTATCCTATAACCAATGAATTATAATGGTATATAAAAAAGGTATCTCAATGAAATAATGAAGTACAATAATGAAGGAAAGAATACATATCGACTCGTCATAATAAAGTTCAATCATGGGATATATATATATATTTTCTCATCTTTTATGTTTTAAATCTATTTTTTATAGCTATCTGATCATAATATGTTAGAAGAACTCCAAATCCCCAATATTCACCAAAAACATATCTATATCTATAATATAGTATATGTTTTATATATTTCTCAATTATCATATTATAGATTATCCCAGTCCCTTGGATAATATCAGGGAATATCCCTTAGTCTTCATCTAAAAGGATATATCTATCCTAAAGACTACATACCACCCTCTTGGTCAAGAACACCCTCAACCACAGTTTTACCACATGATACTCATTTAAAAAATTACAATAAAAATAATTTCTTATTAGAAAATATATTTCAATATTCTATTTAATAAACCAACATACCAATTTTTTTAACACACCTCTCTCAAGGTAAACTAATTTCGAGAAAGGAGTTATATATATATATATTTGTATCCCCAAAACCTCTAAAACCCATTTTTAAAAAGAACATTGATTACAATGAATCAAACACCACTTGAAAAAACATATTAATAATAAATTTACAATATAATCTATGAATCTAAAAAAATATGGAATAAAATTCAGTAAAAAATATTTTTGAATGAAATTTGATAAAGAAAGAAACACTAAGATAATTGATTAACGGTTATCCCCTAAAAATAGCATTAAATTGATACACATAACTCTGAATCATATGTAACCATATCAACTATGAGTAATACAACTATATTTTGGTAGAATAATTAATCAAACACATTAAAAATGGATTCAATCCGAAACACTAATTAGAATCCCTTGATTTCTCTATTACAACATATAGGTTCTCTACTAATCCTAGAAATGTAATAATTATATAATATATGTGGAATTATGTAATAATAAATAATTTATAGGCTCTCCCCATGTCAAAAAACAATTGATTCATGGAGAACCCTCGGAATATATAGAGGATGAATATCCAAATATTGGAGTAGAAGACGAATATAGATTGGGAGAGAATACAAGGTAATAGATTTAAAATCCAATAATGAAAAATGTAGCCATTATCTTAAATTTTTAATAAAATATACACCATTCATGGATTGGATGAATGGTTAGAAAAACTTTGTTCTGACTATGTAGGTTCAACATAATTTCCCAAACTAAAGATAAATTGTTTCTATTAATCAACATAATGTCTGAATGACCACGCTCAGAACATGGAGAATCACATTTTAAAAAATATTTAATCGTCATAGTGTAAAATACACATTTATAAAAATGTGAAACTACATTGAGATTATTATTTTTCACTGAAAAATAATATTATGACTCTTAGAAACAAAAAACAAAAAACAAACTAACAAAAACTAGAAAATGCATACTTGTGACTAGATGGGTATAACATGTGATAAAGCAAAATGTTTAATAGATTATATTATAATGGATGTGTATTTATTCTCTTATGGAATGTATATTAGGAGTAATACCATTTTTCAATGTGCCAGTATCTATCTACATTAATTCATTAATGATTATTTTTAGTGGTAGTAGTTAATAGTCTATTGACCAACACTCAACCTTGTTTTTTTGGGGGAATTACACAATAGTTTGAAATTGAAAAAAATAATTTCAAATTTAAATATTAAAACAATTTAAATATATATTTATTAGACATCACAAAATAGACATGCATAAAAATTTAATGGATTATTATCTTTGAATAATAGACACAAAATCATCTTATTTTTTTATCAAGGTTAATGATTTATCAAAAAAAATAATAAATATTTATTTCTCATAGAAGATTATCATAAAATTAGTTGTGCATTTTTTCTTGGGTAAGGGAATCCTTAAAAAATATTGATCATGGATTCTTAATAATGATAAATAATGGAGCTATTAATCATTAGTGAGAACATGATTGTTATAAGGCCCAAATAACACTATCAATTTCAGGATAAAATTTTTAAAGACTCATATGAAGATAAGAAATTATTATTACATCAATATCCTAGCATCATTACAATTGATATATATTAATTTTTAAAAAAATATATCCTCATTATTTAATCAAAACATAGGTATATGGATTCACATGCCTTGGAAATCATAATATTGGTTATAAAATAATATTCAATCATGTAAATAGATAATATTATGAACATATCTAGCAGTTATCATACTCAGGGATCATAATGTGAACATAGATATCTAGAAAAATGTTGATGGAATAGCTTGTGATCATATCTAGCATCAATCATACTCATGCATCCAAATGTAAACATAACGTTTTTTCTACAATGTCCACACGCTAATAATATTATATGATATCTTTATCAAATTAGCCAATGCATTTGAGGGCTATATAAATGTTGTCTAATCCGTCACATTATGAAAAACATACGTATGTGTTCTATAAGATCATAAAAACATCCTTAAATTTATCATTTCTTATCCTTTTGAAATGAATTTAGTTATATAAGGAATATATCATAATATAGTAATCCCACACGATAGAAATGATATTCATAGAATAAAACATAAAAAATTATATTCCTTACATAGAAATAAAATGGAAAATATAATAAAATGATATCCCCAATGATATATAATAATTATTTATTAATTCTAACATAGATTAAATTTAATTTTAAAAGTGTTTCTGGAAATATCTAGGAAAATATAGTAAAATTACATTTTCATTTTATAAATATCAAATATAATAAATATAATAATATTTATATGACTAGTTATTTTGAAAATATCAATTCTAACAGACAATTTATAATTTTTATTAATAATTATAAGGTTTTAATTAAAATCTAATCATAGTATAAATATCAGAATATAATATTTTTCACATATTTGAAAATAATTAATATTGGGTCCAACAAAATATATTTTAATAGATTATTTTAAATTATATATAATTAGAGTGAAATGATGTAAGAAAAATTATTCTCAAACATTTATTTATATTAATTATCTTCCATAAATCAATTTTACGATAAAGGATAATGTAATAAAAAGAAATTTATGGAAGAGGAAATTAGGTAATATTTTCTAGAAAATATTATCTTAATAATATTATAAACCATTGTGAGAAATTTTTTACTAATCTGTGAAAATTCTTGTATTTAACTTCCAAAAATAAAATATTTGTGGTTTAATGCACAAGGATGATAAAATTCACCTCAATATAAATTTAACATAAACATTATTAAAAATAAAATATTTTTTAACATAAAATATTACTTTAATTTTATAATTTCATTCAATGTATTAAAACACTATTTTATTAAATATAATTTATTTTAAATCAATTTTAGAAACAAATTCAATAATACAATAATATATATAATTCCATTATATTTTCCAATTACCAATCTATAAAAGATTATTCATTAATATGATCATTTTTCATTAAAAAAACATTGTTTTCATTTCATGTTTTGAGTTGATAGTTATGGCATTTGATTATTTTTAATTAAGTAATGATCAAATGAATTATCATGTCATTATTATCAAATTTATTAATTTAGTATAATTTTACATCAATTCATAAAAATGAGAAATGAAAAATTAATAATATCACATTATAGAGACAATCATCTATGCATACCCACATGTGATGTTTTAAATTTTTAATGGATGGAATGAATGAATAAATAATCATTACAGAAACATGGTTATTTAATAAATATAATAAATTCAATCAAATATTTACATATTATTATTAATTTAATGATGAAGTGGAAAAGAAATAACTTTTCTTCTTGGGGGTAGTAGCCCTCACATATGAATATGTAATGGTATCATTTTCCCTAAGAAGGGAAGTTAAAATCAAATGACTATAAAAATAAAATAATATAATCTCATGTGGTAAAAAAACAAATTATGACCTTTTAATATATTTATATAACCTTTTAAAGTTATTTATGAAGAAATAAATATGATAATTTTCGGTTAGAACACATTCAAATTCTTTTGGTATCCATCACCGAAAAGCACCTAAAGGTTTCTTGGTTGATATTGGGTGAAGAACATAACCTGAATGTACTTCATAAAAACAATTAAAGAGTATTTTTGTATAAAAATTACAAAATAATGGGATCAATAATTTTTTAGAATATATGAGATGAATTGACCTTTTATAACTGAGTAGAGAGGAACACATGTAAGTATTTAGAATATAAAACCATATTTACACCACTATAATGGAAATTTGGATAAATATTTGATCAAGTTCTAATGTAAAATGAGATAATTTATAAATAAATTTATCCAATAAAATCTTAACATATTTTTATTTCATTCTAACCCCAATCACATTTTATAAACAATCATAAATCGTTATAATCCATAATATTAAGTGAAATTTTTTCTACTTTTACTATTCATAATGATAACCTTTGAGGACATACAAAACAATAAATCTAGACAATAATATTTGAATCATTGATGATATTTTATAACATTTACTTTTTTATTAAAAATAAAATCATTTTAAAATTTGTGCTAAAAAATAAATTGAAAATTTCCTTTTTAAAAAAAATCAAATTAGTGAATTTATTAATATTTAATTCATAGGAAAAAATAGTTGAAAATTTTTATATTTTATTTGAATAATATGAAAACTTTTAATAGAAATTTTTCAAAAAAATGGTATGAAATATTATTATTTTTAATATAATATTTTAAAATACAAAAGAAATAAAATCATAAATACTCTATCTTTTTTACATAAAATGATTTTATCTTCATTCACATCCAGTTGATTATCAATGAAATTATTTATAATGACTGTTTTATGAATCAATACCTATATATTTTCATCCCTATATTACTCTATTATAAATGGAGACACATATGAAAAAATAATAACTAGAAATATTTATCGTTTACCATAAATTGGTATTTTATATTTGTTTTAAAATTAATTATTTATTAGGAATTAGTAAATTATTTTTGATAAAGGGAAAATGTTATGCATAATTTTTATAATTTATTTAATATTTTTTAAATCAAACAATAACATGGCATTGTGATTACATGCAAATTTAATCATAATCACTCAATATTATAATGTAGTTTATTTAAACTACGTGCTCGACTAATGTAATGATATCTACGATAGAAATTTATATAAACAGGAATTTATCATATAGCATTATGTTCTCAAATTAAATCCTAATTAAAATAATTCCACCACAAAAATTACATCAATGTGATAAAACAAATGAGGATACTTATTCATTATTTAAACCTTTGGTTCCCATATAGCTTCAGTAATTTCATATCTCTCCAGAGAACATTAAATATGTGATTAGTTTTTTTTCCATAGAACATTCTCCCAATGATTTTCAATTTAAGGAAGTTATTCTTAATAATAATGATCATTCTTCTATGGTATAACCCTTTATTTATATACATGTGATAGATTTGGTATGTACTTCAAAAAAACATGATACATGGAACAGATCATGATGACGGGACATGATTCTCATATGTTCTTTGGGATAATATATCATCATTGTAAAATTAATAATATTAAGTGTAATTATATAATTATATACCATCTTGACCATATTATTCAATATCATATCCTTATTACCTTATAATATTTGGTGAAATTACTTATCACTAATTTTAAATTCTATATATCATCGAGGATTGTTAACACTATTTTTTCAATCATATTATGCCTTAATATGATGATATATTTCTATAACCTTCTTTTCTATTTCATCACACATCTATTGTCCCAAAATATTTTGTTTTCCAACTTCATCCTAACATAATATATTTGTTAACATCCAACTATATAGTTATTTATATTCATCCCTAATATTGATCAATTTTATGTTATTGTTTTATAAAAATTCCACCAGTGGAAGGAATCAATACTAACCACCATTGAAATCAATAGAACAAGATATCAATATGAATTCATAGCTGTTGACATCTACCAAAAAATGAAAATATATCCCAAGATGATATGTAGGGATTCATTTCCACATTATATTCATTAATTTTCAAATACATATCCATATCATTGATGTAAACATTATTTCCCAATATAATAGAATGTGGTACAATATGAAAAAATACAACATACATAATTTCTATCAGAGAAATAAAATAAATAGAGAAATATTATCTCATATGGAGGAAAATATAGTACATCCTAAGGTGATGAAATATATTTCAAATATTGATGTCTTCATTATATTTTTTGGAGAGTTTGAAGAAAAATTCCATGGTTATGTATACCAATTTCTTTTCTTTTTTGGGTAATGGTAGTAACATTCACTTATACTATTTATCACAAACATAACATACTATTATAATAAAAATTGAGACACAGGCTCTTGAATATCCCCTTTAATAATGTCACAACCAAAATATTCATTTAGATCCTTCTGTATCATCAACCATCACTGAATCAAAATGAATGTTGAATTTTGTGCTATATAAAATATCTCCGTTAAATATAGTATTTAACGAACAACAACACAATTATATAATTCTATCATTACACTAAAATCATAGTTGAAATCAAGGTAAATCCTTTATTTATTATGAAGTTCCACATTTTACCAATATTCCCCATTAATCCTCTCATGTATACATGATTGAACATTCATTAGATAAATATATGATCCATCTACATAAAAAATGATTTCAGGATCTATATTTTACAAATAAAGAATTCTAAAATCTCTTTAAATTATAAAAATAGGTAAACTATAATTGTCCTTATGAATCATAGAATTATCCTTCATTTCCACCTTCCTTAGGTAATAATATATGGTAAATAATCATCATTACTCTAATCCAACCATAACATTCTGTTCATATTCAATTTTTTCTATGATGATATATTTTTAAAAATAATATGATTAGTCAATATATCACACTATTAACCATACAAAAAAACAACACCATATATTTAGTAAAAAAATTAACCAATCAATCTCAAATTCTAGAGTCAGGTAATTAATATAACTCATTGATTATCATTTGGTTAGTGGAATTTGATATCCTTATTTCATTCTATATATGTACATTACATATTTGAAATGATACATTTCTCCCTCTAGAATCAACTTGTTTATAGGATTTAATATAATTGTTAAATTTATGACAAAGAGATTATAGTTTCTAATCATCCCATTAAACTATTGAGATCATTCACCATTTTCGTTTTTACTAAATATTCAATTACTTTCATATTGTATAGAACCCATAATTCCATCCCTATATATTATATAACCACTGTATGAACAATTCTATTGATAAAATCCATACTTGCAAAATTTAAAAAAAAAATAATTATAGGGGTTCTACTGCACATTCATCAATTGGTCGTCATCATAATCAAATAAATTTTAATACATATGAATATAATCATTAAATAATAAAACAAACATATAATGGAAACTAATATATTCATTATTAATTAGACTGATGAAGATAAATTGGGAGTTGGATTGTCCATGTACAATAACCATGAATTCATATTTTCTATTAATTATACTGAAATAATCATGATAAAATATTCCAAATTGACCACATATTAATGATATCCTAAATAAATATCAATAATGAAAATTTATATAGACCCATATAGTTGAAAAAAATGTTATAAATACATTTTATAATGCACATATTATTGATATTGATCCTGTTAATTTCACAATAATCATTGAAAATATGAATTGACATTATTTTATCATTAAAAGAAAATTGTTTAACCCAATGCTGACTAATAGGGATTTATGAATCTGTAAAATAGAATCTTTTGGAGTTTGTAGTTTAATGTTTTCAATCCAATCAGAACAATTCAATTTGGAGACTATGAAATAGGATAAACACCAGGTATGTGTTCTGTAGAAATATCAACTTCACAGTTCTGGGGATGATTAAGCAATTTTTTAGGAAATACATATTCCAATTCCATACCAATAATAATATCATCAATATTTAGTTACCATATAACCAATTGAGATAAATTTCCCCCATCAATAGGTAGTAACACACATATAATGGATGTAATTTTCAATAGAATTCCATATTCATCTTCACCGAGATAGACTACCATTGGGAAATTGCCAATATGTAATGTCACATCCTTTATATTGAAATTTTTATGATTAATATAAAATAATCCAATTCATGCCCAAATATAACTTGAAATTAAAAACATTCAAAAATCACCTTTTTTAAGGAATAAATATCCAACTTACATTTATTAGAGACAACATGTAGACTTCATATTTAATCATTGTACTATTATTAGTTTTTACTAATCTCACAATATATAAACATATAGGTGGTGATGTGCTTCATTTTAAAATTCCATATATATAAAATATTTTCTGTAAAATGAATTAAATAAGGAACATTATATTATAGACTGGAACAAAGGTTGAATTTTAGCACCTCATTGTTCTATCTCACTTTAGTTGTGATATCAATGGCCTTTCCAATATCAAGGTTCATTAGAGTCCATTGATGTGTACCATCCTGATTAGAAAATGGATTAGATAGTTGATTCTCAGAATTCCCAATGTCCATGAATCTAAAATATTCATCATTACTGGTTGAATCCTTATTCTCATCTATCATATTATCCATCCTCATCATATATCATTGAAATTAACTATCTCAATTACTATCAATTTAATATCTTAGTTGCATAGTTGTAACCTACTGATTATTTTGTACTGACTTATTTATATTTTATACAGATTGAGGGTTGAAATTTCATTCTTATATGGGTTTTACAACAAGAGTTATGATGAAGGGTAATTTCATTTCATATCACTAAAAGTAGAATATTTATTATAGCTAACTCGATACATTTCTACCATTTGAGAACATTTACTACAACCATCATAACAATAAAATTCACTTATGGCTAATAATTATTTTGAAATTTTTTCTAGGAAATAAATAATCCAAATATTTTTCCCACATATTCGGTGGTAAAATAATATTCATAACACTTAATTCTTGTAATGTTTTCACCATATGAATGATAATATTTATCATCCCTTATCTACATTTCCAGAATTCCCCTGTCTAACATAGTGAGATAGGTATATGTAAAATAACAATTTTGAAATAACCTCTTAAACTCATCGAATTCCATAGAGATAATTTATTCCTTATGAATCTTATTCTAGGTTTGCGTCCAACATTTATAATATTCACCTTCCAAATTTAACATGAAAAAAATAGTATTGTCATGTTGTGATCATTTCTGACCAAAATATATATTTTACATCATAGTGATGAATATATTTGTCACTATTGGTTCAGAATACAAAAAATTTGAGGTTGAATGTCATCACATATATGACTCATCATCATGTTTATATATCCATCAAAAATTTTAGTGATTTACAGGATTTCATCCACCAATAATAGAATTATATACTTGAGTGATAATTGTTATGTGATATTTTATCCAAGCTCTAAATAAATTTAGTTTAACATGAACTTGGTCATCACATTAATTTTCAACATTTTTAATCACAGTTCAAAAAATTCACTTAAATAAAAAAAATCCAATATTTAGTATCAATAATCAACAATCATCAGTAGAAATTATATGATTTTGAGAAGCATTCTTATGATGTCCACAATTGAGAAACCTTCCTTAAAAACATGAAATGTTTTGTATTTCAGACATCACTATGTATATTAATATTTTTTCATACTATATATAATCCCATTATTCTAAATAGTCCATAAATAAAAAGTGAATTAATTAATTTATTACCCTCGAGAGTGTCAACCCCTATGTGCACATAGGCATGTTGTTCATGATCTAGGTGAACACCTTGATAAATAAAAACTATAACATTCATGAAAATTATGACAAGATTCAATTACTAAATATCCTTATTTTTATTTAATATCTAGGTACATAATTCATTGAATGTAATCCACCAAATATAGAACATACCATAGCATGAGTTTTTAATGGTATATATAGACTAATCATAATAGTTTTCACTGATGTTTTATAATTGTAGTGTCTAAAAATAACTAAACCCCACTCAGATATCAAATTTGAAACCCCAATTATTAAATATAAAATTTTTAAATTACAATAGATGAATATCTAATATATATAAGTCTAATAAATTAAAAATACAATATTATATTAATTTATTTCTATATTAGATACAGAATTTTCTTATTTATGAACAATCATGAGCATAACCCATAAAAAATATTTTTATATAATTACCCTGCAAAAATAACATAATTAATAACATATATCATAACTCAGGTTATGGAAACATAAAAAAGTAGGATATTAGATTATAGTTAAGTGTAAATATGGTAAATTTATAAAATAATTGAGCCAAATAATTTTATAAGTGTATGATATTGTAATCAAGTATATTTTTTTAACATATAATATTTATACATATAAAGGATAATATTAGTAGAAGAAAATAATTTCATATTCTCAAAAATGATTTATATGTATTTCATATCATAAATCATTAATATTGATTCATTAAATAGACATGTGTCATTATAATAATAGAAAATTATAAACTTCTTATAATAGTTATTCTTAATAATTTCCATGACATATCTTTTGACAATTCAATGTGAAAAAAATACACATTCAATATAATATGAATATTTCTATTGTCAAATATGTCCATGTGAAATCTTTGGATTATTTCTAGAAACTATAATACTAATTCATAATATTTAGAATGTGATTTTTTTGGAATCATCCCTAGTTATATAATAATTATTTTAGTAGATATGTATTCGACATTATCCAGTGCATTTGAGGCCTATATTATTAATGTTGCACACATCTCATTGGGATTAAAATATATAATGGGTAAAAAGAACATTAAAAAATCATTATTAATCATAAAAAAACATATGGAAAATAAATAACTTTCATAAGAATTCCATCATAACATAATTAACCCACTAGAATAAAACGGGTTTCATAGAGTCATTCACAAAACATCATCATAATAAAGAATGGATTTGAATATTAATTATTTTATCATAAAACCATATACCAATTTAATTATATTAATCCATAATGAATTCCTAATTTCATGAAAAAATTCCTTCAAAAGAGTATTTGAAAATTTTATTCAGAACATTTGAAAATATACTTTTCCTTTGGTATATTTAAAAAAATTAAAAAAAATAAGTAAAATGCGTTTCAATTAAAATGAACTTTGAAAATAATTGTATATTATTCAATGAAAATATTAGAAATTATGGATTGGAACGCTATTCACGTATTATTTGTTAGTAGATAAAACTCATTTTAAAAAAATTAAAATTTTAAACATGATTTATGTATAAAACATTTGAAATGTTTTGATTTTGTAATTTCTAGAGTAAATTGTATTTTTATAAATTTATCATAATTTTTTTATGTACTATTCTATAATACATATTTATGATCATCAATAATGTGGATATTGTTTTTTATATAAATAATAAATGAGGCATATTTTTTTCAAAAACATTTTCTCAATAAAACTAATTTCCAAATATATAAAATTGATACTAACAAATGGAATATATATGAATATAAATGTTAGTGGAATGTATATGGTATGTAATTGATATGGATCCTATAATTTTTGTTAATTTAAATTAAACATATATAATTCAGAAATTAAATAATATTGTAACAAATTCCCTTACCATAAGTCTGGTTTTTTCCTCAGACATGTTCATAAATTTAATATAACTAATAAATATATATTTTAAATATATTATATATTTATATTAATACAAAAATTACTTCATATAATTTTATTTTAATTTAATCCTATTCTATTTTTAAAAATTCGTCAGAATTGATCATTCAGGTTGAAATCAATCAGTTTTCCATGCATATTTCAGTTTGATGCTTACAATTATGAACATTTTTCAAGGAATTTTCAACATTAAAACAATATTGGTGTTATAATTTTCATATTTATTTATTATATAATCTTTAATAAATATTTATATAATGATATTATCTAAAATTAATGACATCCTCTATAGAGATGGTAGATAGTATGTATGCATGAGTGATTATTTCCCTTTTCAATTCAAAAATTAAAAAAAATGTATATAATCATAACTATATAATAATTATAATAAAAAATAGTTAAATATATCCTTAATTAAAGACCTTTATTTATGAAATTATAAATCAGTCACATCACTTTGTGGAGGTGATAGTTCTTACCTTTGCACAAGCGAAGTTATCATTGTATAAAGGATGGGTAAGAGATTGAAAATTACTATACCCTATACCTACATCCATTAATGAAATATATATATATATATTAACTCTATAATTTTAGTATGGTTATTAATAATTTGTAATAAATTTAAGAATAACGAATACTAAAAATTTCTTATAAGAACATTTACTCCTTCGTCAGGTACAATCATTTGAAAACAACCTTAATAAATCATGGACATATATTTTGTAAAACATGGAGCATAAACATCATAGTAACATAGTTTTGAGTGTATTTGGATTGTTTTTTGTTATGATAATTTGTTCATGTGTATTTTATTACAGATGAGAGGAGGATCCCTCTTATAAGTGAGGGTAGTAGAATACTTGTAATTATTAAATATATTAAAATATAATAATGCCACTCTAAGGGTAATGTGGGCCAATATTGGGAAAAAATAGAAAATATAAATTTATAGTATCAAAATAAATTAATAAAATATAAGTTATTCATTTTTTGTTAATTTTTACACTGAACACTATATTTCAATCCGTTTATAATAGTTTTAAAAATAACATTACAATGATTTTCACTTCAATTGTAATTCATAATGACATAAAAATAAATTAAACAAATTATAAAATCTGTAAATTATGATTAAAAAATATGATAAAATTAAATAAAATTCAATTTATATAATACTATGAATTTTATTTCAAATTTTACTTTCAAAAATATTACTTTTTATTTAAAAAATGCATTTTGATGATGAAAATTTAAATTATTATGATTACATTATTAGATTAAACCATTATAGGATATATGATATATATATATATATATTCATGTCAATATATAATATACACAATTAATTAAAATAATTCATCAGTATCGAATAATTCAATTTTGGAAGATATAAATACACTATATACAAGAAAAACTACCTCATGAAAAATTACCTACTTTTTACATAAAAATAATTTAACCATCATTTCTATCCAATTGAAAATAAATGAACTAATGATCATTTATTTTTACAAATTCAAAATATATAAATTGGAGGAATATATTACACCATTAGTGAGTAATTTATATAAAAATAATATAACATTAAATACTCAATCATTAAATTTAAAAATGTGTAAATATCTACATTGAATTAAGAAGATGTTTTGATTAAGGGAAAATTTATAAATAATTTTCATTTTTAATATATTTGTATTTAACACATCCCATCTAATTTCAAGGTGAAATCTATCACATTTAATATTAATATTTCAATTGTATGCTGTTATTCTCCAAAACTGAATGTTTTTTTAAAACAAGAAAAAATATATTAAATTAATATAAACACTTATATATTATATTATTTTGGGTGATGTATTGTTACTATAATTTTTTTGTGATAAAATTAACATTATGAGTGATTCTCCCCTAGTTTTTGAAGATATATTATTTAGGAGTAGGTATCCATCAATAGATTTAAATGGCGGTGTTGAACGATGTTTATTACAATGATAAGATAATATTCCACTTATAAAGTGGATAGAATAGTGGTGTTAGAGTTTAATAAATTTTTTTAATAGTAGGAACTAAACCCATTTAAAATATAACATCCATGACATTCTATAAATTCATCTTTTCCAGACATATGAATGAATAATAAATTATATATGACACACTTGAAACTTTTTAGGGTCCATCCTTGATATTATTGTGTAATAAAATCCATGATTTGATTTGGTAACAATATATAGATTAAAAATAATATTATAGTCATTATAAAATAGGTGAATTAAACATAATTTTTTATTTATAAGATATCAAAATTCTAGTACAATTTAAAGGATGGTGGCTGGATTGAAAAATTACTATAAGCATAAATCAAATGTGATTTTCATCATAGTACTAACAGCAATTGAATAATTCACACCATGTATTAGATCAATAAAATCCTCAAAAAAATATCCTGTCAGAATCATTAAGAATTGTATAACCTACTATGATACAGATTTGGAATTCTATTTTGTTTTTAATATAATAGTATGAAAATTTTATTTATCACAAATATCTTCATAATTATATCTTAATAAATGTGAGAATGGATAACAAAGAATGAATTCATTTCTATTCACTAGTAATTAATATAATTTATTGTTTCCTAGAATGTCTTTCCTAATCCTTTAAAAAATATTAAAAATTATATTTCATTCGGTCTACATGGTCTACTTGGTTAAATCAAACATAATAAGATATATTTATAATATTGAATAGTATTTACATCATCGATAGAATAATATAAATATATTTAAATCATCAATTTTTTATTTAATATTAATATAAATATTTTGATGTAAAATAAAAAATTCTAAATTTTCAAATTGCTTCTTTTCTAGATTCATAAAAAAAATTATAATTCAATACTCACTCAAAAAATTTAAAACTATTTTTAGGAAATAATTTTGAATATTTGAAATAAAATATATTATGAATCTCTCAAGATATTATAATTACATAATGTTGACAATTCAATTAAATATACCAAAAAATATTAAATGAATATCCACATAAAACCATCCACATGATTAATAAGAAAATAGATTTTGGTAATGATATCTTGGAACCATAACATTTCACCTTAATATGTGGGATTATATCATAATTTCATAAAAAATCATCCCTATCACATTAACCTTTTAATATCACAATGAATCGTAGGCCTTTATTATGGATTATTGATTAGGAATAATGTTTGATCATTGTCATAAAAAATTATCCATGAAAAACATATTCTAGAGATATATCATAATTCTCACAATAAATTATGTTATTTGACTTATAAGATACATGAAATGTAACATATTCATATGAATATTAAAATAAAATCCACATCTATTAATATTACTATATAAAGTATAATTAATTTATTTATATAATTATTATGTTAAGTGTGCTAAAATGTCAAAGGCATACCTAAAAAAATATCCTGGCCATAATTTTATACCACAATCTAAAAATTATTTTTGTGTCAAATTTAGATACACATAGATCAAATATTATAAGATTGCTATAATTTATTAATAATATCTCAAATTATATTATCATTAATCACCCTATATCTCTTTAGCATCATTTAATGAATAATATCAAAAGTTCATAAAAATATTAATAAACAATTATGCCAAATTGAAACACAAAAAAATAAAAAATGTAAATGATATATATAAATATATGATATATAATTATAAATAGTGCCAAAATATTCAAAACATACAATGGAACATCAATTCGGCTATTATAATTATTATGAACCCATGAAAAACATTAATTGCATCATTATAAAACTCACCTTCTCAATCAAGAAATAGAAAATTATATCATTTCAGAAATTAAATAGTTATCAACACTACACCAAATAATAAAGATCTATTTAGAGATAAATATTTCTATATTGGGATATAAATAATTTTTTTCTAGTTATGATGTCCTCATCCCATCATTCAATGACTCACAACCGAAAAAACCCACCCTATACAAAAAAATAAAAACTGAAAAATAAAATGGATAAATATGAAACTATCCATCTTTGAAAAACTAGATTATAACTAATGAATCATATATGTTTCACCCATTTCTGTTATAATAGAAGGATCAATGGTGGTAAAACCCAACTATTATAAATTATTTGTGAGGATAAAATCGAAAATATTATCCTTTAATAAATAAATTCAATCATTAGTAAAAACATTGGTGGAAATATCTTCCAACTAGTCTTAAGAAAAATTGAATTCATAATTAATGCATATATTTTCCACCATATATTTATTGTAATGAACCACTGTTTTTTATATTTTGATACAATGATTTTTTTTTATTTTTTTTTAATATCAATATAAATTTTACCATTATAATGAATTTTGAGAGGTTTCTCAACTTTCCCTGTCATATAATAAAAATCCACCTAACTCAAAATCAATGGAGTTGATGAAATATGTGCTAAAATATATTAATAAATATATATATAATTATAATTAAAAAACCTATGGATTTTTTATTTTAATTATGATCAAATTAAAATATAATATAAACTAACTTCATATTTTTTTACATGACTTGTAGATAGAAAATGTATTTACAATAACTTGGGTTTCATTGAATAAGAGTAACTATCAGGGAAACATTTTTTGTAAAAAACCACGACATGTGTTCAAGATAAATGCTCAAGAAGAATAATTGGTTTTTATGTTACAATTTTTCGTCTAAAATTATAAAGTATATTATTAATTTCAATATTATTTTAGTATTCTAGAATTATAAAATATGATAGATAAATGTCAAATATTCCTTCATAAATTGTTTTCTTGAAAAATAATATTTCATTGATCTGTAAAATTATTTTTTCTGAATAATAAAAATTAATAATGTGAATAATAACGATAGGTTTTAAAAAAAAGATAATTTTGATTATATATATCCATATGTTTTTAAAATTATTGGTAAATATATTTCTCATTCTTAGTACGTTTTCTCATTATCATTAATATAATATGTAGAGACATTGATAATTTATGTTTTAGAATGCATCTATTCAACACTCATTTATTTAAAATTCTATTTTTTCATCTATACCATTATAAATTGATTCATATTGAGAAATAATTAATAATTTTATTCTAATATTATCAACATAATATTATTCAAATATTTTATACAATGAATTGTTCGAACATCAGTTGTCACCAACTCATTTGTAACTTATATGTATTCAAAAATATATAATATTGTTCCATAAAATATATAATTTATTCCCAAATTTAAAATCAAACCAATATTAGTATCTCATATTGGGTAACAATTAAAAATCATTATTTATATTGGAAAATATTATTTTATTTTAAGTGTAAAAAAACATTATGAACATTGTTTTCAGATTCATGCTTCTTCTAGTTTTCCTTAACAAATATATTAGTAGTATACATTTGTTGGGGGATCCTCTTAACTTTGATGTTCTTTGAATTATGTATAGATCCTATATTATTAGAAATTATAAATATAAAATTTTATGATTTAATGGTTTTAGAAGTTCCCTAAAAACCCACACATCATTTTTCTTCATTTTGAGATAACTCAATCAATAATTGAAAAATATTTTCATAATAAATATTTAATATACCAATTTTAATGGAATCCTTATAAAACCCTTGTTAAATATTTTTATTCTATTGTTATTTAGAATCCATATTCCTATATGAATCATTTATAGCTCATACTTTTTGAACCACTTTTACAATGATAATGTTGATCAATATATTTTTTTCATTTTCTTTTCTATGAAACTCATAATCATCATTCCTTATTATCTTATCCTCCTCCATAAAACATATCACTTCATTTATGATTTTTCCCTTTAAAATAAATCATCGTGTTCTAAGAATAACATATAAATCATTTAGTCTTCATTTACTTATTATTATCCAATACTTGATCCATCATAGTTGAATTAAATGAGTTCCAATATTTTATTATATAATTTTCAAAATTATATAATTGATCCACTACACGAGGAATATTTGATTACCTTTTATAATCTTTTCATGTTATTTTTCATTTTCACTAACATATTTATTATACTTTAATTATATTTATTTTATACGTTATTGTAATTTTCATGTATAATGTTTTTGAAATGAATCTTCATCTTGTCAAAAATTTATACATCATTTTTTAGCCTTTTAAAATATAAAGATAAGTTTCAAATTCCTTCTTGTGTAAATATATTTTTGGGTAACATTGATTTATATATTTATTTTTTCTATTAGATAGGATTTTATAATGGATATCTATATGGTTCGTAAGATGTTCAATCCTCTCATTATCTTCATCTAAGACATTTAGTGACTCATCATTATCCAACCCTATTTTTACTTTTCAGATGACATTAAAATCCATATGTACTTTTAATGATTTGATAAAATTTTTCATTTTATCATTTCATTGATCAAGAACATTATTTTTCAACTCATATTAATATGTATCTTAAATATATTCAATGACATCTATTTTTAATGAAGCATATATTGTATGATTATAATATTATTTTTAAAAAATATAGATCCTTTTTATTGATTCTAGAGCATATTATATGATGAAATATCTCATCCATTTTATTTACGTAGTCATATAATGTATCAACATGCATAATTTTAATATCACCATAATTATCTCACAATAATAATAGTATGACATCCTTGATCATTACATTTCCTTTATAAATATAATTTATATTTTCCTGAAACTATTAAAATATAAGAAATAAACTAAATTTTTTATAAAAATTGTTCGAAAAAGATATTAATTAATATTATATACCCATTCAATTTTATCTCAACATCCATCTTATAAAAATATGTCATCCACAATATATTGTGATTGGTTGACAACCCATAATGATAATATAACTAAAGTACTAGAGTTGTTTGGACATATATGGTGGAATTAAATCTTTCCAATAAAAATGCCTTGTTCAGATAAACTGGGACACCTTTTTTATTCACATTTCACTGACCTTCTACACCTGATATATAAATAGGAGGGTGATGGGGTTGTGAGGATTTGGATGCGATACAAATTATATTTCCAATATTGGATATTACAGCAATTATATGATGTCAAATAGAAGTTCTTGTTTATACAGCTTATGGTAATTTTATAATTATAACCTTGTGTAATGTTTGATCCATTATCTAGTCCAATTAGTTCTTCCTAATCCATATAAAATTATTAAAAAGGTATCACATATGGAATATTATTAGATTAAACATTTTTATAACATATTATAATGTGGAAGGGTAATTTTAATTTATTAATTTTATAATATTATTAATTTAAAATTATTTAAAAATGATGGTAACTATACATCTATCAGTATTGATAATATATTAAATGGATACTGAAAAATTAGGTATCAATAAATACTACAATTTTTCCCATAATATCATATGAATAGTGTTTTTTATCCAATTACTACCACCTACTAAATATTTTCTACTAGATCATGGTTTAATTTAATCTTCAAAACATATCTTCATTTTAACATCAGTAAATATAATATCTTTTTCTGTGAATATTTTAATGGAATTGATTTTTTAATTAGAGTATAAAATACGTTGACGTCAGCTCACAACACATTAGAATTATATCATCATGGATGGGTGTATGTACACATGATAATGTTCTTCTATCTCATCAATAGTAGGAGGGGTTCAAATTTATATTTATGAATGGACCACCTAAATCGATCCGTATGTTATTAGATATGGTGTAAATTTATTGACATGATTCCCTCCGAATTTAATAAATTTTATTTTCATATTTATATAGTATCATCCACTTCTATATAATTCATGACCATATTTTCCATTATTATTTCATTGTATAATAAAAACTTTTTGAATATGAACTGAAATATTAAAATCTTTTTTTATCATAATTTTCATAAAGAACAATCAATTTCGATCAATGAATCGTTGAAAATTGATAGATTCATTTAAAAAAATATTAAAAATTATGAATTATAATCCTCCCTAAAACCATCATCATACTATCATTAATTTATTCAAAACCCCATTTCAAAATATTCATGAAACATATAATATTTTATATTTTAAAACTATCAACTAATAAATTATATTACATTAAGGTTGAAATGACATTATAGCTTGTCACCTTCTTCTACAATGTGACAAATTCATTTCATCACATAACATCACAATATACTTGATATTGTGTTCCAATACTTAAAAATAGTTCATTTAGTTGTATGATATATGATGAATATGAGATGTACATTGTTTGACTAAATTCACCGTAAGAATATATTATCTTAAAAAATAAAATTATTTCTCAATGTAACATATCATATGGGTCTAATATATTATTTGTTAAAAAAACCATATTACATAGAAAAAAATTCAAAATAGAATAATAATGTTATGTATAGGATAATTATCTTGTGAATATTATAAATCTTATACACTGAACAGAATGTCTAAAGTGATACTTAAATGACTTATATGACAAATAATTTGGTAAATGTATATAATATTTCTATCTAAGAAAGGGTTTACTACATGTAACTTAAATATATTATAACACCATGAATTTTAATCATGTAACTAAAATTCCTTTTTTAATTTTAAACCAAAATCTTCAAAATAGTAATCACACATATCCTTTAAAAGAATATAAAAACATCTTACAAAACATAAATTCAAATTAACACTCTATAAAATAAATTACATATTATATCATTAAATGTATCAAATATGTTTAATGGAAAATAAATATTATTAAAAATATATAGGGGTTATTTAGAAGTTTATGTATTGATTATTATTCATTAATATTAACTCCATAGTAATACTGGGTTACCTTCACCATATAGTATGTAGTTACTATTGTTAAATCATAATTTGTGTACCTTTTAATATTCTATGAATCCATTGTTTCTTGTGAGATATGAATTTCTATTTATTACCGAAGATATGACGTGGAATTGTCACTTCCATGATAATTCAAATGATTTAAAATATATGGGACCTTACATGGAATTCCTCATGTTACTTCCATCCACATGGGACATCGGGTTGATTGGTTTCCTATATTTTACATTACGGTTATGGGGAATCCTCTTAAGAATGTAATTAATCACCCCTAAGTCGGAATTTATATTAAAAGAATATATTTTATATATATTAATAATTGTTTATATATGGTCCTAGTAGGAGTGGATATGGATTTGTTTATTTGGAGGTGATATATTGTATTGACCATTATGGGTGTCGATTATGTTGAGATTACTAGTATTATGAGTTAACCATAGCGAGTGATATTCACATTTAAATATATACAGCTAGATAGACCTCTTAAAGTTATATATATATATATATATATATATTCTATTTTTCTTTTTCCCCTTTTAGGGTATCTTTCTTGGTTTTCATTATGGGTCAATAATTGTTTATCTTTGTTGATATTATTATTTTCACATGAATGTTATATATTATAGTATATATTGATTGAAGTTTTAATGATTTTTATGTGTTCAATGTAGATGTACATTTTTATATGTTCATTAGGGTAAGTACTCATATAATGTGAAATAATCCTAATTAGTGGTAATTAACAACCCATAAACTATATAAGGTGTTCTTGGGGAGGCATATTCTGCTTATTTTCACCTTTGAGGGTCTATAGGGGCAAGACCATGTTTCTTGAACTTTGTATCCCTATTGAAAATGATCATTTAAGGAACCATACATAGAATATTATTTTCATGAATGTATAGCGTTACATTTTACAAAAAAAATCAATTTTATGTCTATGTAATATAGTCTTTATTAGGCAACCAATTTTTATGTATCCTGATATCATTCATCCAATGATATTTAAGAATGAATCCAATAATTTAATCAATTTATCTGGCATCAAATTTCAATGTCAAAATATAGGGATGATAAAATAATATTGATCTATTTTTATGCAATATATCAACTTATTAAATATATAATCACAAAAATACATAGTTTGTAATTTTCATTCTCCTTATAATAAATAATATATATTTTTTCAAATCATAGATAGTTATTGAGGTTCCTAGTTAAAAAAATATGACTGATTTATTTCTTTATTCACAAACATTATCAAAGAACATGGGAGTATATATTGATTTCTATAACAGATGCTACCATAAATAGATAGAGATCAATTACATTTGTTTTCCCTACACCCCCAATTTTCTATTATACCTTGACAATCCTCCTCAAATATTGTTTTTTAATGGATCAAGTCAACTAGAAATGTAATAAGATTAATATTTCATAAGTTTAAAACATATTCATCATCTGTTACTTCATATGTAAATTTTGTATCTATTGTCATATGAGTCCATTCATTATTAAACTTCTTCAATTATTTTACAGAAATATTCTAGATATTAACTTGCGTAAGGAGACTCTACTATGTAGGATCATATGTGTGGTTGAAATCTAGTGGTTTCAAAAACTACATCTATCACCAATTTTCAAGGATATAATAATAATATTTAAAAAATCTCTTTGATCATAATATTTTTAAATATTCTCATTGAAATAATATTTCAAGGAATGTTTCTTGGAATACATGAACACTTCTAACCCAAGGTCATGGGTTATGGAAATTATTTTAAGATATATTATTTGATGAGATGCATATATCACTATATGATCTTGTATAGTAATTTAATTGAATTCTATGAATTCAGCATAATTATAGACCATATATAATTCTTTATAATTATAAAAAATTATAACTGGAGTCAATTTCAATCATTTTTAAACTCCTAAATGGATACCTCATTATCAATATTCAAATAAAAGTCAATTCCATTATATTTATATGGTCAGTGGAACTAAAAATTATTGAGAAGTATTTTATGAACCATCAAGGATGTCCTAATAGACCTAATAAATTACTACAATGATGAAATATATTTTCACATCGCATGATACAATTATAACATCCTTCCAACTATCATTGGGAATTAAATTTTCAAGCACCAGATGTCTTATTAATTTGACTTCATTGATCCATATATGATAGATAAAAAATTGTAAATTGGAGTTTTTATCAATTAATAAAAAAATAAATTATAATGTTAAACAATGACCTTTTTTGTACAGCGATTATATGAAAGCATCATCTATGAAAACAATTCAAAAAAGAAATAACGTTATGGAAATATGATCTAGTTTATTAAAATGAAAAACACTAAATTGGAAGGATTTATGCATAACGGAATCACCAGTTAGTAATGTTTAATATATCTATATTGAAAATACGTCTTGGGTAAATTAAAATCATTTAAATGAATATTTGAAATATTATCCTAAGATAAATTCTATAGAACCACATCTACACCTTCATCTATAAAATGTGAACATAAATTAATTAAAAAATGTATTTTTCTTTAAGTTTAACACGATTATCTTTTATAATATGTATTATTATGTTTAATCATCCATCACGTGTTTTATAGAGAACACTATATCTACCTATGTTGAAACAATTTAAAATATATACTATTAATTTTTATTTTCATAGAGCTATATTTACGAATCACTTAGAAAAATCTGAGATATTTTGTACAATGTAAATGATATGTATTATTTCATCAATTTACAATAAAAAAATTAGAACATACTTTTCTCTAAGGAAACTTTAAAAATACTCAGCATAATGTCTTGGAAAATCACTCACCAATAATAGAATATTGTTCCATGAATTCATTGTACCATCTTCCATTCAAATAAAAAATATTTCATTGAAATTAAATTATTTAAATAATTTTAATGTTAAAATTATTTTCCCAGAGGTCCAATTATCCTGTACATAATTTATAATTCACATAAAATGTGATGACTACATAATTTTTGTTATGTAATTAAATTCCATATTTAAATTCATACACCAATTTCATCCCTAGTATTATATCAAAGTAGAGTAGTTATTGTTTCATTATATACCATAGTAGATATACATTTTAAATTGATGTGAGATGTTAGGGAAATTTAAATAATCTCTTTTTTTCTAAAAAGTATATCAATCTCAAGTTAATATGGAAGAAGGGAAAATGAGAGGATTAATATATTCTAAAATTGAGATGATATTAACATCTTAGAGGGGTTTATTTAAAATAAATTAATTTCTATATATTATTCCATTAAAAACTACCCTGCCTTGTCAAAGGCCTCCATTATAGATCATTAAGACATTCGTAGTTTAAAATAGTATATTAGATTCAAGATAAATATAGTATCCAAAATTAAATTAATGAATTATCAACATTGGATTAAACTATGAGTATATTCAACTCTTTAACACTACTGATAATGAGATACCACTACCTATGAAGCTTTAATTTTTACATCAGATCCATTATATTTGAAGACATTATACAGAATCAAAGATGGGATTCATTTGTAAAATAAAAAACAATGGCCCATTAGTACATATGCATGATAGGCCTTAGGATCCTCCTAACATGAAAATCTAGATATTTATAGATTAGAAAATTAGTGACATATAAGATAATTAATCCACACTAAATCCATTTAGGATGATTAATATGTGTGTTTAAATCACTTCCACCACAATTCATTAACTCATATTACATACTTTATGTCTCTTAGAACATAATATCACATTAAAAAATGATTATATAGGAATATCCAATCATATCATCTTATTTGTAATGGTATTTAACCACTATCGGTACTTTTTCCACCATCATGAAATAGATTGGTATTATTAATGTGAATAAAATATATTGGATGTATGGTAAAAGTAAAATATTGATCCTTTAGTCCTATAAAACATCATTTGGGACCATATCTATTACGATTCATAAAATCATAGTGAAAAAATTATTATATTTCGTAACTATCCGATCACATATCATGAGACATAAAAATTATCATTCCATATAAAAATTCAGCATTTCCGTGAAAAACATCTACAAAAAATACAATATGAAATTATTTCATTGTTATATTCGGATTTTATTTATCCAAAAGAATTAATTCATATATCCATCAATCGAGAAATGAAATCTTGAATTTGGAGCACATTAAATTTTAATACATTATAGTCTCATTCAAATTTAACATACATTTTATATTCTTCACATAATCCTCATAATCTGGTGGGATTTTATAAACATAGACAGAAAATGGGTTCTAATAGTGGAATTATTGCGATCAATACCTGGAATCGATGGATAATGTGTTTAATTTTTTGTTGAAAATAAATTTTAGTATCTGAAATAAATTCAATGAAATTATGATATAGTGATGGATTGAACAATAGATAATAACATAAAACTCAATATAATTGATTCTCTAGTAATATTTGGGAGCCATAAATACAGGTAAAATTTAATAGCGATAAAAATTTCTATTTTATACACTATTATATAATTAAAAAATTTTATATTTATCTAAAATAAAGTGTCTATGTTTCATATGTAACAAGTCTTTTTTATAATTTAATATATGTTGAAAATCGAACACAAATAACACAATTTAAATGATATTATGTTCGTCTATATAATTGCATATAATGAAAATATGACATTTTGTAGATACAATATCCCAAAAATGGGTATGAAATTTTATCAACATTTTCTAAAAACTGTTCTCCTAAATATACACCCAAAATTATTCTTCAATTTTGACTTCCTGGATAAATGAATTTAAAAAATAAACCAAACAAAACATTACAGCTAAGAATAAACTCTCCCAATAATCATTGTTAAACATAGTATTTTCAAAAATATTATTTTGTAGACACATACATATATACAATTATTAAATTAGTGTAGAAATGATGAAGAAAAATATAACCATGGGTGAATTTGGTTCTACAAAAACATTTATAGATATAGAAATTCTCTATTATTCTACAATGAACAATTTGTTCTCCCTAAAATATGACAGTGAAGTTATATTAAATAATGGAAAATAAAATATCGACCTATAGTGTTTTGGAGAACACTAATCCATTATTCTACTACACCGACTCTCAACTCCATGATCATAGTTATTTTCAGTAGCACGTATTCTTATCCTAATTCTATTACAACTGGGTGTGGGTATTTTCCACCATAAAAGGATTTTATGAGGCCTTATGGTTTTTTATAAAAATAGAAATTCCATAAATTATTGAAGATAACTGAAACATAACCATTTCTATGTTTGAGAAATAAAAACTCAAAAAAATCAAAAGGGTTTGATTTAGTAAAGAAAACGGGTTAAAAATCGTGGTTGTAGTAGAAACAAATAATGGTATTTTGATTATTAATAATTAACAGCATCATATACATATTTAATGTTTCATATGATCCATTCAAATATTGATAGAGAAAATAACTTATAGACGTATTAACATTTATGTTTTAAAATTTTATATCAGATAAATGCCTCACCGATCAAAGAGAAGAATAATCAATACTAAAAATAGATATCAATGACATCATCATCATTGAGTCCCTCTATAATGTATATAAATATGTTTGTTTCCAAAGTGTATCTCTATAGGTAACAACCCAGTTTTTTATTTCAATATCATTTTCTTATATCTCCGCTCCTATACATTCTAATGAAGAACATAATGATATTTTTTAAGTACATCACATAAATCTTGGTCAAATTATCCCTATTAATATCACACAACAAATCATGAATATTTCAATTTGACATAACTCAAGATATTTATATCCTCCCATAAGGATATGAACTAATTTCTCTATTTAATATGAGCCTTTATAATAATCATAATGAGGTTTCTAATTGATTGTAAAATAGCTTTGAATGTATTTTTACATTCATATATACCATTTCATATATCTCATATTATAATACAGATTTAAAAAATTGTCACTGAATGGAAATATGTATCATTCCTCCATGTGATGACAAAATAAATGACTAATTGTTGAAAATATATGTCTCATTTATAGAGAATAGGATATGTAGTATAAATTTTTATCCTCAAAATTAGGTTGATTTCATATTTTGGGTTGATTATATATACATTTGTAATAGTGTAGGACAAATGATCCATACAATCTATGTGAAACATAGGGGTTTTGAACAATAAATATAACAAAAAAACATAGGGCATGACCAGTGCTTCCAGAATAAATTTATAAATTTCATGTATACTTTAAATAATATTCACATCAAATTAATGATTTTAATATATTTACAAAATAAATATTTTAATAAAAATTAATTTAATGAAAATCCTAGTAAATAAAAGTTATCATAAACAAATATTTTGTTTATTATAAGCATACAAAATAAAAATAAATTAACAAGATTATTGAATCTAAACATTTTAAAAATATAACCATTTTCATGATAAAAAAACTCAAGTTATAAAAATTTAACTTTTAAAAGCCATATTTTGAAAATTGAAAAATACTTCACCCACATTACTTTTTATAAAATTGTAATATTTATTTCATAATGGAATCATGTCCCCAATATTATTTTATATTATTTTTCATAGAGAAACGTTTTCTTCCCAATTATTAGTGTAATAACTTCTCACCCATGTTATGAATAGTATGGATAGTCTTTTCCAACTGTAAAACTATAATATTCTCCAACTTCATGTAACTATAAAATGATATGAGAATAAAAATTAACTCCCCTTAAATTCATGCATTCATAAATAAATAAAAATATAAAAAATGATTATAATAAATAATTAAGGTGTGAAATGATTTTTTTAAAGAACCCCATTTTAGAGCCTAAAATATATTCAATGAATTGAAAAAGATAAAAAAAAATTAGGAAAATAAAAAAAACAGATTATTTTTAATGTTACTTTTCTATAAAAATAATAAATATATTTATTAGAGAAAAAAATATTATGTCCTCTCATATGATGAATAATAAAAAATATAAATATAAATCATGAAAAAAAATTCACATGGTCTCACTAAAGAAAATACATTTAAAAACCATTATATATAACATACACCGAATAAAATCACAGGGTTACGAATGAGTAGTCGGTTTGTCGGAATATTCCAAACATTGAAAATTTTATTTAAAACATGTAAAATAAATGAAATGTCTTCTAATATTCATTGAACATATATTTTTCATTGATATGATGTAGATAGAAAATGTTCAAGAAGAAACAACTTTATCTAATAAAGATCTAGCTTTGTAAGGGATTATCATCATTGTAACTGTATCCGACATTGAATTGCTACCTTGAAATTATCATGTTCGGATTTTGGGATGAAAAAATATTTCATAAATTGATATTAGTTTTGTAATAAATCATGATCAATTTTTAAATAGATTCTCGTGGTATTTCCATATAAGACATTATAGAAGTACCCACAATATATTAATGGTTAAAATTTTCTTCATTAATGTTTCTGATATTAAACAAAAGAATTTCATAATACATGTTAGAATAAGAGACTTACAATTATTCATGAATTTGATCATTCTTGTTTAATTTAGATGTTTTTTCTAATGAATCATAAAATAAACAATATGACTATGTTTAATAGATCACAAGGACAATCATTTTCCATTTTTAGATGGATTTTGTTCTAAACATGAAGTACATTACCACTTCATCCTACCAGAAATGGTTTTTTGATGACTTTGAAAAGGTTTTTTTTCAAATGGAAGAATGAAAATATATGTTTATTATAAAAAGATGATACAATTGGTTATGATAGTTTTTTGTAATGTCATAGATCTGAGTGACACCAAGGGTTCCCTAAACCTAGTTCATTAAATTACGTCAAGAACATTTCCCCAAATTATTGAAAATTACAACAAGTATTGAAGGACTAGGAATGATTGTGGGGAAATAATTCCCTCATTGGTAGAGTATTCACAATAGAGAAAATAGTAAACAATAGTAGATGCAGTAATACCATAAAAAATGTAAATAGCAGGAGACTGAGAGTATAATGACAATCGGAGAATATATATATAATTGATGCATGAAATATTTATCTATGGAAATAGCAAAAAAAATCAACATGATGGGAAGAAATACAGAAAAAAAATTATATAGGACACAAATAAACTCTAGCTGCATTGCAACCCCCAATATTGTCCAATGGTCTCCAACTCCAATATTATTCATGTACTAGATTAGAAAGGGAATTTGGCCTTATCTATACCTACCACAATATAATGTGTTAATGTCCAAAAAAATGACCAAAATATGGTGTTATATGGATCCAAGTAGGCAACCAAAAAAAGATCCATTCCTAAATATCAAGGAATATATATAGTGAAAAATAAGGCAAAATGATGTAATGATCAATGAAGTACTCAATGTAAACAATACAACAGTTTTCAATTAAATTCATTTACATATATTATTCATCCCTTGAATCATGTAACCTCAAGATCTTTCATAATCACTATATCACCACATTTAATTGTAACAAAAAAGATGTATCAGAAGGCCATCTATAAAAATCAAGTAAAACCAAGACCAAGCTTTTTCTTTGGCATGACCGAATCGTCAGAATCATTCAATTATTCAATAACGACCCTTTCAGAATTTTCTTATAGTCTAATCCCCCAGGTTTACAATACAATAATTGATTTTATAATGACCATTTGGGAAGCTCCCATGGTCTAACCCCTTTGGTCTAACCTATCTTAAATCATTTACAAATGAACACCTAAGAAGCTCTCATGGTCAATACCCCATGGTTAACATAGAATCATTAAATTATAACTTACCACCTAGGAAGCTCTTAGGGCCCAAACCCTTCGTTCGATGACTACCTGGAAGCTCTCACATTGAATACCCATGGTTCAAAATGATAGTAAAACATACATAAATAACCTTACATTGGGAAGCTCTCACAATCAAATTCATCATGTTAAAAATCTAAAATTTACATCACATTCATACAATATAATTAATAACGTCATCCTAACAAAATATGTCATGAAAAACAGGGAATTTCTAATAAGAAACATTGACCAAATAGTCATAAATAGTCAATCATGGGAAACACACCCACCAGGTGTCCCATAACCAAGGCATTTAAAGTTACTCATATGAAAATACCCTTTATCAATAAACTAAGACATAAAAAGTAGTAAACCAGACTTAATTTCAAAACACACAATGTAATGGCCCGGACCTCTCTGGTCCATTACTTTGTGAAATGTTGGTGTTGGAGGTGTTCCGGGAGGTCAAGGGGACTTATCCCCAACACTTTGCCAATTTTCTAGTTCTGTGAACAGTGTTTCCAGTTTTATGAACAGTAACAGATCAGTGAGACAGATCAGTTTCACGGATCGGTGAGACAGATCAGTTTCACAGATCGGTGAGACAGATCAGTTTCACAGATCAGTGAGACAGATCAGTGTCACAGATCGGTGAGACAGATCAGTTTCACAGATCGGTGAGACAGATCAGTTTCACAGATCAGTGAGACAGATCAGTTTCACAGATCGGTGAGACAGATCAGTTTCACAGATCGGTGAGACAGATCAGTTTCACAGATCGGTGAGACAGATCGGTGAGACAGATCGGTGTGACAGATCAGTTTCACAGATCAGTTTCACAGATCGGTGAGACAGATCGGTGAGACAGATCGCTGAGACAGATCGGTGTGACAGATCAGTTTCACAGATCAGTTTCACAGATCGGTGTGACAGATCAGTTTCACAGATCAGTTTCATAGATCGGTGTGACAGATCAGTTTCACAGATCAGTTTCATGTACAGTAACGGTGGGTGAACAGTGTTTCCAGACTCCAACAGTTTTGCCCCTTTTGACGTTTCCTTTGACGTAAAATACATTTAAAGCCTTATTTTAAGGGCTCTTAAGGCCGATTCAAATGCCATAAATCCTATATTAATTATTCCTAATGCTTGGAATGTTTCACTTGGTCAAACCGCGTGGGTTAATGCGATCCGTTTTTAATGGAGAATTAACCGGATCTTAAACCATCACCTCGTTAAATCTTAAAAAGGGACGAGATATCATTCTTCCTGGTTCTTTCCCTTTGTTCTCGATTAATAGACGCTAGAACCTTGCAATCCTTCCCATAGGAGTTTCACAACCAAACGTTACTCGGACCAGTTCCGCTCTGTTGGATGCAACCAAGCTGTGTCGATCATTCTTCCACATAAGTTGTCGCAAGGGGAGGATCGTGACCTGCTGTGTGGATAAAGGACGTCAAGAACTCTTCGAGGTAGGGGATTCATGGCTTCTCTAATTGTATATGTGCAATCGTAGAATTAGCATGATTTATCTCTTTGGATCACAATGAAATTGACCTAATTAAATACTTGAACCGGATTAAAATAATTGGTTGATCGCATGCTGTTGCTTTATACCGTAATGACGGTTTGCCTCATGTTTTCCTAGATATAGTGATATCTATGTTTCTTGGTTTGTTGTTCGTTCATGATTGAAATTGATAATGAACGTAAAGCCGGAATTAATTGTTGATTAATTGGCTAAAGATAAAGAGGCATGTAAATTAATCTGGTTGTTGTCGTTGTTGTAGTTGTTCTAATTTGAGGATAATCAAATTAGGGAAGTAAGCATGGTTATTTAATTGTGATAGCTTACTGATTAGGTATCCATGATTTGAACCTACGAATAACAAATCTGTTAATTCAATATGGTTTAGAGAACATATTATGTGGGAATTTCAAAAAAGGGTTCTGAGTTACCCTCTTGTTTGTTAAAGGGCCGAGAGCCCATTTTGTGATGTTTGTTTTCCTGCTGCTTGTGCTGTGATGTGAGCCTGGATGGTTGTTGTGATATGTGGAGGCATGGAGGCCTTATAGTTGTGGCAGCGGATGATGCCTAGTGTGGCGAGATGCATCGGTTTATGCATATGGGTGTCAGGGAGGACACCGGGGGTGATGGAATGGGACGGATGTGGTTGCTGGTTGCTTGAGGTTTTCTTGAATGTTAATCTGCTTTGCTTTTCCCCACTGCTCAAGGCAGCTGGTCTTGCTTACCCTCATTCTGAAGGAGGCGAAGACACGCGGGGTATGCCACGTGCTTTCCGTGTTTAGCCTCTCGATAGAGGATGGGTCTATGCTCTTTCTATAGGCGGCAAAGACTCGACGGGTAGTATATCTACTCACCGTGTTGAGCCTCCTTTGTGTTTAGAAGCATAGGATGTTTTTCTAGAATGCCTGGGAATGTGGAAAAGTATTTCTTTATTGAATGTTTGATTAAATGGTGAAACTCCACGGGGATGGAGATGCTGGAATTTAAAGGTGATGTGAATCTTAAAAAGGAGCAGTTGTTTTTGGAAGCGACGCCATTTCAGTTAAATGGGGAATTGTTCAATCTTAATTAATGCTTAAAGAATTAACTAATGTACAGTGGAACTGATAAATGAGAATGGAGTAATCTAATAAAGCTCTTCAATTGGTTGTGTGCTTATAGGATACCTAGTCTTAGAAGTAGCAGCCTGGAGTCTGAGAGACGTTAGTTGCAGTTGTATCTAAGACTAGGTAATGCCCATAGTGTGGATGTGAGTTACTTATATACTCTGTACTTTTTGTGTTTCTATACGCTACTCCACCCTGTCGGTAAGGGCAACTGACACCCCGGGGATTCTGAGCCCTGGGGGGGTGTTTTCCCCAACATTCTGATGGGAGGTTGAATGGCTGACTACCCCCTTTGGCCCCGCTCTCTTCTCTTGGTAGATCTTAGTGCTGGTAGGCACAGTGGTTAGTTTTGCCCATATATGTGTGTAGAGGGCTGTAATGGCTTGTGGTTATTTCACACACATATATTCTGGATATAGTATCCTATGGACTACTATAGGTGTAACGTGTATAGGCTGTGATGGCTTGAGGATCCTTACTCGGTGTATGGGCTGTAATGGCTTGAGGTATAATACCCGACGTATGATACACGTTATGCGAGCTGTGGTGGCTCCCGGAAACTACCTGGTTACTTTTGGTTGTGAGGATTGTGTGGATCTTAGCCCAGGTGTCTGCGGGCAAGCCGATGTGGTGCACGTGGTGCAGATTGTGGAGCTTGACCCATGTTGATACGGGCAAGCCTTTGGAGAGAGATGCACAGGACGTATGTCGTTGGGGCAAAGCGGCAAACCAGTGGGGAAGTAGTAGCGGGGTACCCTTGATATTCTTTACTACATGCTATATTCTTGTATGCGTTACTTGGTGAGAGTAGCCTTGGTGAGGTTGGGAACATAGTATACCTGTTTAGGTGACGAGTTAGTTTCACTTGTTGTTCACTGGGCTTTAGCATGCTTTCTTTACTTTTGCACGAGAGTCTTGGGGAGGATCCTACTGAGTATACTGTTATACTCACCCTATGTACATATAAACTGTTTTTCAGGTCACTTGGAGCAGGTTGGAGATCAAGCTGGTTACTACTAGCTTGCGGTTGGAGGAGGAGCTGTTCGGGCTTGTGGTCGCTGTTGTTTTACTTTCTTTTGGGTACTTTTAGTTTCCCCTTTCAGTTGTAGTACTTTTGCATGACATTTCATATATGTACTTGGGTTTCTCTTACATTTCAGTTATGAGTTGAAGTTGGTTGGATTCTATTCTATCTCTCTCTTCTGCATGTGTTCTCTTAGAGGGTAATGCCTCCCATTTGTGTGTGTATTATACCCTCGGTGCTAGTCGCCAACCCGGGGCCTACTGGAGGCGGGACTCGGGGGTCATTATCTCCCTTTTCACATTGCCGGGCCAGGAGGGGTACACTTTGTGGGGAGGGGGTCGTGACAGAGTGGTATCAGAGGCAGGTTGAGGGATAGGATGGAGTTTGGAGTTAGGCACAGGTGAGGATGCATGGGATGGTTGGGCAACGGTGTCATTCATGTTTAGCAAGTGGGGTAAACACTGGAGACCGGCAGAGACATAGGCGTTCAGGGCCCCCTATGATCTATTGCACGGACCTTTAAGTTTACGATGGCTACTAAACAAAGTGATACTGGTTGCAGGGTAGAGACCTAGGAAAGGATCATGCATCATTATTCCTTGCGCCTGTGTTTGAATGGGTAGACCTTGGGATAGGTAACCTAAAATTAATAAAACAAAATAATTAATTAATTAATGTTGAGTCTTCCATATTCCAGGCTTAGGAGCTCTAACGATTGTTATTTTACAGGTATGGCTCCAGGTCGGCGTCCCCGTCAGGTTTGCGCAGAAGGTGCCCAGCAGGCTGTTCCAGCTGATCGCCGCCGGGTAGAGGTTGACGACGATGACACTTGGAGGAAGACACTCCGAGAGTTTCAGCGCCAAAGTCTACAGAAGTACGAGGGCTCCGTTTCAGATGCAGTCACAGAAGACTGGTTGGAGGAGGTCGAGATAGGCTTCAGTTCGATTCGTGCTCGGAAGGAACACTGGGTGTCCTTGGTTGTGACGATGTTGCGTGGAGCAGCGAGACAGTGGTGGTTCTTGTTCCTCGGGGATCGTGAGGAGTCAGCGATCTCATGGGAGGAGTTTCGAGACAGGTTTAGAGTCGAGTTTCTTTCTTCGACTGCGAAGGCATCCAGTCGCCAGGAGCTTCTTACCCTTCGACAGGGGAGCTCCAGTGTTCGGGAGTTTGGAATCAGTTTTAGGAACCTTCTACGATATGCTTCAGACCTGTTACCAGATGATGAGGCCAGGGCGAGGCATTTCGAGGAGGCTTTGCGTCCAGAGATCCAGCGCCAGGTCACCCCATTTATGCTGAAGACATATCTTGAGGTGCTGGCGAGGGCAGAGGTTGTTGAGAGGACTTTGGATAGGACCGGATCGTCACGAGAGGGGAATCTTCATGATTCTTCAAGAAGAAGAGCTGTGGTCCGGGGTTCCCGGTTTTCAGGACAGAAGAGTTTCCGTTCACCTGGGGGTAGGTCCCGGCCCTTCCCATCTCATTTCTCCGGAGGTAGCAACTCTCAGACCTATGCCAAGGGATCAGGCGCTTGTTTTTCTTGTGGTGGACGTGGTCATCAGCAGCGGGAGTGCCCAACTTTTCAGAGCAGTCATCGTGCACCAGGCGCTCCACTCCAGGTTCCTCCGTTGAGGTAGTTCCAGCCGAGGCAGCAGCAGCAGGTTGCACCAGCTTTAGATCACCAGAGGGTAGATGGAGCAGGCAGAGGACAGCCCCATGACGCTCCCCATCCTCAGAGAGCAGAGCGCGGCCGTGGTGGTGGTCGTCATCAGGGTCATAGAGGCCGTGGAGGTGGTTGTGGTCAGCTTCATGCTCTAGCGTTGCCAGCTCCAGGCGAGCCAGACGACGTCCGAGGTACCCTTTGCTTGTTTTCTACCTTGGTGTATGCCTTGTTTGATTCAGGAGCGACACACTCCTTTATATCCCCTACCCTTGTCCACGCTTTGGGACTTGAGGTAGAGAGGCTTCCAGTGCCCCTGGCGTTGACAACGCCAGTTGGAGGTCGAGCTAGCTTGTTTGAAGTATGTAAAGACTGTGAGCTAGTGTTGGGGCAGCACCGCTCTTGGGGAGATTTCCTATGTTTACGAATACAACCATATGATGTCATCCTCGGCATGGATTGGTTGTATTCGGTGCAGGCTATTGTGGATTGCTACAGGAAGAAGGTCGTTTTCTTTGATGAAGATGGAGAGGAAGTAGTGTTTGTTGGTGAGAGAGATCCTCGGATGAGTCATAGACGAGTTTCATCCTTATCATCCATGATGGCTGGGATGATGCTGAGTTCTTCAGAGGTTCAACAGTTGGCGTTTCCTAGGGTCGTAGAAGAGTACCCTGATGTCTTTCCAGAAGAGGTTGTATCCTTACCCCCTCGACGGAAGATCGAGTTTGGGATCGAGCTACAGCCAGGAGCGTCTCCCATCTCTATGTCTCCATATAGGATGGCCCCTTCTGAGTTACGAGATCTACGTATTCAGCTCGATGGTCTGTTGCAGTGTGGTTTTGTTCGGCCAAGTGTGTCACCGTGGGGTGCACCAGTCTTGTTCGTGAAAAAGGCTGATGGCAGTTTGCGGTTGTGCGTCGATTATCGTCGCTTAAACAAAGTGACAATAAAGAACCGTTATCCTCTCCCGCGGATTGATGACCTATTCGATCAACTGAAGGGTGCAAGTTGGTTTTCAAAGATCGACTTGCGGTCAGGATATCATCAGATGCGTGTAAAGGATGAGGATATCCCGAAGACTGCTTTCCGCTGTCATCATGGGCATTATGAGTTTGTTGTAATGCCATTCGGCGTGACAAATGCTCCAGGTGTTTTCATGGGGTTGATGAATGCTGTGTTCCGTGAATTCTTGGACAAGTTTGTTGTGGTTTTCATTGACGACATCCTTGTGTACTCCACATCTGAAGAAGAGCATGCAGAACATCTACGAGCTGTTTTGGGAGTTCTTCGCCAACATCGGTTGTTTGGGAAGTTGTCCAAGTGTGAGTTCTGGGCTCGAGAAGTTCGTTTCTTGGGACATGTTGTGTCCCAACAGGGAGTAGCTGTGGATCCTTCGAAGATAGAAGCAGTGGTGTCTTGGCCAGCCCCCAAGACCGTGTCAGAGGTGCGAAGTTTCCTTGGTCTCGCAGGCTATTATAGGAGGTTTGTGGCTAATTTCTCCCGAGTTGCGACTCCTCTGACAGCTTTGACCAGGAAGGATCAAGTGTTCATATGGACTGATCAGTGTCAGACAGCTTTCGAGTATCTAAAGGAGAAGTTGGTAAGTGCTCCAGTCCTTTGTCTTCCAACGGAGGGAGTCCAGTTTGATGTTTTCTGTGATGCTTCACATCTGGGGCTAGGCTGTGTTCTCATGCAGCAGAGGTCAGTTGTTTCTTATGGGTCTCGGCAGTTGCGTCCCCATGAACGCAACTATGCCACCCATGATCTTGAGTTGGCAGCCGTGGTGTTTGCGCTGAAGTTGTGGAGACATTACCTCATCGGAGAGCGCTTTGTGGTTTTCACCGATCATAAGAGTTTGAGGTATGTTTTCTCTCAGCGGGATTTGAACTTGCGGCAGCGTCGGTGGATGGAGTTCTTGCAGGAATACGACTTCGAAATATCGTATACACCTGGGAAGGGAAATGTTGTTGCTGATGCACTGAGCCGAAAGTCACGTAATGATGTTGTGCGTGAATCTGGTGATTCGTGGAGAGGGATGGAAGAGCTAGCATCTTTGCATCTTGATATGGGAGAAGTTGGAGGAAGAGGTTGTCTTTTCCAGATGACGGTGCAGTCATCCCTGATGAAAAAGGTGGAAGAGTCTCAGTTGGGTGATCTAGAGGTGGAAGTTTTAAGAGACAGAGTTGTTTGTGGGGAGGCCCCTGATGGTTGGTCAGAGGATGAACAACACCGAGTGTTGTATCATGACAGGCTTTTTGTTCCCTTGGCGATGCGCGAGACGGTTCTCCGAGAGTTCCATAGCTCTCCCTTAGCTGTACATCCTGGTGTGACGAAGATGTATCGATCCTTGAGGAGTCAGTTTTGGTGGCCTGGGCTGAAGCGTTCAGTTGCAGAATGTGTGTCTCGATGTTTAGTCTGCCAGAAGGTGAAGGCCGAACACCGTGTTCCTGGTGGTCTTCTCCAGCACTTAGAGATTCCTCAGTGGAAGTGGGAGGACATCTCAATGGACTTTGTTACAGGTTTACCTCGAGCTCCGGGAGGACATGATGCTATATGGGTGGTAGTGGATCGTTTAACTAAATCGGCCCACTTCATAGCAATCAAGGAGTCGAGCTCCGTGGAGGTTTTGTCGAGGCAGTATCTGGAGGAGGTGGTGAGGCTTCACGGAGTTCCTAAGACGATCATTTCTGATCGAGACCCTCGTTTTACCTCGAGGGTGTGGAGAGGTCTCCAACATGCTTTTGGCTCTCAACTATGCCTTAGCACTGCTTTTCATCCTCAAACGGATGGTCAGACAGAGCGAACCATCCAAACTATTGAAGACATGTTGCGCTCTTGTGTTCTTGATTTTGGAGGTTCATGGGTGAAACACTTACCTTTGGTAGAGTTCTCTTACAATAATAGTTTTCACTCTACCATCGGCATGGCGCCGTTTGAAGCCTTGTATGGCCGGCCATGCCGTTCTCCGTTGTGCTGGACTGGGGTCGGAGAGTCAGCAATTCTCGGACCAGAACTAGTGCAGAATACGACGGAGATGGTTCAAGTGATTCGTGAGAGGATGAAGACAGCACAAGATCGTCAGAAATCTTATGCGGATCAAAGAAGGAGACCCTTAGAGTTTAATGTTGGGGATCACGTGTTTCTGAAGGTGACTCCCCGTCGTGGGCAGCGAAGGTTTGGTCGCGGAAGTAAGCTTTCTCCCCGTTTTGTTGGGCCTTTCGAGGTGTTAGCTCGTGTTGGAGCTGTGGCATATCGAGTAGCACTTCCCCCTCGGATGAGTCGGATACATGATGTTTTTCATGTATCGCAGCTCCGTCATTATCTTCATGATGAATCTCATGTTATCGATTGGGGAGAGATCGATATTGATGATGATGCAACCTTCGAGGAGCGACCTGTGGAGATCCAAGACCACAAGGAGAAGGTGTTGCGTGGGCGTTCTATTCCTTTAGTTCGTGTCTTGTGGCGACACGGTGGCATGGAGGAGAGTACCTGGGAGCGTGAGTCACAGATACGTGCTCAGTACCCAGAGTTGTTTAATGTTTAACTCCTTTCATGTAATGATGTTTTCTCTGTGGTTGGACCTTTCATGTTTTGTTTACGTACCTTTGATGTGATGTTGTGAATGAATTGTTTGGGTATGGATTGTTTGTTCCCGGATGTCATAGTTTTGTTCCAGATTTCGAACAACTCATGGTGGTTTTCCCCTGAGAGGTATCTTATGGGGTGGTTGTTCGGACCCCTCTTTTCTTCTGGGTTGGTTTTTAATTCTCGAGGACGAGAATGTTTTGAGAGGTATCTAATGTAATGGCCCGGACCTCTCTGGTCCATTACTTTGTGAAATGTTGGTGTTGGAGGTGTTCCGGGAGGTCAAGGGGACTTATCCCCAACACTTTGCCAATTTTCTAGTTCTGTGAACAGTGTTTCCAGTTTTATGAACAGTAACAGATCAGTGAGACAGATCAGTTTCACGGATCGGTGAGACAGATCAGTTTCACAGATCGGTGAGACAGATCAGTTTCACAGATCAGTGAGACAGATCAGTTTCACAGATCGGTGAGACAGATCAGTTTCACAGATCGGTGAGACAGATCAGTTTCACAGATCAGTGAGACAGATCAGTTTCACAGATCGGTGAGACAGATCAGTTTCACAGATCGGTGAGACAGATCAGTTTCACAGATCGGTGAGACAGATCGGTGAGACAGATCGGTGAGACAGATCGGTGTGACAGATCAGTTTCACAGATCAGTTTCACAGATCGGTGAGACAGATCGGTGAGACAGATCGGTGAGACAGATCGGTGTGACAGATCAGTTTCACAGATCAGTTTCACAGATCGGTGTGACAGATCAGTTTCACAGATCAGTTTCACAGATCGGTGTGACAGATCAGTTTCACAGATCAGTTTCATGTACAGTAACGGTGGGTGAACAGTGTTTCCAGACTCCAACAGTTTTGCCCCTTTTGACGTTTCCTTTGACGTAAAATACATTTAAAGCCTTATTTTAAGGGCTCTTAAGGCCGATTCAAATGCCATAAATCCTATATTAATTATTCCTAAGGCTTGGAATGTTTCACTTGGTCAAACCGCGTGGGTTAATGCGATCCGTTTTTAATGGAGAATTAACCGGATCTTAAACCGTCACCTCGTTAAATCTTAAAAAGGGACGAGATATCATTCTTCCTGGTTCTTTCCCTTTGTTCTCGATTAATAGACGCTAGAACCTTGCAATCCTTCCCATAGGAGTTTCACAACCAAACGTTACTCGGACCAGTTCCGCTCTGTTGGATGCAACCAAGCTGTGTCGATCATTCTTCCACATAAGTTGTCGCAAGGGGAGGATCGTGACCTGCTGTGTGGATAAAGGACGTCAAGAACTCTTCGAGGTAGGGGATTCATGGCTTCTCTAATTGTATATGTGCAATCGTAGAATTAGCATGATTTATCTCTTTGGATCACAATGAAATTGACCTAATTAAATACTTGAACCGGATTAAAATAATTGGTTGATCGCATGCTGTTGCTTTATACCGTAATGACGGTTTGCCTCATGTTTTCCTAGATATAGTGATATCTATGTTTCTTGGTTTGTTGTTCGTTCATGATTGAAATTGATAATGAATGTAAAGCCGGAATTAATTGTTGATTAATTGGCTAAAGATAAAGAGGCATGTAAATTAATCTGGTTGTTGTCGTTGTTGTAGTTGTTCTAATTTGAGGATAATCAAATTAGGGAAGTAAGCATGGTTATTTAATTGTGATAGCTTACTGATTAGGTATCCATGATTTGAACCTACGAATAACAAATCTGTTAATTCAATATGGTTTAGAGAACATATTATGTGGGAATTTCAAAAAAGGGTTCTGAGTTACCCTCTTGTTTGTTAAAGGGCCGAGAGCCCATTTTGTGATGTTTGTTTTCCTGCTGCTTGTGCTGTGATGTGAGCCTGGATGGTTGTTGTGATATGTGGAGGCATGGAGGCCTTATAGTTGTGGCAGCGGATGATGCCTAGTGTGGCGAGATGCATCGGTTTATGCATATGGGTGTCAGGGAGGACACCGGGGGTGATGGAATGGGACGGATGTGGTTGCTGGTTGCTTGAGGTTTTCTTGAATGTTAATCTGCTTTGCTTTTCCCCACTGCTCAAGGCAGCTGGTCTTGCTTACCCTCATTCTGAAGGAGGCGAAGACACGCGGGGTATGCCACGTGCTTTCCGTGTTTAGCCTCTTGATGGAGGATGGGTCTATGCTCTTTCTATAGGCGGCAAAGACTCGACGGGTAGTATATCTACTCACCGTGTTGAGCCTCCTTTGTGTTTAGAAGCATATGATGTTTTTCTAGAATGCCTGGGAATGTGGAAAAGTATTTCTTTATTGAATGTTTGATTAAATGGTGAAACTCCACGGGGATGGAGATGCTGGAATTTAAAGGTGATGTGAATCTTAAAAAGGAGCAGTTGTTTTTGGAAGTGACGCCATTTCAGTTAAATGGGGAATTGTTCAATCTTAATTAATGCTTAAAGAATTAACTAATGTACAGTGGAACTGATAAATGAGAATGGAGTAATCTAATAAATCTCTTCAATTGGTTGTGTGCTTATAGGATACCTAGTCTTAGAAGTAGCAGCCTGGAGTCTGAGAGACGTTAGTTGCAGTTGTATCTAAGACTAGGTAATGCCCATAGTGTGGATGTGAGTTACTTATATACTCTGTACTTTTTGTGTTTCTATACGCTACTCCACCCTGTCGGTAAGGGCAACTGACACCCCGGGGATTCTGAGCCCTGGGGGGGTGTTTTCCCCAACATTCTGATGGGAGGTTGAATGGCTGACTACCCCCTTTGGCCCCGCTCTCTTCTCTTGGTAGATCTTAGTGCTGGAAGGCACAGTGGTTAGTTTTGCCCATATATGTGTGTAGAGGGCTGTAATGGCTTGTGGTTATTTCACACACATATATTCTGGATATAGTATCCTATGGACTACTATAGGTGTAACGTGTATAGGCTGTGATGGCTTGAGGATCCTTACTCGGTGTATGGGCTGTAATGGCTTGAGGTATAATACTCGACGTATGATACACGTTATGCGAGCTGTGGTGGCTCCCGGAAACTACCTGGTTACTTTTGGTTGTGAGGATTGTGTGGATCTTAGCCCAGGTGTCTGCGGGCAAGCCGATGTGGTGCACGTGGTGCAGATTGTGGAGCTTGACCCATGTTGATACGGGCAAGCCTTTGGAGAGAGATGCACAGGACGTATGTCGTTGGGGCAAAGCGGCAAACCAGTGGGGAAGTAGTAGCGGGGTACCCTTGATATTCTTTACTACATGCTATATTCTTGTATGCGTTACTTGGTGAGAGTAGCCTTGGTGAGGTTGGGAACATAGTATACCTGTTTAGGTGACGAGTTAGTTTCACTTGTTGTTCACTGGGCTTTAGCATGCTTTCTTTACTTTTGCACGAGAGTCTTGGGGAGGATCCTACTGAGTATACTGTTATACTCACCCCATGTACATATAAACTGTTTTTCAGGTCACTTGGAGCAGGTTGGAGATCAAGCTGGTTACTACTAGCTTGCGGTTGGAGGAGGAGCTGTTCGGGCTTGTGGTCGCTGTTGTTTTACTTTCTTTTGGGTACTTTTAGTTTCCCCTTTCAGTTGTAGTACTTTTGCATGACATTTCATATATGTACTTGGGTTTCTTTTACATTTCAGTTATGAGTTGAAGTTGGTTGGATTCTATTCTATCTCTCTCTTCTGCATGTGTTCTCTTAGAGGGTAATGCCTCCCATTTGTTTGTGTATTATACCCTCGGTGCTAGTCGCCAACCCGGGGCCTACTGGAGGCGGGACTCGGGGGTCATTATCTCCCTTTTCACATTGCCGGCCCAGGAGGGGTACACTTTGTGGGGAGGGGGTCGTGACACACAATACCCCAAACTTGTGTATATGACTCTTGTAGCAAATATTATCAAAATACAAACAACAAAAGGCAAAATACACCTACCTTGATGTCCTATGATTGATATCCTTGAACATCAGCCTTAAATCGACCTAAAACAATGTAGATCAAAAAATGATGAAAAAACATCCATCCATGAATAACTCACAAGATAAGAAGATTTAGGAATAAATGATCTATGTTTATGGAGAACTCATTTTTGGGATTCGATGAGCCTATGGAATCTCAATCAGAGATCAGATGGAGAATTGGGAGGGGTTATAATTTTTTCGGTCATTCCATCCTATCCTATAAGAAAAAGTATTAGAATAGGAGAGTTACTGACATGAGATGGGTCCCCCAAATGATATATCAATTATGGAGAAATCTACAAGGGGTGTACATTAAATGTACACATTGTGTAGTATCATTAACAAGCCCTCGCTTTAAGTGGTCTTCCAGGACACCAAAGATCCATGTACACAACCGTTACTTGGCCAGTACATGACTGTACACATCAACCATGTACACGATGTATACATAGAAAAAAAATATCCTCATTATTTTTACAAAAAAAAACCAAAAATAAAGATCCATACTTGAATGGATGATTTGTGATTTTACAAACATCCTACTTTATATCATTTCGACCATGAAGTTCTCTTCTAAGGGTGGTGATGATGAATATGTAAACAAACTGGGTTGCTATGATTTCACATCGGCCTCTCTCCCCCACCTATCATTATTCAATCTCCGGTGTTTCCATAGCACCTGTACCAAAGGAACAGTCTGGAAATAGAAAACCTTCACGCTACAATCCATTTTCTGAATAGGATGTTTCTTGAAGGATTCATCCACCTCCAACTCGTCCTCCTATTCTCAAAAATCCTGATAAATGTGTGAAAAGTAATTTCTTAGGTGTGATACAAGAAAGGCATTTTGAATAGCCTGGTACCTCTGAGGTAATTGAGACTAATAGGAAAGCAGCCTGACTCTCTCAAAAAGCACAAACGTCATGACATATATTAGTGAAAGCTTCCTCGGTCTCCTAATCCACCAATTTCTGAACCTCATTGTAACACATAATAAAACCTGATATCCGACCCTGAACACCATAGGTTATCTCCATCGATCATCTTAAGATTTCTAACAAGGCTGGTTAGTATCCATTTTCTTCTAAATCAACTCCACATGCTCAATGGTCTCCTGGATAAGATGGTGTCCCAACATTTCTCCCACTCCTACCTCCATCCCACCTAAGGTTGATCAAAATTTCATACCGTACAATTTCACATAAGGTTCCATTGGAATAGTTAACTAAATACTATTATTGTAGCACAACTCCATTAGAGGTATGTTTCTCTATTAAGAGCCTCTAAAATCTATGACACATACTGGAAGAATAACCTCCAAAACCTGTATTGTGCACTCAGACTGGCCATCTATCTGGGAATGGTAAGTCGTACTCCGAAGTACCTGTATCCCCATAGCACTTGGTAGTCCTATCCAGACACAAGAAGTAAATTGGGAATCTCTTTATGAAATCATAGAGTGTCAAACCCCATGAAAATGTAAACTTTGTTGGATGTAAAACATTACAAGCTCATTAACACTAAAGGTTTCATTGATAGGCAAGAAATGTGGAACCTTCTTGAGTATGTTGATAACAAAAAAAACCAAATTATTGCCTCATGGAGAAATCAATAAACCTATTAGAAAATCCATTGTGACCTAATTTTACTTCCATTTGAGAATGTGTAACTACAGTAATATCCATGTCAGTCACTGATACTCTGCCTTCACCTGCAGACTAGTAGATCATCTCATAAAAAACCAGCAACATCCCTCTTCTTTCCTGTCCACGAATACTGACGATTTAGATCACGATACATCATGGAGACATCTGAATGACCATCCTATTCTAAGGCATGAAGAACATGAAAAATATCTTCTTTTAGGTCTGATGAAATCCATTCACATCCCAGAAATTTAAAAACCTCATCATCACTTACAACCCACCAAGGGTTAATTTCCTCTCCGGACACACTCTACTATAGTACATGGACTTCATTATATGATAGTTTCCTCATTCTTACTCAATCTAAAAGACTATTGGTAAAAACTATATTTAAAAGAAACTTCTACCCCTGATTTTCATGCACCTCCAAATTCATCTTAGAGAATAAAGCCATAATCTTCCACTCATGGTTGGCCTCCTGAACTGACTATTTCCATGTCCTATGGCTCAATAGATTAGTCATTCTGTTCTTTTTCCTAGGCATGTAGTCAATATAAAATTTAAAATACTTAAGGTACTCAACCCTCCTTCGTATTCTCAAATTTAGATCATGTTGTGTAATGATATTCTGGATGATTTTGTGGTTAGTTTATATCACAAAATGCTCTCCCAAAAGAAAATATCTCCATCATCGAAAAGCATGCACAACTGAATCTTACCCAAAATCATGTGTTTGGTAATTCTTCTCACATATCCTCTACATCTGAGGCCCATACACAATGACTCCTTGCCCCAACATAAGCTCTGCTCCCATCCTGATACCCAATGCACAAGAGTAAATGGTGTAACCCTTTCCTAGATATAGGAAAATAGGTGTTAGTGCTAATGGAAATATCCCTTTCAGCTCATGAAATGCTGAAGCACATGAATCTTTCCACAATTACAAGAAACACTTTTTATTCAAGCCTATTAGTGGCACTATTAAGTGGGAATAATTTTCAATAAAACAACATTAATAACCTTCTAGTCTCTGAATAATCTATTCTACAAATTTTTTCGTCGGTTGCTCCCAAGAAACTAATGCACTCAATTTCTCTAAGACTGCCAATATGTCTTTCATTGAGATCACATGACCCAATAAGTGAATATGGTCCATCCAGAAGTTTAATTTTGGGCACATATAATATAACTCATTAATTAGCAGTGTATATAATAGGATCTCATGAAGGAAGTCATCATCATGCCAAGTGTGAGAGTAATCTAAGATATAGTCCACAAAGACTACAGAAAAACAATCCATGTAAGGATGGGACACCTCATTCATTACTTCCAGGAAAACTACCCGTTGTTCGTGAGACCAAAAAACAAAACCCAATATTCATATATACCACACATGCTCTAAAAGTATGTATGATCTATATCCAATGGTCTAACGTGATATTGATGATAACCATATCTCAATTCAATCTTCGAGATAAATTGGGCTCCTCGAAGCAGACCAAAGATATTATCAATCCTCAGAATGAGATATCTGTTCTTATCTATCAACCCTTTCAGCTTCAGACAATCCACACAATGACTAAGGGAACCATCCACCATCTTTGCCAAAGTATAGGGTAACCCATGTAAAAGTAAAGGGTCAGATGAAACCATTTTCCTGAAACTCCTCTAACAGCTTCTTGAGATCCAAATACTCTATTTTAGCAGTACTATATTTGATGAATTTACTGAAACACCACTCCTAGGGCCAGAAAAAAAGAAAAATCAACCTCTCCCTTCGAAGGTAAACCTAATAAGTCAAATGAATGACATATACGGAATGAGTCCATCTGTGAAGTCCCATGGTCATCTAGATATAAACCAGAAATCAAGGTTGTAATTCATCCCAACCCATGATCCAAATGTCTCTATCTACTCGCTTGGACATCCCATTAGCCTCTATGTAGAAAAGACCTACCATATGGTGTCATGAAACTCATGTTGCAGTAATAATATTCATTAATGGCCTGAATGGAGACAAACCCGTACATTCTGAGAATGTAATTAAAACCTGTCATCTCTAATTAATAGATGTCCCATAGAAAGTGAAACACACATAACTCAATAGGGAACTCCTTGCATTGACATACACTATACGTCCTAATCCATAATTTAGTGTCTAACTTCATAACATCATCAGATATAAAGATGCAATGACCGATGCACTCCATAATAGAAACAAATATAAAACTACGTGAAACCCCAATATCAAAAATAGAAGAATCTAAAACTAATGTAACCAAGATAGTAACTTTAACTATTGAGGGCCCAAGATACTACTCCTTATAGGTATGTTATAGAATAATAGTCTGACATGTACTACGTCCCTATGACCTTTCCTAGCAACACTGAGCTGGTCCATCCTACTATCGATGAGAACATTTCATCAAAATAATATGGATGCGACCACCTACTTGGATTGATTAACCACAATTCCATGACTGATGAGAAACTTTTGGTCATGCCCTTGAACATGTTTCCATAACAGATCCCCTCTCAATTTCTGCTCATGAGAACATCCTGAAAAAATGATTAATGTGGACCATCCAGTAGATAGATTGAAATCTATTGGTAAGTTCATGAAATTTGGTCTCCAACGCACACTCATCCAGCACTTGTATCACACCACATGACTTCCTAAAGAAACATTCCAGGAAATCTTCCAACGGCACATCCTACTATTGTTTGATTGAGTACCAATCCGGGATATTGAACCTCCGTGGATAACAACTCCTAACTCCCTTAGATTTTTCTCACTAATTAACACCTAATTTATTATTGGGTTCACCGATGTAATCCTTAAGACATTCACCCACGATCATATTTAATGCCTTAGACCATCCTAAAACTGCCTATCTAGTGATATATCGTCACCTCTCAAAATAGGTGTGAATCCCAGAAGATCTGAAAAATGAGAAGGGTAATCCATCATTGAAATAGAGCCCTAATCAAAATTCAATAACTTCTTACCTCATTCATTCCTCAATTTCTTAGGGTCGAAGTGATTATAGAAGGATCTAGGGGACTTTTCCAAGTATCTCTTAAGGGAATCATGTATCATGTATGTCTCAATCTTCACCCTCCCCTCTATAGACATATCTAGATGATCTAAGATTAAATGAATGGACTCCCACCATGACTTTGAAGACTGTGCTCCTTCATCTCTCAAGATGGAGGGATGATGATGCTTCTTGAACACCCGTTTCAGCTATCCCATAGTCAGGGAAGGATGTAGTGATCCTGGAAAGGTCTATATCTTCCTCAAAAATCGTTCATAGAATTGTACATCCGTACCTGCATCTGGTATAATAGCTATTTCCATGATTGTAATTACAGAACGATCTTCTGGTAGTCCTCGTTCTTCCATTTATGATATCTGGTCGTCAAATTGTACCTGGCATACTTCAGAAGTATGTCTTAGTGGAATCACTCTATAAGGTCAATCACAAACCTCGGTTCACAATTTTCATGGAAAGCATCGTAGATGTGAATGAAATTATTAGGGGAATTAAATAATTCAAAAGTTTCAAAGTAGGGTTACAGGGCATTTAGAACCACTACCCGCTGTGTTCCCTTAATCGTTTACATGGGCATGTACCTCTACAAAACTAGTCGCGTAACACACCATACACACGATGTGTTTATCCTAAGACATGATGTGTACGTGAATATTCCGTCTTGTCAAAGTAATTCTACAAAGATAGGAATGCATGGTTCAGATAGTGTAACACAACCTGACGTGTTCACCATGGAAAAGATGTGTACTACTCATGTTCCTACCACTTGTGTCATATTTCACATGACCGGAGACACTGTTTATTAGTACATGATTTGTTTTATCAAGACACAATGTGTAGAACCCAAGATTCTTCCACCCATGTTATTTTTCACAAGAATAGTTACATGGTCCTCGACAGCACAACATGTACACCTAGTACAAGTTGTGTTCTACCAAACATTTTTCAACCCTGTGTCTCTACTCACCTAGTCAATTACATGGTCAATATCTACATGGTGTGTACCTCTAGTATACAGTGTGTACTTAATAAAAGTTATCTCTTAAAGAACAGAATAAAAATGGAGAGTGTTAATAACATCACAAGTTGTATGGTCTGGGATTCCATATAGCAAGCCTCTAAAACATCTCCCTATCCCACGAAAACATAAAAAAATTTCCAAGGCATTCCATATTCTCGTCCTTGAGAACCCATAAATCTCATTAATCAATGTTTTCCACCCTTATTAATACAATAACCTAATAAAAATCAATAAAATTTCAAACAATATCCCCCAAAATCTAATCCAAGAGGGACCATAACACCTCATGGACAAAATATTGGACACTATCCATATGAAACATAATATATAACAATACACTATCAAAATAGAATGATTCTATATCATTATATCTATCATAACAGTATGGAATCAGTAATGATTCCAAAATGGCATGATAAGAATGCATGAAATGTTATCTATAGTATATTCCTATATGATGCATGATGTGGAACTACCTCATCTCATCGGGTTGAAATAGAAATATAATTGAAATGATATCAGTAATAATGACAAAAAGCTTGTGTGTCACCCAATAGTGAAATCAAATCAACTATAACAATTGAAATGTTTGAAAAATAGAATTATTCGAGGAAACATTGATTTTCCCTATACACGGGTAATCTTCTCCCAAGAAAAACTTATTAAAACCAACATATTCCTTCCAATCCTAGTGTATAGTCTCAAAATTATAGGGGAAATCTGAAAAAAAACCTCTCTAATACCACATTGTAATGTCCCAGATCTGGGGCCTCCAATGGTACCCCAAACCCAGTTGGTCACATGAACTCAATTGCATTTCTCCAAATTATAGAGGTTGTCAACTAGAAGTGAGGTTTAAGCTTTGATAGTGGGAAAACAATGCCATCATTGGAAGAGTATACATATCAAAAAAGATTAAACGTTAGCGTAAGTTATAATACTATACAGTAGAAGAATACAGTGGAAGGATGAATATAATAAACAACTTAAGAATATATATATATACATATATATATATATACACACACACACACACAGATATATATATATATATAACTGATGCATGTAATATGTATATATGAAAATAGTCAAACAATTCACAATTATGGAAAGCAATACAGAAACAAAAGTACAAAAGAAACAAGTAATCTCCAGTAGTATCACCGGCCTCATTTGGTCCCATGATCACCTGATCCAACTACAATCAACTAATTGATGTGGAAGGGAAATTTTTATTATCTATTACAGCAACCATATAATCTATTTGGGTCCAAAACTTGACCCCAAAAGGGTGTGAGAAGAATCCCAATAAGAATACACCATTAAATCTGGGCCTAACTATTAGTGAACATATGTAGTAGGCAATATTCAGAAATAATGAAATAAACTAAGAAGTAATAAATATAAACAGACCTATACTTTTCAATTACATTAATTTAAATTTATTATTCATCTATTGAATCATGTAAAATCAATATCTATCCTCATATCTATATCATACTTTGTAATATTAACAAAACAGATTTCATATAAGTCCATACAATCCAATCATGTCAGATCGAGTCTATGTTTGTGCTTTGGCATGAAAGAATCACCGAAATCATTAAATTATTCAAAAACTTCTGTTAGGGAAAGATTTAATTTTCTAATACACTAAGTCTTCTATACAACAATTCATTAAATAAATACCCTCTAGGAAGCTCTCATTATCAAACACCTTTGGCCTAGCTTAACACTAATCATTTTCAAACGACCACCCGAGAAGATCTTACAGTCTATACCCCTTGGTCAAAATAGAATAAATAAATTATAAAGGACCACCTGGGAAACTCTCATGGTTTAAAACCCTGGGTTGATGAAAACCTAGAATATCTCATAGTCAATTCCCATGAGTCAACATGATAGTAAAAAATTCATAAATAACCCTACATCGGGATCTCTCACAGTCAAATTACGAAAGGTCAAACTTCCACAATACACATCACATTAATCTCATATAATCATAACACCATACTAAAAAACAATCCATTGAAAACAAGTAAATCAAACCAAGAAACATAGAAAAACGACCCTAAATAGTGAATGAAGGGAAACACACCAACAAATGTTGCATAACCAAGGTATTTTTCCTTACTCTTCTATAAATACCCATTATCTATCAAAGAAATAATAACATGTAATAAAGAGAGTCATAATTTCAAAACACACAATACCCGAAACATGGGTATACAAATCATTTATCATATATTATCCATAGACAAACAAATAAAGGCACAAACCACCAACCGTGATGTCGTACCATCGATATCCTTGAACATTGTCCATTGAATCGGTGTAAAATGGTGTAGATATACCAAGAGATAATAAGACTCCCCTCCTTGAATAACTCACAAGTGAGGAATAACCAAGAATAAAGTCTCTAGGGGTTTTTTGAATTCGTCCGTGTGATTCCAACACACCCTACAACATATCGGTTGGAGCTCGGATAGAGAATTGAGAGTGGTTCGATGTTTGTTAGTCATTCTATCGCTCTCCTGTATGAACCACAACGAGATGAATACAGTCCTAGACATGAGATGAAACACCACAATGATATATCAGTTAAAAAAACTACATGGTATGTTTATTAAATATACATGTCATGTAGTATCCTGAACTGGACACCACCTTGTGTGGTCTGCCTGATCACCTCATGACCATGTACGCGATTGTTATATGGCTAGTACGCTACTGTACGTAGATACTGGGTACACGACATGTACTCATATGTACAAAGTGTGTACATAGAAAAACATCACTTCTTCATTTTTCCTCAAAAAAACCGAAACTAAAAATTCTTAATTGAAATGAGGCACTAGGTTCTTATAGTTTTCATATGATGTTTCATTTTATATAGTGGAAAAATAACCAATAATCATTACCTATTTTAAATTTTCAACAAACATACAATGTATGTAAGATGATCCAATAATGTAATAAAATGATATTTTGGAAGGTGAACTAAAAAGATTTATGTTGGATTAATATGTTGAATATGTTAATTTTCATACATAAAATAAACTATATTATTTGAAGATTAAAATAGTTTTATGAATATATTCAATGACATTAGAAAATTACTTATTCAAAAAATGATTTTGAAATTAGTTTAAGGAATAAATAAGGGATTTTATAAAATATTTAGATATTATTTACCCATTATAATACAATTATTTTAATATTATAAGATAATTATAAAAATGAAATTCTTCCAAGTTCATGAGTTTTAGTTCTGAGGATTATAAGATAATGAATTATATATGTTTTTTTCACTCTTTTAGTAGATATATTCATATATCAATCAATTATCTAGTCAAATATTTAAGGATATAACTTCATGTTTCATTCCATAAATTCATAATATACAAGTTATATTTTGTACCCATATGCCTTTGGGACCACCAATGTTAGAAATCATATTCATATGTAAGAAAACATAATTATTTTTGTAGAAATTCTACATTTCATTTTGCAAATCTTTTTTGAGAAATAAACATTATCAACACCATAAATTTTAGTTTCTCAAATGATAAAACTCACTTCATAATGAACATTACTACCATCATCAAATCATTTAATAGTAGACGCATTTTTATTGTTTATGTTAGGAAGAAAATAATTTTAATATATTTTTGGTCTAAACCATTACTTACTATTCCATGTTTGCATTATATATTTTAATTTTAATAATGATTTGATTTATATATTTCCTTCCCGTTATAATCATATTATAATCATGTTTTAAATCACTAAAATTAGTGAATATTTTATTATCTAATAATACATTATAATACGGTTATATAATTTTTCAATGATCATTCCTTACCGAATCATACTTATCTAGTAGAATGAATAAATACAAATACAATTCACTACAAGACAGTTTTTCACAACCAATGTTTAGAGAGTAAGGAGATTTCCACTCATCAGTGTAATGAATATGGCATACCTTTGGCCTTTTATAGTCAGCCTCAGAATCTATAGAAGATTCATCATGTAAACCAGAAGAATTAATTCTATTAGCTTTAATAATTTTCAATCGTTTTTTATAATTTACTTTTCATTGATCATTTTGTATTGTAAAATTATCCCTTATAAGATCATTTTCATTACATTAACATCATTTATTTACTTCATCCCCTTTTTTTATTTTTCTATTTAATTTGTGAGAAATGTTTTTACAAGATATGATAGATCAATATCTAAATATGGATTTCTTGAATGAGACGATTATATCATGGTATTATTAAGATTTTCTTCTTTGTGTGATATATTATTTTCAACATCAACATGAATTTGAACTACATTAATCATGTTCATTCCATTCAATTTATTTGAAAATAAATTTTTCACAGGTGTAGATTGACATAAAGATATAAATATTCCATTCCACATTGAGGATAATACTCTGAGTGCATTTAACACATGATCAAATTATGAAATCAGATCTCTCGAATAAAAAACAGTTTGGAAAATTAATTTCAATATTACAATCATTCGAGTCACATTGTTATCCTCAAAAGTCTGAATGTATCAAAAAATATCTACACAATAGTTTACCATAATTATATGAAATTTTCAATTCCATTAATTTAAACCACAATAGTCTCCCACATATCATACATCATAAGACAATCATATACATGACTTAATTCATCCATTCCTAAACCACACACAATAACATACATTACTTTGGAATTGAGATCATATTATCTTTATTGATTATCATTAATGTCATCCAAATCATCATTAGGAATATAATTTTGAATCAAAATATTCAACTAAACCCTTATTAAATGATTATTTAAAATTAATAACCACATGAAATTTCGAGTATCTACAATTTTCACCATAAAAATAAGAAGCAAGGATCATGGACATACCTTCTCTAGAATCTGCCATATCAAGATGTATCAATCTAAATCTATAACTCAAGCTTCTGAGAGAACGAAAATATTACATATTTACATTTAATTCCACTTATTGATATTAGATTGAACAATAATTTTCATGAAGAAAAATATACCATTAGATCCTATCCATTAATACTATTTTTTAGTTTGGTATATCGATGAAGAAGTTAACGAAAATAGTGGGGGTGAATTTTGTTCCTCAAAAACATTGATATATTCAAAAATCCTCTATTATTATGCATTAACCCGTTACTTATCTCATACTGAAGAGCGATATTTGAAATAAAATTAATGTGAAGAACATAATGTTCTATAGTGGTTCAGGTAACAAAGATCCCATTATACACTCTACCAATACATAACATCATTAGCGTGGTGATTTTCACAAGAAGTTCCTTTTATCCTATGACAATCACAATTAACTATAGGAAGTTTACCACTATAATGTTTTTTAATGGGATCTTTTCTTCTTTTATAAAGAACTGAAGATCCACATCTTTGTAAAAAAATCTAAAACAGAATGAAGATTATGTCGGAGAAGTTAGGGCTAAACAAAATCAAATGATTTTAGTATTTTTTTGGAAAATAGGTAAAAATCACAATATTAGTTGAAAATGAAAAATTTATTTTTATCATTAATAATGCACAAATTTATATATATATTCAACATTGTATATGATTTCCTCAAATAATGATAGTGAAAACACCATAAATATATATAGACATGTATTACAATAAAGTGTATGTATGTGAAATTCCACATCGACCTTTTAGATGAATATGTAAAAATAAAATGAATAAGAAAAGATAGAAATAGTAGTTAGACTATTAGGCTGATAAAATATAATATGAATCTAATGAGTAGCTCTGAAGGTAATGAAAAACATTTTTTATTCAAAGAATATATTTTTTTGTATCTCCCTTATGTAATTCCTTACACTGATGAACATTATGATATTTAAAAAGTAGGTCAAACATATATAGTTCAAACAATATTTAAAAATAACTCACAATTAATCATTAATATTTGAATTCAATATTATCAAAGTGAGTCACAACATCACATAAGAGTAGTAACAATTTATTTGTTGAATACAAGACATTCATATAATCACAAAGATCATATCAATTAGTTATAAAATAACCTAAAAATGTTCTTTAAATTTTTTAGTTCAATCTCATAAATCATGGATATATCATAGATTTAAAACTCCATTAAATAATATTATAACACATGGTTCCTTCATTGATGAAAAAACTAAAAAGAAGTTTGGTTAAAAATGTATTTTTTATTTCAAATGTAAAGTTAGTGCACCATAAATTTTATTCCCCCATTTTAATTGATTCCAAAATAGGGTTTATTATACATAATTTTCCAATATCATAGGTTATATTATCCATTCATGATTCTTCAAACAATAGGTTAATGAAAAATACATAACACTTATAAACGTAGGGTATGAATAGTGTTTCTTAAATATATTTTAAAAAAACTGGAATGTATCCCTAAATATTCAGCATGGATCATTGACTTGAATATATTTCATGAATATATGTTTTAAATGAATATTAATTATCTAGAATTAACCTAATATAATATTTTTAAGAAACATCAATATGGATGTTTTTAGAATCCAAACTAAAATGAATGTAATAATATTTTTGAATCACTCATTCTCAATTGCCACTGATTGAGTTCCAATGATCACATCTCCTATCTATATCATGTCTCAAATATTATTAAAAAAATGGGGTTAAAAACAAATATAGAACCACCCCTGGTTACCCTATCCAATTACCCAATACAATCTAGAATATGTTTTAAATCAAATTCCTGGTCACCAATTGTAGGGATGAAACATTTATGGGAATCAATATACCTAATTTCTGAGAAATTCACTTGATAATTTATAAAACTAAACAAATTATATCAAATAGAATAATAGATTAACATTCACTTGTAATAATAATGTATACATAAAAAATAAATTGATTATAACTAACTGTATAAATAAAAAATTTATAAAGAGAAATAATATCCCCGTTATTATTAATATTAATTATATATAGATTAAAAACCCATACATTATAATATTATTCAAAATACACAAATTTAATAAACTTAAATAATAGTGAATCAAACATTATATAATTTTGTGGTAATATATTAATATATATTACTATTTGAGAATAAAAAAATACATGAAAAAATTTGACAAAATTTTCTAGCTGATGCCACCAATCATTATTGAAATGATATCATGTCCCACATTTCACCTCCAATAATCATGACTAGAAGTAATAAAATATAAATTTTCTTATTTTTGTTATTTATCTATACATTCATCATAAAAGATCATTTATATATAGTGTGTCTAAATTTGTTGTGAGATACTCCCTGATAATCACTTTCCCTTCACATTGTTCTTATTTTAATTTATTGTGATTAAATGTGTTTGGATTTCCATATTGAGAAACAATCATCCTAATGAACTAAATAATGTTTACTTTTTTCTTCCACATATAATTTTATTGTATTCAACTACATTTTTTAGTGGAAATTTTACAATATCATAGTATAAAACATTAAAATTTTGGTTCTTTCATATTAATAAAAATAGGGGTAAAGAGAATTTTTTTCCATCTCTATTGGACATCCTTTTTGTCGAGGTTTGTGACCCAATGAATGTGTTTAATGATTTAAATGTTTTTAGGAGTTGAAAAAATATCTGTGTGTCAAAATTTGATAATGTTTACGAAAAAATTTTAAGTGATCTTTTAGAGGGTATTTCATCTTGTTACCTAGTGTTTCAGCATCATCGTGATTCTTAGTTAATAATACACCATTAATTCCTTTATAGTTTTTTGATTTGTATCAAATATGTTATGTAGTCCAGATTATTTTTAAATATAACTTTCTCAATGATGATTGTGGGTTTCTGCATGATATCATAATTTATAAATAATTATATGACTCATGTAGGTTTACATTACTAATTTATAATATTGATTTAATGGTTTTATTTTCAAGATGACTAATTAATTGTGATGATTTTTTTATAATTATTATTAGTGGAATAATTATTTAACAGTTAATCACAATATACAAAGGGAAGTAAATTGATATCTTAATAGTCACACTATATTCCATATCTTATTAAAATAATTATTTGTTAATGTTTGGTCGAATGAGTAAAGGGTATCCCTTTCATGAATTTTTTGGTTGTGTAAATTGAATTTTATTGAACATAAAAATTTTATTCATCCTTTAACTATTAATTTTATTAATTATGCAATGAAACTAATGATTCATAGTGAAATTATTAATATAAATCAATATTTTTAAATTTTTTATAAAAAATACTAATGGGTTTTATAAGAAGTTTTTTATTTCATTCCACAGTTTTATTTAGCGGTTACCATAAACATGTTATTCTAAAAAAACTCATTTAGATAAAGAATAAATATATTTTAAAGTAATTAAATGAGTGTGTTTTTATTAAATATTTTTTATTATTGAACATATGACAGAGAGTCATTGTGTTATATGTTCATTTAATATTTTGATATCCCTCATTATTTTTGGATATCATAAAATATTTTTCCTACTACATTATGAATCATGACATCATATGAACCCTCTATAAAACTAATTTCTAATAGAAGATTTTACCAATCTAGTCATTGATATAAATTTGGGTTCTTGTTAATAGTTTATTTAAAAAATGTCATCACGTACACTTTTTTTGTGGGATTTATTTATCAGGAAAATAATAACATCTAATAGTGACCCATAATATTTTTGAGTCATGTATTTACATTTGAAAAGATGTTTGTACTTTGGGTATTATTAATGATTTTGGTCTTTTATGATACATTTTTAATGATATAGTGATGAAAATGTTTTTGTTCAATATTCTCTTAGAGGGGATTAACATTCTGGTTAAGAGATTTGTATCCTTATTTCTTTTGATGTTACTCTGATCTATCCTTAGTGTTGGAGGATATATATAATCCATAGATTTTTTTTGTTAATGTATCAATCTATATTCATGGAATATAGTCTTCATGTTGTGACAATCGAAGGTGTTATCCATGATTAGGATCCATGAGGTTATTAAATTCCCTCAATATTTTTTGTTAATGGGCGGTGATTTTGTTTTATCCATGGGGATATTTTGTAATTTTATATTTTGATAAATAATAGTGAAGTAGCTTATTAGTGATATTATTCATTGGAGAATAAATAAAAAAATATTGTGGAATAAATTTGAAACGATCCCACAATAACTATGTATATAAATATGAATCCTTTGTATAATTATAAATGAATAACATTATAAATCTGACATACCATGCATTATTTATCCAATTTGTTGTATATAAATCCTTTTAATGTGTTAAATGATAATCACTAATGGTTTATATAATGTCATGTTGTATGATGTTTTACATAGTTCAGTGAAATCACAAGAAATTAATGTGTGAATCATGATCATCCCAATTTATAACACAAAATATTATTAACGATGAAGATGATTAACACATAAGATTTGGGGATTTTGTCTTCCTTTCCTGTGATAAAACACACCATCATCATAATGAAGTGGGTCATTATATAAATCTTCAATATTCTATATATATTTTCTTGTATACACTCATGTGTCTTAACATATGAGTTAATTTATAAACTATTTTGAGTAATATACATGAATAAATGAACAACTAATGTGTTGCAATTGTTGTAATATGCCATTTATGATATAAGTTATGGGATATCACAACTATCCATAACTATCCAAGCGAGTGGCATAAAAATTCTATTAATATGATCCTAATGAGAAATTCTAATTATAATGTATAATTCCATTGGGAGGGAAGGTAATTTCATAAATCAACATTTCATTTCATCCTAATTACACCCCAATTCATATGATACAGAATAATTGCTATATAATTAATATAAATATAAAATATTCATCTCATCATATCGTATAAGAGGTTTTTTTGTTTTTCATGAAATCAAATTCGATAAAGGAATAATTTATTTTAACTTTAGGAATGTCATGCAGGTGAATTTAGTGTATATATATCATTAAATATTCCACATACACATAATCCAATATAATATTATTCTATTCACTTTACATCATATCATATAAGAAAAAATTTGATGCCATACGCAAATCTATTTTAGATATTTTTAATAGATACATTGAAAGTCCTTATTCATTTTCAACTTATATAAAATCACATATAATAACATATTGATACAAATCCGAACCAATTTTCCAATGAAAATGAAACAAATTTAGAATTTATATATTAGTTGAATACAATACTCATTCAATCATGTTAATTATGTTACATCGTGACCCCATATCAATTGAAATCATATTTGAATTTCGAGATCAATATATGTAAGCAATGATAATATAATAGAAAAGAATCAATGATACTGATTATATAAAGGTGCATAGTGTGATCATTATTAAAAACATTATTCTATAAACCAATTTCAACCAATTTCATTTCATGCTAAGATAAACTCACCAATGTTTTTTTATTTTAAGACATCTTGTAACAATAGAAAATGGTGTATGCTAATCTCACCTAACCAACATTTATATTATTGAGTCCTCAAGTACAAACATAAAAGTGTTGATGAATACATCATTTTTCATTCATCTTCTAATATGATCACAACACATTCCCCATGACCAAATTGACAATAAAATTAAATTTATTATCGGGGTGCATCATTATAACACTAAAATAATGTACAAAAGAGTTCATATAGTTCATAATCATCATGTGTGTAGAAAAAGACTTTAATTTTTTATCACTGCACGAAATTATGTTCAAAAAACACCCAACCACCACCTGATTATTAGTCCAAAATTTAATATATGATAATTGTATCAAACTAATAATTTTTATGTTTTATATATCCTTAAAATCTCCTATAATTGTAAATCATTACAATACCCACATGCCTAGTATAGTAATTGAACTATGAATGATATTCTATGGGGTAAATATAATGGTTCATGTATCTCATGAAAGTATTTTTTTTGTGTCTCATGATCAATTTGCATATCCCATACAACAATCCCACTCATTTGAAACTTAAGAACTCATCATAACCTATAATACTCAATGGTGAAAGTTTCTTATGGATAAATAAAAGTCATTCCATGGGAGGGAAATCATCACATCACCATATGACATATATTTCCTTGTATACATTTACATATAAAATATGGAACAATGATAAAATGGAGATTCCATTTTATATAATATATTTCATTTTGTTAACAATTTTTTATGAATACCTAATATGACCCAACATAAGACCCTATATATCATATAATATGTGACAAACCACTAGATTATTTATACCTTATATTTATATTTTTGTGTTTTTATCACATTAAATCTAAATATAATATATTCCTCATCCATATATTATGATATAATGTAATCACCCTGATAAACTCTTTAGAGAGAAACGCATATGAAGTATGGATGTATGAATAAAGGTGAAATTTATGAAATATAATCTTAATTTCCAACTCCATTAAAATATTTAATATTAAAAACTTTATAACATTTCATTTTATGATGTTAAATTTCATTATATGCCTCTAAATTTTTTATTTTTAACATCATCATCCCTAAAACCATTTAGTTAGATATTTTTATATGAAATAATTTTACCTTTTATAGTGTTTTTTAAATTTACATCATTAAAATTATATTGAAACATGAAAAACCTTTTTTATTTTTTGTTGAATAATATATAGGATATAGTTATATTCAAATTATCAATATAAAGAAAATATATTTTACATTTATATTTTACAATAACCTATCCGAAAACATTTAGAATATAATGAAATACTACCTACTGGCTATTAATTTCTACAACCTTTTATTTTTATCTCCTATCTTCTCAAAGTCCAAATACACTATAATTTACCACTGATACACAATGATATTTTCAGAATATATTTTATCCAAAAATAAACAGAAGTACAATATAAATAACTTGTTCATCACTTGAATAGAAGTATTTAAACAAAAAATATTTTATCCTTTGAAAAAATAGTATTTAAATAATATAATAAATAATATAATATACATATTCCATTTTATATTAATAATGTGGATTAAACAGGTATATAAGATAATTTATTTTTATGTATCCTACTATTTAATGATGTTATAGAATTTATTAATTGATAATCCATGTTAATTGATTTATTTATATCTTTACATTGATAACAATAAAATTTTCAAATAAAAATATTTCACATTGTAAAAGGGAAATGATATGTAGATATATATCCTTTTATGATCATTATTAGGTTGATATATTAAATATATTATTTTGGAAACTCTTCATTAACCATTTAAATAAAAATTATAATCTCTTATGAAATAACCCCTTGTTCTTGAACACAATTATATTTAAATCACTGTTAAAATGCACAATATTTATTATAGAACAAATAAAATAAACTAATTGTTTTAGAGAAGAAATCATTTCATTTATTATTACTTATATTAGTAAACCACCTATTGATATGAAAAAAGGTTCCATATTTCAGAGTTATTACTCCAAATTATATTATATTTAGGTTTAAATTACCTAGATAAGAGGATGTAATAAAGATAACTAGATTTAATTACTTCACTTTGATATTTTACCCATTTCTTTTAACTATGGATAACAATTAACAGGGTATCACATTAATAGATAATATTTTCTCACCATATTATTATAGTAGGTAAAACATTCACAATTTAATTTATATTATATGAAAATTACCGTAAATGAAAATCGAATAAATTTATTATACATAAAACATAATGGAATCCTCTATTATCACATAAGAAGTATCATATTCAACCATATTTAATATATGATAAGTGACATGATTATGTTGGTAATTTTAATAGTTAATTCATCTAAAAACCTACGAACAATCTATTCATAGTAACAACATCCCCATATTTCTATTATCATTTAGTGCTTCTTTGGATTAAGGAAATATGATGGTAATATTTGGGATTTATTTTCATCTAGGAAGGTATTAGGATTTTATGGAGATTAGATCAAGCCCATTTGTGTGGTTATCACTATTATCCATATGAAAAAATTAGAACCCACAAAGTATAGTGAATCATATTGGGAAAATTAACACCATTTAACACCATTAAATAATAACCATTGTGGTTACATTTGTAGCGTGTAAACCATGTCTAGGTTATTGAGATTTATCTTTGGAGTTGTTTTTTATATATCATTGTTATTTGGGAAAAAACCACATTTAGTTTATATTTTTATAGTTTAAGGTCACGTGTTACGACTATAAAATGATGATTAATATCACGTGATTAGGATATATACTTCATTAAACGGATGACTAAAGAGAATTGATAAAGATTTATGCTTGTGGTATAAAGAGATGATAGTATAGTAATCACACCATGAAGGTGGACAATATATGAGTCTACTTACTATCAAAGAAGGATTAGATATTGGTGGACGACTAGAAACATAGAGAATACAAACCTAAGTGGAAGGATTCAGATAATATACTTGGGATGTCCTTGTAAAATAGGATATAAATAAAACCATGTCAGAAAAATATATATGGTTTTTATTTATATAGATTTGAATTTAAAAAATGATGTTAGACATGGATCATGGGATTTAAAAATTTGTAAATATTGAGTCTGGGACTATACATATGCTTCATAGCTAGTTCTCCTATGAAAAAATCATACATGATTATGAATGATATTATTGAAATTATATTAAATAGGAAAAGGGTGTATTTCTATTTTTACATGTAGTTGGAGGGACCATTATTATCCATCCATGGAGAACTATTTATCATAGTGGTGAAGAATCAATGGGTACATTTTTTGGAATTATACATAATAAGTATTACCATAACATTATGGATTAAGGATTTGAATTGGTTGGGTAGCTGAACACTTTGGAAACCAAGTGCAAAATCATTATATAGGGTAATCTTCATATGTATCCTCGTATTAAGAATCCATTTAATCAAGGGAGTACATTATCCGAAAAACATTATGGTCCCATTGATCAATAATGAAAACATAGAATATTCCTTTAATTAATGAAATACAATATTAAAAAGATGTGTGATGATGTACTTATATAAATCATGTATATAAGAAGGATGTGAATATGGTTTGACAATAATGGGATTTTTATTGAAATAATGTTAGGCAATGGAATATGGAAAGGTTGTTTGGATGAAAGAATCATTATTAGATGTTGACTAATAAAAAATGTTATGAGAAAGGCCTAGTTCCCAAAAATTAATTTTCACCATAAAATGTATATAAACACCACAAATGATTATTGACATAGTACCATTGTGAAGAGGCCATGGGTCATCCATCGAGATTACTACCTCATATAGTATGAATGGGATACATAATTGGGTGAATATAACACATAGTAATTTAGTTAATGGGATGTCTCTTAGTATCCAAATTATTGTGTCCTTAAATAATGGGTCAGTGAAGGAGGCTCTTAGATCAGGTCTCATGGATGCAACTCTTAGATCTATTCCATATATATGGTACATATGGAGGTTCATAATCGAAATAATTCCAAAAAAATGTCATTGAAGGAAACCTCTATAGAAATATTTTATTGATGTGTCCCTCTAAAATAAAAATCAAGACTTATCCATGTGTAGGGATCCTCAGAGATGACATTCATCGATGTTTTATAAGATTATTCTCATTATAGGATCTTAAAAATAAATTCTTATGGAATTAATTGAAATAGGCCTCACATATTTTGTTTTTTCATGAGGAACTGTTGATTTTTTTTGTAAATGTGGTTCTTAATTTTTGAACTATGTTTTTACTTAAAAGGATTCTTACCCATTAATTTCATTTTGTATTTCATTTTTTAGACTTATTGAAGATGGAAATAGTTTAAACAAAATTGGGGGATCTCTCATTCTCTTTTATTAAAACAGAAAATGCATACCTATATAAAATTGTGTGATGATTATATTTAAGAGACTTATTCATCCATCAATAGTTCCATGGGAGGAATATGGATGTGTGTGAGGAAGAATAAAATATAGGTGGGGTAAAAACATTAAAATATCAGTATCAATTTGTTTTTAATGATCTCCATTCGATGTGGATGTATATTATTAGGTATCCACCCCATAAAGAACCCACTTGTGATGTTAGCGTTATGACAGAAGTATGAAACAAATAATTAGTCCCTCAAATAATTAACAAATTATTTATATGACACTAATTAAGTAGGCGGTCCTGAATGGATTTATAGGACTTATTGGAACTATGTGACCACTAAAGGATTCTAATAGATGACAAATCATTCATTATTAGAAGAAAACATTTCCCTAATAATTAAAGTTCTATGTAAGAATTATCCTCTTTCTATATCAATCCATGACATAAAAACAACACGGCTTAAAAATTACTACATTATTTAATATGATTATCTGTTCCGGTTACACAATCAATAAAATCAATGCCTATAAAGAGAAATTTTCTTTTAGAAATATGGTGGCCCTATTATATTCGATTCCTAATGTAAACAATTATTGAATAAGTTCCTAAAGAATACTTTTTATATTAATAACACAAACATTAATCCTAAATGTATAAAATAAATATCATTATTCTTGAGTATGGTTCATACCACAAAATCACTTTATGAGGAAATATATTTTTTTAAATATCAATACATTGTGTTTTAATAAATGTTACAACAAATAAGGATCCCTTTTTCATTTGTTTAATAATTAGTTTGAGGCATTAATTACATTAAATTGTATTGATATCATCCATCTAAGTAAAACATTATGAATTCCATGTAAACCTAAAAAATCTATAATTTTGTTCTAAAAGGATTCACTAATGGAGTTATATATTTTTAGAATTGTAAGAATCTAATTATATTCAACCAATTCAATTTTTAGTGTTACATGTAATACTGGTAGAAAATTGTAGATAAAATTACAATTATATGTTATTCACAAAGGGGTGGATCATAAATCATGGAGTTTATTTTCCCTCAAATTATAAATCATGCTAATTTGAAAATACATATAAAAATATTTCATAGGAATGAATTAATTTTGTATAACATTGAGCTGGAAGAGATCAAGTAAATCCTGATTTAAAAAATGTTGAGTCAAGAAGGCTTCACCCTAGACAAGATCTCATAGATGAGTATTATAGAAACCATCCCATTATATACATTAAAAATAAATAATTTTAAGCAGAATAACAAACACATTACTGAAACATAAACCTAATGACTGCGTTAGTTTCATGCCTTTGGAATCATGGAAAAAAATTCTATCTTAGAGAAAGACCTTAAATTTTTCCCACAATCATCATCCCCCATTTTAATTCCTCTTAAAATCCTTTCATCATTACCCTATTAAAGGAATCATAATAATTGGGTGAGCATGAATTATGAGTTTGGTGAAATGTGGGAAATACATAAGTATAACATGAACTAATTGATACAATAACATGAGGATAACATTTAATAACCATACCCTGCATATCATATATCTTAAAAAACCAATCATGTAATAAATCTGTGTAGTTCATGATACATGATTCATATGTAAATAATAATATATCCCATGAAAGAATAACATAGGAATAAGACACGTAATTGTGATAGACACATAAGAATATTAAATGATTTCCATAGTAACCATGGAATCACATCCATGGACATATTAGTTGCAATGGTTTACATCACACGCCATATTGGGATCCATGGTTTGCTTCCATGGACAAATTATTTTCATGACGTCACTCTACATGCCATCATGTTAGTCATGGTTCACTCCCATGACCACCATAGTAGTCAATGTTCATTCCTAAGACCATCTTATTGTATCCAACGAGATATAAATATTAACGCAATGCATTGGGGTGAGATATAGGTTCAACAAATATCATAAAGAAATCATAATTATATAACCCAAAAGATAATAAAAAATCATATCATTAACAAAGAATGGAAATTTCTATCACAAATATGCAATCATTTTATCACATTTGGAAAAGATATTTGTATAATAATCATTTCATCATACCATAACCTGTGAAATTATATAGGGATAATTAAAAAATAACTTTTAAAAGAGAAATAAATTTATAAAAAATATAACCCATGAAAATGAAATGGATTTCATAATCATATAACCCTTGAATAATGAAAATTTTTAATAACCTCACAAAATAAAATGTGAATCATTTTAATAAGAAAAATTCATGCATCATTTGTATAGTTTCCAAAAAAGGAATGAGTAATACAGATACATGTCATCTTGGATGGTAAATAATTTATTAATAACTTTTTAAAAAATTTATCGAGGAAAATATAAATAATTCAGTTAAAACTATTTTTAATAACCAATATATCTTGAATACAATTTTCATAAAAATTAAATAGTAAAATATATAAATCATTATTCATATAAAATAACAAATATATATCAATGAAAACTTATAAATGATTATTGAAATCATTTTTTAAAATATTTCTCATTAAAACCTTTTAAAAAAATATTGAAAAAAATGAAAAACTTGTTCTTTGAAAATCTATAGACTAATTATTAATATATTTTTAAATCCTTCATCCCTGAAAAAATATTAATGAATCCTGACAATGTTTTGAAAAACATATTATTTTAAAAGAAAATGAAAAGAAAAAATTTTCAGAATATTAAGAAAATATTTTTTTTCATAAAAAATAACTTTTTAATTATTATAACGACACTTCATGGGAGTTATAGAAATTAAAACAAGTAAATTAATATATTCTGAACATTCCTTTTTCATTGTAAAAATGATAGAAAAGGGAATCGTCCATAAAAACACACAAAGATTCATTTTATTAAATAACATTTTTTAAAGAAAAAATTGAGATTATTTTTTTAAATGATTATAGTATTTTTAGATAAATTATTTTTAAAACATTTAGAAAACATGGTTTTGAGTGAAAAAATATTTCAAACTACAAATAAATGATTATTCATATATATATAAAAACACATTCCTTATCATATTTTGTACCAATGGGTGGAAAAATAGTACCATTAATTGGATATTAAATGAATAACCATATGGTACGAAACCACAAGATATTTATTGAGATATTGATAATAAGATTATTTTAATGGGGGAATAATTTAAAATACTCTAGATAAATTGTGACATTGTATCTCTAAACTATAATGAATTTGGTTACATTAAATAACAAAACAATTGAATGACTGACATCACTTGAATAGAATCATATCATATAAAAATGTATATTTATTATATATCATGTCAAAAGTAGTATAATAACTTGATTATAAAATATTGGGGCATAAGATGTCATATGTCTCAATGGAAGAAAATTGAGACAAACATACTTCACCATTTTGGTAAATTATTTTCCTATAAACTATGAATGAAATATCATAAAAAAAATATTTAATTATTGATGAATTTATTTTTATAAATAATTTATTGCTAAATTTTTACTATACACAACAAACAAAATTAATGATTGTTGAATAATACCGGTATCTCACCGAAATAAAATTTTAGATGAAATTCAATTACCTTATATCCTGACTGTCATTGTACTTGTTAAATCTCATGTATAACAATTAGAATTTTACTTTACATCATTTGAAGAAAAATATTTTTTTATATATTACCATATATTGTTTTATTAGGTCATTGTACAACCCTTTTATTATCAATTTGATGTTATGTATTTTTTTCAGGTAATATCTTCTTTGTTTTTCATGTGTTTTTATTTGTTATATTATTTATTATTATATATATATCATGAGATAAAAAATGTAAAACATGATATAAATATTATTTAAATTCAGAAAATAAGTATTTATAACAATTTAATGAATATTGAAATATTAGATTGAATACACTGTTCATTGAGATGGTAGAACATATGCACATAAGAACAATTATTATGTTTTTCTTTATAAATTTGAATTACAGAAATTAAATGACATATATATATATAATATAATAAAATATGATATTATATTTCATATATATAATATAACTTCACCAAACATGTACTTAATACACTTTAGGTTGTGAGTGAATAAATCATTTAGTATTAAGGAGGAGATAGACCACACTTCCCAGACAAAATTATCATATTTTAAAAAAATTAAATGAATGTAGGAATGAGTTATAAAATATTTATAGAATAATAAATACATTATATAAATCATATATATGATATTTGATTTTGTTTTTATCAAAATGATCATCCACTAGTGGTGATATTGGAAAAACAAAGAATAATATTTTGTTAGGCGGTAGTTCGCCAAACAAAAAAATATTATATCTGTTACCCATTAAATAGAATTGTGTGTAAGTCCTGGGAGAAAACATAAAATAAAAAAACTCAGTATATTGAGTAAAATGAGAATATTATGTGTTCATGTAATAATATAAATTTATGTGGTGGAGAAACAAAATAAATCATAAGTTCTTGAGGAAGGATGTTATATCTTGTTTGGGTAACACTTTTTGGTTTTCACAAAACGCTTCCTTGAATGGAATTCATCCCAAATACAGGATTAAAGTGTCAATTGAGGGATTTTTTTAAGTTAATTGGGCATATATTTTATGAAAATATGTTTTTTAGAGGTGCTAATAATGGTGAGAGGTGGTGGCCTTTTATATGAGAGGAAATAAAATCTTTGTTTTTTTAATCAAATTATTTATCCTTATGAATTAATTTGTTTATAAATGTGTAAAAACATATCATTAAATATCATTATTGGTTATTTATCAGACATATTTCCATCTAATGTTTGTTGGAAATGTGGCTAGGTGATTTTGGATCTCATGGATAAGATTTAGTCCTTTGTTATGCTTAATTTTATCTCCTTTACACTAATTAATTTTAATCATATTCACTAATTATATTTTGTCAAAAATTATGTTGGTATTATTAAAATATATATATTATAAGTATTATAGAAATATATTTCTTTTTTTTTAATTTAATTCATTTAAGTTCCATAATTACTTTTAATTATAACCCCATATATGTGGTGAGAAATGTGGTTTTATTTTAAGATTATTCAAAAATTCATTAAGATTTTGTATCTAGATTCAATATTAAATGATTCAAATGACCTAAATATTATTAATATCTACATTATATGGTTATTGTGACAATAAATATAAATTCATGTATCATTTTACATTTATAAATAAAATATGTGATAACTATTTTTTAATTGAAATTCATTATTTTCTACTATTACACAAAAATAAATCATCATGAATAAATACAAAAATATCAAAAAACATAATATTTATGTTTTCGTTAAAATATAATGTTTATTTTGACTTATTTTATTTATATAATATGTTATATAGGATCTAAAATTAGTTCTCCATTAAAATAATGTAAAACTACATTTACATAAAAATTTCTTGTCATAATAAATATTGGGTTTGTTATTAACAAATGCATTTAAAATCTATTGGATGAACTTGAATACTATTTTAATGAATACATGATATATTTATTAACTCAACAAAACTCAATAATTCTAATTTTGTTATTTTAGTCGGATAAAATATCTGTTTCCACATAAAAATAATAGTATATTTATTATATTCGACTATATTTTATTTTCATTTCTAATTAATATTTAAAAAAAATGAATTAATATTATATTAATATAAAACATATATTTTTATAATATATTTATTAAAATTATGAACATCTAATTTTATATCTGTTTCATATGTTTTTATATTTAATTATAATGTTTTATATTGTCGTTTAGTTAACCTCAATAATGCGTAAAACAAGATTCATTGAAAAACAAATTATTTCAAGATATGCACACTAACTCATTATCGATTGAATTGAAATACATATACAATATATAAAATATTTTTAAAATAGTTAATATATTTTTATGTCAGATGAAATTATATTCGCTTAAATTCTTGGTTTTGCGTGTAGTGAAACCATAAAAAGATGTTTCATATAATGTGATCCAAATATAGACCATTCACATCGCATAAATATTTATTCAATGTTGAATGAATGAAAAAATATTAACAAAAGATTATAATATTTAAGAAAAATTATTTCAAAAAATCTAATTGTGTTACATTCTACCCCCCTTAAAATTATTTTCTCCCACGAAATTCATCTTAGTTGTTAATTATATAATACTTGAATGTTTATTTTATAGAAAATCGCATAATAAATAAAGAATACTATAAAATTCATAAAAAATTAATGTTGGAAACATTTCATCTACCAAGGGTAATATATAACTATGTTTCCACATAGTACAATATATTTTGGATGTAAAAATATAGACAATCAAGAGAAATCAAACTACTATGGATCTGATAGATATTGATAGAGATCATTGTCAAGTATAAGAGTATGATAAAAATACATAAATATATTTTGATATGAAGGAGCATATAATTTATCAAAAATACATTTTATTGGATAATTATTTTCATTATTTTTCCCCAGATTCTAGGAATTATTTTAATTTCTTTGAAAAAAGTAATATATTTATTATATTTAAATACTTTTTACATGTAAAATCACACCATTTGGTTTTTCATGGATCAATTCCAACTTAATAACATACTGTAGGGAATGATTGATAATTTTTCATTCCTGAATTACTAATAGATTATGAGATCCATAAATAGAATGATATGAAATTCCACAATCCTTTACTTATCATTACATTAAAATTGTATGAATAGGTTGTCCAACAAGAATAAATCATCATTTGGTGAGATATTACATTAATATAATAACCATCATCCAATGTATAACGTAATAATTCCACAAATGGGTAACATTATAACACTTATGATAGATAAAAATCAAACATAATTGAAATAAAATCATCTAATAATATTTTCATGAATCCCACATATTTCGAAAAATTTTCTTTCATGTCACATTCCAATCATGTGAATACCCTCATCATATAATCTATTAAAACATGGTAATATCCTGAATTACTAGGGTTACTTTTGGAATAAATATATTTCCCCTTATTCAAAATATTAATAGATATGTTGAATACATCCTTGATGTTTTAAACAGTAACCATGATAAAATATTCAACTTTTTTAAAATATTTTATATCAGCTCAATAGTAATAAATACCATCCAACATATTTTTATACAAACATAAATATCTCAACATCATGAACCAATTAAGGTAAATATTCTATTAATCGAAATATCAACATCCCATGAAATCACATTGATTCCCTAGGAGAACCATTTTTTATATCAAATAATATACTTAATGAAAAACATATGATGAAAATACTTATATATTTCTTAATTCATATAACATAATACATGAATTTATAATCATAAATACTTCATTATTACAAATTATTTCTAAAAACATTAATCTACATTCCTATGATTATTACTTAATATATCTTTCATAAAACATGAAATACGAATAAATTAATAAGGTTCCTCAACCATAATATAATCATGATTTTTTTCATTTATTGTAAAAATTACCCGAAGAACATTCCATTCATTTTATATGTTATTTTTAATCTCTTTCTCTTCAGAAGAATAAAAAATAATCATACAACCTTATTGATCCTATTAATGATTATTCCATTTAAGAAATATGTTTTTTATTTATTATACCTTTCATGACTGATAAATTCAGTTCTAACTATGTTGCATTAATGAAAATTAAAAATCATAGTCGGAGAAGAAATTTTCATATTTTTCAGCCATATAATCATGAAAAATAGATTTTAGTATGTCTAAATCCGGACACCTTATTTTCTTATTCATTACAACCTAGTTTTATCTATTTTAATTCATAGTCATATTCTATTTAATTTAGTTATGATTGTTCGTGATGTGGTTTTCAATTTTCATTTGAAAACCCACAGGTGTGTCGAACCATGTATTTAGTAATTCCCTTTGTCATACACCAGGTTACGTCATGCTTGGAAAAACACACCATGTCTGAGTGGTTATCTTAGGTACATCTATACTATAACCATTTCCACTTATTGAATATATTCATATATTTATTTCTTCAAATTCTACTCAATATATCATTTACCAAACTTGTAGGACCATTTCCCGAGAATTAACTCATGTGTATACTTATCCTTATTGACATCATTAAACATATCCATAATAATAAACATAGGGATCTCACAATGGTTTTCCGAACCTAGTTTCCATATATTGACTAATCCATCACTCTGATACAAACTATTGAGACCCTCTCTTTATATATATTAACCTTACTTAATTTTTACAAAATACATAATACACTACAAAAATAGACTCCCCATGACATTATTAGTTTAATGAATTTTGAAACAAGGGAACAAATCATATATCATAGTTAAAGATCACAAATTTTTTCTGCCGAGATCTATCCCCTTTTTTATTATTCTTATAAACCATTCCTCATGACCTGGAGAAATGCAATATAGGAATGGGGTGAGCTCCACTATTTGGTAAGGTTAAATAAAGGAAATATGTAATAATGACATGAACATAACTTTATGATAACATGAGAATAACATTGGAATAACCTACCATTCATATAACATATCATAAGAAATAATAATAAAATGAATAATTTCATTTCATCAGAAGTTTATAATTAGGAAATATAGAATATAATACAATAATTAATAACATAATAATAAGACATTGAATTGTGGAAGATACAAATGAATATAAATTAATATCCAAATATATCAAGGAATTGTTGCTGATGCAATATTAGTTGAGTGATTTAATTACCACATCATCTAGGTAGTCATGGTTAACTCCCATGGACATCTTAGTAGTATGAGAAAACTCATCATACCATCATGGATGTCATGGTTCACTCCCATTCCATCGTAGTAGTCAAGGATCACTCCCAAAAGTCCCACCCCTATCATAATTATATCATACATACATGTTCCACATGGTCATAAACAATAATATAATAAAAAAATAATTTAAATTGGTAATTTAAGCTATAAATCATATTTTGAACTATTTTAAATAATCAGGTTTCATTGAAATTTCATCAAAGTATATACCATAATATGATGTTATTTTCATACAAATTGGACCCAAAAAAATATTACATAAAAATATAAACAATAAATAGATATTGTATTATTAATAATATTACCCTTCATAGATACACATATTTCATAAAAACCATTCTATATAATGTAAAACCACTTCTAAATAGAATATAATGGATCCCCTAAGTCATTTTCCATAATTTAAAGAGTAACACCCAAAAAAATTATCATAGATGTGAAATAATAATTAACTCTATTTTGATGAGATCGTATGTGAGTCTGATATACTCTATAATACCAAATATAGGATCGAAATAATAAAGATACTGAATAATGTATCTAATGATTCTCAAAATACAAGAGTGTGGTGAATTGTACACTTCAAAAAATTCATTTGGAAGTTTTGGTGATGGTTATGTTTAACAAGGTTAAATAAGGTAATTCACGAAACCTCTATCTTCTTTACAATTTCTTGGTTCAGAAAATATGATTCTGAGAAAGTAAATCTGAAAAGATGGTTCCGGAAAATGAAACATAAAAATAGTTTACAAAAATAAATATTTTACCTTAAATCATATACAATCTTACTATATTCGAGTATAAGTATGAGGAAGTATAAGATAGTTATACATTCCTCAACAAATAAAATGCACCTGAAAAATTGTAACAAAACAAGTAACAAGTAGTAAATATTTTAACCCAAAGAGAAGGGTATCCAACAACCTTGTATAATGGTCCCTTGATTTATACTTTCAAGATTGTATGTCATCCCCACACCAGGGTAATCCCTTGATACGAAGATCGTAGTCTATCTTGTTGTCCCAGTAAGCCATCAACTTCTAGGTAGATGGCACATCTATCATCCTTAGGAAGGAAGCCCTCAATTTCAAGGTATTCGGCACCTTGGTCTTCCTCAGTAAAGAAGCTATCAACTTCAAGGTAGTCAGCACCTCTGTTTTCCTCAGCAAGTAAGCCCTCAAATATAACATTGTTGGAACCTCTATCTTCCTATCACCGGAAGCCCTTGATTGTACACAGAAACAATAGGAATCGGACAAAACAAATATGAACAATAAGTTCAGTATGAACAAAGCAATAAATCCTCTCCCTCTCTAGAAATCACTTCAAAAGAATGTAATCTCTAGATTGATCAACTTGTATATATCTCTTTAAAATGAGATCCTATTTATAGGAACGACATCAACGGTCGGCTCCCTCCTCCAACAGTCATATTTTTCATTGAATTTTGGAGGGACCTATACACATGTCACTCAATAAGCAATTAGTTAGTAACTGAATGTAAGACATCATTTTATAACAAAAATAAGTGAAAGAAAAAATATTGTTACATAAGAAAAATCCAATATTTAGAATGTATGAAAATAAATGTTCAGAGTCTAACCAAAAATATATTCAGTGTCTATAATTCAAGGATATTCAGATTCATTTTTTCATGGAACTTGGAACCTAAAATCTATAGAATTCATGAGTCTGAATTTCAAGGAAATTCATATTATGATTTCACAAGAATTTGGAACCTAGTCTTATAAAGTTTGGAGTCAGAGTTCATAAGAATTTAGAGTTAGAACATACAACGTTGGGAATCTGAATACATTAGAATTAAGCGTCATAACTCAGATGAGTTTGTAGTCGGAATTTAGAGAACTCGGAGTTAGAACTCAGAAGAGTTTAGAGTCTGAATTTGGAGAACTTGGAGTCATATCTTAGAGGAGTTCCGAGTCTGAATTCAGAGAACTCAGAGTCTGTATTTGGAGTCTGAATTTAGAGTCTGAAAACAGAATGCTTCATTATGTAAGTATTATATGATTCCATGGTTTTAGATATGAAACCTAATTTTAAACATAGACAAGATAATGAACAATGAAAAACATGTTCCGGAAAAATTTACTTGGAGAAGGAAAATTTTCCTTATAGAAGTAAAACATAGGGTAAAATAAGATTTTCCATGAGATAAGGTGTTTGTGATATTAAAAACAAGATGGAATGGTAAAGTAATAAAAAGACCTTAATGACTAATAAATCTCCCCCAAACATGATGGAATGGATAATTCATAAGGAAAACCTTATTGACTCAACAATCTCCCCCTTTTTGGAATGCACAAACATCGTTACGAAAAATAATAAAAGGACTTAGTCAATATGTTTCTAAAACATTGAAAATAAATCTTATCTCCCTTTACACATGGACGATGATGAATACAACTAACTCCCACTTATGCTTTGGAACTCTATGGATCATATTCTAGATTTCTGGAATGAGATTTGGCATTATCTTGAGTACGGAAATATCTGTAATGAAAACTCCCCCTTAGAAAAACTCCCCCTTATTTAGGGCTATTTCATTTTTTCATAGTATACCATTTCCTTTTCCCCCTCTGTGATTTTCAAAAATAATTTGAGGGAATGGAAAATAAATTATAGTACCTAAAATTTTAGTACAAAGCATACAAACCAAGATGAATAACCAAAATTTCATTAAGATAGGAAGAATTTTTACAAAGAAGAAATTACAACAAATGATCGGATTGGATCTATTTTCCTTCCTTCTCCTTGGGTATCAATTTAATCACTATGGTTTTCAGATTTTTTAGTTCCTTTTGATATTCCTATGCTTGCTTTAGGATTTTATCATGATCCTTGGCTTCCTTCTCTAATGCTTTAATTCTATCATCCTGAGACTTCAACACCTCTGCCTGAGCCTTCGTCAACTCATCTTACTTAACTAGCTTCGATTCAATCTCGATCATAAGATTACTTTCACTCTTCCAGCTTTGGGAAATATATTATAAATTCCCATTTAGATCCTTGATTTCTTGAATCTGGGTATTTATCTCAAGGGTGAGCTTTTCCTCAAAGCTAGTCGTGAGATCCTTGATCTTACTATCTTCATTATCAAAATCTTCATTCAATTCATGTTGAAACTTCATCATGATCTTTCAAGTCTTCAACTACTTTATTTGACCAGCTAATCACTTTCTTACTAGATTTTTTGTGGGGCTCATAGTTAATGAAAAAATTCTTCAGATTAGCCTCAATCTTGACACACTTTTCCATCACCATTGATACTGAATCTGATTTTTGATTCATGCTGTGTTTGAGCATCTGACATCTCGAGTCAATGCTAGGAAATATTGCAATGGTTTCAACAAGATTATTATATGATTGAATGATGAAATAATGTCCTAAGGATGATGATTCTGAAATCATGTCCTAAGGATGATGTTTCTGAATATAATGTTTTACTTGGTGATGACTCTTTTTGTAGCTCACATGTTTTCTTTCGGAAGATCCACCATCTTCCATTCTCTTTAAAAATAAATTTTTTAGGTGTGTCCACAAACATATCGTTCCCCTTGTCAGTTCTCAGAATAGCTTTCTCATCTGGAGACTCAATCTCACTGTCAGACAGCTGACCAATTCTATCATTATCAATCTTCTCCTTCTCAGCTCATGCCTCAGCATCTTCAGGGTGAATGAAATCACGATTATAACTTTCTTCGTCAGAGAGCTTATTCACTTCATCTTCATCTTTTTCATCTTATCTAGGAGTATCAAGCTTCCAAGATCCGACTTGAGAGGTCCGGATTGATAATTTCTCATATGCACTTTCCTTCACATGAAATTACTCCACTTGCTAAAACAATTTTTATGTATCATAACTACTTCCAACTTATTCTTCTATTCCTTTGACATCATCTTTATCTTCAATAAAATTATCTTGAGCTTTTTTCGGACTCATAAACGTCTTCCACGGAGTCTCAGGTAAGGGTTCCACCCAAAAAGATTATGGTAGAAGAATTTTCTCAGATTCTATCTTTGTATCCTTAAGAAGGGATTGAACAATATCAACCTCTCAAATTTTCTTCTTTTTCTTTTTTTCATGGTTTTCTTCTCATGCTCATCAGTGGTCTTCTCTTTTAAAGTCGTGGCCTTAGTAGGATCCAGACCAAACATTAGATCACCTTACTTCTAGTTTTTCTTATCCTCCCTACACATTACAATTACCTTATCAAGATAATATTTTAGTTTTGTGGGATTTGGAGGTGTGTATTGGGCTTTCTTAGATTTAGGGGTTTCTTCTTCTTCTATTACTTCCATCAATTTTCTATTCTTTCCAGCCATTTTTGATGTTTCTGCCACCTCCTAATTCTTTATAACGGATTCATTTTCCTCTTATGGTAAGTCATACAATTCTCCAGAATCTTTTGAGAATCCTATATTCATTATCTTCAATGTATCATCACTTATGTACATAACTTTTCAATTCCTTGTCTTGGAGCTGCAAGGGATTTTGAAGGACTCAAGGCACCGAAAAATCAAATTGGATAGGATAGTCGAATAGATTATAATTTGACCTTTTAAATTTCCATTTTTGATATTCTCTATCTTAATTAGAATATGCTTCATCAATTTTATCTTCCATGTATTCACAATAAAATCTAGGATTTACATGTCTCTCTTCTTCAAGGTTTCTTAATCACCTTTTCTCATAATGATGAAACCTTGAACCCATAATTCACGGATCTTATTATTTTTAGATAGATTAGCAATATTCGGAGTCTTGACCAAGACACTCTATAGCTTTTACCTTGAAAAACTTCTTTGTACATCTAGAAATTTATGGGAAAAAACCCCAGCTTCCCCATCAAATGGAACTCCAGCCAAACTAGCTTACATTGTATATGATAGAGCATAGGCCTTTCTATAGCTTTTTAAAGAAAACTTTTCTTTGCCTTCATCCTTACAGAAGCTGACTAATTCATAGAACTCAATAAGCAGACCCAGATAGACCACGTCTTGAGCCCATGGATTTTATATGCAAACGCTTCCCAATCTATTCAACCTAATGTTCTTAGATATCATGGAATCTTACATGGAAATAAAATTCAGATGCACCAACCACTCTCTGTAAATCATCCATTCCGAAATTTACTTTAGAGTTAAAATCTCTTGAGAACGAACTTCACTTGATATTCGGATTATAGAAAGACATGAGAGGTTCAAAACAAGCTTTTGAAAGGGGGCAGAGTTTAGGCCTGCAAAGGCTTGAAATAGATGTGGGTAAAGCATTTGTGGGTCCTTTATATACGTTTTTGATGTGACGGTTCATATTACTATATCAATCCAATGGTTGAGAAAACTTTTGATCAGATATGACAGTTGAAATGATAGCCACAAGGAAAATTTGGTAGGATCTAATCTTTTGGGGATTTTAAAATAAAAAATTTGGATTTAAGGAAATAATAATCCGAGAAATTTTAAAAGAAACAAGAGAAACTACCAGAAAATAAAAAGTGATTATGAAAACTAAATAAAGAATCATACCTTTCGTATTGCTAGAATGATTATTTTTATTGGAAAAAAAATCTTCTTGAAGATATTTATATTTCGAAAATTTTGATTATGAAAAAAACTCCATGATGAAAAAAAATTTGTGTACATAAATCTTCCTTACGAAAATTTCCAGTACGAAAATATTTATTACTAAAATTTCAAGTACGAAAATCTTCATTATGAAAATTTTGAGTATGAAAATAATCATTATGAAAATTTCAAAGTATGAATATATTTTTTACAAAAATTTTGAGTGCAAAAAAAATCATTACAAAAATTTGAAAAACTGACTAGGAAAATTTTCATTAAATTTTTTTTAAAAAAAGTTCATTATGAAAAGTTTGAATAACTAAATAGAAAATGTACCCCCCCCCCCCTCTATGAAAAGGAGTTTATTACTTAAGGATATTTGTTCAAAAATTAGTTAAAATGAAAGGTTACCTTATGGTTATCATTACTAACTTCTATTTATTGTCTTCAAATCTATCGGAGGGTAAATATTTTGTGAAAATATCAGCATGTTGAACCTGCGTTCTGATCAATTGAAGAATGATATCTTCTTTTTGTGTCTGATACATAAGAATGTGATGCCTAATATCTATGTGTTTTTCACGAGAGTGATGTTCATGTATTATACTAAGGGAAATGGAACTTGTATTATGAAACAAAATTTGTGTTTTGGTAAAACTCATACCATAGTCTTTGAGTGTGTGTTGCATCCACAACATTTGAGCAAAACACCTTCCAGCTATTACATATTTAGCATCAGTAGTGGAAATTTTTACTGAGTGTTTCTTCTTGAATTACCAAGAACGTAATGAATCTCTTAAAAAATGATTAGTTCCAAATATACTCTTTCTACCCATTCTACATCCACAAAAGTCTGAATTTGAAAAACTTTTCAAAACTAAATAATTTCCAGATAAATATAAATTTCCTAAATCCATGTTTGCCTTTAAGTAGAGAAAAATTATTTTCACTGCATTTAAATGAGATTCCTTAGGAATGGATTGATATATTGAACATAATCATACTAAAAACATTATGTCTAGATGACTAGCTATCAAGTAATGTAAAAATCCTATCAAACCTCTATAAGATGTTTGATCTACTGGTTTCCCAGCTTCATCAAGATGAAGTGTGTTTGAGGTACTAATGGGAGTAATAATACTCTTACTATTTTCATATACATATTTTTCAAGAAGATCTTTAATATAATTATGTTGGGATATATAGATTCCTTATGGTCTTTGAGAAATTTGAAAACGAAAGAAAAATGTTAACTCACCCATCATTATCATTTAAAACTCAGATTTCATTAGATCTACAAAGGAATCAGTTTAAAATAGCCTAGTTGAACCAAATATAATGTCATGAACATAAATTTTAACAATAAAAAATTTTTTGTTATCAAAATTTATAAAAAGTGTTGGATCTACATTTCCCTTGACATAGTTATTCTGAATAAATAATCTTGTAAGTCTATCATTCCATCCTTCAGAGGATTTCTTTAGTCCATAAAATGATTTGGTACATCTAAAAACATGAATATGATTTTTTTTATCTTCTAAACTAGGAGGTTGTTCAACAAACACATCCTATTGAACATAACTATTATTAAAATCAAATTTCACTTCCATTTGAAAAAATTTGAAATTACAGAATGCTGAAAAGGAAAGTAAGATATGAATAGATTCATGTCTAGCTAATGAAGCATAGGTTTTCTCATAGTCTATTTCTTTTTGTTGATTATAGCCTTTAGAAACTAATCTAGGTTTATTTCTAACTATGATTCTATTTTCATCACACTTATTTATGGAGACCCATTTTACTCCAATAATAGAATTTTCCATAGGCCTATCATCCAATGTCCATACATTATTCCTTTCGATTTAATTTATTTCATCTTGCATGGATTTAATCCAATCATCATCACCTAAAGATTCATTATTTATTTTTGGTTCTAATTGGGAATCGAATTCTAGATGTTCGACTTTATTTCTTAAATAAATTCTAGTCCTTATTGGTTGATTCACATCACCAATGACTCTATCACTGTGGTAATTCTTTAGAAACAACTGATTTCAGTTTTGTAAAATATGTTCATCAACATAGGGTGGGAAATTCCTTGGGGTAAATGTTTCAGAAACATTTTCTTCGAAATTTTCGTTATCAGAAGGATCTTCTAACAAAGGTTGACAATAAGTTTTTGAAAACACATCCTAGTATGTAGGTTGGGGTTGTTTAAAAACAAATGTATCAGTTTCATCAAATTTGACATGTACTGTCTCTTCAACAGTACAAGTGTTTTTATTGAAAACTCTATAAGCCTTAGATGTTGTGGAGTAGCCTAAGAAAATACCTTCATCAGATTTTGGTGCGAATGTGTGTAGATTAACTTTATTATTCAGAATGAATAATTTGCAACCAAAAACCGTGAATTCAGAAAGTCTGGGTTTTCTACCATTCTATAACTCATAAGGAGTTTTTTAAGAAAATCTCTTATCAAAACAGAATTTATAGTATAACAAGCAGAACATACTACTTCGTCCCAAAAGATTATTACTTTAGAATATTCACTGAAAATGCTTCTGGTTATCTCTTAAAGAATTCTATTTCTTCCTTCAACTACACCATTTTGTTGAGGAGTTCATGGTGTTGAGATATTGTGATTAATTCCTTATCTACTAGAAAAAGTTTCACAATCGGAATTTTGAAATTCTCCAGAATGATCACTAAGAATATTTATCAATGGAAGGGTTTTCTCATTTTTAACATTGGCTCTAAAACATTTAATGTACCATAAGGCTTCATACATCTTTTCTAAAAAAATAGTCCCACATAAATCTAGTGTAATCATCAACTACAACAAATAGATAATACTTACCTCCAATGATTCTAGCTTTTGTAGGACCAAATATGTCCATGTGAACTAACTGTAATATATCATTAATTGAGACTTCTATGACTTATTCAAAACTTGATTTAGGTTTCTTTCCATATTGACAAGGATCACAGACTTTTGATGTATCGAATCTAAGCTCTGGTAGATTGTTGAATAATCTTTTCTTCAAAAGTTTTCATTGGTTCTTAAGGTTACAGTGACCTAACCATATATTCGACAACTAATAATGATCATTGATTTCACTATGTCAAGGTAGATCTTGGATCCTAAGGTCTTTTATGTTTAGTGTGTATACATTCTCTTGCCTATGGGCAGAAGGAATAAACTCTTCCTTGAAATTGTGTACTAAGAACTTGTCATTTCTAAAATTAAAAAGGTAACCTTTTTCAAATAATGGACTTATGCTAATGAGGTTGTGCTTAAGACCCTTAATAAATAAAACATTTGAAATTAAGGTTTTCCCAAGAATAAAGATGTGAACTATAACAATAATTTATCTTAGAGCATTATCTCCAAATGTTACTTTTCCACCTTTCTTATTGATAATATTTTCAAAATAGTTTTTGTTACCAGTCATATGTCAAGAACATCCACTATCCATGTACCATGTATTGCTATTGGTACTCTCTCTATTTTCTTGAAAATAATATATTTAGTATTTCGGAACCCAAATTTTCTTGGATCTGGAAATTTTAGAAATAAATATTTTAGGTACCCACATTTTTGTAGAAAAATAAGCTTTATGGAATCTCAATGATTGAGTTTTATTTAACAATTATTTGCCCAATGTCAACCACACTAACACTTAGTTCAAAATGGATCACTTTGAGTAACAAAATAATTGTTGCTAAAAATTGGTCTGGAACTAGTGTAACAAAAACCAGAATGAATCCATAAGGGTCGTATTTGAAAATACATCTTATCAAAATTTTCATTTCCTAAGGTAATGTTTGGAAAACACTAACTCATGGAAAAAATATCATATTAATGTTTGATAACTATTTTTTTTTCTTCTAATTCATTTGATTTGTAATTAGTGTTAGGATCAAAAATAATTTTCTTAAAAATTATTTTTTCAAGATATTTAAAAAAAAAATTGTTTCAGAATTTACTTCCTCAAGATTTTTAAAAAAACTTTCAAAATCAAAAATTTTCTCATCAATATCTTCAGAAATATTTGATATTTCCTTAGTAACAATCTTTTTCCAATTATTTTCTTTAACAAGCTTTTTAATGAGTTTTGAATTCTCAATTTCAAGGATTTTGGAAAACCTATATATTTTTTCATAGAATGGTAATGTATTATATTCAGTAGAAGAAGATTAATCTTTTAAAGATTCTTAGTATTTATCATTACTATAATTTTAATTGAAAGAAACATTGGTCAATGATTCAGAATTGTGTACCTTAGCGATCAAACATGATTGTCAATATGTAGTCTGGCTATTAGACCAAGATTATTCTATCCATATGATTTGTAATCTGATGATTCATCTGAAGGGTCACCACCACTGGCACTCCAGGTGTCATTAGCTTTTAAGGTATTCTTATCTTTAGATTTGTTGTACTTTTTTATATTTCTCTTAGAATGCTTTTCCTTTATTTCATTTCCTTTGAGCATGGGACAATCAGGTCTAATATGTCCAACACTCTTTCATTCATAACATGTATCTTCTGAATCCTTCTTATGTTTCCTTTCATTTTTTGTATATCTAGATTGAATGTTTTTCTATCGTTAAATCTTGTTCATACCTCTAGTAATATTTTCTAACACATTTTTTGAATATTCACTTCCACTAGGTTTGGATTGGATAATAACCTTATTAGATTTGGATCTAGTAACTCTCTGAGGAGTTTTGGATTTCATATGGTTTGATGTAGTTGTAAAAGCAACTCCTCCATTACCGTTATTCTTTTTAACATTATCAGCAACTCTCTTCATTCTAGTCTCACGCTGAAGAAGAGTTCCAAATAGCTCATCTAAGGAAATCTGGGTGACATTCCTGTTCTCATCAATTACTGTCCTCTTGGACACCCACTCATTTGGAATAATGTAAATGATCTTATCATTAAGGGAATCATCAAACAAACCTTTTTCTCCAATAGACAGTAAGCTATTCACCATAGTCATAAACTGTTCCTGAACTTTGCTTATTTTTTTCCATAAGGAAATTTAAACCCATTTTATTCAGCTAGCAATAGATCTCTTCTTGTCTCTATAACTTTAGAGGTACCAAAATGTGTTACTTATTGTTTCTTCCAGATACTGTGTGCAGCTTCACATGATGATATTTGACTATAGTTGTTCCTAGTCATAGAATAGAGCAAGGTATTGTGTACCTTATAATTTAGTTGATACTCATGCTTTTCATGATTGGTGAAGGTACTAAGTTCCTTGCCATGGACTTTATATCCTATAGTAATCATAAAAAAGTATCAACTCCAGTATTGATAATAAAATACATCATGCGATCCCTCCAATATTCGTAATCATTTCCATTAAAAATAGGAGGTCTGGTAGGATTTAGATTATCAATAAAACCAACATTTAAAACTTCCATCTTGAGGATATTCTTGTCACAAAAAACTTTTTAGTAATACAAGTTTGTATAGAAAGGAAAATATCCTTAGAAAGGAAATTAGAACTATAGTATCTCAAAGAAATAATGAATCTGAAATTTATGAGTCCTAAAATTGATTTCCGAAAAAAATAAGAAGAATAAGAATTCTCTTCTGAATCTATTCATAAGATTAATTCAGAATGAAGCAAAATTATGAATCCAATTGTTATATTGGTTCAGGATTCAAGGTCACCTCCTCCAATACAAATTATTGAGATGGTATGGGAGTATGATATACTCTATAATACCAAATGTAGGATCGAAATAATAGAGATACTGAATAAAGTATCTAATGATGCTCAAATTACATGATAGGGGATGGGGGTTAATTGTACACTTTAAAAAATTCTTTTGGAACTTCTGATGATGGTTATGTTTAACATGGTTATTCACAAAACCTCTAAGTTCTTCACACTTGCTTGACTCATGAAATATGATTCCTAGAATGTGAATCTGGAAATATGGTTCTAGAAAATGATAAATAATATTTGTTTACAAAGATCAATATTTTACCTTAAAGTGTATAGAATTTTACTATATTAGAGTACAAATATAAGGAAGTAGAAGATAGTTATAATTTCCCCATCAAATAAAATGCAGCTGAAAAATTGAAACAAAACTTGAAACAAGTAGTAAATATTTTAACCCAAAGATAAATGTATCCAACAACATTGGATAAAGGTCCCTTAATTTATACTTTCAAGAAAGTCTGTCTACCCACACCAGGGTAAGCCCTCGATATGAAGATCAGAGTCTGTCTTTCTATCCCCACATGTCCTCAACATCAAGGTTGTCAGTACCTCTATCTTCCTCAGCAAGGAATTCCTCAACTTCAAGGTAGTCGGAACCTCTCTCATCCTCAGCAAGGAAGGCCTCAAAATCATGGTAGTCGGAACATCTGTCTTCCTCAGTAAGGAATCCCTCAACATTAAGGTAGTCGGCACATCTGTCTTCCTATCCCAGAAATCTCTCGATTGTACACAAAAAAATCGGAATCACACAAAGAAAATATGAACAAGATTTTTAGTATGCACAACGAAATAAAGCCTCTCTCTCTTGATATCATTTCAGCAGCATGTAATCTCTAGATTGATCAACTTTTTGGTATCTCTTTCATAGGAGCTCTTATTTATAGGCACATCTTCAATGGTTGGCTACCTCCTCCAACAGTCATATTTTTCTTTTAATTTTGGAGGGACATATACACATGTCACTCAAAAAATGTTTAGTTAGTAAAACAATGAACGACATTGTTTTATAACAAAAGTAAGTGTAAGAAAAAATATGGTTATATAAGAAAAATCCAATATTCGGAATGTAATAAAATAAATGTTCCGAGACTAACCAAAAATATATTCGGTGGTTGTAATACAAGGATATTCAGACACAATTTTGCCAAGAATTCAGATCCTGAACTCTGTAGAATTCCGGAGTCTAAATTTCCAAGAAATATGGAGTCTGATTTTTCAAGAATTCAGAAACTTATGTTACAATGTTCGGAGTGAGAGTTCATAAGAATTCGGAGTAAGAAAATACAATGATCGGAGTTTGAATTCATTAGAATTTAGAGTCAGAACTCATATGTGTTTGGAGTCTGAATTCAGAGATCTCAGAGTCAGAACTCAGAAGAGTTCGAAGTCAAAATTCAGAGAACATGGATTGAAAAATCAGACGAGTATGGAGTATGAATTCAGAGAACTCTGAGTCTGAATTCAGAGTTTGAAAACATGAATTCTCATTTATCTATGTATTATATGATATTTAGGTTTTAGATATGAAACCGAATATTATTCTTATTAAAGATAATGAACATTGAAAACATGGTAAGGATAAATTTCCTTGGGGAGGGTAAATTTTTCTTTATAAAATTAATGTGTTGGGTAAAATGCGATTTTCCATGAGATAAGGTTTTTGTGATTTTCAAAACAAGATGGAATTGTAATGTCATATGGAGACCTTACTAACTCAACAATATCCTCAGAACATGAAGTAATGAAAATTTTATAAGGAAAAACTTATTGAATAAATATATTTTAATCACATTTATTGGAGAAAATATACATTTATCATTAAGAATGTATTTTATACAATGAATCTTTTTGAAAAGTATTTTTAGGGAAAATTAAATTGAAAAAAAATAATGATTATTAGAAACCATTTGGAAAAGATTTTTATTATAAATTTATAAATGAATCTTGATTCAATTTTGAAACCCATTATCATATAAAAAATATAAAATAATTATGAAAAAAATTTAATAAACATTTTATTTAGAAATTTATAAAATAAGAGTGAAATCATTCTAAAATCTTTTTTCCTTGACAACATATTAAATAAGCTCTAAAATATTTGGAAACCTTTTTCGATAAAAATATAATTATAACTAATGAAATTTAATATTATTTGAATTTTTTTAAAAAAGAAACATTTTAGTCTCGTAAAGGAAGCATCAAGGTAATTTTTGTATTGATGAAAGGTAAATCTATACATAGCGAGCAATAGTTTTACAGTATAAAAAGTGCCTATAATGGAAAATAACCAGAAGATTATTTTTTTCATCAAATAATTTTTTTAAATGAAAAAACATGTGTAAAAAATAATTTTAATTAACCTTGGATAATATTCGAAATATTTTGGAATCCATTTAGAAGACATTTTTTTAAAGGAACACAAAATTCAAACCAAAATGAGTGGTAAAGTATGAAATTCATAAAAACACATCCATGATCATATTATGTATCATACAATTTAGAAATTTTATAATTACATTGGTATGAAATTAATAACTTGAGGTTAATAAAACTCATGATATTTCTTGTAAGATGTATAATAGAATTTAATCAATGGAAGTATAATCATAAGAAATATTGATAAAAAATGAGATTGTAGTTATAACCCTTTTAAAATTTGCTAACATTTAATCATTAAAATGGTAATAATAACCTTAAATAAATTCTAAAATATCATGAAATAAATGATATTCATGATATAACATGTCAATGTTGTTCTATACTACTCCTCTAAAAACAAAGGTGTTTTACCAGGAATGTGTCTCAAGGAAGGAAAATTGGGAAAAATTAACTTTACTGACATAGTATCTTTTTAATCATAAACACAATGAAATGATGATCAGAAAATTCACAGGTAAATGCCCATAAATTTATCTTTAATAATAATTTAATACATCCAATTTTAGTATACACCCCACATAAAAGAAATTATTTATTAATAATACATGTATCTCAATGAAATATAAAGTGGGATGAAATCTCATTACCTTATGTCTTGACTCTCTTCGTACTCATAAAAACCACATATGTATTAAATATATAATTATGATACATAATTATGAGAATCATATTAATATATATAAATCCATATATGGGTTTATTATGACTTTATATTAACCTCTTATTAATAATTCCACGTAATGTTTTTTGCTTCTGGTAATATCCACTCTGTTTTTTGCACGTGTCTTAAATTTTTATATTTTTGGTCCCCATACTTATATCATGATTTACAGAATGTAAAACAAAATTTAAATATCATTTATTGTCATTATATATTTATTTATAATAACCTATTTAATAAAAAAAATATGAAATGGAATACATTGTTCATGGAGATGGCTAGTCATACGTACGAATAAATAGTGTTTCTATTTTTCATTGTAACATTGAAAGAAAGAAAGTAAATTACATATTTATATAATATCATTAAATTATAATTAATATTTCATATATATCATATATTTTACTAAACTAATTATTAATAAATTCTATATAGTGTGTGAATGAATCACATCCCATTGAGGAGGTGGTAGACCACATCTCCCCTACTAAAGTCATCGTATTTACAGAAAATGCAATGAATGAAGTTATATATTTTATAGAAATTAAATAATAATAAATAAGACATAAATATAATATATATATCATAAAATAATATATTTTCCATCATAATTACCATCTATGATATGAGTGATAACGAACAACATCATTTGGGGGGCAGTTGTCCTCGGTACAAAAGAATGGAAAGTTCTGTTCCAATTAAATGGAAGTGTGTGTACGTTTAGGTATATCCCTTGACATAAATTCATATAAATATATTTAGTATTATTAATGTTTTATTAATGTCTTTAATATGAAGGATTGAGGTTGTGGAGAAATAAAATTAAATAATGGAGTTTGAAGAAGGACAATGCCTCTTCATTTACAACTCAATTTTGATTACTCCAAAGGGAATAATTTAATAAATTTCATCCCAAAAGGAGGATAGAATGAGGAATTTTGTGATTTTATATGTTTATTGGTAATTTCATGTATGAAACTATTATTTTTAGTGGTTTTGGGAAAGAGGATAGGTGGTGGACATTAATAATGAAGGGAAAGGGTAGACTTCATTTTTTTAAAAGAATTTTGTGTTCTGAAAGTATTATTTATTCCAAAAGTGTAAAAATGGAAAATTATTGAAAATAAGAGGTTTATTTAAAGAAATATTGTAATTCTGTCAGTTTTGAAGAAGTGGATAAGTCATTTGGCCAGTTATGATTAAGGGTTATTCCCTTATTACGATTAACTTTTATCTTAATTGCTTTAATTAATTTTAATCACATTCACAAATAGTTTTTGTCTGTAATTATGTTGATATTAGTATAATATAAATGAAATATTTATTAAAAACAATTATCATAGTTTTTTATATTCAATTAATAAAAGTATTAAAATTATGCTTACTACCAATCTCACATACATGATTAGGAAGAGAGCATTAAAATAAGAATGATCAAAAGATAATTATTCTATTATATACAAATTAAAATTAAATGTTATTCAATTGAACAAAATTGAATCATTTGACATATAATTGATATATTTTTTTATTGAAAAATAACATAAATTATTATGTGACTATATGAAATAACTTATGAAAAAGATGTTTTGAATTAAAATTCTCTATATTTCTTTATTCGTCAAAAAGGAAAGTTCATAGAAAAACACAAAAAACACTATAAACATATTTTTATATCTATATTTTAGATTTCAATAATATTATGACATATTTAATTTTTTAATATTCAATATATTTATATGACGTTCTATATTAATTGGTGGTTAACAAACCTTTATAAAAATATTGATCATTATAAAAAATATTGGATTTGTTGTTATGTTATGCTTATTAAAACAAATGTATGTACATAATTCATTTATTAAATTTAATATATATAATTTTTTAATATTAATATCAATCATGAATTGAATTTCTCTAATTTATTAATTTAAAATAACTTTGTGAGCATAAAAATAATTTTTTTTATTTTACTGGTTTAAATTTTTATTTCAAAACCAATAAAATCATATGAAATATTTAAAAAAATTATTTTCATAATTGTTTAAATAACATTAAAAACCACTAATTTAACTGATATCTTATATCCTTTTATATTAAATAGTAATGCTTCAATAATTTTTTTAATTTAGATAAATTCGGTAATGTGTATAATGTGATCCAAAATTATCACTTTCATATAAAAAATATAAACTTACTGTTTCATTTAATAAAAAAATATTAACTTACATTGAGAAAATATATCACAAATTCTTAGGGTGTTACTAATATAGGTCATTCCAATATATTATCATATGTATCATCACAATATATAAGACTTTGACCCCATGTATATGAAGGGTGTTTTCCTTATATGAATGTTCCCATGGGTGAGTGTAGATGAAAAAATACAAGAACATCATCACTGTCACCGTAATGTATATTATTTCACTTTGATGTGAGGGGTGAGTAACTTAATTTGATAAGGACAAAAAAGGGGATCCTGGATTTGGTACACTAATGATTAAGAGGGATCATGTTCCACAAACCTATATATTACTTCATTTGTAACATATCCTATTATAATATATGTGATGGTAATATTAATATGTGATTATTATTCTTAGGTTAATGGGATTGGGGATCATGGCATGAATTTTTATGGGATTATATGGTGAACTCATTAACATTGTGTAAGTATTTAAGTTGATCCTCACATATTCAAAACAAATATATGTTTTATAATTAGTGGGTAGATTCTCATATTTTATCCATAACTCCTTTTAGGGGGATTTATATAAAATATATTTATTATTTTTCCCAAATCACGAGACACGCAATTTCCTCTGGATATCTTTAGTGAATTCCATGAAAATAAAAAATCAATTTTTTATAGTATAATTTATTGGGTTTTAAACATAATGGTTGGTTTTTCAATATTTTATGATTATGTTTTTTCAATAAAAATTAATGTATCTAAAAATTATAGTTGAATTACATTGAAAAATAGTGATGTACTATGTATGTTTTCATTGGTGTTGAAATCGTAAATTGAATGATAGAATAATTCCATCATGAACCACCATCGAGACCAATGGAAAATTTTTAGGGTAAAAATATTTTAAATATTATTTATATGGTTTAGATTCATCTGTTGAGAATAGAAAAAAAGTTTAAGAATATGATGTCCATCCCTTTCATAGAAATAATGGGAAAATTTTTAGTATGAAGGGTATCAAACACCCATGAAAATTATAAATAGATATTTCATTTGGATTTAATGAATTAATAATGGTTTGAAAAAATGATTATATTCTAGTGATTATATTTTTATGTGATGATATATATGAATTTATAAATTACGTGGTATTCTTATTAGAGAAAAGGATTCCACTTGCATGTAATGAAAAAAATAGTGCCCTAAAAATTATCAATATATGTATAATTCTAATTTGAATTTATTCATTAAAAATAGTCACATAATGTTCATAATTATAACAAAGTTTTCGAAATAATGTTGGATAATAGATATATGTGTATTCACGTATTTTATGGAACTATAAATGTATTAAAATGAAGTGATGAAGAAATATTTATTGAAAAAGATAGAAAAAAAATATATCTAACATTTTCTAATATGATGGGATCTATAAAGAGTATCTTGACTTTGTTGGGGTAACAAAATGGGACAACAAAGCATTTTTCCACTTTCATTTTTTGGTATTATAGTAATACAATTTTCACTATTGAGGGAAATGTCTCATGTTCAAACATTTTATCCCCAAAATTTTAGGGATATATATTGTAAAAATGGTTATGTTATGGAGAGATTTAATTTAGAATAATATTACAATTATAGGCATTAATAAGGTGCATATAGTTTAGTTACATAGTTTTTAGGCCAGATACTCTAAACTTTTATAAATACATGGCTTTGATTTCATATTTCGATAGTATATATATTAATGTGTTAGATAAAAAAATATGGGAATAATGATCAGTTTGATAATAACATCCCTCTAAATTATTGGTGTATACACATTAAGAAAATGTTTCTCATATGATATAAGAAGATATAACATGACAGCCTAGATAGGTTTCAATGATTATGATCACATACTAATTTTTGAATTTGAAAATAAGATGTTTGAATTCATATCCAAAAAATGGATAATTTGGGATATTATAGAAATAGAAATGTATGTTGGCGAATGGCAATTGAACATACTAGATTAATGGGTTCAAATGAAATATCATTGTGGTGTATACTAATTATAGGACCGTCAACATGTGATGAAATATTTATTTGGTTGGAAATTCCATATATGGTACTAACGACATAACAAAAAAGATGTTATTATGGTAGTTGAACTCCATAATTACTAATATCCAATTTAACGATTGTTATGATTCAAAACAATCAAAATTTAATTTATGCATTAGGGGAAAATGATGTTCAAATGGAAATTGGGCTAATATATCCATGAACTGAATATGGATGGGTTGTAATTGTTCATCATGAAGGAGTAGAAAGGATAGATGATTTGTATTCATATATGATGTAGTACGGTGCATTAGAAAATTTCAATCATGAAATAATGGTAATTATTTCAGACAGATTAATTGTATATAGATTTCTCTTCCCCAACATTTATCCTAATGTTAATATTAATGATGCGAATAAGAGAACCATACATTGATAACTGTTATATATTAATAAGAATAATGGTTAGGCCTATGATAAGAGATATTGGTGTCACTACATACATTATGTCATGTTAATCAAAACATAGGTATCTCATATGAGGATATATCAAAGATCTAACTCATGTGAATGAAAAAGAATTTTTCTAAATTTCAAAATAACCAAAGACATACAATCAATTTTCAATGTGAAATAACCTACTGTATAGACAGATATGAATATAGGGAGACCAAAAATGCTGAATTTTATGTAAAGTTACGATTTTATGCCTTCATTATTATCAGATATGCCAGGAATCATTACATTGTTATCTCTCTCATATGGTGATGTCATGATCACTGTAACAGACCACTCTAGGTTATTTAATGCCATAAATTATGGAAAATAGTCAACTAAGTTTATTTTTATACGATAAGAATGAATGATTTATTTTGGTTAATGTCAATTGAATATGACCACTATATATGGAATTGCACAAATATGAATCATAAATAGAATGAAATATCTCCACCTTAATGACCAATTTATGACAGAAGACTCGATGTTATTGAAAGTGGTAAAAATTACTATTAAACTGCAAAAAGTTGTATTTTTTTATCTTATACTTGGATAGATTTTTAATAGAAACTTGTTCATGTTTAATATGGATATATATCATGCATAAAACATGATCACATACTCAAAAGATTCCAAGGAAGATAGAAATGTCATGACTCGTCCCCCAGGGCCCCTATCGTAACTACCCCAAGCCCGCCTTCTAAATGCTAGGGGAAAGTGACTAGTGCCCAAGGCATCAGCCTTTATGTGGGATGAATTTTCTTGGATACTTGCACGTACACACATACCCATCCATGTACCAACACCCAAAATTGAAACAACATTCCACTGAAAACCTGAGTACTAGTATAGATGAATGTAAAGGGTCATGAATACAAGGCCAATTGAAATAAAAAACAACAAAAAGGGGAAAACTACTATGGAGGTTGTGTGTCAAGGATCCTACACGAAGGGTAGGTACAACTCATCACGACATCTCTCTATGTTAACTGTCACCATTTTCCACTGTTAGGTCTTGACTCCCTGAGTCTCAGTCAAATCTTTTCACCATTAGCATAAGACAAAACAAGGTACGGGCAAAGCCCATGCTTGGTTGAGTATAACAACACCATGTGGGGACCCCAATACCCCCAAAGGACTCCTAGAATTTCATAATTAAAAAACCATATATCATAATCTATATCACATTCACAAAGAAAAGATAGCTCAGAATAGGTATATTCTAGGGTAGTAATAGTAGAATAATGAGTCATAATGTCGAACACCGTATATACTAGGGAACTCCTCCTCTATCGAGTAGAATGGGCTTGTTGGGTCACACAGAGCTACTTCCCACTAACAAATAACTACTTAGTTACTCCTACCCATCGCATATAGTGGGTCTGTTGGGTCACACAGAGTCTCTCCCCACCGTGGCCTATTGTGGTACTCCTACAATTGTGTACCGTGGCTCTGCCAAGTCTCACATAGTTTCTCACCCCCATGATAATACAATGTCAAATAGAGGTGCTTCCCATTGGTTAGTCGAGTCACACAGAGTTGAAAATCAGTTGTCTTCATGTCTTAGCAAGTCATAGGGTTCCGTATGTAGCATGCTTGGGAGGACCACTCCTCCTCCATTAGTCATATTTCAACATTTCAACCAACGTGATGTCTCACAATGAAGTAACATGATGATCTTTCATGTCATAAGGATTCCAATGCAACAAAAGGCCTGTCAACCGGACTCCCAGTCTGTAATATATAGACTTTTTAGGGTCGAGGGACTGGTTGGATTCAGGTATGATCAAACCCATCCATACTACGCCATTATCTAAAAGTCATGTGGGCAACGCAAAAGGACCGCCTCGTCCTAAGTTTTCAGGAATCGCTAACTGTTCGGCAAACGGACGTCCGGTTTAGGAGATAAACCCATTTAGGAAAAAATTGTTTAAAAGGGGTCTGATTCCAGTCCAACATGGGTGCACCGACAAGACATGACCTAGTAGACCTGGCTCAAAAGGGATAGTCTAACCCTATTTCGGTCGGGCCTCGTCCGGACCGTTGGGCTGCTGGCTCGAGCTGCTGGCCGAGGGCTACACTGTTGGGCCACATGTTTGACCAGGTCCACCCAGCTAGGTGAGGCCGGTTGGGATGCATAATTGCTTGGCCTGCTGGGTTAGTACGGGGGGGGGGGGGGTCTTCTCCCCTTCTGATGGCCAAAGACATTCCGGCCTTCAAGGAAGTAGCACTATTTGGCACTGACACTCCCAGCTGGACCCGCTGGACAGGTCAGGTTTTGGGACCCACAGACCGCAGGAATACCCAACACCATGTCTAGAGGTTGCAGCCTTCCTTCGCAGATATAATCCTTGAACTTCCTCTATGGTGCACCTCTGTAGTGCACCACCTAGCTCAATCACAGTACCAGTTGGTGCCACACATCCCTGACCGGTCAGAGTGGACCGACCACCAACGGAGCAGAAGGTGTGGGCCCGCCCTCCACTATTTCTCGAAGCCACGGCCTTCCACTGTGGAATGCCACCCTTCATCAGTGCAGCCAGTGAAGGATGATCACTACCTTGTCCACTGCAGCACCTTACAGTTTAGTCGTTCCTGCACAGCCCACAGTTCTCGGCTGTCGCCTCCCTCGGTCACCATTGTCGCCTTGCCGATGAACCGTCTGCAGGCCACCAATGAATCTCTAGTCATCCACTTTTATTCTCATCAACACCTATGGCCCTATTGGGATGGAGCCTATGTTTCATGACACTTGGTTCCACCTTGATGCCAAAACATACGGTTACCCATGAAGAACGCCAACACAACCAAGTTCGGTGGAAGGTATGGGCCGTGATCATTTGACCCACACCCCCTATATTAGCATAAAAACATACAAAGGATATTTTAATCTTAAAAATTCCCATAATGAATACCCTTCAATAACGTCCTTAATATTAAGAATAAACATGGATCAGCCCATTAGATGATTTATCTGTGTTCTTCATAATAACCAAGAACGGTGTAAAGGGGAGAAACATGCATAAACCCCATAACTTGTATTTGATGGAATATGTTGCAAAAGAGGAGGGAGTGTACTCTTCGGAAGGTTTTCTTTAGCACTTTTCATCTCCCATTGATTCCTCCAACATTTGCTGCTGGATTACGTTCTTTTTCTAAGAAAAATCTAATATGTACTTCATCAGAGCTTCATCTCATAGCTCTCACAAAACCTAATCCTGAGCTCCGATTAAATGAAGGGAGGATAGGATCAACACACCACACAATTAATGAGGTTCATTAATGAGTATAATTAATGAACATCTTTAATTCTCTCAATGGTGCAGTTACACATTCCTTTAATTTCCCCCAATGGTGTAGTTACACAAAAAGAGCATCAATCCATTAAATGGTTGGATGTTGTACCAAAGTCCCCCCACCATTTGTCCAATGGTTTCAAAAAGAAAAATAAAATAATCTTGTGTTGTTTTATTATTTTTTTATAATGTCCAATAAATTGAAATTTTTTTCTGACCCTTTCCAGTCAATGTTTATAACCCCAAATTTAAATCCTAGCAATTCAGATTCAACGTTGCCCTCATATTTTTAATCCGAACACCAATTCAAAAGATAAAAAACATTGCCCGCACAATTACAAAATGTAGCTTAAAAATGTTCCAAATTATTTTCCAGGCTCATCGAGCATCGGAACCATGCACCGTCAATTTTTTTAGACTCGTAATAATTCTAAATAATTTTTTAATAAAATTAAATGGATTTTCATGGTATTTACATTCTCCAAAACTTATGTATTTTCGTCCCTGAAAGCTACAACAAAAATAAGGGATCAAATGGGGGTACTAAGAACTTATTTGATCCTCCCACTCCCATTTTCTTTCCTGGATATTCTCATACTACAATTGAATTCGCACTAGAGGAATTTAATTCCCACAAAGGAACTGGTCCTATTGATCCTCTATCTCCATCGGGATCTCTGCAAACATCTCCCCATCATCGATGTTTGGCTCAGCCCAGTCAATAATGTGTGATGGATCATGCATGTATCTCCTAAACTGCGTCACATGGAAAACATTATGCTCCCTGTTCATCTAGGGGGAATATCTAGATAGTATTCCAACATTCCTAATATACTAAGGATCAGGAAAGGTCTGATGAACCTGGAGATAGCTTGTTGCCCTTGCCAAAACTATATAATCCTTGTCATGGTGACACCCGTAGGAAGACATGGCCTCCCTCCTCAATCTCCAAGGGTCTCCATCTCTTGTCGGTACATGAATTCTACCAGCTATGTGTTGTCTTCAACCTCTCCTAGATGATATACACCTTCTCTTTGGTAGCATTTACCATCTATGGACCCATAAGTGTTGACTCCCCTGAGTTCATCGAGCGTAGTGGTGATCTACATGGTCAACCATAAGGGGCCTCAAGCGGAGCCATGACGATGGTGGATTGATAACTATTATTGTAAGAGTTATCCACAAGTGGACGGTGGTCCTCCCAACTGCATCCAAAATCATGGACACGTGCACGTAGAATTTATATTAGTGTGTGTATGGTCTGCTCCATCTGATCATTTATTTGAGGATGAAAGGTGCTGCTCAAGCAAATATGAGTCATGAATTCCTCCTGTAGTAACTTCCACAAGTGGGATGTAAAACATGTGTCACAATTTTAGATGATTGTAGATGGAACCCCTTGATTCCATATAATTTCTTTTGGTTATGGAATCCAAAGCACTCTGCTGATTCCTTATCTTAGATGGGTAGGAAATGGGCCGACTAAGTGAGTGAGTCAATGATTACCTAGATGGAATCATGGTCCCTGGATGTACATGGTTGACCTATCATTAAGCCCATGGATATTCCATCCCACTTCCATTCATGAACCTCATGTGGATGAGTTATGCCTACTAGTACCAGATGCCCACACTTCACTTTCTAAAATGTGAGGCATCATGATAAGAACTATGCCACAACATTATTCATCTCTAGCCACCTATACTGATACCAATGGTCCTAGTAAATCTTCGCCACTATGTGATTTTCCACTAATTGGGATGTGTGGAACTGCCTCAACACCTCCTCTCGAAGAGTCAATTGTCCTATATTTCATCCTATAAGTAGGATGACGTGTTCCCCACCTTCAGAAAATCTTTTAAGAGACTTTCCGTGGGATATATGAGAACGTCGGGCCTCAGAGTCAATGTCCCCAAGCTAAGCCTTCTGAACTCACTTAAGGAGTGGGGGAGTGGCAGTCATAGATTGTATGTAGGATGCTCCATCTCTATCCATGAAGGATATCTACAACATTTCTAGATTCTATGTCACGTCACTCAGAAACTCTAGACTAGACCTCCTGCTGGGTGTGTCTACTATTATGTTCCCCTTCCCAGGAGTGTATAATATCGCAGATTTATTTTCCTAGAGGAGCACCATCCATCGTTGTTGTCTCTGGTTCAGGTCTTTCTGCAAGAATATATATCTTTGACTCTTGTGATTAGAGTAAACAGTAAATCATTCACCAATAAAATAGTGTTTCCACATCTTCAGTGCAAAAACCACTTATGCTAACACCATGTCATGGGTAGCATAGTTCATCCCATGTTGTCTCGGGTACTATGATCCATATGCAATCACTTCTCACTCCAGCATTAGGAGAAAACCTAGTTTGGTCCCAGTTGCGTCAATGTACACTACTTACCCAACACCCTCTTATAGTAGCCTAAAGATGGGGGCATTATGTAGCCTCCACTTCAGCTCTAGGAAACATTCAAAGCACTTCTCCATCATAATAAAGGAATCCCATTCTTCGTCAAAGCGGACAGGGGTGTCGTTATCCTAGATAAGTTAGGTATTGATCTATGGTATTACCAATCCAATCTCAAGAAACTATAATATTCGTTCATACTTTGGTGGCTCCTAAGAAAGAAATGCCTCTATATTCACCATATCCATTGAAAATAAAGCCTCTGAGATATTGTGCTCCAGCTAGTGGACTTCATGTATCTAGAACTAGAACATTTGGAGCATTCCATAAAGCTAATGATCACTATATGTATCTAGAACTATCTTCAGGTGTATGGAATGCTCCTCCTCCAATGTTGAGTACACCAAGATGTCATCAATGAAGACTACAATGAAGCGATCAAGGCAAGGCCAGAATATCCAGTTAATTATTCACATGAATACTTACAGAGTGATGGTCATGCTGAAAGGAATCACCAAGTACTCATAATGGCCATACCAGCTTCTGAAGGAATTCCTCAGTACGTCCTCATCCGGTATCCTGAGATGCTGATAGACTGATCTGAGGTTTATCTTGGAATGCCACCATACTCCCTTAAATTTTTCAAAGGTATCATCGATCCTTGGGAGATGATACTTGTTCATTATGGTCATCTGGTTCGTGTGCAGATAGTCCCCACAATTCCCCAAACTCCCATCTTTATTTTTAGCAAAAAAAATCAGGGCTACCCAAGGAGAAACACTAGGCATTATGAACCATTTCCACTATAAGTCTTACAACATTACCACATCTCATTATGCTTCATTGGAGCCATATGATATGCTGTTGTATATATAGGTGTCATCCTAGGGTACAATTCAATGTAAAAGTCTACGTCTATAAGAGGAGGATATCCCAGAACATCTCAGGTTTGACATAAGCATATTGGTCCTCCACTACAAGATAACCCGGACTACTCTCATCTACTACACCAAGGGTGAGCCTATCAAACTGAGGAGTGATCGACTTCAACATCCTTCATGATATCCCATACTATGCTGCAATGGTTTCTTCCTCACTATTGATGGAAAACAAGATCACATCCTTGCAAACACACCACACTTTGTACCTAAAACAGTCGATCTGAGCAAGGACTATGGATATCCAATCCATACCCATGATGACGTCGAAAGTCCTCGACAATACTACTAGGAGACCCCAACTAAAGTTATTGCCTCTTGGAGTGAGCTCACACTACCTACACTAGCATGTAATCATCGAATCCTCTCCCATATGAGTCTCTAAACATAAATAACAATCCAATTACACCATCAAAATCTCCAAACTCTGAACGAGTGCAATGTAAATGAAAGTGTGATTTGAACCTATGTTTATAATAAATACAGATATGATGGAATATATAAAGATTTTACCTCTAATAAAATCTAGAGAATCATGTTCATAGGCCTATACTTCTTGGATTTGTGCTCGACCCTTTCCACCTTTACCCTATGTTTGGGGTGGACAACCTAGCGGTGGTGCTGGTATAACCTCAAATTGTCGTCCACCACCTGCTTCATGACATGATCCTATTCCACTCCCACCACCCTACAAAACTCCATGCCTGAACCTCAGTCATTTCCTTAGTGGTCCCCCAACCATCTGTTAGTCATCTGTACAGTGAGTCAAGCCGTCATGTTCCAAGTTTCCCTGCCCACTTCTTATAAAGAAAATTCTGGCCCTATCTGACTCCCTCTGGCCTGAGATCCTCGAACAGTAGACCATGAGTCCTGGGGTGGGCCTCTGAATTAACTGGACCAAATGGGCCCCCACATCTACTATCTCTCTCTTGTTTAATGCTCTCCCTCCTGGGGACTACTGGAAGGTCTAGCTATAGGTTTCTACTATTCTAAGAATCATTCCATTATAAAGAATCTCTACAGCAGCCCGAACAGGGTAGTGATGATGAGAGGCACTATCGAAGCCCTGATCTCCCACTTGGGTCTCAATTCGGAAGCACTATCCATTAATAAAGGGTACCACACCATGTCTTTAGAGTAGTGAAAGAGGTTGGTTAATTGCTCCGAGTACTAGGCTACTGTCATGTTGCCCTACTATAGGTGAAGTAGCTCTTGAATACGCCTAGAGCGCAATGTTTCAGGGAAAATGCATCTCAAAAATTTCTCTCTAATTATGCCCATATAAGGGTTTCCTCATTGTTATTATGGATGGTCATGCTCTTCCATCTTGATGTCGATCCCTACAAAAGGCTCATCACCATGATTGCCTCCTAGTCAGCTCGTGTCCCCACTAAGAAGAAGTCTCGCATCACAACCTCTACCCAGTCCTCAATGAACTGCAGATTCATCTCTCCCCTAAACCTGGGAGGTTTATGTCACTAAAACTAATGTAGGGAACTAAGCCTAGGAAAATCCTCTGCCAAAAACTCCATTACAATATATTGACCATTAGGTGGTGGTAGCACTGGTGCACCACCCAGTGGGTCTATTGCAAACATTGGTCCCCGAACAGATGCCTTGTCTCTAGGTGGTCTATCCTCACGACCTCATATTGGGATCCTAGATTGTCATCCACGTGGAGGTTTCCTAATATATATCATTATGTACCATAGTGAGAACAGTATAACGATGAAATGAATATTATTCAAAATCACGAGACACTTATGCAACCGGTGTTTCGAAGCATTGAGACAAAATAAAGAATTCAAGGTCCTTTTGTATGAATTCATTGACCTCTGCACCCACACTAAACACCACAAATCTACAATATGGACTCGCATAATTTAACACTTTTTATCCTAGAAAAAACCTATACTCCCTATATTCGATGGGGAATCGACTTCCATTTAATACCACTTTATCGTGACCTGTCCCTCGGGGCCAGTGTTGTGACTACCACAAGACCATCTCTAAAAAGAAATTGGCAAGAAACTAGCACTGAAGGCATCAAACTACATGTGGAATGCATTTTACTGGATTCAAATAAGCACACACACACCCATCCAAGTTCCAACTCGCAAAAGTGAAATGACATTCAACTTAAAAACTGAGTACAAGTACATCTGAAAGTAATGGGCCCAGAATACAAGCCCAACTAAAAAGGAAACATAGAAAAAAGGGAAAAACTCCAAATCTCATCTATCGAGTATCCTACATAATGGGTATGTACAGCTCGTTACTATAACTCTCCACATTAACAGTCACCACCATCTACCGTCAGGTCCTGACTCCCCGAGTCTCATTCAAGGCTTCCTATCATTTTCCAAAGACAAAACAAGGTGCGGGCGAAGCCCGTGCATGGGTGAGTATAAAAATACCCATTAGGGACCCAAATAACCCCAATGTACTCCTAGAATTCTGAAGAGAAAAAACCACATTGCATAATCTCAATCACATGAACATTTTAAAAGAAAACTCACACCAGGATTATTCAAGTGTAGTAACAGTTGCATAACCAATCACAATGTTGAACACCTCAACTACTGGCGAACTCCTCCTATATCGATTAAAGTATGCCTTCTGGGTCACACAGATCCACTTCCCACTATCCTTGAACTGCTTAGGTGATCATCCACATCGTGTACCATTGTTCTTCTGAGTCATAGAGAGTCCCTCCCCACCATGACCCTTTGTGGTACTTATCCTGTCGAGTACTATGGGTTTTCCATGTCACAAAGAGGTTCTCCCCACCACAAGCCTTCCATGTCACACATAGGTTCATCCCACTGGGCCGTCGAGTCACACATAGTGGAAAATAAAAAGTCTTCTGGTCTTTTCCAGTAGCATGGTTCTGTATCTAGCGCATTTGAGATGACCTTTTCTCAATCCATCAATAATATTTAAACCAAAACGAAGTGTCACAAAGATGTGACTTGATGATTCATCATGTCATATGGGTTCCAATGAAACAAAAAACACATAAACTAGATGCCCGGTATGTAACTTATAGGGATTTTAGTTCCGAGGCCTCGGTTGGATTTGGGCATGATCCAACCTGGCCAAAATCCAACATTCTTCGAATGTTACGTCGAGTATATCAAAAACAAAGCCTCATCCTAATAGTTTCAGTGCCGTTGATGGTTCCTCAAACATATGTTTGATTTAAGAGATACTCCCATTTAGATATTAATGGTCTAAAATTAGTTCGGGTCTAGATTGAACTTATCGGACTAACCTGACCTCACCTACTAGGCCTCGCCCAATTAGTTTAGACTCGGCCTGGTTTGTTTAGGCCTAGTCTGGACCACTGGGACATAGTCTTGGACAACTAGGTTGTGGGTTCGTCCTGCCCAACCCTGCTGGGAGTGGCCCACAGAATCACTCTACCCGCTAGCCGAGCACACGAGGGGGGGGCACTCCACTCCTGAATGGCAGAATCCATTCAGGCCTTCAAAGAGGCAGCGCCAGTTGGCGCCGCCTCTTCCAACCTATCTCGCTGGACCGGTCAGCCACAAAACCTACAGCCATCGTGACTACCCTCTGTCACTTATCCGCCCTCCAAAGAAGCTATAATCTATGGCCTTCCTCCACAGTGCACTGCCATATCGTGATTCCCGGCTCAATAGTTGTGCCACACTCCCTAGCCAGTCCTCGTGCTTCGGACCGCAAGGGACCCATGGGCGTGGGTCCACCCTCCACCGCAACCTTCTACTATGGCACACCGCCATGCTTTAACATGGATAGCAAAGGCTATCCGCCCCCTTGTCCGTCGTGGCACCTTCGGGCACTGCCGTTACTTCATGGTCGGCAGTTGTCGGCTACCTATTCCCTCGATGGATGATGTCGTCGTTCCAGCGAAGCATCCGCTGTCAACTGGTGAAGATCTGGTCATCTATTTTTATTCCTTTCCACACCTACGGCCCTCCTAGGATGGTGCCAGCCCTACGTGGCCCTTGGTTCCACCTTTCCACCAATCATCTAGGTGTCCACAAATTACGCCACCACAACCGAGTTTGGTGGATTGTTCGGGCCCTATACATTTGGCCGGTACCCTTCACGTAAGCATAACAACATAGAAAGGATATTTTATTTATAAAAAATCCCATATAGAAAACCCAGCAATAACCGTCCACTTTTTACAAATGATCACAAATCAACCAGATGGAGGGTTGATATTTTTTCTTCATAATTATCAAGAATGATGTAAAGGGGAGGAAACCAGAACAAACCCCATGCCATGTATTTTCTGTAATGTTCTGCATAACATAAGGGATTGTACACGTCTAAAGGTGTTCATCAGAATTTTTTGTCGGTCGTTGATTCCCCCAACGTCAGTCGCTCGATCAAATTCTACATTAGAGCATAAACTCGTCGGTTCATGGTCAGATCTTCCTCTCGTAGCACTCCCAAAACACAAGGCCAATATCAGATAAAATAGAGGGGAGGTGAGGATCAATGCACCACACAATTAACGAGGTTTACTAATGAGTATAATTAATTAACCACTTTAGTAATCTCATTGGTTTAGTTAGACATTCATGTAATTTCCCCCAATGGTGTGGTTAAACTAATAGTGAGTCAAGACATTTAATGGATTGACATTGCACCACAGTCCCACCACCGTTTGTCTAATGATTTAAAAATGAAAAATAAAATAATATTAAGTTATTTTATTACTTTTATGTAATATCAAAAAATTATCTTTTTTGTCTGACCCTTGCCGGTCAAAGTTATGCTTCCCATAAGTGAATCTCAGTTCTCTTGATTCTATGGTGCCATATATTTATAAGCCGAGCATCAGTTCGATTGATATAAAATGCCTCCCATGAATTTACTGAACCTACCTTAATAAATGTTCAAAATTCTATTCTAGGCTCTCCGGGCATCAGAAACACGTGCCGTCAATTTTCACAGACTGGTAATAATCCAAAGTAATTTTAACAAAATTAAATGGAATTTCCATGTATCTAAAAGAAATCCTAATGAGAAAATATTGAGACGAGTTGATCCATTAAAAAGTAGAAACAATAATATAAATTTAAGATTATATTTAGTATAGTAGACTGAGATTCACAAAGAAGTTCTTTTATATTGACATAATTTTGTCTTAGTATTGAATGATAAATGAATAAATGGAATATATTTTGATAACTATTACAAGGATTTGACTCTTGTTTACTAGAAATAGGTCTCCAAGTGTTCTATCCCAATCATTTTAGGATGTCATGAGTGCTACACCATATATTAGTATGATGAAGATCATTTTACAAGGGCATATTATTTCAATGATGAAATTATTATTTCTATGTTTTTTGTGAATTATTCATGAATTTATCGAGCATGTGAAATGGAATTAAGATCTAAAGGGATTTAATAGGGAAAAATAGGGATGATGGATCATCAGTACTTATCCTAAAGTAAATGGATCGAATTAATTATATGTTTTGAATTTATGGCGGAATTATTTGAACATAAAATGTCATTTCTACAAAATTTCTTAATAGCTGGTCCACTCATATAAGAAAAAAAATTCTTAAATAGATTAATATGAAATTAATTAAACAAAAAAAATATGATATAGATCATGAAAACACAAGATAGTGTACAATGATAAAATTCTAGTGGTGATCCATGATTCGAGAAACCTATCTTGACTAGGGAAGTTGAACTGACGTGAGGATTTTTTAATTTAGTAATTATGAATGAAATCAATTGGATGGATGGTTTGGAACATAGTTCTATCTCTCATTCAATAAATATAGAGTTTAAAATATATATCACTTTATGTAGTTTAAGGTTATCCATGATGGAAAAAATTTACTAAATGTTAATATCATTCAATAAATGATGTAGGTTTTCTATATTTTATTTATATATGAAATGAAATGATTTGTATAGGCTTCCCAAAAACCTGACTCATTCAAAAAATTATTTAAATTCATTTCCAACCCTATGAAATAAAATTAGTCATAAATGACTAGGACTAAACACTATCACATTGTGGGGGTTTTATAAGAAAATTTATATGTTATTAATATATATTTTTTGATATTTAGTAAATATCCTATTGATTCAAGAATATATCCACACAATTTTCAAATAAAGTCATACCACATAGTCTGCTAGAGGAAACCCAATCCCGATGATGAGTCCTACACAAGGGGGATATGTTATCAAATTTAATGGATTTATCATTGAACCCATATTATGGCTTCAAGATGTCACTACATACCATGTGATGATTTGAATAAAGAACAAATAGTTCTAGTAACATTATGCATGAAATGATACCATATGAATTGTCAGATAAATATGACTCAATATTAGTGTGATAGTTCATGAATAAGTATGACTTGAATATGTGTCCCCAAGATACTAAATGTTCTATAAAAGGGCCATTCCATGATAATTCTGGAAACTAGACATATTTTTTGGATTCTAGGTGATATTATGTTTTTCATATGTCTAGAATCATGCTTTATATAGTTTTTATGAGAATGAACACTTTCTATGAATGGATCCCATGTAGATGGAACTCTAACATAGAGGTAGAGGAAATTTACATTTCATATGATTTTTTTGAATGGTGTGGAATATTTTATTTTATGTGATAATTCGTGTTTGATTAATCACGTATTAATAAATAATATAACAACTTATAGTATATATATATATAATTAACATATGGTAGATATAATGAACTACTCTATGGAATTTATGGGTTTTTATGATAGTCCCATTGTACGTTGCAATTTAAATTAATACATATGAGATTGATTTTACCTATAGTGAATTCCTTTTAATAAATAAATAATATTCAATAATTTAACATGATATTTTAAGGAATTAATCTATAATAATTTTAAAAATAGTGAAGAACATATTTGTATTATTGTTGAATATATATGGAATGAATTTATTGATATTACTTTTCTTGGTTGCTAGAATGACATGATCTCCATTAATTTTGATAATGGACTGAGAAAAATTGAATTAGACTTTATGTATGTTAAATTTCCTTCAAATATCATCTTATGATTCAGAGGATAGTTCCATTTATTATTGCAGTAATCAAGGTTTGAACCAAATAATCTATTAGGAATGGCCTATTTTAATAATTTTTACTGAACTCTTATGTGGCTCAACAATGTGGGATTTCATGGTCTTTATATGGTGGTAACCTTTTCTATACGAGTTAACAAAACACATTAGGTATTTTCTTTGAGTATTCATGTTTATAAAAAAGGAATAATATTGAAATTTGGAGTAATGGAATTTAAAATTTAATAGGAAATACAACCTATAACCTATATATAGGAGAATATGGGGATCTCATGTAGCGGTGTGGGTTATGGTTTGATAATACAAGAATTAATAATTGATTGTGGTGGGCCAATAATTCTTATCCATTTAAATTGTATTATGAATGATTAAAGGCATTAATTTGTTTAAATCATATACAATTCTATTTTTACATCATTAATGATAATTTAGTGTTTGGGAAAAATATTATATTCTTGATAAAAATTATTAAATTTAAAAGAACCGGAATTAGTGTACATTTATATCAATACTATGTCAAGGAAACTAAATACAACATTGATATCAATATTCAATAAAATTGATAGTGGAAATTTATTTAATTAACTAATGGATATAGAATTATCCCACATATATATATTCTATGTGATAAATGATATAAAAAACTAAATATCTATATCTAGGGGATATGGACTCATACCATCTATTGACCATTTATAAAATGTGTAAGATTATCTAGCATGTTGTAACCACTCTATAGTATTGTAAAAACCCATAAAATATAAATGATACATTTTTTTAAAACATAAATGTGTATTATATAATATAATACAGTTTTATTCAAATATAGAGCCATGTGAAACCAATATGATATTGTTTTAATTAATTGAAAACATTAAATTAGTAATAAATTAAACCAATTAAACCAAAAACATAACTATGGTATAAAAAATATAAAATATACAACTAATGTTTAAAATTTTGAATCACCCTAATTAACAATAATCATCCCTCCTCAGAATAACAAAAATTAATATAAAAAATATTAATAAACCAATAAAAATTATATAAAATTGAAATGTAAAAAATTTAGAGGAATTGAAGTGAAAAAAAGAAATATATAATATTTATGGAAGGTAAAGTGGCTATCCTAATAGTAAAATGATAGTTATAATAGTAATGTGACAATTGGGAATGGTACTTGACAGTTGGAATAACAATTTGGCCTTAGAATACTGCATAGTATTAAATATTTACCATGAATAAGAAATATAGATATTAATATGATAATGTGTATCAATATTGAAAACTCGATGAAAATATAAGATAATTTTTAATAAATATTATTTTATGGTAATTAATAAAGAATTCATAATTTCAAAGTAAATGAATAAATTATTTTCAAAAGAAATATGTTCAAATTAATGTAATTTTTAAATAATAGCATAAATATTCACCACGGTTTCATTAATAGTAATTTTTAGAAAAGAAGTAAATTTCTTTTTGAATTGTAAAATTATAGTTTCACCTGAAACCTGTTTAATATGAATTAAAATATTCATGATGTAATAATCACATATTGATTTATAAAACATGATGCTTGACAAATAAATATTTTACATTATATATTAATAATTAAAATAAATATAAATAAAATTTAAATATTTAATACGTACATTCCAAATTCTAAAATATAAATTATTTCCATAAAATATAATTTTAGACATTTTTCCCACTATTACATTCAATTAATCAAATATATTCTATATTTAAAATGATTCAAAGTCAAAAAAATCATTTTATCTAATTTAATTATGGTATATAATGTAAAAAAAATCACTATGAAAATGTTTACCATAGAAAAAGTATTTTATTCAAATTTTCTATTTTATAAATACCCCTCTTCTCATTTAAATAAAACCCTTATCACTACCCTTTGAGAAAACCTACTTCCAAATTTTCCAAAACCCATGATCTTCCAAAATATACTCTTTTACCACTCTTAGAATACATTGATATTTTTTGGATCCACCAAAATCCAAGAATGAAAGGATTTGAGACCCATATAGAAGAAGAATATCCATGAAGAAGGAATGATCTTCCATATTTATTATCTCATTGTCTTGTAATGTTTTTATTTCTTCAAAAACAGTTAAAAATAACGATATTTTAATGATAGTTATCATGTATGATCACATTATATTATTTATTTTAACAGACTAGAAATAATATATTTTCAATATATCTAATTTTTATATATCACATTCCAATACGTATGATAATGTCCCTTTAATGTTTTGTTAACTACCAATGTGATCATTTCCATTTTTTGCCTAATAAAATAACATTATATAGTTATAATAAATTTATTTGATATAGAAAAGTATAAATATATATATGTAAATATTATTAGATAAATTATAATAATTTATAAATTACATAAACAAAATAATGAAATCAAAACAAAATAGGAAATTTATATATAAATGATGATATCAAAATATCTTCCCATTAATGAAGGAAAGTAATAAATAAATTTTCAATATTTAAATTTATTTTGATAAATATAAGATTCATTTTATGATTTATAATTATTAAAATTATCCTATTTTAATTATTTACGAGGCGTAAGATCCTGAAAATGATGTGGGATTTATTGTGTGGGGATTCTAAAATAAAAATCTTTTCTGTTGGGTTATATCTATTTCACATAATTGTTATAATGGATATTACACTATTGTTTTTTAAATATCATTCCACTATTCATCAGTTTTCTTTTAAAAGATATTCATCTATTAACCATTATTTTTAACGTATATTCAATTATTTAAAAAAATACATTTCTTTTCGAAACACGTCTTTTAAACCTTGTGAGTCTTTTTTCATCTATCAATAATAATACGAATTATACAAATACTTATTTACCTTATTAATTTGTGAACCCAAATCATTATTCATTAAATAAATCTTTATAAAAACCTTTGAAAACCCATTCCATATCCTGGGTAATTAAATGACTATGATTTGTTATATGTTCTATGTGGCATACATGAAAATGAGAATTTATGGTGATATAGCAGGGTGAGAAATATTATAACCATGAAATTAATATGGTACTATAATATTCCTCATTATATCATGTTCCATATTCATTGACATGAGACAATATTTTCAAAATGATGTTCCTGTGATTTATGAACATATGGTATGGCTGAATATATTGCAAGATTTTTTAAAACTATGGGTGGTATTTTACAACTATGGCATGAAATTTTAATCCTTATAGATGAAACATTACATGGCATTAAAAAATGTTTCCATAGTGATTTTTATGATAATCATATTATTATCAAAAAAATTATATTGACTATTCTCACCCAGGTACTTTTGATTCAAGTTCCATATTCCTCTTCTTACTGATTTTATTCCTCAAAAATTTTATTGGTGTAAATACTATATTGATTACATGTACAAAAGTGAAAATGGGATTATGAAAAGGATATTGAAAAAATATTAAAATATTTATTTATTTTTTATCATATATCGTTAATATATGAGTTGAATTTTCACATGACTAATTTTGATCCTAGATTTGTATCAATATTATGTTTTTATGATATAGAAGGAATTATTTCCTTGTAATAAAATAAAGGGTCATTAACGATGGAATTAGATAATTAAATAGAATATTTATTAATATGATTTAGAAATAATTAGTGTAAACCATTTGTAAAAGTCAATGAAAGGGGAAAACAATCTAGAATATGTTTTTTTAAAAAATTTTAAACATAATGATCACATAAAATTTTCCTATAGATTTTACTTCCAAAAAACAATAAATTATATTTTTTTGATTCATTGAATTATTATTTTATCAATAATTTTCTATTTTAATTAATAGTAGGAACCAGGAAAAACCAGAACATAATTATGTTTGAGGGGAAATGCAACAATTGTCTAAATGACATACTCAATTCCATGAGTGGTGGTGTTAAAAATTTCATCTACATACATACATATTTACAATAGTTTTTATAATAAACTAGATTATATGGAATTTCTCAATTAAAACAAGAAGTAGAAACTCTATATTGGAATTTTTTTGTGAAAATCACTAAAATCATTCAATGGGTCATCATATCCACATTTCAACAAAAATTAATTTATCATTGTGGACAATATCTTATCATTGATCCACTATTTTGAGAAGCAGATACTAAAATTGTTATTATATCATGTAGATATAGAATCCAATAATTGGTGGATGTATATAAAGAATACAAATACAATGTTTTAAATAGAATAGATAGAGTGAGATGAATTTATGAAAATATTTATTAATGAGTGTATCCCATAAAATACTAGAATAATTATAGAGAGGGTATTCTTAGGATTGAATCGGAATAGGAAAATATATCAAAACTCACATGTCATACTTCATGATTCGTTGAAGATAAATCTCAGGATGTCTAGTAAAAATTGAGAAAAAAAGATATATATATTTTAGTATATAAAATCACACATTTTTATGGATCTATCTACCCAAGAAATTGAGAGGTATAAATAGTTACTTCATTGTGATTTCAAAGTAGATATTGAGTTAGGTTTTTGAACCAAATTACATGGGGATATGGACAGAAGAATATATTTTCATTCATGTGGTTTAAATGAAAAAGTATGAACGATGATCTGGTAATTCACATGAAAAAATGCGGGATGAAGCATCATGGTAATTAACTCAACGGGATTTGGAAATATTTGATTTGTGGATTTGATATCCCCAACCATAAATATTAAAAAATATAAATTAAGAATCCCAAAAACATGATTTAAGTATGGAAGGAATCTCATAGTGCACCACCTATTATTCCACAATTCAACTATTCAGGTATGGGACTATAAAATATAGTGTACTAAACCACATTTCCTTGAGATAAATAAGTGTTAGTAACCACAAAATTCAATATTGGAAGGGAATACATATTCCTTCAATACTCGTAAAGATGAGCATAAAAAAATTCATAAAAATTAAACATAATATTCAATAAATAAAAGATATATTTTATTTGTTTCTGATTCTATGAAATACATTATAAAATTTAATGTTTTATATAACTATTTAATAAAATCCTTGATACCATGAAGTAATGATATATGAAAAAACCCCCAGTGGTGCAATAATAGAAACTAAATTGTTTGAAACTACTCATGTTTTTTGAAGTGGGAATATTCTTCCTATTAATCTCTTAATAATTTTTTTGGTTGAATTTGACAATATAAAGGGAAACAATTTGATCTTTTTATATGGAGTATGTAATTAATATCAGGAAACGTTACTCTGTTTTAATATTATATTTCATCCCATTCTCTAAAAAAGTATTCAAATATCATGATTCTATGTTGGTAAATCCATCTATATTGTTGGTGATGATAACCTCTCATCAAGAATAGCTATCCCAAGTTGGTGTGTCGATAGAAAGGATCAAACATATAAAAATAGTCATTATTTTGGAAAATAATTGTATATTTCTTGAAGAGTTTCTTGGAAATCCCGTTAACTTTGAGGAAGAGTTGTAATCAGTTATAATAACATGATCCACCCCTATCTCACAATTCCCAAATACAATGGCCCCTATCATACAAGAATATTTAAAGAATATGCTAAAAGATAATTTATAAAAATGTGTTTTTATTGCCTTTGCATCTCATTAGGATGTTGAATTTTTATTTTTTAAATAAAAAGGATGGGTTAAAGAAACTATTCTCAATTTTTCACAAAATTACAAAATCACTATATAAAAATTTCACATACAGAATATTGATTAATTAAAAAATAAACTACTATGATCTGAATATTTTTCAAAGGTGGATCTTTATTGCATTTATCTTCAATAATTGGTGATGAACTAATATATTCATAATTCTATATTCAATACATGTTATAGACTCTATGAGTCCAAATTAATTCCATCCATATAGTATAATTCCCATACAAATAAAATTGATTTCTTGAATATATTATTTTGACACCAAGTTGAAAAAAAATAGTTTTTATTTTTTATATTTTCATTCACTCCAATGAAAAGGAAAAACATGAAAAATGCCTATGGATTCTTTTTCTGATATTATAGAACGATAAATTTTTTATGATTAATTAACTATGAAATTTCCCTGAATCAATCCAAATTCAAGGGGAATGTATAACATTCGATGGAATTTGTATGGTACACTATATGAAAATGATATCAAAATAATGGCTAATACCTACATGTGTCATAGAAATCTATATTTATCCCATAAGAAAAATGTACTAATGATGTTTGGTGAAAAGTATTAATTAATTATCCCACCTAATAAAAAATTTATCATAGATTGGGGTATACTATCCAGGGATGGAATTAAAAAATGAAATATTTATGGAGATATTTAAGAGGTGAATCATTAAACTTGTTCTCACACAACCATCAAATATTTAATATTTTGGGATATATAGTGACTCTTAAATGATGGTATTGGTTTTTTTACTCCTATAGAATTAAAATTTGTATCTTACGCCTCTTGAAAACTCATGAGACATGAGTAATTCTATCTGATGCATAATTTGTTGTTAGTTCATGCGAACATTTCCAGGAATTGTTGTTAGAACTAGATATATTTGAGAATTGTGAAATATATATCGACCACAAGAGTGTAAAGTAAATATTAACATAGAATGATATAAATAAAAATCAAATAATATAATTAGAAATAATCTAGTAAAATCATTTCTCTATTTATTACTATCGACGAAAGGTAAAAACAGTAGAGGGTTATTTATCAAAAAACAACATAACACTATATACATGTTTAATTTAGTGAAATTTCATATCATATTTGAAATAAAATTAATTGATCTAGAAATAATAATTCTAGTTAATAAACCCACCATTATATAATGTTTATAAAACAATCTATTAAATTAACGACCAAGAAGACAGAAAGGGTTTAACTAAACCAGCAAAATATTGTCAAAATAGTTATTGAATGGATGTTGTTTAGTTACACAATAATTAATATTTTTTCATATTATTTGGGATAGTAATTTTGTTATTTGATCAAATTAGACAACAAATGAGCCAGTGGATAATAAAAAAAACTCATATTTCTCCATCCATCATTGATATACCAAGATGTACTGCGATATACTAAAGAACTTCTAGTGGGACAAAAGAAGAAGGAAATAACGTATAATATCTCATTGTTCTTTTTATATTAAGAAATTATTGTATAGTGATATAATTCTAAGGTTATAGTGCAACCAGTTAATATACCATATGAAAATAGATGAACTTCACCATGGAAATTTTTACTTGTATCCAAGGGATATATAATGGAATAAATTCAATATGGGTTATGGTGGATACAGTTTCCCATACTAAAAAACTCATTTCTATTCATGAATATTTTTATCTTGAAAAAAAATTCATCATTTATGAAATTGATGTTGGGAATAAGATTGAACTGAAAATTTCCATCATCTCTGAATGCGATCCATTATTCAATTCTTATTTTTTATGAAGTCTTCATCAAGATTTCAATAATAAATTGATTTTTTGTATGGATAATTACCACTAAACTAATTGAAAATATTAATAGAATCTCAAGACATATATTTAAAATTAAAGACCCAAAAAAATTTATTAAAATGAAGATCGTATCAAAATGTAATGATAGTATATTTTTCAAAAAATAACAGCTTAGTATAATGTTTTAAAATGCCTTTATTTGAGGCTCTCTATAAGAAGAAATATATAGAACCATAATGTGTGGATGAAGTGGGAAATTTAAATTATCATAGATAAAATTATTCAAATAGATAATGGATATGGATTTATACATCCAATAATATATAACATTTTCTTAGAGATGGTAGGTGATCTATGATGACAACAGTCAAAGGGACTTAGCGTTTGATGTTTGAGATAAATTTTTTCATAAAAAATATCCCTAGAAGATATTGATTTCATTTGGAATGATGTGTATTATCAAAAATAGGTACATTAAACACTTTTAGATCATTGATATCACTGTAAAAGTGAACAATTAACTTGAACATCCACCAAATATGAATGAGGTTAATGAAATGTTCCATTTATCCCTCTTGAGGATGTTTATAACTAACAAATCACATGCATTGAATCTAAATGTTGTTTAATAATAGAATAACCTATAATTTTTGGATCATCGATATAATTTATTGGAAAGATAGAAAACATTATACTCAATAATAATACTCACATTGTCAAAGTTTTGTGGATGGATTAGAAGTATTTAGAGGTAAATGGGAACTAAATGAAACAATCACTGAGAAGTAACCTCACCTATTATCAATTGATAATGTGACTTGATATTTCATGGATTGATTATATAAGAGAGAAAAGATTATAATAACCAAGAGTTTATAAATTATATATTTTGTTCTGAACTAAATTTGTATTATATTATATTGTACAGTGTTATACACATAAACTCAAAGAGAATAGTATCAAGCTATTTTTTCAATAATAATTATTAGTACAATAGTTCAAAATTAAATAGATTTAAATTAATAATATTACAAGAGGATAATATATATATATAATAGAAAAACTAAAATTTAAAAATATGGGTCAATACATATGTAATAATCATTTTTCATAAGAACAAAACTATATAAAAGAATCAATGAATTTGTCATCAAAAAAATGAGATACTGTTATTCCCTGATACCCGAGCTGGTCCTTACATCTCTTAAAGGGATTTCCTAAACATCAAGGTAATGCAATACCACATAGCATCATATTAGATAAAAGGGAGAATGAATTTTCACTAAAATAGATTAAGATATCCAATACATATCTGTATTCCCAAAACACTGAAGGGAGATAGTACTTGAAATCAAATATATATATTAAAAACCAAACCAGTACATCATCAAAGTACCCATTACCAATCAAGACATACCCAACATCCGAAATGACATAAATTGAAGCCCAAATGGATTATGAACATCCACCTCCATTAAGAGGAAATTTCCCTTTTCTCATACTTTATATTAAAAAATATAAAACACATGTTGTAAAAGGTTGTTTGTGTAAGAAAACTATTATGGTCTCATCATGTGTTCATTATATACCTCCATAACAGCAAACAAAATCATGATTATTAATTTTTTTAAAAATAATGTTGATATATAATCATATTTATTCCAAATTATTTTCATTTCAAAATGATGTAAATAATTTCAAATATGAATTAAATATTCACATTATAAAATCCTTTATATAAATCCCATGGCTTGAGTAAATAATGTTGAAATTCAATGGAATTTATAATCAAAATAGTAAAAATATTTACCATTTTCATATACACCATTGTAAGAATATTTCTAGTTATAGGATCCACAAACTATCATATCAGTGATTATGGAATATGTGTACATAGGTCCCTCTAGCTCAGGCTGTATATGAATCATCTACAATCATTATGAAATATAATCTTCCTAACTGGACATTTGTTAGGGATTTAATCATCTTAAAATTTCTAGGGAATTAATATATGTGCATGATTGTCCAAAATAAACCACTAATTAACTAGAATAACATGTTCTTACCCAATCATTTTAAAAAGTTAATATTAATTATTTTGAAATTCTCAATCATCATTTAATATTTATTGTCCAACTTTTCTGTTTTAAGTGGAAATTTAATTTAAAAAAACATTGTTTTTTATTATAATAGTTTATTTTATAAATAAGAAAATCATAGGTTATTGTCAATGATTTTTAAGAAATTATCTAATATCAATTATAAAACGACATTTCAAATTATATCATTTTAGAAAATATTCCACTAAATCCAATTCCATTAAAATTGGGGTTTTCCCCAAAATAATTTACAATTAAATTTCAAATTACAATTGAGATAAAATTCAATTTTTATAAATTAATTGAAGTGTGAGAATTTTTTTTTCAACATATCGATCACAACCAATATAAAATTCTTCATTATCATGTTATGAAACAACCCATCCAAAATGTATTTAGATATCTCATTCCACGTGAATGTTGATAGTTTAATTGGATGAAGCTGACCTCATGGTCTCTTATTCTAGTACATGTCCTTCTATCAAGTATAACAACTAGATAAGAAGTTATAAATTCCAAATATCATTCATCGAAAATTCTAAAAACTTATTACACCCTCTATAGTGAAGAGAAACATAGAAATTGTGTCCCCACTATAAAAGGGTCTCTAATTCCATATAATTAATCATAAATCAATTTTTCTATTAAAATAATATCAAATTGAGAAGAGATAAACATAATTGTATCCAACTAAACATAAGACTTGATTACCTGAACTCTAGTATGAACTACAAAATAATCCATCATGTTCCAATCTTATGATAAAACATTCTTTCCGTTGTTAATTTGTTTTCTACGAAAAAAATCAACAATGATATTCCCATTCCTTGAGGTATAGACGATGTAGATATCAAAGGACTACAAGTAATATAACCAATTGATTATGATTATATTGAAATCATCTGGAGAGATGATATAAATCATGATACTATGGTTGGGATACATGGTACACCATCCTCCCAAATGGTTTTTCTACCAAATCTTAAGAATATGAATCAGAACATCATGATCATGGTCATAGGTCAAATAATTCTTCCCACATATCCTATTATTCCCAAAGTCATATGCTATCGAATGAAAACCTTAAATAAGAACATGGTCGAAACCTATTCGTAATGTTTCTTAAAAGACCACATAACACTCCCTGTACTCTAAAAGAGTCATTTTTAGTGAATAATTCATAATTCAATTTATCATAAGGATAGACCTCTTACATAAATCACACCAAAAAACATCACTAACATAAAAGTTACAATGTTCATTGGATAATCCATATTCAATAAATGCTTCATGAATCTATTATAATATATTTCGTATCCCAAAAATCTAAAAATTTCTAAATCATTACATGGTTTCTCCCCTATTATTACAGTTTCCATCTTATTTGGATCAATTGGGACCCAATCTTGTAATACATCAAGTCCCATGAATGGAACTACCCAAATAAAGAAATAAAATTTAGATATCATGGAATGAACATGGTGGTTTCTCAACAATTCCAGTAAATATAATAGGTGATGAACATGGTCCCACTCATACATTGAGTAAGCTTGGAAGTCACCCAAATAGACCTTCATGATAGATTCTAGATAATCAATGAATATCATGTTACTAAAATCCATAATGATTAAATGATAATTAGTTTGACCAAATATCTTTAAATGACACTAATAATAAATATACATAATTTGAAAGGTTTTTTATGAATGTCAGATTGTTTTATTATCAACTAGTCAAAATTGGACCGATGATAAATATCATATAACAACATCACCCATTTCGACCTATCAAATAGATAATTAACATTTGTAAATGGATACTTTTTATTTACCATAAATCAGTTGGGTTTTCTGAATTCAACACATTGGTGAAATGTATCATCATATTTCATAGAAAATATAATAGTAACAACCTAGGGTGTCACATTCTAATGTATAATGACATTCAAAAATAACATCCAATTGTGTTATCAAATCCTTAAATTTATTTTATTCAATACTATAGGAAGGAATGGACAGTGGTTTATTTCCTGACACTAATTATTATTAAATATCTATCACCACTACTTGTGGAGAAATAGAGATTTAGTAAGGGAAATCATTTGTGAAGTCAACAATACTATTGTGACATCATAACAAAATGAGGTATAATCCATGGTGATATTAATTTCCCTAACTCTAGATATCAATGTATATCTCTACACTAACTTGGGTCCCATTCCCCCTAAAAGATATTACATAACTCATTGGCTTATTTAAAGGAGACATGTTTATGATAAAGATCAATTCATTATTTATTAATAGTAATCCAATCCATCAGAAAAATTATATTTAGATTTTTTGTGTCATGGAATAGAAAATCCCCTTTAAGATTAATCTCTAATAAATAAATAGAATTAGAAGGACAACGTATATCTTGCGCACTCATTATTATGAGTGGTGTAGGAATATCCATCATGTAAAAAAATCATTCATAGGAATTATCATTTAAACAATACAATTTGATATGAATGAATTATAAGAACCAATATAAAGAAATTCAGGCCTCAAAGATGAAGTTATAGTTATGCTACATATCACAGTCACTGGACCCATTTCATATTTACATATAAAATCATACATTATGCGAAGAATACTTTTTCTAGAATCTTGTAGATGCACCACCTTATATCATGATGGATAATATTGAAACATAGTTCAATTTGATGTAGATGGTCACATACTGCATAATTAATATGAAATGGAATAACATAACATCTGTATGATTCTTAAACATTTTAGGAGATTTTAATATTTGGTTTCTCAACACAATCCCATTTCGAATTCCAAATAATGATACAGTCAAATAAAGTCAAATAGCCTATAAAATGAACTACAAGAGGTTTAGAAGAACAATTATCTCCTGATACACCACAATAAAAATCATGAATTCTATTTAATTTAAAAGAACTCATATAATAAACATTGGGAGAAATGGAAACTCCATCTAACCCTAAAATACTAGTCATGTATAGCTCAATATAAAATGTTATATCCATCATTTTATAATCAAACCAAATATTAGCATGATACTTTAGAAATAATACCTCATCGCAGTCAAATCACAAACTATTGAGTCTTCTTCATCCAATTTGATACAATATCATTTCCAAAATTTACATGCTCAGAAATATTTTTGTATATTTTTTAAATTCCTACTATCCTAGTAAATATTGAAAAACTCCATAGACATATCTATCACTATAAACTCAGGAATGAAATTCTCAGTGAAGAAATTCATAAATAACATCCACCAGAAACCATCATACAACGTTTCTATTAAAATGTATCATAACTATACCATTCTATGTACCTCTAGCTTAATTGTATCATAAATTTAAATAATAGATTTTATATTTTCCAATAAATCAAATTGAATCTTGATATTTATCAAATATCCTATAATATCTTGATTATTGTTAGATAATTTGAAATAAGTTGGTTTCTAAAAAATGAACACATGGGCATGATTCTATGATTCATCCTTAAATGAATCCATAATAAGCTCTTGTATAAAAACAGGTTGACAAGAATATTCCAAATATTGGACAACACACATGATATTCGAAATAAGATTTAGTTTCATGGAAGGATCTTATCATTTGTTTCATTAGAAAAGTCATCATGTATCTTATACCCATACCTTCCCAGTAAAATAACACAAGACAAGATCATAATAAACAATGAATACATCATAAAAATACTCATATCAACACTCCAACCAAAGGATCGTGAAATTTATTCACATAATATTAGAAAATAATATTTGGATTTTATCTTATCTATATAAAAATCTTTGAAAAGAAAATAACTAATCCAAATGTTGTGTTTACTCAAGTACCCATGGTGGCATAAGAATCATTATGATGATATTTATCCAAGAACTCACTCACAAAAACCTCCTACATCATGAAAACGTACTCAAAATAAAATACTAATTACATGGAATTATTCATAACCTAAACTATATATACCCATTTTTCCTAAATAATCCCATGTACCCATGTATCTTGATACTTGAGATGATCTCATAATAGGAAGAATATTTTTTTCAATCCCTATGTGTTAACAACTTTCTCCTAGAATAATACAAGATAATAAGGGGATTAAATTTTTCTCCAAAAAACATAATATAATAGAGATATATTAGTGTACTAAAAACCTAAAAGGATATAAGTTTCTCGAAACAATACAGGTATATCACAAACCCATGTAGTATATAACCAAAATATTGGAAAGGAAAAAAGGAAATACTAAATGTTATAAATTAAACATCCCTCCCATCCCAAAATAATCAAGAAATTCTAACTCCTCCAAGATTGTATTTATCTTACTTTGTAAAGGAAGCATAAAATCTACAAAATCCCAATCTAAAATGTAGGTTGTGTGGATGGAATCCATGTACGGTATAAAAAAGTGTTCCACAATAAGTCTCTATAATAATAAATCTAATTATTCTTACAATTTTAATCCAAAATCAGAAAGGTGATAAAAAAAATATTTAAAACAATACATGAATGTCATTTAATACCGATAAAAATAATTTTAAACATTGATTAAATAAAATAATTATAGATAATATTTTATATACAATAATATGAATGACTAAATTTGATTCACAATGAATTTAAATTTTAATTAACAAAGTCATAATAAACACCATTGTAATTTTCCATATAGTACAATAATTTCCATTTATTTGATTCTCACCGTCTCATATCAGTTTTCATAGAATGTGTGTACGCATGTCCCTCGGGCTGATTATGAATAGAACACATCAACATTCCATCAAAAATTTTATCTTCATAAATTTATTATTGTTAGATTTTTCATCCTAAATCTATTTCTAGGGAATTACCATCCTTGTTTTTGTATCTTAAATAACCCAATTTCATACTAGTATTGCATGTTCTCATTCAATGAGTAGAAAAAGGGAAATTAATTTCATTTTAAATTCTCAATCATCATTCCCAATTCAATAAAAAAACTATTCCATTTTAAATTACATTTCACATTCAAAACCAAATCATGTGGATTTCATTAAATCATCCATTTTAAAACCAAATCCAATCAAAGGTTACTATAAATTCAATTTAATTGTTTTTATATAATAAATTATCAAATCATTTAACAAATATCCGGAATTTCTAAAATACCCCCCAAATTCAAATTAGATTGGAATTGGGTGTCTTCCCAAAATTCATAAATATTAAATTTATAATTACTATTTGAATGGAATTATATTTTAATAATTTAATTGGATGACATAAAAATTAAATCAAGAAATTAAATCCTTAATAATATGTGGAAACTTAATAAACTACCTACATTTAATCATTTTATCAAATATCAAAAACCACATTAATATTTACTGATAATCAATGATGAAAATTGTGATCTAGAAACTAGACATTGGTTTAAATCTAAATTAATAGATTTTATATAATTCAATCACATTATTATTTCACAAACCCTATGGATAAAATAAATAGAGATATACAGAGAAGGAATGTGAGGAGAATGAATTAATAGTTATGTATCAATTCAGTATGCATTGCTTTGATCCACCTATGATTAGTGGTAGATGACCCATGAGAGGGTTAATTGAATCCTTGACTGAATATAAATTCATGAAATCCCATGTTTTGGTTATGTCGATGGTTAAATATGGGTTCATCAACTTTAAAAATATTCTTAAAAATAAGAAAACCAGTATATGCATGTTTATCTAGGAAGGGATTCTTGTTTAGAAAAAATGTGGACCCAAACCGTGTGCCCCTCTACAAGGGTGCAATGATTCTACTAGGGGTGATATGTTTATAAACACATGATAAAATGGTCTAAACCACCACTATTCAAGTATGTAATGTTTTCAATAGGTGGGAACACATTTTGATACAATTTTGTGCTAACTGCGGACCAAACAAAGATGCTTTATAATTTTCAAAATATATTATTATTCCACCAAGAACATATGAAGACATAATTCAATCAATGCCTGATCAAAATGGTGGTTCATTAATTACATGAAAATAATTTAAAATTTATTATTGTAATTGTCAGCCAATAAAAATTTTGAGAATGTATGCTTACATCCTTGAGATAAATTGAGGTGTGTAATGAGTGTTGTATTATTTAATGGAGTTAATTTGACTTTTTTTATAGTAATATAACTATTAGAATTCTATTTTGACTATTTAGAATACTATTATATTCATTGGAAATAATATACTAACGTTTGGAATCATAATTCAACCCCACAATAATAACATTTAGTTTAAATAATATATATATATAATGAATAATTTAATTATATAAAATTATTATAATAAATATCATTATATAACACTCTGATCACAAAAATGAAATGCTTTTAAAAATAGTATTATGTGGTATATTATAAAAAACAAATTTTTATCATTAAAAATTTAAACAACAAATGCTAAAAAATTATTCAGATAAAATGTTTTTCATTTTTTAAATCAATACATGTATGTTTTACTAGTGTTTTTGGATAATTTTTAAATAAGACATCAATTATTAGGTCAATAGTCAAATATAGTTTTCTCATAACACACGTAAATTAAATTGCATCAGTCATGCTAAAATTATGACAAAATCATTAATAAAAATAGTTTATCTAATAGATGTATTTAATTTTATAAAATTTTCACTAAAATACGTCAAATATAGTTTCCTATCATGAAATTTACATTAAAAAATATAGGTTTAGAAGAATTTCATTAAAATAATATAATATCATATTTTTATTATTCCATTTAAAACATATGAATTCTAATTATACAGTGATTGAAAGACTAAAATCTAGTTATATAATTCAAATATTGTTTATAATTTTATGAATATCATTATTTAATGGTTCACCATATATTTATATTTATACATGTTCTTAATTATAAAAACACTCCTATCTCCAAATATTAACTACACGTCTTGCTATACTTGGATAATCACTCCTACCACAATATAAAAATAAAAATATCAAATCAAATAATATTTATTAATCCATATACCATACCTATGGATGTTTTAGAATAATTGAACTACATGATTCAATGGATTTTATAGCCATGGAGAAGAATCAACACCAAGAATAGTGTATAATCTACCATGACATTAATCTCATTCTCCTTTCATATTTCCCAGGTCTCTCCACCACATTAAAACAAATATATTAAAATTAAAATCAATTAACCTATTATCATTACATTTTTTATGTCATCATATTGGATGTATTGTATGTTGTTATATTAATTTTTAATACTTCTCATTCACCTTCCATTATCAACAAATAATTAATGTTATGTTAACCTAAAATAATGAAAATGTCGATTTCTTATCAACATCCATATGGTTAGTTATAATTGATTATTTATGATAATAATAATAATTAATTTTTAATTACTTATTATTGAATTATATATACTTGTTTTTAATTTTCATTTTAAAAATAATAATTAAATATAATAAAAATTTGAATGTTTAATGAAAAACAGAAATGAAATTGTTTTCTAATTAAAAATGAAAATTATGAAATATTTATTAATGATTATAATTTATAAATAGTGGTAAGATGATGATAATTAACTACAGGATCAATGTTTAAATAATGTAATTTTTATTTTTTAGGAGGCTATAAATAAATGAAATAATGTGGGGGGATTTATGAACCATACTCCATAATTTTTAGTAATTTCTATTTCTAATCATTTTTATGAATATTATACTAATTTTACATTAGTTTTATCTCACTATTATTTAATTTATTTTATGAGAAAAAAAATTTTCCACCACTATATTTTAGTTAAATATTAATATTTACCAAAAAATATATTATTTACAATACAAAGAATTAAATCCTCTTGAGCTATTTATTATACTCACAATAATTACAATGTTAATAAAAAATTTGTTTTCCAATATTAATTTGGGAAAATTGATATTTTTTCATGAATCTACTCATTATAAAACCTAATCATTACCATGGGATTCATTCCGAATATAATTTTGAAACATTCTATGTGACATTCATAATTAATAGAATTTATAATGCAACAGGTTTTGAGGGTATTATATAGAACTCAAATGCTTCGGGTAATGTGATGTATATCCTGCAATAATGGTCCACATGAATTAATTTGATTCTAGAACTGATCACATTGATAATTTAATGATTTTCATGCATATATTATGTGTGAAAATTCTTCAATCTACGTTCTAAAAAATGTTTGCTATTTTACCACTATGACATGTTTTTTCCTAATTATAAAAATTACACCATAATTGATTTTATCAAAAGCTTCCCTCGTGATTTATTTGTCAATCGTTGGATTATGATGTGATGAAACATATTATTCAATCCTATAAACATGTTATTTTTGTCTATTAATCCTCCTCCCTTTGGAATGTCATCACACCACATTCATTTATGTATATAAATATGTGATTACATATACTATAGAGTTAGTTATAAATTTGATGTATATAGGAAAATGATTCTAAATAGATAATTATTTTTTATTATTTACATGTTATGTGTGATCCAAAAGTATTATGATAATAAATTTTAGAATCCTATATTTTATTCTTAATTATTTTTATCTTAAAATATATGTAATTTTCTTGTATGAAAACAAAGTTCTAATATATTGATGAGGGATGAAATTGGATTGTATCATGGGAGTGTGGTATTTCATAGTGTACTCCATGAAATCCATTATAATTGAGGTTTGAAATTATCTAAGAAATTTGAATGGGAGAGAGGGATATGTTTCTAAACGATGAGCTCCACATTTACTAGAATAGACATTATACATGATTTTATGGGTATTCTTTAGATAAACATCCCCATGTATAATTCCATCAATGTACCATTTTTATAGTTATTCATTACAATTTCGGACATTAAAAAATATAATATTTACTACATGTTTCTTTATATGTACTTTCATGGATCAGTGTAAGGGAAAAATTCCAATTTGGAGTTTTTCAAGTGTGGGTGACATTCATCCAACATTATTATAAATGGGAATGTGTAAAATATCACATAGACTAGTGATTCCATTAATTTCATTGAAATCGTTAATGTTATTGTTCATTAATTGAGACACCACCCTATGGTGAAAAACAATTATATATGTCTCTTCTTTGTCTAGGTCTCCTATGGATTTGGGAATATTATAAAATTCATCTAAATTAGAATCTTATGTGAACTATTTGTGATATAATACTATCCCATAAGAGAAATTAGTTCATCAACCATCAAACATAATCAATATAGGGGATTATTTTTTCCATTTTGATGGCATATTCATAATTATCAGCTTTAATTATCCCATTGTTTTCTTGTTTTAAACCATTATCTATAAAGTAGACTACAAATCTACAAAGAGGTAATGACAATTTGATTCAATATTTCTGAAATCATATAATTATTATATAGAATATTGTATCACCATCACTACTAGAAAATTGATAAAAAATCTTATGATAACTATATTTAACATAAATTTTTTTCTAATTCTTCATGCTAGGCTCATAGAGGAACCATCATCGTACATAGAATTATATTGTGACTTCCAGAAATAGTGAAATCAGATTTATCAAGAAGGTATAACTTTTCCTGTATAATTTATATGGAATCGTGTGTTATGAAAAAATATTTAATTATACCCCATCAAGTATATTTTAACACAATATCTCATCACTAAACTATTGTAGGATGATTATATATTTTTCTAGATATTCGATTAACATTAGATGGATGAGGATATATTTATGTAGGGTAATGTGATAGACAACATGGGAATCAAGATTCTATGGTTGTGTCTCACATTTTTCAATATAATAATTAATGTGATGTAGATCATCTAAATATCTAATTATTGGTTCTCAAAATCAAATATTTCTGTATTGTTATAACTAAGATTATTTTCATTAAATGTATCTTTCATTTGGGAAATGTGTACACAAAATTACATCTCTCTTGTTTGAACATATGGGATAATGTTCTTCCCTTCAACTATTTTCCTTATTATCATTGGGGAAAGAGATACTAATTGAGGTCATTGAATGATTCATCACACCACATATCCCACTTGTAGGTAACACTAGTCTTCACCAACATCATAAAGGGTAAGAAGAGACATGTGGTATTGTATATGACATTTCTGATGTAAATGAGATGTACATAGATTCTATATAAATAATTGAGGTTTTTACAAGGTTTCATATTATAAATATACTTAACCATTTTTATTATATTCATGTCCTTGTGATGTATCACCATGATAAATATTTTTTTACAATTCTGAAGATAAATTTTTTGATGTTTTTCATCATATTTATTTATACATTTGTAAAAAACCTACTGATGATCAAAATAATGATAAACTTTCATTGTAAATTGACAAAAAAATCATTGATGTATTATTCAATAGTATTTTTCCATAGGTTATTGAAGATATGATGTATAAAATGATGATATGTTTCACTGACAGTCATTCAGAAAAATGTCATTACACAGTTACAATTTACCCAATAGGTTCCCTACTATTAAAGTATTATTGACCATTATGGGTTATATAAATTTTATTATGACCCAAATATTCATCAATAATTCCATGGGATTGAAAACTATTCACTAAGTCAATAATATGTTTTTGAATATGGCGAAGAAATATCCTCTTAGAAATGTTAGTTGAGATATCTGACATAATAGATACATTAATTTACAGTTTCTATATTGTAACTAGGATTATATTAGGGGTTAATTTTTGTATTTAACATATTATATTTAGTTAAGATATAATTATTTTATCAATGTTTTTTTCTCTTTAGTTTTTTGGGCCTTGTGAATCCGACATGATGGTGACTTATATGAAATGTGATGATTTGGTAGACCCATATAATGCCATAATACATTTTGATTAGGTATTATAATTTCATTTTATTTCTATATGAAGACATACAGATTATATTTTTGAATTGATATTTTTATATTTTTTTATTTAAGTCATTTTTATATTGATATGTGATTCCTTTTGATCATGATACATAACCCTATTCACTAATAGGACCTCATTATCATTGGAGGGGACATATCCCAAAATAAAGGAATGAAATCAATAATATATTATTTTTACGCAACTTATTCCCCACTATTATCAAAAGAGATAGATAAATGGGAAATTTGTGATGGTGAATGTGGAATGGAGACATCTTCAAATTATGTAGTAATTTTGTGGAAGTATCATTATATAAGGAATATAATAGTATTTCCTTACCTTCACTATCACTCTAAGAAAAATATATTATGATATATGATGGTTTAAGAGTTTTTTTGGTGAAATTATTTTTTTGGGTGTTATTTTTTTCAAAAATCATACCCATCCTCTAAGTTTATGAATTTCTTAAATTAAACCGATATAATGAAGTTGTTGGAAAATGATCTTATTCTCAATTAAAGTCCACATCTTTTAATGATATATGTCTACAATCCAGGGTAACATGATATTTTTGGTATGAGTATTTGTTAAAAAATTGATTTCTTTTATAGAGAAATAATTGAGGTAGACATGTAAGGATTATTTGTAATTCATTTACTACATCAATGTTGGTTGATCATTAGAGGTAGTTCCCATACCAACATATAAAATTAATGTCATTATAGGTGTCAACGTATTTAACAGAATATGGATAATTTAATGAAACCCAATTTTATTAATTGCTTCCTAAATATGGATGATAGTAATCACATCATCTCACTCTTTCTAATTCATTGGAATAAATGGTTTTATCTTCAAACCATTTTGAGTAATAATCCTAATGGAATTGCCTACAACTGGTTTATTTATTTTTTTACTTTTTTAGAATCCTTATTTTATATAACTAGATTCACAAAAACTAAATGTGGGTAACATCACCATATAACTTATAAACATATCTATTGAATTAGAATTTGAAGAATGTAATTCCTAATGAATGCACTTCCATATGTATATGTATCTATAGTCATCATAATAGGTAATTCACATATGTTTAATATAGGAAACCAATTATCTTGAAATTATATAAGAGGTTACAAAAATAGGTTTGAATCCAGATCCTAATAAGAGATGTCCATTTGACATTGTCATACAATAGTATCATCATATTGGAGGCGGTAGATTATCATTGATGTAACTGAAGAAACAGAGGGTCTGGATTTTAATAATATAAATCCTGAAAATGTAATCAATCTTGGTTTGAAAAGTAATCATGTTGTCTAGGTTTTTGGGTTTGTTAAAAGGCTTAAAAGTTTCTTTTTATGTGAGTTTATTTATCCTATTCAATAAAGGTTATTGCTTAATGACATGGGATTTGACCTATCTCTGGAAGATATACTATTTACATATAGTATACATCCCCACAATGTAAGGACCTCAATCCTAACATTGAAATTTAGTGATAAAATCATGTTCTGTTTTTTATATAAGAAACTAAAAATCTATTTACAATAATAAATATAATATTTTTTTTTCCGATTTTGGATATGAAGAATTATACAAATACAATAAACATTATAAGAGTTGTTCAAAATTTAAACCATGATTCAAATATATCTATGGGTGCTACCTCATTATAAAAAACAAACTCTTTTGGAATATATACTAAACATATGAAAAATATTTTCAATCATGGTGTGAGAATAAAATTTCATAGTAAGGGATTTTAAAACAATTTAAAATAATTTATACATCCATACTAAAATATTATTTTTAAAACATATTGCAACAAATATATATTTTATATAAAAGTTATTTTAGATAATTTTAATTTTTTTTGTAATTTTTAAAATAAATTTCAAAATAGTATTTGAAAAATAGATTGATTTATTACTTGAAAATATTTGGGATAAAATTTCATCCGGTAATATATTTATGGTTGTTATATCATATGATAACCATGTCGCCACATAAAATTCTCAATTATTGCACATTATTTTATTGGTTAATTGGGTCATCTATACATCCCATTTTATCACAATTGATATAACAAACTTGATTTAATTTTATGACATCAGTTTTAATGATTTCACTACTTTCTCATTCAAAACCAAATAAAAATATTTAGAAATCATTCATAAATTAATATTAAAGAAGAAAATAATTATATAATGTTCTTCTCATGAATTATTTACAACTCAAGAGTGTTTAGAGAAATCAACATTCCCAAAAAGTACTTCCAATAATGTTAAAAATATAATTTCATGAAATTCAAAAAAAATGAATTTATGAAGGAAATAATGAATTATTGTTCATATTTATATAATATATTGACATATATATATTTGAATTTTATTTTTTTTAAGTCAGATCAAATAAAATAATATAATTCATCGATATTCAATGAAAACTATTTTTTAATATTTTCATTAAATCAGATATTCGTAAATCAAGAGTTAAACAATATCCAACATGTTTTTATTATTATTTTAATTTAATTAATGAATTATAGGTTCTATGAAATAAATGATTGAAATATAATTATTTCATAAAAATTTCTCTATAGTAAATTATTGTTAAAAATGATTTGATAATCCTAAAAAAATGTATAATATGAATATAAAATATATCCCGTACAGAATAAAAAAATACTGTTTTTTCTTGAAAATAACATAAATTCATCATAAGAAATAAACCATTACATAGAATAATAATTTTCAATTATTTAAATATAAAAAATAAAACATCCTTAAAATAAATTCAAAATGTATTTTTTTAAAAAATAATCCCTTACATAACCATAATATTTGTAAGTGAATTCTTTACATGGTTTTCTAATTATTGTTCATATTATGTTATTTTCTCTTACGAGATCATATTTTTCTACGGGTATTCACAATAAATAACATGATGTAAATTCCCAATATATAAACCTTAACCTCATCATACTCACGTATACATAAAAAAAATACGAATCTAGATTGGTTTTAATGTGTTTATATTATATAATATTTATATTTGAAAATCCTAATGTGAGATATTCATACACAAAATATGAATCCAAATCTAGATTACTGGCCTCAAGACATCTATTATCTTATGATTCATGCATATAACAGTTTTAAATAATGATAAGAAATATATCTATATATATATAATAATTTTTATATGTTTGTGAAGATGAAAATAAAGTGGGATCTCAATTATATTAGAAATTAATGATAAATTGAATGAAATGAGAATACGATATGGATTTAAATAAAAATATATATATTATAACCTATTTAGATTAATTTGATGGAATATTATTTAAAAATAACCACTCTATAGGCATAAAAACTGATCCACATCTGAGAAAAATCACTGAGAAAACATTTTTAAGTTAATTCAGGAATTTAGATTCAATTTTGTGAAATAGAGGGATAGAATATAATTATTAGAGAAGAGGAATCGAGAAAAGAAACTGATAAGGCATTGAAAATAACATTTGGAAACCTAGAAAAATAGAAACACATTCCCTACCCAGAATAATGATTCAGCGAATTTAGAAGATGATGTAATCATATACCTAGATAGCTCATACTTGATTTACCTCATCCCTATGTGATACTACATCAATGTTTAATCATGTTTTGATCTATTCTAAATCCCATTATCTATAATATGATAACCCACTCCAATGAATGATATATTATCAACATTTAATATGTGCTCATTCGATTCCGAAATATGGAAGAATAAGTCATGATCCCCATTTTCATGCTCGAGCCCTTTGGATCCCCTTTCCCTATACTAAGAACCTCCTGATGAAAACCATCAATGGACCTGTTGATGTTAATCCCCCCACCAATACAATTTTTTTCATGATTTTCTTTATTTATATGTAATCATTTTCATAACATAAAAATATCATAATTAACATAATTTTGTTTGTGTAAAAACAATACTTAATAATTTCACAATTATGATAAATAATTATTTTAAAACATTTATAATAATAGATGTTTATTTCAAATGAAAATTTTAATAACGTAATATTTATATAATAAAAATTTCATTTATACTATTTTAATATCCTTGCTTAAAATGTCTAAAATAATAAAAATAACAATAATCATAACACATGTGTATTGAAAAACACTTATTCTTATTTTCATAATTTCTGAATTATAATAATTTTATATATTTAAAAATATATTATATTAATATTATTTATTATTTTCATTTATAACTAATTTTGTCATTGTTTTCTTAATGGTATATATATATGTATAAATATTTTATATAATAACAATTTTTTATAATACAAATTACTAATTTTACATAATAAAATAAACATATTTTATTATTTATAAATAGAAAACAATTTCTAAAGAGTTTAACATATATTATTAATGAAAAATTAATATCAATAACCTTTAATAATATATATAAATAATTGCAACAATTTATTTTTTAAAAATGCTATTGAAATTTTTATTTTTATTGTATCATTATAATTTCAATAATTAATTAATTAACTTAATTATAATTGATAATTTAATGATCGTATCCTTTAAAAAAAATTTCTAAAATTGAATTACTATTTAAATCAATACACTACTTGTATTATAAAACATTTATTTATTCTTTACAAATAAGAAAATTTTCTTCCCGCTCTCCCTAAATAAATTGCATTCTCATAATTGTTTTATCATATATTTGAAAATTCAAAATTCAAATCCTCATAATTGAGAAAAATATAACATCTTGAAATTCATTTTTCTTTATGGTACATAATTACACAAAAAATAAAAGTAAAAATTTATCATTTATATTTAACATAATTAATAAATTCTAACCTCCAATACTGTTAATATCATTGTACTAATTCCAAATGTAAATACCTAAACCTGCACTTCCAGATTTATTACTAAAAACCTTTTCTATGTATTTTTAAAATAAAATTAAAATATATATTCTTTTATATATTTATGTATATATTACAATCATGATTCTAGAAAATTATAAACATACCATAAATTTTAGTATAGGTTATGAAATACACCACATAAATTAATTTTCACTATTTGTGCTTCTTTCAAAAATGAATTAAAAACCACTGAACATTCTACTAAACCATTGAATGATATCTTAAAACATGGGGTGGGAATCATATTTCCAAAGGGTTCTAAAAAAAGTTAAAATAATTTTATACATTATTTTTTAAATATTAATTTTTACATTTTTTTATCAAATATATATTTTTCATATATATTTTACAGACCATATTTTTAAATATTAACAATAATTTTGAAAAGTCATTTAATAATATTCACTAAAAACCACTTGGATTTGTCATATATAAATATTTCGAAAAATGATTTTTTCATATGGAATATTATGATACTTAGATGAACTTATGAGAATAGTATGGACACTATGTAGTAGCATTTTTTCGACATGTATCATGGATGTAGTGGGTTTACCTGCCATTCATCATTATCACATATGATATGAATGCCCTAAATTTTATTTTATGATAACATATTTAATTTAGATATTCATTTCTTATTAACAACCAACTATAAAAAATCAAAATCATAAAAAAAATATTTTAATAGATGAAATGATTTTTATAATGTTATCATATTGAGAAACACTCAATTTCCATAAAGGTAAATAGATTTAAGAGAAATACATCTTCTCCAAAAAAATACTCCGAATAAATTGAAAAAAATTACATTGAAACATAAAAAAACATTGAATAAAAAATAATTATGAATATTAGTATTTATATAATTTATTCCTGTATCAATATGATTGACATTCATAAGTGTACAAGATTAATAAATATTTTCTTTCATCCATATTCAAGATAATATTATTAAATTTTTATAATTATTTTATTGAATCCAAACGTACTAAAAATAATAGTTAATCAACAAATAAACTATTGTTTTGTTTTTGAATTACAATACTAAATAAATTCTATTATTTTCATAGGAAAATTTTAACATATTTTTTTGATGAAGAAGTACCTTATATAATTTATTTTTAAAATGGGTTGACAATAAAAAAATTAATTTTTATAAAATTAATATAAAATATTTCCCTTAAATAATGAAATCATCCTTTTTATGAAAATACCCTAAATTCATCATGAAACATATCATTTTACAATCTTAGTCATTGTTTTTATAAATTTAATCATTAAAAACATAAAAATACCTAATATAAAATTATAATTGATTTTATAAATCATAATCACAGACATAACTATATATTTTTTAAATGATTACCTTTATGAGTTTTCATAATATTTTTCCTCAAAAGTGACATTCTCAATCTCTTTCTCTCTATATTCCCTCCCATAATCAAAACTGGGATTTTTATGGGTATTGACATGGTAAATATAAAGTAAGAAAACCACTATTTATAAAATCTCAACATAATTTTCTAAATATATATAACAAAAGAGTATTGTGGATTGAATTTAATGAATTTATATTATTCAGTTTTTAGAGTTTGAAATCAAGGCATCAAGTACGTATAAACTGAATATGAAACAAAATCCATGTTAGAAGTCTCTAGAATTCTATTATCATGGGATATAAGCTGGTAATAGTTATAAATAATTATAATATATATATATATAGATATATATATATATATCAAAATTTGGGTGATGCATCAAAATACAAGATAAAATAATGGCTCTTGACCAGATATGATAATATTGATAAATTAGAAGACACAATATAGAAGGATATAAGTTGAAATTTATATATATATATATAATCTAACATATTAATATAAATTGGATATAGTCTTATTAAATATCCATAATAATACTTACATTATAAAATCCAAATCAGAATGAATACATTGACTAAATGATTTCTATTTAATACATTCTTTTAATATCACTACTATGAGAAATAGGTACAGTTAATAAGGATGAAAGAACAAAAATAGGGAAATGTATACAATAGGATAACAAAAATATTAATTTAATGATAATAAAACAAATCTCAAACAACTACTTGAAAAAATTATTCCCCAAAGGTTAAAGGAAAAGGATTCATCTCCCCAGATAACTTGAACATGATTTACATCATCAGAGTGAAAACTCCTTCGATATTCAATATTGATTTTATTCGAACTCAAACACCTTATTTGGAGTAAGATATTCATCATCCATGCTCTAACTTTCATCCTAACTCAATTTAAACTTGGCTGAAATCCTTGTTTGATCAAAGAATACATGTACCATTTTCTGATCTCAATCAATTCAGATCCCCTTTCCCCAATATATCATGACCCGTCCCCCGGGGCCCGTATCGTGACTACCCCAATCCCACCATCCATAGGCCTAGGGCTGGAGACTAGCACCAAAGGCGTATATCCCTAAACTGGGAAGGCATTGCCTTTATAATAGTAAAAAACACAACAAAGTACATAACTGGAAGTAAAACACTATGTAAAACCGTATACAAAAGATTGTGCTGAAAGTAAAGGGTCCAGAAATACAAGTCCAGCAGTAATGTATAATATAACTAAATTTCTACTACACCAGAACAAATGAATTAAATTAGCTACAAGGTCATCCTCTGGGGTTCCCACCTGAAGGGTGGGTACAGATGGCCTCCTCAGCACCCCATGTCCATTCGCCCACTCTGTGTATGTCTCGCCGAGTGGTCCACCTCTGGGTATTGTCATGCTCTACTCTCTCTGCCCCGATCAGCACTGTCGGTCATCTACTACCAACACAATGTGGTATGGGAATAGCCCATGTAGTGGTCAGTATAACAATACTTAGTAGGGACCCCAAGTCCCTCAAGGTCTCACAAAATCCAACAAGGATACCACAAAGTATGAAATAAACGGATAACCCTTACATTGGTATATGCCAATACTTATACAAATGTTATTTAGTAACCCATCTCAATCATGAGGAAAACATGAAAGTCATTTAATCAGCTCAAACCAAGATTTTCATTATCGAAACCACGATTACTGGAGAACTCCTCCTTTCATAAAGTTCTACGAAGAAGTATATAATTACATGTGATTAGCCGTGAATCTAGTTCATCTTATTCTATCATGAGGCACTTCTTCTGACCATACAGAGTCTGACCCACCCTGGATCAATAGGTACTAACCCTCGCACTGACCAACCCAGGATCTGACCCACACAAGATCGGTATATGCTACCCCACAGAGGATCGTTGAGCACTGACCCACACAGGATCTGACCATGACAGGATTGGTATGTGGTGACCCACACCGGATCGGTGAGCGCTGACCTCTATACGATTTGTCTCCAAACTCCACCTCACTATCATCCACTAGATTCCTCAAACCTAGTGCACTCGAGTTCCATAGAATGTGGTCATGAGATATCGTTCGTACCTCGACCACTAATAAACTCCAAAAAGGAGTAACCCAAAGTACCGCCATGTCGTATGGGTTCCAACGCGACAAACGGTGTGTCAATCGGATTCCCGGTTTGTGATTTATTGGCATTTCTGTTCAAGGGGCCCGGTTGGTTTTTAGGTTCAAACCAACCCATCAATATTCCAATAGAGTCCAAAACTCAAGTGAGATTTTCCAAAAGAACTGTCTTGCTATAATCATTTCATCACCGTAGGTGGTTTTTCAATAGGACACCCGTAGTCGAAGATATGGGCAACAATGTGTAAGCTAGACAAATGGGTCTAGGTCTGGTCCGACCCAGTAGGCCTGACCCGGCCTGACCTAGTCCGTACTAGTGTCCGACCTGATCCACGGGTCCGAACCGCATCGAGGAAACAGCCTGGCTTCAGAGGGAGGCCTGTACTGAGGGCGGCCTAGCCGATGGTGGCCCAGTGGCCTGCCCAAGTCGTGCCCAGGGGGAAGCATGCTCTGGTCGCGGTCATTTTCTGGTCATCGTGCGGCACACTGGTGTTGTGCCTCTTCTGACCATCACGACCCTCCTGTCCACATATCTTCTCTAGCACCACCACATCCCACCTGGCCGTGGCTCGGGTTTCTTCATGGCGGGATGGCGCCCATCCCCTTCGGCGGCCCAACAACCCTTGCGCCGCCAGATTCTTCCATCATTGGCTCGTTAACGGTTGTGTTGCTCTCCTGTATTTCTTCCTTCTAGAAGCGCTATTGCGCCACCACCGGCAACAAAAAACATGATAAAACAATGGGGGAGGGTCAGGTTGTGTTCTTGCAGACCGATCCATCCTTGTTACATTGATATCAATCGGTATAAAATAATCCTGGGTTTGAACAACAAATAAAAAAATAAGAATTCAACTCAAATTCCCCTACGTCGATTGCCAACAATCGTTGATGTATTTGAAGAAAGGAAGACATCGTTCCGTTGATTTAGGAAGAAAAAGAAGATGTTGACGTTGTCGGCATTGTTCAAGGATGGCAGTGTTTCCTTTTCTTGTCCCAGTTGAAGAGGGAGAGAGATAATTCTGTCATTCTTCATTGGAGAGGGGAATTCTACATTGGGAGAATAATGTTCTTCAAGTTCTTCCAAGTATCCTCTCTCAATGTTCCACCAAAAGAATGATTCCAACCCCAAAAATAATAGACTATCTATTATTTTGAATTGTTGGCAAGAATTAAATGATTCAAATTAATTAAGTTACATCACTTAATTAAATGGGTGGAGTTGGCTCATTAAATTGGGGAAGTAAGGAGGAAGGTTACAATTAAAATAATAGAGGTTTGGCTTCATTAACTCAAGGGATGTTTAAGGGGTTAATCCCACATAAATGGGGGGTTTAAGGGGTTTGAAACTGGTGTGAGTTCCACCTAATAATATCCTCCTAGGGGAGGATATGTGTGGGTGGGACACACCACTAACCTCCTCTTAAAGGTTTTTACCACCAAGGAATAAAAATAAGTTAACCCTAATTTTTATTTAACTTAATTTAATCCCCCCAAAATTTATGTTACACTCTCATTAGAATGAAACTGCGGTGAAGGTCTCACTAGGAATTCACTGACACAATGAGTTCAATGGTGCCCTCGAATATCAATTCTGATCACTGGTTCAAAAGTGATAAATTCTCGTACATACTTTTAATTAGCGTACCTGATCAAAACAGTAAAAATTGATTCCATGGATACTGAGCCTCAAAATCATGCGCCATCAGAAACTGCATACTCCTAAAAATCCCATGTATTTAAAATAACAATAGGAATTCTAGGTCTTAACATTGTCCCCAACTAAGGGATCTACATCCCTGTAAGCTTCAACATTATCTAAGGGAACAAATGGGAGTAGTGAGCACACATCTGGGCCTCCTGCTCCCATGTGCTCTCCTGGTTTTTTTTCTGCTGCTAGCAAATGTGCACATGAGGTATCGACCATCCACACAGGACCCGCTCCTGTCAATCCTCAATCTCAACCGGAACCTCCGTGAAGGCCACCCCATCATCGATGTTCATCTCCCTGTGTTTGATGATGTGGGATGGGTCATGCACATATCTTCTCAGCTGAGATACGTGGAAGACGTCATGCACCCAGTGCAGCTGGGGTGGAAGATCCAAGCAGTAAGCCACCTCTCCTACTCTTCTGTGGACCTGGAAAGGTCCGATGAAATGCAGATACAACTTTCTGCCTTGGACAAATCTCCTAATACCTCATTGAGGTGAGACCTGTGTAAAGATGTGGTCTCCATCCTCGATCTCCAGAGGAATCTATCTCCTATCAGCATATGAATTATGTCTGCTTTGTGTTGTCTTAATCCTCTCTTGGATGATCTGTACCTTCTCTGTGGTAGATCGAACCATCTCTGGTCTCACTAGTGTTGACTCGCCTAGGTCTGCCCAGTATAGTGGTGATATTAGAGGTCGACCATACAAGGCCTCAAAAGCTGCCATACCAATGGTGGAGTGATAGTTGTTGTTGTAGGTGAACTGCATCAATTGTAAGTGGTCCTCCCAGCTGTGACCGAAGTCGAGGATACAACCATGAAAAATGTCCTCGATGGTCTGGATAGTCTGCTTGTTCTGACCATTAGTCTAGGGATGGAAGGCAGTGCTTAGACGTGGTTGCGTCCTGAAAGCCTCCTGCAACCCCTTCCATAGTTGGGAATTAAATCGTGTGTCATGGGCAGAGACGATAGATGAAGGTACTCAATGCAAACTCACTATCTCATGTATATAGAGGCGTCCCAAGCTCTCAAATGAACCCTTCTCTCTGATAGGTAGGAAGTGGGTCGACTTGGAGAGTTGGTCAATGATCATCCATATCGAATCATGACTCCTAGAAGTATGTGGAAGACCCATCATTAACTCTATGTATATCCCATCCCACTTCCACTCTGGGACCTCTAATGGTTGAACCAAGCATGCGGGTACCTGGTGCTCTTCCTTCACTTACTGACAAGTGAGGCATCATGAGGCAAACTCCACTACTGCCTTCTTCATACCGGGCCACCAATGATTTCGTTGAAGGTCCTGGTACATCTTCTCCACCCCTCGATATATTGCTCGAGGTGAAGTGTGGAACTCCCTCAACACTTCCTCTTGATGTTAAACTGGTACCAAGGTATGTCCCCTGAAAAGTATGACAATCTCCCCACCTTCAATAAATCCATTAGGTGCATGTCCTATGTATAACTGAACATGGCATGTCTCGTAGTCATCATCTCCACATTGTGCCTCCCTGACTCACTGGAGAAGTTGAAGAGTAACTGTATGAGACTGTAGATATGATTCACTATCCCTATCAACAAAGGATATCTGCAACGCGGCCAGCTGCTCTGTCTCCTCTCCTAGCTTCTGAATGCCTGATTTTTAGCTGAGGGCATCTGCTACAACATTTATCTTCCCAGGAGTATATTCTATGTAGATGTCATAGTCCTGGAGGAACTCAAGCCATCGCCCCTGTTTCTAGTTTAGGTCCATCTATGAGAATATATACCTGAGACTCTTTTGATCAAATTAGTCTATGAAACACTCGCCCATCAGATAGTGTCTCCACATCTTCATGGCGAAGACCACTACTACCAAATCCATGTCATGTGTAGCATAGTTATTCTCGTGTTGTCTCAGTTGCCGAGAACCATATGTGATCACTAGCTACTCCTGCATTAGGTCACACCCAAGTCTAGTTCATGATGCATCGGAGTAAACTACGTACCCAACACCTTCTCCTTGAAGCCTCAAGATGGTGGCACTAGTCAGCCTCTACCTCATCTCCTGGAAGCTCTGCTCACATCTCTCCGACCACACTAAGGGTTTCCCCTTCTTCGTCAAAGCTTATAGTGGTGCTTCAACTCTAGAGATGTCTGCCACGAACCTCCGATAGTATCTATCCAAAGAAGAAGTCCCTCCCCCTGGGGGGGGGGGTAAACCTGGAAACACCATTTGAAAAGATGTCCCCATGTTCTGTAACTCTTGTTTGGAACTGAAAACTGAAAACTCTTGCTGCCACGAGGGTAAGGATGGCCGACTCAAGAGTGATCGGCTGCACCCTCCTATGCCTGAGTTTAACCTGTGCTTCCTGGGATTCTTTTTTTTCACCTAAGTAAAACCTCATCCCAACATTGTAGATAAAACACAATCTTATTTCCTAATACAGTCAATCTGTGTATGAACTGTGGCTGCCCTATCCATACCCAAACTAACATCGTAAGGCCTCGATAATTCCACCAAGAGTTTCCATCCAAAACTCATGCCTCAAGGGTTATATAACACCTTTTTTGAAAGTGTGATTATCGAGTCTTGTCCAAAATGTATCTTTAGATGTGAGGGTCAAGTAAACGGTTTAACCGTAAACTCTAGGTCTGGGACAAAATTCATGGAAGGAAGGAATGCTTGGTACCTCTGTCTATTGATATGGAAGCTAGTAGTAGACACAGACCGTACCTCGAATCATTCCTATAGCCCTAGGGTCACACTCCTTGACCGCATGCCGCTACTCTCTTCCCCTACCCTCCAGCTCCCTGATCCTGGAGGGGACTACAAAGGCATGTGGTTGCAACGTGTCAAAATGTACACCACCTCAAGCTGCTCTCCTAGATCTGCTTCCACATCTGCTACCCTGCAGATTCATCCCACTTTAACACATCCTCTTATCGAAGAATTTTACACGCTCAACTCTGGGAGACTAGCCCCAATTTCGTGCTTTCCCACTACTAACAGTCACTGGATGTATCCACTCAGCCAAAGAACAAATAGCCGCAAAAGTTCTCTCTAAAAAAAGTTCCTGGCTCGGATGTCCTAAAATACACCTCACATAGTATTTCGAGCCCCAAAGCACTGATCATAACATATTCAGTGAGTATAGGGAACGGTCAGTATGCATCGATGAATTCTCATCTACCGACATGCTGTAGTGACGAAGCAGTACAAGATGTAGAGAACTCTATACCACCTCCTCAGGCTGGACCTTAGTCGACCGTGAGTCGGGCTAGCCTTGGAACCTGAGGTGCATCTGATGTTGAAACACGTGTAAGGCACTAAGCCTACATTTGTCACCAATCGGTACCACCAGTTGTAACTATTGACCAACAAGCAGTGATATAGTTGACACACTACCTGAAGGTACAATCTCGGGAAATGGTCCATGTACTGAAGCATCAACACTATGAGAACTAACCTCATGGTCACTCACTGGAAAAAACTAGTAACAAAGATCACTATCTACTATATGGGAGTCTCAACTAGGTGGAGAACACTATAAATTGTCTACAGTTATTCCCCTACTGTCTGGGAATCTTTCTAACATCGTAACCTCAGAGGCCTCTACCATTGGAACTCGTGCAACAAATTAAGTCAGTGTGCACCATCCACTAGTGCGGCTGGTGGCATTTGCTTCCCAACGATTGGTGGTGCTGCTAGTACACCACCCAAAGGTGACAACATAGTAAGAGGGCCCTGAACTGGAGTCTTGTCACTCGGTGGGTTGTCATCATGTAATCTCTCAAAACTCTAAATGGATGTCTGAGCGGAGGCATCCTGAACAGATGCAACATGATCAAAAGATATACCTGGTGAGATGACATGGTTGAGATGACTTAAAGGAAATTTTTGAAAACACACACGCAACCAGTTTTTTCATGTACTGAGTCGTAAATATGAAGTCAGGGTCCAAGTGTATGTATACATTGGCCCCCGCACAACAATGGACTCCCTGAACCGTAAACCACACTTAGTACTCTTAACATTATTGCTTCACATAAAAGAAAAATCATAGGCATATGTTATGCGGTTGAACAGACTCCTTGGATACCAAATATAAAAAATGGGTCCCGTTGATAGCCCATAAACCCCTCCATAACACGGTCGTTGGGTCCTGGCCCGCTTGGTACCACTAGTTTCCCCACTGACATGTGGTCCCCACCAAAGGGTCCACCCACGTGCTTGAATGGGTCATCTGACTAATGAAAATCCTCACAGGCCAACACATTCCATTTACAGTTTTCTTTCACCTCACTCACACACACCCTGGGAAACATCCTAGGAGGTCACTCTTCTTGATCACTACTCCAGGCCATGAATGATGAACTGTGGAGTTCTAATCAGGTGGGCTCCCGAAAATAAAGGTTCACCTTTTTGACCTGAGTCAAATCATTTAGTCATTTTACCCTTTAGCATTTGGGGGTGTTACAATTACCCCTCCTTTAGAGCACAACGTCCTCATTGTGGGCCCTACATCTCAAACTAGGAAGTGACCTACAATTAAGGCTAGGTACCACCTATGAAACCAATTTTTCACGAACCATCCCCCGGGGCCCGTATCGTGACTACCCCAAGCCCGCCTTCCAATGGACAGGGTCTATCGACTACCACAAAATGCATAAATCCCTAAACAAGGAGGGCATTGCATTTATAACAGTAAATAAACACAAAAAAGTACGCAACTGGAAGTAAAACACTAATTAAAACTGTAAAAAAAAGAGTGTGCTGAATGTAATGGTTCTAAAATACAAGTCCAACAGTAGTGTACAATACAACTGAAATTCTAGTACAACTGCAAAAATGAAGTAAAGAAGCTACAAGGTCATCCTATGGGGTACCCACATTAATGGTAGGTATATATGGACTCGTCATCACCCCAAGTCAGTTCTCCCGCTCTGTGTACTTCTCGCAGAGTGGTCCACCTCCGGGTACCATCCTGTTCTGCTCTCTCTACCCCCATCAGAGATGTTCATCATCTGCAACCAACACAATGTGGTGCAGGCATAGCCCGTGGAGGGGTGAGTATAATGATTCTTATTAGGGACCCTGAGACCCTCAAGGCCACACAAAATCCAACAAGGATACCAGAATGTATGAAATCAATAGACATCCCTTACATAGGTATATGCCTATTTATATACCTAAGTTATTTAGTAACCCATATCAATCATGAGGAAAACACGAAAGTCAGTGACTCATCTCAAACTAGGATTTTCACTAGAAAACTCCTCCTGTCACAAAGTTCTGAAAAAAATTATAGATGTACATACGATTGGTCGCGAAGCTAGATCATCTTATTCTCTCAAGAGTCAATGATTCCATCTATACAGAGTCTGACCCACATAGGATCGATGTGTACTATCCCCCACAATTACCCACACAGGATCTATCCCACACATGATCGGTATGCGCTGACCCACATAGGATCCGAGGCACAAAGGATCCTTATGTGTTGACCTACACAGGATCGCTGAGCGCTGACCTCTATAAGATTTGTCTCCAACCTCTAACTCACTATTAGCCACTGGATTCCTTGCACCCGATTCAATAAAGTTCCATAGAATCTATCCTCGAGATATCGGTCAGAAATCGACCACCACTACACTCCACAAAGGACTATCCCAAAGGACCTCCATGTCGTAAGGCTTCCAATGCGACTGACAATACGTCAATCGGACACCCGATTAGTGAGTTATTGGCATTTCCGTTCTAGGGGCCCGATTGGTTTTTAGGTTCAAACCAACCCGACCGTATCCCAACTATGTCCAAAACTCAAGTGGGTTATTCCAAAAGAACCATCTCACAACATGCATTCCATCGCTGCAGGCGGTTTGTCAATCTGACTTTTTTTCCCAAGATATGGGCAAAAAGTGTAATCTGGCCAAACGGGTCTGGGTCCGGTCCGACTCTGTCGGACCGACCCGGATCGACCCGGTCTATATCGGGGTCTGACCCGGTCCGTGGTTCTGACATGTTCCAAGGAAACAGCACATCCTGAGGGTGGCTCAGCCGATGGTGGCCCGGACGACGGCGGCCCGGCCGAGGGAGGCCCGACCGATGGCGCCGTGGCGGCCTGCCCAAGCCGCGCCCCAAGGGGAAGCGCGCGCCACCCTGGCACCTAAATGTCGTTCTGGTGGGAGGTGAAACCGGCACCAGGTGGTGAAGGTCCATCAATAGTTGGACCCAACGGGGTTCCACACCTCCCGGCTGGCCCATGCAGCCAGCCGCTCCACATCTCGGCGTGGTGTGACGGTGTCGCGGCCCACCCTGGCCGCAACCCTTTGCTGGTTATCACGTGGCACGATGGTGTCATGCCTCTTCGGACCACTAGGGCCATCCTGGCCATGGATATTCTCTGAAACTTCCATATCCCACCAAGTCTTGACTAAGTTTTCTATGTGGCGCGACGATATCATGCCCCACTGGCATGCCGGCGGCCCTTGCCCCGCCAGCTTCTTCTGCGGCTGGCTCATTGCCAGTCGTGTTGCTCCGCCGTGGATCTTCCTTCGGGCTGTGTCGTTGCGCCGCTGCCAGTGTCAACAAACGGGATCAAACAAGGGGGGAGGATTGTGCCGTGTTCCTGCAGACCGAGACCTCCTTTTTTTTTAAATCAATCGTTATAAAATAATCAGATTCTTTAATGAAGAAGAACGAAATACGAATTCAACTAAAATCCCCCTACCTCGATTGACGATGATAGTTGACATATTCACCGAAAGGCGGAGGTCGTTCCGTTGATGTCCAAAGAATAAAAATATGTTGACGTTGTCGGCGTTCTTCAAGGATGGTGTGTTTCCTCTTCTTTCCCCTTTTGAAGAGGGACAGAGAGATGCTCCTCATTCTTTGTTGGAGAGGGGCGTTCTTCATTGGGGGAATAATGTCCTCCAAGATCTTCCAAGTCTCCTCTATCAATGTTCCACCAAAATAATGATTCCTACCACAAAAATAATAGACTATATATGATTTTAAATGGTTTTCATGAATTCAACGATTCAAATTAATTAAGTTACTTCACTTAATTAAATGGGTGGAGTTTTCTCATTAAATTGGGGAAGGAAGGTGGAAAGTTACAATTAAAAGAAGAGAGGGTTGGCTTCATTAACTCAAGGAATGTTTAACGGTTTCATCCCACATAAATGGGGGGTTTAGGGGGTTTGATGTTTGTGTGGGCCCCACCTAATAATATCTTTCCAACGGAGGTTATGTGCGGGTGGTCCCCACCACTAACCTCTTCTTGGAGGTTTTAACCACCAAGAAAAAAAATAAGTTAACATTTATTTTTATTTAACTTAATTAAAAACCCTCAAAATCTAACTTCTACTCTCATTAAAACACAACTGCGATGAAGGTCTCACTAAGAAATCACTGAAGATGTGAGTTCAATGGTGCCATTGGATTTCAATTCCGTGCACCAGTTCAAATGTTATAAAATTTCGTACATATGATTACTGAACGTATCTGAACAAAAATATAGAAATTTATTCCTGTCACACCGGGACTCAGAATCATGCACTGTTAAAAACTACGGACTCGTAAAATTCCCATGTATTAAAAAAAATCCAAACGAATTCTGGGTCTTTACACATACTGAGAACATCTTGAGAGATACAATCAATGTTCCTCTCATTGAAACACATCCCCAACATATCTTATTTGTTTTTTGTTTTACATTTTTCAATTTATTAATTTTTAATACAATTGAATCAGAATTTACATAATTCATTTCATATAAAAATAATAGTAATAATTTTAGATTTTCCATTAGTTACTATTTAGATATATTTATATAAAATAAATTAAATTATTAATGGAAATTCAAAATTAAAAATATTTTTATAATAAATAATTCATTCATTCACATTTAGTATTCATGTTTATATTGTTTTGTATAAAAATAATAACAAAAAAAGTACTTACCTTTTTATAAACACATAATTATATTTCTATAATTTCAAAAATTTTGAAATTTTATATATTTCATAATTATTTTTTTCCAGTAATTATTATTTTTTAATTTGTACAAAACATTATCATTCTTTATTTAACCATTTATATAAATACATAACTTTTTTATCACATGAAATTTTTAAAAACAATTTTATAATGATACTTATTAAAATTAATTAATTTAGTAATTAATAATTTTTAAAAAATATTTAAACTGTTTGAAATATCTTTTTTTGATAATTTAATATTCATTATAATTAATTTGAATATATATTATTAATTGATGAAATTTACCTATAGAAAATATTATTTAATTCATCATTTTCATATATTCATTATAACTTCATTGTTTATATATATATTTTTACTGATAGATTATTATTCATTATTTTTTATTATTAATGATATTTCTAATATTGATTAAATGTAAAACATAGGATTTCAATCAAAAATGAAATAAATAATTCTTATTTAAAATTCAATATTTTACACATACTCTATAAGGATTCCAAGTGACTCAATGAGATACTACATAATGTATTTTATGTGTTGAATTGAATCATAAATATATAGTTAATATGGAAAAAAAACAACTGCTTCAGGATGACATGTATATTCACTAAGGTACAAATTTCCTTATCATTAGGTTTCTCCCTTGTATGGGCCATAGAGGCCATGGTAACCTGTATTTTTAGATTCATTTAAGGATGCATATTTTGATCTATATTCATGGAATGTGTTTTTGGTTGAACCGAACATCCAATGATCTAATACTGGAATGAAAATTTAGAATTCATAAGACCTTCTCTAGTTATTATTAGTTTTAATGTATTATCGATGATTCTAGAGTTCATCATTAATCATATTTATCTATTAATAGTTTTTTTATTAAAATATATAAAACATATATGGTTTTATTGAACTAAATAATGAAATTTTATTTTCCATTCCGTCCTCATCTTCAATGATTTTATATTATCCTCAACCGCTTATTCCAATTCCTCGATTATGAGTGAAAAAATAATATCATATACATATTATGAATCTCATAAAGGTTATTTCATGTATATAATAATGAAATGTACTTATCATGACTTCCAATTTCTCGATGATATAATTTTGTGTTATATATATCATTTATACATTTAGTGGGATGGTTCTCATCCTCCTTTAGATGGATGTAAAAAATATATGAGTAATTGGAATGGTTTGGGTATTTCTAAAAGGCCCCCCACCATTTATTTTCTCCTTCAATGATGTTGGAATAAACATTTTTTAGACTGACATGATGAGATTATCATTTTTTAAATCCTATGGGATGTTGTGGTCACAGGTTTCTACTTTAGATGAACCCTGAGGATGGTGTATATATTATTGACTAATTTCATCATTATCTATTTATGTCATTTATGTTCATAATAACTTGAAACATCATACCATTTTGTTCTACATCTGCTGTGATGGAACATATGAAAATCTCATTTTCCAAGGGTTATCCAAACATTTTTTCTTTCCCAAATTCATCCATCTCATAGAGAATGACAATATTGATAATGAAATATAGTATTTTTCTACCACATATATGATAGAAGTTGATATTTTTTGGGTGCTCATTGAGATTATATTTTTTTCACCTTTTACGTAATGGAATCATAAAAAAGTTATATTTCATTATATTAACTATGTAAAATGGTACTTTCTATTTCAATATAAAATTAGACTTATTCTACTAATTCTCAATAATTGGGTGTCCATGTTCCAATAAAAATCAAGGAAGGGGTGTTATTGTCGTTTTTCATAATATAAAATGTAGTACATTAAGATATTATACATTAATTGGGGTTATATATTGTGGTAATATTTATATATACATAATACATTATACCTTTCTTTTATGGAACCTCCATCCATGCGCTAACATTGTTGGTTGATATTATTACATGAAATATTATAGGATCTATATGATATCTGTACAAATCTGAAATCCCCTAGATAAAATTTATTATATAAATATTAATATAAGATTTTAAATAATATTTTCTACAAATATCATGAATAGATACACATTCTTGAGCATTATAATGAAGGATTAGTCCTTCCATTTCTATTTGGAGTTTATGGATGAGACCCAACGTTCAATAACATTTAAAAATTTCAATTACTATTGATCATAATATTCCTGTATATGGAGATGAAATAAAAAATTTATTATCATTCTTGGTCATATTAAACAATTAAATACATGGATTATAAGTAAGTACATGATATACCTGATTCCATACATATAATTTTTACAAAAAACAAGAGTATTATTTCCACCTACATAATTTGAAAATATTGAGACACAAAAGTAATTTGTGATTTTTATGGGTATCTCGTTCCATTTATTATATGGATGTTAGATTGAAAAATATGTGTAGAGGATGAGGTAAATATTCACATTCATGATATGGATTCCTCTCAGGATATACTAGTACACATCATCCTTCAATATAATCCCATCAAGATGTAATTGAACTGATAGAGTTTAAGAGTTCTAAACCATCTATAGGCTTACAAAACACCAAGATAGATTTTCAATGTATTGACTGATATTCTTGGGTTTTTTAGGTTTTTAATAAATATCATGTATGAAATGAATTTGGTAATATTAATTACATGGTTATTGATGATACCCCATTTTATTGGTGTCCTAATGATCCTCAACCACCAGATCTAAAGAAATAATTTGTCTAGACGCGAAGCACATTTGATGGTAGGAATATAATCTTATGGGTTTAGTGGAATTATCACAATGATGGTTTATATGGGGAGGCTTATTATTCTTCATTTTAATTTTATTCACGGATAAATTGAATATTTTACAATGGTTATAAAATTTAATATTACCATGAACATATTTTGTTATTATTTTTCATATAATTTTTTGTCATAATATAATATATCAAAATAAATTTTTTTCATTATAACGGAGGGTAAATTTTTTAAAAGTGGAATATTTAAGACATGTGGAAAATATATATATGATAATATTATCTCTAATTGACATTAAGAGTGGATTCTCAAACTAAACAATATTATCTTTCAAAGTATTCCATTTTGGTGTATCTTTCTTGGAAGATGTTATCCATTTTTTAATAAGAAATAAATTTATAAAAACTCCACTCCTCTATAATAAAAAATAATACCTCTGTAACATCATTAAATAGAAAAATTATCATATCTATAATGACTATGTAATATCTCAACGGATAATAATAATTTTTGGCATGTTCCTAATAATATGTTCTCAAACAGAGTTCCAAAATATCTCATTTAAATTAGGTCCTTAAAGAGATTATTTATGCTATCAACATGATAGATATATTATTATTGACAATTATTATATATATTTTTTATATAAAATATCATGAATCTAATTTCCCACATTAAAAACCTCTTTTTTTAACCATTAATCATTTTAAATGGTTGTATTATCACTATAAAATATCATGATATTACTCATTAAATCACTATAATGATTTTATTTTTTCAGTTGGTTTTTCCAATTACATAAACATTGTTATTATATTATTTTCAATAATAACAATTAATACATAATTAATGGTAATAATATGTAATAATGGTGAATATATGGTGTATAAATTATTTATTAATGTTGAATTTAAAAATATATTTAATAATAAATTTAATTCATTTATTAAACCAATAATACTCAAAAAAAATTGTTTTAACAATTGCTTATGAACATCAAGTTAAGTTTTCTGATATGTTTATAAAAGTGTAATGAAATATTAGGAATATTTTGTTATGTTTTCATGAACATTCAATAATTGGTGAATCTATGAACTCCCCTTATGGAAAGGAATCTCAAAACTAGTGAATTTAGGAGAAACATTGTAACTCACTACAAATAGTTAATTTTATAAATAAAAAATAAAAATATAGATAATTGAGAATAAATAATTGTTTTTATAAATTAAAAATATAATTAATAATAATATAATAAATTTTAATAATAAATTTACATTACTTATAATTGGATTTTTGAACATTTTCCAACTGTGGATGTCGAAGGTAAGGTTTTTTGTCTTAATTTCACATCATTGAAATATATTTCATATGTTGAAAATATTTTCACTAATATGGTGAATAAACATAATATTTAATATAATCTATCATGGAAATATTTGTAGTCATTGTATTTTCATGTACAGGTCAGATATTTTATTTTAAAGCGGTATATATTATATATGTGTTTTATGGTTTTTTATAACCATTACTTAACATGTAGTTTTGTCTGTCACTCCAAACATTTTCCACCAAATAAATATTTCTTATAATGTTTAAATCATATAATTATATAGATATTAATAATTTATTAAGTTCATTTTTGAATATCTTATTACATATTTTCCAATATTTTAAAAGGAATATTCTAAATGTTTTCATTACAATCATTTTTAATTTCTATAAGATGGGGTGTAATTTTTTTCTTAATATATAAAGATTGATAACATTTTATCAAAATTATTCCTATTATTCCATATTAATATTAACTTATAATTATTTATTCTTTGATGAACATTTTCTTCCAAATATGTAGTGAATTTTTCAGATTTTAATTTAACCAAAATTATGATATTTCATTTTTTTTAAAACATATTTCTTATTATTTTATAAAATAAATTTTCATCAATTTCAAAATAATTGAATGAATTTAATCCTACATTGGGTATTTAATCTTATAATACCATCCCCCATCTATCATTGGATTACTTATTATGATGGTTTTAGTAAATTTTCATAAACATATTTCTCATCTATGATTTAATTATGCTATTATAGAAAAATTAATAATCATGTGTTCTTGTGGAATATATAGTTGAGGTTTTTAATTATATGACTACTTATGTATAATTTAACCTTCCATTGAATTGGTTAATGTTTAAATTTTGTTAACCATACCATCCATATTTAGATATAATAATTTATTATATTAATACAAAAACATAACATTATGATCAACTCTATAATCATATAGTTTTATTATCTATGGAAACATAGATTCATAATATTCTTTTTAATAAGGGATATAAATAATAATCCAACATGTTCTTCATAACTAAACCCATTTAATGAAATATATTACTTATAATTATACAACATAATATAGTGAATGCCATCATAAGAAATATTCATCTGAGATACTTCATATGGGTATTCATGGGAGCTACCCATAATAACATAATACGAAATTTTTTATAAGTATATGAGATAAAGAGATTAAAATTGAGAAACATAATTACAATATCACATATAATATTATGTAGTATTATAATAATTCTTGATACTTCATCATGCATGATTCAAATAATAATCAAATTCCATGAAGCAAAATAGCATCACATTGGTATGTCGAATAAAGATTTTCATAAACATATAAATAGAAAATACATTACATGATCATGTATCAATATCAATACTTTAATATTAGATAATATCCACTCTCAATTCCATCATATTCTTAGTCAAGGATCACTCCCAAGACTATCCAGGGGGATATTGACACATGTTAAAAAACATTGACTCCCCACAATAATAACTATTATAAAATCATATATAAATATTTACCAATTAAATTAGAGGGATGTATAAAAATTATAGTGAATTAACTGAGGAATCCACCAACATGACACCCAAAACGTTTTTTCATAATGGCTAAAGGGTGTCCTCAATTTTCCCCATCTTGAAACCGGTTCTTTGGGATTCCTATAGACACATTTGTTCTTATTTTTCTAAAATCATTGATAAACATATAGTGGAACATTACCTTATCGAAATATTAAAAAACATTACAATCATGGAATATCCAACTATACATTTTCAACCCAACATCATAAATATAATCCAAAACATTAATTTGAAATATATATAATGGAATAATTAGTAATATGGAAATGAACAAAAAAATATCTACAACTTATCTTGAGCTTATTCCGAACCCATCTTTATGCTTCCTCCAGTTTCACACCACCACCCATATCACCCCAATTGTGTTTAGCAGAACAAAAAATTCTTCTAATTAAAATCCAATAATGAGGATGATAAAATAATGAGATAAAAATCCCAATAATTTATCTCAACGCATCAAACATCGTCAACTATATTCATTGGAATAGTTATAAATTATATTTTTATAATAAAATAAAATTTCGTATTTTCAAATATATAAAATGGAAATCCAAAATATCCCTTTATTACTTTCATATGTTTAAATGGGATTCATCAACTAAAAACACACTAACAAGTCACATGTCCACCATCCCATGCCATTTTAAATGAATGAATCCATTAAAAATTGGTATAATACTCATTTTGGTTTTTTAAATGATAACAAAAACTTTATAAACATTTAATCAGATAAATACTTATTACAAAAAACAATTTTGAATTCACTCTTGAAATACACACTAGAAATCATAAATTCAGAATTGTTTTTTGGAAATACCGATAAGAAATCACCCTCCATAGAATTAAATCCAAAAAATGGTTCCATCATAACAATTAAAGATCTATATATCATTGGGAATATGAAATACATATGATAGATACATATTACATAAAAACATATGGATTTAGAATTTATACAATTATATACTAGGTTAACAAAGATTAATACTATAATTTTACAGGAAATATAAATGTGTCAGGTGTATTACACCCAATCACTATAATGAATACCATCTAATATTATATGTGTTATCACACTCATTGAAAAACTATTATAAAAGTGTGAAATCACAATATCTGGTTATCCAAATTGAATACTTAATCATTATTGTAATGAAAACCATTAGTGTCTATAGTTCCTAGAAAAATGGGTGGGAAACAAGTGATGTGTGAACCATCAAAATTAATAAAATATTATCTACCACATAGTAAATGGGTTCTAATGACTAATAATGAAATAAATGGAATAATATTATTTACACTGATAATATAAAATTCAATAAAATCTATATAACTCACCCACAACACCATTACAATTAACAACCAATTTTAAATTCAATTAACTCTTGGTAGAAACCAATAATTTCCCAAAGAATGGGTTAAAAACATCCCATTGTTATAAAAAACAAAATGTGTAAACAAGTAAAGGAGAAATAATTAGATGTATTTTACATCCACTATTTTAATCTAATGGCCATATAATCCATTTAACTCTAAAACATGGATGAGGATGGCAATCCATTTCCACATTTCACCGAACACAACGTTTAACATTTTTAATTTTAAATTAAATACCCAAATCCATTTAAATATTTCAATTCTACCTTTAAAATATTTTTATTCATATTTGAAATTCCAAACATGGATCCAAGACTACCATTTCAAACAAAATCATTTTAGATGATACATTTTTACATTTTTTGTAACACCCCGACCCCAGTTACCCGGAGTCGGTGCATTACTTCGTAACATTGGCATGATCACAAAAGATCAAGTCTCTAAAGAACGATTAGTTTAGTAGCCTTGGAAATACTATATACATTCATAAGTCTTACATTACATCATAAAGTGAAAAAATAATAACAAAGTCTTCATAGTCCACACTCATATCCTCTTCTGACTATCCCTGCAGGTCATTCATAAAATACTTCTTCACATCCTGGAAAATATTAAAACATTGAAAGGGGTGAGCTCAGATGCTCAACAAGGATAAAAATATAGCGGAAGCTTTCATCAATAAACATAAGAATTTAAGGCAATGTATAACTAAAACAAAATCCTTTTAAACATGAACTTCAACATAATATGGAAAAAGTAAAATGAGATATTGCCATACACTTCTTATCATGGATATTCTACTCGTCGAATAATCACATGCAATATCAATAACTGCTTTCATAATGATGGAATGCATAATGCCAGACTATCATAACCACGTAGCCAAGGCCTCGTGCCAAGACCACAAATAAGATTTTGTCAAGGCCTCATGCGAATACACTAGTTTGTCTCATGAGACCTGCCGATGCATCAAGGAGATATAGAGGGCTCCACCTGTCACTTACAAAGTCCAATGCATTCCTCATATGAATGGGTTTAAACATATCATAAACCATAACATAATCGTATCAAATAAAACATGCATAAAGGAAACAAAACATTTCCATATTTCAATCACAAGATTTCAATACAAAACATTGATATAATAAAAACGTTTTCAAAACCATTTTCAATACCATAATAAAAGAAAGGCAAAACATGGTATTAATTTTTCTTTTAAAAAAAGGCATGGCTTGTAAAGGAAGCCGAAACTCAAATAATGGTCACGGCGGCGGAGAAGTCATTGTTGCCGCATATGTACGGAAAGAAAAACATTCCCTTTTTGTCGTTTAGTAAAACACTTCGTATAAAAAAAGATTCCTTTTGAATAAACGTAAAAGTCAAAGGTGTTTATACACCGTATAAAAGAAAATTGTGTATAAAACCAAATATGCCTCAATGAAAGGAGATTGAGACGAAGTCCTTAAAAATATCATTTTTAAAATAACATATATCTATTATGTGTATTCACTATATTTACACATAAAGAAAGTATAAATACAAGATAATACATAATAATATCATGACATAATTTGAAAGTAGGAGATTAACCCAAAGAATGGAAATTGGGTTAAGAAGTTCCCTTACCTTGCGTCTTGTCCTGACTCGACCATTCTTTAACCTCCTGAATAATAAACTAGAGTTAATTTCTATTTACTTAAGAACCTTTTAAATGTTAATTATTCCTTTTATATCACTTATTACCATGTTATGTACATTATATAATTATTTAAGTTAATAATGGTCGTTTTGTCGATCTTTGGTACTTGAGTCAAAAATAAACTTCTTAAAATTAAAAGTTGTTCATGTGGTGAAATATCCATTATATCCTGAATTATATTCATGATGTAGATATCATATATATCATATATATACAGTATATAAATTCTTTTATAATATTACGTAACATTTAGTGGTAAGAAATGAAATGCACCGTTCATGGAGACGGTAAGCCGTACGTACGCATGAACGCTACTTTCATTTCTATTTCTTATTTAATGGAATGAAATCATAATGATATAAATGTATAATATAATTCCAGTATAATATAGTGTATAATACCATTTACTCCATCCTTTATACATCCCACATATGGAATTAATGATTCAAATCACTTTGAGGGGGCGGTAGTCCGCACTTCCTAAAATGAAATTATCACGTTTACCCATAATGGAAATCATAAAGTATGCCATAAATGAGAAATACAGAAACATAAGAAAAACATAAACATATTATATATCATATATAAATATAGTGACATCTTAATGGCCACCTTTGAAGGTGTTATATGAGTGTTGAACAATCATCGTTTCGTGAGGCAGAAATTCGCCATCCACAGAAACAGTATGTTCTTTAACCATTAGATGTAGGTGTGTGTAAGTGTAGCTCGAATACTTCTTATAACGACATCCTAGTATATTGGGGATACTGTTTTTGTAACAAAAGAAATGAATAAAAAGAGTTTAAGGGGTTGGAGAAGCTAAATAAAAAAAACTACATTAGAGAAGACATTACCTAAAAATCGGGTAACTCTTTTTGATTTGAGCCAAAGGCTTCCTTGGGAAGAATTCTGCCCAATGTGAGGCTTCTAGGAGTAAGGGAGGGAATTTGGGAGTGTATTTGGGAAGAGTTTGGCCGAGGCAAATGGCTTGAAAGTGTGAATGTGGTGGTAGAGGTGGGGGCCTTTTATAAGAGGAGAGGAGGGGCACTCTTGGAAAGTAAGGAAATTTTACATTATTATACAATGCTTTTCGAATTCTAAAGGTCCCACACTTATATAATTCGTGGATAAGGTGATAAGGGTTTGAAATCTACCCATACAATAGTTTTTGGACAAGTGTAAGCCTTGGATTGTAAATTATCTTTTCATTTTATTAAAATCGTTAAATAATGAGGTCATCGTGGCATCATAATAATGTCATAAATAATTTAATTTATTTAATGTCTAAAAATTATAAAAAAAATACTATGATGTAGGAAATATTTTTAGATTTCAAATTACTATTTAATGTTAAAAATATGACTTGTATAACCCCATGTAAAAATTGTTTTAGTAAAACATTTCATGTTTGTGTCATTTTTTACTTTAAGATTAAATAAAAGGTATTTATGTCATTTTCCAACTAAAGTGGCTCCATGGGGTCCCCAAGTTGACCCATGGATTGACTTGGTCGGAAATGGCACATCAAATGAGGGTAGTACATGTTTCAAGCTCATCTCATATTTTTAAAACATTATTTTTACCTTAAACAACACTAATTACCTCTAATCGCGATTAAGAACATAAAAGTTACTATTCACCAAAAATTATTTTAATCCCATTGAACCACATTTTACTTCTTAATGACAACCATGTATGTCAGATTTTTGAAAATCAAAACACAGAAGTGGTAATATTTCATTTAAACAAAAAATCAGTTATTTAACTACCACTTAGTGGTTTCACTGTTCATCAAAAATTGAAGTTTTTTAGAACAATGCCAAAATTTCACCCTAAGCTATAATTGATATTCTGAATTCGAAAATGATGTCTATTTTACAAAATTACAAACATATAAGTTTCATTAATTAATTTTATAATTAATTCCCACTGTCACAACAAATAGCTTGTTTTTAAGAAATAATATATATCAAAAGATTAACAATTGTTTATGTCCAATTTCAAAGTGAAATTAATTCTAATTAACAACATTGGATAAAATGGTAAAAATATATTCTAATTATACATTAAAACCACTAAATAGTATAATTTATCACTATAAATTATTTTAATTAAAAAAGTTGTTTTAAGTATTTTTCATTATTCATAAAAATTTGGAAGTTCTCAGAATGTTACAAAAAATTCAACATAGGCTTATTTCAATATTAGGAATACAAAAATGAAGTCCATTTTGAAATATAAAATTTCTATAAATTTAAAAAGTGGTTATTACTATTCATAACGGCTACTTTGATTAGTTGCGGTGTGTTAGAACTTGAAGTTGCATACAATGCAAGCTATTGCATTATTGAATGAGAAGCGTATCATGGAAGCTACGGGTGTTACATTTACCCTCCATCAATAAATTGCATCATTGCAATTTGAAATATTTCTTCGAAAATAAAAGGTTGAAAATAGAAAATACCTTTGTGGAAAACCCACATCGGAAATAAGGTTAATAAAATTTAGTCTTAATAAGAGGGAAATGGAAATAAAAATGTCACCACCAAATTATGATCTCGATAAGGAGAACATTTTTGGAAATTAGAGACATATAATTGGAGAAAAAACATAAATATTTGTAGGGAGTGATTGAGGTCATCAATCACAATCAACTGTCAAATTGAGGGCCTCATAGACTTCAATCTATGTGGATTTAAAATATCATAAGTTCAACAAGACATAAGGTCTTAGGATAACACATTTTTTTGTTTTAATATCGCTTTACTAAAGTTTAAGAATTAATTTATTCATTGAATAAGAGATAGGTATATATATATATTTATGCTTGACAATTAGAGTTTCAACCTTCAACTCATCTTTCACTCAAAAAGATAATAGAACTCAAAAATATTATACTTATCCTAATTGTATAAGGTTACAAATGTTAATACATACCATTTAGATTAGTAAAATTATTTTGTAATAACTAAGGACTTCATGTAGGCTAGTGGTAGGAAATAAAGGCCCATCACACTATGATTGTGGGTTCGATTCCTGCAGCTTTGTCCGACGCGACGGGTTATGCCCCACCCTGCAGGTTGTCCTTTTCCTAAAACTATAGTATTATAATATTCCAAAAATAATCTTCAGAAAATTTTTTAACCTTAAACAATACTATCCAAAGATCAACTTAATCCACTCCAACCTTTATTGTTATCCAAAATACCTTTGTCCAGACTTTCCCTAAAAGGTCTCTTAATTCCAAAATCAATTTATCAGATTCCCCAAACAAATTAATGTTTCTATTTTTGTCACATACTAAAAATAAGATTACCTTCATCATATTAAAACCTCACTGAAATCAACAAGTACTGTAGTATAATCCTTATATATATATATGTCACATTATTCTAATAACCAGAATATAATCCATGAGTCCAAAAGAACCAATACATTAATTATTCTTCTTCAACTGTAGTAACAGCATAATATTTTCCTTGATCCCTTGGCCTTTTCTGAGGTATGTTTCCCTGACGCTTAGGACATTCATTTGCATAATACCCCATTTCCCTACAATTATATCATTCAACATTGATAGCCTATTTCTTTCCCTTGTAATCACGCACCTGGTGACCTTTTTCTCCATATTTATAACAAACTCCCATTCCTTTTAGGCAAGTACTAGGGTGATTTTTCCCACAATTATCACATAATGGAAAATCATTCTTTCCCTTTTTTCCTTTATCTGTCTCTTGTTCCACCGTTCTCTTCTTCTCTGATTTACATTGTTTTCATAAGACTTAGAAAATTCCTTTTCTGTCTTGATAGCACATGAGACAATATCTTCGTATACTGAGAACGATTGTGATACTAAAGATCGATGGAGAAATGGTTTTAAACCATCAATGAAACGATCAATCTTACCTCTTGGGTTACGTATATAATCTGTAGCATACCTCGCTAACCTTGTAAATTTGGCCTCATACTTTGCGACATTCTCATCCTCCTTTTGTTTCAGACTCAGAAATTGCCTTTCCATATCTTCTCTATGGTCATGAGGAAAGTATTTTTCTAAGAAAAGATCTTTGAACTCCCGCTATTCCATATTCGATATGTCATCATCTTCCTTTGTGTTTTGAATCAATGACCACCATTGATCAGCATCTCCAGTGAGGCGGTAAACTTCCATGATAACCTTTTCCCTTTCACTACTCCCCAAGGCGTGGAATATTTTCTCTAAGGAGTTTATCCATTGCTCAGCTACTAATGGATTTGTTCCCCCATTAAATGTTAGTGGTTGTTGCCTCATGAAGCGGTCAAACATTGATCCTCCATGTTGCGGATCAGGGTGCTCCATAAGAGTAAGGTTATTATTCATAACCTGAGTGAGTTGTCCCAGTATGGTAATAAGTTGATCAGCACAAGTTGTATCTTCAGATCCACAATAATTATCTTGAGCAGGAGGGAAATCCCTACACAGAGTGCATGCATTGATACAGTTCCATTCCTTCCAATAGGTGCCATTTCTAAACAAAGTCATAAACTATATTAGTTTATGAATCAAAATACATAATTCCACACTTGTAAGATACTTAACATAAATTGAACTATTTATGGATATAATCCATAAAAATGTCTTCTTTGAGGAAGTATATACTCATAACCCTTCATAGTGGTTTACAAAGAAAATGAGAATTATCCAAAGCATATCCCTCGGGAGTGTCGTAACCAAGAGTGCAGCAAGACCCGTTGTCGTGCACCAGTTCCCGTTCGAGTCTAGCTCAAAGCGGTGTTTTCAGGTTTTACCCCTAGGTACATCTATGTCAGAGCCGCCTCTACCTGTTCGTATCCAGACAGGGATGTATTTCTCGGAAAACTCATAAAATCTCTATAATACCAAAATTCTAGGATGTTCTTCTATACTGATCCTTAATGTCTATCTTCGAAATATGTGCTCTAATCAGAGTTTATCTAAATCTAGCTTCCAAGGTATGTACTAAACTTCCTCTGATACCAACTTTAATGCCCCGACCCCAGTTACCCAGAGTCGGTTCATTACTTCGTAACATTGGCATGATCATAAATGATCAAGTCTCGAAAGACCTATTAGTTTAGTAGCATTGGAAACACTAGATACATTCATAAGTCTTACATTAAATCATAAAGTGAAAAACTAATAACAAAGTCTTCATTATCCACACTCATATCCTTTTCTGACTATCCCTGCAGGTCATTCATAAAACACTTCTTCACATCCTTGAAAATATTAAAACATTGAAAGGGGTGAGCTCAGATGCTCAGTAAGGATAACAATATAGCGGAAGCTTTCATCAATAAACATAAACTTTTAAGGAAATGTATAACTAAAACAAAAGCCTTTTAAACATGAACTTCAACATAATATGGAAAAAGTAAAATGAGATAATGCCATTTACTTCTTCTCATGAAAATTATGCTGGTCAAATAATCACATACAATATCAATAACCGTCTTCATAATAATGGAATGCATAATGCCAGACTATCATAACCATGTATCCAAGGCCTCGTGCCAATACCACAAATAAGATTTTGTCAAGGCCTCGTTCCAAGACACTAGTTTGTCTCATGAGACCTGCCGATGCATCGAGGAGCTATAGTGGGCTCCACCCATCACTTACTAAGTCCAATGCATTCCTCATATGAATGGGTTTAAACATATCATAAACCATAACATAATCGTATCACATAAAACATGCATAAAGGAAATATAACATTTCCACATTTCAATAAAAAGATTTCAATACAATACATTGATATAATAAAAACACTTTCAAAACCATTTTCAATACCAAAATAAAAGAAAGGTAAAACATGGTATTAATTTTTCTTTTAAAAAAATGTATGGCTTGTAAAGGAAGCCGAAACACAAATAATGGTCACGGCGGCAGAGAAGTCATTGTCGCTATATATGTATGGAAAGAAAAACATTCCCTTTTTTTCGTTTAGTAAAACACTTCGTATAAAAAAGATTCCTTTTTAATAAACGTAATATTCAAAGGGGTTTATACACCGTATAAAAGAAAATTGTGTATAAAACCAAATACGCCTCAATGAAAGGAGATTGAGACGAAGTCCTTAAAAAGATAATTTTTAAAATAATATAGATCTATTATGTGTATTCACTATATGTACACATAAATAAAGTATAAATACAAGATAAGACATAATAATATCATGACATAATTTGAAAGTAGGAGATTAACCCAAAGAATTGAAATTGGTTTAAGAAGTTCCCTTACCTTGCGTCTTGTCCTGACTCGACCGTTCTTTAACCTCCTGAATAATAAACTAGAGTTAATTTCTATTTACTTAAGAACCTTTTTCATGTTCATTATTCCTTTTATATCACTTATTATCATGTTATGAACATTATGTAATTATGTAAGTTAATAACGGTCTTTTTGTCGATCTTTGGTACTTGAGTCAAAAATAAACTTCTTATAATTTCAAGTTGTTCATGTGGTGAAATATCCATTATATCCAGAATTATATTAATTATGTAGATATCATATATATCATATATATACAGTATATACATTCTTTTAAAATATTACGTAACATTTAGAGGTAAGAAATGAAATGCACCGTTCATGGAGACGGTAAGTCGTACGTACGCATGAATGCTACTTTCATTTCTATTTCATATTTAATGGAATGAAATCATAATGATATAAATATATAACATAATTCCAATATAATATAGTGTATAATACCATTTACACCATCATTTATACATCCCACATATGGCATTAACGATTCAAATCACTTTGAGGGGGCAGTAGTCCGCACATCCTAAAATGAAATTATCGCGTTTACCCATAATGGAAATCATAAAGTATGCCATAAATGAGAAATACAGAAGCATAAGTAAGACCTAAAAATGTTATATATCATATATAAATATAGTGACATCTTAATTTCCACCTTTGAAGGTGTTATATGAGTGTTGAACAATCATCGTTTCGTGAGGCAGAAATTCACCATCCACAGAAACAGTATGTTCTTTAACCATTAGATGTAGGTGTGTGTAAGTGTCGCTCGAATCCTTCTTATAACAACATCCTAGTATATTGAGGATAATGTTTTTTTTACAAAAGAAATGAATAAAAAGAGTTTAAGGGGTTGTAGAAGCTAAATAAAACAAAACAACATTAGAGAAGACATTACCTAAAAATCAGGTAACTCTTTTTGATTTGAGCCAAAGGCTTCCTTGGGAAGAATTCTGCCCAAAGTGAGGATCATAGGAGTAAGGGAGGGAAGTTGGGAGGGTATTTGGGCAGAGGTTGGCCGATACAAATGGCTTGAAAGTGTGAATGAGGTGGTAGAGGTGGGGGCCTTTTATAAGAGGAGAGGAGGGGCACTCTTGGAAAGTAAGGAAATTTTACATTATTATACAATGCTTTTCGGATTCTAAAGGTCCCACACTTATATAATTCGTGTATAATGTGATAAGGGTTCTAAATATACCCATCCAATAGTCTTTGGACAAGTGTATGCCTTGGATTGTACATTATCATTTCATTTTATTAAAATCGTTAAATAATGAGGTCATCGCTGCATCATAATGATGTCATAAATAATTTAATTTATTTAATGTCTAAAAATTATAAAAAAATACTATGATGTAGGAATTATTTTTAGATTTAAAATGACTATTTAAAGTCAAAAATATTACTTGTATAACCCCATGTAAAAATTGTTTTAGTAAAACATTTCATGTTTGTGTCATTTTTTACTTTATCATTAAATAAAGGGTATTTATGTCATTTTCCCAATAAAGTGGCTCCATGGGGTCCCAAAGTTGACCCATGGATTTTCTTGGTCGGCCATGGCACATCCAATGAGGGTAGGACATGTGTCAAGCTAATCTCTTTTTATTAAAACATTATTATTACCTTAAACTACACTAATTACCTCTAATCGCGATTAAAAAATTAAAATTTATTATTCACCAAAAATTATTTTAATCTTATTGAACCACATTTTACTTCTTATTGACAACCATGTATGTCAGATTTTTGAAAATAAAAACACAGAAGTGGTAATATTTCATTTAAAAGAAAAATCAGTTGTTTAACTACCACTTAGTGGTTTCACTATTCATCAAAAATTGAAGTTTTTCAGAACAATGCCAAAATTTCACCCTAAGCTATAATTGATATTCCGAATTCAAAAATGATGTCTATTTTACAAAATTACAACCATATAAGTTTCATTAATTAATTTTATAATTAATTCCCGTCATCACAACAAATAGCGTGTTTTTAAGAAACAATATATATCAAAAGACTAACAATTGTTTATGTCCAATTTCAAAGTGAAATTAATTATAATGAACACCATTAGATAAAATGGTAAAAATATATTCTAATTATACTTTAAAACCACTAAATAGTATAATTTATCACTATAAATTATTTTGATTAAAAAAGTTGTTTTAAGTATTTTTCACTATTCATAAAAATTTGGAAGTTCTCAGAAAATTACAAAAACTTCAACATAGGCTAATTTCAATATTAGGAATACAAAAATGAAGTCCATTTTGAAATATAAAATTTCTATAAATTTAAAAAGTGGTTATTACTATTCATAACAGCTACTTTGATTAGTTACGGTGTGTTAGAACTCGAAGTTGCGTACAATGCAAGCTATTGCATTATTGAATGAGAAGCGTATCATGGAAGCTCGGTGTGTTACATTTTTATATGGGGTAAAACACAATTTAAATTAATGTCTCCATATAAAATTAATAAAATATCCCCATTGTAAATATTTTGGAGTCCAATGCCATATGTTAAATTCAATATCTCTTTCGAACATTTTCTATAGTAATTGAAAGAAAAAATAGATTAATATCCAACTTGCACCATTAGAGTAATGAAAAATCAGACTCAGATGTGTATCATAGACTCGAGGAAGATGAAAACATTCCATTTAAATCAAGATAATATGGATTCTATAATTGAAATCTATTATTACAAGATCAAATATTATAGAAACTATTGAAAATCATCAAAATAATATCATATATATTCATAAATTATTAATAAAAAATGAAATATAATTTTATACATTGAATTCTTGAATTCATCGTTTTTTAGAGACAAATACTTATTAAAAGTATAAAAAAATAAAACATGTCACTATAATATGATACCACCAATTTGAGAAAACAAATTTGTCTCCATTATCTATAATATATATATACCTAATTTAGAAATGTCTTGAAACCTATAATAATATTACATATATATGTGGTTATGAGAGAAAATAAAATCATATGAATTATATGTGTATGAATAGTAGAGTATAATGAGTGGAACAAATAAAATAACATAATGTCAAAAAAACCATTGCAATAAAAACAATAAATAGTGTATGATATCGGTTCCCCTCCATGGATCCCATGGGGCCAGAAAACATTTATGTGTCATAATACTGGTGAAAAAAAATATAATTTAACCTAGTTATTTTTGTATATTCTAAAAAAAATTAACACTTTATAATCTCCCATGGTTCAACTGAATGAGTTTTCAATCCATGAAATAATCCTCCCTTGGAAACTACTAAGGCCAAGGGAACCCTCAATGTTTGTAGGGGACTCCGTAGTTTTTTTCAAATCATCTCCAATATATGAAATTTTTTACAATATCTATGATATCCACACATATATAGGCACCACACAATTTCTATTTTCTTGGTTTGATAACTTTGATGTAGCCAAAATTATTTCAAAATCTCAATAATCAAATTTAAATTCTATTGATCCCCATGGAGACCAATGAAAATATAAAATGGATAGAACTAATCCACATATGACCTTTGGGTGTCATAATTCCTCCCATAATTCAAATATATTACCCCAAAACATCTATGGTAGAAACTAAAATCAAATAAGAAACCAAATATATGAAGATTAAATATCAATAATAACTTCTTCAACTGATTTGGCCTTGAATCAAAAAAACATGATCTAAAAAATAAAACAGATCAACAAAAATATTTCCAAATGTCTCCAAGATGAACTAAAAAAGCCTTACTCAATCTAGAATTTCTAAAAATAATGGAGACTGTATATAATATTCACACCATACAAAATTTTTATTACAATTAAGAACCGATGAATAATATCAATAGATGAAATCCATGGAATAATTGAGAAACCTTAAGAGAAACTCAATGTCAACACAAAAATCATTCCAAAAACATAATGTAATTAATAAATATATGAAACTTCATAATAATGATATAACCTCCCACCTCATGTAATGATATATATTGATAACCTATGGTTAGAACCAAACCACCAATAAATGTTGGATCCCAACTCACTCATGGGTTAAACTATCTAGTGTAAAAATATAACTAATATTTTACAACCAATTGTTACTGAAAAGTAAACCCAAATCCTTTGTCATTTCCAAATAATTATAATGAAAAAATATCAACATGATAAACTATAATAACCCAAAATCTCAAGTAAATATCACATAGATGATTATGAATAATACAATGAAACTCACTTCCAGTCACAAAAGATTTAGGAAAACTAGAAAAACATCATTAAAATATATCCAAGAGTGATATTACACCAATGAAATATGGAACATCATAATACAAAATTCAATGACATCAATAATAAATAAATAAAAAGATTATATCAATATGATTCATAAAAAAATAAATGAATATTCAATATCTCAAATAAGTTTTAAAACATCAATGTTATGGTCAGAAATTAACATATCTACAAAATGATTAAACCCAAGTATCCTTTTGAATAAATATATTAAAATGCATAAAAATGTCATAAATTTTGAAATCAACATAAAATAATCTTGGACTTATATTTTGGTGGTTATGAATTCATAGGTGTCCCAAATTATGGGAACACAATGGTTATTTTTTTCCCCTGAGAAGTATTATTTTCTTCATTCTCTATCTCATCATGCTTGTTCTCTACACTCACTCGGTTTCCCATCGTCGCATCAGATGGGGCCATGGTATCAACCAACACTAATTTCCTAAAAAAAATCATCTTATAATAGGAATACCCAATGAAAACAACCATAAATGAAAACATGACTAATGGAAGTATAGATATACCAAATCTTGGTGATGACCACATTCATGGAAAAATTATTTATCCGAAACAATGATACCAAACCTAAGAGAAAAAATGTTTAACATAGAAATGTGATCATCATACTCCCTCAATGAATTTTGACATTGATGAAGGATTATAATATCAAGAACTCTATCCACATTCAAATCATCAATAATGAACTACAAGATAAACACCACCCTAATTTACTACCAAGAATTACCTTCAAACAGCTGAGAACACCACCATATACACCCACCAAAATCAGCTAATACTATCATGAAATCTCCATTTATCTATATCTAGAAAATCATTATGTTTTTTGGATAATGACATATCACCTCAATCACTTACAGCCACTACACCCCCATCCTCTTTCACTAGATAACGACTCAATGAGCATTGATGAAAATTAATGAATTCTATGATGAAATATGAGGTTATAGAAGGTTATATGTTCAATAATACACTCAATGGAGGTATAGATGGGGAAATTTATGATAATTTTTAACAATTATGTGAGGAATATGAAACAATAGTGGGAACAAAAAATATAAATAATGCAATCAAAACATAATGAATATGATTTTGAAAATTTGAGGGATCAATCCAAAATAACAAAACACCATGAAATGTACATAATTTACACTCTTTAAAAATAAAATTCTATTTTGAAATCATGAATACTCAACAAAAAGATTCCAAAATAACCCCCCAACAATATATTTTCCTAAAATAAATTACCACATACTCATTTAATGAAATATGTCATTGGTGGACCACACATAATCTAAAATATTCATGTGATAATAATAATTCTCAAATTTATATTCCGTTTTAAAAACGAAACCATTAAAAAAATTCTCACAAAAATATATTCCCATAAATATTAACTTTCTAAAAATGGTACAAATTAACAAAAAAAGAATAACTTTTCAAAAAAAAAATTTGGAAAAAATAACTTTTATGAATCCCCATGGATGTAAATTTGAAACATCCCCATTTACAAACACTACAATGTAAAAAAATTATTTATAAACCATATTAACAAAACTAATTGCATCTCCACTTAAAAATAATTCATTATAGCATGTTTTGAATAAAAAAATTTCACCTATTTCCAATAGATCCTCCTGAAACATGGTTTCACATTAATTCACACTCAATGGGCCAAAAAACATTTATGTAATAATGATAAAAAACATATACATAAATATAATAAAAAAACACCACTATACACAAAAAAAAACTAATATTCAATTTATATGGAATTCAAAATCATAAGAAGTCATAAAATCTCATCAGAGGAATAAAAAATATTTTGTATTATTGGTCCACATGGGGTGGAAACAATGATCTCACTATATAATATGCTATACGATAGAGGTAAACTCCACTTCATGGGATCCTCATACTTTCCCAAGTCATGTATGTTAACTCTTCAGAACTTTTACTCGAATTTTAAATCCTCAATACAAAATAATTACCCTTAATAACAATTTTATACAAATAGGGACCCGAAAAATTCCTATTTTGTATCCAATCATAAAATAGTAAAACAACATTAATTCAAAATTAAAAACCCATTTTTTAATGGAAGCATGAGGTTCATGAAAGACAATTTAAAGCTATAAAGTAACTTCCATTACCTATTAATATTTGAAAACCTTATTATCATTTCATATAGGACATCCCAATATAAATTGGGACAAATAATAAGATTATTATCTAATGAATTAAAATAAATTTATTATCTGAAATTTCGTAATGAACCAACTCTAGATTCCATTCACTTATTAAAAAAATCATTTTCCCATGAGGCCTTTAGGGAGTTTCATATCCCATTAGGATGGAAACTAGTGTATGTGCATCAAAATAATTTATTTTTGGAACTATTTATATTTAAAAATATATTTAATTGCATTGAAACATAATTTTTTTTGAATGAATATAAACATTCCAAACATTTCATAACTACCCACAAAAATCTAACTGGTTTTCTGAAATATAAGTATAAAAATAAAAAATAAATTCTCTCATCGTAGAATAGGAACAAAAATATCATTAAAAAACTAATAAACAATATTAGACAAGAAGAAAACCATATAATTAAACCCTTAGGGTTATTATCACCATGAATCTAATCTCATGCCATCATCAATGACAAAAATCCTAATCTAGATAAAAAACATAAATTTAAAAGAAATAGTTTTGATATAAAAATACTATTAAGAAACCCTGGAAAATAAATATGATTATACTGTTTTCAAAATTTATTTAAAAAATTCTTGTTTGAAATTAATTTAGAAATTTGATTTATTATTTGTAACTTTTTGTAAAAAAACATGTCCATAATCACATTCAAAATAATCACCTGGTTTTCTTCATATGAAAATATACACATTGAAAAAATTTCTATTTGACTAATTCATTTAACCACCATTAATTAGTTAATATTTATCAAAACAACTCATCGATTTCATTTAGATAAAAATGTTTACATAATAAAAATTTAATTATTTGATTCATTAGGTACAATGATACATCTAATTTTTAATCCTATTAAAAACACCACATCAGATTATTTTAATTGAAAACATTTTATCAAATAATCAATATTGAAAAAAAAGAAAGATCACAACATAATTGGGTCAAAGGTAATGTTTATTGAAAAATATACCACATGTAATATAAAAATAATTATAAAGAAATTGATGAAAAATAATATATTGATGGAATAGTGATACAATCAAGAACTAGAATAAAATAACATACATTTAAAAAATAAATGGAATCGAATTTACCATGGGTTCTACCTTTTTTCACGTATTATAAAAACCTTATATATTGTATATGTTTCCTAAATACCATACCCATTTTCATGCATATGTTGAAATAAAAATGACAAGTCATCAAACTATACCAAATAATAATAATTTTTTTGAAACCCACCCACACATCTGTAGTGCCTAGAACTAATGATAGGTTACCAACATCATGTGGACCAACCCAAAATGTAATATTAGAGATAAAATTCAGTACCAATGTTCCCATGACCAATTTATGTGTGAGGTGAAATAACAAGAAATCCAATACCAATACAAAATCCATAATTTGTGGCTAAGACTCCCCCCAAACAACCTAATAATGAATATTAACACAAATTTCCCCTGAAACCACATTATAAAATAAAAAATAAAAAATATAAGGGCATAAAAAACACACTATTATTGTTTAATCAAATGATTAGTAAAAAAATCACAAGAGAAATCATGGGTTGTATTTCATATCAACCATTTTTATACGGTTCCAAAGGGGACTTCAACACCAAAACATGGATTCAAATTACGATCCATATTTCACATTTAATAAAACATAACATAAAAAAATTCCACCGACCACTGAATTTTATCAAACCATTTAATTATTTTAATGATACACTTCAAACAGGGTAATTTTTTTAAAATCAAATAAAATGAATAATTCTTACCAAATAATCAAAGACATTAAAATACCCATTAAGGATTTTTTATAAGGGGAAAACCCTAAGCTCAATTAAAATCATATTTTTAAATTAATAAACAAACCACTTTATAAATACATGTAATATAAAACCATACCATAAAAATAACTATCATTAAATCATATATTTCACTCATTGAAATCCCAATCAAGATAAAATTTGTCCTTCAAAATTAAATCAATTTCAACATTCATTAATGGATTATCAAAAATTATTAGCACATGAAAACATTCTATTTTCAATATTAAAAATATAATTTATTATAAAAAACCATTATTTCAAGAAACAACATAATGAATTTTTTTTATTATATATAATCATACCCCAAATATTCATAATTTTAATAAAAAATAATTACATAATGATAAAATTTCATAAAAGAACTGACAATGAATAAGTAGTCACCCAGATGAATCATGCCTCCTTCAATTACTACAATCTATGAAGGAATGAAAATGTACTCTAATATATATTGGATTCAATTTCATCATATTAGAAAATGTGAAACCTAATACAATGCCTTTATAGAGAACTAGTATTTCAATGGGATGGGGAAACATTGGAATGTTTGGAGAATGAGGAAGATAATATAATGAGAGGAAGTAATTCCATATATTCTCTAGAAATCAACCAATATAGGAAAATAATTATGAATATAGGAGGTTAGATAATCCACCTGGTTCTCAAGAGAATGATAGACATATATGGGAGTAAATAAGTAGGAAAATAATTTTATTTCATCAATTAAATTTTGGGAAATAACCAAAATAATAATACATAGTCATGACACAAGGTTTTAATTTACATGATTCTACCATGTGATTGACGTTTCCAAAGACAGGGGATCACTAATTTTCTCTAGGGAGATATATACAGTTTTTCCAACCTAGAATGTGCTGTAAAAGATGGATATGGAACCATATATGCCCCATACTCATTGGAATCAAACAATTTCATTAAACCATTAGGAATAATAATACTTCACATTGAAATCTGCAAAAAATAAAATATTACAGCATTGAAACATCCAAAACCCCGAATGATGCAAAATAAGATAAAATATAAAAAAATAATCTCTAAAGTGACTTCATGGTGTCATAATTATAGGCCCCCATTAATGAAATCATGATACACTTATAGGAGTTTTATAAAATCATTGATAAATTTTTCAAATATTAAATAGGGAAATGAAATGTGTTTAATTAAAATTACCCCAAATCATTATAACATAACCATAAAAATTTAAAAAACAATTCAGAAAAATTTCATCATAATAATAATAACACAGCTCTAGAATGAACATGATTGTTTTCCTTGGATCACATTTCCAAAAATTGTATTACACACATTAAGTGTGGTTTTAATAAATTAAAATTTTCATTAAATGTTATTTATAAATTTTATTATGAAAATAATCATTTCATTTTGAAATTATTTCTTTTATCTCTACACATTTCCATAATAATATTAAAAATTATATCATTGAAATTATTATTTTTTACTTGAAAATTATGATTCATATAATTTAGTGGTCATGGAGTAGGAAATTTTATTGATACATTATACGTTAAGACATTAATTCCATTCACATTATTGAGTAAACATTCAAAAGTACCATTCAATGAAAAGGAATTTAAAATTTATTATAAAATTTTTCGTAAAAATTCATTTATTATTAAACACAAACTTAAAACACAATAAAAAATATTAAAATCATTCTTGGATTTTTTTTAAAATTGAATACCAAAAAAAATTCCCAACCAAAGAAGATAAAATATTTATTTTTCATATAAACCTTTTTTTCAATAATTTAAAATTGTTCAAAGAGAAATATTGATTTATTAAATAAAAATTACATGAATAAAAATGTGTAACAAAATTCATTTCATTCATTTCTTGTATATCATGAAATCTCAAGGGGTTGTATTCTATTTGTATGATAGAGAAATTTTTCATCATACACCATTTAAGACATTAATGTGGAATATATGAAATTAAAATTCTCAAAGAATATTTCTGACATAAATATGATATATAAATAGTATGTCATCCATAAAAACCATCCTTCAATTATGGTAATGGAAGATGAATTATATTTCTATGTGGATGATATATTTTACAATTATGCATGATTAATACACTCACATACAATTTAATGGAAAGGTGGAAAAAATCTTCATTACATAATCATAATTAATATTAAGTACATTATTGATGAAAAATTAATTAATTTATGACAACAATATATATTTATTGGAGTTATAATAAAAAATTAATTAAATGTGGTTAAATATTCTTTTAACATATTTAGTAGCCCTCCTTTAGATCATATGTTAACAGCCCACAGAATATAATTTTATGAAGATAAGAAACTATACATAGTGGTTAGGTAAATTTATGAGATATGATTTTATAGGATTAATAAATGTTCATTGGGAAAGCATAACCTAATCTCAATGTTTATCTAAACCTAGTAAACCATTTTTAACATTAGCCATAGTGATTTGTTTTTTCTCCTTTTACTATTTTATGTGGCCAAAAAGTACATTGGATATGTAATATAATTTTATTTATTTTAATCCCAAATATAAGATTTATTTGAAAAAATTAAATCTATAGAACTATGAGAATTTAATTAACAATTAAAATAGCAAGATGTGATGAAAAACGGTTTTGTTAGAATTTTTTTCATAATTAAAATATCATTATATAAAAATCCAAAATCAAATTTAATTTAATGAAAATATTTGGATTTTTAAAATATAAATAAAATAAATTAAAATATAATTTTTGTACAAGATGAATTTTTGTTAATGATATATATAAAAAGGATATTTTTAAATAATATTTTCCACTATTCAATGAAAAACAATATTTCTATTAAATTGTCAAAATATCACCCCAATATAATATCAGAAAACGTGATTTCAAATGAAATTTAATTTTGAATATAAAGTTATTTAATGTCAGAATCATGTACTATATTTTATTATTATAAAAGATAAGGACCATTTATTAGGAGACAAATGCATTTTTTGACGTATATTTTGATTTTAATAATAATTTTGTACCTTTATCAATATATACTCTATCATTAATTAAATTATAGATAACTTTTATAATTTTGATTTTACTAGTCACTCTTCCCATTTAATTTCTAGTGTGTAATGGTATTCAACATTATGGTACATTTATACTTTGGTCTGCATGTATCATATGTTATTAATGAAATTAACATTAATTGAAGAGAATTATATGAAAAAATCCTGGGGTTTTACGTCCCACACCCATAAAAGAAAATAAACCCTCAACATTTCATCACCTATATCAAACCAAATATGTATATCTATATTTCATACCATCCTTAGGTTATAATTAAGCATCCATAAATTTATAATACATCTAGAAAATTTTAATGAAGTGGTTATTTTTTAATTTCACCTTATCTCTATGATAAAATATTTCTATAATTATAAATTCATATAAATGTTCTTCCTCTTAGGGTACCTCTTCTTATTCTATTATATGTTATGGACAAGGTTTTTAATGTAAAATTATAGATATAAGGTACATATCATGAAATTGAGAGAGGGTGTGTGGAAGCACAAGCTTATAAAGTAGCATCCCTACCTTTTTAATAATCAGGACGGATCCAATATAACATGGTATAACCATCACCTCATTTAAAATCATTATAACCTTCTTCCATGTTGAAATTTTAATCATTACCATTTCACCATTCTTGAAATCTATATTTCACTAAATATCATTTGCATAACATCTCATTCGACTCAGAGTTTCCTAGATGTATCATGAAATTGAACTGACATTCTCTTCAATTTTGTTATCTAAATCATTTATTAATTAACTTATTTCTCCAAATTCATCCCCCAAAACAATATTTTTACATATATATCCCTAGTTTAATTCATATTATCCAACTAAATTCTTGGGATAAATATATTTTTGTAATAAACCATTATTTGATGGAGATGTTGACTCAACCCACCATTGAAATATGTAGAATAAGATATCAAGATATCCTCCTGTGTTTGAATGGGTCTATGTAATAGATAATATGTCTCGTTATGATAATAAATATATATATCATTATAACCCTTGGATCTCATACATAAATATTACATTTTATTTGGGGAATATTCCATATATTAAAAAACAAACACATGATGACTGTATAAGTATTTTTACAATAGACACTAGATAAAATATCATCATTTTTCATTAGATATATAACATGTATTCCAAAAATTTCATCCCATTATGCAATCTTCAAATTAATACCAGACATAAACCAATTAATCATAACATAAAAAAGGATATGTAAGAATGGGTGAGGATTGATTCTAAGTAATGGTAAACAAGAAAGATTCGAATGTATAACATCATCATTAGGGTATGATAACATGGAAATATCCATTAAAAAAATGTACCGGTCTTATCAAATATCATAATCTCAAGTCACTTCATAACAATTTGAGATTCATAATAAATATATCATATGGGAATAGGATATCCTGATACACGGTATAATAACATTGGCATATGAAATTGAACTGATTTATACATAAAAAATAGAAAATAATTTCTCAATTAAGTAAATCTTATTTCCAATGATATTATAATACAATGGGTTGTCTCCTCGGAAAATAGTATTATTTTAGGATCACACAAAAGATAATCATACTAGAAATATTCCATTTTTATATTAGGATCACTCATCATTTCAGTTATATTTATCTCATGAGACATATAGTTTCAATCAATGAATTAGATATAGATAAAGCTCCCACTATTCAAATTATAAAAATAATATATATGTATTCATCAAGACAATTTAACACCCATAACATCCTAACATATTAAATAAATTTTATTTCAAAAACATTTAATTATAACATAACATATTGATAAGAAAAATTTTCTTTCATTATTTCATTATTTTATTAAATCTATTCTTGTAGAAAAAAGTGGGTTCCAAAAATATTTTATAATGGTATAACCCATGGAAGAGAAAATGATTTTACAAAAATTGTTACTTCATAATCACAAAAAAAACTAGACATAGAATAATACCGGTATGATTTTATCATATTCCCATGAAAGCATAAGTAAAATAATAGGAATTTTTCTTAGATGGAAAAATATTTTTCTATCATCACAAGGACCATTATTGATGGAAATATAATTTCTAAATATATTTTTTAAGATAAATATATATATCAATTTAAAATAATTTTTATTGAAAATGAGTATTGAAATAGGTAAATGATTAATTAGGAATAATGTTGGTCAATTCATGACGATGATAAAATTATTACATTGAAAAAGTTTTTTAAAAACATTTAACATTTTAAATATTATATTATTTTAAAATAAAATTAGAATCTTCCCAAAAAATCATTAAGAACAAATTTAAAAACTTTATTGGGGAAGTCCATTTAAAAATGAAACAAAAGTAATTAAAATATATATTTATGATCTTTTTATGTTGTAATTATATTAGAAATATATAATGAAATCACTAACAAAATGAGAGATCAAGAATGCATCAAATAATATACATAGAGTACAAAATTACATAAATATTTATTTTATTGTTTTTTTAAATGTATATTATAATTTTTTAGAAAATAATATAGATACATATTTAAAAAAATAAAAAAGTGTTAAATTAGAAAAATTTATTCTAAAAGTTATTTTATGAAATTTAAATTTTTTTTTATAAAATATATAGAAAATAAGTTTTTTTTAATCGTTTCTTTTCGATAGAGATAAATAAAAGAGATTTTTCTTTAAATTTTTATTTTCTAATATTCTATATCAAAGAGATAAAATGATTTCAAAACATTTATAATCTTAACATAATTACATAGAATTAGATGTCATGACTTTCATGAGATATTGATCATAAAAATTAATCAATGGAAATATAATCATAAGCAATTGAAATAAAGATGATATTCTAACATAATATCTTTAAAAAATTTCATTCATTGAGTTATAAAACATATGATGGAAAATGATAAATTAATCAAGAAATTTCATGATAAAAAATAAATTCATGATATTAAATATAAATGTGATTGTTTGTAAATACGCTAATTGATAACTGGTTCATAACATTTCATATGTCTCAAGTAGATCAAAAAAATGACATTATGAACTGGTAACATTAAAAAAATCAATCCCATAAACAAGAGATCCAAATATGTGTATTTAGAAATATATGAGAACAATCATAAAATGAATTCATTGTAAATATATACATCGTTCATAAAATAATTTTATTATGAAACAGTGAGGTTAAAATACTTAAACAATTAATTAATATATCATATCATAAAATTATATAATGAATAATATTAAATTAGACCTTAAATTTTGTAATAATTATTAGATTCATGATATAAAATGTCATGTGGGAATTATAAGCACCCAATAAATTAAAGTTGTTTTGAATGGGAATTTGTCTCCCAAAAATAAAAGATGGACTATAAATACATTATCACAAGTCTCTATATTCAACATAAATTTTCAAACATAATGTAAAACGATTATATAATTTTATAGGTAAACATAAAAAACCATAATATATATATATCATTTCTATATAATGATTCCTTATTTCCATTAATTACCTATTTATTAATATTTTTTTTTAATATCATGTTTTGGTTAATAACCACTTTTTTTATGTTTGATTTGACTAATAATATTCTATCATTTTAACTTTATAATGGTGAAATTATATCAAGAATGATAAACATGAAAATAATAATATATATATTTAGAATATAATAATTAATCTACAAAATTTTTATATTGGAAATGAAATTCACCAATCATGGATATGGTAGGTCATACGTACATATGAACACTGTTTCCATTGAGTCAATGGATTGAACGAAATAATATTGAATAATAAATTACTATTAAAAAGTAATAACAATGTTATATCTATCACCTATTTTCATTAAACACATAAATATTTCATTTTATGTAAATTTAGAATTTATGGCATCATGTAGCATGGTTGTAGTCCACCATACACACGAACAACATTATCATATTCCAATGGAATGTAACCTAAAAAATTATGTGATGTCATAAATATATAATAATAATAATATCATAAATATAATATATTATCAATAAATCCGTTGTTATATCCATTAGTGAGAGGTGGTGATGGAAAAATAATAACATTAGTCTGTGACTCTATATTATGCAGTGCAAAAAAATTATTATTTCATAGAAGAATTGATAGAAGCAGAGAAGAATTATTATTATTAAATTAACATAATAATGTATAATTATATTTAATAAAATTATTTTAAATTAAAATCATCTTTTTCAATAACCATAAATATGTTGAATAAGAATTAAAATAAAATGCTTGAATTGGGACATTACATCTTCTTCAGAAAACATCAACTTTTTTTATTTAAAATTATTCGTAAGATATATTTAAGACCTAAATAATTCATACTCAGTGAAAGGGAGGATTTAAGGATGTTTTATCGGTGGTTATTATGAAATCCAATGGTTTTCAAAATTGTTAAGTGGATTAGATATGTGGTGGCATTTTATATGTTAGTTGAGTGGCACACTAGTAGTTATTTAAAAAAATTGTGTTTCTTTGTTTTCTGCATTCCTTAAGGCTCTAAAATTTTTATTTAATTTTGATATTAGATATTGGGTCCAAATACGACCATCTAATAGATTTTGTAAATTTTTTGGGACATTTTAGACATTTATCTTGTTTTAACAATTCGGAAAACCAAATTTAAACTTAGTCATGGTAAATAAGTTTTTATAAATATTTTATGTTATTATTGAGGATTGTTATTATTAAATAATTTTATAATATAATTTATTATGTTAAAAATTATGAATCAATTGTTAATAACTCTATTTACAGAAGTGGTTCATTTTAATATAAAATCAACTACATTTGTGAATTCAGAAAGTGGGTTTTCAAAGAGAAAATGATCAAAAGATTGAAAAGATGTTATATAAAATCTTAATTTGAAAATGTCTCAATATACCAAAATTGTACTAATATATTTATATTATTTTAATAATGTTAATTCAAAAAATATATTTATATATTTATATGTTTAAAATTTATATTTTAAATGATATTTTTTTTTGAAAAATGTATTATCAGTACTAATTGAAAAAAATTTCTTTTTAGAATATTATATAAAATTTTCATATGATATTTTTTACATTGTGATTTATATTATATAATTAATTTTTTAAAATAAATATTATAAAATTATGAAGGGTTATTTTTAATATAATTTCAAAAAATTGTGATGTATTTTTTTTTAAAAAAAATATCAGCTGTTTACAAAAAATTGGAATTATTATTTTACATCATCTAAAAAACACATAAGATCTATGTATTTTCTTTATTTTATAATATATTTTGTTAATATCATTCACCAAAATTATATATTTTAATATATTATCCTAAAAAATGTTGGTTTTCCTAAAAATAATTTTTTTTTCAAAAATATTTCTATTATATTCAAATAGAATTTGTTTTTAATTTTAATTATTTTTTCACCTAAAATATATTTTTATCTAATATATACACCATATAAATTCATAATTAATAATACCCTCTCCATACTCATCATTTGTTTTTCAATATGATAACTATCATATTAAAAAATCTTATTTTAATAATATTTCATGTTAAATTTAGACTTAGTGTTGTGTGTGACACATGTTAAAAACAGTGTTGTATGTAATGAAAGATAAACTCAATTTTTCATGTAACATAATATAATATCACTAGTTCATAATGTACCATATTCAATTGTTTTGTTAATGTAAAAAATACTGAATCTGTATTTTCTAAAAAAAATCCATATCATCGACATAGAACTTGGATCACTATCAGATACAATTGAATGTGGTACTCTAAGAACCATTACAACATCACTAATTTATATTCTAAAAAATATTATCTCTATTGAAATATTATTTGGATGAAATAAAGTTTCATGCATTAAAAAGGAAATAAAATCCATCCCACATATCATTATGGATCATGTAATAAGATACATACTATGTAATATGTCTCTTCATGTTATCTTACTATAAATACAATTTAAAATCACTATAAAATTTCATGCTTCCATAAAAAATATATAATGTTTAAACATGAACACCATTTAATAGCTCTTTCTTCAAATAATCTATGGATCCGACATATACATAGATCTTGAACATTATCATTCCATCATAATAAATTTTGAAATCACAATCATTTTTTTCCATTTTTTGTTACACTATATCATCATCATTTACTTCTAAAATAATTATCTGTAATGATGGATGAACATTAATTTGAAAACAATAATATTTCTTATGTCACACCCAAGCCCACCTGCTCATTTTATTTTATTATTTTATGGGATTTAAAATTTTTTTGTGGTGGTTCAGGTTGAATTTGGACATTATTTTGATTTTTTTCAAAAAAAATGCATGTCTTCGGTTGAAAAACATGAGCGCACGGGCGAAACACATTTTGAAGTTGCGTGGCATCACCTAGAAAACTGTGTGACCATTGTCATCAGACAATTAAAATAAATAATTTTTTAATTTTTTGAAACAAACATAAATGGTTTTGTCATTTTAAATAATTATTGTTAAAAAATGTATAATTAATAAAACGAAATAAATACTTCAATTGTTTTTATTTCTTTATCATCCTGATTTTATTTTTATTACTAGTAATTTTTTATTATTAGTAGTATCATGTGTTTTATTATTATAATTAGCATTATATAAGTTTTTTTATAATTAATATTTTTTTATAAATTAAATTAATTTAAAATAATTTTTTTAAAGAAAAAATGGGGGTGCACTAGGGTTGAGGTGCAGCACCCCCCCCCCCCCCTTCGCCTCGAAAGCTTCATCCCCCCCTTTGATGATCCCATACGGTGACCTCCCGGCTTTTCCCGTCATGTCACGCCTCGACATCCCGACCTCTCGGCTCCACCTCCCTCCTCAAGCGATGTGACCTCTCCCCCACCCCTCCAGTTTGTCCTCTGAGAAACCTCGTGCTGACCTCCACCCTTCATTGATGTTGTAACATCCCATATAAATAAAGAGTATTAAATCTTCATATTTATTTATATTTATGAATTACATAAATATATATTACTTTAAAGGAGAATCTATGTTCGATGGCATACCCAATATGCAACAATGAGTTTTTTTGAAATAGTATGTTGCACGCTAATAATAGGAAAATATTATTTTAAAGGGTAGTTTACGTATAGCCGTTGTAATCATGGGAATAAACAGAACTAAATACAAAATGATAATATATGTTTGTTAAATATTTTTATAGTTATCCAATAAATGTTAGAGGCTTAAAATGCGAATGAATCCAATTTTAAGCATAAATATTCTAATATTCATTAAAAGGTCGATTAACCCCATTTGGATGGAGATCCCTTTTTAAATCCAATTTTTGACAATTTTATATGTTATATATGAGATAATAAAATACTTCATTAGAATAGGGACATTACAATTTACATTGTGTAATTGTTTATTATTTTTTTCGATAAAGTTCATTTTTTTATAAATAATGAAAATGTTGTATTTTAATTCAAAACCTCCTTTTAATATAATTTATTTATATTATTATATTATCTTTTTAATTGGTTTTCATATTTAGCTAAGATATATTTTTACCATTTAATCCAATGGTGGTCATTGGAATTAATTTCACTTTGAAATTGGACAAAAATGAGTGTCAATATTTTGATAGATATTGTATCTTAAAAACACGCTATTTTTTTGGCAGAAGGAATTAATTATAAAAATAAATTAATGCAAATTATATGTTTTGAATTTTTAAAAATTAATATCATTTTTTAATTTGTAATTTCAATATTACTTTGGATAAATTTTTTATATATTTCTGAAAAATTTTCCATTTTAATGAAAAGTGAAAAATACAACATTTTACTTCAAAACTGCTTTTTCATCTAATTTACTTATATTTTCATATTGTCCTTTTAATTGGTTTTAATGTTTAATTGAATTATTTTTTTATCACTTAAGGAAATGTTGTATATTGGAAGTAATTTCACTTTTCAATTGGATGTTAAAACAAGTCAATGTTTTGATAAATTTTACTTCTTATAAAACTCATCTTTGGTTTTGACAACCGGAATTATTTTTAAATTAATTACTGAAATTTCTGTGATTGGAATTTTGTAAAATGGATTCCATTTTTGGAATCAGAAGGTCAAAATTATATAATTAAGACACTTTTTTTGGACATTATTAATATTAACAACGACAATAATATTTAATTATCACGATTAATTAGTAATTGGGTAGTTAAGGGTAATAAAATAATATCATAATAACATAAAATGACACCAAAATGTGTCCAAATCCTCTTGTTTGTGTCAAGATCGACCATGAGATTCCTTGTGACTGTAGTATCGAAATAATTATGTAGATGATCAATATACAAGAGGGGTGTGAATTGTATACTTTAATAATTCCTTTAGAACCTTTAAAGTTAGTTACAATTAACTATATTTTCCTTAAGCAAAGGAAATGACTAATTTTAACAAAGTTAAACTAATAAAATTTACAACACCTCTAACACTAAATGAAAAACTTGGAACGTGATATGAAGTTACAAACATCAAGTCATATGTACTTGCTTATAACTGAAAAGAGATTCCAAAAGTAGGTTCCGGAAATATGGTTCCAGAAATTGAAACTTAACAAAATATTACAATTCGAGATTCTACCTTAAAGCATATAGAATCTAAATAAAACAGAGTATAAGTAAGGAAGTATAAGAAATTTATACTTTCCTTATAATACAAAATGTAGTGGAAACAAACAAGTAGTAAAACTATAAGTAACAAGATATTAGTCTTTTAACCCAAAGAGTTGGGTATCCAACAACCTTGGATACAAATCCCTTGATTTATAATTTCAAGCAAGTCTGTCTTACCCACACCAGGGTAAGCCCACGATATGAAGATCAGAGTCTCTACCTTGCTATCACTGCAAGCCCTCAACTTCAAGGTAGTTGGGAACCTCTGTCATCCTCAGCAATGAAGCCCTATAACTTCAAGGTAGTCGGCACATCTGTCTTCCTATCCCCGGAATTCCTTGAATATAATCACCAACATTTAGAGTCCTACGAAGTTTTGAGAGTTAATAAGATCCTATCTCTCTAGAAATTACTTCAACAGCATGTATGCACAATGTCGAAGAAGTTATTCATCATTCATCATTGAGCTCTTTCAAATGAGATCCTATTTATAGGCAAGGTTGGCCTCCTTTCCAACAGTCATATTTACCTTAAAAATCGGAGGGACCTCTACACGTGTAACTTAACCAATGTTTAGTTTATAACAGAATAGATGACATCATTTTTTAACAAAACAAGTGAAACAGAAAGTACGACATCGTTTAATGTCTAACTCAAATGTTCGGAGTGAAGGTTCGGAGTGTAAACAAAAATAATTTTTCGGAGTCTAAATAAATTCGGAGTGTATAAAACAAAGATGATCAGATTCTATTTAATAGGTGAATTCGGAATGAGAATTTGTCAACAAAATTCATAATGATAATTTGTCATGAGAATTCGTAATGAGAATTCATCATCAGAATTCGTAATGAGAATTCGTCATCAGAATTCGTAATGAGAATTCTTCATCAGAATTCGTAATGAGAATTTATCATCAGAATTTGTAATGAGAATTCGTCATTAGAATTCGTAATGAGAATCTGTATCCAGAATTTGGAGTAGAACTTTATCAGAGTTAAATCCGGAATTCGGAATGAAACTTCATTACAGTTCTCATATCGAATTCGGTACTTAAAACAGAATGTTTCATATCAAAGTTTCAAATGATTCCGAGAATATAGAAATGAATCCGAAACTTATAATTAATAAATATATGAATGAAAATTTGATAAGGATAATTTTTCTTACCAAAGCGATCTTCCTTATAAAAGAGATTTAACTTATAAAAGTGATTTTACTTATAAAATCCATTTTCCTTATTAAACCAATTTTCCTTATAAAAGCAATTTTCCTTATAAAAGCGATTTTCCTTATAAAAACAATATTCCTTATGAAAGAGATTTTCATTATAGAAAGGTCTTTGTGATTTTCAAAATAAGAAGGAATGGAAAAGTCATAAGGAAAACCTTATTGACTCAAAAATCTCCCCCTTTCTAGAAAGCACAAACATCCCTATGAAAAAGAAAGTCTAAGAAGAAAGAAAACATTAAGGCTTATCTCCCTTTTCTTATGGATGTTGATGAATACGACTAACTCCCCCTTAGTCTTTGAAACACTAAGGATCACATTCTAGATTTCTGGAATGATATTTCATTAAGAATAAGAAAGTCTTCTTTAATGAAAAACTCAACCTTAGATAAATTATATTAGAGTTTGTTTTCATTCTCACCCTTTGTTAAGATTCTTTTCCCCCTTTATTAGGGTTCTTTTCCTTCTCCCCCTTTGGGATTTTCAAATAGAATTCGAGGGAATGGAAAATATAACTATGTACCTGAAAAAAAAATAGTAACAACAACAAAAGAAACGAGCAAGCACAATTTTCATTATGTTTGAAAGCTCAACAACAATGAAATGTAGATACCACAAAAGAACGGATCTGTCTATTTTGGATCTTTTTCCTTCTCCATGAGACCCTTAAAAATAGTCTTTATCTTCTTCAAGTCTTTAGGATCTTCTTCAGCTTGCTTCTCTAACACAACAATTCTTGCATTTTGAGCTTCAATCTTTTCTTCCCAGGCATGAAGCTTTTCTTCCTGAGCCTTCAAGATCTATTCTTGATTTAACAACTTCTCTTCAAACTCAATCCGATGATCCCTTTCATACTTCCAGTTTTGAGAAATAGAATTCAGCTTCCCATTCAGATCTCTGACTTCTTGAATCCGGAAATTCTTTTCATATGTCAACTTTTCTTCAAAGGATGAACAAAGTTCATTTATCTTCTTGTCTTATATCTCAAAGGCATCCTTCACATTATCCTGGAATTCATCAAAGATCCTCATCTCTTCTACAGTCTTCCTCGACCAACTAGTCATCGTTTTGAAAGATATTTTTTGGGCTTCATAGACGACAAAGAATGTTTTGAACTAAGCCTTTATCTATACACATTTGTCCATAACCATGGATACAGAGTCTGTTTTTTGATTCAAAGCATGTTGGAGCATATGGAATCTTGAATCAATACTTGAGAAAGTCGGAATAGAACTTACCAAATTCTTTAATGAATGAACAACAAAGTCATGCCCCAACGAAGATGACTCTGAATCCGAGACTTTGTTTGGAGAAATTTTTTCTTCAAAATGATCAACCTTATTCTTAGAAGAATCAGAAACTTCCCTTCACTTTACAACTAATGAGATCAGGGTATCAACAACCAGTTGCTTTCCCTTGTCCTTTTTCGGAATGGTTTGCTGTTCCGGAGTCTTCTATTCACTATCAGAAACTTGAAAAACATTGTTTTCATCATCATAAACGTTTTGAGCGCCATATTCTATGTTCTCCATTTGAGCAACATCATGTAGAAATTTTTCCTCCTCTGCATGATAGGCTACTTCTTGTTCTCCTTCCTCCTCATCCTTCCATGGAGTGACTAACTTCGATGATTCAGCTTCTGAAGTTCGGAGTGACAAATGTTCCAAATGTGTCCCCTTATAATCATCTACTTGCTTTAAAACATATCTGGTGTCACCACTACCTTCAGCAACTGCTTCTTATTCTTCCACTTGCTCAATCGGCTCTACTTCCCCAACATTTTTAGCAACTGCCTCTTCCAGAGGGACAGAGTTTCTTCCTAGAGTCTCCTGTATAGATTCCAATGAAAAAGATCTCGGAACAGGAATGTTTTTTGAAACCATCTCATTAAACTTCAACAAAGTCTGAGCTACCTCAGCTTCAGACATCTTCTTCTTAAGATTCTTTTCTTTCACTTGTTTTTCTAGCTCATCCTCAGTTATTTCCTTCAAGGCCTTATCCTCCGCACGATCCAAGCCAAACTGAGGCTCCCCTTACACTCTCTTTTCATTGATTTCCCTCCATTTAGAAACTACTTCATCTGGGTAAGCTTTCATCTTCTTCGGTTTTGGAGGTGCGGAATGAACTTCCTTGGATTTGGGATTCTCTACTTCATCTTAAACTTCTTTCAACTTTCTCTTCCTCACTGGCTTAGAGTATTCAGGTTCAGAAACTTTTGTAACCATTTCTTCTTGAGTAGGTAAATCAACAAACTGACCAGTATTCTTGTATAAGGCTATATCCATTCTTTTGAGAGTACCATCACTCACCAACATAATCTTGAAAACTCTTGGCATAGACTTGCAAGCCTCCTTGAAGGACTCAAGAAACTCGTCTATCAACTTTGAGAGGATTTCTGGATACATTATGATCTGAGCTCTCAGATTCCACTTCCTAACATTCTCAAGACTAATAAGAATGTGTTTCATCAGGTTAAACTGCCTCAAATTTTTCAGAAAATCTAGAATATAAATCTCACCCGTTATCAGACTATCTTTTTCACCCTTTCTCGGTACGATAAGGCCTTGTACCCATAATACTACAATCCGGAAATTCGTAGATAGAGATGAAATCTTCGGACCCTTATCATCTTCCAGTCTGAGAGTCTCTAATGCCTTTTCCTTGTCTAAGCTTCCTTTTGAATCTGGAAACACATGAGAGATGAACTCAGCTTCTCCTTCATAGGTCAGCCTTGCCAAGCTAGCTGCCTTTACATAAGAAATTTTATAAGTCTTTGTAACACCCCAAGCTTCTATGGTACGCTTCTCTTTGAATAATGTGATAGCGTGTGTTGTACGCAACACCGAGTTCTAACACACCATAACTAATCAAACTAGCCGTTATGAATAGTAATACCTACTTTTTGAAATTATATATATTTTATATTTGAAAATGGACTTCATTTTTGGATTCGGAATATCGAATTTAGCCTAGGGTGAAATTTTGGTACATTTCGGATAACTTTCATATTTTGATGAATAGTGAAAATTACTAAATTTTAATTAAAAACAACTTTTTTAATCAAATTAATTACTAGTGATAAATTATGAATTTGAGTGGTTTTAAAGTATATTTAGAATATATTTTTACCATTTAATATAATTTTGGTCATTGGACATAATTTTACAATTAAACCGAACATAAACAAGTGTCAATCTTTTGATAGTTATTATCTCTTAAAAACACGATTTTTGTTTTAACAGCGGGAATTAATTTTAAATTAATTTCTGCCACTTCTGTGTTTTGAATTTAGGAAAATGGATTCCATATTTGGAATCAGGATGTTCAAATTGTGTAAATAGTTAACTTTTATTTTTAGACATTTTGAATAGTTACTGTGGTAAATATTTTATTTACCATGGTTAAAGGGTAAATCCGGTAAATAAGGGTTAAAAAAATAATATTATAATAATACAAAATTACCCTAAAACGTGTCCTAACCTTATTGGTGGACACATACCCGACCATGGGCATCCTTGGGTCAATTTGGGGACCCCTTGGAGCCACTTGTATGTGGTAGGGACACTTTATATTAATAAAGTTAAAATAAAAATAAAAATGGCATAAGCTTACATCTTTTAGAAGAACAGTTTTTACATAGGGTTATACATGTTGGATTTTCGATTATAAATATTCATTAGAAAGCTACAAATATTTCCTACATAATGATATTTTACTTATAATTTTTAGACATTAAATAATTTATTTTATTTATGACACAATGATGATGCAGTAATTACTATAATAGTGAAAAATTAAAATAAGTGATATTATAAATACCCAAATAAATATAATATGAAACTTTTAATGAATTAAACTAATTTTCTAGGATAATATGATATATTAGTATTGATTTAATTGACTTTGTTCGAAGTAATAAATCTGTTATGAGTTTCACAAAAATCAACTAATGAATAGTGTCAAAATTGACATAAAAGAATTCTTAAAACAAATATTATATTATTAATTGATATTAAATTCCTAAAAATCTAAGGTTCGGCCAAGAGACTTATATCATGATAGGTTAATCATTAATGGACCACTTGGGGGTCTCTTGGATGTATATAGTAAGTTTATTAACCATAATATATAAAATACAAAGAGACATTGTAAAAGTGAAACTAATTAACTTAGAGTTAATACTTAAAGATAAGGTTAATATAAGTACCCAAACCTGTCTAAATTCTATTGGTTGAGTGGTTTTCGACCTATCCCCACCGTAACCTTTGAATAATCAACTTTTGAGCCATTAGAAACCAAATATTAATTTATTATAAATTAATATTTCTAGCTTTTCCAAAGGTGCCCCTCACCCCTCTTATAAAAGGGCACTCCTCCTTCTCATTTCTTCACACCTTCAAAGCCTTTTGGTTCGGCCAAACTCTGCCCAAATACTCTCCCAACATCCCTCAATACAACCTAGAGGCCTTAGTTTGATCAGAAAGCCAACCTAAGGATCCCTTTTGATCAAATCAAAAGGAAGAACCCGAAGAAGAGGTAATGATTTCACCACCCTTTTCTAAGTTCATTTCTTCTTCCACTTATTCTTCCTTTGTTCTTACCATTCTGAAATAATAACTCCAGTATCTCACATATACTGTGATGTTATTATAAATATGGTACAATCATATTCAGTATTCTATCCACCCTTTGAATAACATGTCACCATACGTGCGTACGTACGGCTTACCGTCTCCACGTCGTGGTGTAATTGTTATTGAATATAATATTATTTGGATGGGTATAATAATGATGTGTAACTCATGTAAATAATAAATATAACATGTTAATGATTCTGTATATATGATATACCATTCATTTATATATTATTTTAATATCAAAAGAATGATATTGTCGCTCGTGCGTACGTACGGACTACCGTCTCCACGAACGCGATAAGATTCATTCTCCATCATATCCATTCAAGTATTATTCTCATTTTGGGGTTAAAAATAATGTTAATATCATTCTGGATATGAATAAGACACAACAAACATGGCTTATGTAACAAAACATATAAAAGAAAATGAGTAAGTTAACACCCGAAACGATGATAATTCTAAGATATTATTAATAAATCAATGTTAAAAGATCATATATGATATCATATTAATATGTATGATTCTTGTATAATTTAATAACAATTATTTCACCATTATACAGGAGGTTAACCAACCCCAACAAAGGAAAAGTACAAGGTAAGGGTTATTTCACAATCTCTTCATTATCTGAGGTTGTATTATACGTAATAATCTACTGGGATCTCTTTATCATCCACATCCATGTTTCTTCGAAATGTATTTCAAAACATTTTTACTATTTACAAGAATATGGGTTAAAGTCATTTATACCCTTGTTTGACTTTTTATAAGAGGTTTATAAAGGAATCTTTCCGTCGTTTTCAAAACAAGGTCCTTTTTAACCTTTTCGACAGAATTGAGGTAAGAATGTTTTTTTTAACTTATACGGCGGGTGCGGTTATTTTACGCCGTTATAAAATCTTCAAAGCTTTCCTTACAAGCTTATAAGAATATTTTCAAAGAAAATGTTTTATTTTATATGAATCTTAAATGATTTCAAAATAAAAGGAGATACTTCTTTAAAAAGAATTTTGATTTCATCTATGTCAACATCCTTTGATGGATTTTAAGATTATTTGAAGTTGATTTATTATGATACAAACCTTCTATATTGTATTGAAGGTTTTGTGATATGTTTGACTGTGGATGTGCTATTTTTATACCATTCATAGTTCATGGTGAAATTATTGACATTTCGTATGCTAGTTTTAATACGAATGTTTATGTTATGTTTAAACCTTTTCATATGGGAATGCATTGGACTTAATAAGTGACGGGTGGAGCCCGCTATAGCTCCTCGATGCATCGGTAGGTCTCATGAGACAAACTAGTGTCTTGGCACAAGGCCTTGACAAAATCTTATTTGTAGTCTTGGCACGAGGCCTTGGCTATGTGGTTATGATAGTCTGGCATTATGCATTCCAACATTATGAAAGTGGTTATTGATTTTTGCATTTGATTATTCGATTAGTAGAATATCCATGTGAATAAGTAAATGGAATTATTTCATTTTATTTATGCCATACCATGTTGAATGTTCATGTTTGAAAGGCTTTTGTTTTAGTTATACATTGCCTTAAAAGTTTATTCTTATTTATGAAAGTTTCCGCTATATTCTTATCCTTACTGGGCATTTGAGCTCACCCCTTTTCTATGTTTTATTTTTCCCAGGATGTGAAAAAGTAAGTTATGAATGACCTGCAGGGATATTATGAGGGGATTATAGTGTGAACTGTGGAAACTTTATGTTGTTGTTGTAGTTTTTCATTTTACGATGTAATGTAAAACTTATGAATATATCTAGTGTTTCCAAGGCTACTAAACCAATCGATCTTTCGAGATTTGATCTTTCTTGTGATCATGCCAATGTTATGTAATTAATGCACCGACTCTGGTTAGCTGGGGTCGGGGCGTTACAGTTGGTATCAGAGGAAGTTTAGTACAAACCTTGGAAGCTAGATTTAGATAAACTCTGATTAGAGCACATAGACCTAAGATGAACTTTGAGGATTAGTATAGAAGAACTTCCTAGAATTTTGGTATTGTAGAGACTTTGTGAGTTTTCCGAGCAATACATCCCTGTCTGGATACGAGCAGGTAGAGGCGGCTCTGGCACAGATGTACCTAGGGGTAAAACCCGAAAACACCGCTTTGAGCTAGACTCGAACGGGAACTGGTGCACGACAACGGGCCTTGCTGCACTCTTGGTTTCGACACTCCCGGGGGATATGCTTAGGATAACTCTCACTTTCTTTACAAATCATTATGAAGGGTTTATGAGTATATACTTCCTCAAAGAAAAACATTTTTATGATTATGGATTATATCCATAAATAGTTCAATTTATGTTAAGTGTTTTATAAGTATGGGATTATGTATTTTGATTCATAAACTGATCTAGTTTATGCCATTTTTTAGAAATGGCGCCTAGTGGAAGAAATGGAAACCGTATCAATGCGCGCACTCCATGTAGGGATTTCCCTCCTGCTCAAGATAATTATAGTGGGGCTAGTGATGCAACTGGTGCTGATCAACTAATCACCATGCTGGGACAACTTACTCAGGTTATGAATAATAACCTTACCCGTATGGATCACCCTGATCCGCAGCGTGGAGGATCAATGTTAGATCGATTCATGAGACAACAACCACCAACGTTCAATGGGAGTACAAATCCCTTAGTAGCTGAGCAATGGATATTTTCCCTAGAGAAAATATTTCAGGCTTTGGGGAGTAGTGAAAGGGAAAAAGTTACCATGGCAGTTTACCGCCTCACTGGAGATGCTGATCAATGGTGGTCATTGATTCAAAACATGAAGGAAGATGATGAAGTATCAAACATGGAATGGAGGGAGTTCAAAGATCTGTTTTTAGAAAAATACTTTCCTCGCGACCATCGAGTAGATATGGAAAGACAATTTCTGAGTCTGAGACAAAAGGAGGATGAGAATGTCACAAAGTATGAGGCTAACTTTACAAGGTTAGAGAGGTACGCTGGTGATTATATTCGCAACCCAAGAAGTAAGATTGATCGTTTCTTTGATGGGTTAAAACCATTTCTCCGTCGAGCATTAGTCTCAAAATCCTTTTCATCGTACGAAGACATTGTCTCATGTGCTATCAAGACCGAAAAAAAATTCTCTAAGTCTTATGACTTTAAAGCAAAGCAAGAGAATAAGAGACCTGCTGATCAATCTGGGAATGGAAATAAGGGGAAGAAGGGAAAGGTTGAATATCCATCTTGTGGTAAATGCGGGAAGAAACATCCTGGTACTTGCTTGAAGGGAATGGGAGTCTGTTACAAGTGTGGTGAAAAAGGCCACCAAGCTCATGATTGCAAGGGGAAGAAGGAAGCTACCAACGTTCAGTGCTACAATTGCAGGGAGATAGGGCATTATGCAAATGCATGTCCTAAGCGTCAGGAGAACTTACCTCAGAAAAGGCCAAGGGATCAAGGCCAGGCTTATGCTATCACTACTGCTGAGGTAGAAGCTCCGAAAGACGTGGTGGCAGGTAATTTAATGGTTTCCTCAAGTTTAGCAAATGCATTATTTGATTCTGGATCATCGCATTGTTTCATATCTTCCCAGTTTGCTAAGAAAATTAGATATTTCCAATTTGATTTAATAAGGGAGTTGTCAGTTAAAACTCCTAAGGGAAGTATCGTTGCAACAAAGTTTTGTGAATCAGTCCCCATTAGAGCACATAAATTTTCTTTATCTGCTGATCTCATCGTCATACCTATGATCGAGTTTGATATAATCCTCGGTATGGACTGGCTTTCGGACTATGATGCGAAGATTTATTGTAAGAAGAAAGAGGTTACGATTCTTGATGATAATGATAAGGAACACCTTATTTTTAGAGCAGAATCGTCACCACCTAATTCTTATTTAGATCCACCCTCAATAGCTCAACTAAATTCAATTATTGGGGAGGAAGAGAATGAAATAACTGCGGGTGAGGAAAGGAATGTTCAAATAGAGGATGTACCTGTTGTGAAAGAATTTGTAGATGTATTTCCAGAAGATTTACCTGGACATCCTCCAGAACGAGAAGTTGAGTTTTCTATTGATTTGATTCCTGGATCAAGGCCTATATCGAAGACCCCTTATAGAATGGCCACTGTAGAGTTAGTCGAACTAAAGAAACAACCAGAGGAATTGAGTAATAAGGGATTTATTCGCCCTAGTGTTTCTCCATGGGGAGCCCCTGTTCTTTTTGTTAAAAAGAAAGATGGATCTATGAGGTTATGTATCGACTACAGGGAGATCAATGCTATAACGATAAAGAACAAGTATCCCCTACCTCGTATTGATGATTTATTTGACCAACTGCATGGAGCTCAATACTTTTCAAAGATTGACCTTCGATCTGGATACCATCAGTTGTGTGTAAAGAAGGAAGACATTCCGAAGACAGCATTTCGAACCAGGTACGGGCATTACGAGTTTACTGTAATGCCGTTTGGATTGACTAATGCACCCTCTGTATTCATGGATCTGATGAATAGAGTTTTCAAGGAGTATCTCGATGAATTTGTGGTGGTATTTATTGATGATATCTTGGTATACTCCAAAACCTACAAAGATCATGAAAATCACTTGCGCATTATCTTGAAGTCTCTGAGGAGGCATGAATTATATGGAAAGTTTAGCAAGTGTGAATTCTGGCTTCAGGAGATTTCTTTTCTTGGCCATATTGTCTCTAAAGATGGAATCTCTGTTGATCCTTCTAAGACCAAGGCAATCCAAGAATGGCCAGCACCTACGAGTATAACTGAGGTACGTAGTTTTATTGGCTTGGAAGGTTATTATCGACGTTTCGTCCAGAATTTTGCCCGATTGGCTAACCCATTAACGAAGCTCACACGTAAAGGGGTTAAATTTGTTTGGACAAAAGAGTGTGAAGAATGTTTCGAAGAACTGAAGAGAAGATTAGTCAATGCTCCTATATTGACTCTACCATCAGGGAATGATGGGTTCGTTATTTATAGTGATGCGTCAAAGAAAGGACTTGGTTGTGTCCTGATGCAGAATGATAGAGTTATTGCCTATGCATCACGACAGTTGAAAATTCATGAACAAAACTATCCTACTCATGATCTTGAGTTAGCAGCTGTGATCTTTTCTTTGAAGATATGGAGGCACTACCTCTATGGTGAAAAATGTGAGATTTATACTGATCACAAGAGTTTGAAGTATATTTTCTCACAAAAAGAACTCAACATGAGGCAAAGGAGATGGCTTGAATTACTCAAGGATTATGATTGTACGATACACTACCACCCGGGGAAGGCAAACAAGGTGGCAGATGCTTTGAGTAGAAAAGACCATGGAGTTTTGAACAATATGAGAATTGAAAGGGATCCAATTTTCATGGATCTAGTGAAAATGGACATGGGAATAACCAGGGAAGGTGAAACATCAATGCTTTTTCAAATGGTTGCCAAACCATCTTTACTAGAAAGGATTAAGAGTTCTCAAACCGATGATGATGAATTCCAAAAGAATATTAAAGCTGTGAATGATGGGAGATTGAGAGACTTTGTGTATGAAGATGGAATTTTGAAATTCGGGAAGAGACTTTGTGTTCCCAATATACCTGATCTAAAAAGGGAATTGCTGGATGATGCTCATAGTTCCAATTTCTCTATACACCCTGGGAGCACCAAAATGTATAGGGATTTGAAGGAACATTTTTGGTGGGACAACATGAAGAGAGAGATTGCTGATTTTGTGTCAAGATGTATGGTTTGTCAACAAGTGAAAGCTGGAAGGCAACAGCCTGGAGGAGTCATGCAACCTCTTCCCATACCGGAGTGGAAATGGGACAATATTACGATGGACTTTGTCATGGGGCTACCAAATACTCCTAGAAGGAACGATGCAATATGGGTTATTGTTGATCGTCTTACCAAGTCAGCACATTTTCTTGCTATAAGAGAAGATCTACCCCTGGAACGTCTAGCAAGACTATATATTAATGAAGTTGTGAGACTTCATGGAGTACCCTTATCAATTGTTTCTGATCGTGATCCCCGTTTTACTTCAAGATTTTGGAAAAGTCTTCAGAAATCCCTGGAGACAGAACTTCATTTGAGCACTGCTTACCACCCTCAGACAGACGGACAATCAGAACGGACTATTCAAACCTTAGAAGACATGTTGAGATCTTGCTCACTTGACTTTCAGGGTATGTGGGATCAATATTTACCACTGGTAGAATTTTCCTATAACAATAGCTTCCATTCGAGTATTCAGATGGCACCATATGAAGCGTTATACGGAAAGAGATGTCGTACACCAACCTGTTGGGATGACGTCCGTGAAAGAAAACATGTAGGCCCAGAGCTGGTGGAGGAAACGGTGGAAAAGGTGAAAGCAATCCAAAATCACATCAAAGCAGCTCAAAGTAGGCAGAAGAGCTATGCCGATAATCGAAGGAAGGATTTGGAATTTCAAGTCGGTGATCATGTTTTCCTAAAGGTATCTCCGTGGAAGGGAGTCATACGTTTTGGTAAGAAAGGTAAATTGAGTCCCAGGTACATCGGACCTTTCGAAATTCTAGAACGAATTGGGGCTGTAGCTTACCGATTGGCAATGCCGCCAAGTCTCTCCAAAGTTCACGATGTGTTCCACGTATCTCTGTTGAGGAAATACATGCCTGACCCAACGCATGTACTCACCTATGAAGATTTAGAACTGGAACCCGATCTGTCTTATTGCGAAGAGCCCATCAAGATTCTTGATACGAGAGAACAAGTGCTGAGAAACCGGACGACGCGTCTGGTAAAAGTTTTGTGGAGGAATCATAAGATGGAAGAGGCAACGTGGGAACCCGAGGAACTTATGATGAAGAACCACCCGAGTCTTTTTATGCAGTAATACCCTAGAAATTGCGAGGACACAATTATTTGAAGGAGGGGAGAATGTAACACCCCAAGCTTCTATGGTACGCTTCTCTTTGAATAATGTGATAGCGTGTGTTGTACGCAACACCGAGTTCTAACACACCATAACTAATCAAACTAGCCGTTATGAATAGTAATACCTACTTTTTGAAATTATATATATTTTATATTTGAAAATGGACTTCATTTTTGGATTCGGAATATCGAATTTAGCCTAGGGTGAAATTTTGGTACATTTCGGATAACTTTCATATTTTGATGAATAGTGAAAATTACTAAATTTTAATTAAAAACAACTTTTTTAATCAAATTAATTACTAGTGATAAATTATGAATTTGAGTGGTTTTAAAGTATATTTAGAATATATTTTTACCATTTAATATAATTTTGGTCATTGGACATAATTTTACACTTAAACCGAACATAAACAAGTGTCAATCTTTTGATAGTTATTATCTCTTAAAAACACGCTTTTTGTTTTAACAGCGGGAATTAATTTTAAATTAATTTCTGCCACTTCTGTGTTTTGAATTTAGGAAAATGGATTCCATATTTGGAATCAGGATGTTCAAATTGTGTAAATAGGTAACTTTTATTTTTAGACATTTTGAATAGTTACTGTGGTAAATATTTTATTTACCATGGTTAAAGGGTAAATCCGGTAAATAAGGGTTAAAAAAATAATATTATGATAATACGAAATTACCCTAAAACGTGTCCTAACCTTATTGGTGGACACATACCCGACCATGGGCATCCTTGGGTCAATTTGGGGACCCCTTGGAGCCACTTGTATGTGGTAGGGACACTTTATATTAATAAAGTTAAAATAAAAATAAAAATGGCATAAGCTTACATCTTTTAGAAGAACAATTTTTACATAGGGTTATACATGTTGGATTTTCGATTATAAATATTCATTAGAAAGCTAAAAAGATTTCCTACATAATGATAGTTTTCTTATAATTTTTAGACATTAAATAATTTATTTTATTTATGACACAATGATGATGCAGTAATTACTATAATAGTGAAAAATTAAAATAAGTGATATTATAAATACCCAAATAAATATAATATGAAACTTTTAATGAATTAAACTAATTTTCTAGGATAATATGATATATTAGGATTGATTTAATTGACTTTGTTCGAAGTAATAAATCTGTTATGAGTTTCACAAAAATCAACTAATGAATAGTGTCAAAATTGACATAAAAGAATTCTTAAAAAAATATTATATTATTAATTGATATTAAATTCCTAAAAATCTAAGGTTCGGCCAAGAGACTTATATCATGATAGGTTAATCATTAATGGACCACTTGGGGGTCTCTTGGATGTATATAGTATGTTTATTAACCATAATATATAAAATACAAAGAGACATTGTAAAAGTGAAACTAATTAACTTAGAGTTAATACTTAAAGATAAGGTTAATATAAGTACCCAAACCTGTCTAAATTCTATTGGTTGAGTGGTTTTCGACCTATCCCCACCGTAACCTTTGAATAATCAACTTTGGAGCCATTAGAAACCGAATATTAATTTATTATAAATTAATATTTCTAGCTTTTCCAAAGGTGCCCCTCACCCCTCTTATAAAAGGGCACTCCTCCTTCTCATTTCTTCACACCTTCAAAGCCTTTTGGTTCGGCCAAACTCTGCCCAAATACTCTCCCAACATCCCTCAATACAACCTAGAGGCCTTAGTTTGATCAGAAAGCCAACCTAAGGAGCCCTTTTGATCAAATCAAAAGGAAGAACCCGAAGAAGAGGTAATGATTTCACCACCCTTTTCTAAGTTCATTTCTTCTTCCACTTCTTCTTCCTTTGTTCTTACCATTCTGAAATAATAACTCCAGTATCTCACATATACTGTGATGTTATTATAAATATGGTACAATCATATTCAGTATTCTATCCACCCTTTGAATAACATGTCACCATACGTGCGTACGTACGGCTTACCGTCTCCACGTCGTGGTGTAATTGTTATTCAATATAATATTATTTGGATGGGTATAATAATGACGTGTAACTCATGTAAATAATAAATATAACATGTTAATGATTCTGTATATATGATATACCATTCATTTATATATTATTTTAATATCAAAAGAATGATATTGTCGCTCGTGCGTACGTACGGACTACCGTCTCCACGAACGCGATAAGATTCATTCTCCATCATATCCATTCAAGTCTTATTCTCATTTTGGGGTTAAAAATAATGTTAATATCATTCTGGATATGAATAAGACAAAACAAACATGGCTTATGTAACAAAACATATAAAAGAAAATGAGTAAGTTAACACCCGAAACGATGATAATTCTAAGATATTATTAATAAATCAATGTTAAAAGATCATATATGATATCATATTAATATGTATGATTCTTGTATAATTTAATAACAATTATTTCACCATTATACAGGAGGTTAACCAACCCCAACAAAGGAAAAGTACAAGGTAAGGGTTATTTCACAATCTCTTCATTATCTGAGGTTGTATTATACGTAATAATCTACTGGGATCTCTTTATCATCCACATCCATGTTTCTTCGAAATGTATTTCAAAACATTTTTACTATTTACAAGAATATGGGTTAAAGTCATTTATACCCTTGTTTGACTTTTTATAAGAGGTTTATAAAGGAATCTTTCCGTCGTTTTCAAAACAAGGTCCTTTTTAACCTTTTCGACAGAATTGAGGTAAGAATGTTTTTTTAACTTATACGGCGGGTGCGGTTATTTTACGCCGTTATAAAATCTTCAAAGCTTTCCTTACAAGATTATAAGAATATTTTCAAAGAAAATGTTTTATTTTATATGAATCTTAAATGATTTCAAAATAAAAGGAGATACTTCTTTAAAAAGAATTTTGATTTCATCTATGTCAACATCCTTTCATGGATTTTAAGATTATTTGAAGTTGATTTATTATGATACAAACCTTCTATATTGTATTGAAGGTTTTGTGATATGTTTGACTGTGGATGTGCTATTTTTATACCATTCATAGTTTATGGTGAAATTATTGACATTTCGTATGCTAGTTTTAATACGAATGTTTATGTTATGTTTAAACCTTTTCATATGGGAATGCATTGGACTTAATAAGTGACGGGTGGAGCCCGCTATAGCTCCTCGATGCATCGGTTGGTCACATGAGACAAACTAGTGTCTTGGCACAAGGCCTTGACAAAATCTTATTTGTAGTCTTGGCACGAGGCCTTGGCTATGTGGTTATGATAGTCTGGCATTATGCATTCCAACATTATGAAAGTGGTTATTGATTTTTGCATGTGATTATTCGATTAGTAGAATATCCATGTGAATAAGTAAATGGCATTATTTCATTTTATTTATGCCATACCATGTTGAAAGTTCATGTTTGAAAGGCTTTTGTTTTAGTTATACATTGCCTTAAAAGTTTATTCTTATTTATGAAAGTTTCCGCTATATTGTTATCCTTACTGGGCATTTGAGCTCACCCCTTTTCTATGTTTTATTTTTCCCAGGATGTGAAGAAGTAAGTTATGAATGACCTGCAGGGATATTATGAGGGGATTATAGTGTGAACTGTGGAAACATTATGTTGTTGTTGTAGTTTTTCATTTTACGATGTAATGTAAAACTTATGAATATATCTAGTGTTTCCAAGGCTACTAAACCAATCGATCTTTCGAGATTTGATCTTTCTTGTGATCATGCCAATGTTATGTAATTAATGCACCGACTCTGGTTAGCTGGGGTCGGGGCGTTACAGTCTTGCCATAAGACTTAGACAAAAATTTCTCCCTATAATTTTCCCTAAAGAAAGAAACTATCTCATAGAACTCTATATGAAAATCTGAAAACACTTCATCTTGATTTCTGGGCTTTGACACAGCAACATCTTCCAATCCATTGAGCATAATACTCTTCGATATTAGAGAATCATACTTGTCGAATAAATCAAGATGAACCAACCATTCTCTATATACTAACCACTTAGAATTTGGCTTAGAGGAAGACATGTCTTGAGAAGATACTTCCACAGACATTCGTATCTGAAGACCTCTAAGAAGTTTGGAATGGAGAAATCTGAAGTCCGGAACAGCTTTAAAACTGAGAGGCAGAGCTTCGGGACGCTGGAGCTTGAAAACCGATGTGGGACAACCATTTGGGGTCCACTTTATATAGGCTACGAGAAGACGGTTCAACTTCCTCAGTTGATCAAATGGTTGTGACAAGCTGAGATCAGATCTGACAGTTGAAAACCAATTCTCAAGAAAAACATGAATCCGATCTTTTGAGGTTTTTATGAAAACAACGATTTAAGAAAACAATAATCCAAAATCAAAATATAAGAAAACACCAGGAAGTAAAGTATTATTATGAAAACTTGAGTAAGGAAATCATACCTTTCGGATTTTCTTAGGAGGATTATTCGTAATGGGTATCATTCTGAAAAAAAGTATGAAACATCTTTACTATGAAAAGACATAGTTCGCAAAACACGCTACGAAAAACAAATTTAGTACGGAAAACTCAGTACAAAAATTTCATTACAAAAAATTGAAAAATGAAAAGCTCATTATGAAAACCTCAGTACGAAAATCTCGTTATGGAAATACCAGTATGAAATTTTCCATTCCGGAAGTTTTCAATACGAATATTTCCATTCCAGAAGTTTTCTATACGAAAATATCCATTCTGGAAAATTTTAGTTTCGGAAATTCCCATTCCGGAATTTTAGTTCCAAAATGTTTGAAAAAAAACATTGAAAAACATAGTTACTCTAACAATCAAATGTACCCCCCCTATGAAAAGGAGTTTATTACCGTAAGGAAACTTTTTCAACAGAAGTTAATTAAGAAAGATTACCTTATGGTTATCATTCATAACTTTTGTTTAATATATTCAAATATATCAAAATGCAAAGATTTTGTGAAAATATCAGCAAGTTGTTCTTGCGTTACGGTAAGCTGAAAAATAATATGCCCTTTTAGTGTGTGATCCCTAAGAAAGTGATTCCTAATATCTATTTTTTTGAACAAGAGTGATGTGCAGGGTTCTTACTTAGGGCAATGGAAATTTTGTTATTACACAATATTTGAGTTTTAGTAAAACTCAAGCCATCGTCTGTGAGTGTGTGTTGCATCCACAACACATGAGCACAACAACTTCTAGCTGCTATATATTCAGATTCAACAGTGGAATGTGCTACAGAATGTTGCTTTTCGCAAGAACAAGAAACTAACGAATCTCCTAAGAAATGACAAGTTCCGGATGTACTTTTTCTATCCATTATACATCCACCAAAGTCAGCATCAGAAAATCTTTTTAGAACAAAATCATTTCCAGAAGTATAAAACAATCCCAGATCCATGGTTCCCTTAAGGTAGAAAAAAATTCTTTTTACTGCCTTTTAGTGAGATTCCATAGGATTGGATTGATATCTTGCACATAAGCATACTGAGAACATTAAGTCTGGTCGACTAGCTGTTAAGTAATGTAAACTTCTTATCATACCTCTAAAAGATGTTTGATCTACTGGTTTCCCACCTTCATCAAGATCTAAAGAGTTTGAGGTACCAATAGGAGTACTTATACTCTTTGTGTTGTCATAACCATACTTTTTAAGAAGATCATTAATATACTTATGTTGAGATATGTAGGTTCCTTCTGGTTTTTGAGAAATTTTAAAACAAAGGAAAAAAGTTAACTCACCCATCATACTCATTTCAAACTCAGATTTCATTAGACATGAAAAAGAGTCAGTTAAAGATTGCTGAGTTGAACCAAATATGATGTCATAAACAAAAATTTTAACAATCAAAACATTTTTCTTATCTTTCTATATAAAAAGGGTTGGATTTGAATTTCCCTTAACATAGTTATTTTGAAGCAAAAATCTAGTGAGTCTATCATACCATGCTCGTGGGGCTTGTTTAAGACCATACAGAGATTTAGTAATCATAAAAACATGACCATGATGTTTTGAATCATCAAATCCAGGAGGTTGTTCAACAAAAACTCTCTCTTGGACATAACCGCTAAGAAAAGAACATTTCACATCCATCTGAAAAAGTTTAAAATTAATGAATACTGCAAGGGCATGTAGAATATGGATAGATTCAAGTCTAGCTACCGGAGCATAGGTTTCTTCATAGTCTATTCCCTCTTACTGATTATAGCCTTTAGTAACAAGTCTAGCTTTATTTCTTACTATGACTCCATTTTCATCACATTTGTTTATGAATACCCACTTTACTCCAATAACATAAGTTTCCTTAGGTCTTTCAACCATGGTCCAGACTTTATTCTTTTCGAATTCATTTAGTTCATCTTGCATGGATTTGATCCAATCATCATCACCTAAAGCCTCATCAGTGCTTTTAGGTTCTAATTGGGAAATTAATGCAAGATGTTCTACTTCATTTCTTAAGGAAATTCTAGTCCTTACAGGTTGATTTACATCACCAATGATACAATCACTGGGATGATTATTAAGAAACACCTGATTTGGTTTTTGTAAAGCATGTTCATCAACATAGGGTAAAAAGTCTTCTGGGGTAAATAATTCAGATGTATCTTCTTGAACATTTTCCTTTTCAGAAGGATCTTCTATCAAGGGTTGACAATCAGTTTTTGAAAACACATCCGAGGATGTAGGTTGAGATGGTTTAAAAACAAAAGGATCAAAATCATAAAATTTTACATGCACTATTTCTTCAACAGTACAAGTATTTTTATTAAAAACTCTATAATCCTTAGAAGTTGTGGAATAACCTAAGAAAATTCCTTCATCAGATTTAGTGTGAATTTATGTAAGTTATCTTTAGTATTGAAAATTAATACTTTGCAACCAAAAACCATGAAGATGGATAGTCTTGGTTTTCTACCATTCCATAACTCATAAGGAGTTTTATTAAGAAAAGGTCTAATCAAAACTCGATTTGTAGTATAGCAAGCAGTACTTACAGCTTCAGCCCAGAAATGTCTAGCTATAGAAAATTCTCTCAACATGTTTCTAGTTATCTCTTGAAGAATTCTATTTCTTCTCACAACTACACCATTCTACTGAGGAGTTCTAGGTGCTGAAAAATTTTGAGTAATAAATTTTTTACTAAAAAAAGTTTTAAAATCAGAATTTTGAAATTATCCTCCATGATCACTATGAATAGTTTTCAATGGAAGGTTTTTCTCATTTTTAACTTCAGCTCTAAAACTTTTGAAATAAGAAAAAACATCATATTTCTTTTCTAGAAAATAAACCCAAGTAAATCTTGTGTAATCATCAACTAAAAAAAACACATAGTATTTGCCTCCAATACTTCCATTTTTTGTTGGACCAAAAATATCCATGTGCACTAACTATAATGCATCAGTTGTTGAGACATCACCGATCGATTTTAAACTCGATTTATGTTGATTTCCATATTGGCAAGGATCACAAACATTAGAAGAATCAAATCTAAGCTCTGGTAGATCCTTAACTAGTTTCTTCTTAGTGCGTTTACATAGGTTTCTAAGGTTATAGTGACCTAATATTCTATTCCATAACCAGGAATGATCTTCCATTGCACATAGGCAAGGTAAATCTTGGCTCCTGAGGTCTTCTAAATTTAAGGTGTAAACATTCTAATGCCGATTGGCTGAGAGAATAAATTCTTCCTTGGAATTGTGAACTATGAACTTATCATTCCTAAAATTCACAAGGAAACCTTCATCACATAACTGACTTATGCTAATGAGGTTGTGCTTAAGACCCTTAACAAAAAGAACATTTGAAATCAATGTTTTTCCTAAAAGAACTATATTATCAATACCAAGAATCTCTCCCTTAGCATTGTCTCCGAATGTTTCCTTTCCTCGTTTTTTTTGATAATCTTTTCGAAATAGCTTTTGTTACCAGTCATGTGCCGGAAACATCCACTATCCATGTACCAAGTATTGTTGTTGGTACTCTATTTATTCTCCTGAAATCAAGAAGAGAATTAGACTTTCAGAATCCAAACATTTTTGCATCCCAGATTTCCAGATAACAAATTTTTAGGTACCCACATCTTCTTAAGGAAATAAGCTTTATGAAATCCTAGAGATTGGGTTTTGTTTAAGCAACAATTCCTTGCCCAGTGACCACCACATTGACACTTGTTACAAAATGGGGCACTTTGAGAAACAAAATAATTATTACTAAAAATTGGTTTTGCATGGGTATAATCAAAACCGAATTTATTTCTTAAAGGACTTATTTGGGAATACATTTGATCAAAATTCTCTTTACCATGGGTAATGTTTGATAAACACTACTTTAAAGAAAAAATTTCAGACTTGAGTTTTATAACAAAGTTTTTATCCTCAAAATCATTAGTTTTAGAACTAGATCTAGGCTCAAAGACACTTTTCTTAGAAATTACTTTTTCTAACTCTTTAGAAAGATTGTTCTTCTCAGAACTTACTTCCTCAAGGTTTTATGAAATACTTTCAAAATCAACATTTTTCTTATCAAGATATTTAGATAGATCTGATATCTCTTTTGAAAGAATATTATTCCTATAGTTTTCCTTATCATGTTTTTTTTTTGTGTTTGGAATTCTCAATTTCAAGAAGTTCAGAAAACCTAGAAAATTCATCATAAGTAGGTTATGTATTATCTTCATCAGAAGAGGATTCTTCACCTGAGGAGTTATAATACTTACTATCATTACAATTTAAAGTTAAATTGGTCAATGATTCAGCATTTCGTACCTTAGCCATGAAACAATGATTGTCAATAGGTAGTCTGGCTATAAGACCAAGATTCTTCTATCTTGAAGATTCATAATCAAAAGATTTATCTGAAGAGTCACCACCACTGGCACTCTAGGTGTCATTTGCTTTCAAAACACTCTTAGCATTGGATTTATAATACTTCTTTCTATTCCTGTCTGAATTCCTTTCTTTCCATTCTTTCTTTTTGAGTAATGGGAAATCTGATCTAATATGTCCAGCTCTCCTGCGTTCATAACAAGTGACTTCTCCATATTTTATATCTTTCCTTTCATTCTTCTTATACTTGGATTGGAAACTTCTTTGGCCAGCTATCTTGTTCATCCTTCATGCAAGATTTGCTAACTCATTTTCAGAGACTTCACTCTCACTATATTCGGATTGGAAAATAACTTTCTTAGACTTGGATCTGGTTACTCTCTCAGGAGTGTTAGCTTTCATATGATTTGATGTTGTTGTAAAAGCAACAGTACCATTTCCATTTTTCTTTTTGATGTTGTCAGCATCTCTCTTCATTTTGGTTTGATGTTGGAGAAGAGTTCTAAATAACTCATCATGAGAAATTTGAGTAACCTTCCTGTTCTCATCTATAGCAGTTCTTTTGGATTCCCACTAATTGGGCATAATATCAATTATCTTGTCCACCAGTGCTTCATCATCTAACCCTTTATCTCCCATAGACTATAAACTATTGAAAATAGTCATAAATCTCTTTTGAACTTTACATATTTGTTCACCATAAGGAAAATTGAAGCCATGGTATTCAGCTCTAAGCATAGCTCTCCTAGTTTCGATCACATTAGAAGTTCCAAAGTGAGTAACCCTTAACTTCTTCCAGATACAATTAGCTTCTTCACAATGAGAAATTTGGCTATATATATTTCTAGTCATTGAACAATGTAAGGTAATGCGTACCATATAATTGAGTTGATACTCTTTCTTTTCCTGGTTAGTGAAAGTTCTAACTTCCCTATCAAGAATTTTATAATCACCCGTAAGCATAACAAAGATGTCGACTCCAGTATTGATAACAAAAGTCTTCATTCGATCTCTCCAGTACTCATAGTCATTACCATCAAAGATCGGTGGTCTTGTAGGATTTAGATTTTCAATAGAACCAACATTAAATCCTGCCATACTAAAAACAACTTTCAACACAAAAACATGTTAGTAGAAAAAGTTCGTAATAACAAGGTTCGGAATTACAAAGTTCATAATGAGAATTTTCAATGTTCAGAATGACAAAGTGAGCACGAAAAACATATACGTGAGAATAAGTATTTCAGATACCTCCTCTGATACCAATTGTAGGATTGAAATAATGATGTATATGCTCAATATAAAAGATGGGGGTGAATTGTATACTTTAAAAATATCATTGGAACCATTAATGTTCGTTAAAATTAACTATTTTTTTCTTAATCAAATGAAAGGACTAAGTTTAACAAAGTTAAACTACGAAAATGCACAACACCTCTAACACCAAATGAAAAACATGGAAAGAGGTATGAAGTTACAAACTTCGAGTCCTATGTACATGCTTATAAATGAAAAGTGATTCCGAAAGTAGGTTCCGGAAATTGAAACTTAACAAAAGATTACAATATGATATTATACCTTAAAGCATATAGAATCAAAATGAAACAGAGTCCAAGTAAGGAAGTATAAGAATGTTATACTTTCCTTATAATACAAAATGCAGCGGAAACAAACAAGTAGTAAAACTACAAGTAACAATATATTAGTCTTTTAACCCAAAGAGAAGGGTATCCAACACCCGTGGATAAAGGTCCCTTGATTTATACTTTCAAGCATGTCTGTCTTACCCACACCAGGGTAAGACCTCGATATGACGATCAGAGTCTCTGTCTTGCTATCCCCGCAAGCACTCAACTTCAAGGTAGTTGGAAACCTCTGTCTTCCTCAGCAAGGAAGCCCTCGAACTTCAAGGTAGTCGGAACCTCTATCTTCCTATCCCCGGAAGTCCTCGAATGTAATCACAAACATTCGGAGTCTCACAAAGCTTTGACAGTTAATAAGAGCCTCTTTCTCTATAAATCACTTCAACAGCATGTATGCACAATGTTGAAGAAGTTATTCAACAGTCAGCATTGAGCTCTTTCAAATGAGCTCCTATTTATAGGCAAGGTAGGCCTCCTTTCCAACGGTCATATTTACCTTAAAAATCGGAGGGACCTGTACACATGTAACTTAACCAACATTTAGTTTATAACCAAATTAACGACATCGTTTTATAAAAAAACAAGTGAAATATAAAGTATGACATCGTTTAAAGTCTAACTCAAATGTTTGGAGTGAAGGTTCGGAGTGTAAACAAAAATAATTTTTGGGAGTCTAAATAAATTCAGAGTGTATAAAACAAAGATGATCAGATTCTATTTAATAGGTGAATTCGGAATGAAAATTCGGAATGAGAATTCTTCAACAGAATTCGTAATGAGAATTTGTCATCAGAATTCGTAATGAGAATTCATCATCAGAATTCGTAATGAGAATTCATCATCTGAATTCGTAATGAGAATTCATCATCAGAATTCGTAATGAGAATTCATCATCAGAATTCCAAATGAGAATTTGTCATCAGAATTTGTAATGAGAATTCGTATCCATAATTCTAAGTAGAACATTATCAGAGTTCGTATCCGGAATTCGGAATGAAACTTCATTACAGTTGTCATCTGGAATTCGGTACTTAAAACAGAATGTTTCATATCAAAGTTTCAAATGATTTTGAGAATATAGAAATGAAACCAAAACTTATTCATAAGAAATATATGAATGAATGTATGATAAGGATAATTTTTCTTACAAAAGCGATCTTCCTTATAAATGAAATTTTCCTTATAAAAGCGATTTTCCTTATAAAAGCAATTTTCCTTATAAAATCAATTTTCCTTATAAAATAAATTTTCCTTATAAAAGCAATTTTCCTTATAAATGCGATTTTCCTTATAAAAGAAATATTCCTTATAAAAGAGATTTTCCTTAAAGAAAGGTGTTTGTGATTTTCAAAATAAGAAGGAATGGAAAAGTCATCAGGAAAACCTTATTGACTCAAAAGTGACAACATAGGGACCCCATGGAATCACTTTTGTATGATAGTGACCTTTTATAATATTTTTTTAAAGAAAGGAAAATATAACCAAACTATATAACACCTAAGTAAAACAATTTTAATTTTGTTTACATAAACGAAATATTAAACTATAAATAAATATTGGAATTCTAAAAATATTTCCTAAATCATGGTTGTTTTTATATTATTTTTTGACTTTAAATAAATAAATTTATTTCTGACACCATGATGATGCAGTGATTACCTCATTAATTAACTCTTTAAATAAAATGAATATATAAAGTCAAATCTATGAATTAAAGTAGTCTAAAACCTATTGTATGGGTGGATTTAGATCCCTTATCACCTTATCCTCAAAATATTTCATTTTCATACCTTTAAAATGTGAAACTCATTTTATATTTAAGTAACATTTCAAGACTTTCCAAAAGTGACCTTCCTCCTTCTTAAAAAAGGCCCCCTCAACTCTACCCCCGTACCCACACCTCTCAAGCCATTGGATTGTCCAGAATCTGCTCATATTATCTCTCCACATCCCTCTCTCACTCCTAGAAGCCTCACATTGGGCAGAAGTCTTTCCAAGGAAGCTTTTGGCTCAAATCAAAAAGAGTAACCCAATTTAGAGGTAATGTCTTCTCTCGAGTTTCTTTCTTTTTTTCCTTATTCACTCACCCCTATATTCTTATTATAAGATCCCATAATACCAAAATTATCCTCAATATACTAGGATGTTGTTATTATGACTATTCTACCCACACATACACACAACTCCTTCTAATGGTTAAAGAATATATTGTTTCCGTGGATGGTGAATTATTGCCTCAAAAAACGATGATTGTTCAATCTTCTCCTACCACCTCTCATGGTGGCCATTATGATAAAAATATATTTATATATGATATATATTATATTTTTTTCCTCTATATGTTTTTTTATTTTATATTTAAAACATACCTTTACAGTTTTCATGATGTGCAAATGCGATAATTTCATATGAGGAAGTGTGGACAACCGCCCCCTCAAGTGTTGTGACTCGTTCATGCCAAACATGGAATTTATAAATAATGTAATTTATGAACATATGTAACATAGATAACATATTTATTATATTTTAATTATAATATACCTATGTATCATTATGTTTTCATTCCATTAATTAGTGAAATAGAAATGAATGTAGCGTTCATGCATACGTACGGCTTACCATCTCCATGAACGGTGCATTTCATTTATTACCTACAAATGTTATGTAATATTATAAATACATGAATATAAGGGATATATATTATATATATGATATCTAAATTTGGAATAAAATTATGGATATAATGTATATTTTAACACAATAATAACTTGTAATTATAAGATGGTTATCGTTGACTCATGTACTGAAAATCGACAAAACGTATGATATGAACTCACATAATTTACTAATTATTATAAAATTATAATATGTGATATTAATTGAATAATAAACTTTAAATTAATTCCTTATGAAATTATAAATTGGCCAATGTTTATTATTCAGGAATATAAAGAAACGAACCAGACAAGTCGGACTTGAGGTAAGGGGATTTCTTATATCACTATTAATCTCGTGAGATTTACATTGTTCTCCACTTATTTATTGCATGTGATATATTTTGTACTGAAATTTGATATATATTATCATGATTATAATTATATTAATGGTATTTTATGATTCATTTGGTTCATATTATATTTTCGACATACGACTCAACTTATTACAAGGAGGTAAGGGGTTTTTATCTCGCTATGTATTCCCATGAGATTCATTATATATTGGTCACTATCTCCTATGAGTGGTGTATGTAAATCCCATAATTCTACTATTTGTGTAATATTATTTCGTTTATGCGTATTTACATCAACATTGTATAGTCATTCTTTCATGGGGTGTACATTTCTAAAGTTACCCAAATCGGTAAAGGAACCTTTCACCCTCCTCTTTTTAAAAGACTTCTTTTTGGGAGGTCTTTTAATTTAAATATTATTTATGTTGGGATATTTTCTTATACATCCCTACTACTGTAAAATGTATTTCCAAGTGATGAGACACTCTTTTTATCTCTAATCAACTCATTTTCATAATTTTAAAGTGACGATGTTAGGCTTTCGAATTTCTATAAGGGAAATTCTTAACCCAATTTCAATTCTTTGGGTTAAACCTCTACTTCATGATTATCTCACACAATGAATATGTCTAGATTCCTTCTGATTGTTTTACAATTAATATCCACTTATATTGGGTGTAGTGATATTTTTCACACATATCTATGTAATTGATTTATCCTTAATCTAAGGATACAGTCTTTGTAAGAGACTTAGTCTCAATCTCCATTCATTAAGGAATATTTTGATTTATACACGCCATTATTTTATATGGTGTATAAAACCCATTTCACATTTCATTTCATTTAAAGGGAATATTTTCTCTACTAATCATTTTGGTAAATGAAAAAAAGGAATGATTCTTTTTTTACGTAAGTGGTGACAATGACCTTTTCCGCCGCCACGAGTATTATTTGATCTTTGGGTTCCATAACAAGTTGTAATGTTTTAAAAGTAAAATAAATACCATATACTCTTTTTACTAATTTTGGTATTGAAATTCGTTTTTATAATGGATTCATTATATCAATATCTTAAAATTTTATATTGTTATTGCAATTTGGGAATTTTATCTTTCCTTTATGCTTATGTTATGTGTTATGATTATGTTATGGTTCCTGGCCATTGTTACCTATACATGTGGTTCCATGATAAACCTAGGGTGGGAGTGTAGAGACTCGATGCTTGACGTACATGAACATTACATTACTTTTGCGGAATACTTAGTACATAACAAAAACACACACACAAGAACCGTAATAGTTTAGTGTCTTTTGGAACTCGGAATATAATCTTCTAATCATGGTGAAAGATCTTCAACATCTCCCATAAAGATTTTCTTTTTCTAAAACCTAAATCCTTTCTTTATGTCCTATGGAAAGAAAACATAAAAGGGTGAGCTCAAATGATTAGTAAGGGTAAATAAAAGAAATATCAATCCCGTCATATTTATAAGAACATATCTTTTGGAAATCTTAACCTGCAAAAGAGATCATAATTTCATAACATGGGATAAATCATTGTAGTGAAATTTAATCCCAATAATCATAACTTAAAACATGACACTTTGTGGCATACACAAATAATCATAGAGAATCATTTCTTATTATTCAAGACTCATTTCCAAGACTATCTTAGTGGACAAAGTCCCTTTCTGAACCGAGTTCACTCCTAGTTTCAGTCCTGTTTCACTGAACCGGTATAACCTACTATTCCAGCCATGTCTATCTCATGAGATATAAAATCGTTACCCGATTCATTGGAGGGAGATATAGGTCCCACCCATCTCATAACGATACCATTCTTATGTGTGCCACAAAATCATAAATCATACATCATTGCATAACCCATGTAATAAAAATGGGATTCTTAAACAACATGACATCATAAAACAATTCATATAAGATAAAGGAATTCATAAAAATAATTCCATCACAACATAATCAAATCAATGTAATAATAGGGATAGAAACATAACCCAATATTATCTTAGATGGAAAATAATTTTGATAAAACACTTGAACTCCATTCTTGAGGAAAATATCCTTTCTACTTCAAAAACATTATCCTTTCTTAACATGTCATACAATTTTAAAATAAAAGAAGTTGATTAAAAAAAACTTGAAAACTTTTAAAGTATGCTTCTTGGAAATAATGTTTTAAAAATCCATTCATGCCGTATAAGTTAAAAAACATTCTTCTCATACTTTTGTCATAAAATTCAAAAAGCACCTCGTACGAAAAATGAAAAAAGATTCCTTCCATATATTTTACTAAAAACTCACCGAGGGGTAAAATTGGATTTAAACAATTGTAGGTGGATGGAAATAACATTACATATTGAGGAAACATGGATGTGGATGATAAAATAAACCCCAGTGAATACCAAAGTATAAATAATCTCGGATAAAAATGAGATTGTGATATTTTCCCTTACCTTAGGTCTGCTTTGCTTCGTAAGTGTCTGAACCTCCTCTTCTTTGAAGCGCCTCTTTGAGATCTCCTTTTAGGGAACTAAAATTGGTCTTTGAGGAAGAACAGAACCTCTAGGATGTTTCTAGGGAAGTGGAGAAGGAAATTTGGTAGGGGTTGGATGATCTTGAAGGCTCAATGTGGTGTGAGGAAGAGAGGGATGGGGTTCCCTTTTATAAGGGAGGAGGGGCACCTTTGGAATATCTAAAAATATTATTTTATTATAAAGCCAAATTCGGTTTTAAATAGCTCCAAATTGATTTATTTCGAATCACAGGTGGGGATGGGTCGAAATTCTCTCATCAAATAGAATTTAGGCAAGTTTAGGTCATTATACTAACCTTATCATTTAGTTTTAACTCTTAGTTAATTAGATTGCCATTTACCATGACACTTTGTATTTTTATATTATATAGTTAATAAACTTACCATATACATCCAAGAGACACCCAAGTGGTCCATTAAAGATACCAATATCATGATATAAGTATCTTGGCCGAACCTTAGATTTTTTGGAATAAAATAACAATCAATAACATAATATTTATTTTAAAAATTATTTTATGTCAATTTTGACACTATTCAATAGTTGATTTTTGTGAAACTCATAACATAATGATTACTTCGACCAAAGTTAATTAAATCAATCCTAACATGCCATATTAACCTATAAAATTAGTGTAATTCATAAAAAGTCTGAAATTATATTTATCTAGGTATTTATAACATCGATTATGTCAATATTTCATTAATAAGATAATTACTGCATCATCGTTGTGTCATAAATAAATTAAATTATATAATGTCTAAAAATTATAAATACGATACTATTATGTAGGAATGCTTTTTAGATTTCTAATTAATATTTATAGTTGAATTTATCTTATGTATAAACCTATATGAAAAATCTTTTAGTAAATAAACATTGATTTTAACTCTTTTAACTCTTCTTTTAATTAAATAATAATAAATGTCCTAATCTAATCCAAGTGGGCCTAAATGGTAATATTTTATTCCTAAGGTTGTTTTTGGTAGAATTAATGTTATCCAATAGAATTATGACATGTGTCAGGGTAATAATAATATCATTTTTACCCTTAATTACCCTATTTACTTTTAACCGTGGTAAAAAAGTAAAAACTTACTATTCACCAAAAATTATTTTCATCTCATTGAACAAAATTTTACTTACTAACATCAACCGTGTCTCTCGAATTTTTAAAATTCCACTCACAGAAGCGGTAAAATTATGTTTTATGAAAAATTCATTTTTTTAACTACCACTTAGTGGTTTCACTATTCATCAAAAAATGAAAGTTTTCCAGAAAAATACAAAAAATTAGGCCTATGATATATTTGATACTATGAACTCAAAAATGATGTCTATTTTAACAAATTAAAAACATATCAGTTGAATTAATTAATTTAAAAATTAATTCCCGTCGTCAACACAAATAGTGTGTTCTTAAGAGATAGTAACTATCAAAAGATTGACACTTGTTTATGTCTGGTTTAAATGTGAAATTACATCCAATGACCATCATTGTATTAAATTGTAAAAATATATTCTAAATATTCTTTAAAACCACTAAAATTAATAATTTATCACAATTAATTATTTCGATTAAAAAAGTTGTTTTTAATTAAAATTTAGTAATTTTAACTATTCATCAGAATTTGAATGTTATCTGAAAACTACCAAAATTTCCCCCTAAGCTAATTTCGATATTCCGAATCCAAAAATGAAGTCCATTTTGAAAAAAAAATTACAAAATTTCAAAAAGTGGTTATTACTATTCATAATAGCTAGTTTTAATAATATTTTAATAGCATATCATTGTGTAGCGAAACTTGGAACTGTGTACAACACACGCTATCGTGGAAGGTCACGCTTGCGTGTAATACAAGCCAAGTCAGGGATGCATGTTATGAAAGCTTCTTTTGGTGTATCATACAACACAAGACATTAATAAAATTAAAAAGAATATTTTTCGTAAAATCTTGGGGTGTTACATTCTACCCCCCTTAAAATGAATTTCGCCCCCAAAATTCGTCGGGGTTATAAATGGTATATTACTCGAAAGTTTCTTTAATATAAACCCACATAATAAAAAGGAATACCAAGACATGGCTTTAAAAACTAAAGTATGAAATGTAACGTTTACCCAAATTAACTCATCACTGGGTTTCCACGTAGGAGAACATAGGTGAAAATATGGATATGGAAGAAAAATATAACCATCATGTTCTGATAGAAAGTGGTAGAGAACATGGCTATGAAAAAGCCAACAATCAAAAAGCAATAAATTTTGGATGATCTAGGGTACCTTCTGGTTCATCGGATATAAGAGCTCTATGAGAACATTTTTGGTTTTCAAGATCATTTCCCTAAAGTTGATGAATTAAAATAAATACTTACATTATTTTGGTTCAATCTCACTGTTGTTCGTGAATTGAACAATTTCCACTTCATCCATTAAAGAAATGAAGTTGAATATGTTATTCGTGATGTGTTAGCAGATCATGTGATAGAATGATGGGTCATTCCATCTCTTTCAAACAAAAGGTTAACAAAAGTTATAAGTCCATATTATGGATAGATTAATCGTATATGGTTCTAAAAATGAACTTATACTTCATATATCATACCGCTTAATAAAATAAAACTAGATTCTACTAACCAGGGACTTCTTGTAGGCCAGTGGTAGGCGATAAAGGCTAGTCGCATTTCGGTTGTGGGTTCGATTCCCACAACCTTGTCTGACGCGATGGGATGTCGCTCATCCTGCAGGCTGTCCTTTTTCTAAAACTATATTACTATAACATCCCATCAATAATATCGAAAAAAATTCTATCCTTAAACAATACTAACTTATGTCCAACATAATCCATTCCAATCTTTAGGCTTATCCATAATACTGCAGTCCACTCTCATAATATAGTGAAAATGACTACCAGATATTTAATACCATTGTTGATCCCCATATATCATAAGATATGTCTTGTTGGTCAAATTACAAACATGTGAATACCTTAATCATGTATTCTCTTGAAGAATGAATACCCATTGAACCTTAGTGAAAACATGAATGTAGTCAAAAGTTAACTCTTTCCACATACCAAAATCCAAAAATTCTATATACTCAAACCATGATATAACCTTCTCCTTATATCAGTCATGAGCTCATGAATACGGTCAAACATTTCATTTTCACGTTTTCCTTTCATTATGTGCATATCATTTTTTTTTCCAAAAATATATCAATCAAATTCCATGGTTACCGGTACCATTGAAATCCACAATATACCAATACATAAATATTCCAATATTCCACGATACTATATACAACATTTTTTTTTGGAATCCCCTTACATAAACACTTAATCATTCCTCCATATTGTTTACATATTCAACATCCCCAATAGTGATCGCGCGTGACTTCCCTTTGTCCTTTTCCTTAATTGGTTGCTCATGTCGATCATCACTAACCCATGGATTATGGCATTTATTAGCATAATGCCCCATTTCCTTGCACTTGAAGCATTGAAGTGTAGTAGGTTCATTCTGTGTATCCATTCATTTGTGTGCATCAATAGACATCTTCTTCCCATCATTGCGGCATTCAAATGCCTGATGACCTTCCTTTCCACATTTGAAACATTTACTTGTCCCTTTAAGACAATCTCTGCCATGGTTCTTTCCACACTTTGAGCATAGGGAAACATTCATCTTTTTTTCACCATTATTCTGAGATTTCTCCTTGAACTCCATCTTTCGTTTCTTTTCAAAACAATGAGATGGATAAGTAACACCAACTTCCATTTCTACCTTGATAGCACAACACAAAATTTCTTCATAGCTACTGAAGTCTATTATAGCTAATTCCTTTCGAAGATTTGGTTTTAAGCAACTGAAGAATCGATCAACTTTACTTTCAGGTTGGATGATAAATCCAGATGCATAACTGGAAAGCCTTGTAAAATTTGCTTTGTATATACCAACAGATTCATCATCCTTTTCCATCGGTTCAAGAAACTCTTTCTCCATCTTTGTTCGAAGAATATGAGGGAAGTACTTATTGAAAAATTAGTTCTTGAACTCGTCCAATTCCATGGACTCAATTTCATCTCTTGGCCTTGTATTCTTGATAAGATTCTACCATTCATCTGCTTCACCTTCCAAACGATATACTGCTAAGATGAATTTATCATGTTCAGAACATTAAAGAACTGAAAATATCTTTTCTGTAGTATTGATCCATTGTTCAGCAACAAGTGGATTAGAAGACCCACTGAATGATGGTGGACGTTGCCTCGTGAAGGACTCAATAGAATATTGTTCCCTTCTCTGCTCATTTGGAAGTCCATAATGATTCATAGATTGTGTAAGTATAGCAATAATATTTTTCACTCCATCTCCCATAACATTTGTTTGTTCAGGAAGACAATCATTTCATTTTCCATTACATTGATCAACATGGTTCCTTCGGGTTCCAGCCATCGTCTAAAACCCAAAAAGAATAGTGTGAGAGGAAAAAATCACGCTAGGGAAAACAATATAATAAAGGGGGAGTACCTTCAATATCTAACATCTTAGGTTAAATTCTATGATCGTTACCATAGTTATAGGACTATATCCTATACATATACTTATCCTTAGGGACATCCCTAGACATACCTTGGAAATATCTCTAGGGATCTCACTAACGTTTTCGCATCCTAGTTTCCAATGGTTGACTAAACATATCCACTGATACCAACTGTAGAGACCCGAAGCTTGACGTACATGAACATTACAATAATTTTGCGGAATACTTAGTACATAACAAAAACACACACACAAGGACCATAATAGTTTAGTGTATTTGGAAACTCGGAATATAATCTTCTAATCGTGGTGAAAGATCTTCAACATCTCCCATAAAGATCTTCTTCTTTTTTTACCCAAATCATTTCTTTATGTCCTGGGGAAAAGAAAACATAAAAGGGTGGGGTCAAATGCTCATTAAGGGTAATCAAAAGAAATATCAATCACATCATATTTATAAGAACATATCTTTTGGAAATCTTAACCTGCAAAAGAGATCATAATTTCATAACATGGGATAAATCATAGTAGTGAAATATAATCCCAATAATCATAACTTAAAACATGAAATGTTGTGTCATACACACATAATCACAGAGAATCATTTCTTACTAGTCAAGACTCATTGCCAAGACTATCTTAGTGTACAAAGTCCCTTTCTGAACTGAGTTCACTCCTCGTTTCAGTCCTGTTTCACTGAACCGGTACAACCTACCGTTCCATCCATGTCTATCTCATGAGATATAAAATCTTTACCCAATGCATTGGAGGGAGATATAGGTCCCACCCATCTCATAACGATACCATTCTTATGTGTGCCACAAAATCATAAATCATACATCATTGCATAACCCATGTAATAAAAATGGGATTCTTAAACAAGATGACATCATAAAACAATTCATATAAGATAAAGGAATTCATAAAAATAATTACATCACAACATAATCAAATCAATGTAATAATAGGGATAGAAACATAACCCAATATTATCTTAGATGGAAAATAATTTTGATAAAACACTTTAACTCCATTCTTGAGGAAAATATCCTTTCTACTTCAAAAACATTTTCCGTTCTTAACATGTCATACAATTTTAAACTAAAAGAAGTTGATTAAAAAAACATGAAAACTTTTAAAGTATGCTTCTTGGAAATAATTTTTCAAAATCCATTCATTCTGTATAAGTTAAAAAAACATTCTTCTCATACTTTTGTCGGAAAAGTCAAAAAGTGCCTCGTATGAAAAACGAAAAAAGATTCCTTTCATATCTTTTACTAAAAACTCACCGAGGGGTAAAATTGGATTTAAACAATTGTAGGTGGATGGAAATAACATTACATATTGACGAAACATGGATGTGGATAATAAAATACACCCCAGTAAATACCAAAGTATAAATAATCTTGAATAAAAATGTGATTGTGATATTTTCCCTTACCTTAGGTCTGATTTGCTTCGTAAGTTTCCGAACCTCATCTTCTTTGAAACGCCTCTTTGAGATATCCTTTTAGGGAACTAGAATTGGTCTTTGAGGAATACCAGAACCTCTAGAATGTTTCTTGGGAAGTGGAGAACTGAATTTGGTAGGGGTTGGATGATCCTGAAGGGTCAAAGTGGTGTGAGGAAGAGAGGGATGGGGTTCCCTTTTATAAGGGAGGAGAGGGGCACCTTTGTAATAACTAAAAATATTATTTTATTATAAAGAAAAATTCGATTTTAAATAGCACCAAATTGATTAATTTCGAAGCTAAGGTGGGGATTGGTCGAAATACTCTCATCCAATAGAATTTAGATAAGTTTATGTCATCATACTAACCTTATCTTTTAGTTTTAACTCTTAGTTAATTAGATTGACATTTACCATGACACTTTGTATTTTTATATTATATAGTTAATAAACATACCATATACATCCAAACGACCCAAAGTGTTCCATTAATGATACACCTAACATTATATAAGTATCTTGGCCAAACCTTAGATTTTTAGGAATAAAATATCAATCAATAATATAATATTTGTTTTAAAAATTATTTTACGTCAATTTTGACACTATTCAATAGTTGATTTTTGTGAAACTCATAACTGAATAATTACATCGACCAAAGTTAATTAAATCAATACTAATATGTCCTATTAACCTAGAAAATTAGTTTAATTCATAAAAATTCTGAAATTATATTTATTTGGGTATTTATAACATCAATTATGTCAATATTTCATTAATAAGATAATTACTGCATCATCGTTGTGTCATAAATAAATTAAATTATTTAATGCCTAAAAATTAAAAATAAAATAATATTATATAGGAAATCTTTTTATATTTATAATTAATATTTATAGTCGAATTTATCTTATGTATAACTCTATATTAAAAATGTTTTAGTAAATAAACATTGATTTTAACTCTTTTAACTCTTCTTTGAATTAAATAATAATAAATGTCCTAATCTAATACAAGTGGGCCTAAATGGTCATATTTTATTTCTAAGGTTGTTTTTGGTCGAATTAATTTTATCCAATAGAATTAGGACATGTGTTAGGGTAAAAATAATATCATTTTTACCCTCAATTACCCTATTTACTTTTAACCGTGGTAAAAAAATTTAAAAAGTTACTATTCACCAAAAATTATTTTCATCTCATTGAACCACATTATACATACTAACATCAACTGTGTCTCTCGGATTTTTGAAATTCCACTCACAGAAGCGGTAAAATTATGTTTTATGAAAAATTCATTTTTTTTAACTACCACTTAGTGGTTTCACTATTCATCAAAAAATGAAAGTTTCCATTAAAATACCAAAAATTAGGCCTAAGATATTTTTGATATTATGAAATCAAAAATGATGTCTATTTTACCAAATTAAAAACATATTAGTTGCATTAATTAATTTAAAAATTAATTGCCGTCGTCAACACAAATAGCGTGTTCTTAAGAGATAAAAACTATCAAAAGATTGACACTTGTTTATGTCTGGTTTAAATGTGAAATTACATCCAATGACCAACATTCTATTAAATTGTAAAAATATATTCTAAATATACTTTAAAACCACTAAAATTAATAATTTATCACTATTAATTATTTCGATTAAAAAAGTTGTTTTTAATTAAAATTTAGTAATTTTCACTATTCATCAGAATATGAATGTTATCCGAAAAGTACCAAAATTTCACCCTAAGCTAATTTCGATATTCCAAATCCAAAAATGAAGTCAATTTTTTAAAAAAAATTACAAAATTTCAAAAAGTGGTTATTACTATTCATTACGGCTAGTTTTAAAAATATTTTAATATCATATCGTTGTTTAGCGAAACATGGTATTACGTACAACACACGCTATCGTGGAAGGTCACGCTTGCGGGTAATGCAATCCAAGTCAGGGATGCGTGTTTTAAAAGTTCCTTTTGTTGTATCATACAACACAAGACATTAATTAAATAAAAAATAATATTTTTCATAAAATCTTGGGGTGTTATAGGGAGAGCCTGAGATAGCCTTCCAATCCATTGGGTAACGCGAAGGAGGTAAGTGTGAATGTATCTCTGAAGATATTTTGGGAATATACTATAATGGGTATTCCAAATGTGACTCCATATGTAGCTGTGATAGATACAATGTAAGTATGTTATGCATCCCTTAATATTACCTTTATGAATTGCGATTACAATGTGTTGTTCATAAATAATATGATTTCAGAAGGTATTTTATGATTGAAAATTATGGTTTCATTGATTTTTATTTTTGGTGGGTTAATGTTTAATTTCATTATATTATATCTCTTACTGAGTTTTTTGTGCTCATCCCAGGTTCCTGAAATGTTTTTCAGAGGTTATAAGGAAGGGTAATAGAAAGGAAGTATTCAAGAAGATATATGTCAAGAAATTATCTCTTGTTTTATTTAAGGATTTGAAAAAGACAGGTATAGGAGAAGTTTCTACTTGTTATATTCAAGTTGATATGTAATAGTTATGTCCTAATTCTACAAAACTCTTAACCTGAAAAGTTCTTCAATGTGAATTATTCATTTAATTCAAGATTATGTGATGTTTTAAGGCCGAGGGCCTTATAATTGGTATCAGAGGCCAGTTTAGATAACTTTAGAGGTTAGGGTATTCTTTAAACTTCTGTGACATTACAATAATGGTTAGGATTTCAGAAAGAGTCTTAGTTTTTTAAGATAAATTGAATGAGTTTAAGATAACATGAATAATTATATATCAGAATTATATTATTATTTTACTGATATACTCACACTGAACTTTTTGGTTTTAGTAAATGGATTGATCTAGATAGAACCAAATTAACCGTTGATGTAGAGAAAACTATGACAGTTTTCTGAACTTTCAACTGAATGATATGGGAGCTTTAATGAGAACTATGGTGGTTATTCTCAACCAACTATCTGCAGTCATGATTGAAAATCTAAACCTTAGTTATTTTTATAATGAATCCTATATTTGAGAAACAAACCCCTTCGGATGTTCAGGAAATAATAATAAAGGTAAGTATGTTTAAAATATTATGTGTCAAAGATAAGGAAAGAAACACATAGGAAAATGTTTCAAAGGGACAGAAAGATGATATAGATGTGGAAATGAAGGTCATAAGGCAAGAACCTGCCATGGAAAAAGGAATCATCTAGTTGACTCTAGGAATGGGAAACTAGTTATTTCTGAAGGATCAATTGAATTTTATAAATATGGTATGCATGGTCATTATGTAAACACATGTCCTATGAATTATTTTTGGGAATGGGATCACCATGATTGTACAAATATTCGTTTACCAATACCAAATACCATTCCTATTGAGGATGAAGAAACTGACAATGACCAATTAAAGGTATGGATTATTTCTTAACATATGTTTTCCGATTATTGAAATATTAGGATATGATTCATGATTTTGTTTTTAGGAAAGAAATATTTCTGAATAAGTTTGAAAGGAATGGTTAAAAGAACATGAATAATGTTGAATTATTAAGAAGTCAACATATAAGGGATTCAAGAGTTATGGTAGATTTTAGGATGGTGAAATTTTTAATTGTATTAAGGCTCTTTTGATGATGAGATTACATTAGAAGAATTTTTATAGTATATGTAACCCTGATGTTTGATATATGAAAATTTTATTCAAGGAATAGTAATCTTGTGTTTTGTAGATATAGTTATAAAGAACCACTTTGGTTTATTAGATCCTTGTATTTGAGGTAATTACAAGTTATTACATTTTGGGATGAAAAGAGAATGTTATTAAATAACCATTATGGTTAAAATATGTTATGGTTAATTTTTATGAATTTATCTCTTCTATGAATGTTATAAAAATATGTAGTTTTTGAAAAGGGACAACAAGCAAACCCTTTGAAAACCCATCGCATCAGATGAAGCTGCGGGAATCAAACCCACAACCAAAGTGTCACTGGTATTAATTTCCTATCAATGGACTACGTAAAGTCCCTGGTTAGTATTAATAATTATTTTTAGTTAGATGATATTATGAATCAGGAATAAATTTATTTTTAATTATAAATGGAAATGATTAACCTATCATGGTGGATATGTTATTAGGTTAATTACATTTCAGTATGAGACATTAAGAGTAACTGATGTTATTTAGAGATAAATATTAAGATTTATCTTGGAAGACTATGTGATTAAATCCTTAAGAGATTTGGGTTTCAATATTAGTTTGGATTACTTTGAAGAATATTATGGATAACTGTTTATTGTTTGGTCTTTAATGAACGTTTTGTTTTGTTTGAAAAAAATTGTACATTAAGAGTTGCTTTTTTTGTAAAATTTTATAATTTTTGGGGATTATCTAATCTTGTACTAACCATTTTGGTTTTGGTTAATTGTAAAGACATGAGAAATATATAGTTAATTTTTTTGGATTATGTGGTTCTCTAGATGTTTATTATAGCTCTCTTAATGTGAACAAGTCATCCTGAATACTAATCGTTGGGAGGATATATGAGTTTGTGTTATAAATATAGTAAATGTTGAATGTCTACATGACAAGTAATTATGATTCATTATGTTTTAGTTAATCTCATAAAATAATTCCCCAATTAAATGTTTCTTAACACAAACACTTTGTTTATTAACTTTTCCTATTGGGGAATCAAATACTGTTTATCCAATCCCATTTTTGAGATTTGCTGGTGGTTAACTTTTTCCAAATCATGTTTTCTATCACTCTCCATCAGACCTTGATGGGTTATTTCTCCACCATATCCATGTATTCATGGAATCCTTGTCCATGTCATCACAGCTGACCATTTTACATTTCTTTCTTTTTTTAATGTGGTAGTTTAATTAATTCCTTTTACGAAGTGGGACTTTCAATAAATTTTTCGAGCCCAATTTTAATATTGCGAGGAAACAATTCCCAAAGGGGGTAAAGGTTGTAACATCCCAGGTAAAGAAAGAATATGACATCTTCAGATTTATTAATATTCATGAATTAAATATTAATATTACTTTAAAGAAGATTCTATGTTTGATGGTGTACCCAATACACAACAACGATTTCTTTGAAATCGTATATTGCACACTAATAATATAATAATTTTTTTTAAATGGTAGTTAACGCATAACTGTTGTAATAGAGGGAATGAACATAACTAACGACAAAATGATTATATATTTTTGTTAAATATTTTTAAATTTATCCAATAAATGTTAGAGGATTAAAATGTGAATAAATCCAATTTTCAGCATAAATATTATAGTATTCTTTAAATGGTCGATTAGCGGCCTTTTGAGGGAGAAACTTTTTAAAATTCACTTTTTAACAATTTTATATGTTATATTTGACAAAATAAAATCCTTCTTTTGAATCGGGGCATCAAAATTTTCCTTTTTGTAAATTTTTGTCATTTTTCTGATAAATTTCATTTTTTATGAATAGTGAAAAATGCTATATTTTAATTCAAAACAAGCTTTTAATATAAGTTATTTATATTGTTAGATTATTTTTTTAATTGGGATTAATATTTAGTTAAAATATATATTTACCATTTAATACAATGGTGGTCATTGTAATTAATTTCAGTTTGAAGTTGGACATAAACAAGTGTAAAGTTGTTTATAGATATTGTTTCTTAAAAACACGCTATTTGATTTGACAGAGGGAATTATTTATAAAATTAATTAATGAAACTTCTAAGTATTGAATTTTTTAATATTAGCGTCATTTTTGAATTTGGAATATCAAATTTACTTTGGATAAATTGTTTGTATTATTCTGACAAATGTTCATTTTTATTGAATAGTGAAAAATACAGCATTTTACATCAAAACTGCTTTTTCATCTAATTTAATTATATATATAGATTACCCTTTTAATTTTTTTAAAGTTTAATTGAATTATTTTTTTATCACTTAATGCAATGTTGTTCATTGGATTTAATTTCACTTTTCAATTGGATGTAAAAACAAGTCAATACTTTGATAATTTTTTCTTCTTAAAAACTCATCTTTGGTTTTGACAACAGGAATTATTTTTAAATTAATTACTAAAATTTCAGTGTTTGGAATATGGTAAAATGTATTCCTTATTTGGAATTAGAAGGTACAAATTATGTAATTAAGACTCTTTTTTTTGGACATTATGAATAGTAACAACGACAATTATCTTTAATTATCATGATTAATTAGTAATCGGGTAATTAAGGGTAATAAAATATAATAATAATAATATAAATATACCCCAAAATGTTTCCAAATACTCTTTTTTGTGTCATGGAAGACAATGATATTCCTTGTGCCAACTTAGGGACCCCATGGAATCACTTTTGTGTCACAGTTACCTTTTATCATATTACATTTAATGAAAGGAAAATATAAAAAAACTATCTACGTAAAACAATTTTAATTTTGTTTTCATAAATGATATCATAGACTATAAATAGTCAATGTAATGAAAAAAAGATTTCCTACGTCATGGTATTTGTTTGTAATTTTTATACATTAAATAAATATGTTTATTTATGACACCAGGATGATGTACTGATTACCTCATTAATGAACGATTTAAATAACATGAAATGATAATATAAAATATAAGACTTACACTTGTAGAAAACCTATTGGATGGCTGGATTTCGAACCCTTATCCCCTTATACTTAAAATATATCATTTTGGGACCTTTAAAATCATAAAATAATTTTATAATACAGTAACATTTCAAGACTTTCCAAAAGTGACCATCCTCCCTCTTATAAAAGGCCCCCACCTCTACCCCCTTACCCACACCTATCAAGAAATTGGATCGTCCAACCCTTTCTCATATTATCTCTCCACAACCCTCTATCACTCCTAGAAGCCTCACTTTGGGTATACGTCTTTCCAATGATGCCTTTGGCTCAAATAAAAAAGAGTTACCTGATTTAGAGGTAATATCTTCTCTTGAGTTTCTTTCTTTTATTTTCCTTTTTCACTCTCCACTATCCTCTTATTATTTGATCACATAATAAAACATGTATCCTAAATACACTAGGATGTTTTTATGATAAGGATTTTACCTACACATACACACACCTCCATCTTATGGTAAAAGAACATATTGTTTCCATGGATGGCGAATTACTGCCACACGAAACGATGATTGTTCAATCTTATCCTACCACCTCTCATGGTGGACATTATTATGGAACTATATTTATATATTATATATATTATATTTATGTCCTCTATATGATTCTTTTTTTTATATTTAAAACATATCTTTATGCTTTTCATGTTATGAAAATGCGATAATTTCATACGAGGAAGTGTGGACAACCGCCCCCTCAAGTGACGTGACTGGTTCATGCCAAACATGGAATTTATAAAGAATGTGATTTATGAAATTATGTAACATGTATAACATATATAATATACTTTAATTATAATATATGTATTTATCATTATGTTTTCATTCCATTAAAGTGTGAAATAGAAATGAAAGTAATGTTCATGCGTACGTACGGCTTACCATCTCCATGAATGGTGCATTTTATTTATTACATATAAATGTTATGTAATATTATAAATAAATATATATAATGTATATATATTATATATTTGATATCTAAATCTTGATTATAATTCTGTATATAATGTATATTTTACCACAAGAACAACTTGTAATTATAAGAAGTTTATTGTTGAATCTCGTACCAAACATCGACAAAACGTATGATATGAACTCACATAATTAACTAATTATTATAACATGATATTATGTGTTATGAATTTTATAATAAACATTAAAGGATGTCCTAAAGCAATTATAAATTGGCCAATTTTTATTATTCAGGAATATAACAAAACAAACAAGACACGTTGGACTTGAGGTAAGGGGATTTCTTATCTCAGTTTTAATTCTGTGATATTTCCATTGTTCGCCACCTATTTATTGCATGTGGTGTATTGTGTACATACATTTGATATATATTATCATGATTCTATTTATATTCATGGCATTCTATGATTGATTTGGTTCTTATTACCCTTTTGTGATACGACTCGATTTATTATAATGTGGTAAGGGGTTTTTATCTCACTATTTATTCCTTTGAGATTCATGCCATATATATCACTATCTTATTTGAGTGGTGTATGTACTGCCCATTATTCTACTCTTTGTGTAATATAATTTCTATTATGGTTATTTACATCAGAATTTTATAGTCCTTCATTCATGGGGTGTACGTTTCGAAAGTTAACCAAATCGGTAAGGGAACCATTCAACCTGTTCTTTTTAAAAAACATCATTTTGTTAGGCCTTTTAATTTAAATCTTCATAGGTTGGGATGTTTTATTAAATATCCTTATTTCTATAAAGTTTATGTTCAAATGATGAGATACCATTTTTATCTCTCATCAACTAATTTTATTAATTAAAAAAACATTGTTTGGCTATCGAATTTCTGTAAGGGAACTTCTTAACCCAATTTCAATTCATTAGTTTAAACCAATACATCTTAATAATGTCATACTATGAATATGTGTGGATGGACTCTGAATTTTTAACACATAATATCAACTTATATTCGGTGTATTGATATTTTTGACACTTAATCATGTAATTGATTTATCCTTAATCTAAGGATACTGTCTTTATAAGGGACTTCATCTCAATCTCCTTTCATTGAGGCATCTTTTGATTTCTACATGACTTTATTTTATACAGTGTATAAAACACTTTTGAATTTTCGTCTCATTCAAAGGGAATCTTTTTCTCTACGAAGCATTTTTCTAAATGACAAAAAGGAATGTTTCTTTTTTTACGTAATTGGTGACAATGACCTTTTCCACCGCCATGAGTATTATTTGATCTTTGTCTTCCTTAACAATTCGTGATGTTTATAAATGTAAAATAAATACCATATAATCTTTTTAAATATTTTGGTATTGAAAATGGTTTTTATAATGTATTCATTATTTCAATATCTAATAATGTTATATTGTTATTGTAATGTGGGAATGTTATCTTTCCTTTATTCTTAAGTTATGTGTTATGATTATGTTATGGTTCTTGGCTATTTTTACGTATAAGGGTGGTTCCATGATAAACCTAGGGTTGGTTAGCCCGAGATAGCTCTGCAATGCATTGGGTAACGCGAAGGAGTTAAACCTAAATGTTTCTTCGAAGATATTTAGGGATCATTCTTTGATGGGTATTCCAAATGTGACTCCCTATGTAGCTATGATAGATACAATGTAAGTATGTTATGTATGCCTTAAGATTACCTTTATGAATTGTGATTACTATGTGTTATTCATAAAAATTATGATTTCAGAAGGTATGTTATGATTGAAAATTATGGTTTCATTGATTTTTATTTATAGTGGGTTATTGTTTCTTTCATTATGTCATAACCCTTTTTGAGATTTTTATGCTCAACCCAATTTTTTGAAATGTTTTTCACAGGTTATATGGAAGGTAAAGAGAATGGAAGTATTCAAGAAGATTAATATCAATAAAAGAACTCTTGTTTTATTTCAGGATTTGAAAAAATACTTATATTATAAGTGTAAATTTTTAATATTCAAGTTGATATGTAATATTTTTGTCCTAATTCTATAAAACTATAAACATAAAAAGATCCTCAATGTGAATTATTCATTTAATTCAATGTTCTGTAATGGTTTAAGGCTGGGGGCCTTATAGGCGTCGACCCCTGCTGGTAGCCCTTCCAGCGTGGCATCCCAGCGCGACTCCCCTGCGGGCCACAGATCAGTCTGGCGTGCACCCTCCCACTGCTCGTGCGCTAACCAATACGCCTCCCCCTTCTCCACTCAATCGATCCCCTTCGGCGACTGCAACACCACTAACCAACACCCCACTCCCATCCACGTGCAGGTCCTCTCTCAGTAATCCCTTATCTTCTTCATCTATGGTTTTGGGGTCATGATTTTAGGGGTTTCGGTTTTCCAGCAGGTATGGGGTCTATTTCTACGATTCAAACATGAGGATTTCTTTTCAAATTCATTTTTTGAGTTAGTTCTAGTTTTTTGAGGTGTGGTTGATGAGCGATTGCGATTTCACAACATTTTTCAAAAGCATCTTGGTATGAGGTAGGTGGTTCCATTCCCATACTCTTCTTAGGAAATTAAATTTGTTTGTTTATTAAGTTTTAACATGTTCTATGCTTTTATTTCGTGGTGCTTAATGCTTTTTAGAATCTTTTCCCATGCTTGTTTGATGAAATTTTTTTTCTCTAATGAATATTTTCCTGCTATTGTATTTGTGTAGCCATATAAATTTTTGCACTTGTTTAATGAATTGTTGGAGTAGTACGAATTTGGTTCGAAAAAAAATGTTACGAAATTTGTTTGAAAGTAGTTCATTTCATTGATTTGTTATAATTGGTTGTGTAAATGTTTTTAGTGGGTTTTATAAATTATTTAATTGTTTATTTAAATTGTTTTGATTGTGTGAAACACGTTTTTAAAAGGTTTGGGTGTGCATCTGAATTTTAACGAGGGATTTGAGTGCACTTTTGTTGTTAAACATTGGTGTATATGGTAGAGTTGTTTAATAGACTGTTATAATCGACTAATAGATTATTTTTGAAAGGTGAAAAATAAGTTTGGAAGGATGGGTGTTCTTATGTGTTGGGTTTTAATTTTGTACGAAAAGTGGATATGTTGTGTGTGTGTGTGTGTTTTAAAGTGGTGTTAAAAAGGGGGATCTTGTGTGTTTTTTATAAGGTGCAAGTTTAATTTGAAATAGATTTAATGTGTCTTGGAATTGAGAAATGGATTATTTGAGAAAGTGGATTATATTCATCGATTATCGCTGATGCATCATTCTTTTTTATGCCTCGAATGTATTTTCACAAAACATGCAGGGGGTGTGAAGGTCCCTTCTAAATGGTTTTGTTGTATTAATGGCTTAGAATTTTTTTTCTATAATGGAAATTGGGTTTGTTTTCCTTGTGTAAACCACTGATTTCAAATCTTATGTGTTTCTTAAATTGTTTAACTGAATTTATTTCATCTTATGTGCAGTGCAGGAGTTTCCTTTGATATTATTACATGTGAATTATGTTATTAAAGGGACTCCTATATGTGAAACTAGGCATTTGTTCATGTGAAAACCCTTGTTGTGCTATGAATAAGTTTTCATTAAAATTGCCTAAAAAAATTATCAGGGCATACAAGTGATGTAAATTATGGTGTGAAATGGTTTTGGTGTGCGTGTGTTTTAAAAATATTTTTGGAAATGAAAGTGGTGGATATTGTTTATAATGTATTATTTGGGTTGTGATATTTGAAAATGATTTATTATATGAATATGGAACTTCATTGAGCACAATAGTGAACCTTAGGTACCTAGGTGGGAGGATTAGGACAAGTATGCTAGATGTTACAGAAGTTGTGTGTCCCGGTCTCATCTACCTGGTCTGATGTTACAACACTACCTAAGATTTTGTGATGATTGGAGACAACTAGGTAAAGGATGTATTTCCCTAATTGTGTCTTATGCCCGAGAACGTATATTATTGTATATTGAGTGATTCTTATACTGTTGTTCACCGAGGAACTATGTCTCTAGCATCCCACATGTGCAAGATACCTTAGAGGATTTACCCACAGTGCTATACGATTCATGACGTGGTATTGTTCATCAGTATTTGGAGGAAAACTTTTGTCTATGTGTTTCCTTGACAAAAAAATCTATCCTCTTTCAAATTTTTATTTCAAAACAGTTTTCTACAAGCCTTTCTTTTTAACTTCTAGTTTGTAGATTTTTTCCTTAAAAAATTTTTAGATGTAAAACTTGGGATAAGAATGTTAAATTATCTCTTGTGTGTTGTGTCATGGAACCTTTTTACATGGAGGAATCCTATTGGGCTCTGGGATCTCACCCTACATACAACTTTTGGTGTATGTGGACCATGATCTTTCTGTATTCTAGGTTGAGGAATCATGCTCACTGATGGTGGTTCAGATGTTATTGGTCTTCGTGTGCAGGTTGGTGTTGGTAGCATGGAGATGCGGCTTCTCCTGCCTCTTGGAGGTTGGTATTAGAGTTTTGTTCTCTATCCTTCTTGTTATTCACCTTCAGTTTTTAGTTGATTTGTATATTTAGACTTGTTTATGGTTTACAGGCGTGTTTGGTTGTCTGTTCCAATCTCATTTTATTTATCTTATTAGTTGATTCTCTTTCTCCTGTTTCGGGTAAATCGTTTCCACATATTATTTCGATACTCGAGCACTTGTGACAGCCTGTGGGGATTGGGAACGCCCTTCGGGCCATGTCATGTCCCGGGTCGGGGGCCGGGTCAAATGGGGACCCGACATGATTCATGAGAAATTGGTATTAGAGGAGGTTTTCTCCCTTGGGTCGTGTTCTTTTGTGATAGAGTCATGGTAGACTGGAGTTAAGGTTGTTGGGACTCGACGTCCTAGCTATGATTAAGGTGCCTGGCCATCATACCTCATAGTGAAACATGAGTTACCAATGTAATATGAAGTTTTTCTGAGTCGTTGGTCCTTCTGATTAGTCATGTTTAAATAAAATGAAAATGGTGTAGGGCCATTGGTTCCAGTGAGCTCATAGGGTCAGGCAAGCCTTGTGGATCTGGGGACGTTGCCCTATAATACACTCTGTGGGGATGTCGTGATTGGAATATGGCTACCAACCATATGTCTTAGTCACCTGCTAACACTAGTATCCTCTTGCATCATTCCTCATCTCTCTTTTTTTTGTATTCGTAGAAATATGTTTCATAAGTAAACATGATTTATTGTTTTAATAATTGGTGGTTGTGTTGTGGGTCCTTGTGTTTTTGAAATATTAGATTTGAGGAATTTGGAGTCGAGAATCATTTTTAAATGATTTATGACTTAATATTGAATTCTTATTTTTAGGTTGGTGTGAAAACGTGTTGTTAATGGTTTCATTTGAAAAGTGTTTCGGGAATCCCTTTCAGTGGTTTCCCATGTAGGTTTCATTTTGGCTTGTGGTATGTCTTGGTCATTAGACCAGTTTGATTTGGTCCATAGCCTTCAATACTAGATAGTGCATGCCCCCGTAAAGAATTCACAAGCGAATGAAGTGTGGCCACTGGTGACTCGTCGTTGGTTGACCCTCCATTGGAATAAACAAAGGACTCCCCATTTGAAGTGATTGTTCTATGTTTGTCCCTCATCCTTTTCGATTAAGGTGATCCTCTCACAGGGGGATGGTAGGCGTGAGAGGAGAATTGTACTCCTTGAATTGTTCGAGTTTTCATGTCTGATGTTTGAAACTGTTGTTTTTAATGGTCCCCCTGGAAACATTTAAATGAATTCCAATGGGGAATGGTGATGGCTGTTTGGGGTTATCGGTGCTGACCGATGTCTTGAAAGTCTTGTAGTGATTTCATCACCTGCAAGGGTCATGTTTTTGTGATGACTTGATGTGTGAGTTCTCCTTGTTGGGAAAGGGCGGATTTTGTTGAATCTTTCAGGAATCATTATTTTCATAAGAGTGTGTCCTCTCACGGAGTTCTAATTTTTCTATTCAAAGTTGAGTGTTTGTTGTGCGTCTTTCATTCATTAGATTCTTGGTTAATGTGAAGAGGTGATACATTTGAATCATCTAAACCCCTTATTTTGGTGTATGTTCCATGAGTGATTAGTTAGATGTTGTGGAATGTTGTGTTTGTTGGTGTTGTCTCGATTTCGGTGTGATTGTGTGTGATTCCAAAAGGAGAATCTCCATTTAGGAGTCCTCAATTCCTAACCCCAAGGCAGGAGATGCTTCAAACATCATGGCTCCATCCATAGGCCTTGGAGTGAAGCTGGCATGTGGTCAGGAACTCCGGGAGTGTGTGGGACCCCTATCCTTATTTCTGTAGCCAGTACTAAAGATGATGTCAGTTTAAATTGTTTTATGTGGCTGTTCCATTCTGAACGACCCATTTGGGTGCGTGAGGTTTTCGGTGGCTATGGGATGGAATGGTCATCTTGTCACATTAAAGTCATGGGGGGTTGCCTCCCATTGGATTTAATATCTTTTAATGGTCCTTATGGGGTCTATTGTGTAATCCAGTCTCAAATTTGAATAGTTCTCATTTAGGGATGTGGATATGTTTGTTTTTCTTGGGTCATGGTCTTGGCGCTCTGGTTGTTGGGACTCGTCCTCCCCATCGAAAAAATTTTCGGTGGGGTGTTTGGTCATCATTGGGAAATTTTCGATGTTTCTCTATATTTCATCAACTCTAATGGTGGGGAAACCCACTAAGGATCTTGCTTAAATGTATATGGAATAAATCATTGTTAGATTTTTTTATAATTCCGGGGAGTCCGCTCATGCCCCCATATTGGTTATTTGTTACTTGTCCTGGGTGTTGGTAGGCTTCTAGTAGTAGGTTTCTAAGGGTGTGGCTTTTGTTTAATGGTGATTGAGTTGTTTGGTTTGTGATGTTGTATTAAGTGGTTGCGATAGTTCCTTACCTTGACCAGTCATCAAGAGGTGTTCTAGCCTTTTGGGGCAGGCAAGACATATCAGAATGACTTTTTATGGGATTCTTGAGATTTTCATTTAAGTCACTTTCTCTGAGCACAGTGTTTTCCTCTTTCCACTTGTTTTACGTAGGGACCCTCTTTGATCCTAAATGGGGTGTCATTTTCTACTTTGGGGTTTATCCTTAGTTGTGGTTTTCCAGGGACGTAATGCTTCATGGTGTGGAGAATTGCCACACCCATCCCCACCCACCTATTTTATTTTATTTCATTATGGGCATCAAATTTTTTTTTCGGGGGTTTTGGATAAATCCCGGACATGATTTTCAGTTTCGTTAAAAAATGCATGTTTTGGGTTGACATAATTGAGCTCATTGGCGAAACTCGTTTTGAAGTCACTCGGCATTACCTATACAACTGTGCCACAATTTTCATCAGACAATTAAAATTTATAATTTCTTTTATTATTTAAAACAAACATTAATGGGTTTTCATATAAAATTATTATAGTTTAAAAATATATAATTAATAAAAAGAAATAAATACTTCTATTTTTTAATCATCATGATTTTATTGTTATTATTTGTATTTTTTTATCATTTTTAGTATAATATGTTTTATTATAATAATTAACAATATATAACTTTTTTAATGATATTAACAACTTAATAAATTAAAATAATTTAATTTTTTTAAACAAAAAATTGGGGTGCAGTACGGTTGAGGTGGAGCGCACCCCACATCACCTAATGTGCAGTAGCCCCTCCCCCCTTCTACACATTGTTCGTTGTATCCCCCCAATATATCTTGTCCGGCGACCTTCCTGCTAGCCCTGTCATGTCGCACAATGACATCCCGGACTCTCGTTGCTGCCTCCCTCCTTCGGCGCTGTGACCCGCCACCCCCCTCTGGATTCTTCTCCGGAAAACCCCATGCCCTTAAATTTCATAGATAATTTAATTTGTTTGTTTATTATGTTTTTACATGTTCTATGATTTAATTTCATGGTGCGTAATATGTTTTAGAATATTTTACCATTCTTGTTTGAGGGAATTTTTTTTCTCCAAAAAATGGTGTCTTGTTATTGTATGTGTGTAATGGCTTGGGGTTTTCGGGTCCATTACATGGTGGAAATCGGATGATGGGTGTTCTGGGCATTCTGGGAAAGTTATCGAGGCTTCTCGGGACCCTTAACAGTAGGCCTACCGGTAGCCTTAGCCTACCGGTAGCAGGCCTATCTGTAGCTCGGTCTACCGATAACCACTGCCTACTGGAATCTCGGTCTACCGGTAGCCGCAGCCTACGGGTAGCTCGGCCTACTGGTAGCTCGGCCAACATGTAGCTCATTCTAACGGTAGCCACTGCCTACGGGTAGCTCCGCCAATCGGTAGCTCGGGCTACCAGTAGCTGCAGCCTACCGATAGCTCGACCTACTGGTAGCTCGGCCTACCAGTAGCCTCAGCTAACTGTTAGACCTAGCCTTCTAGTAACCCCATGGGTTTTTCTAGTAGCGCCTCCTTTTTGCGCAATTATGGTTTTAAACCCTGTTATGACCCCTTTAATCCTACTTTAAATACCATTAATGCTGATTAATGGCGTTTAATTAAGTATATGATGAGGTACCCTGTTGTGCATCGCTTTAATCCGCCCCTATAGGAGGGGACCCTTTAATGACGTGTGGGGCCGCGTGGTCAACCCACAACCCCGCACCTTCCACGGTTTCATATTCTTATCTTAGTATCTCAAGCTTCCCTAGCCCTTATAAACTAAAGGGGTTCTCCCTGGGTTTCTTTTTCTCGATCACCCTGCGATCGATTCGTCTGCTCGTCCTTGAGTTCCCAATGTCACACCCCTGCAATTTGCGCATCCACTATTCCACGCGCATTAATAGAGGCTTCGATCTTTGATCAATCAAGTAGGGGTTTCACCTTCGTCTCTCCTTTATTTGTATCTTGCTGGGTGGGTACACTATTGATCCTATATAATTGAATGAACCAAACTCTAATGAAGATAATAAATGGATTCTAAATAATAAAGGGGAGGTGTGACCGATGATGCTGCTCTATTTTTATCCTCTTTCATGATTAATGATTTTTTATTTGTGTTGGCTTATGCCTACTAAAAATCATGGTCGTTGGTGGTCTTTCACTATGTACTAATTATCCATTACCTCTCGTGTTGGTCATGTAAAGGAAATTGGTTAATTACGTATATTTGGCTAAATAAATTGAAAGCACCAGGATCAATCCATTTCTATGATAACCTCGGTTAAAGTACATCGAAATTGGAATCATGGAGTGTGATAAATATTTTAATTTTGGAAATACCGGCAGGGGCCTACTTTGTGTTGGTGGTAGTGTTTTGGTTGATTTTTTCATTTACAGGCCGATGGTTGGGTGATGTGGGTGGGGATGGGATCCCCTGTTTTTATAGTTTCACTGGTTTTGAAATTGAGGTCGTGTGGTTACTTTGTTTATATCACGAATTGGGGTGGAATCCTCTGTTGTTGAGAAACAAATGGCTCCTGGGTTTTGGGAACATGGGATAGTATCTTGGGGTTTTCCTTAGTTCTAGTGCGTTGAGGGATCTCACTTATCCCTTTTTGTGGTTGTGACTTTATATGTGAACCAGGTGTGAACGTTTAAGTTGATGTTTGACTGTACTGTTCCCTTGGATTATTCTTATTCTTGATAGTTTCACAAGTAGGTGCAGAAATTTATTTTAACATTATTTCTGAACATGAAAACAAGTATGGGACAAATGGGTTTTGGTTTTGTGTGAGCTGTTACTTGGACATGGGCGGTGTTTTAGTTCTTTAGGCTGGATGAAGAAAAATCTAGATTTGGGTGAGTGCTTTTTAACTATACACATACTTTTAGTTTTGTGTTTCTTGTTCGCGCCCCACCCAAGTTGAGCACTTAGTGCCGAACACCCCCCATTTCATGGGTGAGGGTGTTTTTCCCAACACTTCTATGAGTGTCTTGTTATTAGATCCTTTTCTACTCCCTTTCCCAAAAAGCCCCAGACTCTACGGGAAGGCTGTGATGGACTGAATTCCATTATTAGCCCAAGAATCAATTGGCAGGGTAGTGTGGTGGTTGTACGAGGAGTGTGTGGGAAGGTGGTTTCCCAAGTGTCTTCGGGATGAGGCCCAGTTATCTTCGGGCATGGCAGTAGATCTTCTAGCCCAGGTGTCTTCGGGCGTGGCGGTGTTTGTTCTGGAATAGGTGTTTACAGGTGTGGTTACGTATGATAGTGGTGGCCCAAGTGTTTGCGGGGCAGGGTTTGGAAGTGGGACTACATGAGGATATGGCCTAGGTGTGTGCGGGCGGGGTGTGGCAGTGGGACTGCGGTGAGAATGGCTGGATTGGTTTGATGCATAGGATGTCTTCAATAACCAGTGGGAAAGTGGCGCGGGGTTCCCAAATATCGATGTGCTTTTATTATACATAATTTGAATTTCATTATTTGGGGAGTGTGACTTGGTGAGGTTTGGGTGGTTAGTTTTCTTGTTGGGTGTTTGGTTATCTCTTTTCTCATAGGGCATTAGTATGCCTCCCCACTTGTGCGGTAGATTCATTGGTTTTTCCCTACTGAGTATACTTTTATTCTCACCCTAGGTATATAAAATTTCTTTTAGGTTTCTAGGAGGACTTCAGGGATCGCGCTGGACCATACTAGCTTGGACCGTTGGGGAAGTTGCTGTTGTTGTTTTCCTTTTTCTTGGTATCTTTTTACCTTTGGAATTTTGTGACTTGTATCTTTACCTTTGAACATGCATGTGGGAATGGTTTATTTTCATTCGTATTTGCACTTTTAGTTTTGGTGTTGTGGGATTTACTATCTTATATCCCGATCCTATTAAAAAAAGGGTAATGAATTCCATTTAGTGTGTGATTTTAATCCCTTGGTGATGGTCGCCACTCTGGGGCCTATTATAGGCGGGTTTCTGGGGTCATTATCTGTCCTTCAACTTAAATAAGGAAGGGACTGGAAATCTATTGACCTTTCCCTACTTTTGGTGAAGGTTGGTCATGACAGAATGGTATCAAAGGGAGGTTGAGAGATAGGATGGAGTCTAGAGTTAGACAAAGTAAGGATTGCATGGGATGGTAGGGAAATAGTGTTGGGTGACCATAGTGCGTGAATTGGGTCAGGGAAGACCGGCTAGGACATGGGATTTTTGGCCCCCTTTTGATCCGATGAAAGGACTCTAGACCTAACGAACGTCCAAGTGAGGCCACAATGATTGTAGGGTAGAGACCCTATGAAATGTACATGCATCATAATGACTTGTGTTCTCAGGTTTCCTGGGTGTTTTGGGAATTTAAATCAATTAGATGTTTAAGAAATTTCAAGAACAATATTATGCACTACTTGGGCTTAGGTATTACTTGTTTACCTTGCAGCTATGACACCTAGGAGGTGACCACGGGAGGTACGGGCAATCGAGGCCCATGAGGTTGACTTGGCCAATCTGTAGAGGGATCATCGAGGGGAGGAGGACGACCTGTGGAAGAAGACGCTTCGAGCCTTCTAGCGACAGACCCGAGAGAAGTATGAGGGCAACACGTCTGACATGAAAATGGACAGTGGGATAGAAGAGATGGTGATAGCTTTAAGCCTGATTCGGGATCCGCCTGAGTACTGGGTTCCTCTGGCCGTCAGCCAGATGAGAAGAGCAGCGTGTTAGTGGTAAAAGAATTACCTAGGGAGAGGAGAGAGGCTGATGTGGCATGGACTGATTTCGAAAAAGGAGTTCCGTGCGGAATTCCTCTCTTCTACGATGAAGATGGAGAATAGGTAGGATATACTCTCCCTCTACCAGGGAGTATGTCAGTAAGGGAGTTGGGAATCAAGTTCAAGGAGCTCCTATGTTTTGATCCGGACCGCTTTCCAGATGAGGAGTCTCGGGCAAGACTTTTAGAGGAGGTTCTCCGACCCTCCATCTAGTACGATGTTACCCCCTTCACCTTACCGACATACTTGTGTTGGATCTTGATTATACAGATTATACACAAGAGGGGGGTGAATTGTGTCTTTCAGATTTTTGTTAACTCTTTGATTGAACGAATTCTGTCCTTTATTCTTTATTAGATTTGATCATGCAGTGGAAATAAATAAATGCATGGACACAATGTTGTATAGTGGTTCAGGGAACAGAAGGCCCCTAGTCCACTCCACCAACACTCAACTCCACGAGCTTGGTGATTTTCACTATCTGGTCCTTGTTTCAACAGACCGGTCCACAACTGAGTACAGGTTGTTGACACCTTTACAATACAAGGAAAAACAATGGCTTATGGTTCGAACACGAACCTACACAGCTTATTATGAGAAGTTGGTTACTCAAGAATAAAAATAATTTCTTAATTAAGTTTTCAGTTGATCATCAGAATTGCAACAAAATACAATTGATAGCAGATGGATAGTCATCTCTAGAAATATTGATTTTCAAGACAGAGACGTTCTGAGTCGATCTGGTTGCAGTAGATATAGAGATATAGTTCACAACTTCCGCAGTAGTAGATACATAATAGATATTTTATGTAGAACATGTTAATCTTCTATTGGGTTCTTTCTTCTTAAATGAACAGATCTTTAAATCTTCTTTTTGAATCAGCAAATCGACGTGATTTTTGCAGTCTATGTTTTCTAACTTTTTTGAATAATAGATTGATCACAACTCCACCTTATCTGGTGTTTTTCAGAGAGAAGATATATAATAAAGCTAATCATATCACTTGCACATTTAGATCCATAAAAGTCTCCTTTTGATTCGTGATATTCAAACATTTGAATTTACATAGTAGTCGTAACTTCGTTGATGACTAGGCATAAAAATATAATTTTAATTTGATCTTTAATATTTGATAAAATGGCTTTGAATTGGTCAAAGTTGTATTTTAAAATTGAATTTAAATTCAACCTGAAATCTGCCCAATAATCAGCTTACTGACCGTTGCATAAAAAATATCATCTTTCAAAATTTCTGACGCCAAACATAAGGTTGATGACGTGGCATCCAAATGTAGGGTTAATGACATAGTCTTCAAATATATGGTAGATCATAAACATAGGGTTGATCATCCATAATTTTACATCATCTCTCAAACGTATGTTAAAAGATCCAAACTTTTACTTGATCCATTCTTTTCCAAGAATGTATGGTTGTTCACGAAAGTAATGTTGATGAACCATACTTTTGAGAAACAAACATAACCTTTAGTACTTACGTACGGTTCTCCTTCCATACTTTGCTGATAACCAAAATGTAAGGTTCCTTCCTAATGTAAGGTTCATTTTCCATACTTTCCTAAAAAAATATGATTATTTAACCATACCTTTCTCTTATCTCAAAAAGTATACATGCTTTTCATCCTTACGCTGCGTTTATCCACATAGGTTATGAACAGTGATTCTAGGACGTGCTAAAGTAGATTCCGAACATGCTAAATCAGTTCCCAAATAAGTAATAAATTTTCATTATTTCATGAGTAAAATAAATTAATAAATTCATACAAAATACAAAATAAAATCATTAGAAAATAACTACGGGTATTTATGAGAATCAAAATTATCATAAAGAGACAGAGTATTATTTTTTAATAACCTCCACCTTTAAATAACATTATTATGTATTGTTCAAAACAATACTTTTCTCAACAATCTCCCCCTTTTTGATGATCACAAAACCCATAAGATAACAAAATTAATAAAATAAAATTAACATTCAAAATTAGTTACACAAATATTTAGAGTTTTGAGAGGATGAAACAATATTTAATTTTAACAAAATTATTTCAATAAATAAAAATTTATCCCGCTTAATAAGAATAAAATAATTTTTATTTAGAAATAAATGTTTCTAGTATTAACCAAATTTCTCCCTCTGAATAACCTTTATAATAAACAACTATTTTGTAAAATAAAATGTTGTGATTATCCAAATTTCTTCCCCTATTTATGAGATCAAAAATAATGATAAATCATGGATGTTAACACATTCAATGTTGCACTGAAGTATATGTAAATTCTATTATAAACTATTTATCAATAATTAAATAAGGAGTACTGGAATATCAAAAATAAATTCAGTAAAACATATATAAAGAAAGAGACATATTTTCATAAAAAATTTAAAAACAGACACAAGTATGATAAACATAGGAATCAAGGTTTGGGCATGATAGGTAATATGTTCCATCTCCTCTGGATTGAAAAATTGATTTCTATGAGCTGTTCTATGAGACATATTTTAGCCCTCACCATCTCTACGAGAATATCTGAAGGTTTGATGGTTAGGGCTTTAGAAGTTCGAATATTAGGGTTCACGATCAGAGGTTCGGTTTCCGGATTCGAAAAGGTTTTGATGAAAATGAAGTATTTTAGAAGTCGAAAGGTTTTATGAAAACCTTGATTCTCGTTTTTTCAATAATCGTTACATATATTTAATGATAAATAAAATAGAATATGTGGATAAAAGAAACTTATTCTTTTTAAAATCAAAATTGAAAAATTATTTTTATGAAAAATTTAAAATAAAGAACTGCCATTGTAAAATAAAATTTTATTGAAAATAAAATAAACCTAGCCCCCCTTAATAAAATCAAACCATGCATTAGGAAGTGGTTTAGTATAAATATCTTTTAATTGAATCTCTGTATTTATAGATTCAAAAAATATATCCTTTTTAATAACATGATCTCTTAAAAAGTGGTGCCTTATATCAATGTTCTTAGTTCTAGAATGACTAAAATGATTTTTTGATATATTAATTTCACTTTTATTATCACATAAAATAGGGGTATTATTAAAATTCAATCAAAATTCTATAAGAGTGTTATTCATCCACAACACTTGGGCACATCAACTGCCAGCAGAAACATATTCTGCCTTGGCTTTTGACAGGGCAACTGAATGTTGTTTCTTACTAGACCATGACACCAAAGACTTTCTTAAAAAGTGACACGTTCCGGATGTTCTTTGTCTATCTAATCTACAACTTCCAAAGTCAGCATCTGAATATGAAATCAAATTAAAATCAGAAGATTTAGGATAATGAAGGGATTGAGAAAACGTTCCTTTTAAATATCTAAAAATTCTTTTAACAGCAGTTAGATGAGATTCTTTAGGATTTGATTGAAATATAGCACAAAGACATACTGAAAACATTATATCTGGCCTGCTAGCATTAAGATATAATAAACTACCAATCATATCTCTATATAACTTGTTGTCAACTGATTTTCCAGTTTCATCAATATCATGTTTTATATTAGTACACATAGGATTTTTAAATGTCTTACTGTTTTCAATTCCATATTTTTTCAACAAATCAGTAATTTATTTTCTTTGATTCAAAAAATTTCCAAAATCTTTTTGATAAATTTGAAGTCATAATAGGTAATTTAGTTCTCCCATCATACTTATTTCAAATTATTTTTGCATTAACATTGAAAACTCATGACAAAGGGTTTTATTAGTTGATCCAAAAATTACATGATCAACATAAATTTGAACCAATTAAATATTATTTTTCCCAGTTTTCTTAATGACTGTTGGGTCTTCCATTCTAGCAGTAAAATCATTTTTCAAAAGAAAAGAACACAATCTTTAATATAGAACTCTATGTGCTTGTTTAAGGCCATAAAGAGATTTAGTATGTTTAAAAATTGAATATGGTTTTTGAGAATTTTCAAAACCAGGAGGTTTCTCAACATAAACTTCCTCTATTAAATAACCATTTAACAAGGCAGATTTGACATCCATCTGAAATAATTTAAAATTCATATAAGATGCATAGGATAAAAGGACTCTAATGGTTTCTAACCTAGCTACTGGTGAAAAAGTCTCAGCATAATCTATTACTTCTTCTTGATTATATCCATTAGCTACCCATCATGATTTATTTTAGTTATTTTTCCTTGGTCATATTGTTTATTTATAAAGACCCATTTTGTTTCTATTACTAGATAATTCATAGGTCTTTCCACTAATTCCCATACTTCATTTCTTTTAAACTGGTTTAATTCATCTTGCATTGATATTACCCAGCTTTAATCATCTAAAGCTTCTTCTATATTATTGGGTTCTTGTTGAGATAGGAAGGTAGAGAATTATACTAGGTTTCCTATGTTTCTTCTAGTTTGAATTCCTGAATCTAAGTCACCTATCACAATTTCTAAAGGGCGATTCTTTGGGGTTCTAGACTGTCTAGACAAAACATTTAAAGGTTATTCAGTATCATGTTCCTCTGAACCGGACTGAATTTGTTTTAAATCATTTTCAAAATCATTCTTTATATTCTCAAGTCTCATGTTATCATTAGAGTCAAGTTCATCCATTTTACCTATCCTATTTTCAAAGGGATCAGATTCATCAAATTTCACATGAACTGATTTTTCAACAATCCTTGAATTCTTATTATAGGCTCTATAAGCTTTGGAGGTAGTATAATATCCAAAGAAAATACCTTCATCTGATTTTGGATCGAACTTACCAAGATTATCTTTGGTGTTCAAGATGTATACCTCGCAACCAAAAACATTAAATTATTTTACTTTATGTTTTCTATTATTCCATAGTTCATATAGTGTCTTTTTCAAAGTATTTCTAATTAAAACTCTATTCATTATATAGAATGTTTTATTCACAGATTCTTTCCAATAATATATAGGTAAGATATATTCATTTAAAATAGTTCTAGCCATTTCTTTATTTGTTATATTTCTTCATTCTACAATCCAATTATGTTGAGGTGTTCTTGGTGTAGAGAAGGTATGTGTAATACCCATGTTTAAGAAAAATGAATTAAATTCATGATTTTCAAATTCTCCACCATGATCACTTCTCAATGATATTATATTAAAAACTTTTTCGTTTTTAATAGATTTGCAGAAACTTTCAAATAATGTAAAAGCTTTCATTTTAAATTTCAAAAAGAAAATCCATGTAAATCAAGAATAGTCATCAACTAAAACATATACATATAATTTACCAGCTAAGCTTGATACTCTTGAGGGTCCAACCAAATCCATATGAATAATTTCTATCAGTTTAGAGGTAGAAACATTATTAATAGATTTGAAGGATGATTTCTGTTGTTTTCCAAGTTGACATGCATCACAAAATCTATCACTTTCAAATTTGAAACTAGGTAAATCAGAAACTAAATGTTTCTTAGATAACTTATTTAAAATATATATATTACAATGTCCAAGTATTCTATGCCAGATCCAAGATTCACTTACTTTAGTAGTCAATCAGTTTACATGTTGTTTAAAAAAAGAATTTAAATCCAAAGTATAGACATTTTCAGATCTCGGTGCATTAAATTTAAACAGTTTATCTTTAGAAAAAATACAAAAATTGTTAGTAAAATCAACACTATATCCATCATCACAAAGTTGAGAGATACTAATTAGGGTGTGTTTTAATCCTTGTACATAAAGTACATTGTTGATTGAGACTGTTTTTGGATCTCCAATAGTTCCAATGCCAATGATTTTTTCTTTGGCATTGTCAACAAATGTGACAAATCCTCTTTCTTATTGAGTGAGTGAAGAAAAATTCAATGTGTTTCCCCTCATATGTCTTGAACAGCCACTATGCATGTAACATATATCTTTTCTACTCTGGTGGCCTGCTACCTGCAAAGATATTCAATCAAATTGCTTTGGTACCCATATTTTGTTGGGTCTAGGGGTGTTAGCTAGAAATGATCTGGGTATCCAGATTTTCTTTGTTCTTTTAAAATAAGATGAATCATATAAGTCTTTTGAAACATTGGCTTTCATAATACCAAAAATTTGAGGTTGTCTTAAGAAACAGTTTTTAGCTATATGTCCCTTTATCCCACAAAAGTTGCAATTAACCTTTTTAGAGCTAGGAACAAAATAATTTTTATATAGCTTATGTTTTTCTCCTTTACTGCCAATTCCAAATCTCTCCTTTTTAATGACGGTTTTTCCAAGAATTTCATTTAATTAATTCTCTCATTTTCTAAAAACCAATGTAGCCTATTTGTAAGATTCTACAAATATTGTAGTGTTTTTATTCTTGATTCAAAATTAATATTATTAGTGTTAATAGAATTGTGTTTATCAGACAATTCCTTATGGTGTTTTAGAATTGTATCTATTTCATTTGAAACAAATTTATGTTTGTTCTTTAGTGACTTATGTTTCTTAAATAGTGAGTCATATATTTCTACATGCATATTGTAGGTGGCTGCATGTTTTTCATTTGTGTATCTTGATTTAGAATTTGATTCATTATTTGAGTTAAAGGAGTAATATGAGTGTACCTCATCGGTTTCTGCCATGAAACACATGTTTGATTTTATATTGACTTCTTATTTCTTTGAGCATGATTCAGGAGAGCTACTGGAGTCTTCAGATACAATCCAAGTGGCTTTCATAGCTTTCTTGGCTTTCTTCTCATAGTCATTTCTATTGAAGAATTTCTTCTTCATTGCATCTTTCAATTGGGGGAAATCTGGTCTGATATGCCTTATCTTCTTGCATTAATTGTATCTTACTTTCTTATCATCCATTTTAAAGGATTTTTTGAAGCATATTTTCTTTCTGTAGAACTTTCTAAATTTCCTGGCTAGCTGATCCATTTCTTCATCTGATTTTGATGATTCAGAGGTCCCTGATTTAGCTTTGACTTCTCTGTTCTTCATCTTTCTATTCTTTTGTTTTGAAGTTACTTTCAAGGAAGTATCATCATTGTTGATGTAGACATTATGTTTAGCCTCATCTTTCATTTTATCTTCATAAATCATCAATGTACGAATCATCTATCTCATAGTTAGATTTTTGACAGGTGTCGATTGTCTGATTTCAGTAGAGATAGCATTCCATCGTGTATGAACTACCCTCAGTACATTTAATTCTCGATCAACTGTTTGATAGTTTCTCCTAGAGTTGTTATATTATTGAAAATTTCTATCAATCTCCCATCCATTTGGGTAATTCTTTCTTCTTCAAACATTCTGAAAGTATCAAATTTCAATTTGGCAGTTTCATATCTCATTTGTCTCACATTATTGGTTCCTTCATACACAACAGTTATTGTTTTCCACATCTCATATGCTGTCAGGCTCTTAGATACTCTGTTAAATTCATCTGGTCCTAGACCATTGATGATTGAATTCATCGCCTTTGAATTCATATCATACTCTGCCTCTGTAGTAGCACTCCAAGTCTCAGAATTTTCAAGAATTTCATAAGGAGTCAAAATATTTGAATAGAATTTATATCCGATATTTTTTAGATATATTATCATGCGTGATTTCTAGCAGCCATAGTGGTCTCCATTGAAATATGGTTCTCTGACCATTGAAATACCTTCTCTTGTATCAGTCATGAGGCCCTGTTATATAATCTTTAAATGCTTATTGCGTGCTAAGGCTCTATCAGAAGATCATCCTCTGATACCAATTATTGGATCTTGAATATACAGATTATACACAAGATGGAGGGTGAATTGTGTATTTTAGATTTTTTTTAACTCTTTGATTGAACAAATTCTATCCTCTATGATTTATCAGATTTTATCATGCAACAGCAATAAATAAAAGCAGAGACACAAATATGTATAGTGGTTTGGGGGACAGAAGGCCCCTAGTCCACTCCACCAACGCTCAACTCCACGAGTGTGGTGATTTGCACTATCTGGTCTATGTTTCAACAGACCGGTCCACAACTAAGTACAGGCAGTTGACACCTTTACAATCAAAGGAAAAACAAAGACTTTTGGTTCAAACATGAACCTACACATCTTAGTACGAGAAGATGGTTAATCAAGAATAAAAATAATTTCAGAAATATGTTTACCATTTGATCTTCACAATAGTAATAGAATGCAATTGACAGTAGATGGATCGTCGTCTCTAGAATTATTGATTTTCAAGACATAGTAGTTATGAGTCGATCCGGTTGTAGTTGATACAGAGATATAGTTCACAACTTCATTAGTAGTAGATCTATAATAGATATTCGATGTAGAAAAAGTGAATCTTCTATCAAGTTCCTTCTTCTTAAATGAAAAGAGCATTGAAACTCCTTTTTGAATCAGTAAATCGACGTGATTTTTGCGGTCTCTGTTTTCCACATTTCATTAATAATATATTGATCACCACTCTCCCTTATTTGGTGTTTTTCTCAGAGAACGTATATAATAAAACTGATCACATCTCTTTCACATTTAGATCCATTAAATTCGCCTTTTGATTCGCAATATTAAAACATTTGAATTTACAGAGTAGTCATAACTTCCCGGAAGAGTCAACATACAAAGCTCCATTTAATTGGATCATTAATCTATGATAAAATGGATTTTAATCGGTCTATGTCAAATTTTAAAATTGACTTTAAATCCAGCTTGAAATCCACCCAGTAATTAGCTTATCGAACGTTGCATAAAAAATATCGACTTTCAAACTTTATGATGCAAAACGCAATGTTGATGATGTTGCCTCCAAATGTAGGGTTGATGACATAGTCTTCAAACGTAAGGTTGATCATAAACATAGGGTTGATCATCCATACTTTTACTTCAACTATCAAACGTATGATAAAAGATCCATACTTTTACTTGATCCATACATTTCCAAGAACGTATGGTTGTTCAAAAATTTATGGTTGAAGAACCATAATTTTTAGAAAGAAACGTAACATTTAGTACATACGTATAGTTCTACTTCAATACTTTTCTAATAACCAAAATGTAAGGTTCCTTCCTAACGTAAGGTTCTTCTTCCATACTTTGCTGAAAACGTATGGATGTTTAACCATACTTTTCTCTTATCTCCAAATGTATACATGATTTTCATCTTTACGCAATGTTTATCCACATAGGGCATGAAAACTGATTCCAGGATGTGCTAAAGCAGATTCTGAACATGTAAGGTATAAACAATAATTCCAGGATGTGCTTAACAAGATTATGAAGATTCTAAAGTAGTTCCCAGATAATTAATGAATTCTTGTTATTTCAAGAGAAAAATAAATTAATAAATTCCTACAAAATACTAAATAAAATCATTAGAAAATAACTAAGGGTATTTGTGATCATCAAAATTATCATGAAAAGACTGAGTATTATTTTAAATAATCTCCCCCTTTAAATAACATTTTTATGTATTGTTGAAAATAATATTTTTCTCAACAACATGGAGGTCCAGAAGAAGGCCGAAGTGGTGGATAGGATTCATACTCTAGGAGGTGTGTCACGGGAGGGGATCCAGGTGGTATCATTGAAGGGGAAGGCTGTCAGAACCATACCACCAGCATTTGGACCCTCTTGGTTCCGACCTATAGGGAGCAGGCCACAACAGTTCCAGTTCTGGTCCCTCAGTCCTCGCCCTTTTCTATTGGGCCCAGGACCAAGGTGCTTCATCTGTGGGAGCCATGGAAATCTCCAGAATTAGTGCCCGAACCGAGTATAGTATGACAGTGGCAGATAGGCCCAACACCTGCCCTAGCAGCAGCTTCCAGCAAGGCCCTTCTAGCAGCAGCAGTAGGGGCAGCGATCTCCCGCTCCTCCGAGGGCAGACGTTTCAGGAGGAATCTGACCTCAGGGTGCTCATCAAGGACCTCGACCAAGGCGTGGCCGGGGAGGTGGCTGAAAGCCGAGGGTCAGAGGAGATGGGCATGGGATTTGTACGCCACAGAGGCAGTAGTTTCAGCAGGACCGGAGGTCGTTTGAGGTACGATCAGTTTGTTTAGTACCCTTGTTTATGCCTTGTTCAATACCGGGGCTTCACACTCCTTCTTTGCACCTAGTCTAGCCCTTGCTCTAGGACTAGACACCGAGAGAATCCCAATGCCCCTCTTGCTGAGCACACTAGTTAGAGGTCGGAGTGACTTGTTATATGTTTTTCGAGGATACAGACTGATGATAGGTCCACATCAGTCGGTCAGGGATCTACTACTGCTGCAGATACAACCATACAAAGTCATCCTAGGAATCAAATGGTTGTAATCTGTGTGTTCCTTCACCAACTGCTTCAGAGGAAGGGTTTTGTTCTCTGACTTAGAGGGCGGCATGTTATTTTCACTGGTGAGCGGAGCAGTCTGAAGGGCAGTAGGTGAGAGGAAACACTTCTCTCTTTGTTAGACGATCTATTAGTAGAGTCAGTAGATGCTGAGATGGTGGAGGTTCCAGGTATCTTTAGTGAGTTTATGGACGTCTTTCCTGAGGAGGTAACAACTCTACCCCCTCTACGTGATATCGAGTTTGGGATAGACTTGGAGCCTGGTGGTCGTCCTATTTCAATGGATCCTTACCAGATGGAACCTTCGGAGCTACGGGAGTTACAGATCCAGATTGACGATCTCATGAAGAGGGGTTATGTTCGACCAAGTGCGTCATCATGGGGTGCTCTAGTCTTTTTCGCAAAGTAGGTAGATGGTGGTTTCAGGTTGTGCATAGACTACAGGAGGCAAAATAAGGTGGCTGTCATGAATCGCTACCCTCTTCCGAGGATAGATGATCTTTTCGACTAGCTGAAAGGGTCAGGATGGTTCTCGAAGATCGACCTGCGGTGTGGGTATCACCAGTTGAGGGTGAAATAGGGTGAGATCCCAAATACGGCCTTCAGGTGTAGATATAGACACTTCGAGTTTGTAGTCATGCCTTTTGGTGTTATGAATGCCCCTGCTGTGTTCATGGGGCTTATGAACTCTGTCTTCCGGGAGTACCTGGATCGGTTCATATTCGTGTTCATCGACGACATCCTGCTCTATTAATGATCAGAGTTAGACCACGCGGAGCACCTAAGGACAGTTTTAGAGGACCTCCAGCAGCACCAGCTCTATGGGATGTTGTCGAAATGCATATTTTTTACACGAGAAGTGCACTTCCTTGGGCACATAGTGTCTGAGCAAGGGGTAGAGGTGGACCTATCAAAGATTGAGGCAGTTTTTTCTTGGGCAGAACCTACGAATGTGGCCGAGGTTCGTATTTTCCTTGGGCTGGCGGGATACTATCGGAGCTTCATACCCAACATCTCCCGAGTTGCAACCCCTTTGACAGCCCTGACCAAGAAGGACCAGGTTTTCATGTGGAGTGAACAATGCGAGATAGCCTTCAGTTATCTGAAGGAGAATTTGGTTAGTGCGCCAGTGCTAAGACTACCAGAAGAAGGGGTAGTGTATGAGGTGTTCTGTGATGCTTCATGGAAATGCCTTAGATGTGTGTTGATGATGCGACAAAGGGTGATCTCTTATTGGTCTAGGAAGATACACCCTCATGACTATAATTATGCCTCCCACTATCTGAAACATGCAGCTTTCATTTTCGCACTAAAGTTATGGAAGCATTACCTTATCGTAGAACACTTTGTGGCCTTCACATATCACAAAAGATTGAGGTATGTCTTCTCCTAGCGGGACCTAAACTTTTTGCAGTGAAGGTCGATGGATTTCCTCCAAGATTACAACTTTGATATTTCCTAAACTTCTGGAAAAGGGAATGTAGTGGCCAATGCCTTGAGAAAGAGGTCACAGAAGGATGTGGTCCAAGAGTCGGCAGACGCCTGGAAGGAAATGGTGGTTTTGGATGCCTTGCACCTTGATGCGAGGATGGATAGTGATAGAGTTTGCATGTATTAGATGACAGTGTAGTCTTCTCTATTTCAGCAAATGGAGTAGTCTCAGTGGGGAGACCTAGAGTGTAAAGTTATGCATGAACGAGTTGACCAGAGAAATACTCTGAAAGGATGGGCAAAGGATGGTCCAAACCAGATGATTCTCTGGGGAAATCTGTTTGTTTCAGAAGCGATGTACGAGAATGTTCTTAGTGAGTTCCACAACTCACCCCTAGCGGTACACCAAGTAGTTTACAAGATGATCCAGGGTCTGAAGAGACAGTTCCCATGGCCTGGAGTAAAGTGAGCAGTGGCAGAGTTTGTGGCTGAGTGCCTAGTGTGTCACCAGGTGAAGGATGAACACCGAGTTTCAGGCGGCATGTTGTAGTCTCTAGATGTCCCTGAGTGGAAGTGGGAGGAAATCTCGATGGATTTCGTCACGGTACAACCAAAGGTTCAAGGGGGTACGATGCCATCTAGGTTGTATTGGATCAGTTAATGAAATATGCTCACTTTATGGTGATTAAAGAGTCGAGTTCAATGGATGCGTTGGCATGAAGGTATGTGGATGATGTGATGTGGTTTCATGGAGTTCTGAGGTCCATAGTATCAGATAAGGATGCACGGTTTACCTCACGAGTCTGGAGAGGATTACAGCATGATTTTGGCACCCAGCTACGTCTTAGCACTACTTTCTATCCCCAGACAGATGGACAGACAGAGCGCACCATCCAGACCTTGGAGGATATGCTGCGGGCATGTGTTATGGACTCAGGAGGATCGTGAGTGTGACACTTACCTTTGATAGAGTTCTCCTACAATAATAGCTATCACTCTACCATTGGTATGGCCCCATTCGAAGCCTTGTACGGAAGGCCATGCTGCTCACCTGTGTATTGGACCGAAGTCGGATAGGTGGGCATCCTTGGGCCGGAGGTGGTGCAAAGCATGACGGAGAAGGTTCAACTTATACGGGAAAGGATGAAGGCATCCTAGGACCGACAAAAGTCGTATGCTGATAACAGGAGAAGGCCCCTGGAGTTTGAGGTTGTGGACCACTTATTATTGAAGGTCTCCCCTCGGCATGGACAACAGAGGTTTGGCAAGGAGAGTAAGATCTCCCTTAGGTTCATCAGACCTTTCAAGGTATTGGAAAAAGGTGGTGAGGTGGCATATCACTTGTCATTGCCACCTCAGTTGGAGAAAACTCACAATTTCTTTCACATCTCCCAGCTACGTCGATACCTACATGATGACTCCCACATCATCGATTGGGGAGCATTGGATGTCGAAGACGATGAGACCATCCTAGAGAGACCAATAAGTATCGAGGATCATAAGGAGAAAGTGATTTGTGGATGAACCTTACCCTTTGTTCGTGTGTTATGGAGGCATGGTGGCCAGGAAGAGAGAACTTGGGAGTTGGAGGCCCAGTTCCGTGCTCAGTACCCAAAGCTATTCTGACATCCTTCTTGTTTTTGTTCTGACCCTTGTTGATATGTTTTACCTTGTGCTTTAGTATATGAAAATCTTGTTTTTCTTAACTATTAGATGATTTGTTCCCTACCCTCTGTGAGAATGTGTGATGATGGGAAAACCTGACTACTAATCTGGATGCATTAATGTGGATGCAATTAAACCTGTGTGGGCGAGTCAGTGCCTCCCAAGGTGGATAATATCCAAACATGTAGAAGGGGACTCTCTAACTCAAGTTTTGGATAGTCTGATCCTTGTGCCTGTTGTGAAGGTTGTGGTTGATAACTCTTGGGCGAGTATTCCTGGATGTGGGGGGGGGGGGGGGTTCTATTCCAGCTTTCGAACAACTCAAGGGTTTTCCCCAGAGAAGTATCATAAGAGGGTGGTTGTTCGGACCCAACTCTTCTCCTTTCTGGTCTGTTCATATATTATTGGGGATGAGAATAGTTTGAGAAGTATTCGATATAATGGTCCGGGGTTTCGGGGTCTATTACTTTGTGGAAATCTACTGTTGGGTGTTCCAGGTAGTCTAGGAAAGTTATCGAGGCTTCTCGAGACCCCTAACGGTAGGCCTACCTGTAGCCTTAGCCTACCAGTAGCAGGCCTACCAGTAGCTTGGTCTTCAGGTATCCAGAACCTACCGGTAGCTCGGCCTACCAGTAGCTCAGTCTACCGGTAGCCACAACCTACCTGTAGCTCGGCCTACTGATAGATCAGTCTACCGGTAGCCGCCGCCTACCGGTATCATGCATACCGGTAGCATGCCTACCGGTAGCATGCCTACCGGTAGCATGCCTACCGGTAGCATGCCTACCGGTAGCATGCCTACCGGTAGCTCTATCTACCGGTAGCCACAGCCTACCGGTAGCTCGACCTACCGGTAGCCCAGTCTACCTGTTGCCACAGCCTACCGGTATCTCGGCCTACCGGTAGCTCCGCCTACCGGTATCCTCAGCTAACCGGTAGACCTAACCTACTGGTAACCCCCACGGGGTTTTCCAGTAGGGCCTCCTTTATGCCCAAAATGACTTTTTAAGCCTATTTTGAACCCATTATGCCTGTTTAAATCCCACTAACGCCCATTAATGTTGTTTAATTAAGTTTTTGATGAGGTACCCTAGTGTGTGTCGGTTTAAACCGCCCCTAAAGGCGGGGACCCTTTAAGGACGTGTGGGGCTACATGGTCAACCCATGACCCTGCTCCTTCCTCGGTTTCAGGTTCCTATCTCAATATCTCAATCGTCCCTGACCCATATAATGTAAAGGGGTTCTCCCTTTGTTTCTTTTTCTCGATCACCCAGTGATCGATTCGTCTTCTCATCCTTTAGTTCTTGAGGTCACACCCCTGCAATTTGCGCATCTGCTGTTCGTCACACGTGAAGAGAATATTCGCTCGTTGATCAATCAAGTAGGCGATTCACCTTCCTCTATCCTTTATGTGTGTCTTTTAGGGTGGGTACACTATTTCTCTTATAGAATTGAATGAACCAAACTATAATGAAGATAATAAAAAAATTCTAAAGAATGAAGGGGAGGTGTGACCGATGATGCTGCTCTGTTTTTCTCCTCTTTCATGATAAATGATTTCTAATTTGTGTGGGATTACACCTACTGAAAATCATGGCTGTTGGTGGTCTTTCTCTATGCACTAATGAACCCTTACCTCTTGTGTTGGTCATGTAAAGTAAATTGGTTAATTACGTATATTCGGATAAATATATTGAATGCATCAAGAGAAATCATTTTCATTGAAAACCCCGGTTAAAGCATAGCAAAATTGGAATCATGGAGTGTGTTAAATATTTTAAATATGAAAATTCTGGAAGGGGCCAGCTTTGTGTTTGTGGTAGTGTTTCGGTTGTTTTTTTCATTCACAGGCCGATTGCTTGGTGATGTGGGTGGGGATGGGATCCCCTGTTGTTAAGGTTTCACTGGTTCTGAATTTTAGGTCGTGTGGTTACTTCCTTATATCACAAATTGGTGTGGAATCCTTTATTGTTGAGAAACTATAGGCTCCTAGGTTGTGGGAACATGGGATAGTATCGTGGGGTTTTCCTTGGTTCCAGTTATTTGAGGGATCTCACTTATCCCTTTTTGTGGTTATGACTTTATAAGAGAAACGAGTGTGAACATTTAAGTTGGTGTTTGACTGTACTCTTACTATGTCTTGTGATTATGCTTTCTAGTAGCCCAAGTAGGTGGATAAACTTATTTAAACATTATTACTGAACATGAAAATATTGATGGGACAAATGGGTTTTGGTATGGTGGGAGCTATGACTTGGACATGGCCGGTGTTTGTGTTCTTTAGGCTGGCTGAAGAAAAACCAAGATTTAGGTGAGTGCTTATTACCTATACATATACTTGTAGTTTTGTGTTTCTTGTTCGTGCCCCACCCAAGTTGAGCACTTACTGACGAACACCCTCATTTCACATGGGAGGGTTTTTTTCACAACACTTCTTATGAGTGACTGTTTATTAGCTCCTTTTCTTCTCCCTTTCCCGAATAGCCCAAGACTCTACAGGCAGTCTGTGATTGCCTAAAGTCCATTATTAGACCAAGAATCTTCTAGAAGGGTACTGTGGTGGTTGGCCCAGGTGTGTGCAGGAAGGTGTTTTCCCAAGTGTCTTCGGGATGAGGGAAAAGTGTCTTCGGGCGTGGTAGTAGATCTTCTAGCCCAGGTTTCTTCAGGCGTGGCAGTGGTTGTTCTGGCCTAGGTGTTTGCAGGCATTGTTACGTGTGACAGTTGTGGGCCAGGGGTTTGTGGGTGTGGTTTAATAGTGGGATTGCATGAGGATATGTCTCAGGTGTGTGCGGGCGGGTTGTGGGAGTGGGACTGTGGTCAGAATGGCGGTATTGGATCGATGTGTAGGATTTCTTCAATATCCAGTGGGAAAGTGGTGCAGGGTACCCAAACATCGATGTGCTTTTATTATACAGTATTTGACTTGAGTTATTTGGGGAGTGTGACTTGGTGAGGATTGGGTGGTTAGTTTCCTTGTTGGGTGTTTGGTTGTCTCTTTTCTCAAAGTGCATTAGTATGCCTCTCCACTTGTGAATGAGAGTCTTTGGTTTTTCCTTACTGAGTATACTTGTATTCTCACCCTACGTTGATAAAACTGCATTCAGGTTTCCAAGAGGACTTCAGGGATCGTGCGGGACAAAACTAGCTTGGAACATTGGGGCAGTTTCTGATGTTGTTTTCCTTTTTCATGGTATATTTTTACCTTTGGAGTTTTGTGACTTGCATCTTTACTTTCAGCATGAATGTGTGAATGGTTTATTTTCCGTCATATTTTCACTTTTAGTTTTTGTGTTTTAGGGGTCATTATCTCTCCTTCAACTTAAAGAAGGAAGGGCCTGGCAATCTACTGACCTTTCCTTCCTTTTGGTGAAGGTGGGTAGTGACAATGTGTGATTCTTTATAAATGTTTGGACTTGTTTAATGAATTTTTGGAGTAGTTAGAATGTGGTTTCAAAAAAAATGTTCCGAACATGGTTTGAAAGTAGTTCATTTCATTGATTTGGTGTATTTAATTGTGTAAATGGCTTCAGGGTGTCTTATAAATTATTAAATGGTTTATTTAAATTGTTTGGATAGTGTGAAACACGTTTTTATATTGATAGGGCATGCAATTGATGTTTAAATAGGGTTTTGAGGGAACATTTGTTGTACAAAATTGGTGTGTTTGGTAGAGTTGTTTTATATACTATTATAAAGGACTAACAAATTATTTTTGAGTGGTTCAAAATATGTTTGGATGGAATGGTGTGCTTATGTGTTGGGTTTTAATTTTTTATGAAAAGTGGCTATGTTGTGTGTGTGGGGGTTTTAAAGTGGTTTTTAAAAAAAGGGGATCATGTGAGTTGTTTGTAAGGTGTGAGTTGAGTTTGGAAAATATTCAAAGGGTCTTGGAATTGAGAAATTTATTCTTTGAGAAAGTAGGTTATATTCATCGGGTGTCGCTCACACATCTTTTTGTTTTATTCCATGAATTTATTTTTACAATACATACATGGGGTTTGAAACTTCCTTTTAAATGTATTTGTTATATTTATGGCTGAGAAATGTTTTTTTTTTCAAAAATAGATGTTGGTTGTGTTTTCCTTGTGCAAGCCTTTGATTTCAAATATTATGTGTTTCTTAAATTCTTTAACTAAATTTATTTACTTCTATGTGGAGTGCAAGAGTTGTCTTTGATAGGATTACCCATGCGTTATGTTTTTAAAGGGACTCATATATGTGAAACTGGTAATTTGTTTCATGTGAAAACCCGTGTTGTACTATGTAGAATTTTTCATTAAAATTGTCTAAATAATTTATCATGGCATACATGTGAGGAGAATTGTGGTTTTAAATGTTTCTGGTGAGCGTGTTTTTTAAAATGGTGTTTTGGGTATGCATGTGGGGGATTTTGTTTGTAATGTCTTATTTGGTTTGTGATAAGTTAAAATTAAGTATTATGTGAATGTTGAACTTGATTGACAAAAAAAGGAACCTCGGGTACCTTGGTGGTAGGATTATGACTAGTAACCTAGATATTACTGATGTGGTGCATCCTGGTCTCATCTTTCTGGTTTGACGTTACAACACTAACTAAACTTTTGTGATTATTGGAGACTACTAGATTTTGGATGTGTTTCCCTACTAGAGGCTCATGCACAAGAACGTATATTTTTGTATATTGCATGATTGTTATACTGTTGTTCCCCGTGGTACAATGTATCTATTTTCCCACACGTGCTATCTACCTTAAAGGGATTTACCCATAGTGATCTACTATTCATGACGTGGTGTCGTCTGTCGGTATTCAGAGGACCCCATGTGTGTGTGTTTGTGTGTGTGGCCTTAACAAACATTTTTTTTCTCATCTTTAAAATTATGAATGTGAAAAAATTTTCATCAAGCATTCATTTTTAACATTTAGATTGTAGATTATTTCCCTAAACACATTTTAAATGAAAAACATGGGATATGCCTGTAAAATTATTACTTGAGTGTTGTGGCATGGAACATTTTTACATGGTGGCATCCTACTGGGCTCTTGGCTCACACCCTACATAAAACATTGGGTGTGTGTCGACCTTTTTCATTCTGTATTCTAGGTTTCGGCATCATTCTCAATGATGGTGGTTCAGATGTAGTTGGTTTTCTCTTGCAGGTTGGTGTTGGTATCTTGAAGATGTGACTTCTTGTGCCACTGGGAGGTTGGTAATGGAGTTTAGTTCTCTATCCTTGTTATTTATCACATTGGGTTTTAAGTTGATTTGTAGACATAGAGCTGTATATGGATTAAAGGTGTGTTTGTTTTTCTATACCAGTCTCAGTTTACTTATCTTTTTAGTTGTTTTTATGTCTATTGTTTCAGGTAAATCATTCCCACATATTATTTCTATACTTGGGCCCTTGTTCCAGCCCGTGGGGATTGGGAACTCCATTCGGGCTATATCGCGGACTGGGTCGGGTGTCGGGGTGGATTGTGATGTAGCTTGTCTCGTGACTTCTTCCATTCATCAAGGATTATAGTATCCATTTTAACAATCTATTATCTTCCAAAAAGGTATGATATAGAAACTTATTGTGGTCATCATTCTCAGTTGTCTGAAGAAAACCGAGAAGGAATTGGTAGGATACATGTTATGGTGAAGTCAATCATTTGTTGGACTCTGATCATAAAAATAAATCTTTATGCAAAAATTTCTAGAATTTACAATCCATGTAATACATTTACATGATAGTTCAATTATAAAATAATAATAAATCAAATTTTACAAAAGGTGATGATTTTTTAGTGATTTTGTTTTTATTTTTCAATTACATGATGTGTAATTGGGTAACACATCGTGTAATGAACAAATGGTTTTAAAAATAATTTTGGATGATTATTTAATTCATCCTCTCTAGTTTTCATATTTTAGACCAAATATACATTTTGAAAAGATTTTGGATCCCTGAAACACTTCTGGGTTTTTTTGATCAGTGATTGTTCATCACTATGGTTGTAGTGTGAGTCAACAAGTATGAATTCTCAATGTATATTCTTATTCTTCTCATTATATGATTGGATTTTGATAGATACACTATGTATTGATCAATATAAACATTATGATGAAAATCTTGTTTCTATGATGAGTTCCAAGATATTCTACACCTTATTTCTTTTTGGTGGGTTTGGTTGTGGGATTTGGGTTTCCTTCGGAATGGTATGTAGTTCTGTTGTGATAGATAAATTTTATTATCAATGAATTTCACGGTATAAATTAAATTGATCAATTTAAATTAAATTACCTGAACTTATTTAATGTGGTTTATATAATACTGAATTATAATTAATTGGATTATTTAAATGTGATTTTGGATTTTTTAATGAAATTTGAAAAAACCATTATTCTATAGAATTGGGATGTGTTTAAGAAATTGATGGAACAATATGGAATTTAAATTTTTCAATTTAAATTTGGAAATGGATTTTCTGAAAGATATTTCAATTTTTTGTTTTAGAAAATGGCCCAAAAATGTAATTGATAGAATCCTAGTGGTTTTATTTTATAAAAGGCATGGTTTCATTAAAAAGCGATATTTTGGTTTTAAGATGGAATATTTGGAGTTTTTAAATGAGGAAATGGGATGAATATTATTTTAAATAGTTTTTAAAATTAATTTACCATCATTGTTATTAATAGATTAAATTCGTGCCTATGTAGTTTGTGATTGATGATAAAACACTCTTATGATACTTTAAAATTGAAAAAACAAAGTGTAGTATGTGAAATCCCTAATGGGATGGTGGAAAGTAACATTTGGCTAGTGATAATTGGACATGTGTGTACACATATTTCCATTTTCACCTTAGAGTTTTTTAGGATACTTTTACCTATAATTATCATATGGTTTTGTAGATAACTATTTGTCTTGCTTGTTTATATATGAGATATAAATGTCTATCAATGTTTCCACTGAATTTGTATATACTATTTTATAAGAATTTATTTGATTAATTTTTTTTAATGTGTTTACGATATATGAAATCTAATGCATGAAATGTTTTAATTATTATTTTAATATCCATACATGTTTATTTAAATTTGAAATCATTAATTAGTCATTATAATGTTTTCTCTATTTATATAATCTTTGGTGAGATACTATTGGGAATTTGGCACACACCCTACCTGTGAATTTGGGTGTTTTTATTTTATATTAATCCATTTTTATGAAATTTTAATGCATCACATGATGAACATAGATAACAATATTTGGGGATTGAATTGTTTTCTTTACTAGGACTGGTGTATTTAATTTTTTCTAGTAATTTAATGTATTACTTTTGTGTTGTTTACCTATTTGACTTCATGTACACTATGCCTTGTGGAGCATTCCCATTGTATGCATACTTAATAATTTATATATTTCAGAAAAGTATGTATAAAAATTAATCCCCACTACTGTTTTGAATGAGTAAGGATTCTATTTTCCAACCAATGTTGGTCTAGAACGCACACCGAACCATGTTAGGACCTGATCAAAAATTGGGGTACCATGGAAGATGGGTCAGGTATTGAAAAAGTTGTAATAGATCATTATGTTGATATTGTTGTATTGATATCATTATAAAGTTGTTTATTCTTTTTTGGACATTTGAGATAGTTTTAACTGATTTCCTATTCATCAATCAGCATTACAAACATATGACATCCGGGGTTTGTTTGGGAAATACACCATGATGATCAGTACTCATCTTTTACATTATTTTTATTTGGATATATGCAAATAAATATCATGTAATATATTTATATAGACTCCATTGACATGTTTCTATTTTAATTAATTAATATGATGTCTTCAATGTTGTTTCATATTGTTATGTGTAATCATGCCTTCGAGAAGACATGTGAATCAGATCCTAGAGGAGGATTTTGATTAACTAAATTGATAAAATAGACCTATGGACCAATTTTTGGTTGAGGTGATCTTGTGTGGTGTCCAAATATATATGATAGACACCACCACTAATCCCAGTTCAGGATCGGGATGTGGAACCTTAGTGGAAATTCAAATGGGATCATTCTCAATAATTCAATCATGAGAACAATCTTGTGTTATAGGTTTCAAGTAATCCTAAAAAGCATGGGGGATGGTTGAAATGATTGATTATATATTTACCTTCATATATACACATAATGAAATAAAGATAAATCATTCATGCTTCATTCTTGTTGAACAAAGAAGGAGATTCATAGAAATGATGGCGCCATCAAAGAATAATAAGGCCTTGTAATAGAAAATAAAATAATGATATTCTCATATACCAGTTTAATCTATAGTTTTTGTCATTGGACAATGATTTAGTGTTCCGAAAACATGAAAATGTTAATAGAAATATGTTATAGTATAAAAACTACATGGGATGGTAGCGCTGATTTCACATGAGGTAGTGTCAAATGAGATGAAGAGGACTCAATAGTTCGAGATGGGATTCTGAGAGGATACTCATTCTTAGTGTTTTATTCTGAATCTACATTATAATTAGGAGAATCTAGATAGATAATTGATAGTTGAAATAAAAATTTTTGGCAAGTTAAGGATGATTATAGTTTCTTATTTCCCCATTGTCATTGTGTTTACTCTATTTGTAAGAGTAATAACCATGGTTCTCATGGTGGATCTCGATAGAAGGTTTCTTATGAGACTCTTTAATTCCCAGAAGAAGCCCTTTGTTATGATTAATAGTGACATCCCAGACTATTAATGAGTGTTTACACTATGTCACCATTGATACATGGCTAATGTGGATGCTCAGTTCACTTGAAGAAGTTTTTCCATTTATTCTAGGCCCCGCGCTGTATAACAGGGTCATTAACTCCAACCAAAAATGATTGGCTCTCAGTTACATCATCCAAAAATGCATTATTTCCACATGAATCTCAAATGATGTATCTTTATATAGTTGAAGAGTCTGTAGAGTAATATGACATAAGTCTTCTGACTATAAGATGTACAATAACAGAAGATTCACCATTATTGATTGCTTTATTTTATATTGGAGCATATCACTTAGTTTTTTCAAACAATATTTTAAATATCCTATGACATCCAACAATGAATTTTTCTTATGGGATTAACACAATTACACCCCTTAGATGAAAGAGAGGGAAGGGTCTCTATAGTCCATCTTCTGATTTCTATTTATCATATTTTCAACATCCTTGGTGTTTTCAACTTCCCAACATGAAACAAATTGACAATATATTTGAGATGGATTAGCTCATTTCCAATTAATATATGATTTATGTATATCTTTGACATTTCCCCTTTTATACACCCCATAGTGTATGTCATATATTGAAAGGATAATGGGACCCGAGGTCTCTGAGAGAGTAAACATTTTATTCAAAATTGGGGAAATTTATATCTATATTTTCCCTTGATATGGAGTGGGAACCAATGATTGGTGATCTCCCACTAGTTTCCTTCATGATTTTGGGCATGTTCCCTTATGACTTATATGGTTTTCCAAATGTAATGGAGTCAGGGTTATCTATCGATTTAGTACATGGTTCTAAATTAGTGTTTATTTATTCGTACATCATAGAACAACCTCTAATTAAATATTTTTTGGAATAAATGGATGATGTACTTTATAAATGCTTTATATTACCTAGTGTGTCACCTTGGGGAGAACTAGTTTTCTTTTTGAAGAAGCCATATGATTCACTTTTCCTTTTTGTGGGAGTGTCTAATACAATATATCTCATCAAATAGCTTCTATTTTTTAAGAATAATCTCAAGAAAAGTGGAGGTCAGCTAAACACTAGCCAAATATACCTAAAACAATGAATCAAGGACTCTAATATGAAACTGTGAAACGATAGCCACCAAATTCTTCTCATCCAGATATTCATTCATGACCTGATTTGGATATATCCTACAAAAAACCATCTACTACAAAATTATATTTTCTCGGGTTATAGGAGATGTCAATGTAAAAATACTACATATACTCCAACATCGCCGTTGTGGGATAATGAAATATTTTTTAGAGAAGATACAAATCAAGATAATATTATATTAAAATAATGTTAAACATTCCCTATAAATGTATTGATAATATCTCTTATGTTCGTTAATAACATCTAAATGTTCATGGTAATTAGTTGTATTATTTTAATCATGTAGCTTAAGCTAACGAGGGCCATAAGTAATGACATAATCACCTAGAATAATAATAAATCCCAAACCAATCATTCATTCATCACAAATTGTCAAATTTCCCTATGTAGCCTTTATAATTTTCAACAATGGTGTAGTAATAAGAAGATGTTTTTTTCCAAAAAATATCTCACATCAGCCAACTGAAGAAAATGTTTCTTCCTTTCAAATTAGTTCAGTCCTTAGAGACTCAAATTTGAGATGTCATTAACGAACTGGAAATAATACATATCTAGTCTCAAGAACCCCTATATCTCAAAAAATATTTTTTTTCCCATGTCAAAACAACAATTTCATTTTTAGGATCTACTAAAATATGATATTCTTAAACCATGGGTCAAAATATTTTCACTTCTCAAATCCAGAAATTAACGTTTTAAAGAATGTCATAATGTCTATGATTTATGAAATATTCGAGAATAGATATTATATTTTTCACATAATCCTCCTTAATATTATATTAGAAAAATATTTCATCCCTAATGACAATAATTAACGTATAAATGGACTCATTGAAAATCCAATTAATTAAAGAAATGAATTTTCATTATCACGGGATATACAAAATTTCATGAAAAGGTACTCATAATGTCCATTTGAAAAATTATATGTATTATGAACATCAAATAAGTTTATTATAAAATGATGGTAACCAAATCGAAGATCAATCATTTTCAACCATTTTCCTTTTTAAATTGATCAAATATATCATCAATGCATGGAAATAGATACATGTTCTTTACCATGACTCTATTGTGTTTTCAGTATTCCACAAAAAGGAAAAGTGAATCATATGGATTCTTCAAAAATAAAACTGGTTCTCCCCAAGGTGACACACTGGGAAATATAAAGCATTTATATAGTACATCATCCATTTATTCCAAAAAATATTTAATTAGAGGTTGTTTTATGATGTATGAATAAATAAACACTAATTTATAAGCATGTACTAAATAGATAGAAAACTCTCACTCCATTACATGTGGAAAACCAATTCATTAAAGAAATGAATTTTCATCCCTAATGACAATAATTAATGTATCAATGGACTCATTGAAAATCCAATTCATTAAAGAAATGAATTTTCATTATCACGGGATATACAAAATTTCATTAAAATATTTAATTACCGTGACTCTATTGTTGTTTACCATGACTCTATTATGTTTTCAGTATTCCACAAAAAAGGAAAAGTGAATCATATGGCTTCTTAAAAAAGAAAACTGGTTCTCCCCAAGGTGACACACTGAGGAATATAATGCATTTATATAGTACATCATCCATTTATTCCCAAAAATATTTAATTAGAGGTTGTTCTATGATTCTTAAAGAATAGAAGCTATTTGATGAGATATATTGTATTAGACACTCTCTTTATGGTGTATAGACCATTACTGAGTGGTAGTTATACATAAATAGAATTATATGATATTTGAATCAAATTTTTATAATTTTATTTCTAAGGAAAGATTTTATGGGGTATTTCCAAAAATCTATAAGTGCAGTGATCCCAGGAACCATGAAGATGTTTATGACATGTGCCATAAATTCTGGTGGCTAGGTATGAGATAAGGCATTGGTGAATTGGTATTTCATTTTTTCACATTCCAGCTTGTCATGCCAGAGGACCAGAAAAATTCAAGAATTCTTTAGCCATTTTATTTCCCTAATTTTAATTAGTATGAGATCTTAAGGGGTTTTGAGTTGTATATCCATGTACCGAGATAGAGAAGAATATGATAAGGGTTGTGATTTATCATATGTCCAAATACACTAAAAATATACCCATTTTGACTCCTAAAATCTAAGGGGTTAGTAAATCTATAAGTGAATTAGATTGTTATTTTTCATGTAGTAACATCTGCTATCTTCTTAAATAGGGATCCTTGGGTCATTTTCTCTTTAGGAGAGGCATCTAGGAGGGATTCTGATCTGAAGTCCATTTGAGTATTTTGTATCATCCATAGTTGGATAGGAAAATAGAAACACGAATAGAAATTATTGACAATATTCTCCAGTCATGTGTTGTCAACATGGGTGGAGATTTGGATGATCATATGAGACTAGTTGAGTTTAATTATAAAAATAGTTACTAATATTTTTTAAAGTCCCGTAAAATTCAAGGGAAATTTTTTCTTATTTTTTTTTTTGGAATTTTAAAAGAACAAGGTTTTTGATGGAACATGATTCTGAGGCCCAGTGTGCCCGGAATAATTTTCCAAAGTTTTTCTCAGGTACGTTCAGTGAACGAACGAGCGGGAATTTCTAACATTTGAACCAGTGCTTGGAATCGAATTTCGAGGGCACCGATGGAACCGCAGCGCCGGTAATTGCTTAGGAACTCCTGTTCCGGAGTTTCATCATCACGGGTGTGGATGATAAAAATTGTGGAAGTTAATTTATTTTTATTCTACAATTTTTATTATTTTTACTCTAAGTGTTTAGTTCTTGATGGATGTTGGGTAACCACCCAACCTCCCTTGGGAGGTTATGAGGGTGGTGGGGCCCTCACGAACCCCACCCCTTCATATCCTCTAAAACCCCCTCAACTCCCACTTTATATTTGTTAACATAAGTTATAACTTATGACTTTAATGTAATAAGTTTAATGAGGTGAGTTGTGTGTGGTTATGAATTTCAAACTCTTGAAATTCAAAAGTGTTGTTGTGTTAATAAAATAAGAAAGGAACTTATTTTATTTGGGTTTTTAGAGTTTTCGTTGAGAGGTTTGGGAAGAAGATCTTCTTCTTCAACGAAGAACATCTCCGCCGAAGAACGCGGAGAACTTCTTCTGTGACGTTACCTCTTCGGACGCACCTCGATGACAACAGAATCGATGTTCGTTCTCCGCGACTTCGACCCGTGACGCAGCGTCTCTTTCCGCAACGGTTCTTCCACGATGCCATATTCGCGATGCGTCGTTCTTATTCCACATCGTCTCTTCCACGATGGTTTTCTGTGATGAAATCTCCGTCAATGACTTCGAATCCTCAATTTGTGACGTCGACGTTCTTTTTCCGCGACGCTCGCCTTCCGCGGCTCGTTGATGTACACCATTCTTGAAACCGAGGTAGGGGTTTTATTTTTTTAATTGTTCGTGAATACCAACTTGATGATCTTCATTGATTTAAACCAATTTTTATCGAATAACGAGAGGGGGTTGGACCGCACAAACACGGCCGACCCTCCTCCTTAATTTTCGTGTTGGTTCCTTTGTGGTTGGAACGAGAAAGTGTGGTGTCGTCGCACCACGCGGTTTCATGCGGAAGATATGCGCAGCGCCGTCGCGCCGCGCCATGGAAAAAAATTCAAGGACGCGATGTCGTCGCACCGCGCCGGACGAAAAGGGTCGCGGCTGGCCCAGCCCGGCCTGGGCACGGGGCCACGGCAGAGGGGTGCGGTGTCGTCGCACCACGCCGGACGACAAGGGTCGCGGCCGGTTCCGGGCCACGGCGGAGCAACGTGACCGGCGGCCGAGCCGGGCCGCCGGTGTCGGAGCAGGAAGGGGACCGACCATTTCTGGTCCCGTTGAGCAGGAACTGGCCGGAAGGGGAGGAGCCGGGGGAGTTAAATTCCCCTGGCTGGTTATCCAAACGGCCCCCAAAAATGGGGGGCCGCTGTTACACAGTGGGGCAGGTGCCCCCCCCCCCCATTGCCGAAACGGCTCGGCCACTAGCCGAGCCGGCAGCGCGCTGTGCCCAGCTAGTCTGCTAGGACGGCCCGTGCCCATCTGGGCCGGGGTGGGTCGACCCTGTTCGGGCCAACCGGGGGGTCTCGGGCCGGGTCGGTCCAGGCCCGAAACCCCTGTTATTGGACTATTTGGGTTCAAATGCCCATAACTCGGGCTACAGACCTCCAAACGACTCTCCGTCAGCGGAGATGCGATCCTTGGATCGAGACGGTCGTTTTGGTATATCTCACTCAAGGTTTAGGAATACTTTCAGTTCGTCTGGGTTGGTTCGTACACGAAACCAACCGGGCCCTCGGAGCGGAAACACTCATATCTTGAGCTACGGACGTCCGATTGATGTGCCGTCGACTTTGATGAGTTACTCTGAGTGAGACAGATCTTTTAGAATACTCCGACCGAGGTTTGGATGCAGGTGGAGTATGGTCGGGTTGGTTTTTCCTTAAAAACCAACCGGGCCCCTGGGACGAAAAAGCCAATAACTCTCAGATTGGGCGTCCAATTGACGGGTCGTCTGCGACGTTGAGTTCCTGTTTACGATACGGAACTTTTGGATACATCATCTTTGGACTATGTGTCAGTTGCTGTATCATCCTCTCGGCTCGTGGAGCGGACCCTCCCGAACGAGTTTGCTATGTGCGGGAACCCTAGTGCTGGTTGCGACTGCTACTGTGACGACGACGACTATACAGAGATCCTCAGTGGATTCGACGGCGACGACTACAGCACTCAGCGATCCTATGTGGATCAGTGCTACCGATCATGTGTGGGTCCGATCCTGTGTGGGTCAGTGCTCAGCGGTTCTGTGTGAGCCAGCACCTACAGATCCTGTTTGGGTCCGATCCTGTGTGGGTCATTGCGGGGGTTAGTACCTATCGATCCTTTGTGGGTCCGACGGCTTAGATGGATCAGTGATCATCTTTATCATCTTTCGAAGAAGTATACCTGTGTGAGATGAATCCTGTTTACTTTCTTGTGTGGATTGTGTTGTGCTATCCTATGTGGATTACATTTTCTTTCCTATGTGGAATACGTATACTTTCATGTGTGGACTGGGTTGTACATGGGCTCGGAAGTTGGAGCGTATTGGAATTGATGACTTAGGTATATGTATGGGAATATACATAAGCAGTGTCGGTTTTTACTTCGTGATTGTATCTTTCCTTTGTGGTTTATCCATTGTGGATTTTGGGAGACCTACGGGGGTCTCGGGGTCCCTACTGAGTAGCTTATACTCACCCCTTCACGGGCTATTCCCTCACTACGTTGTGTTGGTTGCAGACGACGGACATCGTTGATCGTGGTTGAGACATGCAGAGTAGGACGGTACCTGAAGGTGGACCACTTGGCGGGACGCACTCGGAGCAGACGGCGGGACCCATAGAGTAGTGAAGCTATCTGTACCCACCATTCAGGTGGGATTTCCAGTGGACAGCTCGGCGTAGCGGCTTTTACTTTTCAGTTGTTGTTTTCCCTTTCGAGTTGTACTTTACATTCAGTTTGGGTTTGTATACTGGCCCACTTAATTTCCGCACTTACAGTTGTAATCAGTTTTTACTTAGTGTTTACTTTTTCCTCTTTCTTACTCTGTGGTGCTTCTTTACATTACAAAGGCAATGTCTTCCCTTTTTACCGGGATTTACGCCTTGGTGCTAGTAGCCAGCCCTGGCCTATAGAAGGCGGGCTTGGGGTAGACACGGCACGGGCCCCGAGGACGGGTCGTGACAAATTGGTATCAGAGGAGTTTGGTTCTACCACGAACTCTGATCTTTTCTATGTGAAGAAATAGTGTTTAGCGTATTGAGTGTGGTTATCAGTGCAGGGAGTCCAGTGTTGGTGCGGCGGCCGACGTATCCGTACACCAGGACCCCAACTTCTGATTTCTAACTCAATGCACGAAAACATTGATTGTGTGTGTGTTTCAAGTTTTCTTTGTGATTACTTTGTATCAGTTCACCAGGTATACTATTCTGACCGTGGCGCACCTGTTTCCTTTTCAGGATGGCCCCACGACAGCAGCCAGCTAGGGTTCCGAGAGTCGAGCATGACGACAGCCCACCTAGCGACGAGGCCTTGGTGCAGGGCCCTTTTTCAGCAGTGGCACCGGCGGTAGCTCTACCCGCCGAGGCACCGATGCTTCCAGCACCAGTCGTTGATGATGCACGTCGCCTCAGTGCACTGCATGAGTTCCAGCGCCAGGGACCGCCCAGGTTCCGTGGGGAGACGGACCCCCAGGCAGCCGAGGACTGGATGGAGGCAGTCGTACGAGTTTTTAGGCTAGTGAGGACACCAGCAGACCTCATGGTGATCCTCGCTGCGAGCCTACTGCACGCAGCAGTGGGCCGATGGTGGAACTTGATGCTCCAGGTGCACGATGAGGCATCTCTACTCTTGGCAGAATTTGAGATCCTCTTCCACTCATAGTTTGTCCCAGCCACCCTCTGTGCGGTGCGCATTTAGGAGCTTCTTCACCTGCGGCAGGGCAGCATTACAGTCGCTCAATTTTTGACGAGATTTACCGATCTCTCGTGCTACTCGACCGACATGGTACGGGAACCATTCTTCCGGGCCCAGACCTTTGAGTGGGGATTGAGACACGAGATCAGGGAATCACTGATCTCCCTCAGCATTCCGACTCAGACAGGAGTACTGGAGCGGGCCCTTTTGATCGAGAGATTTCTTTCTGAGTCTACACCACTGCCGAGACCCACCACAGGGCGGCACGTAGCAGAGTCTTCTGCAGCAGGTAGTCAACGGATGACTCTTGGGTCCAGGCAGACTATACCCTCAAGCAGACGACCTCAGGACACTGGCTCAGCAGTGCGGGGCACACAACGTGAAGTCAGTCTTTCGAGAGGAAGATAGTGCCACTCGTGTGGTGGGCAGGGCCACATGGCTCGTGATTGCCCAACCCGCCGTGCCGAGGAGCAGCAGACGGTTGAGGGACCACCGAGGCAGAGGCAGAGGGTCGACCTTGGTGGTACACAGGGTGGAGGTGGATGAGGTAGAGGATCTGGCCGAGAAGCAGGTGGTGGGCGACGCTTTGAGACTTTACCACCACCACCACCAGGAGGTCCACCCCGACCACAGGGAGATGGTGGACAGAGACAGGCACAGCTCCATGCAGTGGAGGCCTATGACCATGGCACGCCCGAGATGATTTGAGGTACTATCTATGTCTATTCATCCCTTTATGCAGTACTTATAGACACAGGAGCGAGACACTCTTTAATAGCCACTGCCCTTGTTCGGTGCTCGGAGATTCCGACAGAGCCGTTGGCTCGATCCTTATGGCTAGAGACTCCTACGAGAGCAGACTCGATGATTACGCACTGGTGCCAGCAGTGTGAGCTTACTCTAGGAGGTGAGAGCTTCGGCTGGGATCTTCTTTTAGCAGCGTCGAGGCCTTACGACGTCATCTTGGGAATGGATTGGTTATCTATAGCCCATGCACAGATTGACTGTTTTTGGCGCAAGGTGCGATGTGTACGCACCGACGGGAGCAGGTTCACCTTCACCGGTGAGAAGGTAGCCTTTGCAGTACAGGATGGACTTCCGCAGAGGAGAGGAAAACCCATCACTCATCAGTTGGCTAGCCTCATCCTAGGAGAAGTTGACGTGCAGAGTCCTGGTTTTCCTGTTGTGGTGGATCAGTTTGCGGACGTCTTTCCCGACGACATTCCAGGGATACCTCCTTGTAGAGAGGTAGACTTTTATATTGACCTATACCTCGGGACAGCCTCGATATCGACTCCAGCGTATCGGATGGCCCCTGCTGAGCTTAGAGAGCTATGGGTACAGTTGGAGGACTTTCAGGGAAAGGGGTTCATCCGACCAAGAGTTTCACCCTGGGCTTCCCCGACATTGTTCACCAAGAAGGCGGACGGGAGCATGCGACTGTGGGTCGACTATCGTCGCCTGAAGCAGGTGACAGTGAGGAACAAGTATCCGCTACCGAGAATTGATTACCTCTTGGATCAGCTCAAGGGAGCACAGTGGTTCTCGAAGATAGACCACAGGTCAGGTTATCACCAGCTCAGAGTTCGAGACGAGGACGTGCAGAATACGGCCTTAAGATGTCGATATGGCCACTATGAGTTCTTGGTTATTCCATTCGGCGTAACCAATGCTCCATCAGTGTTCATGGCCCTCATGAATAGGATCTTTCAGCTATACCTCGATCGATTTGTCATGGTCTTCATCAACGACATTTTGATTTACTCGATGATTGAGGAGGAGCACACCTACCACTTACGGGTTGTACTAGACACACTCCGAGAGCACCATATTTATGGTAAGCTCTCAAAGTGCCAGTTCTGGATATGTGAGGCCCAATTCTTGGGACACATCATCTCTGAGGTGGGAGTTGTAGTGGATCCATCGAAGATCGAGGCAGTGTTAGCTTGGTATCCACCTAGGAGCGTGACGGAGGTGCGGAGTTTCTTGGGACTAGCTGGATACTATTGGAGATTTGTTCCAGACTTCTCCAGAGTTGCAGTACCACTCTCATCTTTGACAAAGAAGGTGAAAACCTTCGTGTGGTCAGACAGATGTCAGCAGAGCTTCCAGGAGATGAGACAGAGATTGACCGGCGCACCTATCTTGAGGTTGCCTGAGGAGGGAGTAGGGTACGTAGTCCACTACGATGCATCAGAGACCGGACTCGGTTGTGTCTTGATGCAGGAGCGGGTTGTGATTGCCTATGGATCATGTCAGTTGAGGCCGCATGAGCAGAACTACGCTACCCATGACCATGAATTAGCAGCAGTGGTCTTCGCTCTGAAGACGTGGTGACACTATCTGATGGGCGAGCGCATTACAGTCTTTTCTGACTATCAGGGTCTCAGGTACATCTTCTCGCAGAAGGACCTGAACCTGAGACAGCGGCGATGGCTTGAGTTCTTCCAGGACTATGACTTTGAGATAGTCTATACTCTTGGTAAGGGGAACGTGGTAGCCGATGCCCTCAGCAGGAGGACAGGTATTTAGCTACATGAGGAGGCGACATAGCAGCTAGCCTCTTTGCAGATATCCATCGTGGATAGAGATGGAGCAGCCTTCCTTCATACTCTCACAGTCACTCCTCCACTAATACAGCAGTTCAGAGAGGCACAGCATGGGGACGCTGACTGTGAGATGCGGCATGCATAGATATCCTCAGGACAGGCACCTGATGGTTTCTAATTTGGAGCAGAGCACGACATCTTTTTTAGAGGACGTACTTTGGTACCAGTTTCTTTACGGGAGGAGTTGCTGAGAGAGTTTCACACTTCTCCCTTGGTGGTACATCCCGGAGTGGCGAAGATGTACCAGGATCTCAGACGACATCACTGGTGGCCAGGCATGAAGAAGGCTATGGCAGAGTTCGTTTCTCGATGCCTCACCTGCCAGCAGGTGAAGGCAGAGCATCAGGTACCAGTAGGCTTTGTACAGCCCTTGGAGGTCCCGGAGTGGAAGTGGGAAGGGATATATATGGACTTCGTGACTGGACTTCCACGTACTTTCAGAGGTCACGACTCCATCTGGGTGATTGTCACCCGACTCACCAAGTCGGCTCACTTCTTACCCATCAGAGAGCAGGGCTCAGTGGAGTGCTTGGGATGACATTACGTTCAGGAGATTGTTCGGCTTCACGGTGTGCCATCATCTATCATCTCCGATCGAGATGCTCTCTTTACTTACCGGCTTTGGAAGGGGTTGCAGGATGCGTTCGGGATGCAGCTACGTCTGAGCACAGCCTTTCAACCTCAGACGGATGGTCAGACGGAGAGGACCATTTAGACTCTCGAGGACATGCTCTGTGCATGTGTACTCGACTTTGGTCGCAGCTGGGAGGACCACCTACCCTTGGTGGAGTTCACGTACAACAACAGATACCACTCCACCATCGGGATGGCACCATACGAGGCGTTGTACGGTCGACCTTGCAGATCTACATTGTGCTGGACAGACCCTGGGGAGTCAGCAGTTGTGGGACCGGAGATGGTCCAGGCCACGACAGAAAAGGTCCAGGTCATCCAGCAGCGGATGAGGACAACTCAGAGCTGGCAGAAGTCTTATGCTGACAGGAGGCGGAGGCCACTAGAGTTCGAGGATGGTGACCACGTCTTCTTGCGTGTCTCACCTCGACGTGGTTTACGGAGATTTGGCCGAGGCGGAAAGTTGTCTCCACGCTTCATCAGACCATTCCAGGTCCTCGGTAGGATTGGCGAGGCGGCTTATCGCCTGGTTGTACCACCTCAGTTGCACCGGGTGCACAGCGTATTCCACGTGTCTCAACTGAGGAGATGCATGCACGACCTGATGCATATCATTGACCATGGTGAGCTAGACGTTGACGATGGGGTGACTTTTTCAGAGGTCCCAGTGGAGATCGATGATCGATAGGAGTGGGTCCTACGTGGATAGTTGATTCCTCTATTGCGCATCAGATGGTAGCACGGGAACCTCCAGGAGAGCACTTGGAAGGGGGAGGCTCATATGCGTGCTCAGTACCCACATTTGTTTCCATAGTTATGATGTATCTTTACGGGGATGTAAAGCCCTGAGGTGGGAGTAATGTAAAGTACCGTAAAATTAACGGGAAATTTTTTCTTCATTTTCTTTGGAATTTTACAAGAACGGAGTTTCTAACGGCACCGGATTCTGAGGCCCAGTGTGCCCGGAATAATTTTCTGAAGTTTAGCTCAGTTACGTTCAGTGAACGAACGAGCAGGAATTTCTAACTTTTGAACCGGTGCCTGGAATCGAATTACGAGGTCACCGATGGAACCGCAACACCGGTAATTGCTTAGGAACTCCTGTTCCGGAGTTGCGTTATCAATGGTGTGGATGATAAAAATTGTGGAAGTTAATTTATTTTTATTCTACAATTTTTATTATTTTTTCTCTAAGTGTTTAGTTCTGGATGGAGGTTGGGTAACCACCCAACCTCCCTTGGGAGGTTATGAGGGTGGTGGGTCCCACACGAACCCCACCCATTCATATCCTCTAAAACCCCCTCAACTCCCACTTTAATTTTGTTATCTTAAGTTATAACTTATGACTTTAATGTAATAAGTTTAATGATGTGAGTTGTGTGTGGTTTTGAATTTCAACCTCTTGAAATTCAAAAGAGTTGTTGTGTTAATAAAATAAGAAAGGAACTTATTTTATTTGGGTTGTTAGAGTTGTCGTTGAGAGGTTTGGGAAGAAAATCTTCTTCTTCAACGAAGAACATCTCTGCCGAAGAACGCGGAGAACTTCTTCCGCGACGTTACCTCTTTGGACACACCTCGACGACAATGGAATCGACATTCGTTCTCCGCAACTTCGACCAGCGACGCGACGTCTCATTCCGCAAAGGTTCTTCTGCGATGCCGTATCCACAACGCGATGTTATTCTTCCGCGTCATCTCTTCCGTGACGGTTTTCCGCGTCGAAATCTCCGTCAACGACTTCGAATCCTCGCTTCGTGATGTCGATGTTCTTTTTCCGCACGCCCGACCTCCGCGACGCTCGCCTTCCGCGGCTCATTGACATACACCGTTCTTGAAACCGAGGTAGGGGTTTTATTTATTTAGTTGTTCGTGAATACCAACTTGATGATATTCGTGGATTAAAACCAATTGTTATCGAATAACGCGAGGGGGTCGGACCGCACAAACACGGTCGACCCTCCCCCTTAATTTTTGTGTTGGTTCCTTTGTAGTTAGAATGAGAAAGCGGGGTGCTGTCGCACCACGCGGTTTCATGCAGAAGATATGCGCGACGCCGTCGCGCCATGCCGTGGAAAGAAATTCAAGGACGCGACGTCGTCTCTCCGCGTCGAAGAAAACCAAGGACGCCACGGCCGGAGCGGGGCCGCTGCGGAGGGGCGCGGTTCCGTCGCACCACGCAGGACGACAAGGGCCGCGGCCGGTTCCGGGCCGCGGCGGAGCAAGGTGACCGGCGGCCGAGCCGGGCCGCCGGTGTCGGAGCTGGAAGGGGACCGACCATTGCCGGTCCCGTTACGCAGGAACAGGCTGGCCAGGTCGGGCCGGCCAGAAGGAAAGGAGCCAGGAGAATTAAATTCCCCTAGCTGGATATCCAAACGGCCCCCAAAAATGGGGTGCCGCGGTTACATAGGGGGGCAGGCGCCCCCCCCCCCCTGCTGAAATGGATCGGCCACTAGCCGAGCTGGCAGGGCACTGTTCCCAGCCGGTCCGCCATGCCGGGTCGGGCCGCGTCGGGCCTGGCCAACCCGGACCGGGGCAGGTCGACCCGGTTCGGGCCTACCGGGGGGTCGCGGGCTGGGTCGGTCTCGGGCCCGAAACCCCCATTATCGGACTGTTTGGGTTAAAATTCCGATAACTCGGGTTACAGACCTCCAAATGACACTCCTTCAGTGGTGATGCGATCCTTGGATCGAGTCGGTCATTTCGGTATATCACACTCAAGGTTTCGAAATACATTGAGTTCGGCCGGGTTGGTTTGTACACGAAACCAACCGGGCCCTCGGAGCAGAAACACTCATATCTTGAGCTACGGACATCTGATTGACGTGCCATCGACTTTGTTGAGTTCCTCTTAGTGAGATGGATCTTTTTGGCATACTTAGCCCGAGGTTTGGACGTTGGTGGAGTACGGTCGGGTTGGTTTTGCCTTAAAAACCAACCGGGCCCCTAGGACAAAAAAGCCAATAACTCTCAGACCGGGCATCCGATTGACGCGACGTCTGCGACGTTGAGTTCATGTTGACGATACCGAACTTTTGGATACATCAACTATGGACTATGTGTCAGTTGATGTATCAGCCTCTTGGATAATGGAGCGGACCCTCCCAAAATAGCTTACTGTGTGCGGGAACCCTAGTGCTGGCTACGACTGCTACTGTGATGATGACGACTGTACAGAGATCCTCAGTGGATTCGATGGCGACGACTACAGCACACAGTGATCCTATGTGGATCAGTGCTACCGATCTTGTGTGGGTCCGATCCTGTTTGGGTCAGCGCTCAGCGGTTCTGTGTGAGCCAGCGCCTACAGATCCTGTGTGGGTCTTTGCAGGGGTTAGTACTTATCGATCCTTTGTGGGTCTGACGAATTAGATGGATCAGTGATCATCTTTATCGTCTTTCAATGAAGTATACCTATGTGAGCTGAATCCTATTTAAATTCTTGTGTGGATTGTGTTTTGATATCCTGTGTAGATTACATTTTCATTCCTGTGTGGAATATGTATACTTTCCTGTGTGGACTGTGTTGTACCTGGGCTCGGAGGTTGGAGCGTATTGGTATTGATGACATAGGTATATGTATGGGCATATACCTAAGCAGTGTCGGTTGTTACTTCATGATTGTATCTTTCCTTTGTGGTTTATCCTTTGTGGATTTTGGGAGACCTTCGGGGGTCTCGGGGTCCCTACTGAGTAGCTTATACTCACCCCTGCACGGGCTATGCCCACACTACGTTGTGTTGGTTGCAGACAACGGACAGCGTTGATCGTGGTTGAGGCTTGTAGAGCAGGACAGTACTTGGAGGTGGACCACTGGGCGAGACGCACTCAGAGCGGACGGCGGGACCTGTGGAGCAGTGGAGCTATATGTACCCACCCTTCAGGTGGGATTTCCAGTGGATAGCTCGGTGTAGCGGCTTTTACTTTTCAGTTGTTGTTTTCCCTTTCGAGTTGTACTTTAATTACAGTTTGGGTTTGTATGCTGACCCACATACTTTCCGCACTTACAGTTGTACTCAGTTTTTACTTAGTGTTTACTTTTTCCGCTTTCTTACTCTGTGGTGATTTTTTACTTTACAAAGGCAATGCCTTCCCTTTTTACAGGGATTTACGCCTTGGTGCTAGTCGCCATCCCCTGGCCTATGGAAGGTGGGATTGGGGTAGTCACGGCACAGGACCTAAGGACGGTTCATGACATATTTGACTCAGATAGATACATTTGGGGCCTTGTATTTATGAACATAGAAATATCCTTTATATTTTTAATATATCGGTGAAATATAATTTTTGGAACAAATAATGGTTCATTGTATGAAAAAAAATATTGGGTTGATTTGTTAGTGAATATCGATAGCACATAACTGATATAAATCATATGCTAATTGTATTCAATGGACATCAAAAAAAATTTGGGTGATTGGGTGTTCATGAATTTTTCATCATGGTTGGGTCCTTAATGTCATTAGAGGCATGGTAAAATTTAAAATCAATTTTTGGTTCCTTTTTAGGTAATTGAGATGCTGGGAAAGTTTTTTTACTTCTTAGTACATGCACCGCGTCTAAAATCGATACATAATTTAATAAATCTATATTAGATACGAAAATATCTACCTGATTCATATCATGTTCTCAGCTGGAGAGATCATGTGACTAAAATTTTTTATTCCATGATAGAACATCTAGTCAGGATAGATGATTCTTAAACTATGGTACATTATTAGAGGATGATACATTTTGTTTGAGCTCAATGGTCGCATAGTTAAGATTATCATGAGACATAGGATCATGATCCATTTATGAGAGATAACTAGAATCTCCTTTACCATATGTAATCTTCATGATAGGATTTATATGGACATAATTTATTTTATGATTGGTTTATTGTAACAACTCTTCACGTTCGTAAATGGTGTGCTTACAAACATGATTCTGTTTTCCTTTTCCATTGTTTTGGTATGGCTGAAAATGAATTGGGAAGATACCCCTTACGATCATGTTAGTGAATTGATGGATTCTTAACAAAAACCTTTGTTCCAAAGTATACATTAGATTTTCATGATGCTTAATTTGGTTAATTTTTTTTTAAATTTTTAAATTATAATAACTATTATTTTTTAAAGAGGTTGGATGTTTTATAATGTTTCTATTATTTTTCAATTACATAAACTGTAATTTGGTTACACATCATGGAATGACATGTTGATTGTATTTTAATTGTAATCCAATAATATTTTTCTGTTTAATTTTTCTATTTTTAATTTATCTCTATCCAAGAGCCATTCTAATGCAGTTTTGGAGAACTCAAACACTTATGAGCTGTTCAAATATATGACTGGTCATTAATATCATTGAAGTTCTACTCATTAGGTAGGATTCCACCCTATCCCTTTGGCACATTATATTTTATTTCTTAGATTTTGATAGATCATCTTGGAAATGGTGTATAAATTCTTCATGTTGTTGAATATTATTCCTAGGATGAGTTCATATATAATTTATAATTTCATTCTTGTTGGTAGGTTCTATTACATGATTTGTGTTTCAGTGATATATGTAAGTCATTCAGTCATGTTAGGTTAATATTATTATCCCTAAATAGGATGATTTAAATTAAATTATTTTATTTTATGTCAATTAAATTAACATAAATAATTAGTATGTTATTAACCCAATTCCAATGAAGTGGTGAATTTTAATGTGATGCTGGATTTAGACTGAAATTGGGAAAACCAGTAAATTTTCATGGAATTGGGGTGTGTTTGGGAAATTGATGGAATATTATTAAATTTAAATTATTTTATTTAAATTTCAGAATTGAATTTTGAAATATATTTCAATGTTATATTTGAGGTAATACATTAAAATGGTTTTTGATAGAATCCTTGTATTTTATCATTTAAAATGATTGTTTCGATTAAAAACATGCATTCCTGGTCTTAAATAGTATATTAGAACTTTGTAAATTTTGGAATGTGATTAATGGTATTTTAAATATTTATAAATTAAATTCCACATGATTAGATGCACTAAAAAGTTAAATACTAGGTATATTGAAAGTTATTGGGATATGAATCCCTGTATTTTATCATTTAAAATGATTTTTTTGATTAAAAACATGCATTCATGGTTTTAAATTGTATATTAAAACTTTGTAAATTTGGGAATGTGATTAATGGTTTTTTAAATAGTTATAAATTAAATTACACATGATTAGATGCACTAAAAAATTGAAATACTAGGTATAGTGAATGTTATTGGGATATCACTCTTTTGATATAGTACAAGTGAAACAAAACTAGTATAGTAGGTCACATCCCTGATGGGAGGGAAATGAGTTACCTTTAGCCAATTTCAAATAGAGATGTTTATACACATATTTTCAAGATCTTCTTCATATGTTTGCGGATTTCGTATCTTGTAACAATCATTAATTTTGGTTGTTGACCATGTTTATCTCATGTTTTTATATGAGAAATAAATGTGTAAAAATTTATTTAAAATTTTTTAAATACCTAATAGATTTATATAAAATATTTTATATAATTTTTTATTAAATAAATTTTGTAAATTTATTATAATCCTTTTAAAATAAAATAAATAATTGTTTTAGTTACGATATAAACATCGATTTTTTATATAATTATTAATTCTTTAATTAGACAATTTAATGCTGGAATATCTTATGGAATCCTTTTGAAAACCAAATTGTAATTTATCCCATAACCTACCAATTCCATTAGTTGATTGTATATTAATATATTCTAGGTTCAAGAAATTATATGGAGCCACATGGTGGTTGCAGTGGATGATCCTTAGGGATAGGAGAATTGTATCTATTGGGACATGGGAAATTATTCTGTTTTATGGCAGTTTTTTAGTATCTTTTAGTTGTTCACCATTTTTATATCTTTTAAAATACTCCCTATAGTGTTTTCCCTTTGTATTCATACTAAAGTTTTTATCTTCTTCCTTAATGTATTTTGAAAAAACAATCTAGCTATTATTTTATATGATTGTTGGTTCTAGTCACTAGAATGTGGGCATCGAGAATGCCCTACAAGCCATGTCAAAACTGGATCAGTTATCATGTTACTAGGGTACAAAAGCTGGTTCTTGACACAATTCATTACAAATATAGAAATATATTATTTATTTATACTAATCGTATATAAAAAATTATTGTTTTTATTAAACCATCAGATACCTTGCCTTATTTAGGTTGGAAGTTTATTGAATAATAATAATAATAATTAATCTATATAAATATCCTAATAGAGGAAATATTCATCCATTTTTTTAGTTAAAATATTCTTCAGTGGTTAATGGTCAGTATATATGTCTTAACACTCTCTCTAAAGAAAATGAATCATTAGATTTTATGAAAAAATTTCTACAGCTAACTCAAAATATTATGATGGGAAACATTCTTATTATTCATCAATTATTGTGTGGAATAAGCTATAAATAAATCATTCATCAAGAGGACTCCTCCATGTCCCTTATTTTTTCATTATTAAAAATCAAAAATCCTTATCAATTGTAGAGTAGTGTAAGAAATGTTGAATTGACTAACATTTACTTCATTTACATGGAATTTTATTTACAATCACCCATCCAAAGGAACGTAGTTCCCTTTAATAAAATGAAATTCATTATATTATACAATCATGATAAATTATATAAAAATAATATATTATATTTGGAAAAATTAAAATATTATTTCAATATTACATTTTTTTTCTTGGTGAAGAGGTCAATAGATTTTTTTCATTGATGGATCCTCCAATATACAATCATATTATATTTTATTTCTCTAAAAGGAATAATTAGATATGATAAAGTCACAATTTGTAATGTTTATTCTTATATACACTTTCAACGGAGACTTTAGTACCATCATTAATTTATTATAATGATCTTTCATACTCATGGATTTAATTGTAATGTATTATATAAAGACAACCACAAATTGAATATGATATTGAAAAAATAAATTATTCCTTATATATACATGAAGAATATAGTTGAATTATTTAGAACTAATCAAGTCAATACAAATTCCTAATATCTATGTGTTTTGTAAAATATCGTTTTGGTTAGTTCTTCACTTTTGACAATATATATATTCAATCTAGATCTTAGATCAATCATGGAACAATATTTGATTCCATGTAATTCATTTAAAAAATCATTAACGCATATTATTTAATACATAGTATTTATTATTATCTTATTATTTTACACATAAAAAATATAGATTAATATTGAACCATTATTCTTCTAAAAAAAGAACAAATGCATTACACAATGACACAAATGGAATACTGAAAGCCAAATCATTATTCTACTAGATTATTCAAACATTTCATGTTAAAAAATGGGAAAAATACTATATTTAGTTTTTTAAATGGGTTCACCAAAATGTATGGGTTTTATTAAAAAAATAAAGATTTAGGTGAATGAACGACAACAATTATACTGAGAAATAAAAAACACTCATACAATAGTAATATCAGTAATGTTGAGTTTTCCCCAACTCTCTATGATGAATACCAGTTTGGAATAGGAATCAATACCCAAAAGTTAATATAAATATTTTGGGATTATCATACTTTAATTCAAATAAATAAAGGATAGTATGATGGTTCATAATTAAAAAAATTTCTACCTTTCCTGGGTAATTTACATGTGAGTTTTTTAATGATTTCAAATCCCCGAATATTATAAAAACAAATTTAAATTTAATTAGGGTAATGAGATTTATAAGATGAAAATTACTTATAAAATAAAATGAGGATGAATAACAGATGTTATATGAGATCACTATATATGATGTATTTTCCCAAAAAAATTATCATGTACTCATTGAGTAGGTATTTTAATACTATATGTATATTCATACTATTTTAATGAGTTGGTAAATCCAGAATAGAATAAGATGTTATTAGTTTTGGATTATATGGTATGTGTTCCTTTAACAAAATAATTATCATACCCAATATCGATAAAATTTATTAAATGGTATTTCCCTAATTCTGTCTGATTATGAGGTTACTTAGCCTCAACATCATCATTATCATTTGGATTTGATTTTTGGATTTCATAATTTTAAATTCCATCTTTAAAAAAATTTATTATTGAATCAGAATTTTATGGTACTTTATATCCATTATTATATATCATATACCCCCATCTATTTGTAATTCAATTACCCAAAGACCTGCCTTTCCCGCATAAAAAATTTATCATGCCCCTTAATGAAATTTCCTCCATTATTCTTTCGTCACAATCTGTGTAAAGTAATGCTCATGTTCTAATATTCATGATTTTTATTATTTTAATTTCATTTAAACTTAATAATTATTTTTATTTTCTAAATAATGTGATTGATGGGTTAGCAAAACCCCTATTAAAATTGTGATATAACATAAAATGATACTTTCATAGCTAATGGTGTATCTTCTGGGTAACAGAAATTAGTGAATTTTTTTTATTAAATTGATAAAATTATAAATGACACATTTATTTTGTTCTATATTATAACAATAATTTATCACATTTATTTTAGTCAATTTCTCAATGGTACAGATAGACTCATCATACTAATACATTGCCTCAAGGAGTTCCTTCTTCATTTTTATTAGTAAAAAAAGAAGAATGTAATTATTTAAAAATAGTTTCCTAAACTGATCCCAATATATGGGGTAAATTTATTCATCTTCATTAAGATTCGTAAAATGATTCCACCATTGAAATGCCTCAAATTATTAATAATAAATAACAAAAATAGTTCTTTCAATTATTATACACTCTATGATAGAAAATATTTCATAAAAGGTATTGATCCATTCTGCCTCAACTAGTGGATAATAAGACCCACTAAAATAATTTATCCATTGACTCATGAAGGTATCATATGATTTTTGGTCCCACCGTTGATGATTCCGAATCACTTCAGGATGCATAGATTCATAATTTTATGTATGAAAATAAAACGATCATTCTTACCCATGGTCATAAAATTTGGTTCCTAGAGATGATAATAATTTTATTTTCAATCATTTTAGGTGTTAAAATAGTTCTTTAATGTTCTTTCAAATTACTAAAACCCTAAATCATAGTGTCACAAAAAATAATCATAGTGATAAATAATAAAATAATGGAAAATATTATAAAAGATGTCAAAATAATTAGAGAGAAAATTCAATCAATATAAAATTGTTTTAACCATTGTCCATTCATGGTCAATAGAAATTACAATAAATTTTAATTGTTCATAAATAAAATATTATTTAAACCATTCCTATCAATCAATTGTTTCAATCAAGTTGTGATATAAGGGAGTAATCTTCATAAACCAGAATAATGGTGGATATATAATAATAGTACTCATTATTTTATTTCAACATGATTAATTTATGCTATATACCATAAACACATTAAATTTACAGACATGGAAATTTCTATATGAAAAATAGAAGCCTTTACTTATCATAAAATGGAAAAGTATACTCCAAAAATATTATCTTAGTGGTATTTCTCAAATATTTTCTCTTACCTAATTCTAAATGGAATTCCAACATTTTATGATACCATATATAGAACCCCATATGTTTTTTAATTATATATTGCGTTTTATTAGAATAATATTCAATACATAAGGTTACTATCCATGGTTGAATAATATATTTTTATTTTATTTGAAAAAATTGATTAATAAATACGTTTTTATAAGATATAATCTATAATACCCAAATAAATATAAATATATTTCATTTAAAAGGAATATAATTTCAATAACATCATTTGATGGGGACGACACTGAGTTTATAAAAAATAATATATAAAAATATTCATAAAAATTTACAATTAAAAATTAGATGTTATATTTTGTTGTATGAATATTAATAAACATGATATGAGATTTTTGGGAATATATTGATTATACAAAGAATAAATATATTTTGGAAGTGAAAGAAATGTTCTCTAGACAAATTTATATTTTAAAAAAGATTATTGGATTTGTTTCATGTACATAAACAGAAATTAATTTCCAATAATTTCAGACAATTATTTGAAAATTTTAAAATAATTTTTAGATCAGAATACATGTTTTATCATATGATAATTTTTTTGGATTGTTTTTGACAGTTTATTGATTAATTGTAAAAAGTATTGATTTTTTTAAATAGCTTATTATTTTATGTAACTAATTATGTTAAATTATGTTTTAAATTCATTTTTATGTAAAATTTTTTCAATTTGATATCAATAAAACCAATTTGTATTCTGGGAATAATTTTAATAATGAATTTGTATATAAAATCATTTTTATATCATGTAATTTTTTTCATAAAATATACATTTCTCTCTTACTATCCGTGAAAATATTGTTGAATTAAAATATCCCACTTTTGTGTATTTAGTTAGAAAAAATGATTTTCATATTTGAAATAATAATATTTTTATATTTATAATATGTTCATTTTATGTTTAGACCAAAATTAATTGGGAAAAAGTAAAAATAAAATATCGTGGTTAATATAGAATCAGATTATCGAGGGGTAATTTAAGGGGAAAAGGTTTTAAAGTCAAATAATTACTTGTAAAAAACCCATTTTATTACCATATTTTTTCCTCATATAAATTGGGTTCTAAAATGTTCAATTTTAGAAGCATCTGTAATGATCAAAACATCTCTATGATTGAATGTTTTCTAAAAATTTCATGTGTCCCACTCACCTCACATGTAAAAGGTAATCAACTCCCCTTTCATATTCATATGATGAAATAAACTTGGATCTTCCTTGAAATAGAAATATTATATTCTAATTTCCCTCCCTCGATCCTAGATCTTTAATTGTTTCATAAATCCAACCATAGAGGGCTTTTGTGAAACCGTATGGAGGATAACTGTATAAGATGAAACATTATTAAATGATATTTTTTATTTTATTTCATCCTACCCCTCATCAAATTTTTATTAATAAATGAATATATAATTAAATATGTATTTTATATATAATTTTTTTTATTATAATTATGTAATGACATTCAACCATCCCAAAACATATCAAATAGTTTAACAAATCATTGTTTGTGTGTACATATGACTATTACCAGTCAAACCGAAGTCATTCATTATTACAATAGAACCATTAAATGATTTCTTTGATGATATATCCAATGTAATTTTATGATATTTATATAATATTTGTACCTTTATAGTAATTATATTATATATAACTATTTTACCTTCCATTCTATAGGAGATACGATAATGTAGCTTCTATTTTTGGTAAACTACTGCCTTGCGAAGTGATGTGATTCCTCTTCCACTAACACATCACATGAAAGTCAATGTGGATTAAATTAATTATTATATGTGATATAAATGAAATAATTATGATATTAATGACATATATATATATTTTAAATATAATATATCATTTTCATTCTTACATTTTCATTCACATAATGATGGAAACATCATTCAGGTAGAGGTGGAATATTGCCTTCACAATGATATGTGACTCTACTTTTAACCCCTCCCTACATGAAAAATATATGAATTAATAATAAAATAATTAACATGTTATATATAATATAAATATAATTATGAAATGTTAAAATATTCTCTAAATTATGTTCATAATGATAATCCAAAAATTCAAATGTTAATTATGCATATGTATAGCCTACTTTATGCATCATCATATCATACAAAATCTTTAGTAATAATCATTGATGAATAATTTTAAAAATATAATAGATTTAAAAAATATGATTATATTTTCAATAATATTATTCATGAGATGATATAACTATATTATTTTTACAAAAAATATATCATTCATGATCAATTATTCAAGGGAAAATAATTTAATTAACACCCAAAATAATAAATATAATGATATTTTAATAACAAAACCAAGGTAAAATGTTCATAAATAAAATATTATTTATCAATATGGTTATATTATATGTTAATGGAATGTCTAAAACCTTATAGATTTTTTATATAATGACCCTATAGAGGATGCATAAGGTGAGGGAAATATTCTCAATTTAAATTCCATTGTAACTTATTTGTTTTTTTTCAAACTCAATTTTATGCGGTGTATATATATCCACATTAACATATAAAATCATGATTCATTAATATGCAATGAATTTCATTTTTCAATTTTAATCCTTACACCAAACAATATTTTAATACCAAATTATCATGTGTTAAAAGTTATTATGGAATCTCAGATAATTGTTTTATAGTTGACAATCTTTTAAAACAATAACTTTATTCTAATATGTTTTCTATGGAAACTAAATTTATATTATATATCTTTATTATTATGTGATGGATATGATTATTTCTTAATCCATATATCATTTTTAAATGTGGTGTTTTCATTAAATCTTTTTTGATTAATAGAGGAACTATTTATAAATATGCATCCTTTACTAAATATATAGATTTAATTCAAATAAATATTAGTTCAACAATTAAATTAATTCTTAGAAAAATTTGGAGAGATTTCAACCTAAATTTATGGGTGTGGAATAGATTTTATATAGCTTCTTTATTTATCAATGTGTGTTATGATTCAAATTGGTTTTCAAAATTAAACAGTTTCTTACCTATAGTTATAATAGATGTTTTGAAAGTTTATGAAATTAGAGGAATCATGTTATAATATATAATGATTAATAATAAATAATTTCCTTTAAAATGAATTATTTTATTATTATCGTAGAAATTTTCACAATGATATTATATCTGGATGTATTTCACTGTGATTTTATATATTAAATGGATTGAATTTTCATTTATTTACTATCCTGAATTGATTATTACTAATCCATTTATATAAATGTTTTTTTAATTACATTATTTTAATTACCATATTAATTATGAATTTATATATCATTATTGTTACTACATTTTATATTCATGAATTTTCTATTACCAAACATTCCATGTTTTTTATTATTATTAATTTCTACAAAATTCTATTGTAATTAACCCTTATGTATATATTTGAGAAAAATGTAATTTGTTTCCTTTCCCATAGTTATGAATTTGATTCCATTGATTGAGTGTTCATGGTTTGAGTTAATCTTATTTTTTATTATACTTTTATGGTTCTACACTATTAATGTCAAATTCATATCATGTATCAATCTAGATCTAAAAAATGATAAATGGATCAGCACATTGGAGTTTGATTCATTGAATCTATACCAATTTATTAATGTATGACATTATCTTTAGGTAACTAGGTGATTTTCCTTACATATGGAATCAGGTGAAGTATAATAGAAACATTAGGAACCAGAATTGGAAAATAATTAATTAGGGACCATAACACTATGATGCATATGAGGATAAGTAGAGAAGGTAATCAAAATTATTTGTTGTGGAAGATATTATGTAGGTTTTTCTAGAATTAAATTTGTGACTTTATTATAATGTAGAAATTTTTTAGGGATAGAGGTGACTAGAGGTAATAAAATTGAAATTGGTGTATATGTATGGACCCAATCATCACACGGTGCACACAAATAGGCCATAAAGTGCACTATTATGGACACTCATGGGGGAAATGCATAGGATAATTTAAATTTTATTTAAAAACATTTATTAAGAGTAATAATATAATTATATCCCTAATGAATCTATAAATTATTATTATATGGTAAAAAATTCTTAAATTTTAAATTTTTGTTTTTTGTCAACCCATATTTTTAATTATAAACGTTGATTTAAAAGTATTAATATAATGAGAAAAGATAGGATATTCCATTGTTTATAAATGGTTTTCTAACTTAATATGTCAATGAATACTAAGGACCCATTTAGAGATCTCCATAATGAGATATTGGATACTACTAGTATTAGAATATAATAAATCAGGGCTGTAATTTTGAAAAATAATCAGTTAATAAATACTAATTGTTCAATGATGAGAAATACTATATCAAATTGATATTTTTTTATTCGAAATTTCTATGTATGATAAAATAACTCATCATTTAGTTTTAATACTAATCAAATTGATGTTGGGAAATGTATTATGTCTTTCAAGAAGATGCTTTTCAGCATTGGTTTTGGTGAAAAGGAATATATTAATCTTTCAATGTATTTTAAAAAATAAGATAATAATCAATGGTGTACATTTATCAATAATACTATGGAAGAAGAGAAAATAAGAATCATGTAATGATGTTATTTAAAGGGTGAATTCTTTAAAAATCACATTTATGATACTCAAAAAAATGAAGAGAGATGTAATTGAATTAATGAAAAAATATGATTGTTTTTCAATGATGGAGTGTGCATTTACCAGGTTAGATAGGAATTATTAAAATTACAATAGAAACACTGAGTGAAATACATACCATTCCATTGATGTACAAAATACATTTCTGTGAAGGGTATACGTTTCTCATAAGTTACTATCAAAAAATGAAATTGGTTAATGAGCCATCAAAGATATTATGTATAACGTAAATCTATCAGATTCAATAGGTATAACGACAATAAGAGGCCATCTAAACAGCACAAAAATGTGTTAAAAGAGAAGAAAAATTTTATATATTTAAATAGTTTTGAAAACAATAGAAAAAATTCCCCTAGTAAATTCATGATGGGATAAGGGGTTTGTTTGAGGTGTTTTGAAACGTGTCACTTGGATAATTAATTTAAGGGGAAGGAAAAAATAAACAATATCCAATGAATATATTTTAAAGAGATGGACAAATATGAAAAATAATACCTAATAATTAATGGAATCCACCAAACAATATTCAATGGAGAGAAGACCAATATTATGAGATCTCTATAGATGTGGTGAAGGAACCCAATGATTTGATTTTAGGTACCTTAATCCTATCATCAAATTGAAAAAAAATATGTTTGAATCTATATGATAATAATCATTTATATCTAAATATATTTATATGAAAATTAGAAAATTTCATTCCTACTTAACCTCGGATTTGTGAGAAAAAAACATATTAAAGTCTCAATGAAATAAGGATGTGTCAGAAATCCCCAATTTTGACACATTAGAATGATTTAGTTTCTAACATTATTATCATAAAAATGGATGAATTATATATAAAAAATTTTATATAGTGTATGTGAATATATGATATAAAATTTTATTTTAGGGAGATCGATATTATGATTTTTTAGGAAGATATAGATTTTTTATTCTTTAGAGTAGATAATTTATCATATGAATCATATCTATATCAATTACTAATAGCTCTACTAACATTGATTCATATGTAATAAGACAATTAAGGTTATAGGGATGAATAAGGTAATCATGATATACATGTTTTACACATTTTTCATGAATACATTGATGTATTTATAGAGTAATTACTACGACATCCCCAAGAGTGTGAAGATGAGTTTTTTTTAATGATTTAATTCCTAATGAAATAATATATCAATGTGTCTATATAGAATTTCCATTATGGTATTTGAGTTGTTGAATAATCCATTAGAGTATTTGGGAGGTAATTTATTCATTATGCCTAGTTCTTTTCCATGGGGTGACCCTATTCTCATATATAAGAAGACAGATGACTCTAAGAGGATGTGTGTGATAACCCTGAATTATATCAAGGGAAATTACCTTATTATAATTTTTCCATATAGTATAAATCACATAACATCAAATATAGAACACAATTAAAACATTTTATATTATGAATTAATGGATCAAGAGGCATTTCTAGAATTTAAGGATCATATACAAATAGAATTTTAATATGACCTTTGGAATATAAAAATTACCTTTAGGAACAAAAATATGAACTATATAACTGTAATCTCAACCATGAAATTATAAATAAAATATTTTCATTTATAAATGAAAATATAAGAAAATTTTATCATATTGTAGTTATATAAATTTTTTAGAAATTATAATGAAGTGTTGATAGTTTTATAAAAAAGTGATTTATATTATAATTTTCATAATTATTATAATAATTTAAAATAAATTGTATTTACCTTAGATGGATTCATAAATTAATAATTTATTTTCTTGTGTTTATTAAATAATTCTATGATCCCATAATGAATTTTCCAAAAAGGTAAAAAAATATGTTATTGCTTAAAAATTAGTGCATTCCATGTAAATCATTATTTTGAATACAAATTAAATTTCACATATTTAGAAAATCATTTTCGAAATGTGGAGTTCATTTTAAATTATAAATTTTTAAAAATTATAATGGTGATTTATTTTTATTTTTCTAAAATAATTGAATTTTATGAGTAGTGAAATAATATAATTTATGTTATAAATACATCATTTTTTAAAAACACAATTCCAGGATTAATCGTTGATGTAAAAACCAAAATATAGAAATAATATTCATTTTGTTTTTATATTATGTGATAATTTATAATCTATTCATAGTCTTCATGAGAAATAATAATATATTGAATAATATAATGTGAAAACTCCACTCTCGTCCACCATAATACCACCACTATCCACCCCTTCTCCTCACACATTTATAGAATTATACAGTGACAAAATTCTTCCACGTCCTATTCAAAAGACCCTCCCAGATTTCTATAAATCCTTTTTCATAACAAAATAACTAACTCTAGTCGGTCATGGGGGTTTTAATGGAGATGAATTCAAGAGGTAAAAAACTTATCTATTTTCTATTAATTTCAATCAAATTCCTTTTTATTTTTTTAAATTATCTACTAACGTCCCCATAAGAAGGATCAATATTAAATATATTTTGCCACATGTTCCAATTTGTTTATGTTAATGGAATAATATACTATCATTTCATTCCCCTTTCATATTTTACTAAAAATTAATACATCATTCATGTTGTATTGATTTATCACATTCAACCACGATGAGTTTTCATATTACCTTATCACCAAAAAGACTTGTCATAAAAGAATATTTATGGTGAATCATTAATATAAAATTTTTATTACAACCTTATAAGTTTTCTGTAACCATTATATATACATTTTATTTATTAATAAAACAAAACCAATTTTTGATTATCAAAAACCATCAAAATAATCAATGTGATTATCACTAATGTATTCTACAATGATTCATCTTAAACCAAGATAAAAAATGATATATATAACCATATAATATTCTAGATGATTATCAGTAACATATCACTTCAATTATATACAACCTTTCTAAACGTAAATTATTTTCTTAACACTATATCATGTAAACCGATAATGAAAAAAAAAACGAAACCAATGCCCCCGAATGATAAATTTGAATATCCATACCAATATAATTTTCCATAAATAAATATAATAATATTATAAAAAATATATTAAAATTATAATTTTTTTTGATTAATTAATTAAGAGAATTTATTTTTATATCTAGTACATTATGATCAATGGAATAACAATATGAGACATAAGATAAGGGATTCATTCTAAACCTGCAGTTTTTTTCCTTCAGGTCATGCTTTATCTATCTTTACCACAATTTAAGCCTAATTTATTTGTAAACACATTTCACTATTTATTTTTATATTTTTAAAACTCTTGTATCTATATGATATAGTCCATATTTGATCCAAAAATTTGTTTTTAAAAAGGTTCCCTTATGAATTCACCCTGATAATCAAGGATGATTAAAAGGAACATCCTGATTTCATAACCTTTTTAATGTACACTAAATGATTTATTTTAACCAACCATTACTTTTCTAAAATTCATATTTATATCATGAGAATATATCTTGGTAAATTTTTGGTTTTATAGAAATAGTTATACATTTCCATTTTAATTAATATATAATATTTTTCTTAGCCAACAGCAAAATGTACTTTGTCTAATGTTTCTTAAACACTTTTTTTACATGATTTCATATATTTTGGCACCCCATATCATTATATGAGCTTATATTTTATATAATTTATTACCTATGAATTAAATCTAATATATTATGGAAACCATTTTTGTATTATCTTTTTTAGGTCTTTTGAAAATATTATGATAAACAATACTTTCCATAAGTAACCCTTCTATTTATGTTATATTATATATGTTTCATTTTTTTTTAGGAAAAAAAATTATAATAATTTTATAATGGCTGATCACTAATATATATCAAACACATTATATAATGATTAGTCTCATGTGATGTTATGTACAACAATTTTGGTGGTTTTTATTGACCCATGATCCATTTAAAAAAATAATAGTTGTTAACCTTTTTCATTGATCCTCTATGTGCAATGATCCTTGATTCATTCTTATGTCTTGTTTCATGTTGTTAACAACATTATATAATTACATGTTTATATTCTCCCATGTAATTCATTTTATTCATCCTAATGTTTATTCTTGTTCCATGCATGGTTAATTTATCATGCCACCCCTTCTAACCCTTGTGTTATAAACTATTCATATATATATATATATATATATATATTCTCATATTGGGATTTTTAACACATACCAATGATCTTGAATTCCCAAGGATACCCTATGATAATTTTAGAGAAGAATTGGGTTTTTAAGTACATTATGGTGTTTAATAATTTTTTTTCATTTTTGTTTCCTGTTTTCTATATTATGTACATATTCCTCGAAAATCTACAAGACATTACAATCCATGGTTTCTATAAAATAGTTAATTATTCGTCAAATCATGGTGTATGAATGGGACTTCATAGGGGGTATCATATGAAGTTCTCTTTATTTGTGGGTATTATGACTAGGGTGCTTTAGTAATATCCCTATTTATAATTTTATCACCATGAATTTACAAGATTAATTATGAGGGTATCACAAGTTGGGAAATACATTTAATTTAAAATTTTTTCTTTCTATGTTAATGTTTTTATTTTATATTAATATTTTATAATTATTAATTCCCCCTTAAAATTTATTTAATTTTTATATACTGATTCTGGAAATAAAATACCTTTACCAATAAACAAACTGATTGGAATTGTGACGATTTCCATAATGACATACCAAATATGATGGGAACAATTTCTTAAAAGAAAAATTCATTAAATTATCAATTATATTAGTTTATGAGGTACAAGTTGAATCATGTGGAATTAAATCCTACTATAAAATTGTATGTTTTAACCAAATCCTTCATGTGAAAAAAACTCAAATTTTTAGTGGATCTTCCAATCCCATCCTTGTATAAAAATTGATTGATGTCATTTAAAAGATATACACGATCATATAGTTAACAAAGAAAGAGAATTATGTGCTAGTAGTCTATTATTTTAATGGGGAATCTAATTATTGGTGGACACTAATAATGAACACAATGTCCATAGAGGAAATTGATTATATGAAATGGGATGATTTCAATAAAATATTTTTTCATGAAACATTTTATACAAACCCTACTTCTTTATATTGATATTGAGTTCCTTTAACTAAACAATAAAACAAGAAATATTTTCTTGATAAGAATATTCTATAATTCTTCCTTTCTCTTACCCTTCCTTATACCCAATGAAAAACAATTTCACAAAACGTTGGATTAGAATAAAAATATTAGTAAGGGATATAAAATAAGGAAAGAAAACATTAGTCCATGAATATATACAAATCAATGAAATAATACATTTCACTCACAGAAAAAAATAAGCTCTTTAAGATACCTCGTTAAGTAATAAGATTTATGAATAACTCATAGGAATCATAAATCATAAAGGTAACTTGTGGGATATATAACATACTTACATTGTATTATTCATTTCTATATAGGGAGAATCCTTCATGGTTAAATTTTGAATATCAATTCCATTATATTTCATATGTACCATAAGAGAAATCATAACATTTACCTCTGTCATGTTACCCAATGCATTGGAGATCTATCTCGGGTTCACATTCCCTCAGTATATCTTGAAACCACCTGTATAAGTAAAATAATTCCTACAAACAACATTATAAACATAACACATAAAAAATGAATATTGGAGAAGATAAAACTTCTACATTGCATTCAAAATATGTCAATTAAAAATATTTAAATAATAAATCCAATATCAAAACCATTTTCAATAAAAAAATAAATGAAAAAGGAATAAGGTATTTAATTTTATTTTAAAATCAATCACGACTTGTAGTGGAATCCAAATATCAAATAATGTTTACAGTGGCGGAGGAGTAGTTTTCATCTACTATATTAAAAAGTAACGATCCTTATGACATTTAGTAAAACACTTCATAGAAAAATATTCCATTTGAAAGTAAATTGAATGAAACTAACACTAAAATGGGTATTTTATATAATTATGTATGTAAATTCATGTATAAATCAAAATATGCCTCAATGAAAAGAGATTGAGGTGATGTCCCCTACCTTGAGTCTGACATGTCTTGTTCTTTATTTATCTCCTCGAATAATAAATTGAAGTTATATTATACTTTTTTTATGATAATTTTTTAAAATTATTATAACTTAATATTACTTATTACCATTTTATAATAATTAAAAACTTATTTATATTCGTATTGGTTGTTTTTTTGATAATTGTTACATGAGAAGAAAAACGAACTTATTTATTTGTATATTTCCCATGTAATTATAATTCCATCATCTCTAGAATAATATAAATCAATTAAATATAATATATATCCATTATATATGTTTTTAAAATAGTCCATAACATTTATATATAAGAAATTATTCTCACATTCTTGTAGACGGTTGGTCGTACGTAAGCATGAATGCTACTGTGATTTTTTTTGTCAAACTAAAGGAATGAAAACCAAATGATACATAGTTATATTATAAATCCAGTATAATATATATGTTATACATGTTACAAAAATTTCATTAATTACATCATTTATACATTCATTTTATTTCATTAACGAGTCATATAATTTTGAGGGGGAGGTAATCCAAACTTCCTCAAATGATATTATCATATTTTCATATTGTGGAAAGAATAAACTTATGTTGTAAATAAAAAAATACATATTCAAAGAATATATATATATATATATATAATATATGACATATATAAATACAGTTTCATCATAATGGATACCATTAGAGGTGGCAAAATAATATTGAAAAATCAGTGTTTTGTGTGGTAGTAGTTCACAGTACACAAAAATAGTCAGTTCGTATCCATTAGACAAAGGTGTGTGTAAATGTAGTTAAAGTCTATGTCACTAAAAAATTATTATATTTTGGGTATAAAATTTTTGTTATGTAATAATTTAATATGAATATTATAGTGATTTGAGAAGGAAAAAAAGAAAAGATCAATAGAGAAGATGTTACCTCAAAAACAGGCAACTCCAATGGATTTGATCCAAAAGGCTTTCTTAAATTTCCTCCACATGAGTTAAGGACACTAAAAGGAAGGGTAGAATGTTATGAGCTTATTTTTCTAGAACATTGATGATCCCATGGGGTCAAGCGGTCTGATTAAGTGGGTAAAAGTGGTGGACTATTATAAGAGGGAGGAGGGTCATTTTAGGGATGTCTTAAAATATTTTTTTATTGTAAATAGAGATTTAGTTTCTAATGGTTCCAAAATCATTTATTTAAAATTTAAAATGATTTTGAGTCATATATCCATTATCAAAATAAATTTATAAAACTTTTTTAATTTTTTTAACCCCAATATGTTTTTTTGACCTTTATTTTATCCTTTTTAATCATACCTTGATATTTTATTCTTTACACTTTATGGGTTTATATAATTACAAAAACATGTTAAAAGATCAAAAAAGGGACATTTATGGAATATTTGGACTTATTATAACCATTATTCCAAATGTTAGATTTTTTGGAATTTGAAAACATTAAATAAAAATTTTTAAATTTGATGTAATGGATTATGCCAATTTGGAAACTATTTATATTAAAAAATTTCAAACATTAATTACAACATGATTACATAAAAAATAAAACATTAAATCAATATTGAACTGTCAGAGTCATAAAAAAAATCATGGATGGCATCAAAATGTTTTAATTACATTTATTTTTATATTTATAATATCATTTATTTGAATATTTCATTAATAAGGCAATGACCTCATCAATATTGTGTCATAAATAAATTTCATATTTTAATATATAAAAATTATTAATAAAATACCATAGTGTTTTAAATATTTTTATATTTCTAATAAATATTTATATTCAAATATTTTAGTTATATAAACCTATATAATTTTTTTATTAAAATATACATGTTAAAGTTATATTGCTCATTACATTAAATTAATTCTTATTAAATGACATTAGCACACACATGTGGCACCATGATGTCCTAAAATTTAAACAAGTATTCCCATTGTCACACATATCATATCCAATAAAATTAGTACATGTGTTAGGGTAGATTTATAATGTTATAATATTTATTTTTACACATATTAAACTAATTTACCCATTAACAATGGTAAATAAAAATATTTACTGAAGTTACTAATCATAATGTCCAAAAATAAATGGTACCTATTCACAAATATTGGACCACATGATTCCAAATATATAATTCATTTTTCTAAATTCAAAAAACAGAATTTGTAGAAATTAATTTAAAATTAATTCCCATTGTCAAAACCAAAAAATGATTTTTTAAGATGTAAAATCTATCTAAACATTGGCAGGTATTTATGACCAATTTAAATATGAAATTGGACTAAATGACTAAAATTTGATTAAATGATAAAATAATAATAAAATAAAACATTAAAAATAATTAAAAATATAATATATCTATAAAAATAAATTATATGAAATGGAAACATTGAATCAAAAAGAAGTATTTTTCAATATATATTAAAAAATGGATTTCAATAGAAAAATACCATAATATCAACCAATGTAAATTTTGATTTCCCAATTCATAAGAAGAAGTTTATTTTTTTATATAGAATATACAAAAGTGAAACAAAACAATTTATAATATGTTTTCACCATCCAAATGTTGTAAACCGGCCTTTAAAAAAATAGAGTATTTTATTCATAAAATTTGATTAATTCACATTTGAGGCCTCTAAAATTCAACGAATAAATGTAATTTATTTAAAAAAATATGTAAAATCATAATATAGTTAATTATGTTCATTCCCTCTAATACAATGAAAATACGTTAACTACTATTTAGAATAATTTTATTATTATTGTATTATTTTTTGGTATTACTCAATGTTGTGTGCAATATAAGAATTCAGAGAAACTGGTAGTTGTGTTTCAAGTAAGCTATTGGAAAAAAATGGGTTATTTAATTTATAATAAATATATTAGTTAGAAATATTATTGGAAATGAAATTATATTATTTTATAAATAGTAATGTTTTTACATCATTCCCCTATTTGGGGAATTACGTCCCAAAAATTTAATTCACATATAAAATAAGTGACGAAAGTTATAACTCATATGATTTAAAAATTCCCATGTTGCTTCATCAACCATATTTTTCTTCCATAATACCTTTAATAGATAAATTACCTTATTCTTCTATACATGATTCATAGTGTCATGAATCAGGACTGGATGTTCCTCATATGAAATATTCTCTTCCAACAGAATTACCTTTATACTCAAAACATGATATAGATTTTACATACACTTTCATAACATTGAGACATTATAAATAAATTTATTTCCTAGGATAAAAATGGAGTTAAAACCACTATGTGGGAAACTTATCCAACTTTCTCTAGGATTTCAAATGTTCTAATGAAACACAGACCTAAATTTCCTTTCATACCAAAATGCATAACACATTTCCATGGAGAATGTTTGTTGAATAAACGATCAAATACCTCGAAAGATAGGTCCTTCCACTAGTTATATGCATAACTATTATACCTTCTTTATGCTGTCCTCATATGATTTTGAATCATCTGATTTTTTCTGCCATCTTTTCTACAAATTTTGGTCACATCAACATCTTTTTGCTTACTTCATCACAAAAATCTAATGTTTGAAACTACATTCCAAATAATTCCTCAAATGGTTCCATTTATATAATTGAATTAAAACATTATTGTAAGAAAATTAAACCAATGAAATATATTGGCCCCAACTTCCCATGTAATCCATTGAAAAAAAAATCACATCATCCAATTTCTGAATTTTCCGTTCTATCTGCCCATATGATTGAGGATGAAAATCTCTACTAAAATTTAATTAAGTACCCAATGAATTTTTAAGTCCATTATAAATGGTAGAAGAGAACATGGGATGGAGATCATATACAATGGAGATGGGAACACCAAGAAACCTAACTCTCTATTTAATATACAATCTAGAATGTTTATCTAGAGTCAGATTATTTAGAATAAGATGAAAATAAGAATATTTAGTCAATCGATCAACAATAACATATATTTCATTGTTTCCTTGAGAAGTCATTATTAATCTCATTACCAAATTCATGTACACATTTTGACATTTCCACTATGTAACTAGAAAATACTGAAACATACATTTCGGTGACTGCTGCTCTACTTTAACCTATTGACAAATTAATAATCTTAGGGTAAAGTCAGAAATATCTCATTTAATTCCATCACATCTGTAATAATCTAAACGATCTTTGTTAATCATAGTACTTTCCACTGAAATAAAAATATAGAACAAAGAGCTTCAAAAAATATCTCTATCTTCAATAGTGAATCACACGACACACATAATCCATTTCTAAACATCAAAAAATAGTCTTTGGAAATGTTAAATTCACGAGACTTTCCTTTTTGAACCAATTATAACTATTTCTACTACTCACTGTCATCCTTCTGCACATTCATTATTCTATCTTATAAATTTGATTTCACTAAAAACCTAAAACAAAAAAAAGTAATTTTCTACACCAACAACATCAATTCCAAAGTTCATAAAATAACTAATCAAAGGGTCATGTTCTAAATGTTACATTATTAATGTATCATTACATTTCTGACTCAAAGCATCAGCAACATTATTCCATTATATAGGATAGTAATGAATAGTAAAATCTTAATCTTTGATTAATTCCAACCTTCAATTTTGTCTCATGTTAAATTATATCTATATATATATATTTCAAAATTTTATGGTTACTATAAATTTCACACTATGCCATACCGATGATGACTAATTTTTTTGGAAGAAAAAAAAAATAATCAATTTACAATTCATTTCCATGGTAATTTAACTCTTGGGTTATCAACTGATGTGATGCATAATAAATTAACTAATCATTCTACATTAGGACACAAACTAGTCCATTCAATAAAGCATATCTTTAGATAAGAAATTCACATTTGTATAAGGTAGTTCCCAAACTAGATCTTTTAACAATATTCGTTATAATTCATGAAAACATTCATCATGTTCTTTTGTCCGGATGAACTTAACACCTTTCGAGTTAACCTAGTTAGTGGGATAGATAACCATGTTTTTTTCAATAAACCTCTAGTAATAACATTCTAATCCATGAAAACTACGAATCTCGCTAATATTTGTGGGTCTTGGAATTTATTCAAAAATTTTTGTTTTTCTTGGATCAATAATTATCCAATAATTAGAAAAAAATTCACCATGGAAAGAAATTAGTTATAACCAAAACTCATACATTCTAAATTTCCCATATAGTTTATTTTTGTATGGTTTGAATGAAAAACCTCAAATTAAGTTTATACTTTACATTTCTTTTAGAATATACCAAAATATCATCAATAATCACAAATAAAATTTTATCCAAGAACTCAAAAAATCATCTATTCAAAAGATCCATTATTATATAAGGTTCTTTTTTTAACCAAAAATCCTTAAATAAAAAATCATAATGTCCATATCTAGCATGAAACACAGTCTTCAAAATGCAATCATCCTTTATTTTAAACTAATGGTACTCCGACATCAAGTTAATCATCAAAAAAATACTAAGAACCCTAGAGGAAATCAATCAAATCACTAATTTGATTAAAATTAATCTTGTTCATAACTATGATGTCATTCAAGGATTTGTAATCAACGCAAAGCCTCATTGAACCATCATCCATTTTATCAAATTAGAAAATATCACCCCATGGTGATGTGCTAGATTGAATGAAACCTTTATATAATAACTCTTGAAATGACTTTGTATCCTCTAAACGTATAATTTGATCCATTAAATAAGGGGGACTTGAAATTAGATTAGCAACAAGAACCAAGTTAGTATTTAAGTAATCTTCTGAATTAGATATTATACTAGGAAACTCATCAGGAATAAAATCAAGATACCCATTTACCACTAGAATTTCATTAATCTAAAAATATCAATTTTTAATAAATATGTGCAATGTAACATTAATTTCCATTTTTTACAAGTTTCTCATCTTCCTAATAGGTCATCAAATGTAAGGGTTCACTATTGTAAACAAACTGAAATTATATCTAAAATGAAACCACTTTAGCGCTATAGTTAATAATATAATGATAAACTGAAATACAATCAATACCTAAAATAAAATCAAACTCTTCTAGATGGTAATGAATATGGTTTTTAGGTATATTATTTCTACACAACAAAACATTAAAGTTAATATAATTTCTTTTCATCTCATAATTTCCCCCAGGTGCATCTACCACAATTTACAGATTTATATCTTGAGATGGAATTCCATATTAACTATAAAATTTATCAGAAATTAATGAATTTTTAGAACCAAAAAAAAATACACTATGGCATAATCTTAATAAAGATACTATTTACTTAACACTACCTCATTTGGTGTCCCAACATCTGTTGAAGTAGTTTCAAAAGATTCACCACCCCTTTTTTACTTATATTCCGGTTGGTATACTTTATTTAGGTTCTTCATTGGACACACATTATTATTTTTACCCATTTAATTACACATAAAACATATAAAAACTGTATGTCCAATTTTATCTTACCACTAACAATATCTATTCAAGTGAAATTATAATCCTTATGCCTTATTTTCCTACATCAGAACAACATACCATAATTCAAAAGGCATTCCCTAGTGTGTTATTTACATGAATTTTTACAAAATTTATATATAATTTTCTTACCATCATACATTTATGAAGATTTCTTAACATTAATCTTCCACATCAACCTCTTATTTTGTTGTTTTTCAAAGAACACCGGATCATCAGAAAACTACATTCGCACCTTATTTTAAAATCCCATTTTTTAAAATAAAATATCAAAATATATTTCATTGAATGTTTCTTTTAAAACTTATATATAAAGATTTATAAATAATTAAAAACATTAATTGAGGAAAAAATGCATTCCACTTTGAAAAAATATTAAATCATAAAACACATTCAAAATAATTTAGACATTCTAATAATATTTTTAAAATGAATGAAATCTAAAATATTGACAAATAAATTTACATTGAAAAGAAATTTTAAAAAATCTAATGAAAATTGATATCATTGAGTCGTGATGTCAATGGAAAATAACTTTCATTCCATTAATGTTAAAAATAAATATTATTTTTACATTATTGGTAAATTGAAAATTTTAATTATTTGGAAGCTGGTATGATTATTCTATTCATGGAAATAAATTAAATCTTAAAAATTATTAGAAATTTTTTAAAAACTTCATTTGAAAAATATGTAAACCTTTTTTTAATTTTATTATATTTCATAGTTTTTGGAAACAACGTTTTTTTGATATACATGACAAATTTAAAAAAATTATTTTGGAATTCATGATTACATAACATAATGAAGAAAAAGTAATGGTTGTTTAATTTTGATATAAATATAGGTGGATAAGATTAATTATTTTCTTGAGGGATGTGTAATTACATTTTACCATTAGATTCATAATCATTAATAACCCAGACAATGGATGAGATTTTTAACTAATGTATTTATGATTATGGTATCATTGATAAATAATCCCCAAATATAAATATCATAATATGAAACATAATGTACAATTATGTCAAATAAATTCATTATACTCCATTTTATAGGGGTTTTATATACACCTTGTACAATAAAATAGGTCCATAACAAAATCATATGTCTCAAACAATTAATACAAGGACATAAATGCCTTACATTAAGTCTTCAATTCATTAATGAACACTGAATCCTCCCATTTAATAAATATATATTTCTTATAAATAAATTATAAAACCATTAATATATATATATATATCATATTATATATTATATATTTATAACCTTATATTAATAGATTATTTAAAAATCTATATTGAAGTCACGTTTCTAGTAATAACTTATATGTTTTTCAAGAATATTTAGATTTATTATTTTCTTCATCATACATGGATCGTGGTAAAATAATATAAAATATGATAAAAATGATTAATATATCATATATATTATGTATATAATTATATAGAGTTATCTATAAATGAATGAAATAGAAAATGAAATAAACCATTCATTGAGATGATATGTTGTATGTACAAATGAATGTTGGTTAGGTATTTTTGAGGGAAAAAATAAAGGAAATTAATATATTATTATTAAATAATATTTTTTATGTCATATATATCAGTTGTTTTTTCTATAACCATACATAATACTTTTCTTGATAATTTTGAACAAATTATACAGCTTCATGTGGCGGTACTCTACTATACATTTGAGTGGTGTTACCGTATACCAAAAAATTTAAATTTTTTTAATTTATGTGTTATATATAAAATCCATAATTAAAATATTAACATATATATAATGAATAAACATTTAACAAATTATAATCACCAACCATTAGGTGAGGCAGTGGAATAAAAAAATGACATCAATTAGGGGGGTTATAGTCCACTGTACAAACAAATGATGATTTTTGTAACACATTTGATTGGAGTGGGCACATATTTAGGTCATTATCATATCATAAAATAATAAAAGTATATGTATGATACTTATTTTATTTTACAATAATTTTTTAATATGAATATAATAACATTGGAGAATAAATAATAAAATGACTATTGAAGATCATTACTTCTTCTTGTGGTAAAATCTATAACATTGAACAAAAACACATCATTGGACATATTCCTAAACAATATATAGATTCAATAATGTGATTATGTACTTTTTCAAGAGTTTTCATAAGATTTTTTGATCTAAAAGGTGGTTAATGTGTGAATAATGAAGTAGTGGGGGTGGACATCTATTTAAGTAGTGAGTGGAACACTTGATATATTTTGAAAATAAAAGCTGTATCCACATTTTCCTCATTACATAATGATAAAAATGGAGTATTATTTAGCCTATACCATTAATGAATCATAAAATAGGTATAAAAAATTTTATTCACGTTTTTTGATAATTTCAGCCCATATATGTTTAGATTAAACTATATTAAATCCTTTATAAAATGATCTGTAATAATTAATTTTTAATGTTTTAATTATTAATTTTTGTCAAAAATTATGTTCACAAATATAAAAAATGAAAATAAATCTGTTTAAAAAAATCCAATAAATATTTCCAAATTCAAATCACACATGTGGACATTTTAAATTTAATAAAATTGTATATGCAATAAGAAAGTGTGTTTTTATAGAAATATTGATCAAAAGATTATAACGTTTTTATATCAATATTAAATATTAAATAGATTCCAATGAAGTAAAGTTGATTAATAGATATATAATTTATTTTGTAAAAATAAAAAAATTTAATTAATAATTTTTTTTAAAAAAAATTAAACGAAATTTCATTTTTAACTAAAATTCATAATTAGGTAAAGTGCATAAAAATAATATTTTTTGGAAAAACATTAAAAACTAAATCAATGATATTATTTTAATGTAATTTTTTGTAAAATTAGTTTTATATAAAAAAATATAATATATAATGATGTAAATAATTATTTTTATTATTGATCACAAATTTGGGGAAAAATATTTTAAAAATGTATTTTTTTTTAAATAATATAAAGAAATTAAGGGAAAATAAGTAATTTTTTTCATGTTTTCATTTTATAAAACATTTATAGATAATAATTAAATATTATTTATTCCAATTAACACAACAATTTTTTATGGATAGGTTATATTGATCATATTTAAATAATAATATTAATAATAAAAGGCCATTTTGAAAAACTAGGTGTTGCATGAAACGAGAGCTTTTAATGAAATATAATTTATTCGAAAAAATTCTTGAAGACTAGTGCGGATATTTTTATACTAATTTATTATGATTTTGGATGGGTGAATAATGTAGTGATAGGGTATCCTTTTATATGTAAGGGGAGGGTCACCCTTAGAATTACATATAATATTAAATTAGAATTAATTAATTTTCATGAAAAAATATATCCAAATCGATATAATAAAATGATACTATGATGTTTTTTATAAATAAACCCGTATTATAGATTTCAAAAAAATTATGTTTTTACAATTATATTTCATTTTTAATGATCAATTATCCCTTTATAGTATTACTAATTAATCAATGTTTTATACTATTAAATGGTTAATAATGTGACAATAAAAATAAATCGCGGTCCTAAAAAATTGTTGATATATTTAACCATACATCATTATAATTAATGATGATAGGATTTAAATAATTATATATAACAGAAAAAATTTTTATTTTCTATAAAATATCATTATAATGATTTTTGGAAAAATTCATTTAATTTGACGTTAAACAATTACAGTAATAGAATTAAAATATACACCATTAACAAATTAAAAATTTTCTATATTTTATAATAATTTAATGTTATGATATAAATAACAAATATAAAATTTATTTAAAATTTTTAATGATTATTTACCTAACTTTTTTACAGATTGTGTAAGCACTATGTCAGTGTTGGGTAATAATTTATTAAAAATATTTAATAAATAGAAATTAAGAATAAATAACCATGAAAAAAAATCAAAATTACACATTACAATTTTAAATTTATAACAAATTATAAATTTTTTTACTCATCCACTTAATATTATAGAAATAAAAATAAGAAAGTTACATTTTGGACTTTTTATTTTATGTAAATATTATCAATTTATATATAAATGATAATATGAAGACCCATACAATGGATATGTAGATTTTTTAAAATAAGAGGTGAAAATAAAATACATAGCACTACAATCCATGATAGAAACACAATGTTTGTTTATCTTCTCATAAATTGATATATGATCAAATCACTCATTATTAAACAATTTAATCAGTGAATGTTTTCTTCATAAATGAGATCATTATTAGAAAACCCATACATAATACTAAAATTTATAAAATGGGTATAAGAAACAAAAAATGATGAGCTCTTATAATCAATAGGGTTAAATATTGGAGATATCAATGACCACATAAAATAACATGTGCATATTTTTATTGGAACATGAGATTAAAATTTGAATATAATACCAATCATGTCATAGATTCATGTAATAAATCCTGGTAGTTCATAAAGCATCAATCATAATTGAATCAAAGAACCAAATCCATTAGATTGTAATGTTGGTGTACAATATAAGAGTTTAGTCACAATATAATCATATAAAATCATTTCCTCAACTATCATGAATCACATCCAATACTATCCTAGTAGTTTGGTTTTACTCCCCACTCCACTATTGTAATTGTGTGTACATGGTCACACTATAGAATATCTTGGTGTGAGGATTTAATATATTTCATTTTATATGCAATAACCATCATGATCTATAGTGATATGATACTTGGTAGATTATTGAGGAAAAATCATGAATTATATATGATTATAATATTCCTACACTATTATATTATTAAATTTATATGTGTTTTACTGTTGCTCATTATGGATAAACGTTAACAAAAGGTTTTGTGATTAACCTCATGTACTTCATTTAAACATATACCATCTATCAAAATGGATTCTAATTATCAAATTTCAGCTTCTTGAAATGATCTAAAATGTTTCTTATAGTGTCATGATTATCACCATCATCCCTTCCAGTCAATTCGTGAAGAAGATAATAGATCGAGAGTGTAGATGAGATCCTACATTATTTATTAGATGATGGAGGATACATAATAAATAAATGAAGAATTAAATCATTGTACATGGATATAACTACACACCATATTATATATATAGAGTTAAGATAACTAGAAATGCTTACACCACCCGAGTATATTCAAAAAATAACAAATAACAAATAATTGATTTTTTAATGAACTAATTATTTAAAATCATAAATTATACTTTTTTTACATACTTATAATATGAAATAAATTTATTATACCATGCAACCATGACAATAACTATGCTCATAATTTCCTCAAATAATGAATGGTCCATGAACATTAAAATGATATGATTCCATATAATTTTTAACATGTTATCACTAGATACATTGAAAATAAATTTAACAAAGTAAATAAAGAAAATTATTCAATACACAAATAAAATGAAGTTATTTATTTATTTGGTCTTCATTATTACATGGATAACACTAAGACATAATACAGGGGCCCACCACTTCTTATACATTTATGAATTAGAATAGGGAAGAATATTGAATACACTCTTATGGATGACCCTCTAGTCCCTTATCTTGATGGTAGTGAATACTATTCAACCAACCATTGATGTGTATAGAATCCCATTAGAGACAATATGAATATATGTAAATGTTCGAATAATAACTTCCAACCTATGAGTACATGTTGATTAATATAGTATCTTTGTGTCATGATATATCACAATACAGGATAAACACATTATGTTATCAACCCATCATGATTTATAATCTAGTTACCACACACGATTGACTTAACATATTCTACAAAAAAAATTATTTATTGAATTTACTTCCATACATATCAACTAGTCTTCAGAAATCAACTCCATAACTATAAAATGATAGTTTATATCATGGTCATTCAACTACATTCACATTAGACCTGATGCTCCCGACACAACATACCTCACCATGACTTAAGTTTTATGGTCATTTCCATGGAAAAAAGTATGTTAAAAATGAACATATTGATATTGATATCATGTATGTAGACCAATAAACATACCTGTAAACAAAAAACAACCAATGAAACATCAATAATGTTCTATTCCTATTAGTGGGTATATCTTTATGATATCACATACAAGAAATTTTCAATTGTCATAATCATTTGAATATGTGTCAATTATTATGACCTAGAAGAACCAGATAGTCATACATTGCAACATCCTAAAACACCATGATATGGGAGGGGTGAATAAGGGTGTAAATCATTTTATTAAATGGGACAGATCATTTTCCCATGTTGGTATGAATATTCTATATTTTTCTGATGATGTTTTTTAATTATCAAACACCCAAATAATGATTCAAAAACCAACATACTAGTTTTACATCATTCTCCACTTAGGGACAGTCCAATTAGAATATGCTGTTATTATGTTGATCATACCTAAATCAACTATGATTCACTATATATTAAGGATTTTAATTGTTCAGACATGGTCACTGAATTATAGGAAAAAATTATAATATTTTGGTGATAACACACCACCTCAATGGATCACAACTATAGACTCCCCCTTCATCACAACATATGATGATGCATTCATTTAATTATTATTTTCAAAATTAATTCAATATTAGTGAACATTAACCTGATTTATTTTATAATTTAGGTCCAATAAATATTCATGAATACATTCCACAATCTTTTCCCATGTCTAAATATGATTGTGTATGTATCTTTCTAAAACCCCCATTCATCTTGAAACCACAATCGTTATGAAAAACTATTTTTCATCAAAATAACTTTAAACCTTTGAAAAACTACACCCTTTTAAAAAAAACCATCATTCATTAACCAACCAACATTAAAAAATTAATTTTTTAAATTCAACATAAACAATTTGTTCACTAACATTATTTTTTTAGAAACATGTGTTCAGAAAATGTTCCAAATTCATCTAAGAATTAAAAATCACGTAAATCCTTTCCAAAATCATAAAAATTATACCTTATATAAATAGTTATCAATTAAAAAATGATGAGTATCTACTTATATATTTACATATTCTCCAATTCATGAATCATTCATGTTCACAACATGATATTTTCAATATTATTAATTCATGTCAACCGAACAGACTACCTTCCTGAAAAAATCATTGAAATTTTCTATAAAAAATATCTTTTAATCATGTAACATTCTATATTTAATAAATCATTCTAATTCATATATCTCCAAACCTTCACGTCACCTACTTTTTCATAACACAAAATAATCATGAATTTTATGACTTTACAATATGTAAATTTTTATCTACTTTAAATCCATCAATAGAAAAATAAATTAACTTCATGAGACCAAAAATTAATGGAACTTAATGTATTTCTATATTTATACAACTGTATAATTGATAATAATAATTCCTAAATCATATCACATCCCAAAAAATTTAAAACCCCAAAAAATTATAAATCATTGAAAAATGAGATGACCTTCAAAAATGATACCACTTGAACTATAAGATAACTTGGACAGAAATTTCCATGATCTACATAGTGTGGATTGAAAATAAACACAATATACTTTCATCTTAAAATAGTGATAACCAATTCATCCAACATTCATTCCCATAGGGATTTTTGGAATATGTAAGGAAATTCATAATAATACCCTCTTGAAAAAACATGAAATGATTGATGTAACCAACCCATACCTTTACATATACATGATAAAATGATCATAATAGGGAGAATGAGTTACAAGGGATAATTTAATGCCTCGATGGACCATTGACCTATCTAGTAGACTTTTACAATTATGCCCTTAATAACTATTAAAACTCATATTCAAATTCATTTCTCCATTCTATATCTTTTGAAATACACCCAATGTCCCAAATTTTGTACCTTAATGTTATAAGAAACTATTCATTTATCTTATCACCCACATTTACCAGAATAAAATTCAAAAAATAAAATAAAATTGTAACTAGTATGTGGGATAGAGGATAAACTATTACATCCTCCTGGAATGGGTGGTGGCTGCACATTGAGGTTCAACAGATTATTCTTGAACATTGTTTCTCCCAAAGTTTTAGTTAGGTTAACATCCACATTATCATTAGATACAATTTTCACCATTTTAATGACACATGATTAAACATTATTACTTTTTGAAGTTATATATAATCCTTTTATTATAGTTATGATAGTTTTGAACTAGGTTTTATATCTAAATAATTACAGTCTTGTTGTCAAAGTGTATTAGCATTGGATGTTTCCTATCATCACCCATATTTGTATGTCATTTCTTTATCCACATTAATTGATTGAATTCATTTTAAAATAAAATATACACTAAATCAGCCACAACATGAGATGTTAATTTATTACTACTATTAAACAATCCATGACATTTGATTCTACTGAGGAATGACCACTAATTTTGTAAATTTTATCCACAAAATCTCAATCCCAATCATCATAAAAAATGTATTCATATTCGTTATAAATTACTTATTCAATACATAACCTACATTTCAGAGTACCATGAATATAAATCAATATTCTTTTAAATATTAAAAAATAACTTCTCTCATATTACATATGAAGTGAGAAAATAAACATGTTGAAAAATTTATATATAGAATTTATGTTATCAAATATAATAGGTTTTTTATTTTCCATCTATAAAATGTGCGATACACAGATTTTCCAACCTCATGAATTATATATTTCTTCTCAAATAAAACCAATGGCAACATTTTTTGGAGTTATTCAATATGAAATTAAAATAAATCAATCTGTTGTTATTTTCATGATAGATGAATGTGTAGTCTTAATTTTAAAACAACAAAATCAAAAAAAAAATTATTCTCACCAATCCCAGTAATTTAAATTATAAATTTTTTGTGATTATCAAATTTTTCCACAGGCCCATTCTTTCTTCATCCAATAATAATATCATCTATATATTCAAGAACCATAAATTGAACTCCCTGTTAATTATTCACATAGATATTATGGTCAAAACCTCATATTTTAAATAGTGGTATCTTTGTAATAACATCTAATCAATAATATCATGCTTGTGAGGATATTTTTTCACCATAAAGATCCATAATTAATCTATAAACCATTTTTCATATTTCCAAAAAAGAAATCCTACTATATTTTTCAATGATAAAATATAATACAGTGAAACCATTTATGATTTCTAATTTGGAATCCATATAATAATCATTGTACCCTAATTTAATATCCATGGATAATATGGCCATAGTAGACTCTAATAGAGATACTATAGAAAATGGATCATCAACATCAATGAATTCAATTTTTATAGCCATTACATACCATGAATGCCTTGATTATGATCATATTTAGCCCCTTATAGATTTTATTTGAATATTTCTTTTTATTGAGTCGTGTTTTGACATTTTGTCTCTAAAAAAAATGTCATGCCGTGTTTTGGTTATCCTATTTATGTAATTCAATCATTGCCTTTCCCAATGATTCATCCATTATGGCTCCTTCAAAATCAGTTACTTCTACAAATAATAATCAAGATAAATAATCATAAATATAATTATTCTTATCATTTTACTTTAAATACATTCCCCAATGTTGTTGGAAATATTAAAATATTCTATTCCATTTATTCTGTGGGCTTCTAAGAAATTATTATCTGTAATGGAATCTGATTATAATTAAACATTTTAATCATCATCATTTTTATCACTATGATTTTTGTAAATTAAATAAAATTTTATTTTTTTGAATCTACCACCTTTTTCAAATTCTTCTTCATCAACAATCAAAACATAAAATGAGATCCCATGTTTAATCATATTTTTATTTTGGAGTATATTGATTTCATTAACCTCTACAGACATTCTACAATGATTTTTGTTCCATTAGCTAGTTTTAATATTCATTTAATATTCAAAGAATATTCCATCATCTCTATCATAAAAATACATTCATTTATATCCATGATTATTTAGTATGATAAATTTACATCCAAAAAAATTACAATTAATTACTTAGATTTTAATTTAATTAAATATCTCATTTGGTGTAATTTAATATATTAGTCTCTACCCAGCCTGAAATTTAGTGTGCACCAAAACATTAATATCATCATTCTATGATTGATGAGAAACAAAAATTTCAATTAGAAAACATTATTCTTTATTAATAACCAATTAATTTTTGAGTACAAAAATTCCATTTTATTTTGGTGTTCTCAATGATTAACCCCCTTTCACGATCACATGTTTTTCAGGTAATTTTCATAATTGATTGATGCATATTATGCTCCATTGTAAGATCATAATATATTGTTTTGTGTAATACTTTGTTATCAACTATTTGGTGGAATCGCTTTATGTATTCATTCACTTTATCATGACACTATATAAATATCAAACAATTTATAATGTAATTATCATCAATAAAATTAATAATTTTCTACTCTCTATTTGTTTCATCAATATACCTTGGTCCAAAAAATTCCATATAAATGAGATCATATATATTTGAGCCGTTTTTTCCACAATTGATAAGAATTTTAGGACCATATCTATATATATGTAAGCATCACATGTATTTTCTCAATAAATACTCATATTCTGAATGTATAAAATAGCCATTAGAATGGATAGTCTTTCAATGATTATTTTCAAAATACTACTAAATCCCAGGAGGTTGATATATATTCCTAATCAACTAGTCTGAAAAAACTAGTTTATTAAATGTTTAACAGGTTACCATTATTCAATAATATGTTTATTAAATAATTTCTCATCCTATAATTCATTATGATCACTTTTTTATTAAATTTAAATACCTTTCCTAATTCATAGGGTTGAATAATAATTTGAATATTTCCATGTAATTCATCAATGTAGAAAACATTTGTTTTTATTAACTCATAGTATTCATATTTTTTATTTCCACAACCATTGATCTTTAAGGAACTATCATTGATAAATATCACCATTCTATTAACACATTCAATGGAATGGTTAAACAAAATTTCATTTCCAATCATGTTTTATGAGAATAATCTCTCAATAATATCAGATGTATTATTCATTAAATATATTTTGGAGTCATTTTTTACATCTTTTATTTCTAAATCTTATTCTTTTCCTTCAATTATAAATATTATTTATTCAAAGAATATGATGCCTCCCTAATAAATTTTCAAAATGCATGGATGATTCATAAAAATATTTTCATTCTATAATATAATATATATTTTCATTAGTAATTCTTCTTGTTTAATTAGAATTGACTTTTCTCAGAGTTTTTTAGTTATGGTTTCTACACTTTTTCTTGAAATAATGAATAAAATTATGGAAAACGTTATTACAATGAAAAAAATGTCCATAGAAAATATTTAATCTCTATTATATAGGTTATATTCTCATTACCCATATTTAACTATAGGTTCTTTCCCAGTCAGATGTCTCCTTTTCATATAATAGTAATACATGGTATAACCTAGTAGATTATATAATTTATATTAAATAATAGTGAAAATCATTAAATTTAAATTCCTCCACATGTAGAATTGATTTTTATTCTTATTTGATCATATATAATCTTTAGATAATTAAATATTAGTTTCATCTCTCTTATCTTTTCAGTTCAAATATGACTTTGTTAGGACATGAAGAGATATACTCATTAATCCAACATTATTCTTCCCTTTATTTTGTATAATATCATTTTTCCATTGATTTGTATTTATCACAAAAAATTTCTCAAATAAATGTTAATTTAGATCATTGATCATTCGGGGTTTTTTCTTATCATTTAGAACAATATTCATCTCCTTGAAAAAATATTTGCATATGAAAACCAAAATAACAATAAATTCTACTGTTTAAGCCGTTATTGATTCAGTTTCTAGTTTATTTCATAACAAATTTAATTATTCTTTATGTACCTCAACTATCTTTTCGATTTCCTATTATAATTATGTATGGTCATTGATATATTTTTTATATGTTTTTTCAAAAAAACATCTTCCTATCCACAAACAGGATTAATATATTCCTCCTTATTATCCATATACTCTTATGAATATTTTAAAAAATCCCCAAAAAGTTTATTTATGTTATATTTAATTTCATGCTCATCGAAATCATCATCATGTTCTTGAGATCAAAAAAAGCATCTGATCCCTTGACATCCTCCTTCATAGGTTTGACTTATTCAACCATTTTAATCAAGGAATCTTCAAAATCATACATAATCACTAGACCTATATCCCCCAAGAAGACATTATAAACGTATTCCTCTTTCAGAAATGGTTCTATTTCACCATCATTTTTTCTCCATTTGATGTCAAATTTTATTTGTAACCAGCTATAAAGCCTATTCTTATTCTATTCATTAAATTTAACCTCATTAAACACCCTCAAGAACCAAGTAGAAATGTGTCCTACAATACCACGTTGACAAAAGTTCAAAATGATCATTTAAATTAAAAACTTATTTCCCCTCTAGAATTAATTATAAAAATTAGAAATTAGTTAATCATCAATATCAACACCATAAATACTAAAATTATAATTTTTAGGTGTTCACATTAAGTTGATTGGGATTTCATTTTTTACTTATATTTTATTAGATTCTGGTTTAACTCCCATTTCATCATACACCATACATATTATCATAATATCAAGGGAAATAAAAGATAGAACCCTTTTCGTATAGGATTACATTTTTATATAATAAAAATGATATAGATTCATAGGATTTTGTTTACAATGATATGATCCATATTTTCATCACCAACTAATCAAATTTCTTTAAAACATCAAAAAAGTTATTGTATGAACCCATCATCATTTTCATATGAATAATATTTAATATCTTTGAACTGATTATGAAATTCATGAAATTTAATTTTTTTAACTTTTTAATCACCTTCATATATGTTTTCTAGTTACTCTAGAAAGAAATTTTCTATATATAATATTATAAAAATATTTATTTGATCATACTGCATTGTAGTGAGGTAATATTGATATTTGGAATCAGCAACAATAATTTTCATAGGTTTTTCATTACAATAATAGGATCCTTATTTCCATCCCCATGTCATCATATTTATATAAAATCATCAATAATTTTATTATATGAAACCATCAATATCTGCAAATGAAAACATTTTTATATCATGGAACTGATTATGAAAAACATAAATTCAAACTGTGTTCACTATTTTATCACCTTCGTATATATTTTCTAGATACTCCTAAGAGTTCGTGGATATGGTAAATATTATTTATGAAACATTTATTTGATCATATAGTGTTTTAGATTGTTATTATTGATATTTGTAATCAATGTCAATCATTTTCAATTCTAATTCAATTTTAGAAATCCATATTGAAACACAAACATGATTCCTTTGAAATTGGAAATATTAATGATCCATACTAATATAATATAGTGGATACGTCATTAAATTATATCAAATAATTATGTTTTATCCATATAAAATGATAATTTCTCTAAAATTCACTGAATTATGTATATAATCAATATATATGACAAATTTACCAAAAAATAATTTTTCTATCTAAAAAAATAACAATATTGAACACCCTGATAGTGTAGGGGTTAATGATGGTGTAAATTAATTCTTTTAATGATATATATAAATTACAAAAATTGGTAGGAAATTATTATACATGTTTAATTAGATCATTCAGTAATCAATGAGAGATATGAAGAAATATAATAACGATACATTTTAATTAAATATTTCAACACAATGGGAATATCTATGGGTAAATTAATAATTTTTTTTCTAGAATAAATTATTCCACTATGATTTACTCGATATTGTAGATTTTAATTTTTCAGAAATATTCAATACATTCTATAAAAATTACCATTACATGAATTTATGTATGAAATACGGCCCTCCACCAAAGATCACTTCCATCGACTCCCCTATCATGAGAGCAATTTTTGAAGTATTTCTTGTTTTATCGACTTAATGATTAATTCAAAATTTGAAAATATTATGTTGATGTTTTTGTCTTGTGTGTAAACTTATTGTAAACTATTAAATTTGAATAACATTTCACATTTTGTAGATTTTCTCATATGAACCTTTTTTAAAACCCAGTTTTTCCTGAAACCCCTTTTTCTTAAATCCACATTTTTTGTTTCATAGAACTAACATCATTAAAAAAACTACACACATTCTAATATTTACCATCTTTCTCAAAAATAAAATCAGCCACAAAACTATAAAAATTATTAAAACTATATCAATGAAATACCATATCATCATATAGTTTTCAACAATATTTTGCAAATCATTATTTCTTATAAATATTTTAATTCTCAAAAGAAATATATTGGAATAAATACATCACAAATTTAGAATTATTAATGCTTATCCATAACGATTTTTTTCTTTAAAATAATTAGTGGACACATTTTGTTTAGTAACTGAATCCCATAAAAACACTTATTATCACCATCCCCTTTTTGAAAAACTATCCATCCATATTCATGGAACATGATTTATTTCCCAAACAATGAATTATATTTTCCATTCATAAAACATATCATAAACACTAATAAACAATCTTTCATTCATGAAACATTTTTTTTCAAATATCTAGACCCTTGTGACATCATATAGTTTTGAAACAGACAATATTCAAGAATTCCATTCCATTTCCATATTTCTATGAATATGTTCAGGATATCTATCTTCTATGAAACGTGAAACTTCTCAAAACCAACCAATCATGAAATCGATGTGATTGATATATTTTCAATAAAAATTCATTGGGATCTATCTTTCAGGAAACATTTCTTTTACTGCATTTTGGGGTAACAATAATGTTCCAAAATAGTAATAAATTATGACTAATTAATAACTGAAGCCACCTACATTGTAAGATAACATGGCTGAAAAACTCTTTCATACACCCTTTTTAGAATTAAAATTAAAAAATTATTTATATTTTTGAAAACCCTTCGTTCTACTAAACATCATTTGAGTCCAATTAGTAGTATGTATCTATAATATAAGAAATATTTTTATGATTAATTTCATTATACCATGGGGTTGTCATTTTAACATTTGAACTAAAATATCATTTTTATAAAATAAATAATATATTGTTATTACATTTTTAATAGTTGATATAGAAATATAAGAAATATTATGGAAAGAGTACATCATGAATAACTCACAATACACATGATATGGATATTGAAACTTACTATTTATGTTATTTCTAGGGAACCCTCTATTACAACTACACTCAAGACTCACTCCCAATACTATAAAAATGGAATTTTTTCCTTAATAAACATGGAAAACTACCAATTCTAGTAATATCTATCTCGTGAGATATCTAATAATATCCATTGGATTAGAGTGATATATAATTTAGAGAGCAACCATCAGTCACGAAAATATTATATATGTGTTCCATATGATCGAAATAATTTCATCATGCCAAAACCGATGAAAATAAAATGTGTTTTTTAAACATTTCAATATATAAACCCCATAGAAATGAAATGGGTTTTGTAAATATTTCATCATTTCATAAACGAATAAACTGTTAAAAAGAAAAAATATTCATAAAATATTGTTCTCATTAACATAAAAAACATAGAGAAAGAGTGAATATGATACCATTGGATCATATACCTGGTACAAAAATTAAAATATATGATATCATCTCATATGAAAAATCCATTTAAAATATTATTTGAAGTATATTTTCGCTAACATAAAATTTTAAATAAGAATTAAAATATTTATAATTTAAAAATATATATAATACTACTGAAACAAAATTGAAATTAAAAATGTGAATTTGGATTCATATATATTAAAAAATTGTTGATATTTTTATAACATAACATATGTCCCAAATAATAAAATTTGAGAAAATATACCAATACATCCAGTTCAACTAGAATTTAAAATTGTTTAAGAAATTTTACTATCAATATATATTTATTATAATTATTTAATTGAATAATATACAGATATATACCATAAAATATTATCTATTTATTTCACTACAATAACCATTAATAAATAATTTATTTCTAAGTAGTAATTTCCTATTGTTAACTGTTTATCACTTTATAAGAATTTCTATTTGGTAGTTATAGTACAGGTACAATAATCAAGGGTCCATTATATATATCATCTTAATAATAATATAAATATATTATGTATATATATAAATTAAGTTAAATTCATCCTTAAAATATAGAGATATAATAATTTGTTAAAATATTTAGGAATATTGTTGGACGTTTGTACCCATAAACATTATTTTCACTTATTCATGAATGAAATGTAAAAATGAATTGACATTTTTTAATCATTTTTATATAATATTAATAATATATATTCATGGAGGTGGTAGTCCACATGTATCCACAAGTGATGTTATAATTTCTTAATAAATTTTTTTTGTAATACGGTTAGTATGATATTAACATAAAAGACTAAAAATTATTATGTATATATAATATATAAATATCAAACGCATAATAGTACCAATCCATTAGATATGGTTATGAAAAAAAATTGTATCACTACATGGAGACATTGAGTTTCATGTACACACGAGTGATACAATCACTTTATATTCAATGGTAATATGGGATGATAATTGGGGTTTTCATAATCATAATAATTTTTTTTATATTTACTATAATGTTTTACTTGTATTTCATAAATAAAATATATTCATAGTATATAAATGGAGATTTAAAACGTAAATTGATCGATTATGGAAATTAAAAGTTCATTATATGAACTTCATTAGACCTATTCAAAAGAATCTGGGGATGGAATTGAAGAAAAAATCTAATTTAAAATTTAGATAAGTATTCTTAGAAGGTAATTTTTTGTTTGAATATAACTACATTCCTGCAAGTGGTGAAATAATGATAAATTCATGGTTCCCTTTTATGTTGGAGTGGGATGAAACAAATATAATTTAATTTAATATTAAACTATAATAAATTCATTATTAATAAAAATTCATCCATATGACCATTATATCAATAAAATTGATTCATCTTTCATAATTGTACCATCCAATTATATTTTGGCCAGTTTGGTCTCATTTTAAAACATATATTTTTTTATTAATCCATTCATTAATCATTTTACGTTAATTTTGAGAACAACTATTTCAATCAGAAATGATTAACAATATTATCATAAATTTAAAAATGAGTTATAATTTTCCCACTTTTTAATGTTTAAGATTAATAAAATAACTAGTAATTAAAATAATATTTATTTTAAATGATATTTAAAAAAAATCATAAAAAAGAATCATTAATGAATATTTTGAAACTATTCATTTAATTTTAAATTAAAGAAAGAGTTATAATTATTTAATTTAAGCTTATTATTTTTAATTTTTTTATAAATAACATATATCTATAAAATTCATAAAACACAATAGATCAAATATATTTTATTCTATTTATAATTTTTTAAAAACCTGGTATTTAATATTTTTCATTTAATTGTGTTAATATTTTATCAATGTTACATAATAATTGAACATAATTATTAAATAACTAAATATAAGATAGTTACTATGATAACGAAATCTATTAATATTATAAAAAAAATTATAACTGAAATTATCTAATATATATTTGTATACAAAAATATTTTATATATTTATATAGAGACAGGGACATTATGTTTTTTTATTTTCTTAAATTAATGTAATGGGCATTTGAAAAGAAATATGACACAATTTTTTCATATATTTTATATTTTTATATATACGTAAAAACACAACATATATGATCAGATATATTCATTTTTTATACAAATTTGAAATTTGTATCCCAAATATGTTACCACATTATACACATTTTACACATACCGAGGTGGTAACCTTTTAATATTTTAAATATAAAAATGGAAAAATGTGATATTAACCAAATTTTATCATCATAATTCTTAATATTAAATAAATTTTACAGTATTTAATTTTATACAGTTTATTAATTAATTTCAATGAAAGGTCTTACAAATTATAAACCCCAATTTTTAGAAAAAATACATTTTTATGTAATACATATTAATTTCTTCTTATAAAATGGAATAGAAAAATATAATATGAAATCTAAAATATTCTATTCAATATTTAACAAATACAATTCCTTCAAATTCGTCCCCAATAGGTATTAATTTAATTTATAAATATAAGTATACATTGTGCGCATAAACTTATTTTTTAGAAAATATTCTCTTCTACATTCAAAATATTTCACTATTACTTATATTCAATTAATAATAAATATGTTTCTTTTATACATTTATAAAAAATATAATTTTTAAAATATAGATCGTACAATTCATAACCACAAATTTTAGTGATATGTTCTAACAATATTCTATATTATAATTCATTTTAGCTTGAGGACGTGTTTATCATAAGTTTTCTAAAAAAATAAATTTATTGGAAATGAATTAGATGATAAAATAATTGGCTATTAAGTTATACACCACCAAAAAATATTAATTTCACCACTAATATTCCATCACATTACATAAAAAGTAAGGATGTCATTATTTTACTATATCCTTATGTTTCGATGTTGATTCTTCGAATTTCAAGTTCCACTAAATATTATTAACCAAGTGAGTTGTCATATTCTATAGCACATCATATCTACATTAAAATACCTATACCATTTTCTTTTAGAAAATATTATTATTTATTTTTAAAAGCATTGATATTATCATAATTTATCGAATATTTATTTACTTCCACAGTAAAGACATGGAACATATTTTTTTGTCGATATATGTTTAGTGAGTCTGATAAGTAATAATCTACACTCTATACATAACCACAAATCAAAAAAGTGAAAATATACATAGGGATTATAAGTCGGCTTTTTTAATACATCATAATCACATTACATTGATAAATTAATATAAAAAAATATCTCTAACTTCAACAACCATATTATGTCAATTATTATCTATATATCTTTTCAGATAACCATAAGTTTCATTGATTTGATGTTGGATAGATCTATATTTAATTTATATTACCTCATCCAGTTTAGTTTCCAATAGATTTATTTCTCTAAATACTAATTTTTTTTGGATTTATGAAGTTATTATCATATATAAGTTTTTAAATATCCATATTAATGCACAAGTGTAAGATATTTTTAATAAGAAACATTGACTAGAAGAATGTGTTGATTCCAACTACCTTTCAAGTTAATAAAATATCTCAACATATCTTCTAGGGATTAAATGATTCTCTTAGACTAAAAATATATCTAAATATTAACAATATTATTGAAACAAATCTATGAATCCTGATACTAGTGAATACTTCTCATGAACATCAATTTTTACCTTAAATCATGATCAGAGAAAATAGAATGATGTACTACCTGAAACATTAATAAATCCATAGTGTATATTATATCAATATTATCATGATTTATATATTCAATGATATTTATAACATTTTATTAATTCATAATGTGATTTAATACTACTTATATAATGTAATTTTTTTAGTTGTTTTGGAGAGTCTAATGAAAAAATCCATGGATATTTTTCCCATTATAATTATGATAAATATAATGGTTGTAAAATCCCCATAGTATTCTGTAAATCATTCATGAAATAGAGAAATACCATGAATCTATATACATACACTACAATATCTCCCTCTAGTAAATAAAATAATAAATACAATTTTATATTAGAATACGTCTTTCATCCTCTATGATGAATATGAAATGTTCTTCTGTGATAATCATTATTATAAACATCTTATAGTTTTGTATTTGTGGGACACATCTTAATTTCCAAAACTGTTTCATTATATCACAATAATGTTTTAACTTAGGAACCATCGATACTATATTTTACATATATACATCTTCTATTTGCGACTCTTTAGTCATTACATGGATATATTTTTGAACATTCATTTTTGAATGATAATATTTACCTCCTTCCATTAATAATTATATATCTATTAATTATAAATATAATAAATGTTATAAATATTGGGACCCTCATTCTTGATAAGATCTAATAATTATTTAGAAACATAACATCTTCAACAATTTTTTCTATCAATGTTTGGGTTTTTAATAGGATGTTATAATCGTTAATGAGCTAAAACCATAGTTACAGATTCATATTAAACCCATTCATTGTTAATATATAGTAAATGTATTTATTATGACTGTATATATCACAAAATTATGAATGATGATAATACCATCATATGCTTAATGAGAACATTAGTCCAGTTATATTCTAATCATGTGTTGGGTTATTATTCCAATGAAACTTTAATTGGTGTATATTACTTGTTCTAACCATGTCATTATATTTTTGAATTAGTTCACGTACATTATTTTATAAATCAATATATATATGAAATTTTTATCTACTATTAGTTAATTTAATCAATAGATCAAAGAATAATTTATATTCTGTTCATTGATATTTTTGTGAAATTAATTATTACTATGTAAATTGTATCACTTATGCATTTAAATGGTGACCAGATTATATAGCGATGGTGATTTTTCCAAAATGAACTATTAATTTACAGTTAATACATTTAAAATGAGGACCTATATATCATTTTTTTCTTGGAAAACATTAAATAACATCCATCATATATGGATCCAAAAATATAATATTTCTTGAGATTATATGAACAAAAAATGAATCATCATTTACTCAAAATTCACACTAGGTAATTTTTTCGTATAGATTATCCATCCATAGGGTAATCATAATAATTCTCAAATAATCATTAGTCTCTTCCATTATCTTAGAATATATAATAATATTATCAATAAATACATCCATAGACCGATAAAGTTTATCAATATAGAACATATTCAATAAATCCAAAAATTTATATAGTGAGTCATTAAGTCAATATAGAATCTCTATAAATTCATAGTATCCATACCATGTATGGAATGTTTTCATGGGAATGCCTAATTTTTGGAATATAAATTCTTTTTATTCCAAATCAAGATGAAAAATGAATAATTATTGATATGCACATAGTTCATAAATAATTTTTCAAAAATTGGAATACTATAAATCAATGAGGGTGATTCTAAATGATGTACTTTATATAGGAAAAAATGTATATATTCTAGTGGAAAACAGATTTTCTCATTATAAATAACAATATTGAACTTTTTTGTAAATAAATACAAAATAAATGTAAAATATTAAGACCATTAATGTTGAGTTTCACCCTAAGCATGTGAGATAAATCTGACTTCAATATATGATCAAGGTCCGTATTGTAGATGTTATACCCAAAAGAAGTTCATATTATTAATCACACTGATAGATAATTATAGTTTGGATTAGAATATAATATGTAACATACCTTTATTTTAAATTAATGTTTGATTAATGTAAATGAATTCAATCAATACACAAAATAACATTGTTTTCAACCAGAGAAAGAAAATTTTGATTTTTAGGAGTCCTATTCTAGTGATCATTAACTGGGAAAAAGTTATAGAATTTTGATTTTATTATTATACCATTATAGGTATTCTATGATAATTCAACATCACCATCATTGTTGATATACATTTCAATTCTTCATGAATTATCCTAGTATACAAATATTCAAATAACTAACTAGGTATATCTTACATTTAAATAGAATCATTCGTTTTCCACCTAAACATTAACTATCCTTATTCATTTTCATACTAAACCCAAATAATGGATATCAAGATCATCAGATATTTATTTTTTGTTTTTTCAATCATGAAAAATCATTCATAATATGTATAATTCATGAAAACTATACTGTAATTTATTACACTATAATTAACTGATGTTATCTGTGATCATCATCTATTCAAATCATTCATGACAATTAAAAAATAAACTACAATTTAACTCAATCATATCTCACGATTCTGTCAATAATTGAGACACATAATCTACCCAAACAATCATCATATCTTTCACCCATCATAAACATATCATATATAAAACCATTTTTCCAAAATCATTGAATAAAATCATAAGAGTTGGAGATCTCACAAACTCAATAAGGGTAAGCATGTTTGATATCAATTCCCAACTCATGTTAACAAGATAATAAGGGTATTACAATATGATATTTCCATTTGAAAAAATATCCAATAATAATTTAATTATTGCGTAAATCATGTACAATCAAAATTATTCATTCAATATGTCATAAAAGAATATTATCCATGTGATATTAATATTGGCGTAACGTATATGTTTATATAATACACATAAACACATAAAATAAATTTTTTATTAGTTAAGGCTCACTAGAAATACAATCATAATTGATTGGGTTCACTCCCAAATCCATTATAGTAGAATAGGTCCTCTGATAAAACAATAATAGTGGACAAATCCACTTGATGAAATAGGTTCACACTAGATTGATATCATGTTTCTCTAATGAGATATACATTATTACTCAATGCATTGTAAGGATATATAATTACAGGACCACCCATCACATAGTGAAAATATAATATCTATATTCCACATAATCATAAAACTATAATCATCTCACAATCAATGAATTGATAATTGGTGTCATAAAATTTTTATCATAACATAATCTATACAAAAGACATGTGTTTCATAAATATTTAAACATTTTATTATGGTATGTCCCATGGAAACAAAATAATTTTCATAAAAAAATTATCATAATCATATACGCTCTATAGAAAGAATATGGATGGTATCATCAGATAATTTCATCATTAAAACATTTATAACATCAATGTACATCATCCTATATATATAATTCACCTAAAATATCAAATGCAACGTCTCTTGATGAAAATAAAATATCCACATTAGTATAACATTTTTAAAATATTATTTTTTTTAAATTTTAATTAAACAAATATCTCAGAACAGAGTAATTGATATTTAAATTGAGTCCTCATATAATTGAACATTATTTATTGTAGGAAATTATTTTCATGGCATGTATGTTAACATAATGAATCACTAACCATTTTATGTAATCAATACATAATGATCCGCATTAAAAAATTTAGTTTCTGTATAACCCATTTGTTAAAAATAAAACAAGACTAAAAAGATATTAAAAATATTATAATTATAGAAAAAACATACTGAAATTGTTTTACTAGAAAAATATAAATATTATAATATATATTGATGACAAAAAAGATAAATAGTGTCATATTTACTTGAAAATATTTTTTTTCTTATCATGAGTACCTAATATTAGAAAAATGATTGTGAAAAAATTAATTTTTTTTAAAAAATATATGATAAGATAATACTTTTTTGTAGTAATACAATAATACGTCCTGATCAAAGCATAATCATAAAAAATCATAGTAAATAATGATAATGTTCCATGGAACACTTACAACAATAGTAAATTTTGATTCCTAATCACCATGAAAGAATTAAATAAAATTTAACATGTTAAATCATGAAGATAATTGTATTAATTGTGTTGAATTTATAGGTTTATGGATATACATAACATAAAATATTGAATGTTCATTATAAAACATATTCCATGAAGAAAACAATTTCCAATTATAAACTCTAACCTCGAGTTCGACATGAATTTAATCATCATTATTATTGTCACGAACCAGCCCGGGTCGACCCTGAACCGGTCACCCGAGCCGGTCCGCGGCAAGTCCCGAGGGGCGTTCCCGATCCCCCCGGGATGGCAACAAGTGCCGGGCATTAAAAGTTTCAATCGTTGGGAACGATTTTAGCCCAAACTAAAAAAACAGGATCAAAAGAACGAAAGTAAACTAAACAAACGGGCAAACACTAAAGACATAAACAAAACTAAACCACGACATACCTCCATGTGACCTCGCGGGTCACCACCCAACTACAAACCGACGTCGCCCCATCACTGAGCGACTCAAGCCAGGAAAACCTGAACACAAGGAACCTGCAACTGAAGTGGTAAAAGATAGGCGTGAGCACAAAAGTACTCAGTAGGTGAGCCTCACAACAAAATCCCAATGCACTGCCAGTAAATATAGAATCTACATAATCCAGGTTTGAACTATAACGTACAAAAGTAATTTTTCATAATGTTTTACTTGAAAATCAAACACGAGACATCTCCCTTATTCTTTTTCGAAAGTTAGTTCCATTTCATTAGTTTTAAACTCATTCTGAAAAGCAAAGTGTTACATTTTCAAATCTAACCCAAAGAGCATAAATCATTTTCATTTAAAAACCATTTTTTTTTTCTCAAAGTCTAACAGTATAGGCTGTGAAATATGACTGAAAGAAAACAGGCAAGGAAAACCAAGTGCAAGTAAAAATAAAACAGAAGTTATCAGCAATAACCATGGGCACACACACACACACACACTCACACACACTCACACACACACACACATACTCACACACGCACACACTCACACCCAGGTGGTCCCCCGTATGCCGACAGAAGGCACCACGCCAGAGATGGTAGAGCACTATGGGTAAATCCCCTAAGGTTCATCTAGCTCGCGTGGGACCCTAGAACCTCGTGTCTCGGTGAAACGTGGCTTAGAAGGCCACGAACCTCAGAAAACGTGGCTTAGAAGGCCACGACCCTCAGAACACGTGGCTTAGAAGGCCACGACCCTCAGAACACGTGGCTTAGAAGGCCACGACCCTCAGATATCATATGTTTAGTTAGTGTTGCAATCGTCAATCCAGCTAAGTGAAACAGGGACGACACCCATCCGGCTCACTAGCACACTAGTTCTAGTCCGCCCACCTGGATACCCAGGGTTTCCCCGTGTGCTCAAACAAGCTTCACATTCACATAGTATATTTCTTCCTCATATCGCAGGCCAAACAAGATATCGCACACAAAAGTCACCATTTCCACACCCAAACAATATTTCAAAACTCATGCACGTCAAAAATACCTTTCTGAAAATATAATTGTCATTACCTAATCATTTCGCAAAAACCCCTTTTTGGAAACTCTCACACAAGAACATAAACAACTTTCACAACATAGAAAACATTATTTTTAATAACACCACAAGGGAAAACATCTTTCGTCAACCAAGAACCACACTTAAAGTTTCCAAAAAAAACAATTTCAAAGGGTCACACGACGTTTTCTCTAATCAAGGTTATAAGAAAACACCTTTTCCATAAACAGTACATTTACTAATTTACACAAGCCAAAAACATTTCAAAACCCAATTCAACATGTCTTTCGTTACTCGGGAGGAACCATTTAGCGACATTACTATGAAATCCCACAATTGAACCAAGAAAACACTTTTAATGAAATGCAAGAATTAAACAGTTTGCATTCTCAGCAAATCACCACATTAAAAAAACTACTTAATATTATTTTTTTATTGAAATTCAATAAAAGGACAAGGAATAAATAAATTCTTCATTTAGAGGCAAGTGCATAGGGAGACCTACCTCGAATCGGAATGACGAATGACACGGCCCAAGACTCCCGTTGCGAAAATGGCGCATCGAATTGCGCCGTCAAACAGATCCTAAAACAGTAGACCGAAAAACGGGTGTAGCGATTAGTAATAATAATATAATAGCAGTAACCAATATATAATGTTAATATCAGTATTGATATAATAACAATAATAATATAGTCGTAACAATTACAATAACAATAATAATATAATTAGCATAATAATAATATATCAATAATAGCAATAATAATAATATCATAATATTAATACAATAATAATAATAGGAACAATGCTAATTTAATATAATCATAATATATTAATAATATAATAATGATAATAATATAAAATAATGTTAACATAATAATATTAATAATAATAATATAATGGCAATAGCATAATAATAATAATAATCTAATAATAATAATAATAAGAATATCATAACATAATAATAATAATAAAAATAATATGATAATTTTATTAATAATAATATTAACAACATTATATGAATAATAATAATAAGTATAATTCTAATCATCAAACCTTAATATATTATTAATAATACTAAAACATCATAATAATAATGATATAAAACCCTTATAATAAAAATAATTAAACTTTATAACATTAATGATAATAATGATAAAACTTATAATAATAATAGAATTTATAATAATAATAGTAATACCTTAGTTAATTCTAATAATAATCATTTTGATCAAATAATAAAATAATCTAAACATAATACATATATATATACATTCATGCCTATAATGATATATACATAAACATATATAGAACTATATGTATATATATACATTATTACATATATATATATATATATAACATACATAAACATATATAGAATAAAATTAACTATCATATTAATAACACAACTTAAATAGCGTTAATAATAAAATATCAACATAAAAAAATTATAGTATTTAAACATGCCGGGTGAATACACGGTCACCCGGGCTGAACCCACGGTCACCGCAAATGATGCAGTGACCGCGCACCGGCATGAAACCGCCAATCGCAATTAATCTTCGAAAAATTTAAACTGGGACCAAGAAAGGAGAAAACAATTTCGGACGTCCGCGGTCGGGGTGTGACAATTCTCCCCACCACAGACACTTTCTGCCCCCAGAAAGTCACCAGGTCACAAGTCAGCCAAAAACCAAGTCTATGCCCAAACAGAACTAAAGAAACCGAAGAAAACTGAGGTTCTCGGGGATGACCTTACTCGACACAGGTCACACCCGACCGATTCAAGAGAAAACTGGGGTCCGAGATTGAGGGGAGAACACGAAGGGGTCCTCCCCACCACAAGAGCTCAACTTGTGCAGAAAAGTTAACCATCTAAAAGGAAGACCCTAAAAAAGGGGGGTTGACACGGGAACTCCCAACCAATTCAAACCAACTCTTATAACACGATTACTACAACACCTCTGTCGAAACCTTGAACCCACGACTAGAGTCAACAACCTTCAACACCTGGGAAAATCCATAGAAAAACATTTAACCATTATCAAATTGGAGAAATGATCCACCGAAGTCCACAAACATAACCACATCGACAACCTAACTAAAACGAGGTCAACCCACACGAGAGTCAAACACACTTTTACGAAGGGCACACGATTTAGAGTATTACATTCACACGACAAGTCCACCTAGATTTACCATAGAACAAGTCCATCACCACTTTATAGAAAAACAACACATTTACAACGCTGTTGAAAATTTAGTAGCTGGAAAACAAGTATGAAAGAGGTTTCTAATGGTTCCACCATCAACACGGAACACAAAACCTGGACAAGGGCTTCACACCCCTGGGGACTCCTGACTGTGCGTGAGCTTCACCCTGAGACTTATGGCTGGGGCTCTGATGGCTGAAGCATCTTCTGCCTCACAGTCAGGTACTGACATTCTCCCATCACAGCGTCCTCTTCATGCGATGCTTCCTGCAAAACTTCTCCAGATGACCCAGACAACCACAACGATGACACGTCTTCGGAGGGTTGCGACAAGACGACTTTAAATGCCCGAAACGACCACACTGAAAGCATACCATCGAACGATCTGATGAAATGGAAACTGGGACCAAAGGGGATAACTCCTTAGGAACAGGTATCTATGGCGCCTTTTCCCCACCAGAGGGGAAACTCTTACGAACAACAACAGAGGACGCTGAAGTATTAACCACCCGCACACCAGAAACTAACTCATCCAAGAAAGCTTCCTCCACCAGCTTCTCGAAACAAAGGTCTTTAGAAGGGAGGACTCGCTCCTTGATCTCTGGACGAAGACCCCCAGTGAAAAGAGAGGCCTTCATGATCTCATGCGACGCTACATCTGGAAAAAAGGAAATTAGTTCCTTGAAATGGTTAACATATTCCTTCACCGTCCGTTGGCCTTGTTGAATATGCACGAGATCTCTCTTTTTCTCCAGCTTCACTTCCTCAGGTACAAACCATTGGATGAATACAATTCTAAAGACGTCCCACGTCATTTCAACTTGCGTTGATGATGGGGTAACCATCTTCCACTGGTCCAGAGGTGGACCCTCGAACAACTTCATAGTTGCACGAACCTTAACATTATCGGGAGTTCCCAACCTTCTAAAAACATGGTCCACTTCCTCAAGCCATTTCACTGCCTCTAACGGACCCTGATCATCATAGAGAATAGACAAAGTTTAAGAAGGAACAAAAACTGGGCATGACTCATTCGAATCCTTAGAGACCTTTCTGGGCGGCATTTCCTGAGCGATATATAAAACTCAAAGCCAAAACCAACATCAAATCGAAGCAACATCAATAAAAGCGTGTTCATCAAAAACAGTCAGCACAAGGACCAAACAGATACAACACAACCCAAAACAAAATCTCCTCTTTAAAATTCCCTTTTCATTTTTGATTTCAAAACCACCCTTTTTCAAGATCACTTTCCAAAAAACCAATCCACTTTCAAACCAAAACATTCCAAAACCGTTTCCCATTTAAAACCAATTTAGAAAACAAAGTCAAGCCTTTAAGTTCAAATACACACCCAGGTAATCTCATGAACCGTTGAACATGTCTTCATCCACATTCCATTCATACGTGCATCAACACACACTTTCCATGCATTCTCACACATGTGCAAACGTTCATAAAGAGGAACCGAGGTTTCAACCCAAATCATTCTTATCCAATTCCAAGAAAACAACAGATTTCCAAATCAAGATATTTCAGTTTTAAAACCCATTTCATACATTTAAAGTCCTTTTAAAAGAAACCAGTCCAATTTTCAAAAATCCTTTTTCATTCCCAACAACGTACTCACACAGAACAAAACGAAAACAACATCCAAATTTGCATCAATCACTGAAATGAGGGACTAGTAGTCACACTCAACCTGGCGACATGGTAGTGGGCCATGTCCCAAGTCAGCGTCGACCACTAGGATGAATTCAAACCACGTACTCGGACTCCACATGGGTCACTACTCCATGTGAAATCACGACGTAACGTTGGCTTGCCTCCATTGTCATCTCTCAATCCAAGACAAACCAGAAAAGACAAGGACACAATTTCCGAACTACCCCTGGTAACTCGAAGATCAGTGCGAGCAAGAGTTCGCGACGCTCTTCCTGTACTTACCCCTCCGACAGTCCTAATCTCCTTCTACCGGACAACCCAAATAACAAGAACCACCTCTGATACCATTTTGTCACGAACCAGCCCGGGTTGACCCTGAACCGGTCACCCGAGCCGGTCCGCGGCAAGTCCCGAGGGGCGTTCCCGATCCCCCCGGGATGGCAACAAGTGCCGGGCATTAAAAGTTTCAATCGTTGGGAACGATTTTAGCCCAAACTAAAAAAACAGGATCAAAAGAACGAAAGTAAACTAAACAAACGGGCAAACACTAAAGACATAAACAAAAATAAACCACGACATACCTCCATGTGACCTCGCGGGTCACCACCCAACTACAAACCAACGTCGCCCCATCACTGAGCGACTCAAGCCAGGAAAACCTGAACACAAGGAACCTGCAACTGAAGTGGTAAAAGATAGGCGTGAGCACAAAAGTACTCAGTAGGTGAGCCTCACAACAAAATACCAATGCACTGCCAGTAAATATAGAATCTACATAATCCAGGTTTGAACTATAACGTACAAAAGTAATTTTTCATAATGTTTTACTTGAAAATCAAACACGAGACATCTCCCTTATTCTTTTTCGAAAGTTAGTTCCATTTCATTAGTTTTAAACTCATTCTGAAAAGAAAAGTGTTACATTTTCAAATCTAACCCAAAGCGCATAAATCATTTTCATTTAAAAACCATTTTTTTTCCTCAAAGTCTAACAGTATAGGCTGTGAAATATGACTGAAAGAAAACAGGCAAGGAAAACCAACTGCAAGTAAAAATAAAACAGATGTTATCAGCAATAACCATGGGCACACACACACACTCACACACTCACACACACACACACATACTCACACATGCACACACTCACACCCAGGTGGTCCCCCGTATGCCGACGGAAGGCACCACGCCAGAGATGGTAGAGCACTATGGGTAAATCCCCTAAGGTTCATCTAGCTCGCGTGGGACCCTAGAACCTCGTGTCTCGGTGAAACGTGGCTTAAAAGGCCACGACCCTCAGAAAACGTGGCTTAGAAGGCCACGACCCTCAGAACACGTGGCTTAGAAGGCCACGACCCTCAGAACACGTGGCATAGAAGGCCACAACCCTCAGATATCATATGTTTAGTTAGTGTTGCAATCGTCAATCCAGCTAAGTGAAACAGGGGCGACACCCATCCGGCTCACTAGCACACTAGTTCTAGTCCGCCCACCTGGATACCCAGGGTTTCCCCGTGTGCTCAAACAAGCTTCACATTCACATTGTATATTTCTTCCTCATATCGCAGGCCAAACAAGATATCGCACACAAAAGTCACCATTTCCACACCCAAACAATATTTCAAAACTCATGCACGTCAAAAATACCTTTCTGAAAATATAATTGTCATTACCTAATCATTTCGCAAAAACCCCTTTTTGGGAACTCTCACACAAGAAAATAAACAACTTTCACAACATAGAAAACATTATTTTTAATAACACAACAAGGGAAAACATCTTTCGTCAACCAAGAACCACACGTAAAGTTTCCAAAAAAAACAATTTCAAAGGGTCACACGACGTTTTCTCTAATCAAGGTTATAAGAAAACACCTTTTCCATAAACAGTACATTTACTAATTTACACATGCCAAAAACATTTCAAAACCCAATTCAACATGTCTTTCGTTACTCGGGAAGAACCATTTAGTGACATTACTATTAAATCCCACAATTGAACCAAGAAAACACTTTTAATGAAATGCTAGAATTAAACAGTTTGCATTCTCAGCAAATCACCACATTATAAAAACTACTTAATATTATTTTTTTTTATTTATTGAAATTCAATAAAAGGACAAGGAATAAATAAATTCTTAATTTAGAGGCAAGTGCAAAGGGAGACCTACCTCGAATCGGAATGACGAATGACACGGCCCAAGACTCCCGTTGCGAAAATGGCGCATCGAATTGCGCCTTTAAACAGATCCTAAAACAGTAGACCGAAAAACGGGTGTAGCGATCAGTAATAATAATATAATAGCAGTAACCAATATATAATGTTAATATCAGTATTGATATAATAACAATAATAATATAGTCGTAACAATGACAATAACAATAATAATATAATTAGCATAATAATAATATATCAATAATAGCAATAGCAATAATAATATCATAATATTAATACAATAATAATAATAGGAACAATGCTAATTTAATATAATCATAATATATTAATAATATAATAATGATAATAATATAAAATAATGTTAACATAATAATATTAATAATAATAATATAATGACAATAGCATAATAATAATAATAATCTAATAATAATAATAATAAGAATATCATAACATAATAATAATAATAATAATATTATGATAATATTATTAATAATAATATTAACAACATTATATGAATAATAATAATAAGTATAATTTTAATCATCAAACCTTAATATATTAATAATAATACTAAAACATCATAATAATAATGATATAAAACCCTTATAATAAAAATAATTAAACTTTATAACATTAATGATAATAATGATAAAACTTATAATAATAATAGTAATACCTTAGTTAATTCTAATAATAATCATTTTGATCAAATAATAAAATAATCTAAACAGAATACATATATATATACATTCATGCCTATAAAGATATATACATAAACATATATAGAACTATATGTATATATATACATTATTACACACACATATATATATATATAAAACATACATAAACATATATAGAATAAAATTAACTATCATATTAATAACACAACTTAAATAGCGTTAATAATAAAATATCAACATAAAAAAATTATAGTATTTAAACATGCCGGGTGAATACACGGTCACCCGGGCTGAACGCACGGTCACCGCAAATGATGCAGTGAACGTGCACCGGCGCGAAACCGCCAATCGCAATTAATATTCGAAAAATTTAAACCGGGACCAAGAAAGGAGAAAAAAATTTCGGACGTCCGCGGTCGGGGTGTGACAATTATTCTATATGAAAAATATAAATATACTATAAATTTATTATACAATTATGTATACACTTATAAAATCATATATGATATATTTATAATATAATAAAAATTATTTAGCAATAATTGTTTTTAAAATCAGGCATTCATGGTATTATCCATTTCAACTTTTTGGAAGAATTTTGGTTTGGTATATAAGGCCCATGTACATTGATCATGGTTCCAAAATATCAAAAAACATAAAATTTAAATTTATGAAAAATATATAGTATATAGTAATTTATATTTCTCTATTAATTTTAGATCATCAAAATTTAATTACATTAATCAATGATATGGTATTCCATAAATATTCATAACCATTTTTTATCAGTCAATAGATATAATAAATGAATGTTAAAAATAAATAAATCAATTTATAATAATTATTTTTTTACAAACACCATGTATTCATAAAATTTATCCTTGTTACCATAAATATAAAATGGATATGAAAAATCTATCACATTACTTCATTTAAGTGGTGGTCAAATTGTACACACAAGGGACATTATCGATTTCCCGAAAAAAAAAGATACAAAGATGGACATTAAATTTTCCATAATAATAATTTTATTTTAAATATAATATATAACCATTTAACCCATCATAATACCCATCTATAAAATATTCCGAATAAATTATTTGAATAACTTTGTGAATATGGTAAATCATACATATGAAAAAGAGAAAATTTCACTTCCCATGTCATTTGAATGATAGTGGATAATGGATGTTTTATTTTTATAATAACATTTATAAACATTGAGATGAATAATATAGTATATTATTATTAATTACCTAGTTTTATAGGTTGTAAGATAAGAAGATATAAAATATTGTGATTGATTAAGGAAATTGCCTCTTCGTTTAAAGAACTCTAATAGTAATTCCAATAAAGATCATAAGGCTAGAGTTTTAGGAAGATAAGCACATCTATAATTCATAAATAAGGATTATAAGATAATTTTTAATGTTCTCATCAATTTAAGTGGATCAATGTAGTTTTATAAAAACAAAGCAGGGCGTATTTTCATAAGGGAGAGAGGATACAGAAGCAATTTCTTATAATATTATAATATAATAAAGTTATTCTCTTAAAAAAATATTAAAAATGGAAATTAATTGATATAAAAAATGTTAAAGATAAAATAAAATTATAAAAAGAAATAGAGATACTTTTTTGTCTCATTTTAATCAATATATATTTTATTAACCCCGTTGCATAATCATTTTTTCTGATTAACTTCATAAAACCCAATAAAATATTAATCGGTTAATAATGTTACCACAAGTGGTTAAATTACTCAAAAATGGACCATGGGTTATTATTTATTACATATTCAATTCCATTTAATTATTATTATATTTTAATGAATCTTAAATAACTAATTAAAATAATAAATATTAAAAATATCATTAATAACATTGGTTTAACTATTCATTTAATATGAAATTTTCGGCCAGATTAAAAATTTGTAATTTAAATATTATATTTGAAAAAATAATATGTTATATGTATTAATAATATTGAAGTAAAATAACATTTCTATTAAATTTTATAAATAATAATATTTTTAAAGTAATTTATTTCTTTTTTTAATTAATATAATAAATAGTGTGTTTCTGTTGAATATATTTTTATGGTAATTTATAAATGAATATAAAATATAAATAAATTACTATGATAAAAAAATTCCATCAAATAAACATTTATTTGAGTACCTATACTTTTATATATATAAATTAAAATTTTAGGGTAGTTAATGTCAAGAGAGTGTACTTCTGTATTTATTCCTTACATAAATTAAAATATTTTTCGAGTTTAATGATAATTTTCACCAAGGAGAAAATATTAATTACATGTAAGAAAAAAGAAAAAATTAAAACATCCTATTGAATAATGGTATGTGTTATATATGTTTTAAATACTTCTCACTCGTTTTTACAAGAATTTATCAATTTTACCTGTATATTAGTAAACAAAAAATAATTTTCTTATTATTCATGGAGACAAAAAATAAAAGGGACATAATTATTAAATATGATCCCCATTATTCAATATAATAATTTATCTCTAGATTCAATTTATATAGTTTGGGGAAATTCTTTTTACAATAACGGTAATAAAAATGAGTTTTTATAAAGAAATATTTTTTATGAATAATAGTAGAATCAATCATAACCGTTACCTTGGAAAAAAATTAGTCAATAGTTAAATTATTTGATTCTTTATAATATATATGTGTGTGTGTGTTTATTAATATCAATATTAAATAGTGATTCATTTAATTTATGAGGATAAAAATACATTAAGTGTATACATTATTTGAAATAATTCCTCTTTTAAATTCAAATGATTCTATTTTTATTTCTAAACAATTAATAACCAATAAATTTTTATTATACATCTTTAATCCATAATTTTACCAATTTTATTTTGTTTTATTCATACCGTTGTATTTAATGGCTATTTTATAAATATATACTTTGTTAATGATCATTTAGACACAAGGTTTAATCTGTCGCCAGTTATCAAAAAATAACAATTTAATTTGAAATTAAATATATTATATAATAAGGATGTTGCAGTTAAATGGAAAAAACCATCTATATAATTTTTGATTACTATGTAATCATTAGAATCATCAATTTAAATAATGTTATTTGTTTTCTAGAATATGAAGCCAAATCACAATAGTTTAACCAAAAGTATCACATGTTACCATTAACTGGGTTACAAAAATTTACTATAATTACAATTCATATTGAATAAACACATATTCTTATATATATAATATGGAAATTATGATTCTAAATATGGTTCCATTCTCAATGATTCTATTTATATTAGTGGTATAAATTTATTTAATGTAAAAATACAAAAAAAAAGAAAAACGATTCATCCAAAAAATGTATATTTAATTATTAAAATTTTTTCTACCAAATTAAAAAATCATATTAAATTCAAGTAACATACCATGATAATTAATATTAAAATACATTTAGTTTTACCTTGAAGAAATTTTAAATCAAACTCCAAAATTATATATTCTCGTAAAATAATCAATCAATAAAAAACAAATTTATTTTATATTTTATTGGCATTCAATATTTAGTTAAAAAATTTAAATAATATCCTAAATATAATATTTATATGATGATTTATACCTTATTTTAATTTATATCATTTAAATTTATTAAAATTAATGAAATTATTTATAATATTTATTTATAAAAACAAGCAAATAGAATTTTTTAAATTACAAGTAATTATTATGAATAAATTACCATTATTATAAATTGAATGATTATTTCATAAATATTAATTAATAACATTTTAGTAAGTAAAAATTATATATATATATAAATACATATATATATATATATCATTATTTTACTAAACATATTCATTCCTCCAATTTAATGATAATGTAGTATTTGGTATATTAAAAATTAATATTTCAACATTAAAATGTGAATGGTTTAATATTGATAATTCTTTTAAAGCATGGTAATAATGATATAAAATATTTGTTTTGAGAAATATATCATAAAATGTAATGGTGTTAAATTCCACCACATTAGAAATAAAACTTTCCTAAAAACACTTTCAATAAAATATAAATAATATAGGACTTATTTATTTCATCATTACCTTTGGTTCTGAAGTAGCTTCCTCTAATTTTTGTTTTCTTCCAAAAATATTATCCAGATGAGTTTTATTCCATTGCAGCACCATATTTCTTTGATATAAATTGTAATTTTTTTTGGATATGATATTTCATGCATCAATGGTTTGAACATTGAGTTAAATACAAATGAATAATTATGTATGTACTTCGCTGAGAGTGATACAAGGAAGACATTTTGAACATGAGAGTTATTCACAAAGTTTTACAATGAATATGATACTATATAAATATGATCATACATTTTAAATAGAAAGATACACTTTGGGCCTATGCTTACTATATAATAAAATATCATAAAAGATTTTGTGTGTATATTCATAGAAACACGTTTTTACAAACTCCAGACATCAGATCCCACAATTAATTTCCAACATATCCTTTTTGTCGACTCTTATCTGTCCTTATATGATGTTGAATGCAATTTTATTTCCTATCATTTAAATATATATCTGAGATGCAAATAGTTTTAATTTTTCTATTTCATCATATATTCATGGATTTCACCATTTATATACCCAAGTTGATTTATGAGAATCATTCTAAATTAATGAGTAAATGAAATTATTATATTAAATATTGACTATAGTGAGTTTTTCTATCTGAATCCCCTATGAAATACATGGATAAAAATTTCAAAATATACAATGTTGTTTAAATGGTTCTATTATACTATCTGTCTTTCTATTTATGATAGTAATTCTTGAAATAGTAATTTGTATTTTCATAATACTAATGATATCCCAATAATATTTTGTGAAATTGAGCATGTATATAAAATTTAATAAAATATTTTAATCCATAATATTTTACAAATTAATATATGTTTAAAATATAATATTGACCAATATAGAAATATTAATTGATGGAAATAATGTTTTTTCTTCATAACGATATTTACAAGAATCAAGATTTCATTGTTGCATTTATATGTATTGGGAATTATATCCATGAAATTAGTGGTAATTTTTTCCAATATCCAATAATGTATGGGAATTGAATATAAAATCCCCTTAGATTATTGTATCTTATCCTAATCATTATGACATATATTACATTGAGATATATACATTACAATAATAATTTTCATGTTCTTTTATTGGAAATATTCATTTTGGTTTATATACATATTCCTTGAAAAAAAGATTATTTTTGTCTTGAATAACTATGACAAAAAGAGACAGTAAAATATGATCTTCATCTAATAGTTATTTCATCCTTACTAGTAATGAAAGTATTCATACCCAATTCTGGAACCTTACATTCCCTGAAAATAATTATTGAACATAGGAATATTTCAGATATTCTCCCATAGTTCTACATCACCCATATAAAATATTTAATCCTCTAATAGAATGACTGATGATCCTTCATTTGAGAAAGGTATGGTCTTAAAATTTTGATATGGATTTAAACATATATCTTATAAAATAATTTCTGTATTTGATTCCATTATATATTTTTATTTAAATACTAGAATGGTCTTTTTGACATTGTGCAATATCCACAATGTTCACCTTCTATGTGAGGTAATGTATAGATTAGTCACAATCATTAGTCAATTGAATCCATACTCAATAGAGTTTCTTAAAATATTTTTTATTTTTCAAATATAAATAAGAAATTATAATATTCATATATGTCACATCATTCACAATAAAATCTAATTAATCATATATTTGATGAAAAAATTAGTTCTTCATTATCCAAAAACATTTCGGGTAATTTTATTTATTTATTTTTCAATTTGAGTGAGGTGAAAGCTAGGAAAATAAGACACTACATGTGTGGAAATATCATTACATTCATTTAGACATCACTATATATCAGAAACCCATTCCTATTAAAGGGTATTGTGATCACTGGTTCAATGGAAAACAATGTCACCTATTTTTGAAATTTATCTCATATTTATATGTCAACAAGAAAATTTCCCCCATAATGTCAAATTTGGGAATTGATTTTATATTCATGATAAATATCTCCAAATGAAACATAAATTTAAAAAAATAATAAGATAAATTTATTTTTTGGTCCACATGTTTACTCAATTCTCTGCCATAATAAAAATAACATTTGAATGATCCTCTGATATACACTTGGTTGAGATTATATGACCCAATAATGATTTTTTATCAAAATTTAATACATTTTAAATTTTGAAAAGTATTTATCCTTCATTAATTTCTCAAGAAAAAGTACTATATGATCATAATTATCATCATTTCCCATTATTTATATAAGATTATCATCTAAAATAACTTATGGAAATAGAGTAAGGTTTTAATTAAGGACTCCGTTCATTAAAACCAGGACAATAACTAGAGAATTAATAATCCCAAATGGCATCATTATAAATTCATAATTCCAATACCTTAAACATATGGTTGTCTGGGGTATATTATCAACTTTACCATCATTATATGACCTTAATAATGAATATAAATCATTTAAATTAAGTGATATACTCATAACAGAACATTAAAGTCATCGATATGGGGGTAGCGAATAAATTTCATTACGAATTATCGTTCTATATTTTCAATAATATATGAAAAGAATTATTGAACCATACTAATTGTTAATAAAATTATCATAGAAAACACATATTAGGGAATGTGAGAATATATTTCTATATCATGATTCACTATTATTTGCAACTTCAATTCATGGAAATCAATTAAGACAATGGTATATGGAGTATTTGGAATTTTTATATCAAAATGAATGTGGTATACTTAATACTAAACATCTTATTTGAGGAAATACACTGAAACCCTTCGAAAAGTACATAAAAATAATATCATAAAACTCACATCTAATCAATTTGGAGTTTTATACTAACCATTTGAGATAGATACCCTTAATGAATAGGAATTAATTCCTAAAAGATAGAAGTAATATCTTTATAAATATTCTTGTCATATTCATAGTGATAAATGATCATAGGTTCATTGTAAATATTAATTCTAAATTACCCTCCCCATAAATTAATACAGTTTATCTATAGAGAGTAAATATATTCCTAACATCACATGATATTAAATCCTATGAAGAATTTTTTTCCCCATAATCATATTCTAAACCCCATCAATCAAAGAGGAAACTATATTTCAGATGTATCCATCATATGATAAAGCGTTTTTATCACTACAAAACATATAATCATTGATCTATTAATTCTATAACCATTGTAAATTCATTAAGATATATCAGAGTGGAAGGATATATACTCAAATAATAAATTAAAACTTATATTATGGATGATATTTTTACCATTGACAAGTAAATTATATTAAACCATTCATGACGTTGTTATAACATGAAATATGAGTTTGTATTTTTTTTAAGTCAGTTTTGAGGTCGTTCAACATAAAAACATTCATATTTATGCACTGGTTAGTCTAATTAAAATATTGGTTTAATATGACGCTTTGGAGTTTTCATGCAAAATTTTTTGGAATATTCTTTCCCCCTGTTATATAAAATATGATATTATTCTCTATTATATAAACACATGATTTATAACCTTCCTTCCAATATTTAAATCTCCTCCAACTGCCATTCGTTAAATTATATTGATGGTTCATCCAAAATTTCTTGTAAGTGTAGGGCTGTAATATCATTCCACCACTGATGTAGATAAAAAGATAAGTATAAGGGTATGAGTTCATTGCCACAATTTATAGAGATAATTTCAAATATTTCCCTAATAAAATTAATTATTCATTGTATAAACCATTAACATTCCTAATTAAATGAATCATATGAGTGAGAAAACATTATAAATCAGTCATAACCCATATATTTAGATCTTCAAATTGTCATAAAAGTAATTTACCATCATAGTTATCTAAAATATTTTATATGAGATGGATAACTATAGAGACCATAAAATCAGAGTAGATCACACATCAACACATTATTTACATTTCATAAAAATATAATGAATCACCTCTTATTTCCCATATTTGATTGGGCCTCCCAAATAGTTTCATGTATAGGATCAGGAATGTGATAAAATAGCCAAGGTGCCATGGTAACCTGATAACCAATCCTTACTTGACATAGGACAAAGGGAATTCTATATCCCAACTATTGAACAACAAGATCCATGATTCATACAACCTGCATGTGGGAATGGATTTCCATAGGAAATATCAGAATCAAGATAAAGAACATAATATGCATACAAAAATAAAATCCACTATGATTAATGTCCAATATTTCAATAAGAAATTAAACTAAAATGAACCACAACCAAAACATTTAAATAGAGAAAAAAACATATGTCCCTATGAAAACAACTATGTGTGTCCAAGCAATAATAGCTAGATCCTCATCTAAAATGTCATTTCCCCCTACGTGAACATGGAAGGTGATAATCTATAAACACTAGAAGGAACAAATAGGGTGTGAGAAACAATCCCATAAATAGTTTCACCAAGGATTCAATATAATTAGACAATAATATATTAACTAAGGGAAAGATTTCATTTTCAGAATAAATTGGTTTGGAATCTTAAAACAAGTATAAAAAATAATTATATTGAGTTCCAATGATTGATAATAAATTATGAAATGACATTACAAGTGATGTAATATTTATAAATAGTTGTTTGAATAATGTATATATATATATATAACTGTTTATATAAATCCATATGGCATGTAATGATGTTTGAAAACATTTTGATTCATTTATATCTCAAATATAAATAACAAGAGAACCACATGGACATCTTAAAATGGATGTGAATGTTCTAGGCTATAGGGATCCACACTCTCATTGGGATCATAAAAATATATGTATAGACACATTCCTCTAACACTATCCAATGGTGACTCACCACCAAAGCATCCACGATGTTAATAGATGCATTTATGTTTAATAAAATTTTATAAGCGTAGAGTGTGTCCAAATAACTCAGAAACCAGCTTAGTCATGTTTTTCATCATACACAACAAAATATGGGTAATATATTTTAAGAAAACATAAAATAAAATGAAATATAATTACTTCCATTTCGAATGCCAATTTTCCATTAAAAAACCATGTCATAGTTTTAATAAAAAACATTAATATTTAAAAAGATAAAATCCATGGGTTTTTCTTAGAACATTTTTAATAATTTTCCATGAGTCTATAATAAATTAAAAACTAATTCCATTAATTTTCACAATTTAATTTCCAGAAATAAATTAAAAAAATTTAAATTGAAATAATTTCCATAAAATAAAAATATTTAAATTAAACAATTTAAATCCAATAATTTCAATAAAAATTACCAATTCAATAGAATTATGGGTTTTACCCAACTTTCATGCCAAAACCATTTCAAATCACCCAATTATCTGGAATTGGGTTATAGGAAATCAATTGAAATCACTTTTTGAGAAAATATATCTAAATAAAAAACTTCAAATAAATCATTCAATTCAATGATAAAAAATCAGGTCAAATGGGATAGTAACACCACCCGTTTACCAAAAAACTCATCACTCACAAAATTGAAAGACAATTTGGAAAAGGTGAAGACCCTATAACTCAAACTAAAAGAAATATCAAGTAGTACAGAGAATATATCCCTCAATTTCAATATTATCCCTTGAAATACTCAAGGATTAAAAAGAGTGAATGATGAATAATATGGGATAAATATTACCATAGAGTCACACAACAAGTGAAAAAATTATTGAACATCGAATGAATGAACCTGAAAGGGTTGATAGGATGTAAAATCCCTTGGGATCGGGTTTGGGCTGATATGAGTGAAATTGGATAGGATCTAGAAACAGTAGATCAACCATACAGTCTCTTTGGAAACCCTAGTCGGGGCATTACATGACTTCTAATCAAAATAAAACTCCAGAAAAAAATTAGTTTTTCTAACCACCAAAAAACACATAACCTCGTATTAATAATTAATCCTCATAATTAAAAAATGATATCTAAATCTCTCTCAATGTGTAGAGGTTCATCACATCAAGAAAACAAAAATTACCTTAATCCATCAAATCATACATGTCGTCTAACCTAGTTACATGATGTGTAACCCTTATGCAACCCACAGAATAGTCAGTTATGTCTTTGAGTCCAACAAATAATTGACTTGACCATTATAGAAATCATTTGAATTCATTCTCAACCCCTCCCAGTCAAGGAAAATGATGATATGTGATATGGTAATGGATGAACCTATCAGATTAGAAATGGTATGTTACAACCTCCCTACCATATAGAAATTATATCCCTAAATTCATGTATAGAAGATCTCAAGCCAAAATGATGATGGAATTTCTCTCTAATTAGTTCCTCCAACGCCAACATATCATGAATATTAACAACATGATTCCATAATAACTGAACAAATGGTATCATCCTCCCACGAAGTACCTTTCTCTAGGAATCAACTATCTTGACAGGCCTCTCAGTTAATGATAAATCTGGTTCAATCTGAATATCACTCAAGCATAAAATATATAACATATAAGATAAATACTTTCTCAGATGTGATAAATGTAAAAAATATCTATTTATATCAGCTATAGTGGATGTGCTAAATGGTATGAATCTTTACCGATCATTTAAAAAAACTCAAAAGGTACCACAACACAATGAGAAATTTCCCCTTTCTTCCCATTTATTTTATGATACAACCAGGGTAAAATATTCAACTACACATAGTACCCAATAAAGAATTAAATATTTATACGATGATGATTATGATAAGACTTAAATCATCCATGTGCTGTCTACATTCTATAATGAATTAACTGAATTTTTGTTGTAGTCTCATGGACCAAAGATGGTTCAACCATTGAATATTCCCCAATATAAAAGAAACACAATATAGATTTACAATGATATCAATATAATTCCTCAAAAGGGGCCATTCTAATTGTGGACTGGTAATTACTATTATAAGAAAACACAACTATCACCCAATTGTTGTCCCCCCCCCCACTGAATTTGAGAATGAAATTATGACGAATATCATCCAGAATATGTATATCATTGTCTACCTAGCCATCTAAATGTGAATGATAGGATATTCTCAAAACGAACATGATGTCCAATTGCCTCTGAAAGTCCTGTCCAAAAGAGATTTGTGAACCATGGATCATAATAAATAAAATATAGAAGATAGAATTATATGAAAATGGAACATTTATTTCATGTAATGATTTCCCAACTCCTCAACATTTTATGTATCAAAAATTGTTTTGAAGTAATAGTGTATTTTTTGGATTTTCAATATTAAACCATATCACATTTATCATTCTCTATGTAAATGTAAACTGAACCATTAATTTCAAATATATCTCATCCCACATCCATGTAGATACTAGATGTTCCTAAAGAAAATACGAAGGTTTATGATTCTTTCCATAACATTATTAAAAATATTAGAGTGAGACAAATCTCCGTAATTCCCCAAATTATTCCTAGACACGAGAATTTCCACCACATGTCCTAAAAAAATTGTGGATCTTGTCTGATCAACCATCATGGATTTATTACACTACCCCATCACAGAATAATATTCGGAAACTGACAAATAAATTTTATTCCATTAAAATAGATCACCCTCTATATAGAACTCCCTCTTGGAAGCTGTCACCCCACTATAAAGAGGGTCTCTAATCCTATAGAACACACCATCAGGATGCTGATCCAATAGAATCATCTCGATAATAGCTAATTTCAAATAAATTTAGGATAATGAAACATAATCCACGTTCTCCAAAACTCTATTATGAAACTATTCCAAAATATCCATTTGGTTACACTCTTCTAAAGATTCTTTCCCTGACTCGTTCAGAAGTTTCATACTCAATGAATCATTATTAAAATTACCATTCCCCATTTTCTACACAATTTCAATGTAGAATGATATTATTTATTTCCACCCACACCATTGGTACAGTTTAATTTTTTTTAATGTAGCTATAACTCAAGCTGTTGTGGTCAGAATATATAGTGAACATTTATCCAAAAATTTAAAGCCACTAAGTCATAAGTGTTTTCATCATTGATACATATTCATGGTCATTGATAGGGTTTTTGATCATGTCTGGCCTTAGGTAGAATGATCCATTTTCTACTAAGATAACACCTTGTATATTAATATAGCCCAAGCCTGATCCTAATGCATCATAAAAGACAACAAAGCCTTTCCTATCTTTTGAAATAGTCAACACCAGTTAAATAGTAAAAATATTGTTCAGCTCAAAAAATGAACTTTGACATTTATCATTATAAGTAAACTCACCCCCTTATATCATATATTAGTCACCGAAGAATCCAAATTCGAGAATTCCTTCTCAAACTAGAGATAATACCCTGTATCCCCATGAAGCTCCAAATCTCAAAGACATTATATGGTTTCCCACTAAATTATAACTCTAACAACCAAGGTATTTATAGAATTATACTTTTTTATTAATATAAATAATTATGAATAAGATATTAATTTTACGTTAAAGAGGATGTATCTTCCGATATCATACTCTTCATGAAAAAAGGGGTTTCTCTGAAATATTACGTCACACACAATATTGAGTTATATAGAATAATAATATAATATTATTATTATTATAAATTGTTGTAATGCCTAGACATTGGAATGGAGGGAATTAATAGTAACAACTGAATTATGAAAATTGGTTTATCCATGATTAAATAAATATTCATTGGTTACCAAATTAATTATAAATTTCAATAAAAACCACCTGAAAATAAAGGATGTGTTTGTATAAATATATTTTTAAAAGGGAATAATTGTGTTTATAAAATCTTATAAATTTTTATAAATTTTTATTTAATGAAAAATATATTTTCAATGTATTTTTTTAAATTCAAATTATATGTTTTCTACATATGACATGGGAACAAATTTGATTTTTAGATAAATGAAGTATTTTTCTATAAATGTAGTTTTACTGCCTTTTCATAGAGAAACCATTTTAAATTTGTTTTTCACCACATTTATGTGTTATATTTGGAAAAAAATTAATAGTTAGAATAGGAACATTAAATTTTTCTTTTGAATAAATTTTGGAACTTTTCTGCTAAACATCATTTTTTAATGAATAGTTACAAATTATTGCATTTTAATTCCAAAATGTCTTTGAATCTAATTTATTAATATAGTTAGATAGTACAATAAATTTGTTTTAAATTAAAAATGGAATATATTTTTATCATTTTATACAATTTTGGAAATTTTATGTAATTTCCCATTGAAATTGGACAGAAACCAAAGTCAATATTTTGATAGTTTTTACTTCTTCAAAACTTGATTTTTGGTTTTGACCGCAGGAATTACTTTAAAAATAATTTCTCAATATTTTGTGTTTTGTATTTCTAAAACATGATTTCATATTTGGAATCAAGAGTTTAAAATTATGTTAATAGGTATCTTTTATATTTAGACATTATGAATAGTAACTTCAATAATTATATTATTCACCATTATTAATGTGTAAATTAGGTAAATAAGGTTAAAAATTAATATTGTCATAATATTAAAATAACCTAAAACATTTTATATTACAATTTTATGAGAAATTTCTCACCATGGTATTCCTTGATTATATTTTAGAACCCCATTGGGCAACATTGAAGTTAAAATTCTATTTTATAAGAATTAATTTAATATAAAGAAAAATGTAACATAATCATATATCTTTATGGAATCTAAGTTAAATGTGGGGTAATATAAGGGATATATTCGAAAATAAATATAACTTTTAAAGCTAAAATGATTTAATACATCATGGTATTTTATTTTTATTTTTTAGACAACAAATATATAAATTTATTTATGACACAATGATGATGTAGTGATTACCATATTAGTGAATGACTCAAATAAATGAGGTTATAAGTATTAAAATAAATTTATTTTGAAATTTTTTATTACATGAAAGAATTTTATGAATGATTATTACATGTTATATTTTAATTAGGGAAGTGTTATCGAAATAAAAAAGTTTTTATGGATTTTTAAAAAATGAAGATATAAATTGTATATAAATTGACATAATTCAGTTTTTAAAACAGAAAATATTTTATTAAATGATATAATAGTTCTAAAAAAATATGATTCAACCAAAGGAATTAGATAAAGTTTAAAATTTCACTAATGATCCACCTAATGTTATATTTCATTTTATGGTAACTATATTAACCATATAGTTTGAATATACAAGAAGACATGGTAAGAGTTTAATTAGATAACTAATGGTTAAAGGTAAAAGATAACGATAATTTAAAGACCAAAACGTGTCTAAAACCATTTAGATGAGTGAATTTCGAACTTTCCAAACCATATATTTAAAAAAATGAGTTTTTACCCTATTAAAATCGAAATTCACTATATAATAAATTAATGTTTTAAGACATTCCAAAAGTACCCCTTGACCCCTTATAAAAGTTAATCACCTCAAACCCTGACTCACACCTCTAAAGCCCCATGTCTCATCCAAAATCTGGTTCAATAAGCTTTCAACATCCCTATTTCACTCCTTTAATCCTTAACTTGGGCATATTAAATTTCAATACATCATTTTAGCTTAAATAAAAAGGAGTTACCGAATTTGAGATATTGTCTTCTTTCAAGATTCATTCTTTTATTTTCATTCTCCACCCCCCTAAACTCTATTTATTATATTATTTTATAACAACACCAGTATATAAAATATACTATAATGTTTTTATTCTATGGATTAGACCTACAAACACACACCTCTATCTAATGGATTTAGAACATATTTTTTCTGTGGACGGAAAAGTACTACCTCACGAAACGATGATTGTTCACTTATCTCCTACGGTCATTAATAGTGGAAATTATTATGCAAAATTATTTATAGGTGAAATATATAATTTTTATACTGTATATATTATTCTTTAATTTTTATTTAAAACATTTTCTATACTTTCAAATATGTGTAAACACGATAATACCATTTGAGGGAGTGAAGACTACGACCCCTCAATGTGATATGACTCATTCATTCCATACATTGAACGTATAAATTATAGAGTTAATAAACATATTTAACATATATAAAATATTATATTATACTTGAGTTATAATATACCTAGGTATCATTATGTTTTCATTCAATTAAATATTAAATAGAAATGACAGAAGCATTCAAGCATTTGTACTGCTTACCGTCTCCCTGAATGATGAATTTCATTTCTTATCTCCAAATGTTAGGGTATATTATAAAAATATATATACTTAATTTATATGATATATATGATATCAAAATAATTAAAATGATTCTGAAGATCCTTTATTTTTACCACATGGAAAATTTTTAATTATAACAAGATCATTTTCAACTCATGTACTCAATATCGACAAAACAACAAATATTAACATAAATAAATATGTAATTTTAATAACATGGTAATAAGGGTTATAAAAAGTATAATAATCATGAATATGTTTCTTACTAATCTATAAATTAACTTATTTTTATTATTTAGTAATATCACAGAACATACTTGTTGAATCAGACTCAAGGTAAGTTAACCTTTCACCCTCCTCTTTTAGTCACAGACTTCATTTTTTTTATGTCAACTAATTTCAATCTTATTATGATGGGATATTTACATATATATACTTATTCCTATCAATTTTATGTACATGTTAAAAGAGATTCTTTTCTATTCCATCAACTCATTTCCAGAATTTTATAGTGATGATGTTAGGCTGTCAAATTTTCTTAAGGGACTTCATCTCAATCTCCATTCATTGAGTCATATCATGATGTTTTGAACCTTTATTATAATATAATTTCTATATAGAACCTTTTTGACAAATTATATCCTGAATTAGTATATTATCATGATATTTAATGTTTTATTTAATGTTATACCTTAATTATTTGAATTAACGTGTTTCTCATGTGGTAAGAAAATACTTAACTTATCATTTTAAATGTTTTAAAGATTTATTCTGCAAAAACATTCCATTTAATGTCCATGTTTTCAAAATGGTTTTTATGAAATTATTTATATGGACTTGAATTTTTTTAAATTATTATTTATTTCAAAATATTCATTGTGGTATGGTACACATAGATTCAAAACTCCCTTTATAAATTTTTTTAAATGTTTTTGGAAATGGGACAAAAATTTCTATATCATAAAATGATCTCTTGTGGTTGTAGAAAGGAAATGTTATTTTTCCTTATTGTTGGTTTTATTTGATATGAATATATATTGGTACATGGGCATTTGAGAGGTGGTTACATGATAAAAAAATGATATATGGTTACTTGATAAACCAAATGAGCAGTGGTTTTGTGATAAAATAATGACCGGTGGTTATGTTATAAACAATATTGCATCAGATATGGAATTCATCCATACAACTATTCCATTCATGGATATTTGTAAAATTCGACAGTATGGTTATTCTATTTAAGTATGTTTCTCTCCCAACTCATCATTTTGTGATATATGTTGCTTTCTATGAGTTTAATAGAAATATTTGGGTTACAAAAATGGTAAGTGATGATCATATATTCACTAAACTATTATTGGTAATTCATAAAGGTGAAAGGTATTAAATTATGATAAATTCTTCTCAGTTTACTTGTTGTTTTGAAAAAATGATAGTTTTCTTATTTTATGTATCCCTTATTGATATTTTTATTCTCATACCAATGTTTGAAATGTTATTCATAGTACATATAGATGAATAGGGTCACAGATGGGATCATGGATAAGTCATGATGTTTAAATCATAAACCAATAAATGTCTATTTTTAAATAGTGTTTGTTTTATGAGAAACTGGATACTGAGTAGAAGTGTTAACATGAAATATTAAATTTTTTCTGTATATGTTATGACCTAATTATCTAATGATCCAAATCTAAAAATACCATCAATGTGAATTTTCAACATAATTCAATGTTATGTAATGATTAATTTTGGGGCCTTAGAGTTGGTATTAGAGGTCGCTTTTGATATCGGTAGTGGTACGGGTGTTTTTTAAGCATAAGTGACAAAACCATAATGGTTATCATATTAGAAAGAGTCATAGTTATTTTATAAATATTTTATGAGTATAAGATATCAAGAATAATTATATATTAGTTTTTCCATCCACATAAGATAGTATATGATATTTTTACAAAAATACTTACACTGGCATTTTTGGTTTTAGTTATTCACTAGATCTAATAGGCACCAATATAACAATGTATGTGAAAGAAACTATGGTGGCTTTATGAATAGAAAACTGATTGAAATGGGAGTGTAAATTAAAAATCTTTTTGTCATTCTAATCCAACTTCCTAGAGTCATGATTGACAACTTGAACCTTGATAATTTTTATATGGGACCATATATGTGAGAAATGAATAACTATGGATGATTAAGTGAAAATCATAATGGTAAGTATATTCAAATTCATTTTTGTTAAAGATGTGGAATGATAAACCTTGGAAAATGCTTCAAAGGGATGAGAAGTTGTTATAGATGTGGTAATGATGGCCATAAAGCAATAACCTACATTAGAAAAAGGAAGCATTTAGTTGACTCTAGGAAAGGGAAATAAGTTCATTCTGAAGGATCAACTGAATTTTTTATATGTGGTAAGCATGTTCATTATGAAAATAGATGTCCTATAAAGAAGGTTAGATAATGGGATTTTCAGTACCTTATAAATTAATGTTTACCAATTCTCAATTTCATTATAATTTATGATGAGGAAATTGAAAATTACCTATGAAAGGTATGGATTATTTCATAGCTCATGGTTAGACTTTATTGAAAACATAAGATACTATGCATTATTTTTTAATACAGGATTTATAAAATAATAAGATGAAAAAACAAGGATAATGGATCATCATTAATGTTTGATGATAAAGATGAGTACATTTTAAAAATTTGAAGAATTATATTGGATCGACAAGTGATATTATGTTTAAAATTATTAATGTTCTTTATTGATTGGATTACTTTGGAATAATTTTATCTTTTATTTGTAACCTGAATGATTATTATGTGAAAATGATATTTGAGGAAGAATTATCTTTTATTTTGATGAAATATTTATAAATAACCATGTGGGTTTCTATGATCCTTGAATTCGAGGATATTAAGGGTTATTAGTTTTAGGGATGAAAAAGGTGTGGTATCAAATAACCATCGAGGTTAAAAAATGTTATGGATAATTATAAGGAATTTATAACATTTTTATTGTTATAATAATTATACATTTATTTGAGATGTACAACATGTAGATCATGTGAAAACCCATCGAGTCAGATAATGCTAAGGGAATTGAACTCAAAACCAATCTATGACTACGATTTATCCCCAACTAGTAGACTTCATGAATTCCCTAGATAGTATGACTTATTATTTTAAGATAAATGATTCTATGGATCAACAATAAGTTGATTTTTGGAAAAAAAAATTATCCAATGGATGTCCTTAGAATATGAAAATGATGTGGTTATTATGTGATAAATGTTTTTTTAGAAGACGATCACTCTTTTGGGAACACTATATGACTATGTAAAATAGAATACTATGGGATTTCATTTGAGGTGTGACGGTGGAATTTTATTTCTATATAATATATGTTTTTATTGTGGAAATATAGCAATTCAGTTTATTTATGGAAATGATTAAGCTATTTTACAGAATATGTGATTAGGTTAATTACTCTTTAGTATGAAACTTTACAAGTAATCAAATTTATTTGCAGATAAATGTTAAGATTTATGGTGGATGACTATGTGATCAAATTATTATGGGATTTGGGTTTTAATCATAGTTTGGATTATATTGAATTATTTCAAGAAAGTTTATTATCTAATTTTTTTATATAACTACGGGCATTTTTTGTTGAATTTTGCAGATTAAGGGTAGTATTTATTTTTATAAAGGAATACCTTTTTTTGGGATTATCTGATCTTATACTAACAATTTTATATGGATAATGTAAGAATATAGGGAAAAAATATATCATTTTTCTTTTTTGGATTATGTGATTTTATATAACTATATTCTAGCACTTCAAATGTGACAAAGTCATCTTTAATACTCATCATTTATTGAAAATATGAGTTCGTGGAAGAAATTTATTAAAGGATGAAACTCTATTTGAAAATTAAGTATATTACCTTATTTTATTATTCAATATAATAAATAAAATCCTCATATTTATGAAAATGAACATAGAATGAAAAAAAAATTCCATTAACTTATCTTACTGGGAAATCAAATACCATTTAACCTATTACAAGTTTATGATTTTTTGTAGTTAACATTCTCTTGATCATGTTTTCTATCACTCTACATCAAAGCATGATGGTTTGATTTCTCTTATATATCAATGATTTTATACATGGAATCCTAATATTTTATATCTTGGGGGGCCTTTCTACTTCCCCTTCATTCTTTTAAAGTGATAATTTAATTGACACTTTTTATGATGTGGGATATTCAATGAAGTTCTTGAGCCCAATTTTAAAATTACAAGGATGTTATTTTCAAATGGGGGTAGGTTGAAACCACCCAGGTATTTATAAAATATTAATTTTTTATTTCAATTAATACTTATGTATAATATATTAATTTTACATTAAAGGGTCCATTTTTTCTAAGAGCACACTCGGCACGCAACAAGGGGTTCCTCTGATATATTACATTTCACATAATGTTGAGTTATACGAAAAAATAATATCATATTATTATTACTTTAAATTGTATTATTGTCTAGCCATTAGAATGGAAGGAATGAGTAGTATCAAGGGAATTATAAAATATGGTTTACACATGTTTAAATAATGATTCATTGGTTACTAAATTTATTATAAATGGAAATAAAAACCAATTCAATATAAAGGATTGGTTTTTATGAAAACCTATTTAAAATAGAATAATTGTGTTTATAAAATCATATCACTCTTTACAGATTTTCATTTAATGAGAAATATTTTTTATAATTTAATGTTTTAAATTCATCTTATATGTTTTCTATATATGATATGGGAATAAATTTGATATTTTGGGTAAAAGAAGTATTTTTATAAACATGATGGTTAGTCGCCTTTTTATCGAGAACACTTTTTAAATATAGAATATTAAAAAATTTATATGTTCAATTTTACAAAATAAAATCCTTATTTATAAGTGGTGCATCAAAATTTTCATTGGATGCCATTTTGGTATTTTTCTAATAATGTTCATTTTTAAAAAATAGTGAAAAAATAATGCAATTTAATTCTTAACTATAATATAATATAATTTATTAATATTGTTAGATTACATTTTTAACTGTTTTTAAAGTTTAAATGCAATATATTTTTATCATTTAATCCAATTTTTGATGTTTGAAGTAATTTCAATTTAATATTGGGCATAAACACATTTCAATCATTTGATAGTTATTACATTTTCAAAACCCACTTTTTGGTTTTGATTGATGGAATTAATTTTAAATTAATTACTAGAACTACAGTATTTTGAATTTGTAAAAATGGATTTCATATTTGGAACTAAGATATCCAATATCTATGAATAGTTACCATTTATTTATAGATATTATGAATAGTTACTTCAGAATTATTTTATTTGCCATGGATAAAGGGTAAATCTAGCTAATAAGGGTAAAAAATAATATTATAATATTATTAAACTATACTAACACATGTCCAAATATGATGTGATGTGATATTTCTTACCATGGGAATTCTAAGGTAAATCTTTGGACCCCACGGATCTACATTGATGTGAAAATGACATTTTATAAGAATTAATTCAACGTAAATAAAAATGTTACATAAACATATATATTTTAGTAAAAAAATTATATGGGGTTCTATATGTGATCTATTATACTATAAAAAGTAATTAGAAATAAAAAAAAGTTATCTTATATCATGGTATTTTATTTATAATTATTATACATGACATAAATATATTTATTTACAACACAATAATGATGTGGTGATTGCATTATTAATGAATGATTCAAATAAATGATTTTGTAAATATTAAAATAAATATATTTTGATACTTTTTATGCCATCCAAGAAATTTATGAAGTATTAATACTTGTTATATTATAGGTAATTATGTTTTTTCATAATATTGAAGTTGTTATAAATTTTGGAAAAGTCAAGATATGAATAGTATATAAATTGACAATGATGTGTTTTTAAAACAAACACTATTTTATAAAATGAAATTGAAATCCAAAAAATTTATGATTCTACCAAATGACATAGATAATGTTTTAAACTTCATTAATGAACCACTTTAGGTTATATTGACAATTTATTGTAACTATATTAATCATATAGTATTAATATACATAAAGACATGGTAAGAGTTCAATTAAATAATTAAAGGTTAAAGCTAAAAGATACGGTTAAATTTTAGAACAAAACCTGTCTAAAACCCACTGGTTGAAGGGATTTCGAAAAATCCACATATTATCATTGAATTAAATGAGATTTGGACCATATTAAATCCGAAATTCTATTTATAATAAAATAAGCTTTTAAGACAATCCTAAAGTACATGTCTCCCCCAAATGAAAGGTCATAACCTCTAACCCTTACTCACACCAGTCATTCCACCATGTCTCATATAACCTCGAAACCAATAATTTCCCAACATCTCTAACATCCTCCTTTAATACATATCTTGTTGTAATAAAGTTCATGAAATCATTATTTCTTAAATAAGAAAGCATTACCCAATTTGAGGTAATGTCTTCTCTCAAGTTTCATTCATTTATTTTCCTTCTCCAACATGCTAAACACTCTTTTTAATAATAATTTATAAAAAAGAAGTATCATAAATACACAAGGATGTATTTATTCTATGTTTTTCGACCTACAATAACCCACTCATCAATCTATTGGATTTTGAATATATTGTTTCTGTGGAAGATGAACTATTACATCATGAAATGATAATTGTTGAATTGTCTCCTACAGCCTCTCATTGTGGCCACTAAGATGGAACTTTATTTATATTATATATATATATATATAATTTTTATATTCTCTCTATTCTAAGTTAAATTTTTATTTACAACATTCATTTATGCATTACAATATGTGTAAACACAGTAATTTCATGTAAGGAAGTGCAGAGTATTGCCCACTCAATGTGATATGAATTGTTAATGCCATACATGGAACATATAAAGGATAGTGTTAAGAAACTTATTATACATATTCAAAATATTATATAATAATTAATTTATAATATACCTTTTTATCATTATGTTTTCACTCCATTAAAAATGAAATATAAATGAATGTATCGTTCATGTGTAAATACAGCTTAGCGTCTTCATGAACGTTGCACATTATTTCATATCTCAAAATGGTATGGACTGTTATAAATACATATATATTGTATATATATGATATATATGTTATCTAAATCATTAATATGATTTTAGTGATAATTTATTTTAACCTCATGGACAATTGATAATTATAACAAGATCTTATCGATTCAGGTACCCAATATCGACCAAATGACCAATATTAACTCAAATAAATATTTAATTTTTATAAAGTACTAATAAGTAATAAAAAATTAATAATGTTGTTGAAAAAGGTTCTTAATAAATTACTGATCAACTTAAGTTTATTGTTCATGAAGAACAAAGAACATACGTGACGAATAAAACTCAATGTAAGGGAACATTTAACCCTCCGCTTTTAGTCATAAAAAAATTTATATAATGTCATTTCATTTACATTTTTATATATTGGGATATGTTCTTATATATCCTTATTTCGGTACATTTTATCGACATGTGATGACAGAAACATTTCCCTCCCATCATGTCATTTTCTGAATTTTAAAGTGACGATGTTGGGCTGCCGAATTTTCGTAAGGGACTTCATCTCAATCTCCTTTTGTTGAGGCATATATTGATGTGTTGTACCTTTAATGTCCAATAAGATGTATATACAACACTTTTGAAACATTATATCAAGAATTATTATTTTATCATGATATTTATATTTTTGTTTAATTTTATACCTTAATGATTTATATTCAAGTGATTCTAATGTGGTAAGGGAGTATTTATTTAAAACGTCGTTTTAAATGTTTTAATTATTTAATATTCAAAAACATTCTATTACATGTCGATTTTACCAAAATGGTTTTTATAAATTTAATTATATGGGCTTGAATATTTTATAATGATAATTTATTTCCAATGTTTTATAGTGGTATGGGAAACATTGATTCAAAATTATCTTTATTAAATGTTATCAATGGTTTTAGGGGGATAATTATTTCAATATCAATAATTTATCTCTTGTGGTTGTAGTGTGTAAATTTTATTTTTTAATTTATTTTGGTTTTATATGTTATGATTATATAATGGTACTTTGATATTGTATGAAACTAGACCTTCTTTTCTGGAATGTTTTTCTTTTTCTGGTTGTTTTTGTGAAAAGGGGAAATTCTAGAAATTTTCTAAGTACTGGTCGTTAACTTTATGACTACACAATGTGTACATCCTTGCCATAGCAGGACATGTTCTGGCCATGTAGTAGCCACATACATGGTCATGTGGGAGTAACTTGGATTCTGACTAATGCGGAGTACAGAAACTACAAGAACCCGCAGTGTACTCCAAAAGTACTTGCTGTGTATTTTGTTTATTTTTTCATTAAATGCACATGGGTTGCATCTGACGGACATAACACACATCATCAAGGTCTCGTTCATCTGCGAGAGTCCATAAGACCGTGGATCTTCAATGATCCCCCAAGCCTCCGTCCGTCCTCCGATTCGAACACCATTGGTTGCATTGGATTCGCATCGGTGAGTTCTCTCTTCTGCTGGAACCACGTTTCATGATTTCTCTTCTTTTCCACGTTATCATGGGTCGAATGTTTTATATTTTTTCTTAGATCTACGACATTATGAGGATATTCATTCTTTGAGGATCAATTATATTTATTTCCTATCCTCAAGGTAGGTGGTTTGTGCTTTTATGTTGAATGTCTTTGAGTTTTATGTGAAAATTCCACCAATACCCTTGAACGGGGTATTGCATGTTTACCATTTTTCCCTATTTGTTTCTCTGATATGCTGGTATCCCAAAGTAGATAATTGTTGAATTTTAATAGGGTTAATTTTTGTGCTTTGGATGTATTTCCCCTGAATGTTTTTCCTATTTTGATCTTTGGGTCATGTTTTCTTAATAGGATATTGTTTAAATTCACATGCCTAGTATTATAGGATGGTGTGACTATTGTTCTGTTATTCTGTTGTGTGGTAGAATTCTATCCAAGTAGTTCTTGATGGTTACCTTGGTTGTTACACGCTGCTACACATTATTTACATACACAGGATTGTGAGAACTGGGTGTATAAACCATAGGGAGGATGGACGTAAGGGCTACTCCAGAGTGTCATTATAATTTACGATGCGAGTCTATAGGGGGAATTGACATTGAGTGCCTCCGCATAGTGTATTTAGTTCCTTGACAGGGGCCATAGGGGGGATGAGACGTTGAGTACTTCCTCAAAGCACCTTTAGTTCCAATACGAGACTATATGGGGAATTGGCGGTGAGTGGTTCCTTAGAGAGTATTTACATAAGATGATCCATAGGGGTTATACTAAGTGTACTGCCCAAAGGGTTGCTTGTACTTGATAGGTAGGACCAGAGGGGATAGGATGTGAGTACATCCCAGAGGGTTACCTTGTGTTTAACTTCATACGTGTGTTTCTAGGTAGGACCAGAGGGTATAGGCTATGAGAACTTCCCAGAGGGTTACATTTTGTGTTCACTTTTTTACTATTGCATGTTGTGTGGTGTTTTGAATGGTTTAAACTGTGGATTGTTTACTGCTTAGTGCTTTCATGTTTACTTCTTTTTGTACATTTACCTATTATATACTCAATGGCCAGTAGGATCAAATCTTCAGGTGGTTACCTACTGTGATTTAGTCTCACACCCTGTTTGGGTCATGATTTTGGGACCAAACATATTATATTGTTCCAAGTATAGATAAGGGAGATCACACATCTACATCAGGTACATGACATGTTTCGGAGCTGGAGAGCATGGGGCCCAGATATGGCTTGCGATGCGAATGAGTTTATCTGGTTTCTTTTTTTACATTGGTTTAGCACAATTGTATTCCAACATTGTGACTTTTTTGGTTGTTTTTCTAGAATTATGTTTCATGAATTTTTTTATATACATTTTCTCCAGTTTATACACTCAGTTTTTGATGTATTTCATTGTTACTGCTTCTGTGCTTGTATATTTTTTTTTTACTTCCACTGTGTACTCTGCCAATGAGGGCATAGTTTCCCCGCTATCATACCCAAGGCCCTCGCTGCTAGTCGGCAGCCTCTGGCGTTCGAGGAAATGCGCTTGAGGCCATTAGACCAACCAGGTACGGGGTGCCTCTGGGTGGATTCCAGAACCAGGATGTTACAAAGTGGTATTAGATGATTTCTTTTCCCTTGATTTACTATTTGGAGCCTTATCCAGGGATAGGACGGAATATGTACTTGGTAATATGAAGTGTCTGTGAGTAGCTAAACCGTGTACAGGGAAAAGACAATCTACCTCGTTTAAATTTCATTTTTTATGGTTTTCCAATTCTTAAAGTTAGTTTGATTTCAACATGAGTGATTCACATGATTTTTGCTTTTACAGTTGAATTTTTTGTGGTTCTATTTATGTTTCAACCCGATGAGAGGAGGGTATGCCATCTCATGCATCATATAGGAACTTTCTAGAAATCACATGTCATGCATTTTTTCCATTCTATCCTGGATGCATTTGTGATTTCATGTTGTTGTGATAGATGATGTGTGAAATATGCATGTTGTTGTGATAGTTTCTTTGATAGTAATACTTATTGTTTGAAAGGGTATTGTTTTTGTAGAGATTTTCTTGAATGAACACAAAAACATTGGTTCTTGAGGTGTAATGGGCCCTAATGGACCTGGATTTGGTGGATCATTATTTTTTTCCCTTCATATCACTGGTATAAGATGCCAAACTTTTATTTTCCGGGATTATGGGCCCTCACGGATCGGAATATCATACTTTTAGTGATCGTTTCAATGTTTTCTGGGTTCTGGAGTAGTTTCTAAGGCTTATTGTCTAAAAAACACCAGAATATACGTTGTGTAATGTTATGTACATGTCATGGGTTCTTCTGTTTAGGAAGAAACATTTTTTCATAATTACATTTCATGTACATTATGTACACGTTGTATAGTCCCTTACTGGGTCACAGGCCGTGTGGGCAGACACACAGGATGGGGAAAATCTGGACTGAACACATCGTGTATCAACCATACACTCTGTGTCGTGTTGAATATGTGCCCACCCGTGTCACTAACAACACAAGTTGGCCAAGTCGTGTCTAATATACGATGTGTGCCATCTAAACACGTTGTGTCGCCTGACCCAGGTACTCGGTTGTGTCACATACAACATGGGTCAGTGTTATCCTTTTTCATACACACCATGTCTATCTGGAACATTATTTTTAGTGTGAGCCATGTGTCAGGCCGTGTCACTAACAACATGGGACAAGTGAAGCTATTATAGTACACGTCATGTCTATTTTTAACACACCATGTTGTCTAGTCCTAGGGGATCTATGTTGCTTAGTCGTGTAGCTGAACTCTGGCAGGGAAAGTGGATTAAAGTACACATCATGTGTTAAGAAAACATGATGTGTGTTTGGGGTGTTAAATGAGCAGTTTAGGTAGGAGTACACGCCCATGTAAATGACTAAGGGAACACATTGTGTAGTAAATTTCCACACCGAGTAGTCATGTTTTGTAAAACATGAGTTCTCTCATTCTCTTGTTACCTTCAAACACTCCTTGTTTTCAGTCCTTGATATCTGGATCTAAGGTGAGTGCTTGACGTTGAAGAGTCATGCCACCAAGAAACCCTCCGTTTGTACACCAGTTGTTAGGAGGTGATCAGACCCTAGACATGGAAAATCAAGGACTACCTTCAAATCCTCTATTTTTTCTATCCTTGGCACCAACATTTGTACCTGACGTAGGTGCTGATGCGTAGTTCAGGTAGGGATTATTGAGGAAGATGTTGTCCTTTCAGGTAGCACCTCCTCCTGCTCCATCGATGGCTGATTTGACACGAGTCTTCCAACTGCAGCATCCTCCAACTTTCTCAGGGGAAGGAGGACCTCAGGCTGCAGAGTCATGGCTAGAAGCCATGATGAAGATCTTTCAGCATATGGAGACACCTACATAGAGGATGTTCATGCTCTCTACCTATATGCTTCTGGACTCTGCTAAGAGGTTGTGGGATGTGATCTCGTAGGCAGGATACCAGCAGGTGATGGTGTGGGTGAGTTTCAGTGCATCTTCTTTGATCCATCTATCTAGAGACCCATAGGCCCGATTTATCCTGAGAGTTTATGAGTCTGGAGAAGTGTATTCTATCTATTATGGAGTATTCCTCCCACTTTATCAAACTGTAGTGCTTCATGCCTATTCTTGGAGTTGATAAGTTGTTCATGGAAAGGAAGCTTAAGGATGGTCTGGGGCACACCATCCAATTGCCGGAGAACATCTTCTGGATGACTTCCATCAATTCTATGGTCAACCAGTCACTGATCACAGAGTGAAATATGACGGATTATGATGTTTTGAACTAGGGGGACTCTACTTCTGTGGTTATTATTCCTCCTACAGATAGTAGGAAGCACCACGGGGTGTCTTTTCATGTTGATCTGAGGAGGAGAGACACATATTCGAGAAGCCAGGTAATGTGCAACCAGTGTGGAATGAGCGGGGATACGAGACCACACTGCACGAGAGACCCAGTGGAGTGTCAATCATGTGGTAAGATGGGTCATATTCAGTGCTTCTATCATATCTTCTCTCCAGAAACAGCTGAAAGGGGTTCATCAATGACTCTTTGTTCAGGAGCAGCACCACCAGTTTCTCACTAGGCTGGGAACTAGAGTTCTTCTAGATGTTCAGGATGAGGTAGAGGTCATGTCTGTGGTATCCAGTCACCTATTTTTCAGCGACATTTTGGCGGAGCAGCTAATAGTGGTCAAGCAGGGTACCAGGGCCACAGTACAGGACACACTTTTGTAGTGGATCATACCTAATAGGAGAATGATCCAAGACCTTCTACCATTTGAGGTACGATCATAGTAGTCTCAGTTTTAGAATCTTATCGTTTTGATACATGGGATACTCGTAGATTTATATTTTTTTGTTGTTATGGAGAGCCTTAGGCTCTTCATCTTTTCTTCTACTGATATCTTGATGCTAGTCACTCTGTTGGGGACTAGAATGACTAGTGTACGTCAGTGCAGAGAGTTCCCTCTATAGGTAAGTGGATGTCACTTCTTATGGGACCTCTATGTCCCAGGGATGACAGTCTATAATTTCATTCTCGAGATGGACTTGTTAGTACTATTCTAGGAAGTCGTCAACTGTTATCGCCATAGGGGGAGTTTAATATCACCAGATGGGGGATATTTTCTTCATAGGGGTGAATGGGATGTCCAAGCGAGTAGAGCGGTTCCAGAGCATCAGGGGTGGGGAAAAGTTACTACCCAGATTGCTAGACCTTATCTGGATGACTATGGGACATCATTGTTAGACTTTATCCCAGTGGTGGATTATTTTAGAGATGTATTTTTTGAGGACATTTCAGGATTGCCTCCAGAGCGTGAGGTATAATTCTCGATTGACCTTATACCAGGAGTGTCACCAGTGTCCATTCCTCCTTATAAAATGGCAACTACTGATTTGCAGGAGCTCAAGAAGTAGTTGGAGGAGTTACAGGAAAAGTGTTTCATTCAACCCAGTACTTCTCCTTGGGGATCGTGTTCCCTATTTCCAAATAAAGGAGATATTACCCTCATGCTTTGTGTGGACTAAAAGAAGTTGAACCAATTGACGGTTAAGAACCGATATCCCTTTACAAGGATCTATGATCTCTTTGATCGGCTTTGAGGAGCTCGGGTGTTCTCGAAGATTGATTTGAGGTCTAGTTATCATCAGTTGCATATTAGACCATCAAGTATACCTCTTACATCCTTTCAAAGTAGGTATGGTCAATACAAGTATTTCGTTCTGTTGTTCGGTCTCACGAATGCACCGACAGTTTTGATGGCACTGCTGAACCCAATGTTCCATCCATACATGGATTCCTTCATGGTGGTCTTCGTGGATGATATCTTGGTGTACTCCCACACTCTAAATGACCATTCTACCCATATTGAGATCATTATGAGTAAACTGAGGGAGCATCATTTATATGCTAAGCTCTCAAAGTTCCACTTTTGGATGGATCAGATTCACTTATTTGGTCATGTTATCTCAAAGCAGGAGTATTAGTAGACCAAAAGAAAGTGAGAGCAATAGTTTCTTGGGAGTAGCCAAAGAAAGTATTTTCGGTGCAGTGTTTTCTAGAAATGGATGGATACTATAGACATTTCATACAGGACTTTTCATACATAGTAGCACCACTGACAGGTCTGACCGAGATGGGTGTGAAGTTCTCATGGTCAGATTCTTGTGAGTCGGCCTTTCAAGAGTTGAAAAAGATGCTGACTTTAGCACCGATACTAGTCTTTATAGAGATGGGAATGATCTATACTTTTTACTGTGATGTGTTAGGTATCGTGATGGGAGTTATGATTATGCATGGAGATGGAGTCGTTATGTACGGGTCTCGACAGTTGAGGCCAAAAAAGAGGAATTTCCCGACGCATGATCTAGTGTTGGCAGCTTTTTTCCATTCCATACGTTTTTAGAAAAAATATTTTCTGGGATATCATTTTGTTGTTTTACCTAACCAGAAAAGTCTCAAGTACATCTTCAATCACCATGATCTGAATTTGAGACAGCGTAGGTGTGTTGAGTACCAACATTCCTTTGACATTGAGCTATTTTATACACCTGGGAAAGGCAATATAGTGGCTGATGCGTTGAGTATAAGGACTCATATACAAGCAGTTCAAGAAGTCCTCAGTGAGTGGAAGCTTATGGATCTGTTCTCTAAGATGAATTTGGAGGTGAAATACAGTCAGGGGAAGACATTTCGTTCTTCTGTAGCTCTTACCTATATACTTCTGGATCATGTTTGAATGGGGAAGCGATCAGATTATGAAGGCCTAGTCCCAATGGAGACTGATTCAGGAGAGGACCATATTACTGGATAGACCCTAGGCGAGGATGAGATATTACGGTTCTAGGGGCGTGTATGGGTTCCAGGAGACGTACGTGAGGAGCTGATGCGAGATTTTCATTCCTTTGTTTGGGCAGTTCATCCAAGCGTCACCAATATGTATCATGATCTACACCATCAGTATTGGTGGCCAGGTATGAATAGTGACTTTTCTGTTTTCATCATGAGGTGTTCCACTTTTTCAGTAGGTGAAGGGAGAGCATTAGCGACCAATGGGGCTTTTACAACAGTTACACATTCCCAAGTGGAAGTGGAATGACGTCACGATGGACTTCATGGCCAGGTTTCCAAGGATTCCTTGGGGGAATGACGCAGTTTGGGATTTCATTGATAGAATCACAAAGGTTTCTCACTAATTTCCAATCACGGAGACCATCGGTGTTGATGTGCTGGGACAGTTGTACATCCGAGATATTGTACGTCAACATGGAGTTCCACACTCCTTTGTTTAAGAAAAAGATGCACGTTTTACTTCTCGGGTCTGGAAGGGGATTTAGAAGGATTTGGGTACATGGGTACTTTTGAGTATAGCTTACCACCCCCAGGAAAATTGCTTGTCCGATCTTATGAATCAGTTTCTTGAGGATATTCTTTGAGAATGCATTTGGGATTTTGGAGGTACTTTGGTGAATCATACACCTCTTCTGTAGTTTTCCTACCACAAAATATTACATGAAACTATTCAGATGGAACCTTTTAAGGCTTTGTACGGTAGGCCATGCTGAACAACCCTTGTAAGTTGCAGGTAGGAGAGGCAGCATTGGTGGGTCCTCATCTTGTTTAGGAGACCATAGAAAAGATAGTGTTGATTCGTAAGAGGATGGATACTGCACAGTCTCAACAAAAGTCTTATTCTAATCAGCTAGATGACCTCTAGAGTTCGAGGTCGGGGATAAGGTTTTCCTACAAGTCACACTAAGGTTGAGACACATGAGGATTAGTAGACAGGATAAGAATTCACCAAGGTACGTCGAGCAGTATGTGTTGTTGGAGAGAGTTGGGCCAGTTGCTTATCAGTTGCAGTTACCTCAAAGGTACCAATATATGCACAACTTCTTCTACATTTCTTAGCTTCAACGTTACATCTCAGACCCATCTCATGTCATACAACCCGAGGAGGATAATCTCGGAGTGGATGTGTCATTTGAAGAGAATCTTATCCAGATTGTGGAACGCAGTACAAAGGTTCTATGTGGCCGGTCTGTTCCTCTGGTATTGGTGCTATGGCATTACGGGAGAGTACAGGACGGGACATTAGAGATGTAGTCCAATGTCTGATCTTAGTGGCTAGAACTGTTCAAGGTTTCTTCTTCTATGTGGCGCTAGGAAAATTCGGGGCGGAATTTATTTAAGGGGCAGTTTGAAAGAACCTAGAAAATATTTTCAGGTATGTTTTTCATCATCATGGAGTTTTTGATAGAGGAGGAAATTATGTAAATTTTTGATGTACATACCTTGTACATTATGAGTACACGACGTGTACTTTCTTGTCGCAGTAGGACATGTGCTGGATGTGTAGTAGCCACACACACGTTCTTGTGGGTGTGACTTAGAGGCCTCCTAATACAGAGTACGGAAACAAAAAGTTCACATAGTGTACTCCAAAATTACACGTCGTGTATTTTGTTTTTATCATTAAATGCACTGGGGTCGCATATGACGGATAGAACACACATCTTCTGGGTCTTGTTCGTCCTGAAGAGTCCGTACGGCCACGGATCTTCGATGATCCCTATGAGCCTCCTTCCTTCCCTTGATTTGAACACTGTCTATTGAGTTGAAATCAGATCAGTGAGTTCTCTCTTCCGATGGATCCTCATTTCATGATTTTTCTTCTTTCCCAAGTTATCGTGAGTTGATGGTTTTATACCATTTCTTAGATCTATGGCCTTCTAAGCAGATTCAAGCCTCAATGTTCAATTATATTGATCTTCGTACCCCAAGGTAGGTGGTTCGTGCATTTATGTTTTATGTCTTGATGTTTTATGGGAAATTTCCACCAATAACCCTGAATAGGTTATTGTGTGTTTACCATTTTCCCAATTTGTTTTTCTACTATGCTGGTACATCTGAGTAGATGATTTTTTAATGCGAATAGGGTGAATTTTTGTGATTTGGATGTATATACCATGCTTGTTTTTCCAGTTTTGACCTTTGGGTGTTGTTTTCCTATTAAGATGTTATTTAGATTCCCATGCATAGTATTATAGGATGGTGTGACTATTTTTCTATTAGGATTTCATGCTATAGAATGCAATCCAAGTAGTTCATGAGGGATACATTGGCTGTTAAGCGCTACTACACTTTCTTGACTTACACAGGTCTATGAGAACCTAGTGTATAGACGATAGGGAGGATGTATGTAAGGGTTTCTCTAGAGTTTCTTTATAATTTAAGTTGCGAGACCATAGTGGGAATTGAAATTGAGTGCTTCCCTAGATTGTTTGTAGATACACATTATGGGCCACAGGGGGAATAGGACATTGAGTGCTTCCCCCGGGCGCCTTTAGTACTAATACGAGACTATAGGGGGAATTTATGGTGAGTGCTTCCTCAGATAGTCTATGCTTATGCTGAACCATAGGGGTTAGACTGAGTGTATAGCACAGAGGGTTTCTTGTACTTGATAGGTAATAACCTAGGGGATTGGCTATGAGTACTTCCCAGAGGGTTACATTATGTTTAACTGGTTGCATGTGTTGTTTGGTATGACCAAAGGGGATAGGATTTGGGTACTTCCTAAAGGGTTAATAGGTGTGTTATGAGATTTTCTATTTCATGTTGTTTGGTGTTTTGAATGATTTAAACCATGGATTGTTTTCTGCTTAGTGCTTTCTTGTTTACTGGTTTTTGTACTTTTACTTGCAATTTACTCACTGACTATTAGGCACAGATATTCAGGTGGTTTCCTATAAGGATTTAGTCTCACACCCTTTTTGGGTCATGCTTTTGGGGCCAAAAAGAATATATTTTTGTAGGTATAGATAAGGGCAAGCGCCATTCTACTTCAGGTACATGACTTGTTATGGAGCTGGAAAGCATGGGACCAAGTTAAGGCTTTCAATTCTGAGGTGTTAATCTGATTTCTTTTTCACTTTGGTTAAGCATTGTTGTATTCCAGCTTTGTGACTTGTTTCTCTATTTTCATAGAATTATGTATCATGCATAATTTTATATATGTGTTCTTTAGTTTATACTCGCAGTTTTCTACTGTATGTCATTATTACTGCTTCTGCGGTTGTTTGTATTTATTTACATCCACTGTGTACTCTACAAATGACGGCATAGGCTCCCAACTATCACACCCAAGGCCCTATCTGCTGGTCAGTATCCTCTAGAATTTTTGGAAATGTGCTTGAGACCATGTGACCAACCAGGTACGGGGTGCCTCTGGGTGGCATCTGGAATAGGGACGTTGCAGATATTTGATGGGTGGTTACGTGCAAAGCCCCTGGTGGGTGGTTATGTGATAAACCAAATGTCGTGTGGTTCCATGATAAACCATTGATGGGTAGTTATGATATAACCTGCACTAAATTGGTTATGAAATTCGGTCGTACGACTATTACATTTAGTGATATGTGTGGAAGTCAGACGTATGGTTACACCATTTAAATATGTTTACTTCTCGAGTAACTTTTATATTCTATATGTTGCTTCGTATGGAATTTATTGTAATATTTTGGTTACCAAAACGGTAAGCAATGAGTTTATATTCCATGAAGTGTTTTCGTACTTCTTAAAGGTGAATGGTATTACATTATGATAATGTATTCATTGTTTAATTGTAGTTTTTAAAAACTAAAAGGTTTCATTTATTATGTATCACATGATGAGATTTTTATGCTCAACCCATGTTTTGAAAAAAAAAATTATTGGACTTTAAGATGAATAAGTTCAAGGATGGAATCATGGAAATGTCATAATATTTAAATTAGGGAACTACACATGTCTCTCTTTAAATAGTTTTAGTTTTTTGAAAAAATGGATATTGAGTAGAAGTTTATTCTTGTAATATTAAATTTATATATATATTTTACGACTTAATTATCTGATTCTCTAAACCAAAAAAGATCCTAAATGATAATTATTAGATTAATTCAATATTATGTAATGTTTAGGGTTGTGGTCTTAATATAACATCCTTTACCATCTTAAGATCGGCAAAGATTCCATGTTCAGACAACACATGTACCATTTGTTTCAATTCCTGACTCCATAAATATGAATTAGAAAGCATGGAATAATGTAAGTTATTGTTTGAGGACTTCAAACTATTCTATGATGGTGAATATGATCTTTCTTGGATTTCAAGTAAATGAGGATGTCATCCACAATGAGTACCCCAAAGGTATCTAGATACTCAGGGAAATTCCTCTACATTATATCCATGAAAACTAAAGGATCATTTTTTAACAAATGGAATAACATGGTACTCATAATGGTCATACCTCCTCTGAAAGTCATTTTTTGAAATGGATTATTCTTTTGTCCTCAAAAAATGGTAACTAGATCTTAGTTCAGTCATTGAAATCCACATAAACCATTCAATTGATCAAACATACAATCAAAACATTGATTAAAATATTTATTATTTACCTCCACTTGATTGATATTTTAGTAGTCAACACATAGTATAAGAGAACCATAATCATTCCTATTAAAGATAATTGGAACTTCCCATTTTAACACACTTGATTGTATAAATACATTCTCATAAAGATCATCCCAAATGGAGGTCATGTCATTCTTTTTTGCAAGACCCATGGGGTAAGAGAGAATAATAATAGTTTGAGTATTGTAATTAATTAAATCAAAAACTATTCCATAAATAGTGGACAAAAACAAGATAAATTAGACGATACCTTGTTAGGAAACTCAACAAAAATTGGAGGAAGATCACCACTCAATAACTATAGCTCTAGATCAATAGAAAATCTGAAATTACATTTACCAACACTATATAAGGATGTCTTGATCTTCTTGAACATGGGTTCCACTATCCATAATTGACTATATACAACAAATTTGGAGTAGTAAGGAAGAACCAATAAAGATAACAATTAATCAAGGATTTATTGGAAATGATCCAATACATTCTGAAAATTACAACAAGGGTTTCATGTCAATTAAAAGAAAACACCATTCCATTATGAAATCTGGTTGAGAGAAGACACAACAAGACTACATATAATATGAACTTTATTCATATCAAGGGGTGTAGTAATAACCATTTATTATAATAAAATATCCCGTGGATGATTTAACAGAAAACAAATATCAGTTGAAATAAATTATTGAGATTTCCCGTTATCAAATAGTGGTGTCACTAATGATGATGTTATAGTTTTGGTACCTCTCAAAATCACTGGACTCATGTATTATTCCAATAGATACTCTTCCACTATGTGATGTAGCTTTGTTATATATTTATGTGTTCGTAACCCTTTTATACATAATGAATATTATTTCCCTATAGTTTTAGTAGGATATGATTATCTTATTTCACTTTACGTAGTTGAAATGATATGGATGAATTTCTAAAAGTGTCTTGAATTCCCATAGGAGATATAGTAGTGTGGGGACTCAATAAAAACCCTCTTAGAAATTCATGTCCTTCCACACTAATAGGAAGTCAAAAGACTTCCTCCTAGCTTTGTAAGAGGTCTCCAATGATCCAGTCATCGAGAACCTCCATGAGAATCAGAAAACATTCTCATTCCCCTGAATGAACTGATAATGAAACTAGGAGAAAAAGGAACTCCCATCCACCATGACATTTGAAACGGGTTTTTCTCAAACATTATCTCTATATACATCACATCCGCATAAGTTGGTAGCATTATCATGAAAACCTGGGATCATAAATCTTTTGAAGTCCAAAATCAATCTATAGATCCTTCATCATTTAATTAGATACAATCTCAAGTGAAACTGTATAACTCCTCAAATCCATTTGAATAGTAAGTTGTGGTTTTCTCATCCTTCTGTGGCATGAAAAACTCTATAGCCTTGGCTAACACCATTGAACATGTATATAACTAGACATTGAATAGAACCATGATTTATTCCCATGCTAAGAACTCATGTTTCCTTGTAGTCACCATCATGTCCCAAAATCTCAAGCTTAGTCCTTCCAGCATTGAGGTGGAACAATTTGCATCGATTTCATTTAGTGTCTCAACAAATTCAAAAATATGGCCTATCTTGGGAGACCATTCCTCTACATATTGAGGATCAACGCAGCCTTTGGATTCGGATGGATTCTAGTGATGGAACACTTGAGAACGATTAAAAAAATCCCCTAGAGGGCCCAGAGCTAGAAAATGAATGTGTATTGGAGGTGGTGATATTCGCATATATTAGATAATGCACACTATGATATCAAATAAATTTTCACCTATATAAATATTACCTCACTATGGTTCAATATCATCTTTATCCTAGATCATATTCACTTGTCTTCTCATAGGTAGGAAACTATATAACATCATCATTCAATTAAGAAGGCATAAAACTAACACTCTTTCTATGGAAAATGGGAAATTAAACCCATCATATAGAGTCAAGATGACTTTGAGTTCACTCTATCTAAATCACTATATGTGAATGATGATAAAAAATCCAAAAAACATTATTCCCTAACCACCCCAAGAGATATAATGTTCATTGCGGTGAGAGATGTCTTGGAAATTAATCACAAATATCACCTATGTCTCGACATTATTTTCACAATGAAAACAAAATTCAAGACAATAAGTTTACTATGTGTCTCTGATACAATTTTATCATTAACCAACCCAAGAACCCTGGTAACCCGATAAATGAGTGATCCATCACTTAGACTGAAGGGTTTTCACAATCCCCATGATATAAAAACTAGAACCTAGCATTACACAACATGTAAGTGGGAATGAATTTTCAAAAAAAAACATAGTAGAAGTAAGAAAATAAATTCAATATGAATATAAGAAAAACTACACTAGGTGTAATGTACTAGAAGTCCACAAGGAATTAATGCCTCATGTTATAAAACAGAAATACACATGTAGGGAAAAACCAATCACCTAAGGAAACTAATTACTATGTTTATGGTTATACATATAAATATACTCTAAATGAACCTTTCCCCCTACCTGAACTAACAGAGAGATAATATACAAACATTCAAAGTCAAAATGTTGGTGTGGGATAAAAATCCAGGAATTTTCTCACAAAGGATACCATATCCTATTACAAAATTAGAATAACCAAGGGAATTAATTATATTTTATAATTAAAAGGATTTATATTTTGATAAATACTTAAACAAGACATGATGTACAATAAAAATAATGGAAAATAATTTGACCAATTACATTACAAGTGGTGGAATATGTCTAAAAAAATCATAAAAAAATCATATATATAAATCCAGAAGGTAGGTATAGTATTTTAACATCATTTTTATAAATTTATATCTCAGAAATAAGTAACAATAATCAATTTGGTTCATCTTCAAAATATGTGTTAATTTTTTGGCTAAATGACTCGACACTCTCTTAGGGATCTCAAAAATACGTGTATACAAAAATCCCACAAAATATAGAAAAAGGTATCGCTTCCTCATTACATTGTGCATGTCAGCTACTATATTTAAGTTTTATAATGTTGTAAAATCATAATGTGTCCCAATAACTAAAAAACTACACAGGTTATGCATGTATTATTACACAGTCAATGATGAGAAATTTATTTTAAGACTACATAAAATATAATTAAATCTAATTCTGCAATTTATGATTTTTATTATCCATTTATAAACATAAATAATTTTTTAAAAAAAAACATGAATCTTTAACATGATAAAACCACCAGGTGTATATTGATACATTTTTATTCCATATTGATGTGTTTTAAATATATTCAAAACCAATTCATTCAATTTTCAAAAATTCATTTCCACAAATATTTTCAACATTTTAATTGAAATAATTTCCCTGAAATTGAAAATTTATATAAAACAGTATATGTAATCTTATTTCCATAAAAAAGTCCCATTTCAAGGTAAATATGGGTTTTCCCTAATTTCCATGCTATAACCATTTCAAATAACATAATTAATTGGATTTTGATTTTAATAAATAAATATAAGAATGTTTTATAAATTGAATATAAGTTGACAATTTAAATAAATCAATTATTTCAAGGTAAATATATTTTTTCCAAACATAATGGAACTGTCACGACCCGTCCTCGGGGCCCGTGCCGTGACTACCCCAAGCCCGCCTTCCATAGGCCAGGGGCTAGCGACTAGCACCAAGGCGTAAATCCCAACAAGAAGGGAAGGCATTGCCTTTGGAAAGTAAACAAGCACCACAGAGTAAGCAAGCGGAAAAGTAAACACTAAGTAAAAACTGTACAAGCTGTGCTGAAAGTAAAAGGGGCCGAAAATACAAGCCCAACTGTAAAGTATAACTGAAAGGAAAAACAACAACTGAAAAGGGAAAACTGCAGCGTCGAGCCGTCCTCTGGAAGTCCCACCTGAAGGGTGGGTACAGATAGCCTCCACTGCTCCTCGGGTCCACCTGACCACTCCGAGTACGTCCCGCCAAGTGGTCCACCTCCAGGTATTGTCCTGCTCCGCACGCCTCCACCACGGTCAGCGCTGTCCGTCGTCTACAACTAACACAACGTAGTGCGGGCATAGCCCGTGCAGGGGTGAGTATAACGATACTCAATAGGGACCCCGAGACCCTCAAGGTCTCACTAAAACCAACAAAGATAACCACAAGAAGATCTCAACAGATAACCTCTACTTAGATATATGCCCATACATATACCTAAGTTATCAAGTAACCCATCTCAATCATGAGGCAAACACAAGGTCAAAAGTCTCAGCTCAAACCAGGATTTTCATCATCGAAACCGTAACTACTGAAGAGCTCCGTCTCTGGAGTGTACAGTGGTCCTGTCACAACTCCGAGGTACTACTCACTAACTTAAGACTGCTGTAGTACTCCACCTATCGAGTATTGCGGGCCAGCCGCTACAATCAAGCGCTCCCATGTGCCGCTACAACCAAGCGTACCACTGTCGTGGGTCTGCCGCTACAACCAAGCGCTCCCATGTGCCGCTACAACCAAGCGCACCTCTGTCGTGGGTCTGCCGCTACAACCAAGCGCTCCCCTGTGCCGCTACAACCAAGCGCACCTCTGTCGTGGGTCTGCCGCTACAACCAAGTGCTCCCCTGTGCCGCTACAACCAAGCGCACCTCTGTCGTGGGTCTGCCGCTAGAACCAAGCGCTCCCATGTGCCGCTACAACCAAGCGCACCTCTGTCGTGGGTCTGCCGCTACAACCAAGCGCTCCCATGTGCCGCTACAACCAAGCGCACCTCTGTCGTGGGTCAGCCGCTACAACCAAGCGCTCCCCTGTGCCGCTACAACCAAGCGCACCTCTGTCGTGGGTCTGCCGCTACAACCAAGCGCTCCCATGTGCCGCTACAACCAAGCGCACCTCTGTCGTGGGTCTGCCGCTACAACCCAGCGCTCCCCTGTGCCGCTACAACCAAGCGCATCTCTGTCGTGGGTCTGCCGCTAAAACCAAGCGCTCCCATGTGCCGCCACAACCAAGCGCACCTCTGTCGCACACCGAGTCGTTCGATCAGCAGTCGTCGGGTCTCAGTCAGCTACACGGTCTCCGTGCTCCGCCCGCTCGTCTCCGGGAGGGTCCGCTCCACGAGCTACTGGTCGATACTCCATGTATCACAAAGTCCCACAAGGATGTATCTCGAAGGACCACCTCGTCATTGGGGTCTCAACGCAACAGACGGCACGTCAATCGGACGCCCGGTCTGTGAGTTATTAGCCTTTTCGTCCCAGGGGCCCGGTTGGTTTCGTGAGCGAACCAATTCGGCCGTAACTCAACTATACCCCGAACACTCACAGGGTATACTTATAGGGACCGTTTTTCAACGTGATCACCAATGCCGCTGACGGTTCGTCAAACGGATGTCTGGTCTGAAAGATATTAGCTTTTCCATTCCAGGGGTCCGGTTGGATTTCAGTGCGATCCAACCCGGCCACTATCCATCTGCATCCAAAACTCGGGCGGAGGATGCCAAAAGTTTCGTCTCATCAAGAGGAACTCAACGCAACAGACGGCGCGTCAATCGGACGCCCGGCCTGAGAGTTATTGGCTTTTTCGTCCCAGGGGCCCGGTTGGTTTTTAAGGCAAAACCAACCCGACCGTACTCCACTTGCGTCCAAACCTCGGGCGGAGTGAGCCAAAAGATCCATCTCACTAAGAGGAAACTAACAAAGCTGACGGCACGTCAATCGGACGTCCGTAGCTCATGATATGAGCGTTTCCGCTCCGAGGGCCCGGTTGGTTTCGTGTACGAACCAACCCGGCCGAACCCAATGTATTCTGAAACTGTGAGTGCAATAAACTGAAACGACCGTCTCGCTCCAAGGATTGTGTTGCCGCTGACGGCGAGTCGTTTGGAGGCTCGTAGCTCAAGATACGGCCATTTGAACGAAGTCTGTCTGAAGACGGGGGCCCGACCCCCCCTGGTTGGCCCGAACCGGGTCGGGTCCGACTCGGTTGGCCCGGCCCGGCCCGGCCAGGGCCGGTCCGGCTCAGCTCGGCCGAGCGGTCGCGCGGCTGACGCGGGGGAAAGCCGCCGCCCCGCGGGACACCCCCGCGGCACCCGCGGGGTGTCGCCCTGGACACCCGCGGCACCCGCTGGGTGTCGCGCGGACACCCGCGGGGTGCCGCGGGACAACCCCGCGGCACCAGCGGGGTGTCGGCTGGACACCCGCGGGGTGCCGCGTGACAACCCCGCGGCACCCGCGGGGTGTTTCGCTGGACACCCGCGGGGTGCCGCCGGCGACCCGCGCCACCTCCGGCTTCCGAAGGGCCGTCGGAGTCGCTCCGGTGGCCCGTTTTCCTTCCCGTCTGCGCCGTTGTTCCTCCCGGGTTCATTTCTTTACTGCGGGATCATCAAACACCCGTTGCGGCACGTTCCGTCATCGCCCGCCAAATCCGCAAAACACGAAGAACGGTGGAGGGTTGTCGGGCCGTGTTCGTTCGACCCGCACCCTCCGCGTTAGATAAAAACAACGGGAGAAAATAGAATGTTCAACACATGAACCAACAATTTTAATAAAATAAAATTGTTTCTTTGATTCCGGTTCTTTAATTTTTAAAGAATGTTCACGGAAATATAAGGAGGGGTATTTCAAAATATAAAATCCCTACCTCAAGCGTCGTCGAGCGAGGGTTCGTCGCGGATTTTCTCGTCGCGGAAGAAAGCATCGCAGGAAGGGGATCGTCGATGTCACGTCGCGGTTCAGAGTTGCGGAAGAGGATTCGTAGACGAAGACGGAGGTTGTCCGAGGTGGAACGGCGTCTCCCTTCCTTTGATGTGGAAAGAAGAACGAGGGATGGCGCGTCGTCATTCTTCGGAAGAAGGACGTGACGACGTTCTTCGTCGGAGACCGATTCGTTCTTCACGTTCTTCGTCGTCGAAGAAGATGTTCTTCAAGCCTCCCAAATCCTCCCAACGAGACAAGACTCAAAAAAAATAAAATAAGCCCAAGTCTTATTTTATTAACACAAGATAAGAAATTGAATTTCAAAAGAAAAGAAACGATCAATTAATCTCAAAGAATTAATTGTAACAAATTAACAGCCCAATTAAATGGGGCGTTTCTTAACCAGAAAAAGGCACGGTTGACTTCTTTTAATAGGGGGGGTGCGGGTGCGTTACTTAAGAAGAAAAGAAACGGTGGGGCTCGTGCGGGCCCCACCTCACAAATATCCTACCAAGGGGGTAGGATATTCCTGGATAGCACCCTATCCAGTTCAACTCAGTTCAAGCCGCCTTTAAGTGACTTCAAGTGGCATCCAAGCGGCTTAAGTGAAATAAAATAAAGTTGTCGCAAAATTATTTTATTTCTTAACTTTAAGCCTGAAAATTAAAAACCACACCCAAGAAAACGCAACTCCAGAAGAGGCGTTTCTAAGTGAATACCGGCGCTGCGATTTCATCGGTGCCCTCAGAATTCGATTCCGGGCACCAGTTCAAAAGTTAGAAAAACCCGCTCGTCCGTTCACTGAACGTACCCGAGCCAAACTTCGGAAAATGATTCCGGGCACACCGGGCCTCGGAATCAGGCGCCGTCAGAAACTGCGTTCTTGTAAAATTCCAAAGAAAATTAAGAAAAAAAAAATTCCTTGAAATTTACGGGTCTTTACATTACTCCCACCACAGGGCTTTACGTCCTCGTAAAGCTTCAACACAAACTAGGGATACAAAGGCGGTACTGAGCACGCATCTGAGCCTTCCGCTCCATGTGCTCACCTGGACCTTCTCTATCATGGCCCGGACCACCTCTGGTCCCACTAGAGCTGCTATGATTTCTTCCTTGCCGGTAAGAGAAATCTGGTCTCATCCCCTGGATGAACCACGTTCTTCGCCTAATACGGTCAATCCAGAGATGGATAATACTAATCCATACCAAGGATGACGTCGTAAGGCCTTGACGCTACTACCAAGAGATCCAACCGTTACTCTCGCCTCCAAGGGTTGAGTCACACTGTCGGCATCAGTGTGTGGTAACTGGGTCTCCTCCAGTAGATGTCTCACAAGTGAGGGTCAAGTCAACAGTCAAAACTGGAACCTCTTAGTAACAACACAAGAGAGGACAGGGAAGTAAATGCCACAAGAAAAGGTGTCTTTTATTACTGCAGCTCAAGTACAAAGACACAAAGCATCTACAAACATACATCAACAAAACTAGAAGCAACATGAACAAAAGTCTCCAGGTCTGGAGCTAGTTCCGCTCCTGTCCATCTGCTCCCGGAGCCCCATGATCGTAGGCCTCAACTGCCTGAAGATGAGCTCTCCCATCTCCTCCTGTCCCCTGCGGTCGGGGTGGACCGCCTGGTGGTGGTGGCGGCAGAGCCTCAAAGCGTCGCCCACCACCTGCTGCTCGGCCAGCTCCTCTGCCTCATCCGCCTCCTCCCTGCGGACCGCCACGGTCGACCCTCTGCCTCTGCCTGGGTGGCCCCTCCACCGTCTGCTGCTCCTCGGTACGGCTGGTCGGGCAGTCATGAGCCATGTGGCCCTGCCCGCCGCACGAGTAGAACTGCCTGCCTCTTGGAAGGCTGGCTTCGCGTTGTGTGCCCTGCACTGCTGAGCCAGTGTCCCGAGGTCGTCTATCGGAACCCTGAGTCATCCGTCGGCTACCTGCTGCCGAAGACTCCGCCACCTTCCGCCCTGCGGTAGGCCTCGCTGTAGACTCAGCCAGAAAGCTCTCGATCAGAAGGGCTTGCTCTAGCACTCCTGCTTGGGTCAGGATGCCGAGGGAGATCAGTGATGCCCTGATCTCGTGTCTCAATCCCTCCTAGAAGGTCCGGGCCCGGAAGAAGGGGTCCCGTACCATGTCTGTCGAGTAGCGAGAAAGGTCGGTGAACCTCGCCGCGTATTGGGCTACCGTCAAGCTGCCCTGCCGCAGCTGAAGAAGCTCCTGAATGCGCACCGCACGGAGGGTGGCCGGGACGAACTCTGAGCGGAAGAGGCTCTCGAAGTCCGTCCAGATGAGGGATGCCTCATCGTGCACCTAGAGCATCAAGCTCCACTATCTGCCTGCTGCCGCGTGCAGGAGACTCGCTGCGAGGATCACCATGAGGTCTTCTGGTGTCCTCACTAATCTAAAAACCCGAACAACTGCCTCCAGCCAGTCATCGGCGGCCTGAGGGTCCGTCTCCCCGCGGAACCTGGGCGGTCGCTGGCGCTGGAACTCATGCAGTGCACTAAGGCGACGTGCATCATCAGCGGCTGGGGCTGGTAGCATCGGTGCCTCAGCGGGTATAGGTACCGCCGATGCCTCAGCTGTCAAAGGGCCCTGTACCGAGTCCTCGACGCTCGGTGGGCTGTCATCACGCTCCACTCTCGGAATCCTAGCTGGCTGTCGTCGTGGGGCCATCCTGAAAGAAACAGGTGCGCCACGGTCATGACAGTATACCTGGTGAGCTGACACAAGTAATCACAAGGAAAACTTGAAACACAAATGCAATCAATGTTTTCGTGAATTAAGTCGGAAATCAGAAGTCAGGGTCCTGGTGTACGGATACGTCGGCCGCCGCACCAACACTGGACTCCCTGGACTGATAACCACACCCAATACGCTAAACACTATTGCTTCACATAGAAGAAAGATCAGAGTCCCCAGTAGAACCGACCAGCTCTGATACCAATTTGTCACGACCCGTCCTCGGGGCCCGTGCCGTGACTACCCCAAGCCCGCCTTCCATAGGCCAGGGGCTGGCGACTAGCACCAAGGCGTAAATCCCAACAAAAAGGGAAGGAATTGCCTTTGGAAAGTAAACAAGCACCACAGAGTAAGCAAGCGGAAAAGTATCTGTGCTGAAAGTAAAAGGGGCCGGAAATACAAGCCCAACTGTAAAGTACAACTGAAAAGAAAAACAACAACTGAAAAGGGAAAACTACAGCGTCGAGCCGTCCTCTGGAAGTCCCACCTGAAGGGTGGGTACAGATAGCCTCCACTGCTCCTCGGGTCCACCTGACCTCTCCGAGTACGTCCCGCCTAGTGGTCCACCTCCAGGTACTGTCCTGCTTCGCACGCCTCCACCACGGTCAGCGTTGTCCGTCGTCTGCAACCAACACAACGTAGTGCGGGCATCGCCCGTGCAGGGGTGAGTATAACGATACTCAGTAGGGACCCCGAGACCCTCAAGGTCTCACTAAAACCAACAAAGATAACCACAAAAAGATCTCAACAGATAACCTCTACTTAGATATATGCCCATACATATACCTAAGTTATCAAGTAACCCATCTCAATCATGAGGCAAACACAAGGTCAAAAGTCTCAGCTCAAACCGGGATTTTCATCATCGAAACCGTAACTGCTGAAGAGCTCCGTCTCTGGAGTGTACAGTGGTCCTGTCACAACTATGAGGTACTGCTCACTAACTTAAGACTGCTGTAGTACTCCACCTATCGAGTATTGCGGGCCAGCCGCTACAATCAAGCGCTCCCATGTGCCGCTATAACCAAGCGGACCACTGTCGTGGGTCTGCCGCTACAACCACGCGCTCCCATGTGCCGCTACAACCAAGCGCACCTCTGTCGTGGGTCTGCCGCTACAACCAAGCGCTCCCCTGTGCCGCTACAACCAGGCGCACCTCTGTCTTGGGTCTGCCGCTACAACCAAGCGCTCCCATGTGCCGCTACAACCAAGCGCACCTCTGTCGTGGGTCTGCTGCTACAACCAAGCGCTCCCATGTGCCGCTACAACCAAGAGCACCTCTGTCATGGGTCTTCCGCTACAACCAAGCGCTCCCCTGTGCCGCTACAACCAAGCACACCTCTGTCGTGGGTCTGCCGCTACAACCAAGCGCTCCCCTGTGCCGATACAACCAAGCGCACCTCTGTCGTGGGTCTGCCGCTACAACCAAGCGCTCCCCTGTGCCGCTACAACCAAGCGCACCTCTGTCGTGGGTCTGCCGCTACAACCAAGCGCTCCCATGTGCCGCTACAACCAAGCGCACCTCTGTCGTGGGTCTGCCGCTACAACCAAGCGCTCCCCTTTGCCGCTACAACCAAGCGCACCTCTGTCATGGGTCTGCCGCTACAACCAAGCGCTCCCATTTTCCGCTACAACCAAGCGCACCTCTCTCGCACACCGAGTCATTCGATCAGCAGTCGTCGGGTCTCAGTCAGCTACACGGTCTCCGTGCTCCGCCCGCTCGTCTCCGGGAGGGTCCGCTCCACGAGCCACTGGTCGATACTCCAAGTATCACAAAGTCCCACAAGGATGTATCTCGAAGGACCACCTCTTCATTGGGGTCTCAACGCAACAGACGGCGCGTCAATCGGACGCCCGGTCTGTGAGTTATTAGCCTTTTCGTCCTAGGGGCCCGGTTGGTTTCCTGAGCGAACCAATCCGGCCGTAACTCAACTATACCCCGAACACTCACAGGGTATACTTATAGGGACCGTTTTTCAACGTGATCACCAATGCCGCTGACGGTTCGTCAAACGGATGTCTGGTCTGAAAGATATCAACTTTTCCGTTCCAGGGGTCCGGTTGGATTTCAGTGCGATCCAACCCAGCCACTATCCATCTGCATCCAAAACTCGGGCGGAGGATGCCAAAAGTTCCGTCTAATCAAGAGGAACTCAACGCAACAGACGGCGCGTCAATCGGACGCCCGGTCTGAGAGTTATTGGCTTTTTCGTCCCAGGGGCCCGGTTGGTTTTTAAGGCAAAACCAACCCGACCGTACTCCACTTGCGTCCAAACCTCGGGCGGAGTGAGCCAAAAGATCCGTCTCACTAAGAGGAAACTAACAAAGATGACGACACGTCAATCAGACGTGCGTAGCTCATGATATGAGCGTTTCCGCTCCGAGGGCCCGGTTGGTTTCGTGTACGAACCAACCCGGCCGAACCCAAAGTATTCCGAAACTTTGAGTGCGATAAACCGAAACGACCGACTCGCTCCAAGGATTGTGTTGCCGCTGACGGCGAGTCGTTTGAAGGCCCGTAGCTCAAGATACGACCATTTGAACGAAGTCCGTCTGAAGACGGGGGGTCCGGGCCCGGGCCGACCCGGGCCGACCCCCCCTGGTTGGCCCGAACCGGGTCGGGTCCGACTCGGTTGGCCCGGCCGGGCCCGACCAGGGCCGGTCCGGCTCGGCTCGGCCGAGCGGCCGCGCGACCGACGCGGGGGAAAGCCGTCGCCCCGCGTGACACCCCCGCGGCACCCGCGGGGTGTCGGCCAGACACCCCCCGGGTGTCGCGTGCCAACCCCGCGGCACCCGCGGGGTGTCGCCCTGGACACCCGCGGCACCCGTTGGGTGTCGCGCTGGACACCTGCGGGGTGCCGCCGGACAACCCCGCGGCACCCGCGGGGTGTCGCGCTGGACACCCGCGGGGTGCCGCGGGACAACCCCACGGCACCCGCGGGGTGTCGCGCTGGACACCCGCGGCACCCGCGGGGTGTCGCGCTGGACACCCGCGGGGTGTTGCGCTGGACACCCGCGGGGTGCCACCGCCTCCGGCCGCCGGAGTCGCTCTGGTGGCCCGTTTTCCTTCCCGGCTGCGCCGTTGTTCCTCCCGGGTTCCGTTCTTTACTGCGGGATCATCAAACACCCGTTGCGGCACGTTCCGTCGTCGCCCGCCAAATCCGCAAAACACGAAGAATGGCGGAGGGTTGACGGGCCGTGTTTGTTTGACCCGCACCCTCCGCGTTAGATAAAAACAACGGGAAAAAATAGAATGTTCAACACATGAACCAACAATTTGAATAAAATAAAATTGTTTCTTTGATTCCGGTTCATTAATTTTTAAAGAATGTTCACGGGAATATAAGGAGGGGTATTTCAAAATATAAAATCCCTACCTCAAGCGTCGTCGAGCGAGGGTTCGTCGCGGATTTTCTCATCGCGGAAGAAAGCGTCGCGGGAAGGGGATCGTCGATGTCACGTCGCGGTTCAGAGTCGCGAAAGAGGATTCGTAGAGGAAGACGGAGGTTGTCCGAGGTGGAACGGCGTCTCCCTTCCTTTGATGTGGAAAGAAGAACGAGGGATGGCGCGTCGTCGTTCTTTGGAAGAAGGACGTGACGACGTTCTTCGTCGGAAACCGATTCGTTCTTCACATTCTTCGTCGTTGAAGAAGATGTTCTTCAAGCCTCCCAAATCCTCCCAACGAGACAATACTCAAAAAAAAAAAATAAGCCCAAGTCTTATTTTATTAACACAAGATAAGAAATTGAATTTCAAAAGAAAAGAAACGATCAATTAATCTCAAAGAACTAATTGTAACAAATTAACAGCCCAATTAAATGGGGCGTTTCTTAACCAGAAAAACGCACGGTTGACTTCTTTTAATAGGCGCGGTGCGGGTGCGTTACTTAAGAAGATAAGAAATGGTGGGGCTCGTGCGGGCCCCACCTCACAAATATCCTACCAAGGGGGTAGGATATTCCTGGATAGCACCCTATCCAGTTCAACTCAGTTCAAGCCACCTTTAAGTGGCTTCAAGTGGCTTCCAAGCGGCTTAAGTGAAATAAAATAAAGTTGTCGCAAAATTATTTTATTTTTTAACTTTAAGCACGAAAATTAAAAACCACACCCAAGAAAACGCAACTCCAGAAGAGGCGTTTCTAAGCAAATATCGGCGCTGCGATTTCATCGCTGCCCTCAGAATTTGATTCCGGGCACCGGTTCAAAAGTTAGAAAAACCCGCTCGTCCGTTCACTGAACGTACCCGAGCCAAACATCGGAAAATGATTCCGGGCACACCGGGCCTCGGAATCAGGCGCCGTCAGAAAATGCATTCTTGTAAAATTCCAAAGAAAATTAAGAAAAAAAAATTTCCTTGAAATTTACGGGTCTTTAAAGGAACCAAGTACCTTTTATCAAAAAACAAAACTCTCGCAATTGTGTTACTTAATAAGAACAAAGGTGTAGAAGACCTCAAAACTCGACCTAGATGTGAGATCTAGTAGTACATAGTATGGATCCTTAAATTTCTAGATGATCCATTGAAATACCAAGTGAGGATAAATATATAATGAAGATGAATGGTGGAAAAGACATACCCAATAATCAAACTAATAAGAAAAATGATGACCAAACACTTAACAAAGAAACCTAGAAGGGTTGGAGGGCTCCTAGATCACCTGGTGAAGGCTTTGGGTCGACATGAGTGAAATAGAAAAGGATATAAAAGTATTAAATTATTGATTATTGCAATTTAAAAACTATAGTTAGTGTATTACAAATCATGTAATCGTATTACACATAGTTTAACCTAGTTACTTGATATGTATCCTAGTTAAATGATTTATAGCCCAACTGCAGCCCATTGAAGAGCTTCTTAAATCTATGATTCCAAAAAAACACTGACCTCGCTATTATAGGTATCCTCCCAATTCATTCTAAACCATACCATGTCAAGGAAGGCGAAGAACCATGAATAGGTTATACATGTACCTATTTGATAGGTACTAGGATGATACATTAAACATTGAATTTTTTCAATAATTATTTTATTAGATATAAAAATTACATAATGAGTTAGGTAGATATATAAATTTATGAATGCTTCTCTAATACTTAAAACCATACATATTTTTACCAAATGACCACAAAACATTAATATTTTCATTATATCATTAAACCTACATATAAACATACTTTTATAAACATTTATAAATTCATCATACCGTTGACTCTAAAAAAATGGCTTCATAAATATGATAACATCATAGTCACAATACATTCATATAATTAGTCATGATGGTATTATATGATAATATCCATACTAAATCATATATTACATCTAATGATGTTTTAATAAATGAATAATCATTTAAAATATCACATGAATATTTCTTGAACAAATACAGTTTTAAATTTGAAATAAACTCAATAAAATATTATAAATTCAAAAATAGAATGGAAATTTATTCTTTGAAAGGGATAATAAAAACATTTTGAGGAGTCTTTACTGATTTGAGTTTTTAGGATGTAATTAAATATTCTTCATACTAGGTTCGTCAAAATAAGTAATTCTTTAAAATTTTTGATAAAAATTTAAAAGTACTTTGTTCATAAAAACAAAGAAGACTGTATTATATAATTTTTTTTATAAATTAAAACATTTGTAATTTTTTATCAAAATTCATTATATTATTAAATCAAAAACACATGTAAATATTTTAATGTAAGCATGCAAAGGGAATGAAATTATTTTGGACTAAATAGAAAAATAATCGATGTTCCGTAAAAACATTTTTTGGATGCATGAGAACATAATGGGTAGAACATTAATGAAAAACATGTAGTACATAGAAATTAACATAATATATGACAAATAAATTATTATTATCCATAAGGATAATATAATTTTCCCAATGGTTATTCGATCTTAAATAATCCCAAAAAAATGTATTGAGACCTGAATCCTAAACCCATAATTTTTTTAGTCAATGTACATGTTCTAAAATCCTCTAATATATATATATATATATTAATACATTTATCAAGTAATCATAATTATATATATCATACCATATATGTTTTTTATGAAAATATATCACACGTTTTTAATTCATTTGTTATATTAAATATTCTTGTAGATAACTGCATTGATTATCAATTATATTTAAGTGAGTCCATCTAGATCCATACACCTTTATCAGAGTAAAATTATATACAGAATATTAATCATTATGTAAATGTAATATATAATTATTTTATATATACATATGTTGATTTATCCATAAATGGTACATATAAAAAAGTTTAATTACATCGTTTATATAGGAGGTAGGTCATACGTATGAATGAATGCTATTTTCACATTTCATTGAATGAAAATAAATAATATGAAATAATAATTGTAGTTTACCAAAAAAATTATTATAATATATATACATCAAATAAATTAATTACAACCTTCTTTAATAAAATATATGTAATGAGAAATCAAAAAATGAATCTCAATACTTCATTAGGGCGGTAGTCCACATGTATGCACGAGAAACATTATAAATTAATAATTGATGGTAATATATGAAGGGAGATGTAATATAATAATTATAATATAATAATTATATCATATATATCCTATATAAATATGAAATCCATTATAATAACCAAAATTAAATTTGACCACATTAAATGAAAGGTATATCTACATGTAGACTATATTCTTCATGTATGCATGAGCGAGACATTGACATTACATTTAATGGATTCAATGGAGTATAATAGTGATTATATAATAATAATAATAAAAGTTAATTACATTTATGAAGTTGAGATTTTATTATTGTAAATAAATCACATTTACTATATCCATAAAAAGAAATAACAAATAGATATTGGGTTTTATGATTACCTCATCTTTTGAATTCCTCCTTTACATATAAATTTTAATGACACATTGAATATTATTAACCAATGTTTTAAAATAAATAAAAAAGATATGGGACATAAAGGATGATTTCAAATGTTTATAAAAAAATAATTCCTTATTTAAATTAAAATTTATAATAGTACATAAACTTTTTTGTCCATGTAACAATATATTGTAGTTATTTAATGAATGAAACTGAAATTTTTGACATTATATTATCCATAGATATTAATTTTAAATATCAATGTTAATTATAAATACCAGATATTTTTTACATTTATGATGATAATAGTCTAAATAGATTCATCCAATTAAATACTATATATTGGAAGAATGAATTTAAACCCTTATCACATTAGGTTTATCCCAAATTAACCCATTTAAACATTACCTTGGAAAAATAATATAATATGGTTAACAATAAATTTTTATACCAAAATATTCATGTCATGAAAGATTTCACAGATTGAATGGATGATTTGACACAACTTAGATTAATAACAATCAAAATCATTGAAAGGGTTTGTTCTAATGAAATTAAATGATCACTGGAAACATGTCCCTCCTCACAATGGAAAATTGGTTGCACTAAGGTAAATGTGGTATCCTTTACATTATGAAAAAATGATCATGGAGTTCTTTAATCCACATTTATAATGATGTGGTCAACTATGCGAAACATAATTTTGATTTGTGAGAGTCTCTAGATTGCCTGTAGTTTGAGGTGGTAACCTCATCACATTGTATGTCTATTGGCAGAACATCCCCCCTAAAAGAATTTCATAATCTTCTAGGTATAATGATATATTATTTTGAATTATAATACCTCTACTCATTTGAAAAAATAAATACCTAAACCATTCATCTTTGAAGGCAATGCTACCTTTATAATTCTTTTGAAAGATTCAAATTCACAAAATAATTACATTCGTACGATAAAGTGGTGATGAATTTTCCAAGGCAACCATCTTATTTCAAACCACTCCATGAGTTTGTTATATCCTCATCACATTGTGGAGACTCATTTCATTATTTATAATTACTATTATATTTGAATAAATCCCTTTTTTATGTTGGGGAATCTTGATAGAATTATATTCCATGTAACCAACACATCTATCTGAGGAAGGGCCACCAGATTTTAGGAGAAAACAAATATTTTCTAACCCAGTTCCATCATTATTCCTCCTAGATTCATGAAAAAAACATCATAACTCCATTACATCATAATATCTATAGTGACTTATTTCATCCAACAAACTCTCATGAATGTAGAGATCATAGGTCCCCATTACCCATCCAAAACTAATACATTAACACCCTAAATTACCAGTTGACTAGTATCATGAACCCTTGTGTCTGCCACTCTTGCATCATTCATCTTCTATAACATATCCTAGACTTTTTCACCAAATAATTGGGACTATAATTCTTGTTTATTTTACGAATAATCAACTTAATATCAAGACCCCTAATTTCCACATCTGTGTAAAGACCTGATAAAATTCAATGTAATACTATTTAAATTATATTGAATATGTAGAGTCCATGAAAATAGGTGGTGCAGGATTCTGAGGCCTGATGTGCCTAGAATGAATTTATAATCTTTTTTATGTACATTCTGTAAACGTACGAGTAGGTTTTTGTAAATTTTGAACATGTGATCAGAATTAAAATATGATGGAACTGTTGAACTTGCAGTGCCTATATTCTCATTAGAAGACATTCACATCAAAAGAAGTAGGTTGGGGGTAGAATATATTTCATCAGTTTTTTGTGGAAGAATAAAAATAAAATATTTAACATTTTACTTTTCTTTTGAAACCCCCAATTTTGAATTCTAGTGGTGGGGACCGCGCCAACCCCTCTTTAATGTTGGGAATTCGCATGGAATCTTCCCTATTAATAGTGTCAATGCAAAAAAATTAATTTTTCTATTTAATTGTGCCAATGTAATACAATTAATTGTGCAATTTAATTGTGCCAACTTTAATTATGAAGATAAATAAATTAATCAAACTATTTTAATTTGTTGGCTCTTCAATTACCTTGGGGAAATCATTGGAAAATGGAAGGCATGGGGAGAACATTTGAGAAACTCTTTCTACAATGAATAATGTTCTCTCCAAAAAATAAAATACATTGGAATGAAGAATAATGATAACACATGAGATGGACTTCGGAAGCCTGTTTCGGAAGTAATGATCGTCGGCACCCTCATCTCCTTCAACGATTTCTTCTCGCAACAACTCCAATGATTAATCTAGGTAGGTATTGTTGTTAATTTATCCATTTCCCCGTTCGTTACGTTCATGTTGATTTAAGATCATTTATATTCTTCTTGATTCAAGAACAAATAAGCTGCTTACTACCGTTCTAACGTAGAGGGTACGGGTCGAACGAACACAGCCCGACCACTCTAAAAACTTTGTGTGATTTTAATGATCTTGAATCAAAATTGAAATCCTGAGGAGATTTATGGAGTCTAAATAATGATGAATGGGACACCTTGGCGGGACCGGTGACCTGATGAACATCGCCAGAAGGGCTTGGGAGCGTCAGACGGCACTCCGGTTGGCCGTGGCGACAGCGGCGGCGTGACCGCGCCGATAGAGAAGGGTGAAGCCCGTCAGCCACGGAAGATCTACGGCGGTGGCTGGAGCATGAGAATCCATGTGATTGGGAGGTAGCGGTGCGTGTCCATACCACCAGGAATGGATGGGCCACAACCTTGCACCACAACAGTAAAGGGAGGCAGGCAGGCTCGCTGTCGGCCGCTGGTGATGGCATGGCGCACGAACGTGCCACATGGAGGAAGACTACCTATTCATCCAGCTACAAGATGAGAGAATTTCCCATAGAGGTCCACCCAGTGGGCCACCCATTAGTCTGGGATGGACCTAGTGGGATGGGTCAGATCCCGCTGGCCGGGTTGGACCCTGGGCCATACCCTGGTCTGGTCGGGTCTAACCGAACCGGAACCACCATCGACCCTTTTTTGTTCTTTCAGCCATTTTCATGAGCTATGTGGGACCATTGGATGAACTGTCTATGGTTCCAAAAACATTGTATCAAGACAGTCCATTTGTTATACCCCACTTGTGTTTTGGTTAATGTTGGGGTTTGGCCGGGTTGTAACGAACGCGAATCCAACTGGGCCCCTGAGACAAAAAGGCCAATAATTACAGACTGTGTGTCTGAAGGATGAAACATCTATTGTATTGAGACATATTTTTCATGATGGTCATTTAGGATACATTTTCATTGGATTTAGTGTATGTTGGAGTATCAACATGTGGTTTGAGGAGTGGACCATTCCAGAATCAAGTGAGCTTAGTGTGGGAAAGCTGTCGCAAGATGTTACATAGAGAAGGGATCCAATGTGGGTTTGTGATTTGGGATCCTATGTAGGTCTATGTTTTAGATTCTCAACTGGATCCTCTCTTGGATCCTATGTGGGACTTCTGTATTAGGATCTTACGTGGGAATGATGATTTAGGATCCTACATTGGTCTGATGATTTAGGATCTTACATGGGTCTTCCTTCTAACAGAGTAATATGATTTATTAGTTACATCTCATCAACATTTTAATATACCTAAGTTATACATCCATCCATAAAATGGCCCAAAGGCCTTCAAATATTTTTATTATGAGCAATGTCTTTACATTTGTGGTAATCTTCTATGTGGCGTACCAATGTGGTACATATCATCGTGGTGATATCATTGTGATATTTTTCTATGTGGTATACCATTGTGGCACTTACCTTCATGGTGGTTACCTTCATGGAATTCTCTCCTTCATGTAATAGTTTTACATAGGATAAGGATGGGGGAATTTTTTTTCCTCGTGAATTAGATGGGTATACTTGATAACATAGATATATGTATGGGAATATACCAAAGTAGGGTTGTCAGATGATTTCATGATTTGTGGTTATCCTTTGTGGGTTTTGTGAGACCATCGAGGGTCTCGGGGTCCCTAGTGTGTATCATTATACTCACCCATGCATGGGCTACACCTGTACCTTACTGTGTTTGGTGCAGATGATGAACATCGCAAACTGAGGACAAGAGTACCAGTAATGGAGGTTGCTCGTAGGTGAACATTAGACGAGGATTACCGAAGAGATGTTTGTTCAAGAGTTTTACCAACCCTTCAGGTAGGGTCTTCGATAGGAGTTCATAGGAACTGTTTCAGTTTACTTCTAACTTTAAGTTGTCTTGTACTTTCCAATTGGGCTTGTATTCTGGCCCTTTTTTCTTACTCTACACACTCTTTTTACTATAAAGTGTACTTGTGCTTGTATCATTCTATCTACTTGGTTGTGTGTGTTTATAGGTTATAAATTCAATGACTTCTTAGTATTTAGGGACTACGCCTTTCAGTGCTAGTCACTAGCCCCTGGCTGATGGAAGGCAGTCTTGGGGTAGTCACAACACGTGTCCTGGGGGACGAGTCGTTACAAATTGGTATCATAGGAGTTGGTTCTACCGTAGAACATTGGCCTCTGATATTTTAACAGCAATAGTGCTAAGTATAGTTATTGTGGTTGTCAGTTTATGAAATCCCGTGTTGGTCTGTTGGCAGACATATCCATACACCAGGACCCTGACTTCTGATTTCTGACTCAATGAAAGAAAGCACTAATTGCATGTGTTTTTTGAAAAGTTTTCTTTGTGATATTTTTGAGTTATCTCACTAGGTTTAACTTATTGACCATGGCCGAACTGTGTCTTTTTAGGATGCCTCAATGCAGACATCCAGCTAGGGTTCTGGGTATAGTAAGCGATGATAGCCCACCGAGTGATGAGGCCTCGGTGTAGGGCCCTTTATCAGTATAAGCACCAGCAGAGGCACCTGCGGTACCATTACCCATTGGGAAATCGATGCCACCAGCCCCAACAGTGGAGAGTACATGCCATGTGATTTAGTTTTATAAGTTCCAGTGCCAGAGGCCACCCAGTTTCAGGGGTGATACATACCCACATGCATTCAAGGATTGGTTTGAGGTCGTGGTGAGTGTCTTTTGACTGGTAGGGACACCAGCCGATCTCATGATGATCATTACCGCCAGTATTCTATAGGCAGAAGAAGGATGATAGTGGATCTTGATGATCTAGGCTCACGAATAGGTGACACTTATCTGGGAAGATTTTGAGAGCCTATTTTGGGCAAATTTTGTCGTAGCGTCCCATCACACATTGAGCGTATTGGAGATACATAATATGCAGTAAGGTAGAATGACTATGGTAAGTACTCACTGAGGTTCACCGATCTATCATGATACTACACTGATATGGTGCGGGCCCCATTCATCTGGGCCCGAACCGTCGATCAGGGACTCATGCAAAAGATCAGGGATTCGATGATTTCTCTCAGCATCCCGAAGCAGGCGAGGGAGTTAGAGCGAGCCCTATTAGTGGAGAGTTGTTTTTGCTGAGAAGTCACCAGCAGTGAGACCCACCACCGAGTGTCAGGTTGAAGAGTCTCCTATAGTTGAAAGTAGAGAGATGTCATAGAGATCCAAGCTGACCCAACATACAGGTGGATAACCGCATGATTCAGGGCTAGTTGTGCAGGGAACATGAGAGATAGGCAGTCATGCATGGGGCAGGCAGTGTTATGCATACAATGGGTGGGGTCACATGTCTTGTGACTGCATGGCCCACTGTATGAAAGATCAATAGACGGTCTAAGCAGTTCCCAGGAAGAGACAGAGGTTCATCCAAGGAGGTCTGTTGGGAGCCGTTGGATGTGGCAGAGGAGCTGGTCGTCCAGCTGGTGGTGGGAGACGATTTGAGGAGTTATCGCCACCACCACCAGGTGGTCCACCTAGACCACAGGGAGTAGGGGGACAAGGGAGAGAACAAATCCAGGCATCTGAGGCCTATCACCATGGCTCTCCGAAGATGATACGAGGTACGATATGTGTCTACTCTACCTTGGCTATAGTACTTATAGAAACAGGTTCCATTAAGTCTTGTATTTATACTGTTCTCGTTTGGAGCTCATAGATTCTGACGGATCCATTAGCTTGATCCGTACTACTAGAGACTCTTATGAGAGTTAATTTGACGATTACGCACAAGTTCCGGCAGTGTGATATTTCTCTTGGAGGCAGGTGCTTTGGTTGGGATCTCCTAGTAGCAGCATCATGGCCTTATGACGTTATCATGGGTATGGAATGGTTATCTACATTCCATGCTCAGATTGACTATGTTAGGTGAAAAGTGCAGGGTGTCCAGGAGAATGAGACTAGTTTTACATTCTCCGGTGAGAAGGGATCCTTTACAGCATATGATGGACTTACCCAGAGGAGAGTGCAACCAATCAATCATCAGTTGGATAGCCTTACCAATGGATCAGTTGATGTGGAGAGTCTAAGTTATTATATAGTGGTGGACCAGTATGAGGATGTATTCCCTGATGATGTTCTAGGTCTACCTCCTCATAAGGAGGTGGACATTAACATTGACTTGTACCCCAGGACGACACCGATATCTACACCAGTGTATTGAATGGCTGCCGCAGTGCTTCGTGAGCTGCGGGTATAGCTGGAGGACTTACAGGGGAATGGGTTAATCCGGCCTAGTGTTTCTCCATGGAAAGCCCCAATTGTTTTCAATAAGAAGACATATTTGAGATCTATGTAGAATACCAGATCCTGAACTAGGTGGCCATGAATAACTAGTACCCACTCTTGATGATTGATGACAACTTTGATCAGCTGAAGGGATGACAATGGTTCTCAAAGATAGGCCTCAGATTATGCTATCACCAGCTCAATGTACGAGACAAGGATGTGTAGAAGATGGATTCTAGATGATGGTACAAACACTACGAGTTCTTGGTTATACCATTTGGAATGATCAATGCTCCCACAGTGTTAATGGGACTCATGAACAAGATCTTCCAGCCATAACTTGATCACTTTTTATTATTCTTCATTGATGAAACTCTAACCTACTCAGCTACTGAAGAGAAGCATGCATATCAATTGAAAATAGTTCTATACACACTTATAGAGCACCAACTTTCTAGTAAGCTCTCGAAGTTCCAGTTCTTGATCCGAGAGGATCAATTTCTGGGACATGTCATCTTGAAGGCCAGATTGGTGGTGGATCCAATGATGATTGAGAATGTACTTACAAGGGAGCCCCCCCCAGAATGTGACAGAGGTACAGAGTTCCGTGCATTCAGCTAGATACTAGCGAAGATTTGTTCCAGATTTTTTCAGAGTTGCAGCACCTTTATCATCATTGATGTAGAATAGTAAAACCTTCATGTGGTCAATGAAATTCCAATGGAGTTTTCAGGAGCTAAGGTAGAGGCTGACTAGTGCCCCCCATCTTAAGGCTTCCGAAGGAGTTCATTGGGTATTTTGTCTACTATGACGTGTCATGAACTGGGCTCAGATGTGCCTTGATGTAGGAGCGAGCATTTATCGCATATGGTTCTCTACAGAAGAGACTACATGAGCTGAACTATGCTACCTATGTCATGGAGTAAGTAGCAGTGGTCTTCACCTTCAAGATGTGGTGTCATTATATGATGGGAGAATGTTTTACAGTCTACTATGATCACATGAGTAAATGGTATATCTTCTCTCATAAGGACCTGAACTTGAGACTACAACATTGGGTTGAGTTCCACTACTACTATGATTTTGATATTTTCTATTCTTCTGGGAAGGGGAACATTGTTTCAGATGTAGTCAACAGGAGATCTAGAATACAGCTGCTATGTGAGGTGATAGAGGAGCTGGCTGGTTTATAGATATCCATTGTGGATAGATATAGAATAGCCTCTCTTCAATCTCTTAAAGTCACTCCCCAACAACATCAGCAAGTCAAGGAGTCACAATGTGGGGATCTTGATATTGAGGCACGACGTGCTCAGATATCCACTTGACAGGCACCAGATGGATTATATAAAGCTGGGGGGCACGTCATCCTCTTCAGAGGATGTACCTTGGTACCAATGTCACTTAAGGTGGATGTGTTGAGAGTGTTCCACACATCCCCTTTAGCGGTACATCCAAGAGTGGAAAACATGTACTAGGATATCCGATGATAGCACTGGTGGATTATAATGAAGAAAGCAGTAGCAATGATTGTCTCTCAGTACCTAACTTGTCAGCTTGTGAGGGTGGAGCATCAGGTACCAGCAGACTTAGTCAAGCCTTTAGAGGTCCTAGAGTGGAAGTTGGATGGGGTATCCTTGAAATTCGTGACAGGACATCCACATACATAAAGGTGTCATGATTCTATATGGGATATCATTGACCGACACATAATGTTGGCCCACTTCCTACCGATCAGAGAGTAGGGTTTAGTAGACAGCATGGGATGCCTCTATGTGCATGCGATTGTGCAGATACATGGAGTACCCTAACTTATTGTCTCTAATCCTAAAATAGTTTTTAATTCACATCTATGGAAGGAGTTGTAGGAGGATTTTGGGACACAGCTTTGTTTGAGCACTTCCTTCCATCCTTAGACGGATGGCTGGACTAAGTGGACCATTCAGGCCCTTGAGGACATGCTAAGTGCTTGCATCCTAGACATCGGTCACAGCTGGGAGGATCACTTTCCCTTGGTGGAGTTCGCATAAAAAAAATCTATAAATCCACCATTGGAATGAAACATTTAGAGGCTCTGTATGTCCAAACATGCATTCCACCTTTGTTCTAGACTTACCTAGGGGAGTCTCCACTTTTGGGACCATAGATAGTACATGCTACCACAGAGAAGGTGCCGATCATCCAGGATTGGATGAAGATAGCACAGAGCAGGTTTATGTTTTTTACTGACAGGTTATAGAGACCTATAGAAATCGAGGATTGTGACCACATATTTCCATAGGTCTCACCTCGACGAGGTTTGTAGATATTTTGACAGGGCGTCATGTTATCACTGAGGTTCATCGGAACTTTTCATATCTGAAGTAGAGTTGGTGAGGTGTCTTACCGCTTTGCTCTTCGACATCAACTGAACCAGGTGCAAGACGTCTTCCACGTATCCTAGATGAGAAGATACGTGATGGACCCTTCACACATCATTGATTGGGGCGAGCTGGACATCAAAGATGGGGCGACGTTTATGGAGGTTCAATTGGAGATTGAGGATCGATAGGAAAGTGTCTTTTGTGGTTGATCGATAACTTTGGTGTGTGTACATTGGCAACACGAGAACCTCCAGGAGAGGACATGGGAGCGGGAGGCTCAGATAAATGCTCAGTACCTCCATTTGTTATACTATTTTTGGTAATGTGGAATCTGGGGATGAAAATCCCTGATGTGGGGAGAATTTAAAGTCTCATAAATTTTAAATTTAAATATTTTTTTAATTATATGGAATATTGCGAGTCTTCAAAAATTGACGGTGCGTTATTCTGAGGCAATGTGTTCCCTAGATGAATTACATAAATATTTTGTGGTATGTTCAGAAAATGTGCGTGTATTTTTTTGTAACATTTGAACTGCTGATCGAAATTGAAATCTGAGGGCACCATTTAACTCACAGTACCGATATTCGGTTTAGGAGTCTTTCACCTTGACTGTAGTAGGTCGAGGGTAGTAGATTGTTTTTTAGTTTTTCATGGAAGAAGAAAAATAAAATATTTAACATTTTATTTTTCTTTTGAAACCACCCATTCTGAATTCTAGTGGTGGGGACCACTAAAACCCCCATTTAATGTGGGGAAGTCCCTTGGAATCCTCCCATTTAATTATATCACCACAATACAATTAATTTTTCTATTTAATTATGACAGCTCAATAAATTTAATTGGGCCAAAATTAATTATGCCAATGTAAATTAAATTGATAAACTTACTTTAATTTGTTGGCTCCTCATTTCCTTGGGGAAATTATTGGAGAAATGGAGGCATGGGGATATCTTTGGAGACACTCTTTCTCCAATGAATAATGCCCTCTACAATGATAAACATAATTCAAAATCATGAACGAGGACGACACACGAGCTCAATTTCGGATGCGTGTTGCGGAAGTGACGATCGATGTCTCCCTCATCGCCTTCACTGACTTCTTCTTACGTCAACTCCAATGAAAAATCGAGGTAGTTATTGTGGTTCGTTTACCCCTTTCCCCATTCTTGATGTTCATCTTGATGTAAGAAAATTTATATTCTTCATGATTCAAAAAAAATATGTTGTTTTCTACCATTGTAACGTGGGGGGGTGTAGGCCGAACAAACACGGTCCGACCTCTCAGAAACGTTTGGGGGGATTTTGATTGTCTTGAATCGACATCGAAATCTCGAGGCGAGTGTGGGAGTCTATGGAATGAAGAATAGGTCACTGGGGCACACCCAGTGACCTGAGGAACATCTTCAGAAGGGCTTGGGAGTGGCGGTCGACACTCCAGCTGGCTGCGACAGTGCAACTGCGCTTCTAGTTAAGGGTTATGGCCCATCGGTCATGGTGGAGAAAGGGCTGCCACCATAGCACGACTTACCGAGTGAATGGGAGGCGGCAGAGCGTGTCTAGGCCGTCGGGAGTGTGGGAGCTGTGGCCTTGTATCATGGATTTGAAGGGAGGGGGTCGGCTCGATGCTAGCCACCGGTGTCGGTGAGGCGTGCGACCGCGCCCTACGGAGGATGGATGGCCGTCCGGCCAACTGCAAGCTGAGCGGGCCACCCATCGTAGGTCGTACCATGGGCCACCCAGTAGGTCGGGCCGAATGCTGCGGTCCAAGCTAGAACTAACGGGCTGTGTAGAGACCCGAAGCTTGACTTACATGGACTTTACATTACTTATGCGGAATACTTAGTACATAACAAAAACACACACACAAGGATCGTAATAGTTTAGTGTCTTTGGAAACTCGGAATAAAATCTTCTAATCGTGGTGAAAGATCTTCAACATCTCCCATAAAGATCTTCCTTTTTTTTACCTAAAACCTTTCTTTATATCCTGGGGAGAAGAAAACATAAAAGCGTGAGCTCAAATGCTCAGTAAGGGTAAACAAAAGAAATATCAATCACATCGTATTCATAAGAACATAACATTTTGGAAATCATAACCTGCAAAAGAGAGCATAATTTCATAACATGGGATAAATCATGGTAGTTAAATGTAATCACAATAATCATAACATAAAACATGAAACTTTGTGGCATTCACACATAATCATAGAGAATCATTTCTTGTTAGTCAAGACTCATTGCCAAGACTATCTTAGTGTACAAAGTCCCTTTCTGAATCGAGTAACCCTCGTTTCAGTCCTGTTTCACTGAACCGGTATAACCTACCATTCCAGCCATGTCTATCTCATGAGATATAAAATCATTACCCAATGCATTGGAGGGAGATATAGGTCCCACCCATCTCATAATGATACCATTCTTATGTGTGCCACAAAATCATAAATCATACATCATTGCATAACCCATGTAACACAAATGGGAATCTTAAACATCATGACATCATAAAACAATTCATATAAGATAGTGGAATTCATAAAAATTATTCCATAACAACATGATAAAATCAATGTAATAAAAGGGATAAAAACAGAACCCTTTATTATCTTAGATGAAAAATAATTTTGATAAAACACTTGAACTCCATTTTTGAGGAAAATATCCTTTCTACTTCAAAAACACTTTTCCTTTCTTAACATGTCATACAATTTTAAACTAAAAGAAGTTGATTAAAAATAAACTTGAATACTTGTAAAGGAAGCTTCTTGGAAATAATGTTTTAGAAATCCATTCATGCCGTATAAGTTAAAAAAACATTCTTCGTACTTTTGTCGGAAAAGTCAAAAATTACCTCGTACGAAAAAAACGACAAAAGATTCCTTTCATATTCTTTACTAAAAACTCACCGAAGGGTAAAATTGGATTTAAAATATTATAGGTGGATGGAAATAATATTACATATTGATGAAACATGGATTTGGATGATAAAATACATCCCAGTAGATACTTACGAATAAACAATCTCGAATAAAAATGAGATTGTGATATTTTCCTTACCTTAGGTCCGATTTGCTTTGTACGTGTACGAAGCTCCTGTATAATGGTTTAAATAATGTTATTGACTTATTCCATAATCATATTCATTGTTATGATATCATATATGGTTCACTTATGACATTATATTACCCGTTCTTTTGTAAATTCCATGTTAAAGAAGCGTTTTGGGTAAAATCGTTTCATTTTATCGTAGGTGTTTTGACTTGTTGTTCTTGACATTATTATTACTTATACCATGATTTAATTACTTCCAGAATATAAAATATGATTTATATATCATATATATTCAGTATATATATATATATATAAGATAGATAAATGAAATGAAAAACACCGTTCATGGAGATGGTAGTCCGTACGTACGCATGAACGCTGTTTTCCTTTCCTTATTGTCTTGAATGGAAGTAAGTAGATGACATACATATATATATATATACATAAATCCAGTAGCTTTATAATGTCATATATTTCATTATTATTTCTTATATATACTTTATAATCATTCTTAAATGGTTAACATGGAGAATGAATCTCATCGCGTCGTGGAGACGGTAGTCCGTACGTACGCACGAGCGATGATATCATTTCCATAAATATTGAATTGGAGTGGAGTGGATTATACAATATATCAGAATCAATATGATGTTTTAATAAGAATGTATAGTTATTCTTTACACCATTATACCCATCCATGTAAGGTGGTGGTGGAAAATAGATTACACCACGGCGTGGAGACGGTATTCCGTACGTACGCACGCGCGGTGATTTCTTTTTCCGTAGGATGGATAGATGGTGAAATAGGGTTGTTTCATACTTATAATAACATATCAGTATATGAGTGATACTGATGTTATTACTTCATAATGAAACAACCTAAGAAGAAGAAGTGGAAGAAGAAATAAAGATGAAAGAATTGGTAACGGTAATTACCTCTTCTTTGAAGCACCTTTTGGAGACCTCCTCTTAGGGAACTAAAATTGGTCTTTGAGGAACACCAGAACCTCTAGGATGTTGCTAGGGAAGTGTAGAAGAGATTTTGGCAGAGTTTGACCGAGATTGAGTGCTCAAATTGGTGTGAGGAGGAGGGGGAGGAGGTGTCCTTTTATAAGGGAGGAGAGGGGCACCTTAGGAATATCTCAAAATATTATTTTATATTAAAGTCAAAATCTTTTTATAATGGCTCCAAAGGGTCTTATTTCGAAGCTAAGGTGTGGATGGGTCGAAAGCCTATCAACCAATAGGATTTAGACAAGTTTAGGGTATTATTTTAACCTTATCAATTAGATTTAACTCTAAGTTAAATAATTTAACTTTTACCATGTCTTTTTGTTTTCTTTCACTATATGGTTAATACACATACTATAACATGCCAAAAGAACCCCAAATTGTTTATTATTAATAAATATATCCTTATCTAAGTCATTTGGCCAAACCATAGATTTTTAGGAATAAAATAACAATTAATAATATAATATTTGATTTAAAAACTATTTTGTGTCAATTTTGACACTATTTGATATATGATTTTTGTGAAAGTAATAACAGAATTAAATGTTCGAACCAAGTTGATTAAATCAACATTAATATATCATAGTAACCTAGAAAATTAGTGGAATTCATAAAAAATCTCAAATTACATTTATTTTGGTGGTTATAACATCAATTATGTCAATATTTCATTAATAAGATAATTACTGCATCATCGTTGTGTCATAAATAAATTAAATTATTTAATATCTAAAAATTATAAGTAAAATACCATTATGTAGGAAATCTTTTTAGCTTTCTAATGAATATTTATAGTCTAATTTATCTTATGTATAACCCCATATTAAAAATGATTTACTTATTAAACTTTGATTTTAACTATTTTAACCCTTCTTTAAATAAATTAATAATAAATGTCCTAATCTAATCCAAGTGGGCCTAAATGGTCATATATTATTCCTAAGTTTGTTTTTGGTCGAATTACACTTGTCCAATAGAATTAGGACATGTGTTAGGGTAATATCATATTTACCCTTAGTTACCCTATTTACTATTAACCGTGGTAAAAAAAAGTAAAAAGTTACTATTCACCAAAAATTATTTTCATCTCATTGAACCACATTTTACTTACTGACATCAACCGTGTCTCTCAGATTTTTGAAATTCCATTCACAGAAGCGGTAAAATTAAGTTTTATGAAAAATTCAATTTTTAACCTACCACTTAGTGGTTTCACTATTCATCAATAATTGAAAGTTTTCAGAAAAATACCAAAATTTCACCCTAGGCTAATTTCGGTATTCCGAATCCAAAAATGAAGTCCATTTTGAAAAATAAAATTTATAAAATTTGAAAAATTGGTTATTATTATTCATAACGGCTAGTTTTAATAATATTTTAATAGCATATCGTTGTTTAGTGAAACTTAGTATTGCGTACGACGCAAGCTATCGAGGAAGGTCGCGATTGTGTGTAATGCAAGGCAAGTCAAGGATTCATGTTGTGCAAGCTCCTTTTGGTGTAGCATACAACACAAGACATTAGTGAAATAAAAAAGAATATTTTTCATAAAATCTCGGGCTGTTACATTCTACCCCCCTTAAAATGAATTTCGCCCTCGAAATTCGTTGGGGTTATAAATGGTTTACTATTCGAAAGTTTCTTTAATAGAAACCCACATCGTAAAAAGGATTACCAAAACGTGGATTTAAAAACTAAAGTATGAAATGTAACGATTACCCAAATAAACTAATCACTGGGTTTCCACATAGGTGAAAATATGGATATAGAAGAGAAATCTAACCATCATGTTCTGATGGAGAGTGGTAGCGAACATGGCTATGGAAAATCCAGTAATCACAAATCCATAAATTTGTGACGATCTAAGGTACCATCTGATTCATCAGGTATAAGATCACTTGGACAACATTTTTGGTTTTCAAGATCATTTCCCTAAAGTTGAAAATTTGAATTAGAATAAATACTTTCTTTATTTTGGTACAATATCACTGTTGTTCATGCCTTGGACAATTTCCACTTCATCTCTTAAATAATTGAAGTTGAATTTGTTATTCGTGAAGTGTTAGTAGATCATGTGATAGAATGACGGGTCATTCCATCTGTCTCAAACAAAAGGTTAGCAAAAATTATATACATAAGTCGATCTATAGTGAGATTAATCACATATGGATCCTAAAATGGACTTATACTTCACATATCATACTGCTTAATATAATAAAACTAGTTTCTACTAAACAGGGACTTCCTGTAGGTCAGTGGTAGGCGATAAAGGCCAGTCTCACTTCGGTTGTGGGTTCGATTCCCACAGCCTTGTCCGAAGCGATGGGATGTCGCCCGTCCTGCAGGTTGTCCTTTTTCTAAAACTATATTACTATAACATCCCATCAATAATATCGAAAAAACTTCTATCCTTAAACAATACTAACTTATATCCAACATAAACCATTCCAATCTTTAGGCTTATCCATAATACTGTCGTCCACTCTCAGAGATTTAATACCATCATTGATCCCTATATATCATAAGATATATCTTATTGGTCACATTCCAAACATTCAAAAGCCTTAATCTTGTACTCTCTTGAATACCCATTGATCCATAGTGAAAACATGAATGCAGTTAAAAGTTAACACTTTCCATATACAAAAATCCTCAAAATTCTATATACTCAAACCATGATTCACTTAGTCCTTATATCAATCATGAGCTCATGAATACTATCAAACATTTAATTTTCTCTTTATCCCTTTATTATTCGCATATCATCTACATTCCAAAAATATCTGAATAATCTTTCATGGATACTGGTAACATTAATCAGACAACAATGTAACAATCCTTACATGTCTCTTTATTCTACAGTACCATGAGATTACTTACACAACATTACACATGATAAACATGTAATCATTCCACTACATTCTTAAACCATTGACCGAGCTTCAACAATTCGTTCATCTCACATATCATTTGTAGTCTCTTCATCATCATCCACATAAATACTTCCCATACGACCATACTGATTATCTTCATGAGACTTTCCCTTAGGGCATTGGTTTGCATAATGCCCGTACATTCCACATTTAAAACATTTAACCATTGTTGATGTCGTAGCAATACCATTATCCTCATCCCTGGTGTTAACTGAACCTTTTCCTTTGCACTTACTGGCTTTGTGTCCTTCTTTTCCACACCCAAAGCAACTTACAGTTCCTTTGAAACATTCTCCTTGATGCCTCTTCCCACATGATTTACATAGGGGAAATTGAACTTTCTTTCCTCTATGCTCATCATGAAACTCTATCTTTCTCTTATTAGCCGAGTCCGGAAACTTACCAAATTTTACTTTATTGATCATATTATAAGATTGCTGATTCGGCATAATAATGATGTTTGGACTTCCAAATCCCATTTCATTATGAAGAATATCATTCCATTGTCCATAATATCCTCCATTATTTTGAATCATCTTGTTTCCAGCCATTTTCTAAAACCCAAAAAGAATAGCGTGAGAGGCAAAAATCATGCTAGGGAAAACAACATAATAAAGGGGGAGTACCTTCAATAACTAACATCTTAGGTTTAATTCTATGATCGTTACCATAGTTCTAGGACTATCCTATACGTATACATATCCTTAGGGACATCCCTAGACATACCTTAGAAATATCTCTAGGGATCTCACTAACGTTTTCACATCCTAGTTTCCAAAGGTTGACTAAACCTTTCCTCTGATACCAACTGTAGAGACCCGTATCTTGACGTACATGGACTTTACATTACTTTTGCGGAATACTTAGTACATAACAAAAACACACACACAAGGATCGTAATAGTTTAGTGTCTTTGGAAACTCGGAATAAAATCTTCTAATCGTGGTGAAAGATCTTCAACATCTCCCATAAAGATCTTCCTTTTTTTTTACCTAAAACCTTTCTTTATATCCTGGGGAGAAGAAAACATAAAAGGGTGAGCTCAAATGCTCAGTAAGGGTAAACAAAAGAAATATCAATCACATCGTATTCATAAGAACATAACATTTTGGAAATCATAACCTGCAAAAGAGAGCATAATTTCATAACATGGGATAAATCATGGTAGTGAAATGTAATCACAATAATCATAACATAAAACATGAAACTGTGTGGCATTCACACATAATCATAGAGAATCATTTCTTGTTAGTCAAGACTCATTTCCAAGACTATCTTAGTGGACAAAGTCCCTTTCTGAATCGAGTAACCCTCGTTTCAGTCCTGTTTCACTGAACCGGTATAACCTACCATTCCAGCCATGTCTATCTCATGAGATATAAAATCTTTACCCAATGCATTGGAGGGAGATATAGGTCCCACCCATCTCATAATGATACCATTCTTATGTGTGCCACAAAATCATAAATCATACATCATTGCATAACCCATGTAACACAAATGGGAATCTTAAACATCATGACATCATAAAACAATTCATATAAGTTAGAGGAATTCATAAAAATTATTCCATAACAACATGATCAAATCAATTTAATAAAAGGGATAAAAACAGAACCCTTTATTATCTTAGATGAAAAATAATTTTGATAAAACACTTGAACTCCATTTTTGAGGAAAATATCCTTTCTACTTCAAAAACACTTTTCCTTTCTTAACATGTCATACAATTTTAAACTAAAAGAAGTTGATTAAAAATAAACTTGAATACTTGTAAAGGAAGCTTCTTGGAAATAATGTTTTAGAAATCCATTCATGCCGTATAAGTTAAAAAAACATTCTTCGTACTTTTGTCGGAAAAGTCAAAAATTACCTCGTACGAAAAAAACGACAAAAGATTCCTTTCATATTCTTTACTAAAAACTCACTGAAGGGTAAAATTGGATTTAAAATATTGTAGGTGGATGGAAATAATATCACATATTGATGAAACATGGATGTGGATGATAAAATACACCCCAGTAAATACTTACGAATAAACAATCTCGAATAAAAATGAGATTGTGATATTTCCCTTACCTTAGGTCCGATTTGCTTTGTACGTGTCCGAAGCTCCTGTATAATGGTTTAAATAGTGTTATTGACTTATTCCAGAATCATATTCATTGTTATGATATCATATATGGTTCACTTATGACATTATATTACCCGTTCTTTTGTAAATTCCATGTTAAAGAAGCGTTTTGGGTAAAATCGTTTCATTTTATCGTAGGTGTTTTGACTTGTTGTTCTTGACATTATTATTACTTATATCATGATTTACTTACTTCCAGAATATAAAATATGATTTATATATCATATATATTCAGTATATATATATATATAAGATAGATAAATGAAATGAAAAACACCGTTCATGGAGACGGTAGTCCGTACGTACGCATGAACGCTGTTTTCCTTTCCTTATTGTCTTGAATGGAAGTAAGTAGATGACATACAAATATATATATATATACACAAATCCAGTAGCTTTATAATGTCATATATTTTATTATTATTTCTTATATATACTTTATAATCATTCTTAAATGGTTAACATGGAGAATGAATCTCATCACGTCGTGGAGACGGTAGTCCGTACGTACGCACGAGCGATGATATCATTTCCATAAATATTGAATTGAATTCGAGTGGATTATAAAATATATCAGAATCAATATGATGTTGTAATAAGAATGTATAGTTATTCTTTACACCATTATACCCATCCATGTAAGGTGGTGGTGGAAAATAGATTACACCACGGCGTGGAGACGGTATTCTGTACGTACGCACGCGTGGTGATTTCTTTTTCCGTAGGATGGATAGATGGTGAAATAGGGTTGTTTCATACTTATAATAACATATCAGTATATGAGTGATACTGATTTTATTACTTCATAATGAAACAACCTAAGAAGAAGAAGTGGAAGAAGAAATAAAGATGAAAGAATTGGTAACGGTAATTACCTCTTCTTTGAAGCACCTTTTAGAGTCCTCCTCTTAGGGAACTAAAATTGGTCTTTGAGGAAGACCAGAACCTCTAGGATGTTGCTAGGGAAGTGGAGAAGAGATTTTGGCAGAGGTTGGCCGAGATTGAGTGCTCAAATTGGTGTGAGGAGGAGGGGGAGGAGGTGTCCTTTTATAAGGGAGGAGAGGGGCACCTTAGGAATATCTCAAAATATTATTTTATATTAAAGTCAAAATCGGTTTATAATGGCTCCAAAGGGTCTTATTTCGAAGCTAAGGTGGGGATGGGTCGAAATCATATCAACCAATAGGATTTAGACCAGTTTAGGGTATTATTTTAACCTTATCAATTAGATTTAACTCTAAGTTAAATAATTTAACTTTTACCATGTCTTTTTGTTTTCTTTCACTATATGGTTAATACACTTACTATAACATGCCAAACGAACCCCAAATTGTTTATTATTAATATATATATCCTTATCTAAGTCATTGGGCCGAACCTTAGATTTTTAGGAATAAAATAACAATTAATAATATAATATTTGATTTAAAAACTATTTTTTGTCAATTTTGACACTATTTGATATATGATTTTTGTGAAAGTCATAACAGAATTAAATGTTAGAACCAAGTTGATTAAATCAACATTAATATATCATAGTAACCTAGAAAATTAGTGGAATTCATAAAAAATCTCAAATTACATTTATTTTGGTGTTTATAACATCAATTATGTCAATATTTCATTAATAAGATAATTACTGCATCATCGTTGTGTCATAAATAAATTAAATTATTTAATATCTAAAAATTATAAATAAAATACCATTATGTAGGAAATCTTTTTATCTTTCTAATTAATATTTATAGTCTAATTTATCTTATGTATAACCCCATATTAAAAATTATTTACTTATTAAACTTTGATTTTAACTATTTTAACCCTTCTTTAAATAAATTAATAATAAATGTCCTAATCTAATCCAAGTGGGCCTAAATGGTCATATTTTATTCCTAAGTTTGTTTTTGGTCGAATTACACTTTTCCAATAGAATTAGGACATGTGTTAGGGTAATATCATATTTAACCTTAGTTACCCTATTTACTATTAACCGTGGTAAAAAAAGTAAAAAGTTTCTATTCACCAAAAATTATTTTCATCTCATTGAACCACATTTTACTTACTGACATCAACCGTGTCTCTCGGATTTTTGAAATTCCATTCACAGAAGCGGTAAAATTAAGTTTTATGAAAAATTCAGTTTTTAACCTACCACTTAGTGGTTTCAATATTCATCAAAAATTGAAAGTTTTCAGAAAAATACCAAAATTTCACCCTAGGCTAATTTCGGTATTCCGAATCCAAAAATGAAGTCCATTTTGAAAAATAAAATTTATAAAATTTCAAAAAGTAGTTATTATTATTCATAACGGCTAGTTTTAATAATATTTTAATAGCATATCGTTGTTTAGTGAAACTCGGTATTGCGTACGATGCAAGCTATCGAGGAAGGTCGTGATTGCGTGTAATGCAAGGCAAGTCAAGGATGCGTGTTGTGCAAGCTCCTTTTTGTGTAGCATACAACACAAGACATTAGTGAAATAAAAAAGAATATTTTTCATAAAATATCAGGCTGTTACAGGCTGGGTCAGATCCTGCAGGCTAGAATTGACCCAGGACCAGACCCGGGTTGGGCCGAGTCAACTCGAACCGGGCCGGGTCAGCTGAGGCGGGGTCGGGCGTGATCAGTCCGTCTGGGTCGGACCCGAATTGGATCATCGTCAACCCCTTTTCATTATTTAAGCTATATCATAATCTACAAGAGACCGTTTGAAGAACCATTTATGTTTCCTGAATCATCAGATCGAAACTGTTCTTTTTGGTATACCTCACATGAGTTTTACATAATGTTGGGATATTTCTAGGTTGGATCTAACAAGAATCTAACAAGGCCCTCTAGTCTAAAAGGCCAATAACTAATAGACCCAGCGTCTGATTGATGCACCGTCTATTGCGTTGAGACCCCTTTTTCATTTCAATCCATTGGGATACTTCTTCATAGGAATTTGTGGCAATTGGATTACTAACATGTTGCAAGAGAAGCGGACCCTCCCGGAATCAAGCGAGTTTAGTGCGAGAACCCTGTAGCTGGCTGTTACATGAGGAAGGGATCCTATGTGGGTCTGTGCTCTGGGATCCTATGGGGGTCTGTGTTCGAGAGACTCACTTGTATCCAATCTAAGAATCCACGTGGGACTACTCTTGGATCCTACATGGGTCTCCTGTATTAGGATGAAACATGGTTCTGATGATTTTGGATCTTACATGGGTCTGATGATTTAGGATCTTATGTGGGTCTACCTTTTAACAGACTAATATGATATAGTAGTTACATATAATCAACTCGGCTATCGTACCTATGTTATTCCTAGTGTGAGTTATGTCTTTACCATTGTGAAAATCTTGTTTGGGGCATACCATTGTGGTACATACCTTTATGGTGTTATCTCTATAATATTCTCTTGTGTGGAATACCATTGTGGTACTTACCTTCATAGTGGTTACCTTAGTGGTATTCTTTCCTTTGTGGACCACTTGTACTTTTCCTATGTATGAGGGCCTTGTGTTTTTTAATGAATGAGATTGGTATACTTGAACAAATTGGTATATGTATCAGCATATATTTAAGTAGCGCCGCAGTTTTTTTTCATGCTTCGTGGTTATCATTTGTGGATTTTGATAGTCCATCGAGGGTCTCGGGGTCCTTACTGAGTATCGTTAAACTCACCCTTGCACAGGCTATTCCCGTACCTTGTTCTGTTTGGTGCAGACGATGGACATCACTGATTATGTACTAGAGTACGAGGACTGGAGGTATTATGGAGGTGGACATTAGATGAGGCATACCACATAGACGAACGATCGAGAGTCGTACCTACCCTTCTTGTAGGGTACTTAGTGGGAGTTCACCGATGTTGTTTTAGTTTACTTGTACTTTTTAATTTTCATGTACATCCTATTTGGACATGTATTATGTCCTCTTTTTCAAACTGTACGCACTCTTTTTACTATACATTTTACTTGTGTTCGTATCTTTCTATGTGCATTCTTGCGTGTGTTTATAGGTTATAAAGGCAGTGCCTTCCTGGTTTTTAGGGAATACACCTTTCGGTGCTAGTCGCATGCCCCTGTCCTATGGATGGCGGTCTTGGGAATGTCACGACACGGGTACCGGGAGACGTGTTATGACATTCCCCCACAAAATTGTTCACATGATACTTGTCACAATGTAGCATGTGAAGTAGGAATATAATGACCTTAATTTTTCAAACATCACTTGTAATAAAAAATATATATATAAATACTACTTCATTATCCTTTTAAAATATACCATTTTCCATAGTACATGTAATCCTCTCGTGATAAAAATCAATTAAAATAGTGATCTAAACCGCCATTAAGTGGATGAAAAATGAAAATGAATAAATATAAAATTCTTGTGAAAAATAATATTAATCATCATATAATAAGAATTAGATAACAAAATATCATCATGAACCTAACATGTGATAATATAATAGGACATGAATAAGAACAAAAAAGTAACATTTTTTCATAGTTATCAAACACCAAAAAAACATTTCAACAATTTTTGCATCATGTTCACACATAACATATATAAATAATAACAACATAATCATTGTCAAAAATAATAGAATAATGTGTATGCATGATAAACTTTTTCTAATGAGATACATCACATTACCCTATTCTGTGGAGGTCTATATAATTATGATCTCACCTATGACATCATAATATTTTAGTAACCATGAATTCCATGTAGAATGTATTACATGAATAGTCATGAGTTAACACATAGAAAGGAATTGGTTACATAAATTTTAATTTTTTATGTTTTTATGAAATAACCAGGTGTTCCAAAATTAAAAATTCAAAATCATATTTTTTCTAATAATCATCATTCCTTGTTGAAAAATAAAAACTGAAGAGAAGTCAAATATCTATTTTGGAAAGAAGAGTTCGTATGGTAAATATTTGTACTTCTCATAATATAAATAATGATATATGTATATCATTGAAAATAAAATAAATTAATAATGAAATTATATTTAATTAACATTAGTATATTATTCATACTAATGATTTCATGAAGGATAGTCGACCCAAATAAAAGGAGTTGTGGTTGATATTTCCATTACCTAAATTCCTTCTGTATTTCATCTGTTTGGACCCTCCAAAAGTGTAAACATAGATTCATTAAATCATTTAAAAATAAGTTATATATAGATATTAATATAACAATTTATCATTTGTAACCATTGTATTTTATTTATGAATTTTCTTTTATGGAATCGATTCATTGTGATATCTTTTTTTTTCATAAAATTATCCCATATCCCATTGATTAATTTTTTTTCAAATTAATTGATTAAAAAGTATGATTATCATTTTATAAATATAATTAACATGACTTATTATTTATATATTTTAAAATTTTAATAATAAACATATATGATGATTGTTATAATTGAAACATCGATGCTTCAATGGTATGCTTATTTATTAATTATTATTGATGCATGCAAAATTGTGTTCAAGTGAACTCCAACAATCCATTTAAAGTGATGTTATAAATATTTCTACAAAAATTTATAAATTTCAATAATTTTATATTCATATCATTTTTTTAGACAAGATATATGAAAAAATTCAATTTTTTGAATGAAATAAAATTTTTCCAAAATATATTTTACCACCTTTTAATGGATAATCAATTTTAAATATAATATTATGAAATTATATGTATTAAAATTTAGAAAATAAACTTATTATTTTTATTTGGGATAGAAATGTTTTGTTTAGAAGTGTTTTTGTATTTTATGATAACTTTAATATTTTAATGAACAGTGAAAAATACAACATTTTAATTCAAAACTACCCATCAATCAAGATTATTTATATAAATATATTGTTCTATTATTTATTTTTATAGTGTAATTAAACTATTATTTTGTAATTTAGTTCAATTTACATCATTAGAATCAATTTTAAATTCAAATTGGTTATAAAATCATTGTCAACATTTGAACATTTCACTTTATAAATCATGTTTTTAATTTTGTCTTTGGTGTTAATTCTAAAATCAGTTTTTCAATTTATGTTAATTGAATTAGGTTAAATTGATTACATATTTTGAAACAGAATATGAATATTTTTTAAGGTAAATTTATTTTTTATGTATAAAAAATAGACCATGGTATAAAAAATTATTTACTATAGTATAAGTAAAATATTTAAAAGGATTAAAGTTAAATGTTAAACTCATAACACACTAAAAACTAAAAAATTTAATGGTTTTTTGAGGTGTGGATTGACATAAACCAGCCTCTAATACATTAGATACAATAAAATGTTATGGAATTTAAATCATCCCTTATAGGGTTGGTTTTTAATATAAAATAAATTATAAATTAATCACATGAACCTGCCTCTCATCATGTATAAATACAAAATCTCAAGAACCATATATCGAACTCTAAAGACATGTACAACTTAAAATCTCTTCCAAAACATCACTTCCTCATGGTACTTATGAAAAATTCATCTTATCTCAACTAATTACCAAATTAAAGTCCCTCAAGGATCTTTCAAAGAGGTGATATTAAATACATAACTTTCTCGAAGTACCTCTCTTAATTTATTTCCTTTTTCAAATTTATCCTCACCTCATTAATACATAAATGCATCACACATCATTAATAAAGTATATAATGGAGTGTTTTGTTTTTAATTTAGTATCTCATATCCTTTCCAATCATCACATCCTCTTAATAAATGAAACGAAATTGTTGTCCATGTTATGATGGTAAATCGACACGATGATTATTTAATTTGATCATTTTCTATTAATGCTATCATGGATGGAATTAAAGCAATTTTTATGTTAAAATAATATTTTTATATTTATAGTATAACTTATTTGTTATTATTTTAATTTAATATTTATCATACATTCAAGCTTTACATATAATGGATATACAATAACACCATTAGTGGATGTTTGGACTACTGCCCCCTCAAAGTGATGTTAATCGTTCATTCTATACATGAAACATACTAACGATGTTTTTTACATGTATATGTAACATATATGACATATATATGGTAAATAAATTATCATATATATATATATATATGTATGTATCATTCATTTTTCAATATTTTAAATACGGTAGTGGAATGAAAGAAGCGTTTACACGTACACGCGAATTACTGTCACTATGAATGGTGCCTTTAATTTCAATATCCAAACATTTCGGATTATTATAAATACATATGTAGTCAATTTAGAAGATAATTATATATTTTATTAAATTATGGAGATTATTAAATCACGATCTTTGTAATATAAGAATCAAATATCATGTCAAAATATACATGAGAATACTAGGATATTAACACTCAAAATAGTGAAATAATAGATTTTTGTTAACAAATGAGAAATACTATATTTTAATTTATGATATATAATATTATAAATTTTTTTTCTATAATAAGTTAGTTAAACTCCTCAAACCATTATATTGAAGGTTAAATGAAAATCAGTGAAAAATTTATTGCAAGGTAATGGTTAAATTCACAATCTATTTCATTTTTGATATTGATTATACATAAGTATCTATTGGGATATATTTATCACCCATGTACATGTTCCATGAAAATGTAACTCAAAATATTATTTCTATTCCTAAAAAATATATATTTTTTTTTTCATTCGTGTTTAACATTTTATAAAATGTTTAAATGGAAATCTTCATTCATATTTAAAATGAGGTACAATATGACATTTTCGGAAAAATTGAGAAAAAACTGTTTTTTCTAACTTATATGGTTTGAGAGACTATTTACTCCATTATGGAATCTTAAATATTTGAAGATTCCCTTACAATTTTACATGGATAGTTTTAAAATAATGTTTTATTTTATAATTGTTCATATTTGAAATGATTTCAATGTATAAATGGATATTATTCCCAAATAGTTTTATTTTTTATAAGATTCTTTTCTTCTTTGAAAAAATCCTATGGTGAATTTTATTCTAGATATTGGTTGATTTATTATGATACATTGTTCTATATTATATTGAATGTTTTATGATATTTTTTATTGTGGGTCCTCTATTTTTATTGAATTCATGGTTTATGGTTAAAGTATTAACATTTTGTATTATATTTCTAATAAAAATGATTATTTTATACGTCACAATTTTCATTTGAAGAGTTTATTAGAATAAGTAAGTGATGTCTGTGACCCTCTTTTTCCCCTTACTTCATTGATAGATCTTTTCAGACATACTAATGTCATGGAATAAGACAGTGAAGGTTTGGATATGATTTTTAACATTAATAATTCCCTAATTATGAGATTACATAGTGATATTAAAGGTGGTTATTCGACTAGTTGAATATACATGTGAAAGCTTAAATGACATTATTTGTTTTATTTCTTTCCTTAAATGTTTATGATTATTTGTGGTTTCTTCCTCTATATTGTTTATCCTTACTGACCATAGGAGCTCACAACTTTCTTATATTTAATTTTTTCAAAGGATTAAAAGAGTAATATTATGTTTGACCTTTAGGGATACTCTGAAGGATATGAGTGTTTTCATAGTTGATAATTTGGCGTTAGTCATTTCATGAAATAATTTAATTATTATGTTCATATGTATTATTTCCAAAGATACTAAACTGATCGGTCCTTTATGATTTAATTCTGTGTGATGATGAAAATGTAACAAAAAATAATGCACTGAATTAGGGAAATAGGGTTTGGGGCATTTATGTTGGAATTTGAGGAGATTTAGTAAAAACAATGGATGCTATTTTTAGAAAAACCTTAATTATAGAAAAATTCCCCAAAGATAGATTTTAGGATAAATATATAAGACCATTTTAATATTCAAGTAATATAGATATTATTTGGGTCTTCCAATAAATAAATCCATGTCAGGATACTACATGTTGACGTGGTTCTGGAGGATATGTACATCAGAGTAAAAACTCTGACCAGGAGTTCTAAGGATGTCTTAGAGTAACCTGATAAATAAAAATTGGCCTCACTGTTCACCTTATTTGACACTCATATGGGATATTATTATAATAATTAAAAATTTAATTACCGACCATTATGAGGAATATATGAGTAAATATTATCCCAATGAAACCATTTTTATGATTATAGATTTGATATGTATGGGTTTTAAATTTATTTTAGAAATTTGAAATTATTCATTATGATTCATAACCTAACATAGACCATTTTTTTTGAAATGGATTATTATTGAATAAATAGAAAATGTATCAATGCATGTAATCCTTTTAGGGATTTCCCTCCAATTCAAGATAATGGTAGTGGGGCTGGTGATACGACTATTGTTGAACTTCTTATAACGATACTAGGATAGCTAACTAATGTTATGAAAAATAATCTTACATGTATATAGGATCATCACCCAAAACGTAGAGGATCAATGTTAGATGAACTCATTAGGAAAATACCACCACCATTCAATGGGACTACAAATCCATTAGAAGATTAGCGGTAGAAATGTTCCTTAGAGAAAATATTTCATTTTTTTGGGTGTAATGTAATGGGAAATTATATCATGCAATCCGTCAACTATCTAGAGATATATATCAATAGTTGTAAAAAATTAAAAACATAGAGGTGGATGAAGAGGTATCATATGTGGAATAGATGTAACGTAATGAAAATGTACTAGAAAAATACATTCCTCATGATCTATGGGAGGATATGAAGATGAAATATCTAATATTGAGGTAGGAGGGGGAGGATAATGTTGAAAAGTACAAATGTAAATTTAAAAGGATTAAAAGGAATGCCACAGACTACAAACGTAATCCAAGATGTAATATTGATCGACTCATTGATGGGATGAAAACATTCCTCCGATAGTCATTAGCCTCACAATCATTCTCATCATACAATGATATAATCTAATTTGTTATCAATATTGAAAAGTAATCATCTTTGTATTTTGAAATTAATGTAATGATAGAGAATAAGAGGGTTTTTGAAATATTTGGATAAGAAAATACGGTGAAAATGGAGAAAAATTGATTTTCTACTCTGTATTAATCATCAGAAGAAACACCCCCGTACTTTCATAAAGGATATTATATATGCTTACAATTGTGGAGAAAAATTACACAAAGATTGTGACAGAAAAGTGAAGAATTAATCTATAATTGTTTATTACTACCATTGTAATCTAATCAAGCATTATGAAAATGATTGTTTGATGATTCAATAAAAAATTATTAAAAAATGTACAAGGGAGGAAGGGCATGCATTTGAGATCACAACTTATAAGGTTGTAGTTTCTAATGATATGGGGTAAGGTCATTTAATCATTTCAAAAAAAAATTAGTCAAAAAGCCACTTTAGTTTGGATCCTCATATTCCTTTATATAACCAATTTTTTTTAAAAAAATTTATATTTTCATTTCACATTAACAAGATAATTTTCAGAAAAAGCCTTTATGGGAAGTCTCACTTCAACAGAGATGTGTCAGAAAGGTCCCATGATAGAATATAAATGTAATTTATCAACTATATTTATTAGTATAACTCTGGTAGACATTGTTAAAGTCATCTCAATGAACTATTTATCAATATATGAGGCATAATATTATTACATGAAAAAGAAAACATCATTTTTTTAGGATGATGCTGAATCGTTTATCTTTTGATATCAAACATCGTAACATGATTAATCTCATAATACACCTCCAATTAATTTACTGAATGAGATTCCTAGGGAGTAAGAAGAAAAAACATATATAGGGATGATGATGGAAATATTCAAATTGTGGATAGTACAATTGTATGAGAATATATAGATGTATTTTTAAAGGATTTACCTATACATACTCCAGAGTGTGAAGTTGAGTTTACTATTTATTTAATCCCTATTGAAAGGCCAATATAAAAAATTACTCATAGAATTGCCAATGTGGAAATATTAAAGCTGAAGATACTACTAAATGAGTTTAGTAATAAGGGATTAATTCTCTCTAGTGTTTCTCCATAGGGATACCCAATTATTTTTTGTTTTAAAGAATGATGGATCAATGAGTCTATGAATTACGTATAGGGAAATGAATGTTATAAAAATAATTAAGATGTATCCTCTGATCCACATGGATGATTTATTTGATCATCTTCTGGGAGCTTTATATTTTCAAATATTGACCTTCATTCTGGATGTCATAAATTATTTGTGAAAAGAAATAAATTTTAAATAAAACATTCTGAATAAGGTATTTTTATAATGAATTTATAATAATAAAATTCAATTGGATTAATGAACCCTATGTTTTCATGCGTATAATTAAAATCTTTTCAAGGAATATCTTGATTATTTTGTTGTAGTTTTTATTGATGATATCTTAGTATTCCCAAAAATCTTTGGAATCTAGGGGAACCACTTCCAGATTGTTTAAAGAATTTTAGTAGTAGTGAACTATATCAGATGTTTAGCATGTGTGAATTATGAATTCATAAAATTTCCTCTATTGGACATATTTTCACCAAATATGGAATCTCAATTGACCTTTCAATTAAAAAATCAATCCTTGAATGTCCAACACCAAAGAGTATATCTGAGGTACTCATTTTTTTTTGTTTTTTCAGGTTATTATCAGCATTTTGTCCATAATTATTCCTAATTATAAAATCCATTATCCAAGATCACACGTAATGTGGAAAAATTCAATTGAAAAAAGTTGTGTGAATAATGTTTTGATGAATTGAAGAGAATATTAGTCACTGATCCTTTCCTGACATTACCATCTGATAATGATGAGTTTGTGATATTTATTATTCATCAATGAAAGGAAATAGTCGTTTCCTTATAAGTAATGATTTAGTTATTGATTATGCATCTAGGTAATTAACAATTAATGAACCGAACTATCCAACTCATAATCATGAGTTTTCAATGGTAATATTTTCTATGATGATATGGAGACACAATCTCTTTGGTACACTATGGGAGATATATACTGATCAAATGAGTTTAAAATATATTTTCCTATAGAAAGAACTCAACATGATATAGAGATGATAGCTTGAGATAACAAATGATTATCTTTTGACAATAAACTACCACCGAGGGAAGCCAAATAATGTGGATGATTCATCGAGTATAAATGAACATGGATTTATAAACTAAATGAGAGTTTAAATGGAACCAATGCTCATGGATCTATTAAATATAAGCATGGTAATTATCATAGAAAGATAAAAATAATTACATTTTAAAATGGTTTCTAAAATAATAATAAATTAATCGATAAAATGTTTTTAGTATAATGAGTAGGGCTTTCGAATGAAAATTAATGTTCTGAATGATGGGATATTCATTGATGTCGTATTTGAAGAATGAATTTTGATATTTTGGTAGAGGATTTTCTTTCGTTCTCTAACTAATATAAAAAGAGAATTACATGATCATTATCATAACTCAAATATCTCTAGACAACATATTAGAACAATGATGTATCGATATTTCAAAGAAAATATTTAGTGGGATATAATAAAGAAAGATAATGTTAGTTATGTGACAAGTGATTGGGTTTTCAATAGGTGAAGGTTGATATACCACATCCTAGAAGAGTCACGCTCACTCTTCCTATACTTATATGGAAATGGGTTGATATTATGATGGACATTTTCATATTCATACTAAATAATCCTATAAGAAATTAGCTGATATAGGTTATTATTTATCATCATACCAAATCAGTACATTTTCTTGTTATAATAGAACACCTACAACTTGATTGTTTAGAATGAATATAAATTAATAAAGTTTCAATAATTCATGGTGTACCCCTATAAACATTTTATTTTCATGATTACCATATTACATCACACTTATGGAATATTTTTTATAAGGCCATAGATACTGATATTTATTAGATCGTTTCCAACCACCGACCAATTGAAGAAAAATAAATGCAAACTATTAAAACATTATAATACATTTGGAGATCCTATTACCTTGACTTTCATGGTATATGAGATCAATACATACCTCCAGTAAAATATTATAATAACAATAGAATCAATTTATATATACATATGGAAAAATATGAAGCGTTATACAGAAAGATATTTCCTAAAATGACTTGTTGGGATGATTTTGATGAAAGAAAACGCGTAGGCCTAGAACATATAGGGGAAAAGAAAGAAAAGGTAAATACTATTTAGATCAATATAAAAATAGATATATGTATGCAAAAGAAATATGCGGTTAATCGAAGGAATTATTTATAGTTTCATGTGTGTTGTCATGTTTTCATGATTTTATCTCTATGGAAGGGTGTTATATGATTTAGTATGAAGGGTAAATTATCTGACATCATACCCTTAGAGATTATGTAATGAATTAGAGTTGTAGCATACCATTTGGGAATTATGCTAAGTCTCTTCAAAGATCATGATGTGTTTACCATATCAATGATAAGGGAATTTATTCTAAAACAAATGAATGTACTCACCTACGATGAAAAAAACTAGACCACAATCATTATTATTGTAAAGATCATGTTAAGATTCCTGATACTAAAGAACATGTGTTGAGAAATCAAATGACTTGACGGGGAAAAAATATTTGGATAATTAACAGAATGCACTAAGAGACATGGGATCATATGGAAATTACGATGAATAACAACCCAAATAATTTTAGGAAGTGATATTCTCTAAATTACAATGATGCAATTATTATACAATGGAAAAAATGCAACACCCAATGCTTCCACTGTACAATTTATTATTCCTTAGCATATGCTAAACTGGCCACCGTGTTTGACCCACCACTACAATCCATTTAAAAATATTTTGTGAATATTATTAACAATATTTTTAATATTATATAGTTTTAACATTCATCACTTTCTTATTGGATATGATATAATATCAAATTCATCATTTAAATTATAAGAGGTATTTTGAAAAAAATTGTTTTTCCTATTTTTAATGTCAAATCCTTTTTCATTAAAATATTTGAAACATATATATATTTAATTTTTAAAAAATAATTTTTTCATTATATTCCGGACATAAAAAATTATTTTGGAGTGGTTTTATTTATTTATTTTGTTATAACATTCTTATTTTATTTAATAAGAGAAAATACTGAATTTTTACTCAAATTTTCATTTTTTTGTATAAATTATTTATTCAAATATGTTTCACATTTATTTTATTTATAGTGTAATTATAATATTATATTATCATTTAATTAAATTTTATTCATTGGGTTTAATTTCAATTTGAAATCAGATATAAAATATTTGGTCAACTTATGAACATTTATATTTATGACCCCCCTTAGTTTTGTCTGAAAAATTATTTTTATATAATTTTAACAGTTATTTGAATTGAATAGGGAAATATTGATTCCATATATGGAATAATAGGGTGAAAAATATATCTTATGTTATGTATCATTTTTAGGATTAAAAAATTTACCATGGAAACTAATATTTACCCTAGAAAAGGTAAAACACTAAAAAGGGTTAAAGTAAATGTTAATAGAATATGATACCTAAAATAATCTACATTTAATGTTTGGTTGAGGTGTTAATAGGCCCTAACCATCCAATAAAACATTAATTACAATCCAAATTCGTGTACTTTTAAGACACATCTATATAGTTGGATTTTGATATAAAATAATCTATAAATCAGTCACATGAACCCACCACTCCTCAGGTATAAATACCACCACTCTTCCACCCTATTTAGACCTAAAAAAGCCTTGTATCTACTAAAATATATACACAATAAAATCCTACTCACTTTCTACACATCCATGTTATACTGGACTCACCAGAATACCAAATTCATGGACCTTATGTGACTTCTAATTAGGTGATATTCTAGAGTTAATTTTCTCAACGTACCTCCCCTAAAGTATTTTTGGTATCTACATTCTCCTCACATACTTCATACATCAATTACTGATTACTATAGAGTCTTTTAAATACTAGATTGTAATTTTTATAATGTAAATCTTATATCCATGTCATTTCCTTCCTCCTCAGATTCAATGAATGAAATTTTTGTGCAAGTTATGTTGGTTAATCGAATACATGAATATTGTTTGTGCTCATTTTCAATTACCACCATTATGTCCTATATCAAAACCTTTTTTATGATCAAATAATATTATTATATTTATATTTTTACCTAGTTAATGATTTTTAACTTTTATATTAAATAAACCTTCATGGTTTACATAGTTTGGATATATGATAACATTGTTTTTGGATTGGTGGACTACTTCCCCTCAAGGCGATGTGATTAATTCACGCTATACATGGAACATATTAAGGATAATTTTCATAATTCTATGTAACATATATAACTTTGATATGATACTAGAATTATAATATACAAATTTATCATTTACATTTCAATATTTTAATATGCTAAATAAATGAATGTAGTATTGATGCATACATAAGACTTACCATCTCTATGAATGTTATGTTTCATTTCTATCTTCAAACTATATATATTATTAAAAATACATTTGTATTCAATATATAAAATAATATATCATGGATTAAATTATAGAGATGATTATATCATGCTCGATGTTATAGAGTAATCAAATAACAATTCAAAACATACAAGATAAAACTAGGAAATTAACATCCAAAATAGTGAAATAATTAATGATTGACAACAAAAAGGTAATAAAATATTATAAAAAGATTATATATAGTTTTATAAACATTATTGCGGTTCTATAATAAGTTATTAATAGTCATCAAACTGTTATACATGATATTTAAGGATGATCACCCAAAAAGGAATCGCAAGGTAAGGGTTAATTTTCTAATCTCTTTTTATTTGAGATTGTTTATATGTAAGTATATATTGGGATATAATTATCATCGATGTCCATGTTTTTTAAAAATGTAATTAAAATTATTATTACCTTTCATAAATAATTTTCTAATGACAAATTTATTAATTTTTTACTTTTTATAATACTTTTTAATGGAATCCATATTTTATTTTCAAAATGAGGTACTTTATGAAATTTTAGAAAAAAAATGTTTATTTTGACATATATGGAATGAGAATTTATTTATTATATCATGAATATTTTGTATTATGAATATTCCCTAATAATATTACATTTTTATTTATAATTGAATTTTTTTATTTTATATTTGTGTGGCATTAAAATGAATTCAAATTGTCAAAATTTATTTTATTGTAAAAATGTATTATTTATTTATTTATATTAAGTTAAACTATTTCAAAATCATTTTTTTGGATTTTATGTGTTATTGAGGTTGATTTATTATGATAGAATCTTCCATATTGTTTTAAATGTTTTGTGATATGTTTTTTTGTAGATGTGTGATTTTTATACCATTCATGGTCTATGGTAATTGTGTTTTCAGTTTGTATTCTAGTTTTAATATGAATGTTTATGTTATGTTTCACCCTATTCCTTTGATAAATACATTGGACTTTGTAAATTACGAATGTGGACCTCTATATCCCAAATAGGGATTGGTAGGTCTCATGTGACAAACTAGTGTCTTTTAACAAGGCATCGATTGTTGGGTTGTGATATACATCATTATGTATTCTGTCATTATGAGATTATTTATTGATATTACATGTGATTATTCGACTACTAGAATATCCACATGAATGTTTAATTGGAATCATCTAATTTATTTCATACCATAATATGTTGAAGATATTTTTTAAAGTATTTTGTATCAGTTTTTTACCTTTTCGGAAACTTTTATGCTTATTTATGATCGATTCCACTACATTGTTTTTACTTAAATTGTATCTGAGATTACCCCTTTATTATGTTCCATTATTCCACAATATTTGATGAAATATATTATGACTTAACATCAGGTACATCATAATGGATAATAGATATTTCATAGGTGATAATACGCCATTTTTTCATGATGTAAAGTAAAATGTTTATGTGTCTAGTATTTTGAAGTATACTAAACTGATCCATTATTCAGGAATTAGTTCATTAAAATAATTCGAATATAATATAATCTAATTCACTTACTCTGGGAATCTATGGTTTGGGTGTTACAATAATAATTTTCTTGTAAATATCCCCCATGTTAGTTAATCAATGTTTAATGGGATCTTGTCGAAAGTGTGAGGAAAGGAAGTATGACATTTATATTTTCCATAAATAAGATAATTACATTGGTTTAAGATAATAAATATAAATTTAACATACATGATAATTATTTTATAGTATATTTTTTTTGAAACTAATAGGTAAAATTAATAAATAGAGGGACAAAAGATTTAATAGTGAATAGATACTTACTCTCTCCTAGGGGTTTCTTCCCATGTATGGCATTATAACTCAAATGATGATGGGATTTTATTACTCCAAAAGGCGAATAAGTATTTTAGGGTTAATTAGAGAGGGTATTTGGTTGGATTATGGTATTTTTAATGGGTTCAATTAGGGTATTTCCATGGGATGGTTGATGGATTATATATAATTGAGGAGAATGGAATTTTTTGAATAAAATATTGAAATAAATTTAAATATAAGGTAAAAGAAATTAATACTTAATTTTGACACTATAAATCATATATAAGAATAATAAAATATTGTTACAACATTAAATTCCATTTATAATTTTAATTCATTAGTTTATTAATAAATTTAATTTGATAAAAATAGATGGTGATATTTAGGAATCACATATTATTATTGGTTATGAAATGCGATTTTTGGGATTGGAATTTAATTATATTTTATTTTAATGACTCATTTATGAAATTAAATATATCATATTTTGAATCTGGTGATCAATAAAGTGTTATTTCATTATTAAATAATGACTGATGTAATTTAAGTAACACATATTATTTTAAAAATTGTATTTTTACTATTCACCTATAAAATAATTATTTTTAAAAAAATTCAAAAAAATTGAAATTGAAAAATTCATATGATTTAATTTTAAAACAAATATTCATTTTATAAAAATATATTATTTACATATTTGATACTAATTTCTAATAAAATAGTATTTTTTGCAAAATAAATTTAAATACAATTTATTAAAAAGTGCACATATTTTTATTGAGTGTTTAATCATGATATATTTTATTTTTATTTTTAACATTTATATAAAAATAAATTATTCATGATTAATATAATTTATATCATTATTTATTATTTTGAGGTAAAATTATTATTCCAACACTCAGGTTACAATTCCCAATGGACAGGTTATAATTACCAAATGTCTTGTTATTATTCCTAGCAGTCTGGTTACAATTCCTATTGTCACATAATCTCATATATATAACAGTCCATTAATTTATAAAATATTCAAATCAAACTCTACTAAATGTTCTATATCTCTATTTTCATTAACTACATTTGGTTTACATACATTTTTTTTTTCATTTATATGGTTTTGGAAGTGGTGGAGATCATTCGAGTGGATAGGGGAGATCCATATATTTAAATTTCATATTTTTTATTATTTATTTTTATAATATTGTCATGTTTTTTATTTTAATAAGTTATATTTATGATTATTGTAAGAATATTTTTTAGAGGAATAATTTACTATCAGTTTCATTATTTTTATATTACTAAATAATATATTTTAGAAGCCTTTTATTCCAAATGACCAATACCATTTATTAACTCTAAGTTGGTACATTCCTCCCCCTTTGAAAATATCATCCCTAACATTTGAACTCATCATCTCAGTTGATAATAGATTATGGAAATTTTTTTGTTGTATCATACAATTCCAATATAGCCTCCTTATAATTTTGGTTCCTCCAAAACACATTGATAATATGAGTTATCTTGTTACATTGATAATTTCTTATATGGTTGAATATTTTCCACTGCTTATCTTCATTTGAGAGGTTATTCACCTGTTTTACAACCTATGGAATCAGTAATTGTGAGGGATCAGGAATATACATCGTTATCAATGTTACATGGGAAAATTAATGAACTTGATCCATACATTATGGATGTGATAGATTATATCCCACTTATCATATTACAAAAATTATCTAGGGGAAGTGTACCTTGGTCGATGCTTCCCTTTCATTCCAAAATATATGATTCTCATCAATGCTGATATTCATAGGAAATCTATGCATCCAACATCAAACTCTTATTCACCTCAATGATTGTAAGAATATCTATTTTTTTAACTCTTAGATGATTTTATACTTGTTTTAGTTTCTTTAGACTTCTATTCTATATTTTCACAAGATCAAGTCCATGTAAAAATCCTTCCCCAACATCATCCCAACAAGATGGAGTTATACATCACTTTCTATATAGTTCTTCACATGGTACCTTATTGATTCATTAGATTATTTCATTATTTTTTGAGAACACGACCAAGGGTAGATATTGATCCCCTCCTCCTTTTAATATAATTGAGTAGTCTCTTATAAGTGACTCGAGTATCTGTATAATCATTTTAAATTGGAAAATTTTTAAGGTGGGAGGTCATGTAGAAATTAAATATAGTAATCAATGCATTTTTATCACATCTCCATAATTTACATTTGAACCAAGGGACATTATAAAATATGATAAAATGTGTTACAACATGAAACCTCACATCATTATTCACAATAATCATGTATTGTTTTCCGAGAATGTAATATTTAATAATGGTGATAAATTTGTATATCATTGTGTATTTATACTTTAAAATTGGTATCACATTATTTCCATTGAATGTATTTGGGAGTCTAGTGAAAAATTCCATTTTAAAATTCTACAATTCCCACAAGCGTATAAGAATTGATTTAATTTATCCTTTGTAATAATATCACGCTGATTTAACTTACTACCGTACTACACATCTTCCAATATATTCTTCAATGTCTTTTTCCATGTTTTCCTACCAGATGTATTCAAAAACATCACTCTACATCATGGTACATCGCAGAAAGATAGAGAAATGAGTTTTATTTTCATTATCAAATATATTCTTATTTATATAATTTGATAAAGGCAAACAAATACTTCTTACAAAATTAATCACACTATCATCATCATTGTAAAAATCATGCTGCTCTCCAACCATTACTACATAAACCTTCATTTGGAGCTCTATATCATCCCTTTATAACACCTTGTTCTTCCTTTATATAATTTGGTTTTACATAATTTTGGAATGTTATAATTTATTCCATTTTGTTATATTTTACCAATCCATCCCTTTCTTATCCATGAAGATATGGTCATTCTAAATCTGCATCATGGATAAGGTAATGGGTTCTTTTCTAATATGAAAATTAGCTACAATATTTTACTTTCTTATATGGTAATAAATATAGTAATAATAGTCCTCAATTATCTGTAATAGTATTTTTTGAATCATGTATATATATTGGTTTATTAAAATATAATATAGATTATTTTTATTAGAATACATGTCACACTTCTAAGCATAATGGATGATCAACGTGATTTTCATAGACAGAATTAAAAATTATAGATTCAAATCATGCTTCATGTAGTTTTTCTCATGGAAATTCAATTATCATGATGCATTAGATATAAATTTTCTTAGTTTCCATGACTAAAAACCCAAACCATTATTTTAAGAATCAATGTGTGTTAAAATCCTTCTCCACATCTTGGATGTGTGAAAATAGTTGTAGTGAGTAGCCTCTTATTGATCTCTTTACATAATTACCCACATTCACCTACTCGGACATAGATTACCCCATCTGATGTTACTATTTCTATTTGGCTCGAAAATAATTATAAACATCCAAAAAAATATTTTCTCTTCCAATCTATGTAATGAAATATATGTTTTTTCCTACAAATAATCAGTAATGTTCGTTCATGAAATACATTTTACTATGAATTATCCATATAATTTCCCTCAATTTTGATAATGTTCCATGATATTGATACATTTTTCATCCAAAATTGACATTTTATAAAATTAGGATACATTTTTTATGTCACTAAATCCTCCATAACAATAATTATATGCTCTTCTAGTTACTCTATAAACATGATTTAAATGAGATTATAATTGAAAAACAATACAAAAATGTTGTCAATGTAGTCTATAAAGAGTTTATTTATCAAATATATAACTTTTTCTAGGTAATTAGTCTATCTAATTAACATCACAATGAAATAATATTTCATATACCTTGTAAAGAAATAATACTTCTCAATATATTCTCTATTTATATTTAGATAATGATATCCTAAACAAAGATCAACCATTGAGAAGTATAGATATTATCATAGTCGAATGAACAAGTCATCAATCAATAGAAGAGGATAATTTTTCATTATGATGATCATGTTTATCACTTGGTAATTGATACACAATCACATTGATAATTGATTCTTCATGACAAAGAGAACCGACACACCCCATTATTATTTACTATGTTGTGTGAACCAAATTTACATATTCTCATGCTAATTCTTCATTTACATTTCTAATTCAAATATGTCCATACTATATTGGATTTTTTGATATGGGTGTATATCTACGTACGTTCCTTATTTGAGAAACATACATCATGATCTATATATTTTCTACGAAAATCTTTAGGTAAAAAATCTATGTAGTACAAAACAATGGTAATTTATTCCAGGTTGGTCCCTTTCATTGATTTAAAAAATTATAATGGTATGATTATCCTAGGGAGTTAACAATCACACCATTGAGGGATTTTCCATATGAGGCTCATTATCATCCAAGCATTTGTAAAGGCGGGTAAGAATAATTTGAATAAGAATGTTGATTTCATTTTCATGAAATTTGACTTGTGATCTATATAATTAAATACAATCAATGCCTATTATAGAATCAAATGCCACCAATTTATGAAATATGAAATTTGTTATAAAATCACCCTATTAACTCTTATAGGTGAAGAGTTAAACACATGGGATTTAATAATTTCAATAGTAGGCATTTTATTTGATATATTCTCTTCAAGCTAAAAGGGATTGGATTCATAATTTATAATGAACAAGAGGGATATAAAGAAATTCATATCCCAAGAATAAAATAAAACATTTTTCTTTTTTATTGAATTGTAACTGAATGTTTAATGATTTAATATTAATTTTCAACTTCCACATTAGTGATGAAATAATATTTACCTTTCTCTTTTTTTTCTACTAACATTTAATACTCTCAATGAATCATGTTTTACTGTACTTGCATGCATAATTTATTTTCAACCTACAATTGTACCATTTAACCATGTGGTGCATTATTAGTTGCATTCCATTACTTTATCATGTAGTCTTAAATATTCATGTCTATATAGTAACGATATTGGTGGACATCTCTTCTGAACCAGATTATTTTATTTATCCCTCGGATTCAATTACCAAGTTTGTTCTTCCCAGAATTTTACATGTGTAGTGTTTTATTATCTTTATTTCATTGTGAATGGACCCACCATATTGAGGATCCATTCACCTCATATAACCATCTTAACTAAGGAAACATTCTATGAACTAAATCTATAATTTGATACAACATCGAACCACTTATTATTATCTCCCAAAGATTTGAATAGTTGTAGTCGTTCAATGGTGTTGCTTTAAACTACTATAGAATTTCTATATTTATCTATAGATGTTTATTACACAACATGGGGTGTATCATTAAATCTATATAAATTTTGTCTCATATTTAATGATAGATTTTCCTCCATTTTTATTTTACTCTATGAAATAAATTTCCATATGTTTTCTATAAGTTCTAGTGAAATAGTTTATAAGGCATGTTTTTTATGTATTCCCACTATATCTATTACATTTCATCCTTAAAAATGGTTTTTTAAATAATAAAATACATTGATCATCTTCTCCATCTAAAAAATAATCATTTATAGTCTCCTTAACCTCATTTAAAATTTGATCACAAAAAAGATCTTCTCTAGTGATTAAACCTACTGAACCTATAAAATTTAATTGGAAGTTCCACTAAACAATTGTAGTTGTTGCCTAAATATGTATATAATGGGTTGATGATACGTTGGTAATGGATAATGTCCCCCATTTTTCAGGTCATTATTTATAGCATGTGACAACAGTGAATGGATCACCATAGAGTATTGAACTCCACATTCTATGGAATTGTGGATGTCATTTGGAAAATTGTCACATTCTCCTATAGAATGTTTGTCATCATTTTTTATTTATGTTTCAATCATTTTATAAAATATAATTGGTTTTAAAAAATATCATCAATGAATTAATAATTTATTATAATTTGAAATTAATTCATAATGAATGTATTCTAGGGTTGCAATGCTTTACCTTAAAAATGAAATACTTAAAGGCTCTTTTAGTTATTCTTAGAATTATTCTTATGGAACATACTCGTTAATTATAACCTCAATTCTAAAATTATCTAACCTAGTCAATGATACCAACAATAATGATTGTACTTATTCTTATATGACATTTACATCATTTTAATGATAAAATCATAGTATAATTACAATTCTAATATCAAAATGTCTATTGTCTTTAAAATATATTCCGTATACATACCATCCTCAAAATAAAAAAAATAATTTATTTGAATCCTTATTTATTTTCATTTTAAAATATTGTCTTCTTTGTAAAGCATCTAATCACAAAAAGATATATTTGTTGAACTTTTTGATATAAAATCCATATAAGAGGATGAATAAAGAAATTGAAAGAATATGACATGGTGTACCATAATAATAACTATCATCATCATATCATATGTATATAAAAAAATAAAAGTAATGAAAGTAATATGTGATAATGACATGAATTTTGAAATTCATGAAAAAGGAGACATCTTGTTTTAGTGTTAAAATACCACACATAGTTGTGAATAAAGCTAACAACATGTTCACTAATAATATTTCAACACAGTCAAAAAATAATCATTATTATCAATTATAGAAACATGTTAACATATATTACACATTTTATATAGAGACACATCACAATACCAATTAAATTATAGGGATATAAAATTATGGGTCCAGGCATCACATCATAATATTTACACAATCATGCATGCCACATATGAACATTTCACAAGAATAGTCAAGAGTTAAAAAATTAAAATGAACGGGTTCAAAAATGATTTCAGAAATCATTCATTCATAAAAAATAAATTTGTTTTCAAATTAATGAATGGAAAAAATATTTGGTATGATCTGCGTCTTTCTTAGTATAATAATATATTACTCACAAGGAGTCAAAGATGTCATTTGGAAAGAATGATTCTTTGGGAAAATCATTTTATTTGTCATGAAATCAACAAGTAAACATGTATATCTACAAAAAGGTGTTGGAATAATAATTAAATTATTTTTTTATAAATATATATGAATATTCAATCAATATATTTTTTGATATATGAATAACCAAATGAAAAGGACTTGTGTTCGAGAATCCCTTCACAACAATTCCCACATTATTTTATATATTTTTCTCATAAGGAATAAAAATAATAAATTTATTAAAATATTGATCTCGAAATTAATTTTATTCTATTGAACAACTATTTTTCAATTACAAATATTATATGATATTTATTTTACTCTGTTCATAAAATTGAAATGTTTTGATAACATGTTTTTCTAAAAAATATTCATTTTCGCATTGATTTATGTATTATCATTCAATGTTATTCATATCAAAATTTTCATAACCCAAGAATATTTAAAATAATTTAAATATTTATTTATATATTATATAAAATTAATAATATCTGTCAATAAAAAAAAATTGTAAAATATTCATGGAAATGAATTTGTATGTGGTCAACTGACCATTAACGGGATGTTGTTGAAAGTGATGGGAAGGGAAGTATAATGTTTATATTTTTCATAAATATGTTAATTAAAGTAGGTTAACATAATTATTATTATGTTAAATTAATAAATAATTAATTTTATATTATATGGGTTGGAATCGACTTGGGAAAAATAAGAAATCAAATAACTAAGAGGGGAAGGGTAAATAGAGACTTAGTCTGCCTATGGAGGAGATTCTCTTTCATGAAATAATAACTATCTTGGTTATTATGGTAGTATTTCTCTTTTTTAACCATAATTCTTAAATATGAAATAATAGTGTGTAATTTTAAATTTATTGTTAATTTTATGTGTGGTAGGAGTGGTTTTGAAAGGGATGTGAGTGGTGGTTATTTACACATTATGGGAGTAGTATTTTTACAATTGAATACTGAATAAATCATTATAAGAATGGAAGAAAGATTGATAGTAAATTCTTAAAATTATAAATCATATATAAATATAATATAAAAATTTAGGAATTTAAATACCCATTATTAATCTAAAACATTTTTTAATGAATATGGAATTTTGAAAAAAATATTGTTATTTTATAGAATAAAATTTTTACTATATGTTTCAGAATTTAATTTTTAGGGTTTCTAATTAAGATTATTTTATTTTTGTGAATCATTTTTGAAATTAAATAGTTCAGGGCACAACTCATCTAGTATTAGTAATTTTTCATTATTACCTATTGATTTATCTGACTTATGATATACTTGTTATGTAAAAAATTGTATTGTTACTATTCCCCTAAAAAATGAACTATTTCAAAATGTTACTAAAAAATAAAACTTTTAAAATTTTGACATACTGATTTCTAATATTTTATTCATTTTAACAAAATAAAAATTTAAAATTGTTAATTTAATTTTTTTTATAAAATTTATTTTTTTATGAAAAACTATAGAAAATAGTTTATTAAAATATTCATATATTTTATTTATGTTTTTAATCATTATATGTCATTTTTTGACTAATAATTCTTATATTTTCATTAAATTGTAATTTTAAATATTATTTATTCAATAATTTATTTTATTTTTGGTAAAATTTCTTTTTCAATGATCAGATTACAACTCACAATGGACAATTTAAAATTTTCAACAATCATGTAACTAATCCCAACATTCAAGATAAAATTAATTGATTCATATTACCTTATATATTTATAAGTCCATTATTTCATATTAAATTAAATTAAATTCTTTTCATGGTTATATATCTCAATTTTTGATATTTTCTATTAGAATATTGAAATTTTGATTATTATCAATAGTGTTAGAAGACAAAGATATTATTCTAGGGGATTGGGTGATAAATATTTTCCAATATAAGAAATTCAATATTATATTATTCCAAATTTAATTTTTGTATTTTAAATTTATTTTATTACTGCTTAATGTAACATCTTTTATTAGTGATTTATATTGTTTTTGGATTCCTTGTTAGTATAATTATAAATAATATATTAAAACACTTTTTTTATTTCATGATACAAATACTATTTATAAACTCGATGTTATTACACTCTTCCCCCTTTATAAATTTCATCACAAAAGTTTTAACTGAACATCATTATTGAGAATATATGTGGATACTTCTAATTCATTTCTTCCTATAGTTCCCATGTTGCCTCTTCATATATGTTTGCTCCAAAAAAAATTAACTGGGTATGTTTTCTTGATTCAATAATCATAGTCTATTTGGTTCAACATTTTCAGCATCATATATTCATAAAGTGATGCTATTGTCTATTTGAATAAAATTTGGATTCATTACATGTGAGAGATAATGTATTGAAATCCACATGATTGATATATGGAACACATCAAGAACATGTTCCATACTTAGTGGAAGTGAAATAAAAAATTTAACTACTCTTATACAGTCATGTATCAGAATAGTTCAATTATATCTTGGGAAGAGTTTCTTTTTTTCTCCAAAATAGGTTATCTCTTCCATGATGAAGTTTGAAAGAAAAATTTTTCCCTATCATTTAACATAATTGACCATTGACGATTTTCATCATAGCATAATTTATGACACTATGAATAATTTATATATTGATGGAAGGATGGAAACTTCTTTATCATATCTTGTGAATGATCATGTAAATGTATCTTTCATTCCCCATATTAATCAAATCATATAGGATTTATACATCACATACCATATGGAACATCACATGGATATATCGGAATACATTAATAGACGATTATATTATACTTTAAATCTACTAATGGTATGTGTTTATCCCATTCTTCATTCAATTCCAATGAACAAATTTTTTGAGTGTTCTCGAGTGACATAATAGTTATTTTTGATTGGAAATCTATTTGAGGATGAGAGGCCCTGTTGATATATTATTTAGTACTCCTAAAATATTTAGATTCCAACCTTGGAACACTATCAGATATGATCTACTATGGAATGCCTTGAAACCATACAGAATCCATCACATATTTCATAGAATGTTGTTCAAGCAATAAATCTCCATTGATGGCGATAAAGTGGGCAGTCATTTAGAGTCGATCCACCCCAACCCATGTCACATTATTTCCTTTCTATTTCATTGGGATACTAATGACAATGCAAATGTTGAAATTGTCTCATTTTCATGTGGGTATTTGAAAGGGATACCTCATTCCATTGGAAATATATCACTCTTATTTTACTCTCTAATATACCAACCTCCATGATAAATACAAATAAATCTCCATCTTCTTGTTTTCCCACTAAATGTGGTCTTGATGATCATGGTACAAAATGGTACTTCTAAGATGGATGGATAAACTCTAGTTATGTGAATTCTCAAATTGATCATTATTTATCTCTAAGGACAATGGCACACAAATCCTCATCCCAAACCAAATCACACCATTATCATCATTGTAGAACGTGAATTACTTCTGTTCCCTTAATATAATAACTATATGTTGTAGATCTAGAATATATATTTATGCCACCATGATCTAATCATTGATGTATTTATATAAATTAATTTTGTAAAGGTTGTATTTATTCCGTGATAATATGATTTTAAAAATCCAACAATTTCATATACATGACAATAAATGAATTTTAAAACCAAATTATAGATAGATTATGTTTTCTTCATTTATGATCATCTAATATCCTATTTTCCATTATCTAATGGTAATGAATTGAATAATTAAACTCCATGATTTGGACTAACCATCATATATGATGAATGTATATCTCCTTCCATGTGAATATACAATTTAGACTCTTTTGATCATTACAAATGTCTAACTTCTCCCCATATAGGTAGTACCAATATAATATCATGTAAAATATCATAGTTTTATCCTTCTGATAATGCGTCGTGTAGTTTTTCTCATGGAAATTCATATTTATCAAGTCATTAGTTCTCACATTTTCATTTTTCATGAGTACATAACCTAAGGGTTTCAAGGAAGAGTATTTATATATCACTATACCTTATCCAATTATTTGTTAGGAGAGTATAGGTGTAGTAATTATTGTCTTCATGAGATCCCTAATAATTTCATCACAGAAATCATTCTATATATACATTATCCATTTCTCTGTAAACATATTTAGCAGTCTAGAAAATAAAGAGAAATTACCTACATAATTTCAGAACTACACATCTATGTAAAGAAAAATATAGATTTCCCTGAAAATAGTGGGTTCGATATAGTCCACATTTGAAATTTTTTGAATGGTCTTTAAAAATTCCCCCACTTTTGATCAGGTTCCCAATGAATTACAAATTATGTATCCAAATTTCAAACATTTAAATCATATAGTACATTTTATAAATCAATAATGTTTTCACCATAATCATTATTTTTTATTCATGTTCTTCTATACTCTTTGAGTAAATGTTAACACAATCAATAAATACTAAAAATGTCTATTAAGGTAGTATCTAACGACACTCTTCATCAAATCCATGAATATTTTACGGGTAAATTTATGCCTGTTTCCCATAATTGTGAACACATTTCGCACATAGCTTATATGGAAGGTAATCTTTTGAAAATCATATTTTTTCACCAGTAGTTGATGATATCAAAAACAATGTTAATACGTTTATTAGTAATGATATGCTCATTTATGATTGAACATCTCATAAATCTGTGGAATATGATACTTTTTCTCCCTACTTATCATTTTGATATCCTAGTAATTGATACACCGATGCAATTATATGTCTATCTTCTTGCCAAAGAAAATTGGGAAAAAAAAGGTGACACAGTATGTAATATGATCTCTATATACAAATTACTTTGTATCTAATTAATTAAATCATACAACTATATCTTGGAAATCTTATAACAGAATTTTAAAAATTTAGTATATCAACATATGATCTATATTAATATTTCTACATGACCATCTAGGGGATGTATAGTTAACTCTATGGGTAATGTATATGTTTATTCCTTTAACAATATAAATTCCCCCTTGTTTTATACATTCCTTTGGATAAAATGTTTAGGGAAGGTATTATTCCAAATAGGGAATTAACACTAAAAACATTGGAGGATTTTCAAATGGGGACTCATGATTTTTCTTAAATTTGTGCCAGAGCATTGGATGGTTTCAAATATGAACTGATATTTCATTTTCCTAATAGATGATTTGTTATTCATATATTGAGACACAATCTATACACATTATATATTTCAATTACACCAAGGGAATTGTTAATGATTTTCTATAAGAGTCATCCCACAGTTTCTTATCAGAGAAGTTTCAAAAACCTGGGTTGTAGTGTTTACACAAATAGGTGTTTTTATAGATATATTTAATTCATTTAATTATTGTTTTGATTTAAAAAAATGTAAAACATGAATGATATAAAATAATTAATTGTACCCGAATTGAATACAACTTTTTCCATTAATGAGTGAATATTTTGTCTACCTTTTAAAACATCATTTCCTTATTCAACATTTGCAATAGTAATAGAATATGATTTATCTTTCTACATTGGAAATGGTGCCTACTAAAACTGATTACCCTCGTGTACCAATGATTTAGTAAAATAGAATTCATTGTGGCCTTGATCCATATGGTTGAAGCAATTAACTATGTGTGGTTCATTTGGAGGTGTCATCTATTCCTCCACCGGGTTGACAATATTCATCATTTCTCTTCAAAATTAATGATCTTTGTGGCCTTCTCTCCAACATTTCAATCATTTCCCAACTCTTTTGAGGAAATTTACATGATTCTTCTTCAAAAGAAATTTACATGTGGATATATTGGTCCACTTCACTAATTTTTCATTTAACCCACCAACATGAAACTCCAATTTTACCTGTTATCTGTATAACTATGGAACCATTACCCAATCCACATCTATTCATTGAGAGATCATTAAAATACATATATATAACTACCAAAGTAACAGATATAAATTTCCTTAAAAAAAGTTATTTTAAATTATTTAGTAATTTTTTAATTTTAATTTTTCATTTATTGGAAAACATGAATATTTTTAAATATTTATGATGTTTTCCCTACAATCCATGATGTTTTATTCTTTTTATTTCTTCAAATATCTTAATACATTTACCATAGTTATTCAAATACATTAGATGGTTGACTTAATAATAATTTTTTGACAACTTTCCCAATCTCCATTTCAACCTTCTATATGATGTTCTTTGTCAACTCCCATCATTGATCGACATCACCATTTCAATGATAAATGGAAAGAGTCACCTTATCCTTCCCAGGAAAATAGATACATGAAAACAATATTATACATTAATTTAACAAACTATTCCATGAAATGTGGATTAGATGTTCCACTAAATTTAGGTGGTTATCATAACACAAAGGACTCAATGACTAGTTGATACTTATTGGATGATGGTGAATTTTCGACATTGTATATGTAATTATTAATTTCATAAATAAAATGAATATGAATTTCCATAATGATTTGAACTGAACCACCCATTGAATTTAGTATTTAATTTGGATTATCATTGCATTTTCACTGAAATGGGTTGTTATCATTGATTTTCTTGGTTTCCAAAATTTTAAAAAATATAATAGGTTTGATTGAAATTCAAAAATGAATTAATAATTTATTCTTCAATAGAATTTTAACATAATCCATATCTTATTGGATCCCAATGACTATCCTTTTTCTAAAAAGATTATTTTATGGTGTTTTTTATAACATAGACTTATTCATATGGTTTTAAATATTATTTTTCTAATCATAATTTTGAAATTTTAAAAAAATTTCATTGATGTCAACTAGAGAAACCAACTTTTTCTACAAGACTATAACATCATTGTAAACCAGAAAAAACAATATAATAAAAAATATTGGATAAAATGGTTTAGATTCATTATAAAGTTAGGCTTATATATCAGTTGTAAATAATGAATAATAAATATTTATTTATATAATACTTCTTTAACCATTAAAAACACCTCCTTTTACATAGTTCAAGTAATCACATCAGGATATACAGTATTGAAATGGTTGAGATAACAACCTAATAATGGGATTTTTATAGAAAATGAATCCATGTAAAATGTGGGTGAATAATTAAAATAATAATCATATCATATGTATATGATCAACCTCAGAATAATGATGGTAAACATTGATAATTTTATGGAAAAATCCAATACATAAAAATTATTCATCTTATCGTATTTGGTCAAATAACAGGGATAGTTGTGAATAATGATTGTGTAATGTTCACACATAAAATATCATCGTAATCATAACGTCATCAATGTGAACAAATATTGCATCTATTTCCCACATATAACTATTTATCTATTGAAATACATTATATTACTCAATTAATTAAAGGGATATATATTTCTTGGCCAACTTGTCACATCAAAATATTTACAAAATCATTCATTCATTTTAGAACATATTATAGTCGTATTCATAAATAACCACATAGAATGTAATGGGTTTTATAATGAATTCATAAATCACGATTTTAGGAATAATATTATAGTTCCAAGATGAAAAAGGATAGAACATATTTGGTATTAGAATCATCTTTCTCAGGAGAAGAAGTAATAACTCAAAATAATTGAAAGATGTGTTTTCAAATGAAGAGTTATTCTGAAAAAATATTTTTACATTTTAGTAAATCATGTAAGAAACCTTTATATCCCAAAAAATAAAATATAAGATTAATTAAATGATAGTTAAGGATCTATATAGGATAATTTACATCATAATTGACATCTAATTGATGGTTTTGGGTGCATGGAAGCGTTGTTGGGATGCCACCCAACATTAATTTTTACCATGATCAAATATTATTCTAGGAACAATACGATGATGAAATATGGGATCCAATAAATAGAATCAATTATGTAGATAATTAAGGAAAAGTATTGAAACATTTTTAGAGGATATTTTCATCATGTTTACAATTAATTCAAATTAAATTTCTAAAAAAATAGAACAACTGGTTCTTTGATACACTCTTCGTTAATGATTTTGATCGTCCATGTTGTCCTGTTCAGATTGTCATGTTGCACATGTGATGATCCATACTAAAATACCACTAGTGGTGATTCACAGATTTTCTAGTATTCTCTGATTGATGCAACTCGATTTTCGGGTGCTAGCGCGGTTAAGAGAATTTATTTTACCGATCGATCTTGATCACCTAATCCTAAATCATAAAGAAAATATCTCATTTCATTTGAGGGAAATAGGAGAGGATTCAATAAGAAATTACTAACATGGAATTTCTCTTACATCACTAATTTTCCATAAATGACGTAATATGCATACCTATATATTTATTTACATGGTCATTTAGTTATAATATTTTATTGTGTAACAGAAATTAAATACATTCATAACCATAGTGAAATCCCAAGCAACATAATAACAATAATAGTGTCATTATTTGTAGTGATTTATCATTAAAAAATGGAACCCAAAATGAAATATTGTTCTACAAAATTATAACTGTGTTGTGATTATTATTTTTTGTGCTATCTGGTTGTATACTTATTGACCATCTTGGAAATAATTATTTTACTACTAAATCATTCTTGGTGTGAACGACATTCACTTCCATTTGATGAACACCCAAATGAATATATAATTTTTTTATTCTCTCAAATAAATATTTAAATTACAAACTAGTAAATATATATTTATAAAACGTTAAATAAAATAAATAAGTATAAATTTTATTCACAATAAGGAGAATAACTATTTATATAATTTATGTTATCATTATAATAGTAAAAAAATTATTCCAATGTCCGGAGTATAATATTTATTCCAATAATTAATTTTAAATAGATTTTATTCGAGACCACCATAATCACATAGTGTGTGACCCTATAGGGGCCTTTATCTTTGGACGTAGGAAGGATTACCTAATGTTCAAGAGTACTATCTAGAAATGGGTCATGGGATCCTAGAATAATAACTTGACATCCCTACAATGATATCCACATACAAACACTCACTGTGTAAAATAGTTCCTTTATCTCAATATCTCATTGAACTGGTTTCATGATAGTGTCTTCAACTATTATTCTAGATATGACATTCATTAAATACCAGAAATAAACTCTTCATTACACCATTTCCATGGAATTTAATGTGATGGTTCTATTTCAATCATATAGCTGAGATATAATGTTCTATAAATGGAAGGGAGAAATTCTTCCTCGAATTTTCCATTAATAACATGTCATTAATGACAGACCCAATGTACCCTCCATCCTACTAACTATATGCTTGAAGATTTTATTCAGTAAATAAATGTGTGTGTGTCATGACACATATTAATGATATTCATAATGTCTGTAGACCATTACACACACTCACATATAGGAATGTCTGATTTCACCAAAAAAAATATAGAATTCCATCTGGTGGGTATGTTCTCATAATCGTAAGTCTTAGAGATTACCATGTCAGGACATCATGGGAAGATGTATCATTTTCTTATGATTACTCACACCTGACGGTCTGTATACTATTTTTCCCATTATTTCATTTCATTCAACCAAAAAATGATATTTTAGAATATTTTAAAAACACATCAAGGTTCTCATAATAGTAGGGAAATCATCATACCTTGTCAATACCACAAATAATTCAGAACATTATTACACTATAGTCTTTCCAAACAATGTAAAATATGTTATAATATGTTCAATATTAATATATATTAAATATTCATGTAATTAATGTATAAGTAGTTCGTTAATGGAAACCTAATATTAGAAAACTTTCATTTGGACTAGAGCCAAGTGCCTATGAAATTCATTCCACTTGACCTGAGATAATGATCCTATTTCTACAGAGTCATGGGTTTTCTCAAGGGGTCCACCACATTGTATTCCATTGAATTACTTCTCTATATAACTTCATCTCTCTATGAAAAATCTCTCAAGAGATGATACTTCTGATGTATTTTCATCTTCCACTAATGTGATCATAGAAATTTTATGAAAGTCACAACGAATGTATTATCACACTACAACATGATTTGATCATTAGTTCTACATATCACATCCAACTCCTAGACAAAGAATCACATACAAACTACTTCTTTAGATATCTAAAAACAAGCTATAGAGATGGAATCTGTTGAAGAATCAATGACCACACTCTTACTTGAGCTCTTCCAGCTCACTACACCTCCATTCCAATTTATGATTTTTTCTATTTATGACTTCATTTCATCATGATCAGTTTGAAAACTAGAATCCTCATATCCTCTTATGACTACTTCATCATCACCTCTATAAACCAAAAAAATATCCTTATTATGTAGTCGATACATTAGGATAACCATGACTACAATACAATAGAGGTCAAATAGTTTAGCTTGATATTTTCCTTCTATTCTCAATGCGTATGTGACATTGATCATACTATATATCATACTATACATTACTGAACTAACTACTGATATGCGTGTAGTCAATGCAATTATCTTTATTTCCTCATGGGTTTGAGAACCCATTTCCTTGGAATGATGAATTCAATGTGGTGTTGGAAAAATCCCCTCATAGATTGTTCCATATTGAATGTCTTCAGTATCTTGTCAATGTATGAACTTTTTCCTAGGCCCAAAAATCTATTGGATCTATTATGATGGATCTTGATCCCATGAATATATGATTCCACTCCAAATTTCATCCTGGAGAGGAATTGATTCAACCTTTCCTTAACAGCGTTTATGACTTGTATATCATTTCCAATAAGTAATTGGTCATAAATATACACTATTAAGAAAATTAATGCATGCCCACTAAACCGTTTAATGAAACAAGGATCACATGCATTGTTGATAAAACCCAATTCTACCATGCCTTCATCAAAATGAATATTCCATGATCTGTATGATTTCTATAATCCATAAAATTATTTTTCAAACTATTATACATTATTTATATCCTTTGGGGTCAAAATCCTCTTAGGTTGTGTCATGTTGGCATATCCTCGAAGGTTTTTGTTAAGGAAGGATGATTTTACATTCATTCTCCAAATCTCATAGTCATGGAAAGCGGAAATGGCCAATATAATATTTATGGATTTCAACATTGAAACTGGTGATATGGTTTTCCAATACTCAATGCCATGATGCTGCTTGAACCCTTTAGAAACTTCTCATACCTTATATGTTCTGACTTTTGCTTCTTTGCTCAAAATCTTCTTGAATACCCAGTTGCAAACAACACGAACTACATAAACTAGAGGATCGACCAAATTATATTCTATATTTTGGTACATGGAATCCATTTCAAAATTCTTTGGTTCTTTCCACATTGCAACATTTTTTCCCCGTACTACTTCCTAGGAGGATAGATGATCATTATTATCAAATAATAGTGAGTCTCCATCCACAATAACATGAAAACAGAACCATTCCAGTTATCAAACCTCTCTTGAACTCCTTAGTTGTTTTTGTGTGTGTAGAATAGTTCATTGTTCCATAGGGATTTGGCGAATACGTCCATATACCATCAATTGTGTGCCTTGTGGATCAAACTAATCGAATTCTATCTCACTCCCACTATCTCTTTTGAAAATTTGACCTCTCTAAATTAATATAGCTTGTCTTGTGATTACAACCTTTTTTCATGATGGGTTGTATTGGTAATATATCCTTTTTTCCTTGAGGTATCCGATAAAAGATCACTTTGTGCCTCAGGGTGCTAGTTTGTTACCTGAAGTGGCCTTAAAAATACTATTCTTCCCCACACATGTATATTTGATAAAATAGATTTATTTCTACTCATTTACTCATTTGAAATAAAAATTATTGATTGTTTTGGTACTCAATTTAGTATGTGAAATGTTTTTTGTAATGCATATCCAAAATGGATAATGGAAGACTTTAGTGAATAATCACTGATCTCACCATTTCCAAAATGTTGTAGTTCCTCCTTTTGCTCACACTATTCCATTCGGGATTTTATAGGGGAGTGTGTTTAGATAGGATCCCAAACTCCCATATGTAATCAATGAATTTAGGATTAATATATTCTTCTACTTGGTATGAGTGATTTTTCTTAATATTCATACCAAGTTAGTTCTCTTCATCAATCTTGTATTCAATGAACTTATCAAAAGAATCAGATTTATTCCTCATTAAGTAATTACGGGAAATGGTGGTTTTCCCAATGGATATATACCAACGGTTTGAAGAAACTGTTCGTATGCTATAAAAAAAGCCACATTTTCCAATTGTTTGCTCAAACTGTTGGAAATTGTGTTAAAATAGTTCACCATTCCCAATGGTTTGATAGATCCATTGGGAAAGCATCAGTTCCTCTAACATATACCAAGGTTTTAGTAAACCGTTGGTAAAGAGAGGATTTACCAATGGTTTTTAAAAACCATTTGGAATGTTTTCCCCAAAATAACCAACCCCCTAGATCCTAGTATGCCTGACATCATACTTATTCCAGTCCTCCTACAGATGTATTCTCGGCCTCGAAACACCTTCTAGCCGAATATCCATCTTTAGTCAATTAAATTTTTATTTCTACACTTCAAATTAGTAAGTTCGTTTTACTGTTCATCCTGTTTTAATTTTATGTTTGATGTTTTGATTTCAGGTAAATTAGAATTAGTTTTGTTGGAGTACGGAACACTTTGTTTTTTATGTTTTTTTATCACATCATACCTCCTAAATGGGATATTTAGTGGGGTTTTTTTGTGGAGGGGTAAAGGTTTTGTTTTTTGTTTTTGGGTATTTGGGTAAAGGGTATGATTTGTGATTGTTTTGTGGTTTATATTTAGTGGGGTTTTATGTATTATGTTTAGTGGGATTTATATGTTTTTTGTATAGTGAAATGGATAATTCATGATAGTTTTTCTTTCGTAATGAATAAAATGATTTTAAATAAAAATACCCTAAGGGGGTGTAGGAGGGGTAGGGCTGTCAAGGTGTGGGGTGTTGTCCTGGTGTGGGCGGTTGTCCGGGTGGGGGTGAGTTTTCTAGGGGGTAGGGGGTCTATTGGGGGTTTTAGGGGTGTGGGGGAGGGGGTATGGGCTACCCCACAGAAGGGTGTGTGCTGTCTAGGGGGTCAGTGTGGGGTTTCCAGGTGGCGGAGGGGGTGTGGGGTGTCAAGGGAGGGGGTGGGTTGTCTAGGTGGGGGGGGAGGCTGTCCGGTTGGGGGGGATGTACAGGTGGGGGGAGGTGTAGGGGAGGGGGGGGTAGGGGAGGGGGTGTGGGGTGTCTAGGGAGGGAGTGGGATGTCCTAGGGGGTAAATCCATGTGTGGGGGTATTGGATATCCAATGAGGGGGGTTGTCCAGTGGGGGGCTATCTAGTGGGGTTTGGGCTGCCCAAGGGGGTGGGGTGGGATTTCCTAGAAACCGCGTACCCCCTGGACAACCCAACACCCCTGAAAATCCCCCCACCCCCTAGACCCCCCGTCCCCCTAGACAACCCTACCACCCTCGTGGACAACCCACCCACCCCCTGGAAACCATGTTCCCCCCCTGGAGAGCCCCACCCCCACCACCCACGTGGATAGCCCTCCCACCCCCCTAGACACCCTGTACCCCCATGGAAAGCCATGTCACCCCATGGACAGCCCTCCCACCCACATCATACCCCCTGAAAAGTCCCACCCACCCTCGTAGACACCCTCTCCCCCTATGGATAGCCCCCACCCCCGTGTATAGCCCACCCACCCCCTAGACACCCCATACCCCTGGACAACCCCACCACCCCCCTAGACAGCCCACCCACCCCTGGACACGTTGAACACCCTAGAAACCACCCCCATTTCCTGGACACCGTGACCCCCCTGGAGAGGACTGCCACCCCTTTGGACAGCCCGCCCACCCCCTAGACACCCCGTACCCCCGTGGATAGCCGCCACCCCTGCCACCTCTTGGACATCGCACCCACCTCCTGGACACCTCGAACCCCCTGGACAACCCCCCCCCCCCAGCCCGAGAAATCCCCCGTACCCCTTAGATAGCCTCGACCCCCTAGATATCCACGCCACCCCCGTGGACAGCCCGCCCACCCCCTGGACATCTCGTACCCCATGGACAGCCCCCTCCACCCTCATGGATACCCCCCCCCCCCCCCGGGACACCCGCCCACCGCCCCCTGGACACCCCCATAGCCTTGGATGCCCCACCCCTGGAAGCCCCCCCCCCCCCCATCCCGAACCAACTAGATAGCCCCACCACCACCGTGGAAAGCCCGACCACCCCCTCATGGACAGCCTTCCCACCCCCCTAGACAGACATCCCACCTCCCTAGACACACCGTACCCCCCTTGACATTCCCTCCACCCTCGTGGACAACCCTCCCACCCCTTGGACACCTCGTACCCCCTAGACCTCACCAACCACCCCCTGGACATTCGGCTCTCCCCCTTTGACAGCCCACCCTCCCCCGGGACAACCCCTACCCCCTTGAGACCCTCTACCCCCTTGGACAGGCTGACCACCCCCATTGACAACCTTCCCACTTGGACACCACAATCCCCCAAGTGAGTCCCCCACCCCTAGACTCCTTCGACCCCCATTGACACCCTTGACACCCCCTGGACACCCCGCACCACCTAGACACTCCCACCCCCTTGCGCAATGTATGTTATTACTCAAATTATCTAAAAAAATATAAAATTTCTTCGAAATAAAATTTAGTCAACTCGTAAATAATTCTCCTCTAAAATTTTACATGATCTTGTATAATCATGTATAGTTCTTCAATGATTTTTTGTTATAAATATAGTATTTTTTGTCTCTTATATTATGATTCTCATATAGAGTAGTGTGTCAGTTATGGTTTCATATAAACTGAACAATTCTAATTTACTTAAATATTTTTTCGATTAAACTTCAATCTTATTGAATTGATTTTGACAAAATGAATTATAAGAAATATGTTTTATGAGAATGGATAGATTTTGGAAGTATTAAACCGATCGGATATCAAGCTATTTTCAAAACAATTTGGATAGTTTTTTAGATTTTTCATTTCATAATAATTCAGATAGGGGTTGCATACACTGCCCATGTTCCAATTATGTAGGAAGACCTTTTTGAGATGTAAAGAAGTCATCAACCACATAACAAAAGATGGTTTTAAAGAAAACTATTATGAGTGGGATCGCAATGTTTAGAAAATGAAATCTAAAATTTCTGATGATTCAAATGAGAGGACGAGAACATAGAATTTGTTATATGACCGGTTTCCGTTTATTCATCATCATGAAAAAAGAAAGGATTCCAGCCCAAGAAGACATAGATATGATCACACATGATGCGTCTAATGAGAATGATGATGTTGTAATGGTGAAAAAATTAAATGATGCTTCTAATAATCTAGTATATCGACAGTCCAATAAAATAAAAAAGTTGGAATTTTTAATCCGATTGATTCATTGGAAAACTATGTATGATATTTCTAACACCGCAATCAATTACATTCTTATCTTCTTGATGGATTTACTTCCAGATGATGTGGATATTCCATCAATCCACTATACGGCATAGATGTTAGTTGAGGAACTTTGAATTTCAAGAAAAAAATTCATGCTTGCCCAAAAGATTGCATCTTATTCTGGAAGGAAACCATTGAACTATATGATTATATAAAATGTGGCACATCATGCTGGAAGTCAAAATTTGATGGAAAACCATCCCATGAGCCACAGAATGTATTTTTTCACTTTCCATTGATCCCAGACTCCAGATTCTTTCTATGTCTGATGAAATATCAATAAAAATTGGATGGAACGATACTGGGAGAAAGAAGAATAATGATGAGTTAGTTCACCCTGGAGATGGATTTGCATGGCAGAGATTTGATGCTCGATATCCTGATTTTGTAGCTCACATGCATAATGTGAGGCTTGGTCTTTCATGCATTAGTTTTAATCTATTTGGGAATATGCTTACTTCGCATAGCACATGGATGGTTTTTATACACGTTTATAATCTTCCTCCATGGTTGTGTATGAAAAAACCGTTCACCTTCAAGAGTATAATCATATCTGGCCCTTCTGATCCTGACATTGATATTGATGTATAATGAAACCTTTAATTAAAGTGTTGAAACTTCTATCGGATGTGGGTGTTCATACATATGATGAATATTCAAAAGACATATTTCAGATGTGTTCTGCGCTTATGTGTACAATCAATGATTTTCCAGCTTATGCAATGATGTCTTGATGCAGTACGAAGGGAAAAATGTCATGTCCTGTTTGAATGGAGAATACATGATCCAGAAGACTAAAACATTGTTGTAGTTTCAGTTTTATAGGACATAGATGATTCTTTCCAATGGACAATCCATATAGATATAATCGTCGAAGATTTGATAATACCACAGAGACCGATGATCCACCTCCGCGTATGTCTAGAACTAATGTGCTTAATGAATTTAAGGATTATGGATTTTCATTCATGAATTGTTAAATGAAATCTGAAAAGAGAAATAATATTTCCAACGAAACCTGTTACAATTGGAGGAAGGGGAGTATCTTTTTAAATATAATTTATTGTTCAACCAATCTGTTATGTCATTGCTTAGACGTAATGAAAATTGAAAATAATATATTTGAAATGTTTCTTTAGATACTTCTAATTGTTAAGGGAAAGAAAAAAGATGATTTACGGTCTCATAATGACACGGTGGATTAGGGCATCAAACCAAAGTTTCATATTGATCATATTAGTGAAAATAAATGGCAAGTTCCATGTGATTCTTATGTGATGACACCTACAAAAAAAACAATTTCTGGAAGTATTAGAGACTGTTAGAGATCGTGATGGCTATACAAAGAACATATCTAAATGGGTGAACAGAAGAGAGCTGAAGCTAAAATATTTGAATACGAATGATTATCACGTTCTTCTTTATGAGTTGATTCCATCAACAATTTATCATCTTTTGATCAATAATGTATGGGTGACTGTAATTTGGTTGTTCCATTTGTTTATAGATCTTTGTGCTATGAATTTTTCCAATTCATTCTTGAAAAAAATGTTTACAGACACCCCATTAATTTTTTGTGAGTTGGAAAAAATATTTCCTCCATAATTTTTCACATGCATGTTGCATTTGACTATCCATATTCCCACAAAAATACTTCTCGATGGAACTATTTCTTTTTGTTGGATGTATCCTACTAAATGAAATATGTAAACATTAATGTATTATGTCCTAAATAGTAATCATTCTGATGCTTATATCGTGAACAATTACTTGGTTAAATAATGTATGGATTTTTGCTCAATGTATTTGTCTAATCTTACTACAATAGTGAATAGACTAATGTGAAATGAAGAAGAATAGTATGAGAAAATTGAAACCTGTTTTCCATCACTTCATCAAACAGATGGAATTCCTGGATCATATACATTGAAGTCATTAATCCTTGTAGAGTGGGAGATAGACCATCACAGTGTTTTGTTCAACTATGATTTGTTCGATGAATACATCAGGTAAATAAATTGAATATGTAAGTCTTACATATATATCTGCTAAACTATTCATATTTTTTATCTACAGGGAACATAAAACAATGATAAATAGAAAGAATCATTCATTATCTTTGAGACGGATGGAGACATTGAAATGCAAAGAGTTTTCATCTTGGATAAAGTTGAAGGTAAAAATATTACTATTTAAAATAATTAATTCATTATTTAATTAAGTTTAATATTCATTTATATTATAGGTATTGAGTTTGTATACTGAATATGTCTTTGAGGAAATAAGATCTTTCTCTTTTGGTCCAAATACAGTGGTTCGTGACTGTAAATCAATTGTTATCTATGGGTACAGATTTTTTGTCACTGAATGAGAAAAGAACACGAGAACACAACTTGATGGTGTTATGGTAACTGCCATAACAGATTGTTATGCTAGTGCAGCAGATAGTAGACCGCAATTTGAAAACATGGGTTATTATGGAGTCGTTGAAAAAATAATAATGTTGGATTATTAAACTCATGGATGATTCACGATGATGTAATTCCATTGGTTTGATTCGATGATGGCACATGGATCATTTATTGATGAATATTGATTTTGAGTAATTAATATGACTCCACTCATGCTACCGAAGAACCATATGTATTGGAATCAATGGATAAACATGTTTTTTATGTCAAAGACCAACTTTGACCTGAATTTTTTGACACAATTGAAGTAATTCCAAAACATGTTTTTGATGATGGTGATGATGGAATTGACACCATCCCTACTGCCAATTGATCCAATCCATTTATTTCTTTTGATGACTCTAATATCTCAATTGACAGAGTTGACTGTCAACCTGATGTTGTGGTGGGAAATAAATAAAATCATCCATTCATGTTCTCAATTATTTGGGTTTACCTCGAGTTGGGTTGTTAAGGTTGGTTCTATTCAAATTGATTTAAAATTGAAACCTGTATCATCTACTTGAGCTATAGAACTTAAATTTTTCCTTAATTTTGAAAATTTCTTTTCCACTTATGTATCTAATAGAATCAATGTTCCTTGATTTTAATAGACTTATTACCCTTATTAAATAATCATCCTACTAAAAAATAAATTTCATTATTACATATTGTACAACTTATTGACTTCATTGTATATTTGATCAAGCTCACCTAAAACAATGATTAGTTAAATTATCCATGAATCCCCCTATTCCCTCTAATTTTTTTTTTCAGGTTACACATTAGTTATCCTTTTCTATTAAAATTCATATTTGTTTTCAAATGCAGGAATTGAAACCAATTGAAGAGAGGTGACGAAAACAGATTATGGACAAAAATCGTCGCATGACCGAGCTGGGCATTCCACCACTAGTAACTGTAGTCTATATTTTATTTCAACTATATTTATTTAAATTATATATAGTGTCATGAGATTAATTTTTTATAAACATTTTTTCAGGATCCATCTATTAGGCAATGGTTATTTGATGAGAAGCTGAGTAGTTGTCCCAGTACTGGGGGTGTTTGTATGGGGGGGGGGGGGTACGGGAGCTAGATGATCTGTTCAGCGAACATGATTAGACCCTATCCCCCCAATAAAATACCATCCTTCCCACATTCTGATCCCGGGGTGCTGTTAGGGACACACGAGATATTTCGGCCTCCCATGTTTTCACCACCATTTACATCTAACCCTCCTCACCCTTCTATATCATATTCGATGATGATTCCCACTCCACATCCCACATTTGGCCAAACATCCATGTCATCTTATTTAACTACTTATTAGATCTCTCTGGGATTTTATATTCCATCTTATTTGACTATTACTCCACCTGATTCTATCCTTGCATGGCATACATTAGGACCCACTCCATCTGTACAGGGTGTACCTTGAGTTTTTTAGATCCAGTGACACCTATTTGTTAGACTACCACATGTATACTTATACAACCCTAACAAATTGATAAACCATTATTTATTTTCATTATACCATGTATTGATGAAATATTTGTTTTTCTTTCATAACAAATACATCTACAGATAGTAGGCTGGGGCGGGTGTGTACACGCAAGCATTCAGTGAAGAACCACCACACGTTGTTGATGGTGGAATACAGTGATGATAGCCAGATGATTGAAAATCAAGGTAGAAATGTCTGCGTTTTTTAGGGATGCATGTCAAATACACCGACATCATTCTTTTCACCTCTCTCTCATGGAGACATCTTCCAAATAATGTCAAGGATAAAGCCCGGGCAGATATATTGTTAAAAAATCAGTTTTATTTAATGAAATATATATTAATTTTTATATTTATATGAATTAATATTTTGTTTTCAACTGAGGATTAATTTCCCCAATGGTGAGGGTAGACGGACAACATGTCTGAAGGATTTAAGTGAGCTTTTGAGAACTTATATGCAGAAGTTGTACATTAGCTGGCGGGATAGAGTGGCCATAGAGTTGGAGGCAGTCCCTGTCATGGATGATTGTTCATTAGAACACTTTAGATAGATGATTACTCATTGGGAGAGTATAAAATTTATGTTATTAATCAAATTAGAAGTATTTCAATGAAAAATTTCATGTTTTTCATTAATACTAATTATTGAATTTTATTTTGGATTCATTTGGAAGAAATAAAAAAATATCAATGCTAAGAAATACATCCACACATTGGGACATAATATGATTCCAGATCATGGGAGACAACATGTATGCCGGTTTTTAATCTTTCTTTACTACTTGCACTTTCTATTGCTTCCTCTGCAATGTATTCGATTGCTAATGTTGTAATGTAATTTTAGTTACAAAATTACTATTTTTTCGGTATCTGATTATTAATTATGGTTTCCTACATTAAATGTCATTGTAGAGGCATAAATTGAACATAGAAGGATGTGTGCCACGAGAAAAACTATTTTTCTCGAGTAGATAGAAGAAAGATTGAAGTGCATTTATTGAACAAACTCAATAGAATATTGTAAGTTTTACATTGTAGATTTAAAATTTTAATCACTATTTTGTAACGTAATAATCTATTTATATTTTTAATAGGCGGATTTAGAGGCCCTTGATGCACATGAACCTAAAAATTTTGGGCCAAATGATTACTTACATCTGGTTTTGGGAATTGAGAACCCTGGTAGAGTACATTGTCAGCCAGGAATGAGTATAGTTCCAATGAGATATTGGCCCTACTCAGGAAATAGTTCTAGTACCACTGAGTTGTAGTAGGTTAAGCCATAAACGTAATAGCCTAAAAATGTTCCATAGAGATGGAAGCATAATCTATTTTGACGAACACTGCATTTATGAAACTGATATAAGATTTACATCTATCACTTCCACCATAGGCCAGCACTGCTTGTGAGTAATATATTTCATCCATGTGTTCTATATAAGGTGAACCATGTGGTAGTTCAATTGTGGGATGAGACGATGGATAGGAGGACACCGAGGCGGAGAGGAGGAGGTCGAGGAGGAGGTTGAGGCAAAAGAGGATGTTGAGGAGGAGGCCAAGGTAGATTAGTAGGGAGATGAGAAGGCTGAGGCTGAGTACGAGGGTGAGGAGGGTGGGGACGAATATGTGGACAATGATGATGACGAGGTTGAGGGTGAAGATGATGGTGATGATATTGATGGTGATGTGGGATAGATTGATATGTTACATTTTTAATGATAATACTGACTTTTCATGTTTATTGATATGTTGTGCCTCAATATATGTGTGATTAGTTAGGTCACAATATCATTTTATATCTATAAATAATATAACTTGATTTGATGATTTTCTTTGACATCCCCCTATATTTAATGAAATTGTAAATTTTTAGAGGAATTTAAAAAATAGGTTCTCTGATTAGAGTTGATATAATGAAATTATTTTTTTAACATTGAAATAATTTTATTAGAAACTATTTAAATACCATACCATGAACTAGGGAACCCCCCCCCCCACCCCCCGCCCAAGACAGCCCCCTAGACAGCACCCCCACCCTCCTTCTTAAACCCCAAACAACCCCACGGAAAGTACCCCAGATAGCCCCCCGGACAGCACCCCACCCTCTTCCCTTGAATACAGACATCACCCTAGACATCCCCCCATACAGCCCACAGGAAATCCCCCCCCCACTCTCCTCTCTAGACCTCGTACACCCTCACCCCCCCCCCCCCTCGGACAGCCCCCCATACAGCCTTCCCACCCTTCTCCCAAGACCTCGGACACCCCCCTAGACACCTCCCCATACATCCCCCTAGACAACCCCCCGGACAGCCCCCATACAGCCCCACCCCACCCTCCTCCCTGGACCCCGAACAACCATAGATAGCCCCCCTGGACAGCCCCCCCCCCACCCTGCTCCCTGGACCATGGACAACCCCCCCACCCTCCTCTGACCATGCATAACCCATGCCACATATATCCTCATCCTCCACTAGGTCCATCACAGAACTGTGTATCACCGACATCATCACACCAATCACTACATCATAATTTCACTGAGCCCAATCTACGCTCTTATCAAGATTCACCCTAAATCCCAATCTAATTAACATTCCATTACTATTACTTCAGTACCAAGCACCGACAACCTACCTTGATTACAGAGAAAATCTCATTCTTAATTTGGCATATTGGATCCCAATCTAAGCACTCGTCAAGATTCACCCTAAATCCCAACAAAAAATATGGTTTTTGAGCTTCAGAAGAAGATTAGAGAAGAGTGAAAACCCTAATCTAAAAGGGGAATCAAGGAGAGGATTATACTCACCAAGATCTTTAATCCAAACTTGACATAACTCAAAATTCTCTTGTGATGTGTAAGATTCATTCCCGCCTCAATCTGAGGCACGGTGTGTCCGGTACAACTCAAAGTGTCTCATTTTTATTTGAAATGGACACCATTTTAAGTTAAAACAACAACTAGTATAAGGAAAACAAACCAAACAGATTTTTATTGTACTGATACATTACCACAACGATCCATGGGTCATTTGTGACATGTACAAGTCAACCCAGCCTCAATCTGAGGCACAGTGAGGCTGGTACCACTCAAAGAGTCTAGCTTTTATTTGAAATGGACAACATTTTAAGTGAAAACAACAACTAGAATACAGAAAACTAACCAAACACATTCTCATTCTGTTTATACTTTATGAAAATGATCCATGGGTCATTTGTGACGTGTACGAGTCTACCCTGCCTCAATCAGAGACACGGTGTGGCTAGTACCACTCAATGTGTCTCACATTTATTTGAAATGGACACAATTTTAAGTGAAAAAAATGGCATATGGAAAACCAACCAAACACATTATGATTATATTGATACATTAGGAAAATGATATGTGGGTCATTTTTGATGTGTACGAGTCAAACTCGCCTCAATCTGAGGCACGGTGTCACATATACCGCAAAAAGTGTCTCACTTTTATTTGAAATGGAAAATATTTTAAGTGAAACAACTTCTGGCATATGGAAAACCAACGAAATGCATTCAGATTGTGTTGATACTTTAGAAAAAGGATTCACGGGTCATTTTTGACTTATATGAGTCAGCCACACTTCAATCCGAACCATGGTGTGGCTGGAACCACTCATAGTGTGTCACTTTTTTTTTGAAATTGACAACATTTTAAGTGAAAACAACAACTAGCATATTGAAAACTGACCAAACACATTTGTAATCTATTGATACTTTAGGAAAATGATACATCGGTCAGTTTTGATGTGTAAAAGTCAATCACACCTCAATCTGAGGCACGGTGTGGCCTATACCACTCAAAGTGTCTCACTTTTATTTGAAATGGACAACATTTTAAGTGAAAACTGCAACTAGATTATGTTTTACTGACCAAAAATATTTGGATTGTATTGATACTTTAGAAAAATGATACACGGGTCATTTTTTGATGTCTACGAGTTAACCCGGCCTCAATCCGAGGCACGGTGTGGCCGTTACCAGTCAAAGTGTCTCACGTTTATTTGAAATGGACAAAATTTTTAGTGAAAACAATAACTGGCATACGGAAAACAAGACAAACGGATTCAGATTATATTAATACTTTTAGAAAACAATCCAAGGGTTATTTTTGACCTGTAAGAGTCAACCCCGCCTCAATCTAAGGCATGGTGTTCTCCGTACAACTCAAAGTGTATGACTTTTATTTGAAAAGGAAAACATTTTAAATGAAAACAATGACTAACATATAGAAAACTAACCAAACAGAATTGGATTGTGTTGATACATTAGCACAATGATCCATGGGTCATTTGAGATGTGTAAGAGTCAACCTCACCTCAATCTGAGGTACAATGTGTCTGGTACCACTCATAGTGGCTCACTTTTATTTGAAATGGACAAGATTTTAAATGAAAACAACAACTGACATACGGAAAACTGATCAAATGCATCCGGATTGTGTTGATACTTTGTCATAACGATCCATGGGTCATTTTTGACATGTAAGAGTCACCCTTTCCTAAATCCAAGTCACGGTGTGATTGGTACCACTCAATGTGTCTCACATTTATTTGAAATTTTGAAAATTTTAAGTGAATACAACAAATAGCATATGAAAGGCCAACCAAACGCATTCAGATTCTATAGATACTTTTGGATAACGATCCATGGGTCACTTTTGACTTGTACTATTCAACCCCACCACAATATGAGGCACAGTTTGATTGGTAACACTAAATGTGTATCACTTTTATTTGAAATGGACAACATTTTAAGTGAAAACAACAACTAACATATGAAAAATTGACCAAATAGATTCAGATTCTGTTGGTAAATTATCAAAATGATCCATGGGTCATTTGGGATGTTTAGGAGTCAACCCCACCTCAATCTGAGGCATGGTGTGCCTGGTACCGCCCAAAGTGTCTCACTTTTATTTGAAACGGACATCATTTTAAGTGAAAACAACAACTGGTTTACGGAAAACCAACCAAATACATTCGAATTCTATTTATACATTAGGAAAAGGATCTATGGGTCATTTTTGACATGTACGATTCATCCTTGCCACATTTTGAGGCATGGTGTGGCTGGTACCACTCAACGTGTCTTTCTATTGTTTAAAATAGTTACTCTTCTATGTAAAAACATCTGGAATATGGAAAACCAAACCAACGTATTTTGATTGTGTTGATACACTATCACAGTGATCCATATATCATTTGTGACGTGTATGAGTCAACCCCGCTTAAATATAAGGCAAGATGTTTCCGGTACCACTCAAAGTGTCTCACTTTTATTTGAAATGGACAAAATTTTAGGTGAAAAAAAAACTGGCACAATTAAAACAAACCAAAAACATTAAGATTGTCTTAATACTTTAGGAAAATGATCCATGGGTGTGTACGAGTCAACCTCGTCTCAATCTGAGGATCCATTTTTCTGAAATCACATGATGTGTCTGTCTTTTGTTTAAAATGGACAACATTTTATGTGAAAACTATTGGCATTTGGAAAACCAACCAAAAGTATTCAGAATTTTTTTATACATTAACACAAGGATCCATGGTCTAGCCTCACAAAATCCACTTCTCATGTGAGGAACTTCTACCCCTATTCTAAAACACATGATCTTTAATACACCAATTCCATCCTTAAACAACAGGTTCTACTACCAAACCAATGTTCCTTTGGGAACCCAATACCAAAGACATAATTGAATATTCATACCCACTACTCAAATTTGGGATTCATCTTTCATCCCACCCAGAAGACCAAATATCAAATACTCACATATCCCAATGTTCCAATTGAAATGTGTATGGAAAACATGTAGGCTATTCTAGTAACCCACCTCATATGTCGAGATTAGCCAATATTTCCCACTAACACATCGGGAACCATTTTTACATGGATAAATAGTCATTAGAGAAATATAAACATCCCATGTGCTTCCTATAACTCATCTTAGGTCTAAGCACATGACCACTACCATTGTCTATCTAATGGATATCATGATCCTTGTCCACTCTACCCAATTTTTTATGTTGGTTTTAAGATATTAAACCCAATACCTTGAGTAAACATCCCATGTTCTTCCTATAGCATGTAGGATTTTTATCTAGGGTGTATTGGTGTTTTGGTTTGAGTGAGGAGTGAAATATAAATTTTGAATACTGTTATGGGTTGTATTTCTTTTCAATTATAAATTTCTGAATTCTAGATTTATTGGATTCTGGATGTATTGGTATTGAATTCAAAATTTTGAATACTTTTATGTGTATTGGATTTTAAATTTTTATTTGTGTAATGGGTGTTATTGAATTATAATTATGGATGTACTGGATTCTAAATATTTGTCTTGTGTTGTGGTTTTAGTGAGGAATGAATTTTAAATTTCTAAATTCCTGAATTCTTGTTGAATTTTAAACATCCCATGTAGGCTTTTGGATTCTGGATGTGTATGTGTTCTTGCAGGTCATAGAGAATTGCAGGTTGGAGGGGGCTGCTGGCTGTTGTAGAGCTACAGAAAATGTATACCAATGGTTTTCAAAACCGTTGGTATAGAATTCTTATGTATATTATACCAACAGTATTGTTATAAACATTCGTATAAACTTGTACCAACTATTTTATAAACCTTTGGATGAATATTTTACACTATATACCAATTTTTTAGAACTGTTGGTATAAGGGTAACAAATACAAATGGTTTTTGAAACCGTTGGTATATCACTTACATTAACACTTATACCAACAGTTTACACAGAACCGTTGGTATAATATTTTACCCACATCATACATGGTCGTGGTTTGGGAAACTTTCGGTATATAATATACAAACGATTTCCAGGCCATTACCTACGGTTCTGAACCATTAGTAAAGGGTAGAATTCTAGTAGTGTGTAGATATATCCATATCTACTAAAATCATTTGTAAAATTTATAATGTATCAAAAATAACTCTTTCCTTTTGTTGGAAATGGTCCACACACATCAGTAAGATCCAATTCAAGAAGATCTTTCACCCTTTCACCTTTTCCACTTAATGGGGTTTTGGTCATTTTCCATTGTAAACATGTCTCACATACTCCAACTGGTTTCAGTTTTAATGAATCTAAATATCCATCTTAATGTATGCTTTTTATCCATTTCACATTTACATGACTAAGCTAGTGGTGTGAATTTTGGGTGTAGTATGAGTCACATGATGTATCTTTGATATCAATTGTCATTACATGGTTTTTGTAATCCAACATGTAAATATCGTTGTATTAATGTGATATAACAAAAAATATTCTATATTTGTAAAAGTTTATATATTTGTGTCCAAATTTGAAAAAAATTCCATCAGTATCTTATCTAGATACATAAATAATGTTTTTAATAGACGAAACGTAAAAAAACCATTCATTTCCAACATCATCCTAGTTTGCAATGATAGGTGGTAGTCTATGACAGCTACAACACCAAATCTAGATCTATTAGCTGCTCATGGATAAACATCCCCTCGGGCAATCATCTTGAATCTATATGGTTCCTTTATTTGGATACATATGTGATCACTCCACGTTACATATAATAAAAAATATGTATACACATATAGATTAAATTCTATAAATAATTTACATCCCATGTCCCCTTAATTCATTGGAAGGGTGTTTTTCTGCTTCCAGTGGCACTTCAGGCCAAATGGGAAACAAACAACTTTAGGTTCTCATTGCCTACCCTTTTTCTCCTTTTCAAGGTAGGTAATGAAGGTGATTAGGGCTTAAATATCATCATAGTCACTTTCTTCTTATTATCCATAAGGAAATAATGTTTTTCTCACTTCATTTATTTTTCCACTTGGATAATGTGGACAAGAAGATTAGATAGATACTTCTCAATGTTATTCATAATGAAGGTAAAAAAAGCAATAGAATCTATGATTTGCATAAATATCTATTTCAAACATGAGAACCACCTCTTCAGACAATTGTTCAACATGTTGGATAGAATAGGGAGATGTTTTGTCTTGATTTAAAGTATTTCTTAATTTTGAAAATTCTTTTGGATATATGTGTTGTGTTCGGGGATGTTGACATGTTTCACTGTATTCTTTGTCAATTTTTCTCCTCATTTTGAGTGAGAGAGAATGGTGTTATGTAAAGGCACGGAAATTTCAAGGAAAGTTTTTTTAATATTTCTTTCAAATTTTACAAGTCTGCGGTTTCTGATGTCACTTCATTCTGAGGCCCAGTGTGTCCGAAATCAATTTCTGAAGTTTTGTTCGTGTACGTTCAATAAATGTACGTGCATGTTTTTCTATCTTTTTAACCGGTGCTCAGAACTGAAATCTGAGGACACCGATTAACTCGCAGTTCCAATATTCTCTTAAGGGGACCTTTATTGCAGTTGCGTTTAATGTGGTTTGAGAATTAATTAGTGGGGATTTAGAAAAAAATAAATAATATTTGTTGTACATAATTTTATTTATGGATGGTGGTTATTTACTCCCAGGGGGAGTTATAATTGGGGCCCACACCCACATAACCTCCCATGTGAGCATTTAATGTGGTGGGACCCACACGTGCCCTTAACCATTCATCTCCCCACAACTCCCCTTAACCCCATTAAAACCCCCTTTATTTAATTTGTTAACTCCTCTCTTTTAAATTTTCAACTCTTCACCTCTCTCTTATTATGTTTTCGAACTCAATTAATTAATATCCTTATTAATTAATTGGCACATCACCTCTTTTGAAATATTTTGAATTGCATGACATTTCATTAATTTTGGAGAAGTCTATTATAATATTTTCATAGAAAATATTTTTGGTGGGGGAACATCTAGAGAATTAAAAGAGGTTCATTCTTCAACGAAGTACACCGTCCGTCCAATGAAGAACCACCAAAGAACGACGATCATCTCCTTCAATATTCAGCCAAGCCAAAGGAGAAGAAGCCATCCGCACTGAACGTTGAAGACGCACAATCCACGAATCCTTCTTCCTTGAAGTCAACCAGTTGACCCCGTCTCCCCACGACGCCGTTTTCCACGAACCTTATTTTTAAGTAGGGGTTTCGTATAATTTATAAGTGAATATATTATCCTGTTTGTGTTGATTTCATTGGAATAACTTCGGCCAATTATTACCGCCTAACAAGGAGGGTGAGGGCCGAATGAACACGGCCCGACGACCCTCTGAAGTTTTTTCAATTTATTCGCAATAGATGCACATTGGAAGGGGAACCGACGAGCAAAAGCTGCGGCCATGCGTTGACACGCAACCGCGGGCCGCACTGCCGATGAAGAACTGCCCAGCTAAACCGGTCGGACCAAAGATACCACGGTGCCACGAGGGTGCCTCACTGCGAAGGACCGCGATCCAAGTTCCTCGGCCTGCTCGGACAACAAACTGGCCGGCAGCTGGACAGCCGGGCTGGGAGGACCCACGGCGCCAGGAGGGCATTGCGCTGGAGGAACTGCGGCCCGCCCGTGTGGGCCGCTCGCGATTGGAAGACCAGCCGGCATCGGCCAACTGGACTAATGTGTGGTGTCGTGGGGCACCATCGGTTCGAGAGACTGGGGGTCCGCGCCCTCTTCTGCGCTCGGCCACCCAGGCCGAGCCACATGGCTAGCCAATCTGCGCCCTGTCGGGCCAGACCACACTACACCATGCCGGGAAGGGCTGTGCTGCGCCGCGCCGGGCCGCACGCTTCTCCGGGTCTGTCTGGCCCTCTGCCAAGTCGGTTCGCGTGCTTCACTGTTTCGGTCTGACCCTCTTCCAGGTCGGACCCGCCGAACCGTGTCGGGCTGACCCTCCTGCCCACTGGGCTTTACGGTCCGGGCCCGTTTTCACTTAAATGTGAATAACATAAAGACCATGTGTCTGATCGATGAGCCATCTATGGCACTAGGACCATCGTGACGAAGAGGTCCTTTTGAGATACTCTAAGCGAGTTTTTGATGAATTTGGAAAAACGGTTGGGTTGGTTCGAGACCAAAACCAACCAGGCCCTCGGAGCGGAAATGCATATAACATGAGGACCAGACGTCTGATTGACGTGTTGTCAACTACGATGGTTTCCTTTTGGTGAGACAGTTCTTTTAGAATACTACACATGGGTTTCAGATGATATTGTAGTATGGTCGGGTTGATTTTAGCATAACAAACAATCGGGCCCCTGGAATGGAAAATCCAATAACTCATGGACCAGGCATCCAATTGACGCACTGTCTGTTGAATTAAGACCCCTATGATGATTCAGGACTTTGTGATACATCTACATGAGACTTCATGACACATGTATTATCTGCTTGAGACTCGTGGAGAAGACCCTCCCAGGGATGAGCAAGTAGATTGCAGAGACCTAGTAGCTGGCTGAGACTTGATGACTGTTGTTTTCTCGACTCGAGTGATTTGGATGGACATTTGGGGAGTGCTTGGTTATAGCAGTAGACCTATGGTGGGGGATCACATGGTTTTAGCAGATGACCCATGGTAGTTGACATAAGGATTACCTCTATAGGCTATGACAGGGAGAACTTGGTTATAGCTGCAGACCCATGCTGGGAAGCACTTGGTTGTAGCAACATTCCCACAGTACTCAATAGGTGGAGTACTTCAGCATTACAAGGATAGTGGGAAGTTCATGGTTGTAGCAGCAGGACGACTGTACTCAACAGAGGAGGAGTTCTCCAGTATCCATGGTTTTAACATCGTGAAAAAAATCCTGGTTTGAGGTGAGTCAATGACCTTTGTTTTTTCCTCATGATTGAGATGGGTTCTTTGATAACTTAGGTATATGTGTGGTAATATACCTATGTAATGGTTATCAGTTGAAATAGTACATTGTGTTTTATCCTCGTTGAATTTTTTGAGACCTTGAGGTTCTCGGGGTCCCTACTAAGAATCGTTATACTCACCCCTGCACGGGCTATGCACGCACTATGTTGTGTTGGATGCAGACGATGGGCATCACTAATCGAGGTGGAGACTTGTGGAGCTGGACAGTACCTGGAGGTGGACCACTTGGCGAGACGTACACGGAGTGGACGGTCGGACCTAAGGTGCTGAGGTGGCCATCTATACCCACCCTTCTGTTGGGATTCCCGGAGGACAACTTAGTGGTTGTTGTTTTATTTTACTGCAGTTGTACTGGATTTTCTGTTGTACTGTACTTACTCATGGGAATGTATTTCCGGCCCCTTTCATTTTAGCACATACTTTTGTATTCTGTATTACTTAGTTCTTTCTTCTTTTGCATAATCTATTGTGTTTTTTTAATTTTATAAAGGCAATGCTTTCCCTTTTTATTGGGATTTACGCCTTTGATGCTAGTCTCGAGCCCCTGGCCTATAGAAGGCGGGCTTTGGGTAGTCACGACACGGGCCCCGAGGAAGGGTCGTGAAAAATTGGTATCAGAGGAGTCAGTTATACAGTAGAACAAAGGACTCTGGTATTTCTTTTCTATGAAGCAATAATGTTAAGGGTAACGAGTGTGGTTTTTGGTTCAGGGAGTCCAGTGTTGGTACGGGGGCTGACATAACCATACACCAGGACCCTGACTTCTGTATTCTGACTTAGTACGCAAAAACACTGATTGTGGTGTGTGTTTTAAAAATTTCTATTTAAGCCAGCTCAACCAGATTAGCTCAACAGGTGTAGTCTATTGACCGTGTCACATATTTTCAGGATGCCTCCACACAAATAGTCAGTTGGAGTTCCAAGAGAGTACCTGATGACGGCCAACCAAGCGACGAGGCTCTAGTGAAGGGACATCTTTCTATGTTGGAACCTTCGAGTGGTGTACCAGCAAAACCAACACCCATTGTGTTGCAGATACCACCAGTTGTACTGGAGGATGATGGACGATGACTGAGCGTGTTACACGTGTTCCAGTGGTAGAGGCCTCCAAGGTTTCAAGACGAGACGGTTTCCCAGGCAGTAGAGGACTGGATAGAGGTGATTGATTTAGTTTTTCTACTAGTTGAGAAACTAGTAGGGCAGATGGTGATCTTAGCTACTAGGATTTTCCGTGCGTGACCACGAGTTTGGTCCTCTTAGTAATGAGGCTTCGGTACGTGGACCAATGCCTGAGATAGTACCTTCGGGTAGTGTGATAGCTATATCACTACCCGTTGAATTTTAGATAAGACCAACAGTACCGGTAGAGGACACTAGTAGGCTTAGAACGATACATGAGTTTCAGCATCAGATACCCCTCAGGTTCTATGGTGAGCCCGACTCATAGGCGGATTAGGACTGGCTTGAGCAGGGTGATGAGAGTTCTCTAGAACTTATACAACTTCATCTGGACGACATGTCAGTGGCTATGTTTTCATCGAGGCATACCGATCATTCTAGGTACTTGATGAATACGATATGATCAGTTCTTTGGGGCTCATACTACCAAAAAAGGTGTGTTTAACAGATATCTGAGCCATCATGTTTCCTCTATTCATTCCTACTTATGATAGGGTCCTAGAGAGAACCTTTGTGGTTGAATGTTGTTTGGATGAACGGATACAGCTAGTGAATGTCAGCAGTGGGAAAGTAGGGAACTGATGCTAGTCTCAGAGACCTGGTCATGTAAAATGTTTTAAGAAGAGGAAGTGTTAAGGATATATGAATCAATAGAGCAGTAGATGTCGAAGCAGAGTGAGAAGGGCAGCATGTGGTGATGTACATTTCGACATGTTACAACCACCCACCCTTGTAGTCCCCGCCAGGCTCAGGGAGCAGGAGGGCAAGGGAAGAGAGTAGATTCATTCGGTTAAATAGTGTGACCCACGGGCTCTTGGAAAGATTTGAGCTATTGTCTGTGTCTATTTATTGCTACCGTATCAATGGACATAAGTACCAATCATTCCTTCCTACCATAGATATTGTCCCAATCCATGCTTTTCTCGTGAAACCGTTGACTTGACCTTCATTTATCGAGTTACCTTTGGGAGGATACTTGATAATCACACTTACGATGACGGTGTGATCTGACCCCTGAGGCGAGAGTTTCATTTGGAACATCATGGTGGCAACATCGAGGCCTTACGATGCTAGTTTGGGTATGGATTGGCCAACAACAGTGCATTCACAGATTGACTATATTTGGAAAAAAGGTTGTCATTTACCAACAATGTTGGGATGGGTTATCCTTGGTCGGCTAAAAGGAAACCCCAGGCATCACAGGATGGAATCATGCATAAGTCGGTGTAGTCGTTCAATTATGAGTTGGTCGGACATAGATTTGTGCCATACTTCTCCATAGCTGCTTCACCGCTTTTAGCATTGTTGAATAAAGGAAAAACCCTTCATGTGGTCAGAGTGATGCTAGTAGAGCATTCAAGAGCTGAGGCAGAGGTTGACCAGTGCACCCATCTTGAGGCTACCGGAGAAGGTGCAGATCATCCAGGAGTAGATGAAGACTGCACAGAGCAGACAGAAGTCCTATGCTGATAGGAGACGGAGACCAATGGTGTTCGAGGATGGAAACCATATTTTCTTATGTTTCTCACTTAGACGATCTCTATGGAGATTTGGCCGGGGTGGCATGTTATCTCCAAAATTCTTCGGACCTCGTCAGGTCCTCAACAGAGTAGGTGAGGTGGCTTACCTCCTTGCCATTCTACCTCAGTTGCACCGGGTGCATGACGTCTTCCACGTATCTCAGTTGAGGAGATACGTTCATAACTCACCCCGCATCATCGACCCCGTGGAGGTGGACATAAATGACGGCGCGACATTCACGGAGGTCCCGTTGTAGATTGAGGATCGATAGAAGAAGGTCATACGTGGACAGTCGATTTCTCTGGTGCACAATCGCTGGCCACACGGAATCCACTGGGAGAGAACATGGGAGCGGGAGGCTCAAATGCGAGCTCAGTAAGCCCATTTGTTTCCCTAGTGTGTGATGTAGATCTACAGGGACGTAAATCCCAGAGGTGAGAGTAATGTAAAGACCTGGAAATTTCAAGGAAAATATTTTTCTTAATTCTTTGAAATTCTACAAGTCTGCGGTTTCTGAAGACACTTGATTCCGAGTCCCGGTGTCCCTGGAATCAATTTCTACAGTTTTGTTCAGGTACGTTCAGTAAACATACATACGAGTTTTTCTATCTTTTGAACCAGTGCTCAGAATTGATATCCAAGGACATCGATGAACTCGTAGCACTGGTATTCGCTTAAGGGGACCTTTACCACAGTTGCGTTTATTGATGGTTGAGAATTAATTTTTAGGGATTTACAGTAAAATAAATAAAATTTGTAGCACACAATTTTATTTATGGAATGTGGTTATTTCCTCCCAAGGGGAGTTAGAAGTGGGGCCCACAGCAACATGACCTCCCATGTGAGGACCTAGTGTGGTAAGACCACCACGTTCCCTTAACCTTTCATCTCCCAAAAACTCCCCTTAACACCATTAACAACTGCTTTAATTAATTTGTTGATTCCTCTATTTTAAATTTTAAACTCTTCACCTCCCTCTCATTATGTTTTCCAACTCAATTAATCAATACCCTTATTAATTAATTGGAACATCACCTCTTTTGAATTATTTCGATTTTCATGTCATTTATTTAAAGTTGGAGAAGCCTATTATAATATTTTTCATATAAACTATTTTTGGTGGGGTAACCTTTGGAGAATTAGAAGAGCATCGTTCTTCAACGAAGAACATCGTCCGTCCAATGAAGAACCACTGAAGAACGATTCTCATCTCCTTCGATCTTCGGCCAAGCCAAAGGAGAAGGATCCATTTACAAGGAAAGGCGACGACGCGCCATCCTCGTCTACTTCTTTTCCGACATCAATGAGTTTACGCCGTCTCCAGGCGACGCCGTTTTCTGCGACACCCATTTACCGCGAACCTTATTTTGAGGTAGGGGTTTTTGTAATTTATAATTGAATAAATTATACTATTTGTGTTGATTTCTTTGGAATAACATCGGTAAATTGTTATTGCCTAATTCATAGGGCGTGGGTCGAACGAACACGGCCCAACGATCCTCCAATTTTTTCCGGAATTTATTCATGATAGTGGCGTGTTGGAATGGGCGGCGACGAGCGAAGGTGGCGGCCATGTGCCGGCCGCGTGCAGAAGAACCGCATCCCACAACCACGGGCCACTCGGCCGACAAAGAACAGGCCGGCTAAGCCGGCCCGACCAAAATGACCACGACGGCATGAGGGTGCCGCACTATGGAGGACTGATACACGCGTTCCGCGGGCCGCTCAGCGGATAAACTAACTAGTAGTCGGATCGCTGGGCTGCGAAGACCCTCGACACCCGATGGAGGAACCGCGGCCCGCCCATGCGGGACACTCACTCCAGGAAGAGTGTGCGGCTTCAGTGGACCAGACAGGATGGCGACCCAGATTGGTGCCACCGGTTCAGGAGACCGGGGGGCCGCACCACCCGAAGCGCTCGGCCGGCCGGGCCGCGCCTCGCGGGGACGGGCTGTGCCACGCCCTCTCGGGTCGGGCCTCACTCTCTCGGGTCGTGTCGGGCCCCACCGGGCTGGGTCGCGTGCTTCAACAGGTTGGTCCGACCCTCTATCAGGAAGGGTCATGTGCTTCACCAGGCCGGTCTGACCCTATTCCAGGGCAGACCCGTCGAACCAGGTCAGGCCGACCCGCTTGCCCACTAGGCATAACACGCTGGGCCCGTTTCCACTTAAAATTGAATAACCTTAAGACCGTGCATCTGATCGATGTGCCATCTCCGGCAATGGACCCTCATAATGAAGCGTTCCTTTGGAGATACTCTAAGTGAGTTGTGGACAAATTTGGAAAAACGGCCGGCTTGGATCGAAACCGAAAACAACTGAGCCCTCAGAGCGGACACGCTTATAAATTAAGGACAAAACGTCCAATTGACGTGCCGTCAAGTCCGTTGATTTTATTTTTATGAGACAGTTCTTTTGAAATACTCTACATGGGTTTCATATGATATTGGTGTATGGTCGGTTTGGTTTTAGCTTAAAAACCAAATGGACCCCTGGAACGGAAAAGCCAATAACTCACAGACCAGACGTTCGATTAACACACCATCTATTGTGTTAAGACCCCTATGATGAGGAGATCATTTGTGATACTTCTACGTGAGACTTCGTGACACGTGGAGTATCGGCATGAGGCTCGTGGAGCAGACCCTCCCGGTGACGAGCGAGCAGATTGCAGAAACCTAGTACCTTGCTGAGACTTGACAACTGTTGATCGATCGACTCAGAGTTATTAGGATGGCCCAGTGGGGAGCTCTTGGTTGTAGTAGCAGACCCATGGAAGATGAGCTCTTGGTTGTAGAGGCAGTCCCATGGTACATGATCGAAGGAGTAACTCTATAGGCTACGAGGGGGAGTGCTTAGTTATAGTGGCAGACCCATGGTAGGAAGCGCTAGGTTGTAGCAGCATTCCCACAACACTCCACAGGTGGAGTAATTCAGCAGTCCACGGTTATTGGGAAGCACTTGGTTGTAGTGGCATTCCCACGGTACTCGATAGTGGAAGAGTTGTCCAGCATCCATGGTTTTGACATCATGAATAAAAATCCTGGTTTGAGCAGAGTAAATGACATTTGTGTTTATCTCATGATTTAGATGTGTTACTTGATAACATTGGTATATGTATGGAAATATAACTATGTAATGGTTATCCATTGAAATATTATATTGTGGTTTACCCTGGTTATATTTTGTGAGACCTTGAGGGTCTCAGGGTCCCTGCTAAATATCATTATACTAACCCCTACACGGGCTATGCCCACACTACGTTGTGTTTGATGCAGACGAAGGACATCACTGATCGAGGTGGAGACTTGTGGAGCTGTATGATACCTGGAGGGGTACCACTTTTTGAGACGTAGACGGAGTGGAAGGTCGGACCGAAGGTGATAAGGTGGCCATCTTTACCCACCTTTCATGTGGGATTCCCTGAGGATAACTCATTGGTTGCTTTTTTTTACTTTACTACAGTTGTACTAGTTTTTCAGTTGTACTGTTCTAACTTTTGGGATTGGATTTCTGGCCCCTTTCCTTTCAGCACTTAATATTGTATTCTCTATTACGTAGTGCACTATTCTATTGTGTACACTGTTGTGTTTTTTTACTTTTATAAATACAAATCCTTCCCTTTTAATTGGGATTTACGCCTTTGGTGCTAGTCGCCAGCCCTTGGCCTATAGATGGATGGTTTGGGGTAGTCATGGAACGGGCCCTGAGGATGGGTCGTGACATGTTATTTATATATGAGTTCATATATAAATTTTGGTTTGTTGTAGAGAAGGTGAGTTTAGTGGGGTTTTGTGATCCTTATCACCTCCATGTGGCACCTCAGATGCTTCAAATATCAAGTCTCCAAACATATTCTACGGAGTGAATATTTTTATTAAGTTTGGAAATATCTAGAGGTATGTGGAGATCAACTAAGATCCTACCATCACCATTTTGTTAAGGCCTCTTCTACATTTTTATTTTGTTTTCACATCACATGGATTTTATAGTTTTCTAAAAGAGCATGGTGGACTTACCGCTCACGTTGTTTCTATGGTTTCTCCTTCTCCATTGTGGTTTTCTGATCAATGTCATTATACAATCCACCAATGTGAATCATGTATGTTTTTCATTTTACTTGTTCATAGTAGAGATTTTTTGGTGGTTCCTCTATTTCTTTTGTGGTTTCAATATTCCAATGATTGGGTCCTCTTCCCTCCCTTCCCTAAGTGGTGGGTGGCTTTGATCTGTTCTAAAACTGTTAGCCCAGTTCTCACCACCTTGGTTCGAGAGTGGGAGGTTTAAATGTTCATATTGTAACCATCATTACATGGGTTTTTAGGATTTTAGAGAGAGTTATTATCGTCATGTGCAGGTAAGTCCCATTTTTTTCATTATTAATTTTTTTTGTTCATTTCTGGTTGGTATCTAATGGGGGAGACCCACTTTGGGTCTCGAAGGATGATATGTTGTGAGTTGGTGTTTTGTTTGAGAGTGATTATTATGTTACATTGATGGTGGATGATATATCCTTTCCTTTAGGGGTTTGATGATGTTGATAAGTTATCCTAAGGTGTTGAACTGTTAGCTGTATAATGATATGGATTTTCGGGAGTGGAAAGCTGTAATGGTCTGGAGAATTGTAACACATAGATATCCATGTCTGGATTTTGATCTTGTTCATTGGATATAACAATTCTATTCAAGGTTTATGTGTTAGATTAATGAGTATATTTTAACATTAATATATGTCTAATCATACTACCATGGGTTCCCCATTACTTTTTTTGGGGTTTTATGGTGAAAGGGTGGTTATATAAAGATTTGGGCTAAACATTATCCCATTTCTACATTTGAAAACCGAATTTTTTTACTTTTATATAAACTACTTTTTCCACTTTTTTTACTGTTTAAACATCTCACATGGCCTCCCATGAGCTATTCAAACAAACAACTCCATTTTTTCCACTTAGGAATTAATAATCAAGGTGTATTTGAGTTATTTATTTATGGATAGGGCATACCTGTGATCACATTTCCATCATAATAAAATTTGATTCTTCTATATATTATTCATTTTTATATATTTTTCAGTGACTAGACCTATTATATAGGACCAAAAACACTTGGCGCCGCGATGTTAAATGTTCCTTTTTTGAGCTCATATTAATTGTAGAGTAGGGATAAATGCCTCATGGATTCCCAAATCGTCAAGATTTGGTAAGGTAATTTATTTCATTAATGAAAAATTCATTTCATATATCCCCCCACGAATCATATTTCCATAGTTCTTCTATTCCTAAGGATAATCAAAATTGAGTTACAATCTATTCCCTCCCCTCAAAGGGTGTGTATCTAATGGAAGATGAAGAGGTCTCTAGTTTTTTAAGGTCTGTTTCCTTCTCCTTTCTCCTCCTTCCTCCTCCTATTTCCATTAATTATTGTATATATCTAACACTATAGTCATGAATGACCTAGTTTTATATTACCCCAAGATTTTTTATTGGTATTTAATTCTTTTAGGTGTGGTCTTAATTGATATAGGCTTTGTGAACCCAGATGCATAGTTTTCGGGTGTGCGTTCTCATTCCTATATGGTTTAAAACTAGATTCTCCACAGAACTAACATTATATTTCAAGATTCATCTATTTATTGAAATTTAAGAGATATATTTATTGAAGTTATTTTTTAACCATTTGGTTCAATTATTTATTGTGTAAGAAGGGTTGTTTATGACTTGTTTTGTGAAAATTGTGTTGTTTGATTAATGTGTGCACACTAGGAGTTTCATTAAATGATCCATTTTAATTCACACCTAATGTATAATTTTTATAATTTTTTTATATATTTAAATAAATGTTCTGAATGAAAATTTTGTTTTATAAAATTTTTAGAGTAAAATAGAGTTTGTCTAATTAATTGTTGCATGCCTCATTTTCGAGAAAGTTCCTGGTTGGATTTTGTGTGCTCAAGGTGATATAAAATGATTTCTTTGGCTTATGAAAAATATTTTTAGTAGTTTAATAAATGCTATTGAGTTTTTTATGTGGGTTACAATCTCTTTCTAGGTTTTATAATGATGCGAGTAACGATTATTATGGTCCTTTGACATGTGTTATTGGTAAATGGTCAGTTTGGATCCTTTATAGAAATTAAGAGTTTTGAATGTGTAACCAAAGTTTTTATGGGTTTAAGTTATTTTTATATTACATATAATGTTGTGTAAAACCCTATTAATTAATATTGGAATTTTTTTTTATAAATGTTGTTTTTGTAATGAATAATTAAAGACATGTTTGACATTTTTCTTGTAAAAATTGTTTTCATGTGTACTTCATGTTGTATCATTTGGAATCATTTTATGGAATATTATTATGATTTATTAAATGGGTTTGGGGATGAAAAATGTGGTTTGATATGGTAATGGTTGGTGTTTTTTATAAGATCATTTTTAATGGATTTTTTGTGGAAATACACATTATACTTCATGAAATTGTTTTATGAAAATTCTAATTGGTTTATCGATCCGTGAAAGAATTGTGAAGTCAGTTTGAGGGTTGTTTGTGTGCGTATTATTTGGTTATTTAATTTAATTATGAAAAGTGTATTTGATAATGTTTGTAACCTGATTGAGAACTAATGGAAAACTCATTAATCCGGGACTGAAGACGTGTACTTGTATGCTAGTGATATAGAGTAGTTTCATCCCTATTTCACATAGAATGTAAGATTATGAAAACACTAACTAGACTATGATGATGTTGGGGACCACTAGGTTATAGGTATTGTTCCCTACTAGTGGGTAATGCATCAGAATGAGTATTTTTTACAGTTACTTTTCACTGAGATACAATGTACTTGGGGCCCACAACAAGCTAATGCTTAGGGATGTTTCTATAACTAGTTCTCATTACATTCTTTGTGCTAACCATCATTATAAGGGGTGTTTGAATGGTAAATTTAACATCATGTCTATTCTATTTAAAATTATACATTCCTTAAAAAATCCCTCATGAAAACTATATTCATTTTGATGTTGCATGTCTTTGAAATTGGTTAGTAGAATTTCCGGGTAATACAATCTTGTAACCATTTTATTTTATAATGATTATAGCATGGTACCATGTTTGGAAATAATACCATAATATATTGTATTGTAATCATGGAATTTATTTATTTTGTTTCATATTACTACATTGGGAATAGAATATTGGGCTATTATATGGTTTTTTAATACTCAGGCTTAAAGTTTTCTTATATATTTTTAGACATAGTCCATGTTTATACTTTTATTCAGTCGGCTTGAGTGACATGTGATCATTGTGGTAGAGAGTGTTCACCGATGTCACATGGAGTTAGTTTTTCATCAGGTCTAGTTGGTTTAGTTGTATCATTTAGTTGTATTTTCAGTTTTTTAATATAAATGGTGTAAGTTCAATTTTTATATAAATGTAGATTGGGATGTCCATTATTTCTGTTGTTTGCCTTATTGTTTATATTTGGGGGAAATCATTCTCTTTCTTACTCTATTGATTCATGGGTTCTTGTTGCAGTCTCCATAGGATCAGGATAACCTCTCAAGACTTGTTGTGGGCTAGCCTGGATGACCAATTCATGGTTGACTTAGGCTGTTTCTTGACGATAACTCTCCATAATTACTATTGATTTTCTTTTATTCCCACTTATGTTCAACTATTTGGAACCCCAGTTATGTAATATTCTGAATGATCTTTGTAATTATAATTATCTACAATAAATTAATTTTTTATTAACCATTTTTATGATATTTTTTAAAAAAATGTATTCTTAAATTTCAATGCTTTTATTGCTGATATAATGTTCAAATTTCTTAAATGCAATTTATTTTAGGGGATGTAACACCTTGAGATTTCAAGGAATAAAATTATATTCGAAAATATATAAAATATGTATGATTGTGTCTCACATGCATTAAACGAAAAAAATATTCTTATCTTTTGTTACACGTTAACCGGGGTTTTTTATTATCGGTGGAATTATCAACATGAAACAATGAAATTAAATAACCAATGCTATATTTTACTATTACAAATAAAAAATTAAATTGGAGGGTGTGAATAGATTTAACTATAATAAGAGACTTATATATATATATATATCACTGAATATATGTTATAGTTAAATATTTACTATATAATCAATCAATTTCTAGATGAGTTATTTTATACTTCAAAAATATGTTTTGTTTAAAAATGAATTTACATTAATTTTCCGGTAAAATAATTATAATATATTTTGGCTTCTATGGATTTTTTTATGATAAAAATAATTTTTTTAATTAGTATATCAAAATATACTTTATTGAAATTATGTATATTTTTTTTTGGAAAATATTGATTTTTCTCTGAAGAGTAATAATAAATCTTTTTTTCTGAAAATCACCATATTTTCTATAAATTCGTATATTTATAATTAAAATTAATTAATAATTATGTTTTAATGAAATCAATTTATTTTATATTTTCATTTAATACCCATAATTACATTTAAATCAGCGTTAACATGGTTTTGAATATATATTTTTTTATAAATAAAATTAGTATTTCAAAAAATAGTTTTAAACTGAATATCATTTTTTCATTTAAATTATATATAATAATAAATACTAAGAAATATTTTAAATGAAATTTATATATTATATGTCATTAAATATTAATTTAGTTTCCTATAATGATTTTAATTAGTTATTGAGTTAATATTGAATCATATTATTCTAAAAGTTTACACTTCATAAAACCATTATGTATCGTCGAGTCTATATGATTAATATTAAATAAAAATATTAGAATTAAATAAATTGGATTTAAAAAAATGGTTTCCATATTTATAATAATCATACTTTTTCATTTTTAATAATATAAAAATATTTTTCCACCATTGTTCTGAGTAAAAAATGTGAAATTTAATTACAAAAATTATGGTAAAACATGTTTACCATCTTATTAAAATTTATTTCTAATGGGGGATTACATAATTTTTTTTAAAAGATCAATTAGATAGTCTTACTTTTACATGTATGAGATTTAACAAGATGTTCTTTAGTTTCTGGCACTCTTTTTTATCAAAATGACCCTATAATATTTTAGTTAAAGAAAAAGGCATAAAGAACAGTTTTTAATTTGAACAAAAATATTGTATTTTTCTAGGGGAAACATCAAATGTTCTGTTATATATTTAATATTGAAATATAATTTTTTTCCCATCTTTAATATTTATCATATAATTTTTGAGATGAAATGGGCCCATAAAATGATTACAAATTCCAACGTACTAATTATTTAGTTACAAATAACTAAAATAAATGGTACTAAAAATATTAAAAATGAAGTAAATTGAATGAATTATTCTATTAATTAAATTTTTAATATTATTATTTTATTTTACACATGTTTGAACATAATATATTCATATTCCATATTTTATCTGATATTTTATAACTTTAAAATATATAAATAATCTCAAATATTGTCCTTAATGTTATTGTATAATAAATTCAATTTTTAATTGATTTTGAATTGATAAAAAAATAAATCTTCTTCAATGTGATTTTTAAATGTTAATAAATTTATAATATGATCCAATAATGGTCCTATTTATCTTTTAAAATTAGCCTATTGACAGTAAAAGAGTAAAAACACAGCTTTCATAATCGGGGTTTAATCTGTGTTTTTAAAAATTTACATGCACTTCATCTATAATTAAAGTCCATCACCCATTGTATTTTTATATGAAAATAAATTTTTATTATTTATTAATATTATATATATATTTTCTAACATTTATATTTTTAATTTATTCTTAATAGAAAAACTATGTATCTTATAAAACTTTATTACATTAATGAAAAACCAATGCGAATAAAATTTTGAATCATGAGAGTTATGGATAAAAATGTTTGATAATTGATTTTTATTGTGTGGTGGTGGTATTTCAGGTCCATTAAATCTAGGTACATATTTATTTATCCTTCTTGGGACTCACATTAAGTAATTATTACATCCCAATATTGAATTGTTTAGAGTAATTAATAGAATTCCAGTCCTCCCATACTATAAAATTCTACTCACTCCCCTTGATAATCCACACCACTAAATATTATTGGATTTTAAGTAATATAACATAATTTATAACCTACATCCCCCATATCATCGAAAAAGGCTCAAATTTAGTACGTATCATTCCATGGGAGGCCATTGGTTTATTACAAAATGATTTACCTGAATAAGATATAATGCTCATCAACCAAAATTTTTGTTTTATTTCATTATCCACCCAATTAAATTCATATAATACCACTATTATATTATAATATAATTTCCCTAAATATTCATGTATTTTTTTATGATATGGGGACAACTATAAATGAAAAATTAAATTCTATCAAATTGGTTAAGATATCAATCTTCTTGTGTAAATTGGACTACAACCTAACGAACTAACTTCATTGGTTTTTATAATACCACCTATAATGGTTGTGAATATTTATGAATTTAAAGTTTATATAAAATATTTTTAAAATAATAAAACTTATTTTGTCATTAAATATTATAAATTAATTATATTCCATACTATAGGATATACGATTGTGTTGCATATGTAAACGGAAGACTACATCCTCACGAAGCGACTTGAAGAGCATTCACTAATATGTGATATAGAATGTAATAGGGGTAATGTTAATAAATATATAATATATGAATGAAATAATTATTATATTAATTAAATAATTAACTTTAATTAAATATTATATATAATTTTTCTAATAACCTACCCACACACTGAAAACGTGATAACGTTGTTCATGGACATGTGCACTACCGCCTCCCTGACGCAATGTGATTCATTTTACATGAAAATAATGATATAAATAATCATATATAATTATGAGTTATGGTATTTATTACATATTTATCATTATTTTTATGAAACAATATTACGTAAATCTCCCCTTAATTATCATTGAAAAATTGAAACATTACTCATGGGTATATATAGCCTAACATCTCAATGTTCGTAATGTTTGTTCAGTTTTCATTACCATCGTTCATTATTTATTTAAAAAGTAAAATTTTCATAAAGATATTATAAATATTTTAGTATAATTATTCATTATATGTTTAAATAATGACCATTTTTACCATAGTAGACCTATAAAAGTAATTTTTTCACAAAAGTGGAATATATTCAAAACATCCCAATTACGTATAATTTATAATATAATTATATAAAAATTGATCAAAATTGACAAAAATGTAAAATATAATTTAATAATATTCTATGATATTAACTAATTGACCTATTCTTGTTATTATAGATGATAAATACACAAGAAAAAAGTCGGACTCCGGGAAAGGTGTTTTCTCATGTCACTTTATTTTTATGATTTATATTCCACTTTTTTCTATTTTTTTAGTGTATATAAAACCCATTAATTTTTTATATTAGTATTTTAATTAAATTTATGGTTATAATATATCCATTTTCTGATATATCTTTCTAGGGGATTGCATCTTCAATGTTAAAACATTTTAATAGTCTTTTGATATAATCTTAAAATTAATTAGGACTATGTATGAATAAGTATTTCAAGTTGAAATTAAATAATTATCATGATTTATCATATAGTATAGTTATTTGTGATAATTTTTTTGGTAATTTTTATTTTTACACTCTTTGGTACATAAAATGCTTGTGATTGTTATTTTTTGAAAATGTGATATCATTTTTCTCTTTCTAAATAAATATGATATTAACAAAAAAATTGTTTCATATAAAAAATTAAAAATTATTTTACATGAATTTCTCAATGAATGAATCTTATTTTCCTCAAATAAATTTATAATTTACTTTTAAAATTGTATATTATTTTTTTCTAGGTTATTTTCAAGGAATAATATTTTTCAAATGTTATAAGTGTAAAATGGTTATTTTAATAGTGAAAATTGTATTTTCCTCAAAAAAAATTAAGGATATATTATTGATATTTACATTTAACAAAATCAACAACACTTGTTGTTTACTATGTTCTAATAGGAATCTTTTTTATTGATACAAACCTCTTTGTTTTTCTATATGGATTAATATTGTTTCAATTAGATTTTTTTGGAAAACATTTGTTATACATAGGTTATTCAAGTTTCAAATATTTCAATATGAAACCACATTAATTTGAACTTGAGATTCCTATTTAAAAATAATAATATTATGGAAATAATTTCATTTCAATGGGTGAATCATTTTTTAAATATATTTAAATAAAAAGACACTTTTTTCATTTTGTTAAACATGATATAAAATGTATAATGATTCTTTATATATGTTTTCAGATGAATGACTTATGTACCTTATTCATATTGTGCTCCACAGAAATCATATACGACGGGGAATCCTAGATAGAACTGAGTGATCATCTTATTGGTTAAATGATGGGGTGGTCCCAATAGTGATAGATGATATCATTAAATCTTACACAATGGGTTCACATAGGTAGATCTCTAATTCATTTGGTAATTACTATATTGTAATTGGGATATATATTTCTTCCAATTATAAGGGTGTTGAAGGGGTTTTATGAAAATGATACTCCATGTTACCAAAATAGATTTTAATTGCTTTTATGGGATTTTAATTATTCAAATGATCATGATTGATTTCACATGTAAATTGAATATTAATTATAAAAAATCTTTCTTTTTCACATATTCATATATAATGATCCAATTAATGATTTGTATGTGTTCTTTTATGATTCTCTTATTCACACTCACTATGTATTCTTACCCGATTCAATTCATATACACATTTATTAAATTTAATTCAAAATAGTTCTGTTAATCCTTATACTTAATTTTAACTCACCCTTCATATAATTTCATTTCCCAATGTTGTAAACAATAAGTTGGGACAAGTAATGTATATATGTTATTACATATGTATGATGATGATGAATTAGTAGGAATAAATAATTAAAAAGTAATATTAGTAAAATTACCATTACTTAACATGTTTATTTTTCTTATAGGAATTTCCCAAATTTATATAAAATAATATACATTAAATTACCACATTAATGAATGTGACCCAATATTTCCTTTTTATTTTGTACGGTATGGATGAAAAAATGGACCATAGTTATAGAAATGAAAACATGAATTGTATATTTTATTATTTTATCCAAGGATCCGGGTGTGGAAGTCATGGTATGTAATACCGTCACCTATTTTATGGCTTTAAATACCTCCCACAATAATAAATTTAAAGAGACATGACCATTGTAATTCTAGTCAAAATCAATGATTTCATAGAACACTAACCTTTTTATTCAAAGAGGCTTTTAATTTCCTATTATTGTCATATTTTAATAAATATGACCTTTGGAGATTTTGAGAACCTAAATGCATAGTGTACATTCCTTTTTTGTGTGCCTTGACCATCCCATTAGAACAATGACTTATATATAACATGGAGTTTCAAAAAAAACTGTTAATGAAACAATCCCCATAGGTACCAAAAAAATTATATTGATATAAGGCCATATTGTTTCATGAAACATGAAATTTTATTAGACCCATGTCCTTATAAATTACATCGTCATTCAAGTAACACAATACCTCAAATGAACTAATTTCGGATTCCTCTATATGGTTCCTTTTATAAGAAATCACTCTCTTATAAATGATTAGTTCCATGGGTCACTATACTCATTAAGAACCAATTCATCTACGCTCACAATTACCATCCATGTGGAATCATAAATCATTTTTTTCTCCCCATTTTTATTTATGTACATCATAAACTATAACAATTCCTTTTGATTTGTTGAATTAGAACCCTATTTCATAATTCTTCTATGAATAGTCAACTAAACATCGGGTCCCCTTAATTATAAATCGTTCATACACGTGTTTACACAATTACATAACAAATAATGAATAATTAGTAAACACATAGTAAGATGATGTAAAACATCAGATCCTATTGTCATGTTTGTTCGATATTAAACTGGTTGAAAATGTCCTTAGTACATGATGTAATAATGTAGTCATGAGTTATTATATGAACACATGATGTCTCGATCATAAATATCTCATTATGTCCCTTCTACTATTATTACTTTTGATGTGCATGGGACTCTCCTTGTATGATCTTCATGGTGTGATTCCTCATACCTCTCCATGTGATGATACTATATCTAAATGAAGAATACATGCCAAAAACCCTGAACTGTACCTTGGTGATTTTTATTTTGATGTTATTAGTGTCCACACTAAATAGAATTATACATCACGAACAATTATGTTCATAATTCCTCAAAATATCACATTGAACTAAAAGGTATTTGATATCTATACATTAAATGGGAACATAGAAACCATTAATAGGATTCAATCGATACATATAAAAAATAAGGGATCCCACCCTAACGCTCGATCAAAACACCTCAAGCAGTACCATCAAATCTCAAAGTGTGCTAATCTACTCCATGGGTAACACATTCCCTACTCACCACCATATCCTATGCATGGATCCATCCTTAATGGATAAAAACTTAAAAAAAAACTTTGAGTGTGATCTCATCCCCTTGGGTTAACACATAATTGGAAAATGATATTTTTCATTGCCCCCTAGGGTCAAACACAAACACACATCATTTTTTAAATCCCACAAGACGTTTTAAAAACTTATCCAATCCATCATGTGTCAAATAACTCCAACCAAGGTACACACATAAATAAAAATAATACCTTCATATTTTTAAACCCATTACCTACTAGAATTCACTACATTATAAATTATAATGGGATCCCAATTGTAAAAATCTTAAAATAACCTTTTAACAAAGATTCAAATATCATATGGATGATAGGTGATTCCTCTAGTTTCATCTCTATAATGTGTCACACAAAATATTCCCTAGATAGGAGAATAATTTTCAAATTCCCAAAATTCGTATCATCCATTTATTTATAGATAGAAAAAGTACAATATACACTAACTGACATATTCTTCTCTTCCATGATAGAATAATAATAATTAATTTTAGTCCAAAATGATACAGAACCAGAAAAAATATCTACAAGCAGGAAATAAAACTTCATGGTTGAACCAAATAAAACAATGAGATCCAATTGGGAATCCACAGAATGAAGAACTGGTATCCCATCATCTGTTTAGAATAAGGATTTGGCATCACTACCAATGATGGTAGAGGCTGTCTACCATTGGAATGTTAAAATATAGTGAAAGACACAAATTTCATCATCTGGATGAGAAATCACAATGGATGCGTGATAAATATTAATATTGAAAAATTACTTTAAAATATTCACAAAAATTTTACCTCCTCATTCTAAATATAGAATTTAATCTTCAAGATTAAATTTCAATAAGCCGAATAAATAATGTTATGAATAAAACTATAACACCCATGCCACAGAATCCCCAATTCATTGAATTATTTTAATACCTAGGAATGATTAGAAAGAATCATGTCTTGAAGGACTGATCAATTTAAAAATCTTGGAAAATGTATTTCATATATTAACATTACATTGCAGTTTCAAACAAAAAACACAGTATAGATATTCCTTTTGTAATTCCATTATTAGACTATATTTACCCTACATATCAATCATAAAACACATCATGTAATCCTATTAAAATAAAACATAATAAATATGTGAGCTCATATGCTCAGTAAGGATAAACAATATAGAAAAATCTATCACAATTTCATATAAAATTTTATGATCATCTATAAATCTAAACGAATCCTTGATAAGAATTATATTCAGAATAATATTCAATAATAAATTGGATAATTCCTTTTAAACATTCAATTGGATATTCTAAATGTCGAATAATCACATGTAAAATTAGTTCCAAATCTTGTAACGTTGGATGGAATAATGGCAGATATGATAACCACTAATTCAAGGCCTTGTGGAAAAACAATACACAAATATTGGGTCAAGGACTTATGCCAAGGCAGTAGTTTGTCTCATTAGACCTACCGATTCATCAATGTTCTATAGAGGGACCTTCCCGTCACATACTAATTCCAATGCATTCCTCACACGAATTGGTTGAAATAAGACATTCATATTTGAAACAATCAGACAAAATGTTAATATGTTAACCATAAACCATGAATTGTACAAAAATATCACATCCCCAATGAAACATATCAGAACCCATTAAACATAATATGGAAGATTATATTATAATAAATAATCCTCAATCATGAATAATATCTAATAAATGGTACTAACATAGATGAAAATAATTAGTAAAACTCTTTGATAGAAATATCATTTTTTCATAAAATCATGTAAAAGTCACAATCTTTATGAATGAATTCTTTAAAACAATATTATTAAATCAATGTTCCCCAAACCACATTAAATCTTTTAAGGGGAATTAACATTTTAAAATAATTGTGTCTATATAACTGAATCATTAATATCATTTTAAAAATAAGGGCATTAATTGAAAATATTTTGAATTGTTAAAAGTTAAAACATTTAAAAAGATGATATAGTTAAATAGTTCCATTTATACAACCATAAAAGGTTAATTTTGAAATTTTTGTATGAATCATGGACATTGATGAATAATATGTCCCACTATATACTTACACATAAAAATTATTTATAATAACGAGATTGTGGAATTAACCCTTCCATTATGCCTCATTTAGTCGAGAGTGAGTTACCCTATTGTATAATGGTTAAAAATAATATTAATCTATAACAATACCATATCCATATATATAAATTCATATATGATTCATTTATGAGTTTATATTACACATTTATTAACAATCTCCAATTTAATGCAACATTTCGGGTAACAATCATGTTGTTTATCGTAGGTGTTTTGACATGTTATTTTTTATCGTATTACATTCATCTTAATTCAAATAATTCAAGAATGTAGAATTTAAATTTTATATCATATATAATCTATTATAAAATATATATAACAGATAGATAAATAAAATGGAACACACCATTCATGGAGATAGTAGGTCGTAAGTATGCATGAACTCGGTTTCTGTTTTTATATCGTATAGAATGAAAGTAAGTGAATGACATGTGTATATAAATATATCATCCCAGTAGAAATATTACGTAATATATTTATTACTTATTAATATTAATTATTATTATAATCATTCTTCAATGGTGAATATGGAAGATGTGCCTCATCAAATCTTGATGATTGCAAGTCGTACGTATGCATGGGTGACAGTATCATTTCTTTAATGATTAAATTGAATAGAAATGGATGGAATAGGAATTTTGAAGAAGCAATTACATGTTATATTTATTATTTAAATCCATTATATTCTTCTTTATACACATATAAATAAAGTGTACATGAAAAAAAATTACACCACGTCATGGATACAGTAAGACGTACGTACATACTAATGAAGATATTGTTATTTGTAGGATGTGTAAAAGGAGGAATATGTTTGTCCCGTAATTATAATAAAATATCATAATATGGAAGGTACTAGAGTTTTAATTTTATTATTGAAACAATATATAAATAAGATGTTGGAGAAGAAAATGGCTTTGAAAGAGGTTATAAAACAATTACCACTTTTCAGGTGTCTCGTTTTGATTTGCACAAAATGACTCATTAGGATGGATTTCAGACCAGTGTATAGACTCTAAGATTAACTAAGGGTGGTTGGTAGGTGATAATAGTAGGGGATGGTAGATCCAAAAAGATTCAGAGGTGTGATTTATAGATAAAGAGATATCCCCTTTTATAAGAGAGGTATGGGGCACTTTTGAAAAAATCCGGAAATATTAATTTATTATAAAAAGATATTCTATTTATAATATATCCAAATTGGTTTATTTATAATATAATATTGAGATGGGCTTAAATAACATCATAAAATAAGGTTTATACAAGTTAAATCAAAAAACTAACTATATATTTTAGATTTAACACAATGTTAAAAAATTTAACTCTTATCGTGCCTTCTTTTATTTTTAAACTATAGGGTTAATATAATATCTATAATTTGCCAAAATATTCCCAAATGGGTCATTAAAAAAATTTATAACATTATATAATTATGTTGGCTGAATCCTAGATTTTTATTATTTTTATATCATTTAATAAAATAGTATTTGATTTAAAAACTCATTTGTGTCAATTTTGACACTATTTAGTAATTTTTTTTAAAGTCATAAAAAGTTAATTCCATCGAAAAATACATAAATCAACGATAGCATGTATTAGTAGTCCATTAAATTCGTGGAAGGAATGAAAAAATTGAAATTTTATTGTTATATTATTTTTAACATCATTTATTTAATTCATTCATTAATAAGGAAAATACTACATCATTATTGTGTCATTGTTTAATTACATTATTTAATATCTAAAATTATAAATAAAATACCATGATGTAGGAAATATTTTTATATTTATAATGACTATTTATAGTTCAAAATATCACTTATATAACTCGAATTAATATTGTTTTTGTAAAATATACATATTTATGTAATATTACTATTTATTTTAAATTAATTTTATAACATTTCATTATCAAACTCAGCCTACTCCATGGGGTCCCAAAATCAACCAAAGGATTACCATTTTAAGACATATATCATCCAATAGTATTGTGACCCATGTTATGGTTGTTTTATGTCATTATAATATTATTTTTTTCCTTTGTTTACCTAATTTACCATTTAAAGACGGTAAATAAAAAAAATTACTGAAGTTAATATTTATAATGTCACAAAATAAAAAGTACCCATTTACACAATATGGACCATCTGATTTAAAATATTGAAATAATTTTTTGTAATTCAAATCACATAATTGGATGAATTTTATTTAAAATTAATTCTCTTTTAAAAAATAAGAAAGTAAGTTCATAAGAAGTAAAAACTATCAAAATATTGAATCTTTTCTATGTCCAATATAAATTTTAAAATACATACATTGACCTATATTATATTAAATGGGAAAAATATTATCTTATTATACTTTAAAACCAATCTAAATTGTAATTTAATAATACACTTTATTTCAATTAAAAAAAGTTGTTTTCAATTAAAATTTACTATTTTTCAATTTTCATCAAAATATAAATGTTATCTGAAAAGTAAAAAAAACTCATCCAAACTAAATATTTATTTACGGATTATAGAGAATAATTTTATTTCATAGTATTAAACATATTAAAGGGTCATATATTGGATTCAAAAGGGTTCACCATTAAAAGGTGAAAAAACAATATTTTTGGTAAAATAATTATTTTATATGAAAAAGTTAATTTTTATATATATTATTTATATGAAACACATAATATGAATGTTAAAATTATATGTAATACAAAAAATTCAATGTGTGGTTAGTTTTATTCATAACAACTTTTTTAATAGCTAGTTTTATAGGTCATGTTGTGTTTGAACTCAGTGTTACATTCATTGTACAATATTGAATTACTTAAAAGCGAATAATAATGTGGAAGATTCAGGGTTCACATTATCCCCTCCTTCAATAAATTGATTCGTAGAAATTCAAACATGGGATGGTAGACTAGTTTTTTTATATTTCAAAATATCTTAGTTGAAATCCCAAATTGGAAAATAGATTAACGATGCCTCTATTTTAAAATAAACAATGGTATGTATGAAGGTTAACAGAAATAACACATACTAGGGTTCCATATAGAAAAACATGGATTAGAATGAATAATCTGACAACCATGTTTTGAGGGTGAGTGATAAAGAACATGATCAGGAGAAAGCTAACAATCAAAATACTATAAATCTGTAATGATCTAAGAGACCATTAGATTTATTCGAAATTGAACTAGGATATCATTTTTTTGTTATAAAATACTTTCCATAAGGATGAAGAAATAATTTACGTCATAGAATAAGAACAAAATAAAACATGGTTACTTTATATGTAGAGTTATATCCATTAAATTATTCATACCAAAAACTCGTATTTCTTTTCAAAAGATAATAATGTTCAAAAATAACACATTTATCCTAATCATATAAATTTCAAAATAAAAAAATTACAATTTTAATAAATAAAACTATATTAAAAGAATGAAGAACATCATGTCGGCCAGTTGTGGTTGCTAAATCCCTAAATCATATTGGTTGTGGGTTCAATTCTCACAGCCTCGTCTGACGTGATGGGTTATCGCCTGAACTGTAGGATTTTCTTTTAAAAAAACTATTGGTTTATAACATTCCAAATATAATCGTAATAACAATTTTAACCTTAAACAATACTATACAAATTTAACATAATCCATTCCCTCATTTAGATTTATCCAAAATAATTCTAGCCAAACACTCTCTAAAGGACTCCAAATTTCCAATAACAATTGTAACATCAGATTCCCCAAACAACATAATGTTTCTCTTATTATTACATACTTAAAATATTATTATATTCATAGTATTAAAGCCTTAATGAAAACAAAATGTACTACCGTAAAATCCTTATATATATCACATTATTCTAATATCTATAATTAAATTCATGAATACAAATACATTTATTAATCAACTTCGACCATAGTAATAGCATAAGAGTGACCTTGAACAATTTGATTAATTTATCTATATTTAGTTGACGTTTTGGACATTAATTTTCATAATTACCTATATATTTATAACTATAAAATTGAACGACTTCATTTTTACCATACAATCACAATCATGGTGGCCTTTTTCTCCATATTTTTAACAAACTCTCATTACTTTTAGGAAAATACCAGGGGGTTTCTTCCCCCAATAATCAGATAAGGGAATGTCCTTCATTCCCATTTTACATTTACCTATCTATTTTTTCACCATTGTCTACTATATTTCTTTACATTAATGTCATAAGACATAGATAATTCTATTTTGGTTTTCATTGCACATGAGTCTATATATTCATACAATGAGAAATAATGTGAAAACAATGGACGAAGGAGGAATGGTTTTAAACAATAATAGAATCAATAAATTTTTCTTCATGGGTTACGTATGTCGTCTGCAACATGCCTTGCTATCCTTGGAAATTTATCATCATACATTACAACATTTACATCCTCATTATTCCTAAGAGTCCAAAAATATGTTTCCATATTAGCTTGATGCTCATGAGGAATTTATTTATCTAGGAATAGCACTTTAAACTCCCACCATTCAATATTTTCCACTTCTTTATCATCCTTTCAGTTTTGAATTAATGACCCCCATTTATCCGCATCACCTTAGAGATTCTATACTTCCATGAAAACATTCTCCAATTCATTACATCCCTATGAAATAAATATTTTATTTAAGGAACTTATCTATTGCTAAAAAAATCTATGTATAGTCTTATTGAATGTTAGAGGTTGTTGTCTCCTGAAGCGGTCTAGCATCAATCCTCTTTGTTGTGGATCAGGAATCTCTATATAGATAATTATATTATTCATAACATGAGTCAGCTATCCCAGTATGGTTATAATCTATTCTGTATAATTTGTATCACCAGCTCCATTATCATTATCTATATTAAGAGGTAATTCTCAACATGGAATGTGTGCGTAAATACAATTTCCATTCCTTTAACTATGAACCATTTCTAAACAATAGAATACAATAGATTAGGTTGTGAATCATAATCTATATATCCAAACTACTAAAATAGTTAACATAAATTAATAATTTTATGCATATCTAATCCATAATCAGAAATATTGTTCTGTTGAGGACATATTTATTCATGAATACTTCATTATGGTTTGTAAATAAAATATGAATTATCTAAAGACTATCCCCCAAGAGTGGCAAACCATTTGTGCAATAAGGCACGTTGTCGTGTATGAGGATACCCTGAGTCAAGCTTGGAACACATTGTCATTGTTTTCACCCCTGGATACATCTACGCCAAAACATAGTCCACCTATAGTATCTAGACAAGGATATATATCTTGAATTATCCATGCAATATCTAATTTACAAAAATTGAAGGGTGTTCTTCTATACTAATCCTAAATTTCTATCTTTGGGTTATGATCCCTAATCTATGTTTTTTAAATCCATTTCGAAGATTTTTTCTAAATATACACTAAAACCAACTATAATTCCTTGACCCGAGAATCCTAGAGCAGGTAAATTATTTTAAAACATTGAAATGATTACAATGATTCATGTCCCGCACTACCGATCAATTTAGTTGTCTTGGAAGTTAGATTACATACATGAACATTACATTACAATTTAAAACATAACATAAATCATATATAATCATTGAGAATGTCATTATTCCCAAATAACAACCGTACATATCAATAATAAAACACTCCTTGGCTTCCCTGTCAAATATGATATAAGAAATGGATGATCTCAAATTCTCAGTATTGATAAACAATATTGTCGATGCTATCACAATTAAGCATAAAGTTTTAAGGAATGTTACCAAACTAAAACATAATAATTTTAAAACATTATCTCCATCATAATATGGCATTAATAAATCAAATTATTCCATTTAATCATTCACAAAGATATTCTAATAGTCAAATAATCACATGTAAAATCAATAAGTAATCTCATAAAGAGGGAATGTATAATTCCAGATATCATAACCAGTATGCCAAGGCCTTGTTCCAAGATAATACAAAAATATACTTTCAAGTCCTTGTGCGTAGACATTATTTTGCCTCATTAGACCTATTGATGCATTGAGCGGCTACAGAGGGCCCCACCCATCACATACTAACTCCAATCAATTAGTTATATGATATTTTTGAAACGTAACTTAAACATTTGTTTTTGAAAACTTGTATATGAAATTTAATACATTAACCATAAACCATGAATGGTATAAAAATATCACATCCACAGTCAAACATAGCATAACTCATTCAATGCAATACGGAATATTTAATTATAATAATTGTACCTCAATAAATAATAATATCTAATATAATATGTTTACCTTGATCTAAATAAGAAGTAAAAATCTTTGAGAAATATATCAGTTTTATTCTTAAAATAATTTGAAATTCCCAAAATTTATAACAAAGTTCATTTAAAAGACATTTTTGAATCAAAGTTTCCCATTCAACTTTTAAACTTTTTAAAGTAATTAACATTGTAAAACAATCATCTCAAAATAAATAAATCATTAAAATCATTTTGAAAACATGGACATTAATTAGAAAAATATAGAACAATAATTCATTCAAATATTTAATATGATTATCTAGTTTAATAGTAAATTTCATAAAACCATAAAATATTAATTTTATGATTAGTTTTATGAAACATGGAATTGGTTGATAAATATTTTTTTAAATACTTACACATAAAAAATCTCAGATAATAATGAGATTAAGGAATACACACTTACCATATACATCATTAGTAGGGTATGAGTCCTCCACCTATATAATGGCTTAAAAATATATTTAAATTATACATGGTCTATATCCATATTTAGTATATCATATTTGACTCATTTATGAATTTATATAATACATTTTCTAATAATTTTCTTTGTTAACGCATTGTTTCGAGTAATAATTTCTTTCTTTATGGTACTGGTTTTCACTTTTTTTTTATCGTATTACTTATATCATAATTTACATACATAAAAAATGTAAAATATGATTTATATATCATAAATATTCTATATAAAATTATATAAAATAATAAGATAAGTAAAATTGAAGACACAATTCATGGGGATGGTAGGTCGTATATAGGCATGAACATTGTTCTGTTTTCTTATGGTTTTGAATTAGAGTAACTGAATGACATATATGTTTATATATATATATATATATCAAACCAGTACAATTATTATTTAATATATTTCATACTTATTATTAATGTATATTCTTATAATCATTCTTGGATGGTTAACATGGACGATGTGTTTCATTGCGTCGTTGAGACTATAAGTCGTACGTATGCCTGAGCGACAATATCATTTCTGTAATGGTTAAATTGTTTGTAATTCGAAGGAATACAAATTTGATGCACCCAATTTGTGTATACATTTACATATATATTATTGAAAATAAAAACATGTTTTCAGCAACAATCTGTTGTTTCACGAACATATTCTTTGATTATGGTGATTCTGTTTACTTTCAGGAACTTTTTTACTATAATACACAAATCAAGGGAACTCTATTGACATTTTAAAACTACACGGCATGTACATTATATACACGCTGTGTACATCTAGACAGGGACACAGATCGAAGGAGGGAGTACACGCCCATGTCTCCAAGAAAAAGATACATGCCGTGTTAAGCGGCGCGACACGCCGTGTATTACTTTATAGAAGCAGTGGTTGCTGAAAAAAGTCTACATGCCCATGTGGCCGTTGAAGAAGACATGTCGTGTTCCATTTCTACATGTTGTTTCTACTATTCTAGAAGGGGATTGGTGGCCAAATTTTGATACTACACGCCGTGTATTGTGGCGCTATACGCCATGTACACTCAACCACCAGGCGGTGCCGTGCCAAAGTCAAGGACTGCTTCTTAGGCCACCTACCAGCGGAGAAAAATGGGTTCTAACGTGCATTGACGGGAGTAAAGGGTGTGTACTTTCTATACACACCGTGTACATTATTTTTCTATAAAAAGAGGCCTTGGCCTTCGGATTTGGGAGTTGAAGAGATGTGAAGGTGGGAAACGATTGGAGGGGAGAGAAGATCTACTATTACCATTCCCAAAGCCACCATCGTTCTTCTATTCCGCCTTCCGACACATTTCCTCAACGCTTACACGATGAAACTTTCAGGTATCACATGTGTCATTTCTCTCCTTCTTTCTATGTGTAACTAAACCCCTTGTGTTAGGGTTGTGGATAAAAGGGTCATAATTTGTATGTTGTTTTATATAGTTGTGTTTGCTCGTTGTAATTCTTCTTACTCTTCTTAATTCACTGTCAAATATAACGGAGAATTCTAAGCTAGACCAAGGGAAGAATTCTCATTGATACAAAAGAAATGTAATGGTGAAAACATCCATATCCTTTGGAAAGATTTCACCGATTCAATAATGGACTGATCTTAATAAAGAATTAATAACACTGACTATAACACCATGGAGTCAACTTCTCTAATTCAAAACAAGAGGAACTGGACCAAGGAAATCTGGTAATAAAATGAAATCCATAATGATTCAATTATCATGAACAGCATAATCATTTAAACAATCTACATAAAAATTCCTTAATCACCCACATCCCTGATGCGTCTTTTCTTCCCATTTTAAACTCTTTAAATTCACTCGTTGTTTTCTTTAAAACTATTAATAATATCTTCAAAGTAAAAGAATTTAGTTTTAATTCAAAACCACAATCAAACCAATAAACTCTAAATTCTTCATACTTCACCTAATTCAGTATTAACTCAATTGAATTCATGCAGGCCATTGTTACCTGTGGATCGACCCCGAAATTATTCTATACTAATGTTTTAAGAACGAGTAATTAATTTGGGACACATATAACTTCAGCCATGATAACAAGAGAGACCAAATTTTAGCGTCATTGCCTGGAAAATCATTGGTTTTAGTGATAAGATATAAATTGTGTTAATAATTGATTTAAGTGAAAATAAAAATAAAAAATTATCAAAAATCTCTTTTATAGTCACATTTCAAATTTTCTCTTTTACTTTTCCCTTGTTACGCCCGGTATTTGTGTTGTGATTGTGCGGAATCTTAAAGTGTATGTTTAGACATCTTACATGATCCAGAAGCTCCGAGTCTACAGAATTAGTTCCAGTTGACCCGGAGATCGAATGGACCCTACTTCATTGTCAGCGTGCACTGACAGAAACTCACAACCAGCAACCACAACCCATGGAAAATAAGGAAGAGGGAGCATCAGCCGTCGATGCTGCAGTTGAGCATCAGTACCAGGATCAGCAGCATCCCACTGCTGGTCTACCGGAGTAGGCTCCTAGAGAATTCATGGAATTCCTCCCAAGGGATTACCAATGGCCGCCACAACAACTCTTCCAACGGCCATATTTTTTCCCTCATGAGTAGTTCATGCATGCTCCACCCCTTCAGCAACAACTTCCAAGACGTACACTTATGGATTACGGGCTTCCATCGATCCAAGGAGAAGATACGGGCATTGTCTGTCCCCCAATCCAGGCTCCACACTTCGAGATCAAGCTTTCTATCATGCAACTGATCCAGAACACAGTCCAATTTGGAGGCCTATCCAACGAGGGCCCAAACACCCATCTCTCCAACTTTCTGAAGATATGTGACACCTTTCAGTACACTGGTGTGTTTGAAGACGCCATCCATCTTCACCTATTTTCCTTTTCTCTACGGGACAAGGCGAATGACTGGATCAAAGGGTTGCCACAACAATCTCTCTTCACCTGGGAGGAGCTAGCCCATGCATTTTTGTCCAAGTACTTTCCACCATCGAATATGGTGACACTACATAATGAGATTCACAACATCCAATAGCATGACTCTGATTCGTTGTATGAGTCCTCAGAACGCTTCAAAGAGATGTTACGAAAATTCCACCACCATGGACTCCCACTCAGGATGCAAGTCCAGACCTTCTACGGAGGATGTACAACGAATACCTAGTCCGTATTGGACACTGCAGTTGGAGGTACGGTGATGCAGAAATCCCCCAAAGAACTATTCAAACTACTGGAATACATGTCAGCCAACAGCTTCCAGTGGAACTCCGAGCGGGGGACTCAAAAGAGAGGTATGTACAGAAAAGACGCTACCACTATGTCAGCTACTCAGTTATATGTAGTGTCTAAGAAAATCGATGCATTGAATCTCAAAGGAGCACCTCAAATTCATGCAACGAACCATCCATCATGTGGCGACTGTGGTAACAACCACAATCTGGGAGATTTCCTGGGACTTCCATCTGATCCTTCGACAAGCGAGTTGAGATTTGTTGCTCAAAATCGACGGTCAAATCAATATCAATATTACCACAACTCAGCATGGAGAGATAATCAGAACCAAGTCTTGGGCTAACAGCAACAAAAACCTCCACCCCAGCACCACTTGGATAAAATCAGCCTTAGTACCATACTCAGTTTCTACGAAAACAGCTGTACCAGTAGGGTTCCTATCACCAGCAAGGGTACCAAAACATTCGCCCACCGTAGAAAAGGAAACAACCACCTCCACCACCTTCCCAACCATCTCAACAAGATAACACATAAATGTTAGAGGACCTGATGAATAAATTCATATCAAATACTGAGACGAAATTTCTAAATCAGGAGGCTTCCATTCGAAGCCTCAAGTATCAAATTGGCCAAATAGCAAACCAGCTATCAGGGAGGTAGCCCGATACACTACCGGGGAACACCGAAAAAACCCGAGGGAGGAGGACAATGCTATCACCATGTGGAGCAGAAACACATTTCCACATAAGGAGCCACCAGCACAGTCTAATGCACCTACATCCCCTATTGATGAAAAATGTACCAATTCCAACCCCTCTTCTTCCAAAAGTCCACAGAAGGAGGTTTCGCTGAATAAAGGGAAGGATGTGGTCAATTCTTTTAAACCTGCCTTACCCTTTACGGAGATATTGAAGCAATGGAAGCTGGACCACTAGTTCAGAAAATTCATGGATGTGTTTAGAAAGCTCGACATCAACATATAATTTGTGGAGGCCCTGAAAAAAATGACTACATTTTCCAAATTCATGAAGGAAATTCTCTCGAATAAGAGGAAGATGGAAGATTTGGGAGTTATTGCACTAACAAAGGAGTGTTCTGTGGTGGTTCAACATTCCATTACTCCCAAACTCCAAGATCCATGTAGTTTCACCGTTCATTATACTATTGGACCCTGTGAGTTTGGTAAGGCCCTCTGCGACTTAGGGGCCAGCGTGAACCTCATGCCCCTCAGAGTTTTCAAGAAGCTGGGACTCAACGAGCTCATGCCTACCCGTGTAGCCCTTAAACTGGCTGATCGATCTATAAAAGATCCAAACAGACTACTGGAGGATGTACTAGTCAAGGTGGGTAGGCTGATCCTCCTAGTTGATTTCATCATCCTCATCATGGTGGATGATCCCGAGGTGCCACATATATTGGGAAGACCTTTCCTAGATACATGGAAGGCACTCATTGTTGTGCACCAAGGATATCTGATTTTTAGGGTAGGAGACGAGAGAGTCTCCTAAAAAGTTCTTGAATCCATCAAGTTGGCATCATTGTCCGATCAAGAGAATTGTTCTGCAATAACTACCATGGACGATTGCATGGTGTATTATCTAGTATGTTCCTATATTTATGATAACTTTAACAATCCTGAAATTCCTGTTAATGACAAGCCATAGAACTTGCAACTCCAAGATGGCCAGGGCAGCCACTATTGGGACCATTATCCACCATTAATATCAGGTAAGCAAGGTAACAAGTTTGATCCAACGACCTAAAAAAGGCACTTCATGGGAGGCAACCCAGACGTTACATGCCATGTCCGTCTTATATACATGGCGTGTAATCATATCTTTAATTTATAATCTTAATAGTATAAATCTATAGAATAACAAATAAATAACCAGGGATGATGCCGGTGCTGATGGTAAAGTCACTGGAAATTATTCTGGCTATCCCCAGTTCGAATCCTCCAGTCCTATGTTCAGCACAGGGTTCCTCCTTTTATTTACATGATGTCTATGGTATTTTTCAGATATATTTATATAAATGTGTTTGAATATAATAAAACCCATGATGGGGATGGGCTGGATGGCTAGAATCGTACCTCGATACCAAAAGACTCGAGCTCGAATCTAGACAACCGTCCCATTTCCATCAATTGTTTTTTTAATAAAACCACACGACGTACATTTCCATATACATAGTGTGTGCCATATTTTTCAATATAATGTAAAAACGTTTTTAAAATACAAAATAACATGCAGGTGAAGTTGGCATATTAGAAACATCTCGCCACCGGGTTCAAAATGCCCGGGTTCGAATCGTGCTAATCTCCCCACTTCATACCCATCCTTTCCTAAATAAAAACCACAAGACATGAATTTATTTCTTCCCGTGTGTATAAGACCTATATATTAACTATATATATAAACTAAATATGGGCAGTAGTAAAACTTTCTCTCCAGTGGGTGAGGGCTTCCGTTCGGAACGGCTGATCACCTGTTCAAATCCCGCCCCAAGCACCGGACCGAAGCTTGTACTACTATATTTCTAATTTTAAAATACACGGCGTTTCTTTCCCGATATAAATCATGTATAGGTTTATTTGTAATATAATTTGTAGATATAACTATTTTATTTTAATTATTAATTATAATTATTATATTTTTTTATATAATAATTATATTTATTTATATATTTGTAAAAAATTAAAAAAAAATTGTACTACATGACATGTAATCCAAACATACACGTCATGTACCTTGCCTATATAGGTCGTGGGACACCCGGCTTGAGCCCGTGTCGCACTGCCTCCCCATTTCCTCCCCTCTTCTTATTTTCTTATCCCGAACGACACCCAAACCCCCATTTGGAAGATCCGTCATTTCAGGGAGTTTCAATCTCTAATTTCTCTTGCATTGTGATCCTCGGTCAAGGTACTACGTTATACACCCTCTAATTCAAATTTTTAGACTCGTTTATGGGGTTTTTTGGATTGGCCAACCGTTCGACTTCCGCCAGTACACGACCACGAAATGAAGAAAAAACGCCATGTACTAATGTACATGGCCACACACAAAATAATTCGAAATTTGAATATACACGGTGTGTATGTTCGGTACACACCGTGTCCTTTTCCTCGTCGTGCCCGAGTACTCCTTTTCACACGACCTCAGACACCTTGTTCCTTAACACGGCGTGTGTGTTTGGTACACTCCGTGTATACCATTTCCTTTGGCCCCTCTGTGTGTGGCACAAAACACGACCTCTCACCCAATGTTCCTAAACATGGCGTGTATATTCAGTACATGCAGTGTGTTTTATTTCTTTCGGTCGTCCTGTGTCTCTCCACCTACATGGCCATGTACTTCGAGTGAAAGACACTCCGTGTCTGTATCCTACACAGCGTGTAGTTTTTTGTTTAACTGATAGAATCATAGCCATGTCGTTTGTAACACACGACCACCTACACTTTCAGTGAACATAGCGTGTATGTTATGTTCATGCCGTTGACTGTTACATGGTATATTTCTCACCCTCGGCGTGTCTATCCAGAAAACACGGGATACATTAAATTTTTTACTACACGTCGTGTACTCTAGAGTACAGGCCGTGTATGTTTATTTTCCAGTTTTCTCACATTTTCTTTGTTTTGTTTTCTTTCCATTTTATTTTTATTTTGTTTTGTTTTCATTTTCTTTCTATTTCAGGATTTGGCCGATCACGATCCTTCCCGAGGGAAGCGGCCAGCCTCTGCCACCAAGGGTGGGAGGCCCAGCTACCGTCAGATCCGACTATGACCACCTACGCTGCCAGGCCCCGACGCTCCGGTCTTTGATCTCCCTCCATTTTTCATTCTGTCGCCACTCACTCCATCAGCGGAGGTCGAGCCTACTTCTGCTGCACCTCCCCCTTCCAGCATAGATATTCCGAGAAGCACCATTTCTGAATCACCATCTGCCACTTTCCCTGCGCTATCTTCATCAGGATCTCGTCCCTCTTTGAGAAAACCTTCCACCACGCCACCCTCTAATTTGGCAGATCCACCTACAGAGCTTGCCACTGCTGCTACACCTGCACCTGGGCCAGCACCTATAGGTGCTCCTTATCCTTGCACGATATTCCCTGTCAACGATCTAGAATACGACAGGGTCCATCGCTTCTCTCGTCAGCTGATCCCAATGAGTGGCCGGTACCTCGACAGCAGTTTTCCACAGTTTCTCGGTATTTGGGAGGAGTTGGATGCACTTCTTAGGAACACCTCACTCCTCGATATTTTCCAGGTCAGCACTCCTGTGTTTCGTGATTTATTTTTGGAGTTCACTGTCTTGTTTATGTTTGATGGAGTGGATTACCGGGAGACACCTAGCGATGTGGTAACCGTAGTATGATTCCGGCTAGGCGGCCGACGTTTCTCTCTTACCATGACCGAGATTGGCCGAGGGTGCGGCTTCGACCCCCATCCCATCACCCCAACCCCCGTTTCTACCTTAACCCGGCATGAGCGCTCTGACCTCGTTTCCATGTGGAGGGAGATCGCTGGGCCTGACCATCGGTACTTTCCCACTTCCCAGAAGAGCACTCTTATTGCCGACCTCATCCTTTTCCTCACCCACCGGTGCTTCAGGGCCATCCTATTCCCCGCCATGAAGATATGGGGGTCGTGACCAGCCGTGACATGGAGCTTCTTACCTATGTCATCTGGAACGACTACCCAGACCTCCCCTATATCACTGCCTCCTATTTGCACTCCATGTTTACCAGCCATCAGGGAAACCTGAACGGAAGGTTATACACACCCGTCTTACCCACCACTTAGGGGTATTCGAGCCCTCATTACCTCATGAATTGTTAGGTTCACCCCAGCAGATGGACTTTCTCATGCTCATTCTCATGGGATTGGTCCGGAAGTAGGGGGTGCCTACATCCTTGCTCAGGCTCGAGCCCAGCCACCCGTGGACCCCCCCGCCCCAGCTGATGACCCTGCTCCTCCTTCCCCACCCCCTCTGGATTCTCCACCGCACCCACCTTTTATTGACCCCATATCTTCTGACCTTGCTTCTTCTGTCCCATCACCCATCCCACCTACGCCCACACCATCGGTCGATCCGACCCTTTCCCTCCTCCTAGCCATGATGGTGCAGTAGTTCAATCATATCATCAGCCACCAGGACACCATTACGCAACATTTGATTCATCTCGACAGCCACCATGACCGCATAGATCATCTATTGGTGCATATTGCTCAGCATCTTGGTGTTCCACTGCCTACGCCACCAACCTCTGCCTCAGTTCATGTCCCTTATGCTGCTTCTCCACTTCCATCTCCAGCGCATGTAACATATTCTGTTCTGCTAACTACGGTGAGCCCTAGTGCTACCACTTCTACCGGGCCAGGGCCTGCTGCTGATCTTTTTACCCCGAGTCCAGCACCTGCGGCTCCTACTTCCTTAGCTCCCCTTCCCGATGCAGAGTCAGAGCCTCCCGCTTCCACGCCTCCAGCGCCGTCTCTACCAGCCGATTGTTTACAAGATGGGCTGTCCCCTGAGGCGACGCCATGATAGTGACATTTTTCATTATATTATATATCTTTTTTCATTTTCTGTTCTGTGATGTTATGCATGTTTGCAGTTGTTTTTTCTCAGCAGTCACAGGTACGGTCATGCAGGGCCTTGGGAACCACTTTTCATGAGAGGAGTATTTTTCCATTTCTATTTTCTTTCTTTTTGGATTTACTTCTTCCACTGGTTTCCCTCATTTTGTTCCCCATATCTTTCCCTTGCCCACCCTTTACCTTAGTCTTTCCCTTGGTGGACCTTGTGCAGTATTAAGTGTTGAGGTACATCTATATCTTTCACCTTAGTCTTTTCCCTTAAACTAATCTAGGAGACATCATTATTAGATTCTCTATTTGAAAATATAATGCAATTTTGGTTAATCATTCTTATAAATTCTAGAGTTATCAGTATGAACTTTTGTAATGGTTTCATGCTTATTTTAGTTTTTTAGTATTTTAAAATGATTGTTGATATAGTTTCAAATGAAAATTTTCATCCTTGATTAAATTACATTGATTAGGATAATCATTTACATTCATGTCATGACCTGATTGACCCGTTATTATTTTTCCACTCCTGAGAGGTATTCTAAACCATTTTTCATATTTATTTTCTAATACCCTCTTTCTTGAGAGATTCTTAGGATATGCATCACTACCAGAATTTGCAAGTGTTCTTTTCAAAAAATGAAGAAATTTGTGAATTACTTTAACATGATTGAGGCATTAGATTATTTCAACCCCTTTATCTTGAGACCTAACCTACATTTAATATTCGCTATGACCATAGAAGCCATGAACAACATTTATAGGAAGCCACGTTAGAAGCCTATTTCCCTGCCTACCCAATTTCTTTTTTAAACTTTGCATTATTATTCATTTGAGTTTTAAAGAGGGAGTTAGAAATACATGGATTTTTTTTGTACACATTCATGAAATGAGTGTGGGGGAGTATGTCTTGATTATTTGGGGCATAAAGGGTTCCAAACATTTATTCATTGTATTCATAAGTGGTTCCCTTTGTTAAGAAACAAATAAACAAAATGGTACCTTATGATTATTTTCTAATGCACCTTACTAGCCTAAGGGAGAAGATGTTGACGATTAAAAAATCATTTGACTGATCTTGTGAAGGAATCATTTTTCAGTGAGCTTTACATTGAATATCATCCAATTTTGTGTAAAGGAATTAGCCTTCCTTTTTCATGCCTGAGAATTTATTTTTCTTTTGAACCTACCAACCCTTAGCCCCAGAGTCATCTAAACCATATTATTAAAGCCCTCAAGATTATTGTAACTCAATTTTTCTGATGTAGAGAACAAGATATCTTGCAAACCTATGGATAGAGTATATATACCTTATATTTAGCATAAATTTGAATAAAAACATCTTCAGTGTGGAGTGTGATTTTGACTGGTAAGGTAAATCATCAAGTGGAATGCTTTTTTTTTGAAAGGATGAAGAATGTGTTGAAAGAGGATGAGAGTAGTTAATTGAATTATTAATGAGGCATGATTTTAATATCTTATGAATTGAATATGTTTGTGCCTTTTAGAATTTTTCCTAAGTAACTCTATCATTTATACTTTTGATTAATTGATTGCCTTCCCTGTAAAAGTTTATGCTCTCTTAATTAGATATTGAGATTTTTCTTGAGGGAAAGCAAACGACTATGTGTGGGGGAATTTGATGCATCCAACTTGTGCATATATTTCCATATATATTATTGAAAATAAAAACATGTTTTCAGAAAAAATCGGTTGTTTCACGGACATATTCTTTGATTTTGGTGATTCTATTTACTTTTAGGAACAGTCTAGCTAAAATACATAAATCAAGGGAAGTCTGTTGAAATTTTAAAACTACACGGTGTGTAATTTATATAAACGTTGTGTACATCCAGAGAGGGACACAAATCGAATGGGGGAGTACACGCCCATGTCTCCAGGAAAAAGATACACGTTGTGTTAGGTGGCGCAACATACCGTGTACTACTTTCTAGAAAGAGTGGTTGGTGAGAAAAGTCTACACGCCCATGTGGCTGTTGAAGAAGACACGGCATGTTCCATTTCTACACGTCGTTTCTACTATTCTAGAAGGAGATTGGTGTCCGAATTTCGATAGTACATGTTTGTATGGTGGCGCTACACGCCGTGTACCCTCAGCCACCAGGCGGCGCCATTCCAAATTCAAAGATGGCATGCTAGGCCGCCTACCAGTGGAGAAAAATGGGCTCCAAGGTGTGTTGATGGGAGTACACGACGTGTAATTTCTATACATGTCGTGTACTTTATTTTCCTATAAAAAGAGGTCGTGGCCTTTAAATTTGGGAGTTAAGGAGATGTAAAGGTGGAAAACCATTGGAGGGGAGAGAAGCTCTGCTACTACCTTTCCCAAAGCCACCATCATTCCGCCATTCCACCTTCCGACACATTTCCTCAACACTTACAAGATGAATTCATCAGGTATCATGTGTTTTGTTTCTTTCCTGATTTCTATGTGTAACTAAACCCCTCGTGTTGGGTATGTGGATTAATGGATCATAATTTTTATGTCGTTTTATATAGTTGTGTTTACTAGTTATAATTCTTCTTACTCTTCTTAATTCACTGTCAAATATAACTGAGAATTCTGAGCCAGACCAAGGGAAGAATTCTCTGTGATACAAAAGAAAAGTAATGGTGAAAACATCCATGGCCATTGGAAAGATTCCACTGATTCAGTAATGGACTGAACTTAAAAAAGAATTAAGAACACTAACTACTGGACCAAGGATTCAACTTCTCTAATTCCAAACAAGAGTAATCAGACCAAGGAAATCTTGTAAAAAAATGAAATCCAGAATGATTGAATTATCATGAACAACACAACCATTTAAACAATCTAAATAAGAATTCCTTAATCACCCATAGCCTCGACATGTCTTTTCTTCCCATTTTAAACTCCTTAAATTCACTCGTAGTTTTCTTTAAAACTGTTATTCATTTCTTCAAAGTAAAAGAATTTAGTTTTAATTCAAAACTACAATCAACCCAATGAAATCTAAATTCTTCACAATTCACCTAATTCAGTATTAACTCAATTGAATTCACGCACGACATAGTTCCCTGTGGATCGACCCCGAACCTATGATATACTAATGTTTTAAGAAAGGGTAAATAATTTGGGATTCATATAACTTCAACCATAACGACAAGTGAGACCAAAATTCTAAATATGCAATATCATGTTATAATTATTATTTATGCCTATTATATTCATCATTATAGTCAAAGAAATATGGTGTACAGGAAAATAATTTATAAGACGATGAGGAGACGGTAAGCCCTATATACACATGCAAGGAGATATTTTATTCATAGGATGGTTAAAAGAAGGAATATGGTTCTACGATAATTATACTAACATCTATGAATATTTATTGTACTAGAGTTATTATTTTATTATGGAAACAATAAAGAAAGTTGAAGTATGAGATGAAAATGATTTTGAAAGAGGATTAAAAAAATTACTTTTCTTTTAGTGTCTCCATTTGATCTGCTCAACATTACTCCATAGTGTAAGAACCTTGATCTTCTTTTTAGGTATGTTTTTACTTTTTCTCAATATGAAGGCCATGTGCTGGAAGTGTAGGGGCCACACACATGGCCGTGTAAGGGTTTAAGAGGCAGCCTAAAATAGAGTATAGAAAAGGCAAGTACATGTCTTGTACTTTATTTTTTTTCATTAAATGCACCTTGGTTGTGTATAATCCCCAGAAATGTCTCCTTTTAGATCTCGATTGGATGAGAGCATCAGAACCTCCACAGATCATCGACAAACCCCTGAGAGATCGTTCTTCCTATGAATCTAACTCTGTCGATTACGTTGGAATCATAGTGGTGAGTTCTCTCTTCTCATAGAACATAGTTTCCCAATTCCTTTTCAATTTCAATTTATCATGGGTTGATCGTTTTAGACATTTTTGTAGATCTGATAAGTTCAAAGGTGATTCAAGCCCCATGGTTCAAGTATATCAATCTCTTAACATAATGGTATGTGGTTTGTGCCTTTCTGTAGAAAGTCTTTGAGTATTTTGAGCAAATTCCACCAATACCATTGAACCAGGTATTGCATGTTTCTTGTTTTGCCCTTGTTCTTTGCCTGCTTTCCTTATACGCTTGATTATAGGTTATTTTTTGTGAATAGGGTAATTTAATTTGGTTGGGATGTTTTTCCCATGCATGTTATTCTAGATTATGATCGTTTGGTCTAGAATTTCTAGTTAGGCTATGGCTAGTTCCATGCCTAGTTTCTAGGATGGTGTACCTATAGTTCATTCATGAAGAGATGCTGTAGAATTATAGCCAAATAGTTATTCATGTTTCTTTGTCCATTACATGATGCGATACATGCTGACTTTACACAGGGTTGTGGGAACCTAGTGTAGTAGACAATAAGGAGAATGTACGTTAGGGATTCTCCATACTTTCTTTAATTTACGATGCAAGACCATAAGGGGAATTGATGCTTAGTTCTTCCTCAAAGTGTCTGTAGTTTCTTGATGTGGCCCACATGGGGGAATGAGACGTTGAGTGCTTCCCCAGAGTTCTTTTAGTAAGATACAAGACTATAGGGGGAATTGATGGTGAGTGCTTCCCCAGATATTCTATTCTTTAGGTGAACCAAAGGTGTGAGACTATGTGTTCCTCCCAGAGGGTTTCTAGTACTTGTAAGTTGAACTATATGGGTTAGGGTTTTAAAACTACACATATGGTTACCTATTTGTTCTACTTGATAGAGTGGATGCTTTCCGGTTTGAGAATTATATGCTAGAATCAGTGGATTGTGTGCTACTGAGTACTTTCTTGTTAAATTCTTAATGTACTATAACTTTCCATATATTCACTGAATATTAGACACCGATCTTCGGCTGGTTTCATATTGGAATTTGGTATAACACCCTATTTGGGTCATGCTTTTGGGCCCAAAAAGATTATATTGTTGAAGGTGTAGATTAGGGAAAGCGCCCGTTTACTTCAGGTTCCTTATTGCAATAGAGTAGGGGAGCAAGGGACCATGCTGAGGCTTGCGATGTCGAGGATTTGTTTATCTATATTCATTTTGTACTTGGGTTTAGTACCGTATTCAGCATTGTGACTTGTTTGGCTGCTTTTCTAGATGCATTTGTATCATGCATCATTTATATATTTTCCTCTAGTTTGTTATTTATCATTCTTCTATTGTTTACGATTGTTGGATATTTACTGCTTCCTCTATTGTATGTACTTGTGTACATCCACTGTGTACTCTACCAATGAGGGCATAGTTTCCCCAATATCACAGCCATGGTCCTCGCTGCTAGTCGGCAGCCTCTAGCATTCGGGGAAATGCGCTTGAGAAAATGTGACCTATCGGGTACAGGGTGCCTCTGGGTGCCTTCCGTAATCGAGACGTTAGAATGTGGTATCAGTGGGATATTTTCACTTGACATACTGTTTGGAGCCTTTAGTTAGGGACTAGGATGAATACTGTATGTTAGTGAATTGTGTGCCCTCTAGAGGTGGTTGTGTATCACTTTCTATGGGATCTCTATGTTCTAGAGATTACATGTTATGATTTCATTCTCGGAATGGAATGGCTAGTTCCCTTCCAAGAATTTGTTGACTGCTATTTCAACAGGGGGAGTTTCATATCAACAAAGGGTGGATCTTTTCTTAATAATGGTGATTGAGATGTACAAGAATGTAGAGTGGGACCCATGTAACATGGGCTAGGAGGAGTTACAAATCAGATTGCTAGTCTGTATCTGGATGACCAGGGGAATTCACAGTTATACTTTCCTCCAGTGGTGGATTGTGTAGGGATGTATTTCCATAGGACATTGTAGGTTTCCCCCAGAGCACGAGGTAGAATTTTCTATTAATATCATATAAGGAGTAGTACTGATATGAATTCCTCCTTATAGGATGGCTATACCTATGTTGTAGGATCTCAAGAAGTAGTTGGAAGTGTTCTAGGAAAAGGGTTTAATCTGACCCAGTACTTCTATTTGGGGTTCGCCTGTCCTATTTGTGAAGAATCCAAATAGAAACCTTAGGCTTTATGTAGATTATCAGAAGCTAAACTAGTTGACGGTCAAGAACTGATATCCCTCACTGAGGATCAATGATCTCTTTGATCAACATCGAGGAGACCAAGTTTTCTCGAAGATTGAATTGAGATATGGTTATCATCAGTTGTGTGTTAGACCATCTGATATAAATCTTACAGATTTCTGGAGCAGGTATGGTTTATAAGAGTATATTGTAATGTTGTTCGGTCTCATGAACGAACCGGAAGTTTTCATGGCACTGATGAACGGAGTGTTCAATCCATACTGGGACTCTACCATGGTGGTCTTCATGGACAATTTATTTGTGTACTCTCACACTCAACAAGACCATTCTACCCATCTTGAGATCATTTCGAATACATTGAGAGAGCATCAGTTATATGCTATGCTGAAAAAATGCCACTTTTGGATGGACCATATTCACTTTTTGGGACACATTATCTTAGAGAATGGAGTATCAGTGGACCTATAGAATTTGAGAGCCATAGTTTCCTAGGTTCATCCAAATAAAATCATTGAGGTGCAATGTTTTTTAGGGTTGGCTGGATACTATAGATCCTATATACAATACTTTTCACGCTTAGCAACACCACTGATGGTTCAGACCAATAATAGTGCATAGTTCTTATGGTCGGATTCTTGTGAGTCATCCATTCAGAAGACAAAAGGGAGGTTTATTTTATCACCGATACTAGTCTTGCTAGATCCGGGCAAGATCTACACTATTTATTGTGATGCTTTAGGTATCGAGCTGGGAGCTGTGCTTATGCAAGGAGATGAAGTCGTTGCGTACAGTTCTCAGCAGTTGAGGTCAAATGAGAGGAACTACAAGACGCACGATCTATAGATGGAAGTTGTTGTTCATTCCATACGTTGTTGGAGACATCATCTTCTGGGGGAGCACTTTGTGGATTTTGCTGACCAAAATATTCTAATGTTCATCTTCACTCAGCATGATCTGAATGTGAGACATTGCAGGTGGGTTGAGTACCTATTGTCCTTTGACATTGAGCTTGCACATATCCCTAGAAAGGGAAATGTAGTGGTTGATGAATTGAGATGGAGGACTCAGATACAAGTAGTTTAGCAGGCCAGTAGTGAGTGACAACTTATAGATCTGTTGTTTGAGATTCATTTTTCGGTGCATGACACACATGGGCATACCTTCCTATATTTTGTAGTTGTTACTTATACTCTTCTCGACCAGGTACATATGTTGCAACTATCAGACTCAGAAGGCCTAGTACTTCATGAGAGTGTGTCAGGAGAGGACCCTCTTCCTGGATAGACAGTTGGTGATGATGAGATATTGCATTTCCTAGGATGTGTATGGGTGCCAGCTGACATACGCGAGGTGATGATGCAAGATTTTCATTCCTCAGTTGGGGTAGTTCATCCTGGCATCACCAAGATGTATCGTGATCTACACCACCAGTATTGGTGTCCAGTTATGAAGAGGGATGTTTCTAGTTTTGTTAGGAGGTGTTCCACTTGTTAGCAGTTTAAAGCGGAGCATCATTGAACAGAAGGTATTTTACAGTAGTTACCCATTTCAGAGTGGAATTGGAACGATGTCCTGATGTACTTTGTGACCGATTTGCTAAGGTCGCATCAAGGGAGTGATGTTGTTTGGGTTGTCATTGATATGATTACGATGTTTTCTCACTTCATTCCAATCATGGCTACCTTCAGTGTTGATGAGTTGGGATGGTTGTAAATCCGATATATTGTAAATTTACATGGTTTTCCACACTCCATTGCTTTAGACAGGGATGCATTTTTACTTCTCAGGTCTTGTAGGGACTTCAGACGACGTTGGGTACATAGGTACTTTTGAATACAACATACTATCCCTAGACAGATGGCCAGTTTGAGTGTACGATTCAGGTGCTTGAGGATATGCTCCAATCATGCATTATAGACTTTGGAGGTTCTTGGGAGACGTATATACCTCTTGTGGAGTTTTCCTACAATAATAGTTTTCATGAAATTATTCAGCTCGCACATATGAGTATTGTACGGTAGGCCACGCCAATCACCATTATGTTGGATGGAGGTAGGACATACAACATTGTTGGGACCTCATCTTGTTTAGGAAACCACAGAGGATCTAGAGTTGATTCGGAATAGGATGACTACTATACAGTCTCGGAAGATGCCTTATAATGATCAGCGGAGATGGCCTCGGGAGTTCGAGGTTGGGGATCAGGTTTTCTGGCATGTCACAATGAGGTTGGCGCACCGGAGGATTAGTAGACATGGTAAGATTTCACTGAGGTACGTCAGACGATTTGAGGTGTTGGAGAGAGTTGGCCCAGTTTCCTATCGGTTGTAGTTGCCTTAGAGGTACCGGTATATACACGTCTTTTTTCACATTTCTCAGCATCAACGTTACTTTTCATACCCATCTCATGCTTTCCAACCCATGTAAGTTGACTTTGAGGTTGATGCATCGTTTGAGAAGCATCTGATCCGGGTTGTTGATCATAATACAAAGGTTCAATGTGGCCGGTCTATTCCTCTGGTACGAGTGATATGGAAGCACATGCATGTACAGGTAGAGACTTGGGAGAGGGAGGCCGATGTGTGAGCACTGTGGCCAGAGTTGTTTGCGGTTTATTCTTCTATGCTGCACTAGGGACATTCGTGTACAAATTTCATTAAGCGGGGAAGTTTGTAAGAACCCAGATCTTCTTTTCAAGTATGTTTTTACCTTTTCTAGAGTTTTTGAGAAAAGAGGAGTTTATGGAAATTTTAGAAGTACACATCGTGTACTTTATTAATAGACGATGTGTACTTCCTTGCCATGGAAGGCCGTGTGCTGGTCATGTAGGGGCCACACACACAGCTGTGTAAAGGGTTTAGAGGCCCCCTAAAGCAAAGTACGGAAAATATGAGTACAGGATGTGTACTCCAAAAGTACACATCATGTACTTTTTTTCATTAAATGCATTGGGGTGTTGTCTAATCACCCGAAACGTCTCCTTTCAGATCTCATTCGGCCGAAAGCTCCCTAACGTCCAAGGATCTTCGACGAACCCCCCGAGCAATTGACTGTCTTCTGAATCGAACTCTGTCGATTGCATTGGAATCGTAGCAGCGAGTTCTCTCTTCTCCTAGAACATCGTTTCCCAATTCCTCCTCGTTTCCATGTTATTGTGAGTTGAACATTTTAGACATTTTTGTAAATATTATACGTTCTATAGCAATTCAAGCCTCGTGGGTCAAGTATGTCGACCTCTTAACATCAAGGTAGGTGGTATGTCCCTTTCTGTTGATAGTCTTCGAGTATTTTGTGCAAATTCCACCAATACTCTTAAACGAGGTGTTGTGTGTTTCTTGTTTTTCCCTTTTTTTTCATTCTTTGCTTATATGTCTGAGTAGAGGTTATTGTTTGTGAATAGGGTAATTTACTATGATTTGGATGTTTTTCCCATGCATGTTTTTCCAGTTTATGATTGTCTGGTCCAGTTTTTCCTGTTACACTATTTCCAGATCCATGCCTAGATTGTAGGATTGTGTGACTATTTTTCTCCCCTGCTGAGATGTTGTGGAATGCTATCCAAGTAGTTCTTGAGGTTACTTTTTCCGTTACGCGATGAAATACTTGATTATTTACATAGGCCTGTGGGAACATAGTGTAGTAGACCATAGGGAGAATGGACGTATGGGCTTCTCAAGAGTGTCATTAATTTACGATGTGAGACCACATGAGGAATTGAGGTTGATTTAATCCTCATAGTTTCTGCAGTTACTCAATGTGGGCCACAGGGGGAATGGGACATTGAGTGCTTCCCCATAGAACCTTTATTACAATACAAGACTATAGGGGGAATTGATGGTGAGTGCTTCCCTAGAGAGTCTATTATTTCGCAGAACTAGAGGGTTGAGACTCTGTGTGCCTACCAGAGGGTTGCTAGTACTTATAGGTTGAAACATAGGGGTTAGGTTGTGATAAATACCCATAGGGTTACCTGTTTGTTCTACCTGTTTGAGTGGATGCTTCCTTGTTTTACATTTTATGCCAAAAACTGTGGATTTTTTTCTATTGAGTACTTTCATGTTTAATACATTTTGTAATTTTACCTTCCATATATTCCATAACTATTAGGCATAGATTGTCGAGTGGATTCATAATGGGATTTTTTATCACACCCTGTTTGGGTCATGCTTTTTGGCCCAAACAGATTATATTGTTTCAGGTATAGAGAAGGGTAAGCACCCATCTACTTTAGGTTTTTGATTGCACTGGTGCTGGAGAGCATGGGACCAAGATGAGGATTTCAATTCTGAATATTTGTTTATTTGTTTTCATTTTATACCTGGGATTAGTAATATATTAATCATTTTTACATGTTTGGCTTCTTTCTTTGATGCATTTGTATCATGAATCATTTATATATTTTTCTCCAGTTGGTTATTTATCAGTCTTCCATTGTTTACTATTGTTTGATATTTAATACTTTAGTTAATGTATGCACTAGTGTAATTTTACTCTATACCATGACAATGAGGGCATAGTTTCCCCGCATCACACCCAAGGAACTCGCTGCTAGTCAGCAGCCTCTAACGTTCAGGGAAATGCACTTGAGGCCATGTGACGTACTGGGTACGGGGCACCTCTGGGTGGCTTCTGGAACCTGAACATTACACATAGGATGGATTTTATCCCAAAGATAAGCCTCTAGGATGAATTGGGGGAGGTTGGGAGGAAAATTGGGTTGTGGATGGATGAACCAAAAGTATTAGAAGTGTAAGTTCAAGAGAAAAGGATGTTCCCTTTTCTAAGATAGGTGAGGGGAACATTATAAAAATCTAGAAATATTAATTTATAATAAAATTATTTTCACATTATAATAATCCAATATTATTTTTTATTAAAAGATAATATGATTAGGGGAAGAAATACTCTCGGAAAATATATTTTAGTCATGTTTAGGTCATAAAAATTGCCTTAGCATTTAGATTTAACCCTTTGTAAAATAGTTTAAAACAAAATGTGTCTTCTTTTATTTGGACACTATTGGGTCAATATAGTAACAATAAAATGACAAAGAACCATAAATTGATAATTAATGATTTTTTTAACATTGTCTATTTAATTTGGAAGAATCCTAGATTTTTTGGATTATTATATCATTTAATAATGTTGTATTTTTCTAAAAAACTTATTTATGTCAATTTTAAAACTATTTAGTAATTGATTTTTTTACATTTATAAAAACTGGATTACTTCAGAAAAATGTATTAAATCAAGTATAACATGTCATAGTAATCCATAAAATTTGGCGCTGTCATAAAAACTTGAAAATTATCTTTATTTTAGTATTTAAAAAATATTTTATTTTATTCATTCATTAATAAGGAAAATACTGCATCACTATTGTATCATAAATTAAATTAATTATTTTATGTTTAAAAATTAAAAAAATTACCTGATGTATTAAATAATTTTCTTTTTATAATTATTATTTATAGATGAATATATCACATAAATAACTTAAATTAATATTATTTTAGTAAAAGAATCATGTTTATGTTATATTTCTCTTTACTCTAAATTAATTCATATAACATGTAATTATGACACCAATGTGGGCCCATGGGGTCCAAAAATGGACCCAAGTATTTAAATGGTTAGAAATATATCATCAAATATATAATTAGGGGATCTGTTGAGCTTCTTATATAAGATTATAATATTATTTTTAACCTTATTTACCTAATTTACTTAGTAATCATTGTAAATAAAAATAATTACAGAAGTTACATTTCATAATATCCTAAAATAAAAGGAACCTATTTACAAAATTGGTACCTTATGATTCCGAATATGGAATCCATTTTTCAAAATTCAAATCAAATAATTTGATAAAATTAATTTAACATTAATTCTTTGTGTCAAAATATGAAAGAGGGTTTTTAAGAAATAAAAACAATCAAAAGATTTACACATCTTCATGTCCAATTTAAATGTGAAATTACATGTAATTAACTAAATTATATTAAATTGTACAAATATAATATAATTATTCATTAAAAAACTTGAATTTATATTTTATCACTGTAAACTATTTCGATTAAAAAGGCGGGTTTTAATTAAAATTTAGTATTTGTCACCATTCATCAAAATGTGCATTTTATCTGAAAAGTACAAATAATTCATCCAAACTAAATATTTATGTCCCTATTTTAAAAAAGAATTTCAGTTAATAATATTTAATATATAAAAGTTTCATATATTGGATTTTAAAATGGTTATCCATTTAATGGCAGAAAAGCTGCATTTTTTTAAAAATTAATCATTTTATCTAAAAAAATTGAATTTTTCGATTTAGTTTGTACAAGAAGCACATAATATGAATGTTATAATTATATGGGATTTATAAAATTCTAAATGTGGTTAATACTACTCATAACATCTTTTTATATGTATTTTTTGATAGGTCATGGTGCACTTGATCTCGACAATGCATAAATCGTATATTATTGAATTACTTAAAAAGGAAATGTATTAAAGAAGATTGGGATGTTACAAATGACCAAAATGAAATAAAAGAACTATATTAAAAAAATAAATTCTTAAGTAAATATATGTTTTTATATAATATTAATGTATATATTTATTTATAGTTAACATAATTGGATTATTCATAATAAAGGAGAACTATTGTTATATAAAAATTAATATAAAACCAAATAGAACATTGTAAATTATTGAAAAAAAATCAGTGAAAAAAATTATAATTTTTATTATTCACTAGAAAATAAATCATTTAATAAACCCCACAAAAACAATCCAATTCATATTTTTAATATGATGTATATAAAAATAGAATGCATACTATGAAATAAAACATAAATAATTTATCTAAATTAACAATAATTTTTTTCAAAAAATAATATATTATTGAATAATAATTAATTAAAAAAATAAATTAGTTTGACTATTATATATATTACATAGCTTTCTAAATCATAATCCCAACCTCCAATTCTATAGCTGGGTAAAAAGTGTAAAATTAAATAATAATATTTTAATATTTTATAATGGTATGATTACAAATAGTGTTGACTGTAAATAATTAAATCATATAAATTAAATATATTTATATAAAATTATATAATTACATGTTTATCTGTTAAAAGTTTCTCAATATAAAATATAAGAAGGATAATAGTTAAAAACGCCTAGAACAAGGGAACATGGAAAATAGAATTCAATCAGTAATATTGAAGTGAATGAGGATAATGAATTAGTGAAACATACACTTTCACCCCACTAAAAAGCTATGAATGTGTTTTTAATTTTTTATAAACATTCTAAAATATCATTCATGTTTATAATTATCAATTATTCACTACAAAAAATATTTGATAATGATTTTTTGGTGAAAACACATATTGGTTTATTTATTGTGTTGAATATATAAAAATCTTATCTGATTGATATTTATGGAAGGATGAATTAATAAAATCAAGTGATTCTTTTATCATAAGATTTTATTGATATTAGGAAAGGATTGGATCTCCCTATAATTACCTCATATCAATTTTCATGATAAAAATTTCTAATTTTTTCCGAACCCATCCAATTTTCAAATATAGATAAAAGGATGAACATGTAAAACCATTATATGTTAATTATATAATATGGTATTGATTGAATATAAATGGAAATTTATATCTCAGATGGTTGGAAAACAAATCAAAATTGAATACATACATAATTTATTTGTTGTATACAAATGCATTCCTCTATAAATTTTATATTCATATCCCAAAACATATGATTTTTTTTGAAATTGTACTTATGAAATATTAATTCATATACCAATAATACCTTAACAAATATTCCCTTACATTTTAATAAACTAATAATGTGCATTCTAGTGAATCTATTTAAGGGTTGGATATTCCCAATTGCATCAAAATGTGTTGAACATGTCCTCTATGTCATTGATAGTGTATGGATGGATGAATTTTTCATTATTTATCATGAACTTGATAGTGTCATGTTGAAGAGAATATATAATATTACCCATATTGGTGACTTTATTGATCAACTAATAGGTGATAAATACTAGTCTAAGACTGAACTATGATATATATATATATAATCATTTATGGTTCAAAATATTTGGTATACACCATAAAAACTTTTATATATGTTATGTAAATAACAAATTTATAGTGATTCATTTTAAATAAACAATTACACTAAAATGTTCATGCTAATGATGATAATATTATTTTGAAACTAACCTCACCATTTTCAGGTTGTATTTATAAGAACTATTATTGAACATTCAATAATTTAAGAACATCATGGGCATTTTTATAGGATGGTTATGATGATATTTTTAAATAAGAAACTAAATTTAAAATTTATTAGGTGTTAATTATGGTTGAATGAATTCAAATTAATTGGTTATATAAATTGCTATGGTATATTTATAGATCCTTTAAATACAGTGGATATTGAACAATGGCCTAGACTAGCTATTTTATGGGAGATGTGTAGTTCCCTTTAATTTGTTGGATACTATCAACATGTCACACCCATGTTATTCATAACCGGTAATTATATTTCTTATATAATTATCCTAAAATCCCACTTTGTCTCCCCAAATCCCCACAAATGTTGGTGGAATTTGGGGATGTTTTATGGGGAGAAAATATGGTGTACATTTTAGGTACACAGTTTGGAAAAACGTGCACCAAACTGAATGCCCATGTCTAGATCATTAAAATAAGTTAAATGATTTCTTTTCCCACACTATATTTATCTTAATTCACATATTTTCCCCCACATCTAACCAAATAACCACGGAATCCCTCAAAGCCTATCGAACGTTCATCGGAACTTCATTTTGAAGGGTGGTTTGGTGAATGAACTTCACCCAATGTCATGTATGTTTTTCTACCTCTTAGTTCATCCCATTTTCAGAAATTTTTATACGATTTACATGAAGTTAAAAAATGAAAATAGGACAGGGTATCGAACATAGTGATTAACTTGGGGTTTTTGTGGTCCAAGATTTTGATTTTATGCTTGATCTACCTTCTTTGAGGTGTGCTAGTGGTGAGATTGAATTTTAGCACAATGGATTCAATGTTTTAACAATTTTGGTAGGTGATTTCATGTTTATGAAATCCTTGGGACTTATCATGATGAGTTTATAATATATTCATGTCTATATCATTTTATTATTGGTGAAAAAACAATTTTAGTGGTATTTGTAATGAAAATAATATTTAAGTGCCAATTTTATGTGAAATTGGCGGGGTTTTTAGAGAAATAATTTATTGGTTCATTTGGGGATGACATATAACTACATAGTCTATTTTATTAAAATTTATTTGGGTAGAAAATCATATTTATAGTATTTATATCCTTTTGTTGTTGCTGTGAATTTTTTTTAACGGTGTTTGTGAAGAATATGAACTTTAAGTGCCATGTTTGGGTGAAAATGGAAGTTTTAAAAAGATATATCTTCTTTGTTCATATGGATCATCCCTATGACTGATTTATTGGCTTAATTGAAACTTATTGGGATTTAATTTTGTTTTGTTGACTTATAAGTGTGCACATATTGTGAAAAGTGGGAATTTCATGTTGTTTTGGGAGAAAAACAATTTGAGATTTGAGATGTTGTTTTACTGAAAATAAAAATGTTTTATTGTGTGTTTTAAGTGGTATTATGTTTTTATAGCTATAGTATTGTTTTATGTGACCTTTAGTGGTATTTTTATATGATAAGATATGTATTGAGCAGTCGAAAAAAATTAGCACAATTGGGGAAGCCCACGTACCTAGGTGGGAAGATATGTACTAGTACGCTTGTGATCCAGAGCGGTTTTATCCCAGTTTCACTTTGTATTTTGGATAAAATAATCATTAAATAAACTATATATATATTTTTTGGGACCACTATGTGATGGGTATTTTCAATAATAGTGTATATTGCAGGATATTGGACCGTGACATGTATATTTTACACTGAGGTATGAGGTACATAGTGTCCGAGACTATCTAGTGACTTGGGGTGTTACCCATTTTGGTGCTCATTGTATTTGGGGTAATTGACCATGTCTTAGGATGTGTTTGGATATAAATTATGAGTATCTTAGAAGTCTTATTAAATTGTTTTAACATTCTGAATGTTTTATTTTTAAATCCTTTTACTAATGAATGTTGCACTTCTTGGAATTTATCGCCTCTTTTCCTTACATATTAAAACTGCATTCTTTTTCACCTTGTATTACATACACTTTGGTATATTTTGACAGAATACTATTGGGATTAGTCTGAAACCCTATATAATCCCCTTGGGTGTATGTAGAATTGATTATTTTTTAAACAGGTATGGTAAAATCCTTGGGTGAAGATTGTTCGTGTTGTCAGTCCCCTCCTATGGTGTGGAGTTATGGAGACAACTTGGGGGTGATGAGCCCATTTTCATGTGAAGTTTTTGTGGATTAATGTTTGATATTTTAATTAATTCCTGGACTTATTTTATTTATTTGAACAATTTTATTCAGATCTGGTTTCTATTAAGGCTTGGTTGGCATGAAAATTTAAGATTTATAATATTGATTGTTTAAAATGTTTTATGCTTTCATACATTGTGAAATCATTCCAAAACCAAATTTACTACTTCTCAGGCACTTGATTCTGCCTGTGGGTATAGGTAGCATCCTTCAAGCATTTTCATGAGACGGATTTGGTGTCAGTATTAGTGGTGACCAGATTTATTTTGTGACACGACCCTTTTTTGATACATTTCTTATGGATATCAATTACACTAACCATGACAATAATGGGGTAAAATTACACAAGACATAAAAATATGATGAATGATTCTAGGATATTATATATAGGTATGTCACTAAACATATATATATGTTACCATAAATTTGTGATTTTTTTGAATATATTGTCATGCCTGAAGGAAGGGGTTGGGATTAATCGTTATGAAAATAGGAAATTTCATAGATTATTCCCCATATCAATTAATGATCCATGAGAAAAATTTCATAATAAATTATTTGGTATAACAATAGTTATCTATAAAGACCCAACCTCATTACATTACATAATCTTGAAAATTCATTAATGAAATACTTTTGTTCAGATTGAGGATATTTTCAAGTTTAGAGTTTCAGAGATTGGTATATAACAAATACATAACATCCCATATTTATACAGCATAGATACCCTAAAAATAATATCCAATTCTTCCAAAAAAAATATTTCAAATAGAACTTGTTTTCTATGAAAAAACAACATAACTTTTCACATGGATTCATTATTTTTAATGAACATATTTACAACCTATTTAAATCTTTTAATAACTTGGGATGATCACAATAAGATCAATATGTGATATAAAAAGAGATAAATAAAACATTAGTCCATTAATACTTGTAATATATGAAATCATTTTCAAAAATGAAATACTTGTGACCCATAGAATCATACATAGTGAAATAATAGATTTCCAAAATATAAATATCATAAATAGAACCATATATGTATCTTGGGGAACAATTACATAATATTTTAACCCTCCTGGATACCTAATAATTTGTAACCCTCATGACTACATTACAATGTATCCCACATGGATACCTTATGATATAACCATCACAGATACACTTGAAGTAACCACATAGATGACCTTCAACATAAACATACCCAATTCATTGGATAGAGTTATAGGTCCCATACTTAATCATAACCATTTCCCATTAAACATAACATATTCACACTACATGAATAATTTCACAAAAACATTTCTTTTGAATTTTGTAAAATCGAATTTTAAAAGAGAATTAAAAAAATACCCTTATAAATATCATATAATTGATGCGAAAATTAATATAATCGATGGAATATGAATATAAACTATAAATAGACATAATTCGTCGTAATATAAACCAAATTCATCACAGAAAAGAATTTAATATCATGTAAATAATGAAGTAGATGGTTTACCAAATGAATGTAAATTATGTCAATAAATCCCATAACTCAGGTTTTTCGTAATTCAACCATATTTAATACTCCTCATTAATTTTTAAATGAGTGTTATTAATATCTATCTGAGACATATTCATGTTTATAATACCTTATATTATGATTTCATAACATCATTACACCCTTTAGTTATTAGTATTTTGTTCCTTCCATAGTTTTGGGTGATTTCCTTGCATGATTCTTGTGGCTGTACTTTATTAAATTTTTCACTCCCAATGGAAATGAAATTCCAGAAGTGGAATAAAATTGTATTCATATGATTCAATAATATAAAATGATACTATAAATAATTTTTTATCATATATGATGTTGAATCATTAGATAAAACAATCAGGATATATGTTTCGATCATTTTGGGTTGTTCATTGATAATCATGCTCTTATTTAAATACATAATTTAGTCAATTTATATAAGTTAATTTCAGATCATAAAATAGGTTACCTAATAATCTTTAAAATTTATTTCAACCATTAAACGGGTTTTAATCATCTTTCAAAATAGTAATAGAAATGGAAGGCACATTGTCCATGATATTTGCAAATTAGCACATCGCAGATGCTGTTTTAATTTTTTAGAATAATAGGGACAGTAGAGGAAGAAATATGATGAAATTGTTTACATGAAAATTATAACATAATGAATATATACGATACGAGAAATTTTACGTAACAAACAAGGAATTTATTGAATAATACATTTTCATACTGATTAATATTTATGAATAACATATTAATTTTATATTAAGTATCAAACTTTGCCTAATTTAGTACATGACATGCCACAATGGGTTTCTTTGGAATCCTATGATGCTCACAACATTGATTTATACCAAAAATAATATAATAATATTATTGTAATTATAAATGGTAGTTAATATCTGGCCATTACATGAGCGGTAATGAAAATAATTTACAATATTATGAATTTACATATATGTTAAATGTTTTTACATTTATTGAATTTATTTTAGATGCTAAAAATGAGAATCAATAAAATATTAATCATAAAATACTATAATATTTTTAAAAGGTAGTCTTACTGCTTTTTAATGGTGAAAATTTTATAAAAATATTTTTTTCGTCTCATTTATATGTTCTACTTGGAAGAAATTTTTTTTATTTAGAACTGGGACATGAAAATTTACAATGGTTTATATTTTTGTAATTTTCTGATTAAATTCATAATTTAATGATTATTAAAAAAATACTTTATTTGAATTCAAAAGTACCTTTTTTATCTAATTTAGGTATATTGTTAGATTATATTTTTAATTATTCTAAATGTGTAATTACATGTTTTTATTAACATTTAATAAAATGTTTGTCATTGAAAGTTATTTCACATTTCAATTGTTCATAAACACATGTTAGTATTTTGAAAATCTTTAATTTATAAAAACCATATTTTTAGATTTGAAAATGATAAATAAATTTATATTAATTTCTACGTATTATGTATTTTGAATTTAGAAAAACTAAATTAATATTTTGAATTAGGAGATCAAAATTTTTAATATAGGTACCTTTAATTTTTAGACATTGTGAATAGTATCTTTAGTAATAATTTTTATTTATCATGGTGAAAAGGTAAATCATGTTTATAAGGGTAATTTGTTTTTTTTATAATCATATAAAACTACGCAATAACATGTACTAATTGAATTTGATGATATATTTACATCCATGGGAATCCTTGGGTTGATTTTAGGACACCATGGTGCTACACGATTGTGATAATGACATGTTATAAAAATTAATTTAATGTAAAGAGAAATAGAACATAAAAAATTGTACATTACTAATACAATTTGAATATTGGGTTATGTAACTAATTTCATTGAATATAAATAGTCATTATAAATTTAAAAATATTTCATAAATCATGGTATTTTAATTAAAATATTTATACACTAAATAAATAAATTTTATTTTTACACAATTATGATACAGTGATGACATTAATATTGAATGATTCAAATAAATGATATTATAAATATTAAAATAAATGTAATTTGACCTTTTTGATGACATCCACTAAGTTTTGTGGTTGAATATTACATGTTAGTACTGAGTTAATTTATTATTTTCGAAGTAACAATGTTATGAATTTTTTAAAAGTCTTGTATGAATAGTTTCAAAATTGACAAAATTCAAATCATAAAGTATAACATAGTATATTAAATTTTTTAAAATTCATAAAAGTATTATATTTATAAATGTTGTTATGGTAAGATAAAATGGTTCATAAATGATGCTTTTTGGGACTTTTTCCATGTTATTGTAATTAAATTTACCCAGAAAGTGTAAATAACAAAATATCATGGTAAGAATAAAATTGGTAAAATAATGGTTAAACCAATAATATAATGGATAAAAACATTCAAAAAATTCCTAGTTTTAGTTTGATGATGGGGATACAACCCTAAAATATCTTACAATTTAAATAAATGTGATTGGGACCATTAAAAACCAAAATCAAATTTATAATAAAATAATTTCTCATCACCTTTTTAAAGTGCCCCTCCTCTCTATTATAAATGAACACAACACTTACCCACATACACACATCTCTCAAGCCATTTTCTAGTAAAAATTTAGCTATAATAAGCTCCCAACATCTCTCCCTTACTTTTATATGCCTTATCTAGTGTAGAGGTCATTTCAAGAAATCATTTTGGATAAAATCAAAACGAGTTACAAGTTTAAGTTGTAGTGTCTTTTCTAAAGTTCCTTATCATTAATTTCCTTATTCACAAATTGTTCTCTTCTTATTCATTGATTTAATAACAACTCCAACATCCAAAATATACTAGGATTTATTATGATAATAAATTTAACTAAACTTATTCACACATATATCTAATTGATAAGAACGTACAGTTTATGTATACGGAGAATACCACCTCATTAAACGACGATTGTTCAATTTTATCCTACCACACCTCATGATGGCCATTATGATGGCACTATATTTATATATGGTATATATTATAATAATATTTTATTAATTATTATGTATTTTTTTATATAGTAAATACCTTTATACTTTCCATGATAGGTAAATGGAATAATTTATTTTGAAGATGTGTTGACTATTGCATACTATATGTGATGTTACTCATTCTTGCCTTAAATAGAAAATATAAAGGATTTGTTTAATTTTAAAATATTACATATATACAATATATATTATAATTGAATTATGAAATACTGATGAATCATTTAGATTCCATTCATTTAATTTGACAATGAAATGAATGTCATCTTCATGCGTATGTGCAACCTACCATTACCATGAAAATTGAATTTCATTAATTATCTCCAAATTATATGGAATATTATAAATACATAATATATATATATAATTTAAATCATATATAAAATTATTAAAATGATGATATTTTGATTACATGGTCAATTTACATCAAAACATGTTCATTTCTCAGCTCAAGTACCGAATATTGACAAAACAACCGATATGAACAGAAATAAATATGTAATTGTTATAACATGGTAATAATTGATATTGGAGGAATAATTAACTTCAAAAAATGTTATGAAAAAAGTATAAACTAACTTAATTTTATTATTTACTGATACAAATAACGAACAAGACAAGTCAGACTCAATGTAAGGGACATCATCTAAATTTACTTTCATTAAAACATATTTTGATTTATACATGAATTTCATTGATATGGTATATAATCATACCCTTTGAAATCTAATTTCATTCAATGGTTTTCAAAAGGAATATTTTTCAACAATGTTTTTACAAAATGACAAAAGGAATGATTCTTTTTTACTTGTGAGACAACAATGACTCCTCCACCAACATAACTATTATTTTAAATTTGGCATCCATTTTAATTCATAAAGTTTTTAAAAATAAAATAAAATTTTATATTACATTATTGGGTATTTTGGAATTGAAAATGGTTTTGAGAATGGAATTTTTAATTCAATATCTCGAACAGATATCTTGTGATTTTGATAATCAAATGTTAATTTTCCTTTATGCTCGTTTTATACGTTATGATTATGTTATAGTTCATGGGGATTGATTACATATATTAGTGGTTATATGAAAAACCAAGGGTGGGTGAGGCCAATATTTATCTCCGATGTATTGGTTAATGCAATGGAGGTAAATGTTAATGTTTGTCATAAGAGATTAATGGAATATAATATGACAGGTATTCCAAACGTAACAATAAACCTTACAACTTATATAGCTATTAATGATACAATTTAAGTATCTTATATATTCCACAATTTACCATTATGATTTATGATTTCTATGTGTTATTAAATAATATTATGATTTCATGATTTATATCTAAGTGCTTATGTTTTATGAGTGAAATATATGATTTCATTTATTTTTGTGTATTCATGGAAAAATGTTTTCATCCCTTATTTTATATATCTTACTGATCATTTAATTCTCATCCCTTGTTTTTGGAAATTAGTTTTTACCTGATATAATAAAGGGTGAGAGAAAAGAATAGTTGAAGAATATTTTTATGAAAGAAATAATTATTATCGTATATATGGAGATTAATTTTTGTGTATAATAGGATAGAGCATAAGTTTTTTCTTTGTAATATTTTATATGCATTGTAATACTCATGGAATAATTCCCTGAAACTCTAAACATGAAAAGATCCTAAATTTGAATTGAAGACAATTTTTTAATGGGAGGGTTAAACCCCTTTCATTGATCAAAAAATGAATGATCTCTTTTTGAGGATTAATGTAAATTTATTTACTTATATCAAGATTAAAAAATGTTTTATTGAAAGGGACTTATATTTGTTATCATAGGGAGGTTAAGATAACATTAAGAGTAAGGATATTGTTAGTTGAATAAATTGTTGTTTATTTATGGAAAATTGTAATGATATAGAATTTGATGATTACCTTGATTCTTAATCTAATATATTTATGTGTTTGGATGACTTTTCATAGAGGAAACATAGAAACTCTGATGGGATGACATCAAGAGGGAAAAAAACCTAAAAATCTACAACCAAATAATGTCATAATCAAAACTCAATAGTATGTTATAGTAATGTTGCAGTTGTCTTAGGCTATTAATGACAGTGGTAACAAAGTATGAGATCATCCAGATCAACTATATAGGAAAATGCCAGTAGTGGATCATTTTATGAGGCAACATCCTCTATCATTCAGATGATCATCCAAACTCGTTGTAGCTGAAGGGTGGATTAATTCATTGGAAAATATTTTCGATGTCATGGGGTGTTTAGAATATCAATAAGCTAGCCTATCTATTTACCATTTTTAAGGTAAAGATGATTAGTGGTGTTCGATGGTTAAAAATATCATGGGTGATGAGGAGACCGATTCTTTTGGTAGGGATACAATCCAAGGTATGTTTCATGAGAAATATTTTCCTATAGAAGTTCAACATAGGATGGAAAAACAGTTCTTGGAATTGAGAAAGGAGAATGAATCATTGGATTCTTATGAATCAAAATTTACTCAATAGGTAAGGTATGATTCAATTTTCATATGGGGTATTGATAGTAAAATATTTCATTTTTACTCGAGAATAATCCCAATGTATAAAAGGTATTTTCTTCTAATGAGTTCAAAAGTTATGAAAAACTTGTTCGATATGCTATGAAGGTGAAAATGACAGTTTCTAATGATCGGTTTTTCATTGAAAATCAATTATATAAGTTGTAGAGGTGGTAGATGAAAGGTATGAACACATTAGAAATGTGTGATGGTAAAAAACTGAAGTTTATAGTGTGTGAAATTTGTGGTAAAAAGTCTTATGGGGAATGCCTTTTTGAATTATGTTATGTGCTTCTAATGTGGTAAAATAGGACATATAGATCGTAATTACATGAGAAATGGTTAGGGTAGTGGTAAGTCTATATATAATTTACATTTAGTAAAATGATTTATATATATTGAAATTGGATATTATGCAACTTAGTGTCTGAAGAATAAATGAAATGATGAAAGTTAGCTAGGATACTTGTAGAAATGGGTATTGAAATCCTTTAAAACTAATTCAGTAGTTGTTGGGACATCAAATTACATAGAGTTAGGTAAATTTTTCATTTATTTTGATTATTTCAATGCGATGTTTGATTCTGGGTCTATATATTATTTCATTTATGAAAACATTTCTAGTAAATTGGGAATTATAACTCATGATATGAATCATAAACTTTTCATAAAAAACATCGGTGAAATTTTGAGATGAAAAGAAATTATAACAACCTTCATATCATGATGTGCATAATGAATCTACCTGAAAAACATAATGTTTTTCCTCTAGTAGAGTTTGATGTTATTTTTGGTTTGGAATGGATTTTAATTTATCATATTAAGAATATCTATAGATCTAAAGTGGTTTCTATTAATAATGAATCATAGTTTGTATAAAATAATGAACCCTTTCATTTGAAAAACTATCAGGAAGATGATAAAAAAGTAAATGATGGAAAAGAATTTTACCATACACATATGGTTGAAAACAAATAAACTATTCAAATTAAAGATGTACCAGTGGTCAATGCGTATCTTGTTGTTTTTCTTGTGGAGTTTCATAGTATAATACATAATTAATAAGTTGAATTTATTGTTTATATAGTTCTTGATGATAACCCGATTTCAAACCTCCTTGATGGAATTTCTCAAATTGAACTTTTAGATTTAAAAAATAAATTGAAAGATTTATTAGATAATGGTTTCGTTCAACCTAGCATATTACCATGTGGTTCTTGTATATTATTTTTCAAAAATAAATATAGTTCAATGAGAGTATTCATTAATTATAGTGCCTAAAATAACATCAATTTTATGAACAATTATCCTTTTCTTTATATCGATGATATTTTTGATCAAATCAAGAGATATTTGTTTTTTTTGAAGACTTACATGAAGTCGGGATACCATCAGTTGAAATTAAAGGATGAAGATATTATCATCACCATGTCTGGTATTATATATGACCATTATGAATTTTTAGTTATGCCTTTTGGGTTAACAAATTCACATGTTGTATTTAAGAATATTTTTAATATAATCTACCATGAATACTTAGATAAGCTTTTATTTGTGTTTATTAATGGTATTTTTTATATTTATACATTAAAGAGGATTATGAATTTCACTTAAGGTTTGTCATTAAAACTATAAATGAAATGAATCTTTTAGGGAAATTTAGAAATAGTGAGTTTTGGTTACAACATAATTCATTCATTTGTCACATTATTTCTAAAGATGTCATAACTATAGATCTTGATAAAACCAATGTAGTAGAATAATGGTCAAGCCCCACAAATATAACCAAGATACATAGATTTCTCAGTGAAGTAGGTTATTAGTAGAGGTTTTCTGAAAAAATTTCATGGTTATCTCTACCACTGACTATGTTTTCTTGAGAAGGTGTAATGTTCAACTTGAAAATAGAATGTGATTAATGTTTTTAGGAATTTAAAGGTACATTGGTGACTACTTTAGTATGGGAACTACCTTATAAAAATGAAGAATATTTTATCTATAGTTATTCTTCATTGAATGGGTTTTATTGCGTGCTATTGGAGAATGGTCAGGTAATTGCTCATACTTAATGGTAGATGAAAACACATTTGTTAAATTACAATCCACCTTATTTGTAATTAGCTATTGTTTTTTTTTCATTAAATTTTTGGAGGCATCATTTATATATAGTATTGTCTGAAATACATACTAACAAAAAAATATTTTTGTATAAATTTACTTAGAAAGAATTTAACATGAGAGAGAGAAAAAGGATTTAATTAATCAGTGATTATGATTGAATGATTCATAACCATTCTTTAAAAGAAGAAAAGTGGCCAATGCTTTGAGTTAGAAAAGTAATGACACATTTACATTTTTATGATTATAACCTGACCCTTTTATTATTATACTGATTTAATTTTCCATGGAATTTGTTGGTTTAGGAAATTATCCTTTTTTATTTAATGTTTCAGTGAAATAGTCTCTACAGGACAGAATAAATAAATTAAATAAGGAAGAAAATTACTTGGTGAAAGAGGTTGAATTGGTTCAAAGGGGTATGTTTCCTCAATTTAACATATATAATGACTGTGTTTTGATCTTTCATAATATATAACATTTTCCTTGGGATTTACATTTTATGGAATAGTTATAATGCGAAGATCATTGATTTCCATTTTCAGTTCATCCTAGTAGTACTATGATTTAAAGAGATCATCTATTGTATTACCGGTTGGATGGAACAGAAAGTGATATTGATGAATTTACCCTTATATGTTTAATTTTTCAATTGTCTAATGAATATTTGTAGTTATGGAAATGGATGCTTCACCCTTTTCTAGTTCCATAGTGGAATTGGAAAATTGTGTCCATGGATTTCGCTATGGTATTACCAAATACTTCTCAAGGTAATGGTGGAATTAAGGTTACTTTTGATTGAATGACTAAATTTACTCATTTAAATTCTATTCCAGATACTTTGTCTTTGGATATTCTATCTTGATTCTATATTAATGCGATAGTCCGGTTACATGGAGTTACCTTCTATATTGCATCTGATAATTATTTGAGGTTCCCTTCCAACGTTTTGAAATACATTCAGAAGTCATTGGGTATAGAATTAAATTTTAGTAAAACTTTTTATCCTAGGCATGTGGTTAGATAGAATGAACAATTAGGACATTGGAAGTTACAATTTGTGTTTTTTCAATTTATTACTAAGGATTTTTGGACAAGTATTTTTCATTGTTTGAGTTTTCTATTTATAACAGTTTTCATTCCATTATTCATATGGAACCATATGATGCATTATATAGAAAGTGGTGTATAAATATAGCTTTTTGAGATGAGGTAGCTGAAATGAAGTTGATGATTCACAAATTAGTTTAATTAATGTTTTATAAACTTTTGTTGATTCAAAAATGCATGATGACAGCTCAGAGTAGGCATATTATATGGACAACATGGGGAATGATCTTTTGATCGTGGTAGGTGAACCTATCTTCCTCAATGTTTCTACATGTAAAAATGTGATGTGTTTTGGAATAAAGGGGAATCAGAGTCCATGGTTTATTGGGCCCTATTAAATTCTATAGAAAGTGAGATTAGTTTCCTATAGGGTAGCTTTAACTCCATGTTTATCTAAAGTGAACAATTTTTATCACATTTTTATGTTATGAATGTATATGTCTGATCAATATCATGTTTGGAGTTTAGTAGTAGTTCAGTTGGAAGATAATATTTCATATATAGAACAGTCAGTCCAGATTCTTGACCATAGAGAGAAATTATTTTGAAAGAAGGTAATTCAGTAGGTATACGTATTTTTGAAAAACCTTAGGTTTGATGTGGCAACATGGTAATTTCGAAAAACATTGAGGGATAAATACACCCAATTAATTTATAAGTGAATAAAATTGTGGGAATGTAATTCCTAAATGAGGGGAATGATGTAATAACCTAGGTGTTTATAGAATAATAATTTTTCATATCCATTAATATTTTCGAATAATATATTAATTTTATGATAAAATGGATTCTTTGTTTGATATCATACTCAACACGCAATAATGGGTTTCTCAAAAATCGTACATTGCACACAACATGGAGTTATACTAAAAAATAATACAATAATAATTTTAATATATTAAAATGGATTTAAGTTATAGTGGTTGTATTGGCGGGAATGAAAATAATTAACTATAGTAGGATTTTTTATATTTTTTTCAATGTTGTTACAATTGTCCAACGAATTTGATGGGCTTAAAATGTGGAAAAATCCATTTTTTCACATAAATTACTCTAATATTTTTAAAAATAATGTTTACCCACTTTTGGTGAAGAACCCTTTTTAAAAATATTTTCTTTTCACTTTTATATGATCTATATGATAAAATAAAATTCTTCATCCGAATCAGGACATCAAAATTTACCTTGGATGAAATTTCGGTATTTTTCTAATGAAATTCATATTTTAATGAATCGTGAAATAAATAGAATTTTAATTCACAACTGAATTTTATTCTCCAATATTTATATAGTAAAATTAAAATTTAATGTTTTTTTTAATGTGTAAATTTATTTTGTTTTTATTATTTAATAAAAAATCAATGAATGTCATTTTACATTTAAATTGGACCTAAACAGATGTAAATATTTTGATAGGGTTTACTTCATAAAAAACCACTTTTTTTTAAAACATGAATTAATAATAATTTAATTTAGTAAAATTATATTTTTAAGATTTGGAAAAATGAATTCCATATTTGAAATCAGGTGGTCCAAATTTTGTCAATAGGAGCCTTTTATTTTTTGGAAATTATGAATAGTAACTTCAGTAATTCATCATCATCCAATGGCCCGAAGGCCATTAATTTTTATTGATTTTCATAATCCACCATTCAAGGGGTGATGTGGAACCCTTACAAGGCCCGTATGCGTAAGTATTACATGGCCCGTAGGCCTTAGATGAAAACTACCCAATGCCATGTAATCATCCTTAATATAATAATAATAATATAAAACTATCCTAAGACATGTACTAATCCTTTTGGATGAGATATGTCCAACTATGGAAATACATGTGTCGATTTTATGACCACATGGAGCCACATGGGTGTTATAATATAATGTTATAATATTTAATTTAAAATAAGAAAAATATAACATAAACCTGTATCATTTACTAAGACCATAATAATATAATGTGATATAACTGATATCATTGACTATAAATTGTAATTATAAAGATAAAAATATTTCATACATAGTGGTATTTTATTTATATTTTTTGAAATTAAATAAATAAATTTATTTATGACACAGTGATGATGTATTGATTTCCTTATTAATGAATGATTTAAATAAAGGATTTATATGAATTGTTAAATAAATGAAATTTTAAAATTTTCATGCGATCAAATTAAATTACAAATGACTAAGACATGTTGTTTTTTAGTTAATGAATTATTATCAATTTAATCTTGTTGATTTGAATTTTTTAAAATGTCTTTTCGAAATAGAGTCAAAATTATCATAATTCATAACATAAAATATAAAATAGAATATTAAATGATTTAAAATTCATAAAATCTATTATTCAGACAAATGGTTCTGATAAGTAAAAATATGTCACAAATTTAACTTTTTATGGTTGTTGGGCTTGTTAGTGTAATTAAATTAACACAAAATGTTTTAATAATAAAATATCTTTGTAATATTAAATAGGGTAAAATATTGGTTAAACAGAAGATATAAGGGTTAAAAAATATTCAAAACATGTATAAGTTCAATTTGATGTTGGGAATATGTCCCCAAATCATCATATATTTTAAATAAAAGTGTTTTTTACAATTAGATACCAAAAATTAATTTATAAATAATAAAAATTTCAATACCTTCTTAATTGGATTCTCCTCCCTCTTATAAAATGTCACCTCATCTTCCCACATAATCACACCTCTCAAGCCATTTGGATCGTCCAAATTATGTTAAAATAAGATCATAACATCCCTTCCTTCCTCAAAGAAAACATAACTAAAATATATGGAAATTTAAGAAAGTAATTTTTCTCCAATAAAAAGGATTAACCCATTTTAATGTTTACATATTCTCAGAAGTTTCTTTACATTATTTTCCATCCTCACTCTGTATTCTCCTACAAATTGATACAAACATACTATTTTATGTAAGGAGAATTACTGTCTCACGAAATGATGATTGTTCAATTTTTTCATACCACCTCTCATTGTGTCCATTATGATGGAACTTAATTTATGTATGATATATATATTATTTATATTGTCTCTATTTTTATGTATTTTTTTATTTATAACATACCTTTATGCATTTAAAAATATATAAATTTGATATTTTCATTTGAAGTACTGCGAACTACCACCCCCGAAAAGTGATATGAATCATTCATGCCATATATAAAATGTATAAAATAAGGTTTTGATGAGATTGTGTAACATATTCAACATAGATATTATTCTATAATTCTAACATACATATGTGTCATTTATTTTTTATTCCATTACAATGACAATGAAATGAATGTAGTATTCATGTGTACGTATAACCTACCATCCCAGTAAACTTTTCATTTCATTTATTATATCTAAATGTTTTTGTCTATTATAAATACAAATATACTGTATATATATATGATTTAAATAATGGATATCATTCTAGAGAGGATGTGATTTTTACTACATGGACAATTTACATCAAAACCAATTCATTTTTCAACTCAAGTTTTGAATATTGACAAAATGATCTATATATACACAAATAATTTTGTAACTTTTAATAACATGGTAATTACTAATATAAATAGAATAATAAAAATGTTACATTTTTACAAAATAATAGAAATTAATATAAGTTTATTATTCTTGGAGATAAAGAACAAACATGACATGTCAGACTCAAGGTAAGGGACTTAATCTCAATATCCTTTCATTGAGGCATATTTAGATTTATAAATGACTTTATTTGATATGGTATATAACCAACCCATTTGAATTTTAATTTAAATCAATGGTTTTCACATGATATATTTTTCTATAAATCATTCTACTGAATTAATAAATGTTCTGTTTATATTTTATATATTCATCGAAAATGACTCCTCCACCATCGTAACTGTTATTTTATATTTGGATTCTTCTTAAAGACATAATTATCTTTAACAAGAGAAGTAAATACAATATTCATTTTTTGTGTATTCTAGTATTGAATTTTTTTTGTTAATGGAATGATTATTTCAATATCATGAAATAATATATCGTGATTACAATGTGGAAATGTTATCTTTTCTTTTAGTATTTTTTATGTGTTATGTTTATGTTACGGTTATTTGGAATTGTTTACTTATACTTTTGTTTCCAAAAAAACCATGGGTGGGTGATCCGAAGATAGCTCCCCAGTGAATTGGTTAACAATATGGATTTAATCCTTAAAGTATATCCTAAGAGATTTAGGGAATATAATGTGATTTTTATTCCAAACATAACCATGAAGGTTACTCCATATGTAGTGTTTAAAGGTACAATGTAAGTATATTATAGATTCCACTAGTTACCTTTGTGATTAACGATTTCAATGATTTATTCATAAATTTTATGATTTTATGAGGTATCACAAAGAGATTATGTTTTATAAGTGAAATATAAGATTTCATTCATTTTTATATATTGATGGAATAAATTTGTTTTCATTATGTTACATCCCTAACTAATATTTTTTATTCAAATACCATGTTTTTTTATTGTTATTCATAGGGAATAAGGAATGTTCAATGAAAAGAATAATTCAAGAATATTTTTATTAATAAAACAATTAATGTTTTATTTATGGAGTTTTATTTTTATGAATAATTGGATAGAGTATAAGTGTTGACTTTGTAATATTTTAGATACAATGTAATATTTATGGCCTTATTTTCTAAAACTCTAAACTAGGAAAGAAATTCATTTTGAAATAATGTCCAATTGTTGACTGATCTCAAGATTAAGAAATGACTTAGGTCTGGATCCATATATTTTAGTACTCTTGGATTAGGGGATTGGATGATATTATATAAAAATAAAGGAATTGAAAAGAAAACCCATGAAAATGTAAAGGGAACCTAACCACTTGATATCTTTATCTTGATATCCTCTATAAGGTCATTTGGTTTGGACATTTGTTGAGACCAGAAGTTCTTAGACATGAGGAAGTGCCTTGGGGTTGGTATTTGGAAGAACATAAAAAATTCTCTAGGATTGAAAGGTGTGAGAGGAATAGGGGAATGATGGTGGTATTTATATTGGATGAGAGGATGGATTTTACATTATATTAATTAATATTTTAATATTTTTCCTAAAGAATATGAATAGTCTTGACTAATGTGACCCAAATATTAATAATTTAATCTGAGTTCGAACCATATCTGGTATCATCATCCTTGAATCATCTATGATACAAAAAAACATGTATTTAACATTTACCAAAATTTGTTGAATTTTATTATTCCTTAAAAAATTAATAATTTCATATAAATCCCAAAAATTCCGAATAACCATTTCTCGATGTGTAGTTTTGGAAAATTAACACCATTTTTAGAAAATATGTTTCGAAATATTATTATTTTAAATTTTATATGAAATCATTATTTATTCAAAAATAATATTTCTAAATCTATAATTCATTTTTAAACACAATGAAAAATTAATCAACATCTCATTATCTTATAACCATAAGAAAATAAAATGAAAATATTATTCACCATTTATAAGGGTCAAATTACTATTCATATTTCCATTAATAAGGATATATTACTATTTACCTAAAAAATTATTGTTCTATCATATTCTAAATAACATACAGATCACAACGGTAGATGATGATTTATTGATATTTAAATCATAGTGGTGGAAAAATTCTGTTTAAATTCAAGATATAATTATCTACATAAAATGATGTTTAAAAAATTCAATTTATTTTTAAAACTGTGGGGTGTTACATTTTCCGAACCATATGGAAAATACGTCCCCAAAATTTTATTTACTTAATAAACCAGTGAGGGTACCATTCCTTCATATCATTTCGAGATTTCCATGTTTATTTTTCAACCATTTGGTTTCTCCACAAAATATTAACCTGGTTGATTACCTCATTCCAAAATAAATGTTATCTTCATTAAATCATCTAAATAGGTTGCTCTACATATGAAAAGTTCTCTTCATACTGATATACTTCTAGGTTGAAAATATGATTTGAATCTGGCACATAATTTATCAACAACAAACAATAATATCCATTTTGTACTTGAGGAATACTAAAAGGAAATGACACTCGGTGTGAAAATAGTCTAACATTATCCAAAATTTAATATGATCCAATGAACTGTAGATATATAATTCCACTCTTCACAAAGCGCATCGAACATTTCCATGGTGAGAATATAATAAAAAAAATGATCAACTACCTAAAAAGAAAATTCTTTCCTTTTATTGTCTGAATAACGTTTCTGCCTACTCTTAGATATCCTCATGTGTCGTAAGATCATCATCACTTTATCAGCCACTTCATCTAACAATTTTGGTCCCATTAATGTCGTTCCCCCAACTTCATCCCAAATGATGTAGTTTGACACTACTTCCCATACAATTACTCAAAAGGTTCCATCATTATACTGGAATGAAATAATTTATTAAATGAAAACTAAAATAAATAAAATGACGATCCTAACTTCCCTAGAAGTACATTAAACACACATGAAGCATATAATTCAATGTCTAAGTCATTCATTATGACTGCCCATCTGACTGAGGATGGAATTCCATAGAAAAATTTAATTCTGTGACCAATGATATTTAAAGGCCCTTCCAAAATTTAGAATTACACATGGGATCTTGGTTAGATACAATGGATAGTGGAAATCCATGTAGCCTAATAATATCATTCTGGTACAACAAAGAAATCTAATCCCAAGAAATTATGTGTCGAATATGATGTAATTGTGTGGTTTCTATCTAATGGTCAACAATAACCCAAATTTCATTATCTACTCTACAATCCATTGGGTGTTTCACCATGAAGTCAATGGATATATTTACTCATTTCCACTCTCGCACTGGTAAAGGATGAAGCATCCCCTTCAGTAACTACCTCTTTTCTTTAACTTGATAACATGTCATACATTTTAGGGTAAACTTTTCAATATCTTTTTTCTATTCATCCCACCAGTAATACTCTCAAAGGTATCTCTACAACATAGTACTACCAATATGAATTTCTAATGGAGGACTATGAGCTTAACATAATAAATCACCCATCAATTGAAAATAACAATGCACACAAAAAAAATCTCTTAATTTTAATACATAATCTTCCTCAAGGAGAAATTCTATCCACATACCCATTTTATCAAATTCTACCATTTTCTACAGATCAAAGTCTTCCATTTCCGTAATCAAAAAATTGTCTAATAATTATGAGTGGACTGAATCTTTAAAAAATAGATGTAGTTCATTCACCAATAACATCTAGGCCAAAATGAATCTAATAATTAAGAAAGAGATCATTTTCCGAATGTAACATGGTTAATAATGTGTTATGTTTTCGACTGAAGGTATCATCAATATTATTTTAATTTCTTGGATGGCAATTGATTATGCAACCATAATCTTTTATCAAATTAATCAATCTTATTCTCTTCATGTTTAATTACTTATGAGTGAATATATACATTATAATTTTATGGTCAGTATATATTTTACATTAGGATCTATATAAATTAAGCCTCCATATTTTCATAGGAACATCACATCTACTAATTCCATATCCTGGGTGGGATAAATAAAATAATAAGATTTAAATATCTTGTAACATAAGCAATTACATGACCATTCTGCATTAGATCACAACCAATTCCATTCAGGGAAGCATCACTATATATGGAAAACAAACCATTTTGGGGAGGCAAGGCCTAAACTAGAGTATTCATTAATCTCTTCATTATTTCTTGAGTAAATCATCACATTAATTTACCCAAAAAAAATTAACCCCTTTTCTTGTTAACTTTTTTAGAGTTGAATATAATCATGCAATATTTTTAGTACACCGTCTGTAATAACCTAATTATCCATGAAAACTATGAACCTTTGTATCATTTGTAGGTATTGGTCATTCATCAACCCTTTTTTGAAGGATCAACTATTATTCCATCCTTATTTAAAGTCATCCAAGGAAAATATATTTTTTGCAACAAAAAATCACACTTTCATAATTTTTCCTACATTATATTTTCAGTTATATTTTTAAAAACAACCTTTATTTGTTTTTCATTCTCTTCATTACTCTTAAAAAATACTAGAACTTCCTTAATAAACACACACACAAACATATCCAAGAACTAATTAAATATTCTTTTCAAAATATTGATGAATATAGTAGGTGAATTAGTTAAACCAAATTGAATAAAAAAAAATATGTAATTCCCTTATCTACTACGAAAAGAACTTTTTAAGATGTCATCCTCCGATACCTACAGCTAATGGTATCTAGATCTCAAGTTAATATTGGAAAAGTACTTAGCTCCCTGGAGCTGATAAAAAAAGTCATCGATACGAGTCAAATGATATATTTTTTTATTGTAGATTTATTAAATCCTAAATAATCAATGAAAAATCTCATAGAACAAAATTTCATTTTAACAAATAATAGAGGTGCACCCTATAGAGAAGTGAAATGATGAATGATTCTGATATCAAGGAACTCATAAAACTAGATTTTCAATTCAATATGTTCCATTCGATCCATTCAATATGAGGGGTTTTAAAATTTTATTAACATTAAGGGAAAATTCAATTGTAAATGAGATTTACCGATCAGGTATGAAATTGGGTTACTCATCAGAAAAAACATCAAGGTATACATTTATAATTGGAATATCATTTATCTTAATAGTTCTTTTTTTTCAACAATATGAAAAAGAAAACATTCATTTCCAACCATTAAATCATTTCTCAATTTATTAATATTTTATCAATTGTATTGGTTTATAATTGTTTAAAAAAATTATTTTTGATAAACAACTTCTTTAGCTCTGTAGTAAATCATATCCTGATAAACAAAATGAAAATTCATACACAGAATGACATCAAACTATACTGATGAAAAAACATGTGTTGTATGTAAATACATTCCAGAGGAAACAATTAAAAATTCTATAATTTCTCTTTCCTATAATATTTCCACATGGTGTTTGAAAAAAAAATTATAGTCTCATTTTTTGAGGATTTATTTCAAATTTATGAGTAAATTCCTCCGAAATAAAGTAATTTACAGAACTTGTATCAAACAAAACATTAGAAAATTTTTAGTAAAAAAATAGGCTAACTAAAAAAACATAATTATATGGGCCAATGCCTACTGATGTAGTTGAAAAGGATCTCACTAAACCATAATACATATAGTCTAGCTTGTTGGGATCCTTGATATCTCTATTTGGACATAAATTTATTGACTGACCAATCTCACCACATTTAAAAATTGTTATTGTTTTATTTTTAGGATTAGACTTGGGATCATTTTCATTACAATATCAAGACATATGTCAAAACATACCCCAATGAAATCACTTCCTAGTTTTGGTAATGCATTCCCTAGGGTTCCTTTTTCCACACTTATCACAAACTAGAAACTTTGCTTTCGTACCACCATATATTCATTGATTTATTCGTACCCTCCACTTTCCATTTTGAATTTATATTCTTTTTCTTGTAAATGAAAATGTGACCATTAAAAAACACCATCTCTACATTATCCACAAATCAGACATGTTTCTCAAAATACATGAATTCACTGGAGGCCAATTCCCTTTGATACCGTGTCTATAATCTCGAGTAAAAGCATTAAATTTTCCTATCAGGATCCAAAATTATTTTTTGATAACAAATTTCATGTTGGGTGAAGTTTTCATCATTCAATGCCACTAAATATTCCTCATTTGGCTTCAAATAAAATAATTTACTCCCATTTATAAGTCACACAACCATTTGAAAATACATTTCAAGGAATAAACTTTTAAATTCATCACACACTGAGGCATCAATATGCTCTCCATTTATGATATTTTTAACCATTGAACACCACTAATCAGATTCACATTCTAAAAAATAAATGGGAAGACTTAACTTTTTATTATCTAAATGTCCCATAACATCGAATATATTTTCACAAGATTTAATCCATCCTTCAGCTGTTAATGGTCAGATGATCCATCGAATGAATGAGGGTGTTACTTCATAAAATGTTCCACGATCATCATGTTCCTTTTTGGTATCTATAGTTGTTATATTTAGTGGATACCAACACCATTTATTTCATATTTTTGATGATCCATTACTATCAAAAACAACTTAGTTATAATCTCTACCATTTCAGGCTACAAACACCGAAGGATATCATTCGTTCAGTGCCTTTCCACATTAGCTTCCATATATAATCTGTGTAAAAGCATTCTAAACAAACATATATCATAGTTAAAGAAAATATAAAGTCATTAAATTATATATATTTACAAATTAACCTTATAAAAAACAAATCATTTATGGTATTATGTTAACATCATTTTATCCGCTAAATTTATCTAAACAATCCAATGAAACCAACTTTAAGGATCCAACCTTATTACACTACTTAATTAAAAAAATTAAGACATGAACATAAAAACATTTTCATTTTGGATCATTTAAAGTTTATATTTTTAGAAAATTGGGATATCACACACACAAAACATTACCCATTTATACATTGTAGATACCCCAAATGTAGTATCCAATTATAGCAAAATATAACACAATCTAAATAAAACCTGTTATATTTGATGAATATTCATAACATTTAACATGGATTAATTTCTCTCGTAAGAATTATTATAACCTATGGAAATCATTTAAAAACAAGGTACGATCAAAATAATTTTATTAAAGGATATAAAATGATTGAATGAAAACATTTGTACATTAATACTTTTAACTAATGAAATCATTTTCAAAAATAAATACTTCTCCCCCATATAAGCTTACTTTGTGAAACTTGAGATTTCTATGAGATCTCCACACAAAAATAAAGAACATAAATATGAACATTAAGGAATGATAGGTAATTACTTACATAAACTTGTAACCATCTTGACTACCTTATAATTTTAAACCCACATGGCTTCCATACAATGTAACCATCACAACAACCTTATTGTGTAACCATAGAAGTTACACATTGAGTAAACAAGTTGTTGAACCAAAATAACACATAAACAATGAATTTGAGGGACATATATGTCCAAATATTCATAAAAAATGTTTCCAATGAACCATATCATAATCATACAACATGAATAATTTCACTAAAACATTTTATTGACTTTTGAGAAAAATAATTTTAAATAAGATATATAAAAGAAACACACAATGAAAATATGATATAATTTAAGTGAGACATAATAGAATGGATGTAATATTTATATACACTGTAAATACAAATAATTTGAAATAAAATAAACAAAAGTAATCCCACAAATGATTTTAGTACCACATATATAATAGTGATTATGGTTAACCCAATGAATGAAAATTGGGTTAAGAATTCTCTAACATCGTTTTTCTCTTACCCCAAACCTGATAAATCCTCATGTATAATTGTTAAAAGGGTGTTATTAATAAAATAGAAAAAAAAATATTTAAAATTAGTTATATAATCATTTCATAAAATAATTTCACCCTATAATTATTATTATTTTGATCCTTCCATTCTTTTTGGTGTGTTCTTTACATGATTTCCATGGCCGGATTATATATTTTTTTCAAGTCATACAGAAATGAAATTTCTTAGGTGGAATGAAATGGTATCAATTTTTTTGATGAATATAAAATTTTAACATATATACTTTTTAATAATATATGATTATTAATATTTAGATAAATCATTAATAATATTTATTTTGATCATTTTTTGTGGTTTCTCGATAATCCAGAACTGGTTTCATTACATAATTTAATTTCACGCATAGAAGGTCATTACAGAAAATAAAATAGGTTAAATAATACACTTTACATTAATTTTCAACCATTACAAGGTGTCTATGAACATATTTTATGTAATTAATGGAAATTGAAAACACATTGTCCACGTGTTTTGTAAATCGGCGCATTACAGACAATGTTTTTTATTTTTTAGAATAACTGACATAGGAGAGGAAGAAAGATGATGAATTTTTAACATGAATCTGATAAAATAAATAATATTTATGATTCTAGAGATTTAATTACTCTTAGATAAGGAGAGGGGAAGAGATTATAATAAAAGGAATGTATTGAAAAGAAATGATATGAAAAAGGAAAAAGATTCGTACCTCTTGATCTCTTCTCCTTAAGATCATCCTCAATGCCTTTGGATTTTACTTTTTGGAGAAACCAGAATGTCTTGGACGTGGGTAATAGTTTGAGGAGAATATTAGGACAAACATAGACAATTCTTAAGGATTTGTAGGGGTGATAGGAAGAGGGAAATGGGGGTGGTATTTGTTGTGGAAAAAAGGAGGGGTTTTACATTATTTTGATCATTGTATTAAAATTATTTCTCAAGACTATGAATAATATTGATTCATGTTTACCAAAATAGTAATAATTGCATGTGAGTTCGAATAAACTTGTCTTACCTAAGCCTTGCATCAGATATGATGTAGTAAAACAATTATTAAAAATCTATCATAGTATATTATATTTTACTATTCATAAAAAATTAACGAATTTCAAAAAAATCCAAAAAATTCACCCAAACTATTTTAAAATGTAAAAAATTAAAAAATGAAATCCACTATTTGAAAATAATTTTTTTATTTAAATAATTTAATTTTTAAATACAATAACTATTTATTCAAAAATAACAATTTTAAATATATAACTCATTTTTTAACTTCTTGAAAAATCAATCAAAATCACATTATCTTATAACATTATCAAAAAAAAATAATAATATGATTTAATATTTATATGGGTAATATTACTATTCATATTACTATTTATAAGGGTAGTTTAATATTCATCAAAAAAGAAGTTGGTACCATCAGACTCCAAATCACATACTTATCAAAACCATATAGAACCGTTTTAAAAAAATGCAATTCATAGAACATGAAAAATTATGTTCATAGGCTAGTCATAATTATCTAATTAAATAAAAGTTTCATGAATTTCAATTTAGTTTTAAAAATTTTTTGTATTACATTATCAATGCATTTTAGATTACGAAGAATTATCTCTATGGTGAAACATTTGATATATATATATATATATTTAACACATTTGACTAAAATATATGTTTACATATATGGAGAAAATCATGTTCTGAAGGAGACTATTGGAATTTATCAAATACATGAAATATTCAAATAATTAATAAATAATAATGGAAAAAATGTCATGGGTACTTTAAACAAAAATGTTTATGATATATCTTCCTTCTTGAAAATTGAAATGGATCCAATATTTATTTATATTCATATGATAGATGTAGATATAAAAAAAATATGCAAACAAATCCTACCTTTCCCAGTTATTTCTCAAAAATAAATTAATGAAATTATAATGAAAGGCCAAAATATATACATGAGACTATAGAAGTTGGTATCCTATATTTTGTAGTCCAACCTTAATTTGAGTGCAATTATAGTCTTTTGAACCTAGATATTTTATCAGTAAAACCAAAATTAATGTAAGAACATTTTTAGGATACATATTACTAATATATATTTATTAATCTAGGATTCATGAATATTTATAGAGATCATAATAAATACATGTAATGGGAAAAATGAAGATAGATATTTTAGTATATATATATATATTTCAATTCTTGGTATCCTATCAAGTAATCTCTAGAATCAAAAACCATAAAAGTTGTTGCACATATTTTTAATAGTAGTATAGAAGTTGGAGAAAATCATGATAATATTTTGGATCGGCTTCCTAATATATGTTAATTGTAATAGTGCCACATAATTTTTTTGTGGATCAACTCATAAAGTAACCATACCTTGTTACTAATTTTGAGGATTTCTTAGTGAACAATTTTTTTTATGTTATACATAAAGGAACATAAAAAGATTAATGGAGTGCCACTTTTAACACAACCATATTTTGTAAACCAGTTTGATTTTACCTCATATTTTTCATGAACTGCCTTCAATCATCCAACTTGTCCCCCCCCCATGTATAAAATACTCGCACATTAGTAAGGGGGTCTAATGTAATGGTTATAGGGTTTAAATAAAATAAATATTGGTCACATCATCCCTTTTATAATAAATATTGGGTAACTCAAATGAATAATATTTTTTGGTTTTATAATAATTATTTCAAAAATATGCATGAAATAATTAAATTAAATTACATTTAATTTGTCCACATGTTACACAAGCTCCCCAGCATCCACACATGCAACAAATGCACAAATAATAAATGTAATTCATTTTAATCATCCCCACATAAGATAAAACATAGATGAAATAATTTATTTATATTTATAAATTTCTTTTATTCATTTGAATTAATATTTATCCAAAATATATCATGATATTTCTGTGAAGTATTATTTTATTACTATTAATGAAATTTATTTAATTTAAAATTAATTATGTACACAATGTGTATATATATTAATAATTGCATGTACGTATGTAAATACCCAGTATGCTCATTATTTTATATCATATACTAACACAACATGAGACGTGGTTGGATATATTTGTAATTACTTGAAACTTAATACCAAAATAAGTCTCTCAAGAACATAACAATTTCAATCTATGTAATTCTTATAATGAACACAATGCACGTAGTGTGAAATAATTATATTTGGCATGTAGTACTAAATTTATTAGTTAAATTATGTTCTAATTTAATACTATTAATAACATGTCACATGTAATGTAATATCAATTGTTGACAAAGAAAAATATTTTAATTTGTTATTATAAGAGAATTTTATTTTATACATCAAAATATTTACACAGAGTATATATGATCCTTCCACATACTTTATATAGTCATGTATGGGATACAACAAATGTATTGGGGTTATAAAAGTTCAATGTATTTTCCCCATGAATAGAAAACACACCTAGTGATGGGGTTTCTTGTAACAAAAAACAATTATACCAATAAAAATTCTTTACATATAATTCTTCCTTGACCTATATATCACATAAAAACTTATAGAGAACACAATACAGACATTATAAATGAATAATCAGTGGAATAAGATATATTTCTAGAAGATATGGAAACAAATACAAATAGAATTGTAACATGACCATTGGAATTGTAATTTATCGGCTATGAAAAGTAAATTGACCAATAGAATTGTAATCTTACAAATAAATATATTAGTAAAATTTAAGAAATTATTAAAATTAAAATATGAATTATTTATACCATAGTACGAGTAAATAATTTTTGGGAATGATAAATTTTGTTTTTCAGTTTTAAAAACCAAAATTATTATTTTAGAGTTTATAATTAATAAAACGATTTAGAAGAAAATTCATTTTAATTAAATTGAATAATAAATAAAAATACTCTCTGATTATGATTATAATATACAATTATGGTACATTAGATAATTTTTTAAACTGTTATAAAATTCCATATAATATTTAAATCATCCTTTTCCATGTAAATGATGACTTTAATTAAATATTAAATTTCTAAATTTTAGAAACATATTTTCATAAAATGAAGTTTTTTTTAATCTTATCCGTCATTAAATGGATAGGAATTTGTTTTGATATTTTTATAAAATAATTGGTGTTTTTGGGAATAGTAAAAAATATAATATATCATAAAAGAAGAATACAAGAATTATTGAATCCATGATGTTATATCGATAATGTAAGACAATAATCTCAAAACATAATTCATTATTATAATAGATTTATTTATAATTATCAATCTATCAATAGTACCGTGAAAAAATTAAAATATATTTAGTAAAATACTGAGAAAACACTACTCTCCTCCACAATAAATACCACCCCTCACCACCACATCTCTTCAAACCATTATATCATTTATACATGTACAAATTCATCAAGAAAGTATACTCATGCATCTCACCTATATCTAAGATCCATTGGACCCAAAAAAAGATCAAATCCAATTTCCCCAAGAGGTTCTAAAATAGGATAAATTCAAGAGGTAAACCCATCTATCTTTTACATTTAATTTCATTGGAATTTCTATTCATTTTTTATTCTCTCCCCACCTCCCCATAAAAAGCGTCATTAAAACCCAATTATCATAATATACATTAATTATATCACATTATTTTAATTATTTACCATCAAACTTCTTTTATTCCCTTAACTGCTCTATAAATAAAAACACCATGCATGATGTCTTAATTTATCTCATTCAAGGATAAAGAGTTATCAATTTTATTTACCACCTTCATGTATGAACATAAAATAAATTTTTGGGTTAATAAATATTTTAATATTTTTATTAAAACCTATTTAATTCTCTTGAATCATTATAACTAGATAATATTATTTAATTATACATAACTAGATTCTACTTATAAAAAACCAAAATAATTGAAATGGTTTTCACTAACATCTTATAAATTGATATATCCAAACCCTAAACAATCATATGAATAATATAACTATTTAATATTTTTTATGTTCATTAATAACAAACATATTCTTTTCTGGAAAGAAATTTTCATTTTAAATGATTTTCTGTACATTTAAGTAAATCGACCATGAAAACCATTGAAACCATAGATCCGAATGATGGAATTGAATCTCATAACCGATAAAAATGTCCACAAAAAAACATAATAAAGTTAGAGTAAATAAAATACATTTATAAAATTTTTTACGTAATTAAATAATATTTTTAGTTTGATTATCCATTATATTATGTTCAAGTGAAGAACACTTTCAAACATAAGTTATGGATTCAACATGAAACTCAGTTCTTTCCATTAGGTTACACTTCCAATCTCTTTACACTAATTTCATACTTCTTTATTTTTTACTTATTATAAATTGTTTATATATTTTCACACAAATTTATCTAGAATGAATCATCATTCATTGATGTGGAAATAAATGATTTAAGAATGTTCCCTTCTAAATTATTCCTTTAAAGGAGTCTAGATCCATGGGAACATCTTCATTTTGTAAAAAATTATACATTCACTACATAATATAATTTCGTACCTTCTATTATTGTTTAAAAAATAATTCACCATAAAAGTCTATATTGGGTCATTTTTGGGATTGGGAAAATAAATATCTATTTTCTGCATTAAACACTGTTTTATATGTTCCATAAATAACAGTAAAATGTTTCATTTTTATGTGTACTATTAAATATTTTTAATTGTATTCACTTCTTTTTGACATCAATTGTAATGATATATTACAATTTTCACATAATAATTTTCATGGAATATTTAAATCCATTCATTCATGGAAACCAATATGATATTTCATTTTAATTTTAATTATGATATGATTATGATACCCAATTCATTAAATGTGTAAATGTTATGCTTGATTTTCCCTATGTAATAGGTGACCATGAACATGTTATCATGTGAATACCCAAATTTTATTCGATGTTATTAGATATTATTAGTCTCATGATCCATCATTTTGGAACATATATTGAACTTGATTCCATTATGGGACTTTGTACACCTTTTGAAATGATGTTTCAAAATATCCAAGAGACATTTTTATGTCATGTTGTGTGTCGCTTATATATCATATTATTGCATGATTACGTTTTCTCATTCATTGTATATTATGATTACATATAATTATATATGTTATGTACCATTTTATATCATTATGTTATTACTTCTAAACAACGTTCTTTGCATTATTCCAATGTATCTACCCTTATTATGAATTTTATATCATTCCTTTGTTCATGTATTATCCAGGATATCCATTTTTTATGCAGGAGATCAATGGAATATATGGTCCCTTTAAAAATATTAAAATATACATATTTTATTCTATTTCAATATTTTTAGTTATATGGTCCAAACCAACCAAAGAAACTATAATTTAGGATCATTGGTATGTAACATGATAGTTACATTTTATTAAAATATTTTAATAATATGTGTAAAATCATAGGGATATTATATTGTGTACGAGAAAAAGTTCATGTTATTTTGGGTGATTTGGACTAGAGAAATTTAGTAAGAATCCCGGGGGTAATTTTATCACCATGGATAAACTAGAATGAAAAAATATGGAATCTCATGTTAGGATATAATTTTCATTTACATGTTTACCTTTATATGTTCAAATAATTTTGGAGAAAAAGTACTTCAAAGTATATTGTATATTTTAATCCCTTCCTCATAGAATAACGGGTTAACACCATTGATAAGATATTCACTATTCTGCACTACTCATATGAATAAAAAGTCATGTTGGATGTTTATCGATTTTGATAGAGAAGCTGATCAATGGTGGACAATGATCATGAAAAAAATTACAAATAAGAAATTCATTCCATGTAATGAGGAGATTTCATAAAAATATGTTCAATAATTACATGCCCCAAAAATTATATCTCATGATGGAAAGGTATTTCCTTTGACAGAAGAGGAGGGAAGATGAGTCTATTCATGAGTGTGAGGAAAACCACAAATGTCTTGCAACCAAAGACTCCATCATTATAAAGAGCACTTGAGGAGAGTAAGATCTCTTCTTCAGTGGATCAATAACGATTCTATGAAATTAATTAGTGATTTTCGTGTTTGATAGATATGAATAGATTTTATGTTTTACCTTAAAGTCAAAATTAATATCATAGACTCTTAGTGATATACAAGAACTGGTGACAAAACGTAACAAATTTACTTTAAAATTGGTGGTTCAATAGATAAATACCATTATGAAAAAAAGACCCTACATCACATGTTAATTTTTTTTGGGAATTATAATCATGGATGCTAATTAATGGTAATGAATAAATTGTACCATTGTTGGATATAGGGGTATATAAATAATAAATATTTTATGTTTATGAATAAATCTACAAATTCAACTATTGAATGAATGTTTTAGATCAACTTTAAAAATTTAGTGAATTTTTTCTACAACATTGAACATGGGAATTATAGAATTCATTTCTCTAATTTAAAGTTTGTTGGAGGAAATAAAAAATAACACCCTATAATGTAACAAGGAAGGGAATATTTATCACTAATGCTAATGTGAAGTAAAATAATGATGTAGTGATTGGTACACTAGTAATTCATTCCAATTTAGTTAATGTACAATTTTATTCTTGTTATACTCTATCATTCATCTTTTGTAAATTTAGAAGAACTATTTAAACTTCAACTACAAATATGGAGGATAAGGTATCTATGAGAATAGTAAATGGGGTAATTATTGCATCAAAAGTATATATCCCCTTAGTTAATTTTTTTGAAATATAATCCTAGTAGATCATTTTATAAATCCTTCCATGGTGTTTTATGTAATGTTGGGAATGGATTGACTATCTTTATAAAAAGACAAGATCAACTATTGGAAGAGGGAGATAACTCTTCACATCCTGAAGTATCAAATAATTATGTACAACTGTATGAAATAGGATGAATCACCCAAGGAATAATTATATAACTTTTGGTCATTAATTCTATATATAAAATAAAATCTATCTCAATTGATTTAGAAAATGGATAGTGTCATGTTCAAATACATCCCAAATATGAAGTACTGCACTAATTTCTCCCCTATAGAGATTCATGGTTTTTTTCATGATCGATAGTATATTTTCTAATTCATAATATTATTGGATATCTACTTATATAAAATGATTTTTATATAATGACCACCATTGAAGATGATGTATATAACAACAACTTACAACATAATATGGACACATGTATTTAATCCCTAGTGCTTCATTGTGGGGTGTGCTTGTCAACCTCGTCAAATTAAGGATAGAGCAATGAACATCTGATATGATTATAATGAGATAAACAAATTGAAAAAATTACAAGTATCCCATTACACAAAATGATGAAATGTTCCATCAACAACATTGTCCCATGTATTTCATTATAGTGGAACATTGACCAGGATATAACCAATTAATGGTGAGCATGGAAGATATTCCCAACACTTTATTTTGAAAGACTCTCGAATAATATGGTTTCATAGTGATTCAATTAAGACTAAATAATTCTTCATGAAATTGGATGGACATAATGAATTTTGTATAAAGAGAATATGTTGACCAATTTATGTAGTCATTATGGCTGATATTCTTATATACTCAAAGAGTAATGTTAAGGTTGAGTTGAATTTGAATACTGTTCTAATGAAACTGTGAAAGGAGAAAAATTATACAATGTACAATAAATGAGACTTATGGATGGATGAAATATCATTTTGGGGTATGTTATCACAAACATAAGAATATCTGTGGACCCTATTAAGATAGCAGAAAATGAAGAGTGGCCCATGAAAACATCAGTTACAGTGTTTTTTTTGTCTCATTGGTCTACCTGGGAATTATCGATGATTTTTGAATAAAATATCACAATTTTCAAACACACTATCCATGATGACATAGATTGGAATATTGTTTTTTGGACTAGTTAATATGAATATTTATTTAAAGAGTTGAATAAGATTATAATCACTACACCAGTTCTCATAGTACCCAAATGTGGGGAGAACATTATGATGTGAATAGGAGATTAAAATAATAGAATATGATGTGTACTAATTCGAAATGATATATTTATTCACGATAACTCAATGGAGTTGAAAATTAAAGAAAAAAATTGAATCAGAAAAGACCTCGAGTTGGAGGTTGTGATCTTTTCCATGAAAATCTATAAGAATTATCTAAATGGAGAGATGTGTGAGACATATATTGATCATAATTGACTGAAATACATATTCATATATAAGTATAATAATATGAGACATGAAATAATGTTATATCTCATTAATGATTATGAATACTCAATCTATTGTCATCATGGTAAGGAAAATAAAGTTCTTGATTCTTAATTTAAAAAGTTTCTTACATCTCTATAAAAAATGCGAATTGAGAAGGATCTAATATTTATAAAATTGATATGGATAGATATTGGAATCATTATGGTAAGAACATCATCAGTCCTTTCTCAAATAATTCCTCAACAATCCCTCATAATGAAAATAAAGAATTCTCAATGAAGTGGTACATGAATTTAGAAGAAGAAGGAAGCAATTAGTAATGTTAAATCCTCTGATTTAAAAATAGATGTGGAAGGATTCATGAGATTTGGGTCACAACATTGTGTACCATCTATTACAGAAATTAAGAAAGTGATTTTGTGTGACACACGTAGCCCGACATTCTATAATAACCTTTGGAGAAAAAGTCGTATCGAGATATTTTAGAGAACTATTGGTTGGAAAATATAAAAAATTATATTACATAGCCTATATTAATGTTTCTAATATGTTATAATGTTAATAATTAATGAAAATAATATAAAGGGATGATGAAAAAATTACCAATTCCAACATGTAAATCGAGAAACATCACTCTAAAAACTATCACTGGAATTCAAAATTCATCATGTGGAAATATATCTATATACTTCGTTTTGGATCGATTTCAAAGATATCACACTTTAGCATCATTCAAGAGGACAATAAACATGATCAACTATATTGGATACACATCAATGAAGTGATACGGCTCGTTTGGCTACCACAATCTATTGTATCCGATCAGGATATGAGATTTACCACTATGTTGTTGAATGGTATCAAAAATACTTTAATCACAGATCCTGAATTAATAAGGATTATCATCCTCAAACAGATGGATAATATAAATGGACTATTTAGATACAATAATACCTTTTTAGAGCTTATTATATGGATTGTAATAGACGATGGGACCAACACCTACCAACAGTTAGGGTCGATTACTACAAGATTTTCCATAAGATCATGTGAATGGCTTCATATGAAGCCCATTAATTGAAAATATGAATAAAACCAAAATGTTGTAATGATGATTGTGAATGTAAGGTAATAGTATATAAAAGTTTCAATGAAATGGTGGAAATGGTTAAAATAATTCAGTAGAACATTAAGGCATCCAAATGCTGATAGATGAGCTGTGTCGATAATCATCATTGAGACCATGAGTTTAATGATACAAACATTGTATTTTTTGATGTATCTTATTAGAAGAGTATTGACAGATTTGGGAAGAAGGGTAGGATGAGCCTTAGGTATATCTTCCCCAATGATATTATTTATCATATCAGGGATTTGGAATATTGATTGGCACTCCCACCTACCAAGTGTCATGTACGAAAATATTACATTTATCCCTCCTCAGTATATACATATTAAATACATCACATGTAATGAATTTTGAGGTGGTACATTTTTAGAATTATTTTGATTATAAGGAGTACCCAATGATGATCGTGGATTGAAAATATAATGTTCTACACAATAAGAATACTCACATAGTCAAAGTACTATGGTAGAACTGTAAGTACATATAGAAAACAACGGAACCTATGGAAGCGATGAAGGGTATGTTCCCACACTTGTTTTCAACATGTATTATAAATAAATCAAAGTGGGAAATTTCATAAGTGTGGTAGAATGTAACAACCAAAAATTCAAACAATATAAATTCCCTTCTTCTAAACTATCCAATGATATATACATTATATAATATCTGTAATATAACACAATACAGACCACATAAATGAATAATTATTGGAATAAGAGGTGTTTCTATATGTTATAGAACATATACTAATGTAATAGTAACATGACAATTGGAATTGTGATTTGACCCTTATGAATAGTAAATAGGCCTATAGAATAGAAATCTCACCAATGGGATTATAAATAAAATTTAGGAATCTTATAAATGTTATGATGACATTATTATTCAAAATTATAATAAAATAATTTTTTTTAAATGATTAATAAAATTTTGGAATTTTTGGAGCATATATGTTGGTTCAAAAATTTTAAATTAATATAATGTCTAAAATGAAAATTTGTTGTCGTAACATTTATTAATAAATTAATATTTTTTCATTATGATTATCTGATAATTTTATATAATCATAATTAATTTTTAATGGTGTTATAAAATCATTTATAATATTAACAGATTTATTTTCTACGTAAATGATGATTTTAATTAAAATTACATTTTGCATGTCTAGAAAATTAATTTCATAAAATTATTTTATTATTTTATTCTACATGTAAAATAATTATTATGCTGAATTTTGTGGTTTTCTATAATACATGAATTTTTTTTGAAAAATAAATGATTACAATTTTTGAAAAAAGCTAAATATCTGAATAATTGAGTTCTAGATGTTGAATTGCTAATGTAACCCATAATCTCAAACTATACATAATTATTTTAATATATTTAGAAATAATTTTCAAATTGATCTTGGACATGATCCAAAATAAAAAATAAATGTGGGAAACAATGAGAAAACACCTCTCTCATCATCAATAAATACCACCCTCAACAATTATTCTCGCAACAACAATAAAAATTTGATACTTGTAATAATTCTAATAGATACTATTTCCAAGCCTCCCCTACACATCTAGGATAGTTTAATCTCAACATAAGTACAAATAATGTTGTCTTAAGGATGTTCTCAAGGGGTATACTTTAAATAGGTAAAACCATATTTTGTTTTCATTTAACTCCTTTTCTATATAAAATATTTTCTTATTATCTCCACCCCTACCCTAATAAAATTCAAATGAAAAGGAATTTAACTTAAATATAATTAAATTTTTTCATGTAAATTTAATAATTAATCATCAATTCTCTTCATCCAACCATCTTGTTATAAAAATGATAACATCGTCTGTGATGTATAATGTTATCATAATAAGGGACGATGATTTTTTAATTTCCATTACCATCTTAAATGATGATCATTAAAAAAATTGTATTATTATTAATGATTATAATATATTTATTACAACCTATTTAATTTTCTGGAACAACTCTATATACATAATATTAACAAATAAAACCAATATAGTTGGAGATTATTGAAATCCCATCAAAAATATTTTAAATGATTATCACAAATGTCCTATATAATGATTTATAATCCTCCAAAATTAAAATGTAAATTATAAAAATATTTTTTTAATATTTTAATTAATAATATATAACACCAATACTGGTAAACCATTCCAATTTTACCTGATTTTATATACAAATATAAAAGTAAAAAGTCTAGGAAACCCAAGGAATCCAACACACTGAAATGAAAAAATTGAATCTAACAAACCAATAAAAATTGAAAGTGATAATCTTAATAAAATTATAATAAATAATATACATGTATTCAAAGATCTTAAATGTTTAACTTCTAGATTTAATTTTATTTTATTATACATTATGGTCATTTACTAAACCCTATTTGACATATAGTAGGGGATTCTACCCATATAATCATTCTTCCATCAAGTTACACATAATCTCTGTTTACACAAATGAAATGCTTATTTTTTTTAACATATTGTAAATATTGTTTATAGGTTCCAAAATCATGTATCCATATCAGATCAAACTTATTTGATTGGGAAACACATGATTAAAAATGCTCTCTTCTCAATTCATGCCAAAAAGAAATCCAGAATAATGAAAACTTTTGTTCACTAACCCATTTCTTTGTTCAGTCCATAATATTTTTTAAGACAACAACTTTTTACAAAATCACTAATTTAAGCATGAAAATCTATCTTGGATCATTTTGATTTTTGTGAAATAAATATGAATTTTTTCTCTCTAAACTCTCATTAATATATTCATTAAACCGCACTAAAATGATTCCTTTCAAATTAAACTTAAACACTAACTTTAAAATTATTAAATTAATATTTAATTAAATCAACTTTATATATAATAATTTTTCGTTATTAATTTATTTTTATGTTTTATATCGATTATTTCATGGAGACCATTACTATATTCCCATTTATATGCCTTATTACTTCAGTATGATGCCCAATTCATTCCACGTGATACTGTTATTATTGATTCTTCATATAGAAATCAAATTCATGAACATGTTATGATGAGTGTGACCATATATCACTCCAATTCACTAGGTAATGCTTATTCTCTTGAGACATATTTTTTGGGACAAGGGGTGAACCTAATTCCTTTATGGGAGTTTGTCTTCCATGTGAAATAGTTTTGGAAATCAGCCTTGACTCATGTTCATATCAAATTTTGTGTTGTTTTTTTACAACAATGATGAAATTATAATATGTTCCAATAATTTACATATTATCATTAGTTATGATTATTCATGTTCCACACCATCTTATGTCAACTTGTTATTCCTTTTCACCAAAGTGCTTTTCTTTATTTCTATCTTTATAAAATTACTAGGATGTTTATCTAACCCATTGTACATTTATTCCAAAATATTGTTTTTTCATATGTATGAGCTCAATGGATGATATGATATTATTATTGATGATAAAATAAAAAATGTTTTATTCTAATTCCTTGTTTTCAATTTTATATACCTTATCATGAAAACACACTTGCCTTTTTAATCCATGGGTTTTAATTTAATTTTATACTTTGCATAAAATTATGTAAAAATATGTATAAAAGGATCATTCAATTATAGTGTTTATTGGTTGTTACATTTATGAGGAATTGATTTTATAAACTATATACATGTTGTATAAATTCTATGACTCGTTGATGTTAGTCACTCATATAGTTTAATAAACACTAAAAGTGACTTTGACTAAATGTTTTCAAACATGAATACATGGGTAATACATGATGCGTATGAACTATAGTAAGAATGTTATTATAACCCACATTCGTCATGATGAAGGATAAATAATGACCCCCGAGTCCCACCTCTAGATATCCTCTAGGTGGTGTCTAATTCCTAGGGTATAGAAATATCATGACATGGGAGGCATTACCCTTTTTACAATAACCAATATCAGGAGAAAATAAATATTAACCTCAAACAACTCCATGACACATAGACAAACCCAAACACACACACACGCGCGCACACACACACATATATAAAAATAAAGAAACTATAATCCATAAAAAAATCCTGTTTAATGAAAAAATTGAAATAAAAAAATTTCAAAGTAAGTATAAAAATAAAAGTATATAGAAAAAAACTATCAAAAACATATGATCTAGTAACGTACATCACACTCAACATAATCTCTCTAGATACCTAATTTTTTTTATAAATGTAGGGTGAGCATAGAAGTTTACTCAGTGGGAATAGCCAAATTGTCTTGTATACAAGTGGGATAAGCATACTAGTTCCCCTATGAGAAAACATTAGAAACTAAAAATCACCTAAAAATGTATACTATTCACCTAGAACTCACCAAGGTGCACTCACCAAATAATGCATGTATTGTAAAGTTAAATAGTGTACACATCGATAGTTGGGTTCCCTACACCACTTACCCTTAGATAACTATTACTCCCTAATGGTGAATGTTCTACCACTACCACACTCTTCCACAAGCCACATTGTTACAACATACCCACACACACCTAGCCCACATACCAAATCCCACCCGCAAACACAAGGGTCCCAACCACATCAAAATCCCACCCACGGACACTTAGTCCAAAAAACCAAAAAGTCACCCCGAAGAAACCTAGGAATGTATAACATATCTCATCCTGAAAAAACATTGGATTTACACCTTACCGTCAAGCACATAGCCCACAAAACCACAACAAAACCATCCTGAAGACTCTTAATCTACCAATGCCTAGAAGAGGGAGCGATGAAGATCCAACAAACACCCAACCATTCTCTCAATGGGATGTGGGAAATGGACTCCCTAACCAATTGCAATGAAGGTGTTCGACAAGTTGTTTTCAACATAGGTGAGGTTCATATAAAAATCACAAGGGGAAACATGTTTATATAAAAGTAAGATACACTTATCCCAACCTATGTGTTAAAAAAACCATTCCCTTAAAAAACACTTTTAACCACCTCAAAATTTGTATACCGACACAAAAATGGTCATTTCTATATGTAGATAAATGAACTCTGCTTCTCTAAATTAACAACTAATTACAAACCCCCTACTAAAACATTTAACCTATTGCCATTTTATATTATCAATTCATTTATTTACTTCTTCCATCCCCACTCAAAAAACTACTGAAAACCGGAACCATTATAAGGAATAGAAACCACACGAACCCCTAAAAAATACATACAATGATATAGTGGCCATGATAAATTAATCCATTCTAACACCCATTAATAAAAAATAATTCCAGGAATATCTGGACTATTGGATCATGCAATGTAACAACATAATTCTTCAAATTCATCCATCCTAAACCGTGTTCAATACCCTCTCTCCACGAAATGTACCTCATCTTGTAAAAACCCAAAACTAAATATCTTGTGGTCCCACTACACAATCCCCATACATGAAACCCATTCAAACGCGTCCTTCTCCATTCATCAATGTCCTGATGCCTTATCCTTAATCTTAATAATAAATTTCCACCCACACTCCTCATTATTACCACATATTGAAGCCCCACTACACAAATGATCCACACCTAGCACACCCATAAACATAAACATAACACAATATGATCCTCCAGTCCCACTGCCCATCCATTTCCAATGCACAATCCTATTTCATAACATCTTAATCCATTTCCCTATAAATAAATATCCCAACCTGAAATTCCATATCACCACCTACACCACCCCACAATCAGAACCGCAATCCCAAGCACAAAACCATATGAAAAACACAGATATAAGGCCAAACCGTAACACACAAATCAAAACGACACACCATCATTGATTGGTTCATCCAGTCTTTGCATACACTCATGCTTTAATTCCACATGTCAAATCAGGGGTTCACATAGAATAGGATGGATCCTTGGGACACGATTTAATTAACCAGATATATATGATTAATCAAGTGTTTCAAGTTCTCATCCATTAAAAAATATATTAAATAAATGAATTCATAGGTATGGTTCATAAGAAAATACCACAAATGGACATGAATTTTAGAAGGTATATTCCCAACCAAATTAAAATGGATCAAAGATAATAGATACAAACATCACAACCATCATTGTCATCTTTACAACACCTCATTTATTACCTCTTATGAACATCATTAAAATTTAGTCGAATCATATTCAAAAGGTGACCTGGGAACAACCACCCTAAATTATTCAAAAATAAAATAGACAATAAGTGATACCTGCATGGAATATGAGACAATAAAAAATTCCACCTTGAGCCATAACAAGGGGGAATGAGAAATAGGAAAGAATCTAGGGGAAAACTGAACAGTCTACAATAGAATAGAGGCATGAATCCTCAGGTAAGAAAGGTTCATGGAACACCAAGACAAAACAGAAGGGTTCAATGGAAGATAGGATCATGAAATTAGAAAACATGGATCCCATATCAATTGATGGGAATGATTCAATAACCATTACTGTCAGTTCGTGGTCAAGTCCACACTATTTTACTATTTCAAAGACCCCGAAGCATTTGGAAATTATAGACAAGATTTATATCCTTTGAAACACTACTAGAATATATGAACCACTACATTAACCATAATTTATTTAAAATAATATGTAATAGGTGAGAAAATAAATTAGTGGGAATGTTTTAAATGACTAACCATGCGCGATTCACTAACATAAGTGATCGAGAGTCTGTCACTGATGTGAATCACCAACACAATTCACAAACCACCTCTCACTAATTCCACCCACCAACGCCACTCATCGACCTCACTCATTGATGCCACTCGCAGATGACACTCTCCAATGCCAGTCAATGATGCATGACCTACCAACTCCTTGTCCTACTAATGCCTCGACCTACCGATTCTGTGACCTACTGATGTCTTAAGTCACTGATGCTCTGAGTCGCCAATACTATGCTACTGACGCAAACCTACCAATGTTGAGCTACCAAAATGACTCACAGATTCCTTAGTTAGTGTTGAAAAAACCTGAAATTTCAAAACTCTTGAAATGAGCCACTTTTGCCTCCCAGAACACCAAAAACACTGTATTTTTACAATGTAATAGACTAGGGATGTCTGAGCCATTAGAAATATAGTGTAGAAAAAATTTTGTTATCCCATATTGGATGACATGTGAGGTTTAATTACACCTTAAATTCATCCATATTATATATAATTTTATTCCTATCTTTCACTTGTTGTGTTGTATATGGGTAGATGGAATGTAATATATAGAAAGACATTTTAATTATAATGTATTATTTCACGAAAGCATAAAACCTTCAAATGAGTTCATCAATATTTCATCTTGGGTTTTTAACATGTTATTGGATATATTATAATGAGTAGAATATATCTCAATATTTAGATTAAAATAATTATTTAAATAAAAATAAATAATATTGGTAATTGTGATTTAAATTTAATAATGAACAAATAATTTCCAATTTAAAAATGATCACTTTTATACCAGATTAATGTTTTGAACATAGGGGATGTTCCTATTTGTTCATGGATAAATCATATTATCATTGATAAAAAATAATAAAAAATTTACATGATGAAAAAAAGAATATCCAACGAATTAAATATAATGACATTCGATGATTGTAATTGTGAGAATGATATTGGGTATTATTTATTGAAATTTTTTAAAATAAACTAATATTTTTATAACTAACATGCTATTGTGAATTATTTTAAAAATGATATTTTTAAATAAAAACATCAGTTTGATTATACGATTATTGTATCAAGTGGATCCAAAGAAAAATCCCTCTAGAATATATTTTCACATGAGTCAATGATATAAAAGAATCTTCGATGTTAATCATAGTGAAAAAGTAGTGTGACCAAGACTTTTTTTGTTTCACAAATTATTCAAAATAATATTCATCATGTTTAAAAAATGATAGTAGTTCACTAATTTCTAATAGAATGAATAAGAATGATACCCACCATTATATATAATTTTCAATATATTTTTTCTCCAACGATGATATAATCAATAATGGGGAAGTGTTGGGTGAAATATTTTATAACTATATGAAATGATATAATCACGTATATATAGATGATTGTAGAATAATAAATAATCACCTTTGGGGTCATTATAATTATCATAATCGTAAGGGAACCCCATGTTTAAATAATAATAAAATGTTTATTATAATTTAAATTACATGCTACAAATTAAATAATTAAATAAATTTATTTTCATTATAGAATAAATAAATTAAAATTTAAAAAATGAAAAATAATATATCATTATTTTCAGGATCAATAAATTATTCCAAATTTATCCTGATAATTTTCCAAACATCAAATAATAAATATAATTAATTTTCTTAACAAATAAATATTAATACTATTCATGGTCCTACTAGTAAATATTTATTTCATTATTTAACTCACTAGAAAATATACTAAATGTGTAATTATTTTATTTGTAAATTATGAAAAAATGTTATTCAAAAAATAGGATTAAAATCCAAAATATAGAAAAATTATATTAAATATAATTTTATTGATATCAATATACACCCCGAGTACGTGACCCTACAAGCTAATTTATCCCTAAAATTAGGTTAGTTTTCAGAATGTACAACATCAATCTGTAGCAACTCATAATGACACACAAGAGGAGGATTTCAATATCATGTCACCTATTACCACATGTACACAATCACGGTGAAATTTAATATATTTATGTTGATATCAAATTAATTAGTATGCATACTTGTGTAATAAACACATATGCCTGATACATAAATTATTAACATCCTGAAATGAACCCATACATACACTAATGAATAGATATTTAGTTTTATTGTATAATTTCAATAACATGGACAAGGTATAAACATCCATAAATTTGGGAGAGACAAATCAGTCCTTTAACTATTCATTCTTAACATATCAATCATGATTCACCCAATGTACATAACATAAAAACAAAAAGTGTTTCATCACAATTCCCAGTAATACATCAATATACATAAATAATGATACATATTAATAATAATCATAATGTCGAAGAGTCATTACCCACATTATGATATTTTAATATCAAATGACTCAAAATCATGTCAAGTTTACCTTGGTGGGTTTTCATTATAATTTTACATATTATAGATTACTTTTTATAAAAATCATGAGATTAAAATTCATCTATTTATGAGTACTGGCATTCAACAATATATATCATTTTCGTACCCTCATATAACACTGTATGACTATATTAAATTGTTTCAAGTATTTAACATAACATATCAAATACCATAACATAGTGGAGAAATAAATATCAAATTATCTAAGGGAAAAATACCATAGTCCATTAGGTGCTTAATGGTAGAAAAAATAACAATGATTATGAGATAAGGTCTTACTTATTTATTTTATATTGAAATATAAATGGGTCATCTAAAATAGAATGGAATTAGTTCATGGTATCGAACTCTAAAACCTATGACCACCATGTCGGCCACCAATTTATCAAATATTGTTCCCTATCTAGATCAAACATTCCTTATAAATGAAGGATATATAGAAATATCTCAACATCTACTACTGTGACCACATTCAAGAATACTCCCTCAAAAATCAGAATATATTAAATAATTGATAATTTTTTAAATGTATTTATTAGTTACAATAATTATTTTTTACAACTCCCAGGATGTAAATTACAAGGGAGACTAGTGTATGTCTATCAAGATAAATATTATGGTCAATAAATGGTGTTTACCATTCTTCATATAATGGTAAATCTATAAAAAAATCAATCCCATAACCAAAACACATGATAATTTATGTCATTAATAATCTATGATTGCAAAACATTTAACGACACAAACCAGACCTGGTGTGGATTGATGGGAATTCTGAATCCTCGCATGTAGGGATAATGTTCATAGGCATTAAAAAATATAGTTGATTAAGTTTTTTTGTAACGTAATTATGTTTCCCATTTACTGATTTTGATTATATATACTAGTATTTTTTGGGCTAGCTATTAATATGAAGATAGATTATGAGACTCTGTATTGGATTTATTTAATTATTTTACAAAATATTTGTGTTTGTTGTATTTATATATTTATTTTATTCATTATTTCAAAATAGGGGTCACTATGACTTGTTATCTATATTCATCTCATTCATTGAATCTAAAAAATATTTTGCAAAAATTCCAATGTGTTACATGGAAAATAAGAGACCTTAAAATCTACCCACCAATAGGTATTATCTTCTAAAAATAAAAAATGCCTACTCAAAAATATGTCGGTAGTAGGATCAGATTTTGGACTCCAAATCCAAAGTTATCTCTTAAATATGTATGTTCTTACACTAGAATTGAACATGGGTAATCACTCTCCCATTAAAGATCATCTAATATATATTCTCAATCTCTGTTGAGTACACAACAATGGTAGCTCCATCCTTGAATTTTGGTTTTCCCCATTCAATTACAACTGACAGGTCATATGTGTACCTACATAGTTATGAATCATGAGAGAAATCATGAACCATAGTTAACTATAGTGGTATATCCAAGTGGTAATCCATATTGTTGACCCTAAATATTATGTGGAAGGGTCTAGTGAATCCCATATATAACCTTCTTCCAGAACAAAATTTATATAATCTACTATGAGGGAAGAACTTTATGATCTAATGTCCACCTCCATAAGTCTCCATAATCCTCTATCATCGGGTTTATATGATTTTTTATGGTGATGGGATGTATTTATCCACTTCAGTATGATAAGAACATTCTCTATCATTTCCCACACCAATATGTGCTTGTATGTGTTTGAAATCACAAGACATTCTAACCTATTGCAGAACTAAATGGTATCCAATAAAAGGCATGTAATGGTTCTATAATTATGGTGCCATTTAAGAAGTTTTTTTAAAAAAATTCAAAAAAGTGTAGGTGATCCTCCTAACCACAAAACATCCAACATGAAATATCAAATCATTCTCTTGAGAAACTTGATTTTATGCTCAGATTCACAATCAATATTGGTAAGAAATACATTTCTCGAACAAAACAGAGTTCTAGAGTAATTATAAATTAATATCTATAATATAATAATTAATCAAGAATTATAATATGAAATGTTCATTAAGGGAACTATATAGAATAAAACTATTTTAATCACATAAATGATTCCTTTGTTATATACTATGAACTGTAAGTCCCAGTATCAATGGAAGCTCATGGGTGGAGGGGCCCACTTGTCTTTTTTTCATTAGCAATGATCAATCCGGGATCAATAAAATGATAAATGCCAGACTCCATTGATCGAATCACAGAAATAGATAAAGAAGAATAATTGTATCGGAACCACAATGGAGGATCATCAGAGGTTGATTATAATTAATTTAGTTAATTGACAAGAAGGATCTTTTATGGTGTTCATTCTTAGATTATATTTCTGATCATGTTCCGATGTGATTCTTCATTGAGTCATAGAAGGCAGGTGAAGACTTCCACTAGGGGTGATCCACACATGAACCCCATATCTCTAGATGTTTCGAAAAAATATATTGGTGACATCATGGAGAATCATTTGCTTTCATTTTCCACGTTAGATCGCCTTGATATGATGGAGGAGGAGCTCTCTCAGTCATGAGAGCATTATTCGAGGAAGGAGTTCTTTAGGCCTTCATATAATTCTCTAGAATTGTTATTCGCAATGATTAGGGAAAATTGTTGGGGTTCTGAGTATATTTATTATCAGGTTTGAGGATATGGGTTTATGAAAATAAATAAACCCATTACGTGTTTTATTTTTTTTCATTACCTATTATTGAAAACCCCCATGTCGAATCATTAATTCCATGACATGCCGCCACATGGATTATAACAAATATCATTTCATAAAATGATATTATTTCCTCAAAATCCAAACTGGAAAAACTACACGGCATGTAATCATTAATACACGACATGTTCTTGTTTTTCATTTCCATTCCAAATTGAAATCTATATGGGGTGTACATTCAATGTACAAGTCATGTATATCATGTTTTCAAATTTATTATTCCTCCAACATTAAAAATAACTAGGGTCCCATGAATAATTATTAAACCACATATGGGAATAATATTTATTCTACTTGAGATACATGGAAAAACATAGTGTGTGACCCAATAGGCCTCTTTCTTGTTGGCATTAGGCGGGCTTTCCTAATGTCCAATATTACTATCCAGAAAAGGGTCAAGGCACCAACGAGAAAGAATTTGATGCCGCATTGATGTGTCACCTCATACGAATTCTAACCATGTAATTTACTACATTTTTCTCAATATCTCATCATGAAAGTTTCATGGTAGGGTCATAAACCTAATTGGTTGATCCTTCATTCTTGGACTTCTAGAAATAAACTCGTTGTGACACCATGTACATGGAATTTGGGCGACAGTTCTATTGTAATAAAAGGTCCTGAGAAATTTACATCCATAAATATTGAAGGGACAAATCGTTCTTCAACTTATCCATTAATAACATGTCATTCTTGATGCACCCAATGTAGTCTACCTCTTGTCAACTGTCTTCGTGATGGTTTTTATCAGCAAATCTAAGTGCGAGAGTCATGACATGAGTTAATTATTATCTGCTACTCTAATGACCAATACATATGCTTGTAGATAGTAATGTCCAATGACACCCAGACATGCAGAATTACTACTGGCCTGTATGTACTCATAATCCCCCATCTTGGAGATTACCAAGTGCGAATTCCATGAGAGAGAGTGTCATCTTCATACGAGTACTTACATATGACGGTCTATAAACTATGTGTCCTATCTTAGTATGTCATCCAAACATAGAACACTATTTTAGAATATTGTTATAGTATTTCAAGGTTCTCATCATAGTTGAGATCTACCATGACCTTATTAATGCAAAAAATATTCCAGGACATTTTTATATTATAGTCATGCAGAACAGTGAAAAATATGTTATATGTCTACATTCATGTAATAAATGTTTAAATAGTTGGTTCTCAGGACACCAACTCTAACTAACTCCCACTTGGACTATAGCCAACTGCCTTCCACTTTTCGTCCTCTAGACCTCACATGATGTTCATGTTTCTATTGAGTCAAAGAATCATCCAAAGGGTTATCCACATTGTCTATTGTGGAAATATTGCTCACTACAACATCACATCTCTGAGAAAAATCCTTCAAGAGATAATGCTTATGAAGTATGTGATTTGTATACTTATGTGACCTTGGCTCTTTTTCAAGTTCCACTGCTGCAATATTATCACAATAGAGTGTGATAGGATATTTATTACTAGGTACTACATCCATTTCGTGGATGAAGCTTCACATCCATACTACTTCTTTAGCTACCTCAAAAGAAGTGATACACTTTGACTCTTTGTGACCACTCCTTTCTTTGAGCTCTTCCATCTCACTACACCTCCATTCAAACTGAAGATGTATCTAGTCTGCGAAATCATAACATCTTGATGAGTCTGGAAACTAGCATCTACATGTCCTCTAATGACTAGTTTTGTATCCCCTCCATAAACCAGAAACATATCTTTTCTATGCCTCAGATACATAAAGATAGACAAGACTACCATCCAATGGCAGTCTCTAAGATCACCTTGATATCGGCCTCCCGCACATAATGCATACAAAACATCTAGCCTTGTATATATCATAACATATATGACATCCCAAGGGCGGATTTGTATGGTATCGTTTCCATTTTCATTCTTTCCTCATGTGTTTGATGACAAATTTTATTGAAACGATGAATGATATGTGACATTGGAAACAATCCCCTCTTGGACTATTACATACTGAATCTCTTTAGTATATTGTCAATGTATGTACATTAACTCAGGCCCAGAAATCTCATTGATCTATCAAGATGGATATTGATCCAAAGAATATATGCTCCCTTTCCCTAGTCATTCATAGTGAAAAATTTCTCCAACCATGCCTTAACTGACTGTAAGACAGATATATCATTTCCAATTTGTAATATTTAATCTACATATAATATTAGGAAAATGACTACACTTCCTCTAAATCATTGGTAGACAGAAGGATGACATTCATTCTTAACAAAGACAAATTCCATTACGGATTCATAAAAACGAATATTCCATTACCTTGATGCTTTCTTTAATCCATAAATGGATTTTTTCAACTTGGATACCACGTTGGTATGCTTTGGAGTCACAAAACATTCAGGTTGTGTCATATAGACATCTTCATGGAGGTTCCTATTAAGGAATTATATTTTTACATCCATTTTCCAAATTTTATAGTCATGGTATGTGACAATGGCCAATATGATTCTGATGGATTTTAGCATTGAAATTGGATAAAAGTTTTCATCATAGTCAATTCCTTGATGCTGTCTAAAACCTTTTTTAACAAATCATTCCTTATAGGTGATGACTTGTCCCTCCTTTTCTAGTTTCTTCATGAATACCCATTTATTAAAAACACACCTTACATCAACAGGAGGATCTATAAAAATCCAGACATGATTTTGGTACATGGAATCCATTTCAGAGTTCATGGATTCTTGCAACTTAGAAATGTATGTGCCTTCAACTACTTTCTTGTATGTAATAGGTTCATCATTGTCAACCAATAATGATTCACCATCCTTAGTGACAAGAAAAACATATCATTCTGGTTCTCTCACCTCTCTCGTACTCCTGCACAGTTCTTCTATCTCTAGAACAGATTGTTCTTCCATGGGGCTTTGTGGAATCAGTTATTGTACCAACACCTTTATATCTTGATACTCAACTTCATCAAAGTCTATCTTGCTCCCACTATCTCATTGGGAGATGTTCTCTCTCTGAGTTAATATGGAATGTCATGCCACTGTATCATTTTTATCTAAAGGGTTGTATATGTAATATCCCCTTGTTTCCTTGGGATATCCTATAAAGATATTATTTTTTCCATAGGGTTACAGTTTGTTAACTGAAGAGGCCTTAACAAATGCTTCTTTACCCCAGACATGTAAATTTGACAACATGGCTTTTCTTCCACTCCATTACTCGTATGGAATACCTTTTATCAATTTAATTGGTACATGGTTTAGTATTTGTGCTGCTGTTTGTAATGCATATCCTCAAATGGATAATGGAAGACTCACATGACTCATCATAGATCTCACCCTGTTCAACAGGGTGAGGTTCCTCCTTTCACCTACACCATTCCACTAAGGAGGGTAAGGAGGAGTGAGTTGAGATAGAATCCCAAACTCCCATAATAAATCAATGTAGTCCTGATAAAGAAATTATCATCCTTTATCTGAGGAGAGTTTCTTAATCTTCTTACCAAGTTGGTTGTCAACTTCATTCTTGAATTATTTGAACTGATCAAAATATTCTGACTTATACTTCATTAATTAAATATATCAATATCTATTAATAACATCAGTAATAGTTATGAAGTACAAGAACCCTCCCCTTACTTCAACTGGAAATGGTCCACACACATATATATGAAATAATTCAATATGCTCTTTAGTGATTTCACCTTGAATTATAAATGGGACATTGAACATTTTTTCTTGTAGACATGCATGAGATACACAAAGTGGTTTTAGTTCGAAAGAACCTAAATACCCATCTTGATGTAATTTTTTCAAACATTTCTCATTGACATTACCTAGCTGGTGATGCCAATGTTGGGTGTGGTATGAGTCATGTGAATTAACATTGTCATCGATTTCCATTACTTGGTTTGAGTATTCTAACACATGAGGGTCGTTATATAAATGTGCCCTACCAAAAAAATGCTATCTTTATAAAAGTAGTAACATTCATTTTGAAACATGAAGATGAATCCATCATTATCTTATATAGATACTGAAATGATGTTTTTGGTTATATAGGGTACATAATAACATCCTCTTAATACCAATACCATCTCAGTAGGAAATGTGAGGTGGTAGTCTCCGACAGCTACAACATCGAGTCTGGCTTAGTCGGCTGCTCAGAGACCCACCTCACCTCGGTCAATCTTTCTAATCTACTTGGTTCTTGTATTTGGATACAGATGTGAGAACCAAACATTGTATCTAATACCCAATAGGTAGAAATATATAGATTTCGATCAATAAAAATGCACCTGATGCTTCCCCATGCCTACTTGCCTGGGTGCAATTTTTCTTCCTGAATCCCTTCTTGCCACATACAAAACTAACAGCCTCATGTTCTTTTTCCTCCACTTTGTTCATCCTTTTTTCAGATGGCCTTGAAGATTCTATGGGAATAAATATATCCTCCTTCCCATTCGTTTTTATTCACCATAAGGATAGAAGGCTTTTCACGCTTCATATCATTCTCCACATGGAAATTGAGGATAGGAAGATCAGATAGAGACTTCTCATTATTGTTCATGTTGAAATTTAAAACAAAGTTAGAGATGATCTGGGGAAGTGATTCATGAATGGGATCGGTAACTAGTTCCTTGGGGAGATTAAATCCTAGAACCTGCATGTGCTGAATGTATCCAATTAGAATGACTATATGAGTCCTAGCTGGAGGACCCTCTCCAAGCTTGCTTTGAAATAGAGAAATGGAGATCTCAAACCTTTCATGTCTTTCTCTCTCTTGGTGTAGACCACGGAGGTGCTCAAGCATTCTATAGGCATCCATGTCATTAAGAGAATTCATGATCAAAGTACACATTGATGATAGCATCAAACAATGAACGTCGAGTGCATCGTTCAAATTTTGATCATAGACCACGAAATCCTCATCACACACCCCTTGGGCAGGCGAATCAGGAAGTGAGTACTCCGTCATGTAAAAATTTCGTTCATGGTGTAGGATGACCCGAAGGTGCCTAAACTATTCTTTAATTTTGCTACCGGTGATGATATTTTATTTTTCCATAATTGATCGTAGAGAAAATGTGGTTGAAATTTTTTTCATATTTATTCTACAGATTAAAATAGAAAATTTATCAGTATATTTTGATTACATTTTATGAAAAATAATAAATTAATTTATTAATTATCCAACTATTTTATCATGTCCCAATGGACCCCACCATTGAACTTGGAATTCCTAGTTTCTATGACATTCTATTGGCAAGTATTCATATTCCCCTTCGCCTAACCCCACTAGGGGTTGGTCAAGCTGTTTAAAGGTATTTAAGTAGGCTGGTCTTTTCCAACTATGAGAATATAGTTCTATGATTTGTTGAGTGGAATCCCAAATCTTGAAATCCTAACGTGGATTTCCTCAACACCACCACCAATTTAAAAAAGACAAGAAATCGCAACACCTCTTGATGTAAAATGTTTATGTCAACCCAAAAAATTTATAAGAGATTCCTTTATAAATGTAAGTATCCCCACAAGGGTTGGTCAAACACATAGTTTAATTGTTTCTTTCCCTTAATTATGAAATGGAAGGCTAGGTCAGACATAATATGGTTTTTGAAGTATCTCAATCCTTTGTGTGTATTTTCTCATTATGACATGCTTGTAAATATTACGTGATGCGTTCTTATGTGATTCACCAAGTACTAATAATAATTACGCATAGTTCAGCTTTTATTTTATTCCATCATTTTGTGATTGTTTATTTCATTAACTATGTGATCGCGACAAAACATACATATTAAATAAAACTTTAAATCAGAAATAAATAAAATTAGATGGAATGATCATAAGCATCATTTGGTTAGCTTATCTAGTGGTTTTGATAAGCTGACCCTGACCTAGGGAGAAACACCCTGAACTCGATAGTTCATGTTTGGAAGCTTCCACCTGTACACCTGTCCACCTTAGTTTCTTCGTGGGTTGGTTTCGCCTCAATATTGTATTTTAAACCATCGCCTCTTGCTTGGAAGATCCTCTATTACATGGATTTTACATTAAAGAAAACATGGGCATGCATGCCCAACATTTTATTCGTAGAAGGCTTGCATGACAATAAATTTGAATTAAATAAATTTGAATGAAACCATACACACACAAAGGGTCTTTGGTCTATCTCATGATCATCCATAGCATGCGACGACATTTACGCATATTCTGTATTCAAATTAGTTTAATCGTTCTTTTATTCAAGATTAGTTGCACTTGAATTAAATTCATTATGATCATATAATTAATCATATCTTTATCTTAAATTATTTTATGAATTTCCTTGAGATTATTCACATATATATTCCTTCTACGAGTCTTTGTAAATTGGAGGAAACCTGGTGAAATACCATTTTTGGAATTTACACGAAAGGTAGGCTATATTAAATGGTGTGTTTTTGTTTTTACCCTTTACCGAAAGAATATTCCTAGTGCTTTGGCATGTTATTTGTACTTTGGAAATTTTGGAGTACACAGGGTTTAGATTAATCTAACACGGCATGTACATACTTGTTACACAGTTACCGACCTATAAATCTCGTGTATGTGGTTATACAGCCTCTCCTTGTACATGGTTTTACCTAGGCATAATCAGACTACACAACGTGATGATTAAATATACATGTTGTGTATTCCGGTTTCAACATTCCATTCAATTTTGGTCAGCACAGTGTATTAAAAACATATGTATTCTCAATTAACATAGTGTTGTTTGGCTGACCATTACCGGTTCATTGAACCTAAGTAAATGCTGCGTAGACTTCACTACATGTCATGTATTCGTGTGTTGTACTGATAGAATGAGTGACTCCTCTATATGAGTTCCTCAATTTTTATTCTAATCCAAATTAAAATTAAAAGGTTGATTCTGTTATGTGAATCAAGTAACAAAGGAGGAAGAACTGATATAGTTAATTCTGTATTATAGAATGATTTATCTAGAATTGAATCAAATATAAATGTGTAAATTATCAATGAAAATTAAATAACTATAATCAACATTTTAACCCATTCGAATCCACTTATAGGTCCTTGGCGTAGTGGAAGCTCGTGGGTGGATGTGCCCACTTGACTTTTTTTCATTAGAAATGATTAATCCTTGTTCAATACGACAATAAACACTAGACTCCACATATCGATTCAAAAAATGGAAATAAAGAAGAATAGTCCCATAAATACAATGTTGGAAAATCACATGTTGATTATAAATAATTTAATTAATTGAAAAGAATTAACTTTTATGGCATTCTTTCTTCGTTGATATTTCTGATGAAATTCTGATGTGGTTCATTATTGCTTCCCAGAAGATAGGTGTATTAATTCTCTAGAGGTGATCCACACATGCACCACCTTTCTCTGGACGTCGCCAAAGGAATCTCTGGGTGTTATCATGGAGAATCCTTTACTAGAATTTTCCGCATTAGATCACTTAGATCCGATGGAGGAGGATCTCTCACGGTCATGAGAGCATTCTTGGAGGAATGAGTTCATTCTACATTGAGATATTTCTCCATAATTTTAGTGCAAAACGATTAGGGAAAAGTGTTGGTGTTCTGAGAATATTTATAATTGGGTTTGTGGTTATAGAGTTATGATAATAAATAAAGGTGTTACACATTTTATTTATTTCATTAACACTTATTGAAAACCCCCCATGTCAAATCATTAATTCCTTGACATTAACCCACAATGATTATAATAAATATATTTTAATAAAATGATATTATTTACTCAAAATCATGACTAGAAATACTACACGGCATATAATCATTAATACTTTATGTGTACTCATTTTTCATTTCCATTGCATAATTAAAACTACATGGAGTGTACATTTAATGTACACAAAATGTATATAATGTTTTAATTTTACACTTCCTACAACATTACAATGATTAAGGCTTCCTTGAATAATTATTAAACCACATACGGGAATAATATTTATTCTACTTGAGATTCTTGGATACACTTAGTGTGTGACCCTATGAGCATCTTTATTGTTGGAATTAGGAGGGCTTGCCTAATGTCCAAGATTAATTTCTAGAAACGGTTCAAGGCACCCATGAGAAAGCGGTTGATGCCGCATTGACATTTCACCTCATACGAATGCTTACTTTGTAATTTAATCTCTTTGTCTAAATATTTAATCAAGCAGGTTTCATGGAGGTGTTATAAACCTATATGCTTGATCTATCATTCTTTGACTTCCAGAAATAAACTCGTCGTGACATCATGGCCATGGAATTTGGGAGACATTTCAATTTCAATCAAAGGGCCTCATATATTTACTTCCATAAATATAGAAGGGAGAAACACTTCCTCGACTTATCTATTTACAACATGTCATTCGGGACACACCCAATGTACCCAACTTCCCACCAACTGTCTTCGTGACAGTTTTCGTCAGCAAATCTAAGGGCTTCAGTCATTACATGAGTTAATGATAATCTTCTAGTCAAAGGACCATTACACAATCTTGTACATAGCAATGTATGATGACACCAATAAATTCATAATTACTATAAACGGGTCTGTTCTCACAATCATCATCCTGGAGATTACTAAGTGTGAAATCCATGAGAGAGAGTATCGTCTTCTTACGAGTACTCGCACATGACGGTCTGTATAAAATGTGTTTTATTATAGCATTTCATCCAACTGTAGAATATTATTTAAAAATATTGTTATAGTATTTCATGGTTGTCATCATAGCGGGGATCTGGCATGACCTATTTAATGCAACAAATATTCCAGGACATTATTATATTATAGTCAAGTCGAACAACGAAAAATATATAATATTTTTACATTCATGTAATCAAAGTATAAAAAGTAGGATCTCAGGAAACCAACTCTAAAATTAATATCTATGAAATATCTAGTATTTGTATTGATATAATAGATCATTATATTTTCACCATAATGAATTAGACCATATAATCTTCTATGGGACCCTTTTAATAAAATCCAATGATATAGTGTCCAAATCCCACTCAAGAACCTATTGGGGTTTATCTAAACTAGAATGAACATATTTCTGGTCCATTGTAAGATTATGGGTGAGTCATCATGAGAAAAACTCTTACACCTACATCCCCATCCATGAAAAAAAGAACAAATGTAATTGTTTTTAGTACATATACACCTATCTGTCTTATACCTCCAATGAGGATGCATAAAACTCACTTAACAACTCCTCTCACAATACTATTGGTACCATAATCCATCAATTAATAAACTTTACATACGGCATATCATCATAAATTAAAAATGAAGAATGTATAGTCAAAATCATGACATATGGAATCTAATTTTCCGGATCCCCATAATGATCATTTCTCTAACACCACTTTTACATGATCTATCCCTCTAGATCCATCCTGGCCAATGATAATCTATGTGTGACTACCCCCCACCTCAAATAGTCTTGGTGTTACTGATAAATGATGAAAAGGAATATCAATAACACGGGATGCATTACACTGCGGTTCCTTTACACACAAATATCCAATTCCCTAAAATTATAGAATTTAAATAAAAATATTTCAAAATTCATTAATACTATCATATCATTAAATAAAAGGAAAAAAATTATCATGGTAATCATAATTGTCCAAATACGATCCCAATTCCTAGTAAATAATTAAACACCTCTAGAATGATGGGATTGAATTAAAATGTCACTCCTCGAATGATCCATGACCTTTTTGGCCAAGTCTATGATATATATTTTAATGTCCACTAAGAACCTTATCTAACGAAATTTATTCTGTATAAGAGACAACATGTTAGGTAAGATCCCATGCATCAATTAGCATAAAAATAACTTGAAGAAGAAACAAAATTGACATAACATATTCAATAATATAGTATTAATCTCATTATTGGGGTATGTTAATATATTTATTAGTTAAAAAATAATACATGTAGATATACTCACAATAGGAAAAAAATATATGGGTAAGGTCACAACAATATATCCATTCTATGATTCATCATGAGATTTTGTAGTAACAGTAAACCAAGATAATTCCCCTTTTTTGTCAGATGAAACTAATGATTTACTCTAAAGATGCTATTCTCTCCAAGTCTCATCAGGTGGATGTACATAATGAATGTTCTAAGAGATAAATTCACATATAGGGGATCACAAAAAAGGTTATGGGGGAAAGAAGATTCACAAACTATATTAACCCACTAAGTAGTGGATCAATTCCCATGTACGTTTCTGTTGTGGATTAATAGAATACCACTATCAATATTAAATGATAGTTTATATCACCTATAACATCTATAAGGATCCAAAATATATGTCATACATGAATCCCAAAGATGGGATTTTAATATATGGTTTAGAATGTAATTCCATAACATACCCTCATTGATATGAACTGAGTGAATGTACCTAGAAAAAACTACTACACAATAAAGAGAACATGGTCCTACGACTATCCTTTAGAAATAATATTATGTGTACTAAGCGATATTGGACATTTCATTTCACCTAAGGGGTTTCCCATTTCATTGCATCTCATACGACATGTACCAGTGTATACATGGTGTGTCCCTAGAGGGTACACAACATATAAATATCCACTAGATCATTATTGTTTACAATTGGTAATAACCATGTAATTGAGTTTTTTCTCGTGTACTTAAGGACAAATGAGATTACAATAATTATACCTTGTACTCTATTAATGCCTATTTATTCCAGGTTACATGATGATTAACTATGTTGGGTCACACTGTGTGATACAAGCTTCGGATGGATTATAATCCTTTCTTCTCAATGGAAAACCTTATTTTAAATATAGGGTAACACTATGTGTCTTCTCCATATTACACATAGTGTAACCTAGGATTTCTAGTGTCCATTGGAATTCACATTTTTATCAATTCCTCTAACACATCCCTTCATTACCACTTCTAATATATCCCTGATATTTGTATCTATAACCAAACAATCCTCATCACCATATATTGTTATATTTTTTCTTTTAAGAATTCTATGAAAGTTTATATGTAGAACAATGCATTCTTCGTACACAAAAAAATGAACTAAATTCAATAATATTTTCATTATCTATTATAAGTTCCCCCATAGAAAGATTCTATCAGTGAATCTAGAACCCCAAATACATCATCAAACCAATGTGACAAAAAAATTGTGCACTAATTGATTACAATTAAAATTGTGAACCATCAATCCAAAAGAAACACCATTTATGATCCCATGATTAATAGGGATGGAGCAAGTAAAGTAAAAAATGGGGAAAAAAATCCACAATTATTCTAATTTGACTCAATCTAGTTCCATTATAATAAATATATAATGGAACAATCATATAAAATAATATAATTTAACAAATCCTTGAAATAAACATTCATCTGTAACAAGATCGATTGCAAACAATTATTTCGGTTTATTAGATTTCTATTTATTATGGTGTGACCAATAGGGTAAGTAGATCATATAAATAAAAATCACTACCTCCTATTTTTATCAATCATTAATGAATAATGGGTTTAGGTCATCCTCGTTCGGGAGAACCACAAACATCAGCAGTGTACTGATTTCCAAAGCATGATTCTATAATGATCATCCAAGAAACATCATCAACAATATCCAATATAAAGAACTATTTTTATTCACCTAAAAAAATTTAGTATTAGATAAAAAATATGATACTTTAATTGAGTCAGGGTAAGGGTTTTATACTAGTAATGAAATCGTATTTTTTCTAATTAGTTTTTCGGAATAATCATCGAAATGGGTGATGTTTTTAGACAAATTATGTAAAATAATATAATAATTTAATTTAATGTTTGTGTAATAAATCAAATTATAAATAATAAGTTTCAAAAAAATCCCCCATTTAGATAAATAAATATTGAGTCTGAGAGATGAGTTGATAAAGGATCTTTCATTGATTATTATCATCATATATTGATTTGGAAATCATTACATTAGAAGAGATTTTTTATTTAAAAAATGAAGATGGAATAGACCTATTCTACATAATTAAATGATCATATATCGATGTAGGTAATTTTATTTATATATATAATTTATCTTATTGGATATCCACTAATAAACATAAATCTAATCACCAGGCATATTCATTTTCAGATCAATCATGTCATGTGTGCAGGTTAATTTCTCGATATTGAGAAATTATATTATTGTTTTCTTTTAGTTAATAAATTCATCATTGTAAGGAAATAATAATTATTCCAATATAAACATTTGATTATTTTCATTCCTTATATTGTTATTTCTATATTTTTACCCACCATTTTCATTTGTTCATTGGAGATGTTTTTTTGGTAAAGTGGAATGGATAAAACAGGTAATCATTAATTTGACATCAATAATTCAATGCAACAAATTGAGACCATGGTACATGTATAAAATTTAGTTATATAATAAAATTTTGATGGAAAATATGATATATTGGTGGAATATTATCTTCATTCATGCTATATTGGGTGTGTAGTGACATTGTGGTGTTGTGTGAAAAAATTTCACTATGAATCAGAAGTTGAAATATGGTCATGAACGATGATGGGGAGAATTAAATTATTGATTCATACTAACCATTTTGATTGGAGGATAAAATTTATGGAAGATACAATTTAATTTGAAAACATTATATTACCCACAATTTCTATAAAATACTATGTTATGTTGAATGTAATATGTAGAGCAGACTCCGTGTAACCCCATATGTGACGCTATGGATTCCATAGAGTATAAATTGTCATGATAAATGTGACCTGACCTAAAGACTCATCATGTTCCAAATACTACTAGATAATGCCACAATATAGTGGCTAAGCTATGTGCTTCTATTTCACGTAGATTAATTGGGAACGACATAGAGTACACATGCATGACTACAAGTGGATGGGAAGGACCAAGGGCTCACATTGAAGATATGTGAAACCTCTACATCCCATGTACCCTATTAAGATAAAATTATAACATTTTGGTTCATGTTTTGTGAGAAATAAATATCCAAGAATTCCATGAGGCAGAAAAAAATGTTAGGCACCCATATTACATATTGAGTACTACATATAGTGTGGTCTTAGGCCCCTATTTTCAATAGTGTGGTCTAGTTTTCTTATGGTAAATTTCCTTGGTCCATCCTTATTAGAGTATAATATGGAATTATATAGTAAAAATATTATAATGATCCCATATAATTTATAATTCTCATATGGAATTTAATGAATTCCCCTATGGGACTCTTGTGGGATCATTTTTATGTATAATTCACAATGTGAGGATCGATGAATTATCATGAAAAACACTCATTGGTGTTTCCATTATTTATAGTGGTTAAATAATATTATGGTTATTTCTAAGCCCCATAACATTGATTGTGATCCCCTATATTTTTTAAAATATATTATTTTCATCTAGAATGTACTGTCACGTGGAGAGAGCCAATGTGCATGAATAATTTGGTGGAAATGTCCATTAATATCAGACTCACAATGTTAATTTTCTTGAGAAAGTCTTTCTGAAATATCTTTGGATGTATCCTAGGATGGACATTCCATTTTGAACATACTCATAAACATAGTATCTATCATAATTATATATAGATGTTTTTTTGTATGTATAATTTTTTTTATTTTAATAACCCTATGTTTGGAATAATGCTATATTGATATATATGTTTTTTAGTATTGGGATCCCTGGTGGGTTTTTTTACTCATAGTAGAGTGGCCTCTTACTTATCGTATGGAAACATACATATAAATTATTCTATTTGAAGGGATTCAATGTTGAATAAGAGAAGAATAACAATTGATTATTCTAGACAAGCTGTGGTTTGTACCAAGAGTAACATTTGACTATAGTCCCCTTATTATTTTTGGTTTTTATTAATTATAGTATGATATTATTTAATATGGTCATTTATGGTATTCAACATTTTTTTTTCGAATTCTGATTTTGGGCTTCATATTTATATATTCATTATATATCATTTTTATTTACATTCTAGTAATATATGGGTTTAGATAAGTGTGTCTTCATAAAACATCCTTAGTACAATTGCTCAAATTTTAGTATTATGACTACTAAAAACTAGTCTTTAATCCCTATACTATTAGATATTTCTTTATAAATATTACACATTGTCTGCTACAATCCACATGGGGCCTAATGGTATGGGTCATCACATTTTTTCATAATGATCCAAAATAATCTAATAATTATAAAAATGAATATTTGTATTCAAATTAAAATAAAATATTACAAAATGTATATACATAATGAATAATATGTTCTTGGATTCAAAGAAAAATAAACGGACTCAAAAACTTTTATTTTTTTAAATGATTTGATCAAAAGAAAACATGATACCCCACACCTTACTAATGTACGATCCCAACACCACCCTATAATTAATTTCCCTTACATACATCAGACGATATAAGATTAATAACATCTAAATGGTGTATATAGGGATTGAAGAAATCATCCATGTATGACCCAAAAATATATGATATAATAATAAAATATTATATAAAAAACTATAATAATGTAAATAGGAACAATTCATTAAATATATCTCTACACACCCTCATAATAATTAGTGAATTATTCCTTTTTATAGTTTAATTATAAATTTTAAAAAATGGTATTGTAATAAATTTTATTAAACATTTCTATGAAATATATCCAGGATAATCACAAGGGAAAAATGACATGATATTAAATGTTCCTTTTCAATGAGTATCCTCAAAACTATATCATGATCCTTAAGACATCTGGTGTGCACATTACAAATTCAGTATAGGTATACGGGAATCACTTTTATTTTCATAGAGAACATTTTCAACCATCGATGAAACATGTGGAGAAAATTACTATAGTCGGATAGGTCAAGGAGAAAAGAGTTTATCTTTTTGGGTTGATATATTCCCCATCAGCGATCTGATTCTAGTTTACAGCATTAAAATCATATATTGGGATATTTATCATTGAATTTACAATATAAGTTTTTTCAAAATAATTCCATTCAACCCTTATGGGACAATAAATAAAAAAAAAACAAAAAAAACCATATATTATCAAATCCTTTTTCATTCCTTTAACATATTTTAGTAATAAGTTTCAACGAAAAACAATCAAGGGTCATAACTCAATGTTATGTTACACAACAACATACCATTAAACACATGGTAAACCAAATCCTATGGGCATGCAATAAGAGAAAATTTTAGGTATGGGTCTTAGCAATCAAGGTGGGATCCAAGACAATAAATTCCATATCAAAAATATCAAAATTTAATAATTTTATTAAAAATTTAAAGGAATAACTTACCATAATAATATCAATGAAACAGAAGGAATTGTTTTCTTCTGTGAGACAAATAAATCAAATATAATGGAACATATAAATCATGATTCTCAGGGATCCAAGAGAAACACTATAGATGTGGTTAATGTAGTGGTGAAAATAACATTCATATATTTTGATCTCCTCCATTTGACTTGTTATCAAAAAGGGAAAAAACTCACATATTATTGGGATTCTTGTTTCTATTTATGGGTATATAAGAAATTTCCATTTTTTCATAATTGCACATGCCATGATTACAACAAGGTAGAAAAAATGGAAATTAAATGATCTCAACAAGATTATCGTATAATTTTTGCGATATTATTGTTGGATAATGAAAGGAATGGGGCACAACTTCTTACATGTTTTCTTCCCCTATGATAAGAGATAATTGTGGTCCTGGTTGTCACTATCAGTTTACCTCAATCCGATATATCTCCTGATTCAGGAATGGATCAAAATTTTGACCCTAGCACTACAAAGAACAGTCACAATCAAATATGGATCAAAAAAATTATTCTAAATTGGATTTATTATCATCCATTAATACCATTGGATCATTCCACTTCAGTTGGAAATCCAATTATAGAGGATAAGAAGAATGAAAATCTACGTTTTGGTCACTATGAAAGGATTTTTGTAAAGGATTTAATATATACCACATTGGTGGAATATGTGTTTTTACCAATTGGGATATGAGAATTAACATTTGAGTCCAATATGTGAGGAAAATGGTGTAGAAAAAATATATATTTAATATATATCACTTATATACAACAATATTAATTGAAATTATCTTGCTTCTAATTGGAGGAATAAGGTTAAAAACTGTAACCCCATTCTATAATATTTTATTTTTCATCTAATTCCCTCCATGGATGATTCAATAGGTCAAAATTATGATTCTAAAAAAATTATCAAGTTTATTCTAATCATCCTTCACAAACTGCAGTAAATTCATCGATTATTAGTGTCTATATTGAATATGATATTGGTTCTATCTATGTTTTTATATTTATGGACATGATAAATTGTATGAGGATCATAATGAATGTGAATATTAGTATTATGCCTCCACCAGTTTATTATTTAGTGATGAAAAATATGAATCTCCAAGTGGGGTCATCCTTATTATAACTAAGAAAACCAGCTGCATTGGCTGTCTACCTACATCAACAGATCTGAAAATATCTATTATTGATTAATCTACTATTATTGTTTTTTAGTATGTTGTGGTCTACAATGAGGTTTTTTCTTCCACACTATTAGAGAAGTATGAAGGTATAATTACTATTGATTCCACTGTTTCATTTTTATTTCATTATTGTTACTAAGGATGGTGCTACTCTCTTCTTTTATAGGAAGGATGGTGTTACACTTATATGTCCTCTTAGTTTAGTCAATGATGTAGGGTAGAATTCATGATCTGTTCATCTAACCTCAAATTCTAATATGGGAGAAAATATCTTATATTTTCAAAATTCCAATTCTGTAAGAAGGATTAATCATGACAGTTTATTTAGAAAACTCTCCAATCGAAAAAAATGTTCACACCTCTTAGTGGTAATTCCTTGCTGAATGTGTTGGGGATTTTCCCTCTTTTGGGATAAATCATATTGATATTAGTCTTATTGATGAAGATTGTGTCATAGAAATATTATGTATTGAATAAGGGACTTATTATCAGTTGAAAATTGATCAATATAATAATAAACATTTTGTTGGGACAAAGACAAGGCTCAAGTCTCATAATTAATGAATATTCTCTTCTAGGATTTCTATGGGCTTCAGAAACCTTACCCAGTCACATTCTATATTATTTTTTATGACCAGAAGACTGATTATTATATGTCTTTTTTATCCAATATTGATGCTTGAAAATTACAAGTCATTAAAATGGAGTTCCTTAGGATATTCCTTCATTTTCCAAAATCTATATAAGGGTTCTATAGTATATATTTCAGTTCTTATGCATGAAATTATTAATCATTCCACTTTTATTAATTATCATATTTCTTTCACTACGTCAATTTATTTTAATTCTATTTATTTCATCATGAATTTTACATATGATTTCAATCAGCATATTAATAGAAGATACCTCGTTAGAAGCCTTCCGTCTATATCTAAGGAAATTTGTCAGAGTTGAATTGTTATGGATGATTTAAATGATGTTTATATACATGATTATATAAATGGATGTAAACAATTATGTACATTTGATTATTATTTCTCTTCATATATTGATAAATTATCATTTTTTGAGGATCCAATGGCTAGATCTGATTTAACATAAAATAGAGTCCCCACAAATTGAAGTAATTCAAGTAAATTTGAATGATTTCTTATTCATGTAGATGATAGAAATAATTCCATGGGTTAATCTAGACTCACCCTTCCTAATATGAACTCTAATCACACGACTATAATTGTATATGTATATACCAAAAAGCCAATATCATCACCTCCAACTTTTAAATTAAAAATGCATGGCTTGTTTTACTTTGTGGTAGAGAAATCATTACAGATGCCTATATAGTTTTCCTTCTTAGATTCCCTTTAATAATTATGTCTAGAAACATTAATAATCTTATTGAAATTATCTATTAATTCATAAAAACCATTATTTCTAAAATAGATCTTGACATAATAATGGTTAAATATCACATTGATCGATATCAAGAAAGTAGTTAGAATCAATATATGCCTTCTTTAGATGAATGTTGTTCCCTTTTAAACCTAAATGATTTGATTTCTCTCGACTAGAATCATTTATAGAATCAATTAAATATCTAGTGTCTTAAATATTGATAAATGAACTCAATACAATTTTATTTCATGTATATGGAGAAGATGAAAAAATGGGGTCTCACATTAGTAATAATTAATGATAATCTATATTGATCCATAAATTAATTATAAAATTTTGTGGTATTATATTTGGTGTAATTTTACTCATTAAAATATGTGGAATACTAATATATTGTTTTCCATAATTACTTCTTTAATTATTGATCTATATAATAATAAGATGGTTGATATACCAAATAAATAGAGAATAAAAAATATCTTTTATACCTTATTACAACCAATGCTGCATGAATCGATGGCTTTATTAATAAAATTATGATTGTTAAATGTGGTATTGTTCAAAAGGAGTTACATAATTCCATGAGGGAGTTCTATAATCATTCATCTATTCATAGTGGTCTGAATGAAAATTATATTTCAAAAATTAAAAAAATGAGAGTGCTTCTAGAGTTTAGTTACTTCCAACCTATTACAACATTAAATTCAGTTCCAAAGGTAATCTACATGATTATGACTTTGAGACTATGAGATATTTTCAGGGGATTTATCACTCAAAATCAATTTTATTTTGACCTTGGAAGTAAAATTCATTACTAAAATTATACATGATCAAAATGGGTACAAATATTGTGGAGAAAGTTAATGGTTAGTAATTTGGATAACAAAATTGATATTTCCAATGCTTTTGATTATATAATATGGGACGTCATTTTTTCAATTTTTATAATGCATGGACATTATAATGAATTTATAAATATGGTTTATGTTATTCCCAAGACTGACCAACTCTAAATTCATTTCAATGGATCCCCATGTGGTTAGTCATAGTTTTCCATTGGGGTACGTCAAGGGGACCAGTATCTGGGCTTCACTTCTAATTTTTTAGGATAATTTAACTCAGTGAATTAATAAAATTTTCAAAAATGTGATTTACAATCAAATAAAGTATAGACAAGACTTTCTTATTCCTTAAACGTCCTCAATGTTAATTATATTCATCTTTTTATTCATGATGAAATGACCTCCATCTATTACATAAAAGTATTTTTTTGTGAATTATGATGAGAATTTTTTACAGGTTATCATCTTAAATAAATCTTCTATTAGGATTTGAATGGGGTATCTATTTATATTAAAAAATATCTAGGGTTCTTGGTGTTTATTGAGTGACCCCGTCATTTACATATCATAGGTTTTAGGTATTTTTCTATATGGAGAGAAGGTGTTATATAGATAATATTAATTCTTAAATAATATATTAAATGGATACATGGAAATATATTACCATGTATCAAAATGGTAGAGTTTTTTGGGTAAACTATGTGGTTGTAATTATGTTTTTCTACTATATTTCATTGTATAGATGGCCCAGATATCTTATTAAGGAGTTACATATAATGATTCATAATTTCATGTAGATTTATTCAATAAATGATAGAATTCAAGATACTTTTTATTCAGTGGACTGTATTAAAATTGTGTTTATGGGTGGAAAGGGGGTCACAAATCATTTTATATTCAATGACATGATGCTAAAAAATCACATGGAATTTATTTTCCACTGATGATTCTTGTTTGAAGATTTTATTGAACATATTTAGCAACATGTTTTAAAAAGGATAAAAAACATATATTCTGTCTTCCATTTGACTGGGCATTATGAAGTCCAACCATTATATTAGGTAATGTTTAATGTGTTTTGTTTGTAATAGGACATCATTAAATTGATGCAATACTACATGGATTTCAAATCATTTGATTCCAGATTATGATATAACATCACATATAATAAGAGACTATATTGTGGAAATGAAGTGTATTGATGATGTGGACCATCTTATGGATAATGAACATCTAATGGAGTTCATGGGTATGAGTATACTACTATGGATGTTCTAATCTATACTATAAATGATTCTAGGATGTTTATTAATAGGGAGTGAAAATGATTCCCTATCATGCTTCGACCAACATTCCTTTGTGTCTTCTAGGAATTAGAATTATTTTTTCTCTACCCATGATGGTTTTACTCTCAGTAATTTGGAAGGAGATGTTTCATTTTCATGCATCAATCAGGAATTTAGGGGTAAATTGGCCTTTTCATTATTCCTTTACTTTTAATAAGAATAGTATGTGGATACGAATTAATTTTTTGTTGGTTTTCATGATGGATGTGGGTGCATGTGCATGGTATATTGGGATCCATTATTGTCCTGGTGAATTTTAATTCTTTAATGAAATTCATTAATAGAGAGTGTTGTAGTGAGAACATATGTGGACTCTTCTAGGTAGGTTCATCTTTATTATTTCATATACTTAGAGGGAAGGAATTAATTAGTTTTTGTTAAACATGTTCCACCAATAAATACAAGACATAGTACAATTTCTAGTGAAAATATTCCAATATCCAAAATTCATCTTGCTAAATTTATAATGATAATTTGGCCCAGGTGATCCTGTTGAATCTTGGTGTTTTTTACGGGGTCAAAAATTCTCTAGTGGCTAAATCTACCAGGTGGATCCCTCTAATCATGGGGTGGATAAATGATAAAATTGACATTGGGGTCTTAGGTGCACTGGGACCATCAGGATGTGAAAGTTTCCGCCACACTCATCATAGTCTCATATAGGTATTATTTTATCATTTCATTAGGAGTGGTTATATAATTGAATCTCAATTATGTCCTTTGATAAAGGGGGTAAGATATTTGGTCCATCATCATTGGAATTTTTTTATGGATTTTGACTAAAGCCTAACATTAATATTTATTAATGATCATTATATGAATGTAATATTGATAATAATACTCTCAATGACTGATTTGCTTAATTATTTTCTTTTTTAATGTGTATTGATGTGATTCAAATATATTTCATATGGTATGTGATTGTGCTACAATGGGCCATGTTCAAATAATTTCAAGAATACATGTTGTCATCAATGGTGATATCTTACAAATATGGGTAGAGGTAAAACTCTACAATGAAATAATAACACTGTTAGAATCTCGAATATAAGAATTATGCCATGTTGCAGCCTAGGTCCACCAATTAGTGACCCCAAAATTTGAAGAACTCTTAAATTTCCCTATAAATTACTCCATGTCATAGGACATTCTAAAAATAAAATCTATGAAAAAAATAGAATATACATCAAATATATCTTCTATATTATAGTTCCTAAATCACCCCATAGTCACAACATCAACAACATATCATTAAGACAAAATAAATGAATTTGGATCCACTTGTAGAACAGCATAAGACACTCCTCTATCTGATCATTAAAATGTAAAACTAAATAAAAATGTAATGAAAAATAAAAAAAAATTAAAATTGTCCAGGGGGGATAAGAACATGAGTAATGTTGTACCTGAAAACAATATTGGAGTGTTTCCATTAAGATTTTTTTTGGAATGGGGGTGGGTGTAAGAAGAATCACTAGGATTGTCAGCTAATATCATACTATTTTTCTAAAATTAATAACTAGAGACCTCTTTAATATGTGAAACCTATGAGATCAATATAAATTATTTTTGATCGGTCATGTATAAAAAATTACCACAATCCATTTAAATTGTAGTAATTAGATGTGGCTGAAAATATCCACTACTGCAGTTTTCTTTTTTACCCATGACAAATTTCTGTAGAAGTTATAATGATAAATATAAGTGAATCACTGAGTATATTTTACAAACATGTAAAATGTATGATAAGAATCCATATCATATTTCATTGAGTAAAATAATCATCACTACCAAGATAATATTCACTCATAATAAAACCCCTTTCCAAGAAGACAAATATTTAATGATAAGGATGTCTACATATTTTATGAATTGGAAAAAACAAGTCCTTAATTTTTTACCCATGAATTCCATGATAGGATTCTATCACACCCTAACCATGATATGGGGGAGGGACTACCATTATATCCATCATAATCCTAGAACCGTTTTTTTATCTAATCACTTTCATATTTTAAAACCATATTTCATTGATAAAATAATGAATCACACGAATATAAATAATATTTTTTAGTACAGAATAAAATTAATCAGTTTAATTGGTGGAATAATTAATTATCTAAAAAAATGTCAAATTATTTTAATTTATATCTCCATTATAATATTGTATATATTAGTTAAATTATTAAGTTAAAAAATTATTTAAATATTGAAAAATATTGAGTTCACATATTTTAAGTATAATAAGATTTTTAACAATGAAAAATTTTTATTAATTAAAATCATTTGATATTATTTATTTATTTAAAATAGAATAAAATGTGGTTATTATGTCAAGTCACAATCAGAATATCATTAAATATATTCGAATCAATAGATCAAATATAGGAAATTATATCATGTTACAAAAAACTCACAAAAAATATTCTAGGTAGAAGATATATGTTTAGAAAGGATTGATGCGAGAATAAAAATAGTGAATAAAACGTCTATTTTTATTATTATGGTGTATGTAAGAATAAATTTTCCAAAAATATATAAACATGAAATAAATACATAAGATACTTGTTACATGTTGGAATATAATCGTATACATAGTATCCAAAAACTACATGAACAATTATATCAGAGAATCATGTTAACTATGTTTATGTATCTTGGTAACTAGTGCCATCGAACAAGTTTCTTATTAGTTATTTATTAAAATTATTCCCCCAAACTCCTCCTAAAATAACAAAATTTATTTAATGTACCTCAAAATGCATTATTATACTAAAATATATCTCTAAAAAATTCAATTTATGTAGTAAAATATTTACAAATATAAAATAAAAATGAATTAGTGTATTAACACAATAATTAAGAACATCCTCTATAGGAATCCCCCAATTTCAGTAGTTAATAAATCAGGTTTTTAGGACTATATATTAACTTCACCATCCCATGATTCATGTGAATCCTAACAATATTTACACAATATCGACTCCAATAGTATGCTCAATCCATTAAATTTTATCTTACATAGACCAATGATCTACATCTTTCATTCATTGATCGTAACATCCAACTCCAAAAAACATCCCATTAATCCTGAGTGGATGAGGGGGATATTTTTTTGAAACTTATAACATAAATATTTGGATTGTTGCATGTATTTAAATAAATAGAATACGTAAATCCATTGGTAAATCAAACCAAATTATATTCAAAAATCTCAATATGACATAAAGAATAAGGCATTAAATTTCCATTATTTTCTAATATTTAGTCTACCAATTATGGTAAAAATTTATGAAATTCCTTATTACTCATGATAAATTAAATAATTCCATTTATATAATTTCTATATCATTTATTACATAATCATATTTGGGAAAAATTATGATAACAAAACATTCCCAATAATTTCCCTAATAGGGTACATCCATTGGAAGGAAAATTCTACCACTTATATCCATCATAGAGGTGTCATTAATATTAAATTAATATAGTTATTCAAAACATACAATAAATAATGGGGAATGTAAGAACCCAGTTCTTATTTTTGAGGTACGAGTTTCTTCTTTTCCTTTTTCCTTATGTTTTTTAGAAAATAATGAAAGTGGGAAAAATCCTAAAATTTCTAATTAGAGGATGTGTACTTTTCCACACATCGTGTACTTTGGCTATGTGGGATGAGTACACAGGGCATGTAGGCCTGTCGACATTGAAATGTGTAATAACTGACTACACGTCATGTATAGGGTATTTTCACGCCATGTATTCAGTCGGTATGTGAACAGTAAGGCGGTGGAGGTAGCTGCTAGAGGAGTGACAGTACACACCATGTAATCAAAAATACACGCCGTTTACTCATGTCGGTGGGTGATCAATGCAGTGGTGGAATGAATTATGTAGAAAAATGGTTAAAAAATGAGATGTACACACCCTGTACCTAATAGTACAAGCCGTGTAGATGGTTTTGTTTCCATAAAACGGGCAATAGCCTCCTATGTTCACATAAGAAGCATAGAATGTCGTTTGGAGCTTGAGAGGATGGCTGAACCTTGGAGGATTAGCTGACAGTGCATTGGTAATCTGTTCTCACATCCGTTGATCACGTTGGGACCGTACCGGTAATCCCTCCCTTTTTCTTGCACCATTCATACAAATTCTTCTTCTAACAAATGTTATTTACATTTGAACAAGAATTATATTATCCAAAATCTACGTCGTTCTTGGATGATTCGGTAGGCGACGTTCATGAATACTGTTCTAAGATGAACTAGGTAGGTGGTGTGATGTTTAAATTCCAACTGCATTGTGTTTTTGAGATCTGTTGTGCTATGAACCCATTATTGGGGTGTCGTATGGCTGTGGCCTTTGCTGAAAATTATCTATAATTGTATTGATAATCTAATAACAAGTTTAAACTGATATTTGGGATCACGGCAAGGATCTAGGATCACACTTGGGGTGCGTTCCTCTATTTAGTCATTTGGCCCGATTACCTGAGGGTATACCGTAAAATTTAGCATGCTTTAAAATTGCCTTGAGAGGAAATGTATATAATTGCATTCTTATATGTTGGGTTCGTCCTGGTTCCTTGTATATCCTGATGGAAGTTTCTCATTTAGCCTGCGGGAATCCTTTTCTCATTACTGTTTGTAGTAGTTCCTTTGCATGTGGGCAGTAGATTCAGTGCATGTGGGTGACACATCGTACACCTATGGGAAATATCTGTTATGCCTATGGGAAATTACCTGTGGGTTTCTACTCTTCTTACCTGAGGGTATGGTTTGTATGTATGAGGGCAGTGTTATCTTGATTGTTCTCCATGGTGATATATATATGTTGTACCTTTCAAGTTAAAGCACATGCTTGGAATAGTAAAACGAATATTAAAAATGGAAATATGACTTGTAATGTATGTTACTTTTGAGTACTACATAGTTTATTACATTTACTACTGCACACTATTGTTGCACATTTTCACTGACAGTTGGTCACGGGCCTTTGGTGGTAGCCTATTGGGATTTATTTCTCACACCATGTTTGGGTCATGTCATTGGCCCAAACTGACTATTTTTCATCAACTGTCGATAGAGGAAATGGTCCCTACATAGGTACATGATTGTTGCAGGGGAGTAGAAGAGCATGAGACTAAGAATAGAATCACGATGTTGGTGAGTTCATGTTGCACTGTTTTGTTCTAATTAGCTTTACCTTGTAATTTGATCTGTATTGTATTGTATTGCAGTGTATCCTGTTCCGGAAGTTTTCATAGAATTTGCGACATGCTGCATATCTATGTATATATGACTATTGGTCCTCTTTTACTTTAGTTTTATGTTTATTTATTTTATTCTTTTGTTCTTCAATTTGAAAAATGAGGGCATAGTTTCCCAACTATCAGTATTTGGCCCTCACTACTAGTCAGCAGCCTCTTGCATTTGGGGAAATGTGCTTGAGGTCATATGACCAACCAGGTTTGGGGAACCCGTTGAGTTACAACCGGATCTAGGACATTACAATGTGGTATCAGTGGGGTTTTTCTTTTTGACATACAATTTGGAGCCTTAGTCAGGGATAGGACGGAAAGGGTATTTGGTAATAATTTTTGTCTGGGAGTATCTAACCCATGCACAGGGAAAATCCAATTTACCTCATGTTGCAATTATTACTAGTTTTACAATTTTACAGTTTATTTGATTTCCACTATTGGGTGATGCACTTTTGATTGTGTTGTTTATGTGTTATACATGGGTTCTATTGAGTTGCAACCCGATGATATGAGGGTATTCCATCTCATGAATCATTGAGGCACATGCCAGAAATCACATTCCATGCATAGTTCCATGCCATGTATGTGAATTAGAAATTTCATGTTGTTGGGATAGTTGTCGTGTTAGAAAAGAATGACGTTGTGGTAGCTGCTTTGATTAATACCTACTATTTGATAGGGTATTTTTGTGTGAGGTTTTGATGGGATGAAAACCAAAAATTGGTTTTTGGGGAATATGGGCCCTGAATGACCTGAATTTGGTTGATCATTGACATTTTTTCTTTTTTATAACATGTATAAGATGTCCAACTTTTATTCATGGGGAGTATGGGCCCTCAGGGATTGGAATTTGGCACTTAGATGTTTGTTTCAGTGTTTTTCTAGGTTCCAAAGTAGTTTCTGAGGATTACTATCTGGAAAACCCAGTATACTTGTCGTGTAGTTCCTTGGGCACACTTCATGTGTTCTTCTGTTCGAGAAGAAAGGATAACATTTTAAGTACACGCCGTGTAGTCTCTTCCTATGTCATTGGCCTTGTGGGTGGGGACACGGGGTAGGGAAGGGATTGGGGGAACATGTCGTGCACCGGTTATACATGTCGTGTAGTTTTGACCCAGTGTCCGCCCATGTAACTAACAACACGGATGGAGGAATCCTTATGACATACACATCATGTCTTCCTGGAACACGCCATGAGTTCAGACCCCGGTACATGGTCCTGTCACTAACAACACAAGTTGGAGTTATCATTCCAAGTATACATCGTGTCCACCTGGAACATGCCATGTAGTGTCAGCCGTGTAGTCGGCCATGTAGTGAGGAACACGGGTCAGTCTGGGCTTCTTTCAACACATCGTGTCTTTTTGGAACACATCGTGTAGTGTGACCTGGGCACAGAGGCCGTGTGAAAAACAACACTGACCAATATAATCTTGTAGCGAACACACCGTGTACCTGTGGGGAACGCTGTGTGGGTTGGTTTTAGGAGAGTCATGTGGCGTAGCTGTGTGGAATTATTTCGGCAGGGAAGAAGGATTCAAGTACCCACCATGTAGTTTGAAACACACACGGTGTATTTGGGGTGTTACATGACAAGTTTTAGCTAGTGTACCTGGCCATGTGGATGACCTATTACAACACGCCATGTAGTTTTTATACATTTCATGTAGTCAAGTTTTGTAAACCTTAAATGCTTTTATTCTCGTGTTCCCTTCTTACAAGCCTTATTTTTGGCCCTTGATAATCTTGATCAACGGTGTGTGTTTGGCCTTATAGAGTCATCTCGCCGAGATGTCCTTGAGTTGTTCACCTGGAGAGCGGCAACGATTATACTTGAAAGATGGTGGTCCATAGGCTACCAATGGAACCTCCTCCCGGGCCAGATGCAGCGCCAGCTGTTATACCGGACACATGTGCAGAGGCACAATAACATGAAGGCTTCATCCAATTTATGCAAACCTTATAGGGAGCGTTGCATGACGCCACATCAATGGAAGAGTTTACGCGTATCATCCAGTAGTAGTATCCTCCAGCTTTTTCCAGGGATGGAGGACCATAGGATGTGGAGTCATTGTAGGATTTGATGCAGACGATATTCGAGCTTCTTGAGATTCCCCCGGGGCAGAGGATCATGCTCGTGACTTATATGCTACATGATTCTTCCAAGATGTGGTGGGATGTTACCACCCATTTTGAGCATTACCATGACATGGAATGGGAGGATTTTCAGGAAGCTTTCTATTTATTCCTCTTCCCCGGGTCGTTGAGCGAATATCAAGCTCGAGAGTTCATAATATGCAGCAAGGTGCCATGTCAGTGATGGATTATGTTGCTCTCTTCACCGAGCTTCAGCTTTTTTCACCCATTCTGGAGGGAGATGAGACATTGAGGGCCTGACGCTTCGAGGATGGTCTTTGATATGACATCTGATCTTTGGTGAAAGATTTCATGAAGCCTATAGTGCATTCTATTTTGAACGAGGAGTTGAATACTGAACAGAATGTGTGGGAACCTAGTGGTGTGGGCTAGGGCGGTTCGACACTAGTTTCTGGTACGACATCTACTGGTAAGAGGTAGAGGCTGATAGGTTTGTCTCACGGAGGCAGTACTAGCCAGAGGACTACTTCAGGTGGCCATGTCATGTGCTACCATGGTGGTAAAGAGGGGCACAAGAGACTATAGTTTCCACTTTACCTAGTGGAGTGTCGAGCCTGCTGCATGATGGGTTATCTCCTGTGTTTTTGTAGGGCGTTTCTACAAGTGGCTAGTGAGAGGGGTTCAGTGCAGACTCCGCGTGTGGGAGCTAGACCTGCAGCTTCTTACCAGTTTGGAAACTGGGGTGTGTCAGAGCTTGTAGGCATGGATGGTGTTAACGGTCGTGGTAGCCAGACACCAGGATCTCAGTGGTAGCAGGGCGAGTCAGCTCAGGGTAGCCAGGCTGTGTCGCATGGGTCGCGACACTAGATAGGCATATGCAGTGTAACAGACCCAACAAGAGAAGGATCTCAGACCTTCTACTTTCGTAGGTACTATTCTAGTAGATTCTGTTTTATCTTCTACACATTTGGATACAGTTTCTACATATAGTTTTATAATTGTGCCCGTTGTGGAGAGTCTTGGGCTCTATGTTTCTTTTTCATCTGATGTTAGGATGCTAGACACTCTATTGGGAACTAGAATGATTGGTGTGTTTCAGTGCAGAGGGTTCCCCCTTAATGTTGGTGGGATTCACTTTCTTTGGGACCTCTATGTCTTAGAGATAACATCATATGATGTCATTCATGGGATTGACTTGTTGGTATCTTTTTAGCCTTTGTGTATTGCTATCATTGTAGGGTGAGTTTTACATCACCAGAGGGTAGAGAGTTTATATACAAGGGAGAATGGGATGTCCAGGCGAGCTGAGCTGGACCTGAGCATCATGGGAAAGGTGGTGTGACAGCCCATATTATGAGTTTATATCTGGATGACTAGGGAACTTGTCAAAAGTATTTCCCTCCAGTAGTTGATCATTTCAGGAATGTCTTCCCAGATGTCTTTTCAAGTCTACCTCTAGAGAAAGAGGGGGAATTATTTATTGAGCTTGTGGTAGGTGAAGCACTAGTGTCCATTTCTCCTTATATGATTGCTACAACAGAGTCACAGGAGCTCAAGTGATAGTTAGAGGAGCTGCAGTCAAAGGGTTTCATCTGACCCACCACTTCTCCTTGGGGTTCTCCGGTCCTTTTTGCGAAGATGGCAGACGATACCCTCAAGATCTGTGTAGACTATCAAAATCCGAACCAGTTGATGGTTATGAACTAATATCCCATTTTGAGGATTTATTATCTTTTTGATCAACTTCTAGGATCATGAGTGTTCTCAAAGAATGACTTGAAATCCAAATATCATCAGTTATGCATTAGACCATTGGATATACCGCTCACAGCTTTTCATAGTAGATATGGTCTGTATGAGTACATGGTTATGCTGTTTGGGATCACAAATGCGCCTGGAGTTTTCAAGGCTCTAATGAATCATTTTTTCCACCCTTATCTAGACTCTCTTGTGGTAGTCATCGTGGACGACATCCTGGTGTAAACTCACACTCGGCACGACCATGCCACCCATCTTGAGATTGTACTGAGTACACTGAGAGAGCATCAGCTATATGCTAAGATCTCAATGTGCCACTTTTGGATAGACCAGAAACACTTACTGGGTCATATCATTTTAGAGGAAGGAGTTGCAATAGACCCAGAGACTGTGAGAGCAATTGTGTCATTGGAGCATCCTAAGAACATGTTTGAGATATAGAGTTTCTTGGGGATGGCTGGTTACTACAGGTGCTTTATAAAAGAATTCTCTTATACAGCAGCACCATTGGTGGGTTTTACTAAGAAGGGTGTGATGTTCGTTTGGTCAAAAGATCGTGAGACAACCTTTCATGCGATGAAGGGAAAGTTGACAACAACACCAGTCCTGATACTTCTAGAGCAAGGGAAGAGCAATACAGTTTATTGTGATGCATCATGCATTGGGCTGGGAGCATTGTTGATTTATGGTGATCGTGTTGTTGCGTACGGGTCTCGGTAGTTGAGGCCACAAGAGTGAAATTACTCGATGCATGACCTCAAGTTGGCATCAGTTGTTCATGTGTTGCGTTGTTGAAGACATATCTGTTGGGAAAGAATTTTGTGGTTTTCACTGACCATAAAAGTCTCAAATATATCTTTACCCATGGTGACTTGAACCTGAGATAGTGAAGGTGGGTTGAATACCTTCAATCCTTCAACTTTGAGATTGCATATACACCTGGTAAAGGTAATGTTGTAGTTTAGGAACTGATCATGAAGACTCAGATACAAGCAATGTAGGTGGCTAGTGGTGAGTGGTGGCTTATGGATTTGTTCTCTGAGATGCATTTGGTGGTGCATGACAGTTAGGGACAGACATATCTTTCTTCCTTAGCTGTGACTTCTACCCTCCTAGAAAGAGTGAGGATGAGACAACTATCTAATTCAGAAGGCCTGGATCTACAAGAGTCAGTGGAAAGTGAGGACCCTCCTCCTAGATGGATGATAGGCGATGATGAGGTACTACGTTTCAATGGATGAGTGTGGGTTATAGGGGATATACGCGAGAAGCTATTGTGGGAGATTCATGATTCAGTCTGGGCAGTGTATCCCAGAGTTACCAAGATGTACCGTGTCTTCAGACATCAGTATTGGTGGCCGGGTAGGAAGAGAGTGATAGCTAGTTTTGTTACAAGATGTTTCACCTGTCAGTAGGTGTATGCGAAGCATCAAAGGCTAGATGTACTGTTACAGAAGTTACCCATTCCAGAAAGGAAATGGGATGATGTCACGATGGATTTCGTGACAATGTTTCTGAGGTCACCTTGCGACAATGATTCGTTGTGGATCATTGTGGACAGACTTACGAATGTAGATCACCTTTTTCTTATCAAGGAGACCTTCGGTGTTGACGACCTCGAGAAGCTATATATCTGAGAGGTCATACATCTTCATGGGGTCCCTTGTTCTATCATTTCATATAGGGATGCCAGTTTTACATCTCATTTCTGGAAGTGATACATATGGCATTGGTTACACAGGTGCTTCTGAGTATAGCTTACCACCCCCAGACCGATGGCCAATCAGAGCGTAGGATAAAAGTGCTTGAGGACATGTTGCACACATGTGTCCTATGCTTTTGGGGGCCTTGGGAGAATCACATACCATTTGTCGATTTTTCCTACAATAATAGTTTTCAAGAAAAAATTTAGATGGAACCTTATAAGGCTTTAAATGGTAGGCCATTCTGATCACCCTTGTGCTCGTTGGAGACAGGTGAGGCAGCTTTACTAGGACCACATCACGTACATGAAACTTAATAGCAGGTCTAGTTGATTTAGAAGCGGATTGCTACCTCACTGTCTCGTATGAAATATTGTGCTGATCATCGTAGATGACCCTTGGATTTTGTGGTCGAGGATTAGTTTTTCTTACGTGTTTCACCGAGGATGGGACATATGTGAATCAGGAGACAGTGCAATCTTTCACCGAGGTATGTGGGGCCGTTTGAGATTCGGGAGAGATTCGGGCCGGTTTCCTATCAGTTACAGTTACCACAGAGGTAACGGGCCATGCGCGACGTATTTCATGTATCTTAGCCGCGCCGTTATCATTCAGACCCATCTCACATCATAGATCCTGAGGAGGTTGGGCTTCAGATTGATGTTCCCTTTGAGAAGCATCAGATTCACATCATTGATATGAGCACGAAGGTTCTCTGAGGCTGGTTAGTTCCTCTCATACGGGTTCTATGGAAGCATGGCTGAGTGTAGGAAGAAACCTAGGAGTGGGAGACTGACGTACGTGCTTAGTGGCCAGAAGTTTTCTGAGCTTTATGTTCGCCACCCTTGGAAGGGCAATTTGGGATTGAATTTCTTTAAGGGGGGAAGTTTATAAGAACTCAGTTCTTATTTTTTGAGGTATGGGTTTCTTCTTTTCCTTTTTTCCTTAACTGTTTTTGATAAAATAAGTAATGTGTGGAAAAATCCCAAAATTTATGACAACACACCGTGTACTTTTCGACACGCTGTGTACTTTGGCCGTGTGGGATGAGTACACAGGGCGTGTCAGCCTGTCAGCAATGAAACATGTAAAAACTGACTACATTCCATGTATAGGGTATTTGAACGCCGTGTATTCAGTCAGCATGGGAACAGTAAGGAGGTAAGGGCAGCCTCCAGCGGAGGGACAGTAAATGTCATGTAATCAGAAATACACACCATGTACTCATGTCGATGGGCGAACAGTGCTGCGGTGGAAAGAAGTTTCCATAGGAACTATTAAAAAATGAGAAGTACACACCGTGTACTTGATAGTACTTGTCCTGTAGTCAGTTTCTTTCACTTAAAATGGAAAGTAGCCTCATCTGTTCATAGAGGAAGCTTATATCATCATTTGGAGCTTAGGAGGAAGACCGAACCATGGAGGATCAATTGACCATGCACTGGGAATCTGTTTTTTCTTCTTTCAATCATGTTTGGATCGTACAGGTAATCCCTCACATCTTCTTGCGCGGCTATTACCATTGCTTCTTCTAATGGATGTTATTTACATTTGAATGGGATTTCTTTTATCCCAGATCTATATCGTTTTTGGACAATTCAAGAGGCGATGTTCACGTATACCGATTCAAGACGAACGAGGTAGGTGGTCTGGTGTTTAAATTCCAACTGCTATGTGTTTTTGTGTACTATTGTTCTACGAACCCATGTTTGGGGTGTCGTATGGCTGTGGACATTTCTAAAAAGTTTCTAGAATTGTATATATAATATAATGACAAGTTTAAACTGTTAATTAGGATCAATTCTTGTATCCAGGACCACCTCTAGGGTGCATTCCTCTATTTAGCCATTTTTCTAGGTTACCCAATGGTATACCATAAAATTTATCATGTTTTAAAATCTCCTTGAGAGTAATTGTATATAATTTCTTCCTTATATGTTTGGTTCTGCCCGGTTACTTATATAGCATGAGGGAAGTGTCTCGTTTAGCTTGCGGGCAAACTTTTCTCATGCATTTGGGTAGTATTTCCTGAGACTATGGGTAGTAGATTCTATGCATGTGGGTGACAGTTAGATTTCTTGTGGTTAATATCTATTATGATTGTTGTCAATTACATGTGGGTTTCAACTCTTCTTACTTGAGGGTAATATTTGTATGTCTGAGGACAATGTTATCTTGAATGTTCACCATGGTAATTTTCATATATTGTACCTACCAAGTTAAAGCACGTGATTGGCATGTTTAAATGAATATTAAAAATGGAAATATGACTAGTTAAGTTAGTTACATTTGATTACTGCTTAGTTTATTGCATTTACTACTGCACACTATTGTGTCACATTCTCACTGACAGTTGGGAACATGCCTTTTGTGGTTATCTACAGGGATTTATTTCTCACACCCTATTTGGGTCGTGTCTTGGGCCCAAATAGACTATATTATTGTTAGTGTCGATAGGGGAAAGGGTCCCTACACAAGTAAATGATTTTTATAGAGAAGTAGGAGAACATGGGACCGATCTTAGGCTCATGATACTACTGAGTTCCTGTTGCACTATTTTGTTTTGTTTATCAGTACCTTTTACGTTGTGATGTATTGTATTATATTGCAGTGTATCATGTTCTGGCTGTTTTTGTAGAATTTGTGACATGATGCATCTATATATATATATATGACTGCTAGTCATCTATTAATTCTGTTTTATGTTTAGTAATTGTTTTTCCGTTGCACTTCACATTATCAAGTGATGGCATAGTTTCCCCAATATCAGTCCTTGGAACTCGCTACTAGTCGGAAACCACTGGCGTTTGGTGAAATGTGCTTGAGGTCCTATGACCAACCGGGTTCGAGGAACCCATTGAGTGACACCCGGATCTGGGACGTTTCAATGAATGTTAATATTTAATATTTTTAAACCTTATATAATCTAAATTATATTCCCATGCGTCAACAAAATCAGTAACAGAAACATGAAATTCATTCACCAATATCTTGTAGTACAATTTTAAAATTAATTATATTAAGGGTGGTAATAAAATATTCACCTTAACCTATTTAACTAATTCTAAATAAATATCTCTGCGGATCAATAAATAATTTTTGGGTTTTATTTAATTATAATATTTTAAATAATGTGTTAAAAATAAAAACATACAACTCATGATGGTTAGAAAAATCCTCAACCTATTTTATCTACTATATTTATATAAAATGATCAACCATTTTTAATCAAATCAAATTAATCAATAGTTGGTATATATCCTTATATTATAATATAAAACATATAGTGGAATTTATAGAGACCTCATATGACTTCAATAATGGAATTTAAATTTATTTAAATTTATAAAGAAGCATATGATTAACTACATATTCATCTTAATAGGAAATATATGTAATGATGAATATTACAACATATTTCTTCATCCAATAATATAATAATTGGAGTAGAATATCATGATTTTACATAGTTAATCAATAATAAAAAAATCCACTAGAAATATTTATAATCAAAAAATACATATTAGTATATATGATTTTAAAATAATAATCATTTATATGTATAAATGAAATAATTTTATTCTGGTGTCTATTACGAAATATACTCCCCAAAATAATGTAATTCATAAATGTTAGTGTATACTTATTATTTAATTTGAACAAAAATCCCTCATTCTAAAATAAAAGATATTTTTAATTATTATTTTAAAACATAATAATCCATATCATTTTTCAAAACAATAATTAATTCTCAAATGAAACACATAAGCTAAATAGATTCAATAGATTTTTTCACTACCTTGGATTGTTCATTTCTTTTCAATGCATTTGAAAATAAATTTCTTTTTTTGAGAGTATAATATATTATGAAATTATAATATTAAACAGAGTCAACCAAAAAACTCTATATAAAACTCAAATTCCCTTGAGTAAATATTAGAATAAATATTTTTTAATCGGTATCAACAAAAAAACATCTCCCTAACAACTAGTAATATCGACATTTAAGAGAGAACAATAATACTTCAAATTATAGATCATGAACTGGGTAATTAGTTTTATAATGTATAACATCTCAATACCCATAATAATTAATCAAATTATTGTATATAATTACATTTCATAGTTACAAACATTACATAATATACCCCATACATTTTAACACACATAGATATAACAAAAATCTGTAAATATTTAATCATCTTCATTTACTCTTTTTATGTTTCTAAACATTCATAATATAATAGATATATCATATTCATCTCTGTAAGTGATTCCATTAGTACATATATTAAATATGTGTGTGGTATAACTTTTTATAAATCTTTTATATGACCAAACAAACATATCATCTCAAATACATTAATTGATACACTACAAGGAATAACCATTATAACCCTATAAAGATCCTTGGGAAATGAACAAAAAATATCAATTCCCAAATATAGAAGTGATTCTTTTTGAATTTTGAATATATATAATTCTATTATAACATTTATTTTATAACCATTAAGGGTTCTTCCCTCCATCAATCAAGAGTATAGACTTTTATTATTTAAAAAAAGCACCACAAAATAGTCAAGATAAAAAATAAACATATAATAGCATTTTCCTAAAAACACCATTATAGAATTATTTGGTCAAAATATAAATGACTAAATAAATAATATATTAAAAATGATTCATGGATATTCTATAGTTTATTTATTCAACTGGAACCATGATCTTATAATATCCCAATCAATAATATATATATTTTTAATAAATTTAATATATTCATGTGAAAAATATGTCATCAAACTAATATATGGTATATGATTTCTATAATTTTATTGCATTCATTTCTTTAATCCTATATAATTTCTTGAAATATCATATCCGTTTTTGAATGTAACACTCTAAACATCGGCAAATAATGTTTTATCAAATGAATCCTTTAACCACAATGCCTAAAAATTTTAATTAAAAATCAACATATCTAGTTGGATCCAAGTGATAAGAATTTATATATACCATTATTGAAATAGGCACATTTTTTATATAAATTTTTTTTACGTATCCAAAAAAACCCTATGAAACACCAATGAAACACATATAGAACTTTTTTAGTGATTGAAGGAAAATTATAGAATGATTGTTCATTGTTGATCCATCAATGACATATTATACTGAATAAGTGCTAACTCTATATTATCTAATTTCTAATCCTATATAAATTTCATATAAATCTCATTAAATAATTAGTCTTTATGATGTATCAAAAAATATAGAAAAATATAAATGTCTATTATTGTAATTTTGAGGAAACTCTCCATGATACCCTCAAGAACTAGTACTAGTCCTGAGGTATCACATACTCAATTGGAATTTCTTATCCCAAAAGGCTAGCAATTAGAAACCAAAAAGAATATGGACAATTTAACCAAAATTTATTTACACAATAAGAGAAATATACAGATTTATATAAATAAATTGTAGAGTAATTTTTGATTAAATATATATTTATATATATATATAAAAATAAAAATATAATAATGGAAGTGAAACAACTAAAAAAACAATATCTAAGTGGAATGTCCCAATAAAAAGGATGAAAAAATAAACATATAGTCAAAATGTCCACATGTGATAGAATGGTAAACCTCACACCATATCAACATCTAGATAACCAGACCCAGCTAGAATAAAAATCACTACCATCCAATAGTTTCTTTCCTTTCCCAGCATCAGAAGATATAACCACTTCTATGAATTTCTTATGGGGTACAAATGTTGTATGTTAATATCCTCATCAGTGTCCCACCAAGGTTTTCACGATTGAATATATAAATATTAATCCAAGATTTTTAAAATTTAAATAAAATATACTTGAAAATTTTTACCAATTTTCATATCAAAATAAGGTAAAAAAATAAATTTCATGTTTCCCACGTTTCATAATGAAATAGGTAAATCAAATAAAATTCATTTCATTTCCAAATATTAGAACAAATATATCATAAAAAAATAAAAATTCACAGATCCTATGATATAAAAGGATGTTCATTAATAAATATTATAACCAATAAGAATCTAATATTAAGCACAATGTACTTGTAAAAATATTCCTACGATCATACTAGGTTAGGATATCCTGAATTATTATACCTAAAGTAGACAATTGTGTATATATCAAGAAACATGATATATGAATAAATTCTATACATCAACAAAAACCTAATAATTTGAACCTCAGCCAATATGTATATATTCCTCAAGATCAATAGTATTTGGAATAGATGAAATTCAGAAGTGAAAACATTCTAATAGTTTAAGAGATCTATTAATAAACCATCCAATTAAATAGATAAGCCTTCCCAATTTCATTTTTTTCAAAACAATTTCATCAATACATTTAAATGAAATCATGGTTTGATGAAAATTTAATTTTTTATGAAAATTATTTGATTCCCCTTTACATTAACCAAAACCAGGTGAAAACCATCAGTTATTGGAATCCATGATTCAAAGACACAAAAAAATTAGTCATCTCATTCCCTTATATTTTATAAAAAAATTATTCAGCTAGAGACAGAACCATAAACCACAAATCAGATTCCACACATGCTCGTAATGGAATTCATGATAATTATGAAATAGAAAATAAATATTAAGGACATAGAATCAATCATTCCCTATCATAATTTATTCAATTTAAATAAAAGGTTAAGTGGAGAAGAGGAAACAACAGAACTAAAGAACAAATACCTATTGAACCAAAACCAACAAAGGATCAAGCACCATAACAATGTCAAACAATATATTTAGAGTGATTAAAATGGAAAGAAACCAAAAGTAAACAAATCCTATAGTGACTTGAAAAATAAATAAACTGATCAAGGGGAGAAATTAATTAATAAAATGATATATTACATGAAGAGATGACACATAAATATAATGGGGAAAATTAAATGAATTAATCCAAAAAGAATGGAGGAACCGAAATTCACCATAAAAGTGACCTAGTTTGATATGGTAGAGAGTTGTAGAATAATGTAATAAATCAGAAGCAGAATCACAAAAATATATATGTATATTCTATTTAAATCACTTGTAATCCCTTTAAACATCATGAAATCCTTGAGAATAATGTAATTTAAAAAACCTATCAATATTTTATTAAAAACATTTATTTTAATATTACACATAATATTAACATTAAATGATAGGTTATCATTTTATGAGGTGTACCATGTTCACAACATGATCTCGTAAACCATTACAAATCCAGTACTACCATTATAGAGATTATAAATATCATACTTCTGCCAATTGTTGTAGAATTATACACAAAATTCCAAAACACATTGGGAAATCTCTGAAACTCAATGAGAACACTGAATAACATCTACACATTTATACCCAAACTCAATTACGTAACTCAAAGACATGCCCTTGAACCTGAGTTTAATTTTTAGTGATGATTTTATCTATCCTTTATATGCCAAAGTTTCACCCACATAAATAGAAAAATATAATTCATTATATATAAACATGAATGTTGGTAATGGGGTATTACAAATTTCCCAAAATATGAAATTTCATCACTTTGAAATCTTGTACAAAAATGAATTTCGTAGAATAAGTGTGGACACTACACCCTCATTAATGAATCATCCCACCATGTATCATAATAATGTGATCTTTTCATCCATAAGACTATAAAATTAGAATCAACATTCCAGACAAAGAATTTTAAGGAGATTCAATAATATCAACTAGTTACTCCATATTATAAACATCTGTCTCTAACTTAATCGCATCCCAACTCAAAATGTGTGAAGGATGAGGAATGAATTAAATGATCAGTGATATGTGGATTATATCTAAAATTCATGTCAACTGAAAAAACAATGATAATGTATAAGAAACCTACACAACATAGTTAGTTACCACAAAGTTTACAACATATATCATATCCAATATTCCTTTATTACAAGAAGATAGTTTCTTAAATGAGGAGAAACATTCATGAAAGCATGGTCACCAATGTTAAAATCCAAATGACGTGGTCATAGAACATCATATGAAATCTTTCATCTCTAGTATGTGATTAGACACAATTTATATGATGAATCCTTGTAGATATATCTGATAACAAACTTTTTTCCAACAATGATGTATCATCTGAATCAACCAAAAAAACTTCTCTTGGGAAACCAAAAAAAATACATCAAAGGATCTATTCTAATAGGCGACTGATAGTAGTTTTCAAATGAAAAATCAACCAATAATAGAAAATGTTCCCATGATCCTCTATCTTCCATGTCATATGTATATAGAATATAATATAGGATATCAATATATCACAAAATATAAATTTTTGTATACATAAAATATGTTGTACACAACATGAAATAAGTCCCTAATTCCTCATGAAGAATCAACCATAAAATCAATGTAAACCCCTGAACCCTGTGTAAATTAATTTCATAATGAAAATGTGTAATCTCAAAAAATCAGGCACATACAACACACCTTGTGTCACCCCAAGATTTTATTTTATAAGGATATTTTTAATTTATTTTTTGTCTTGTGTTATACACTACACCATGATTAGTTTTCACTATAAGCAACACTGTAATAGATGGAAATATATATAATACTATTATTGGCTTGTGTTAAAAATAATTTAATGTTATTTTGAAAGAAATGAATTCATGAAACACAGTGTATATATATATTTTAATATATAATAAAATATTTTTGGAATATGTTAAACGTAACACCAAAGGATTCTTTCACTAAATGTAACATATATGTGGCTTCTATTACATGCAAGAGAGACCTTCTCCAATAGCATGCATTGCACGTCATACTGAGTTTCACTATACAATAATATGTTATTAAAGTATTATTATTTAGTGGGATATATACTAGAAGATATGCTTATCATTGACCAATTTTTTAATTTTTTATAACATTAAAATATAACTTATTTATTTTCTAGAACATAATTTAAGACCAAACAATATTTTTCAGCTAAAATATGTATTTTTTAAAAAAATGTCGTTTTTTTCTCTTTTATGGATCAACCACTTGAAGTCATGTTTTAAAACATTGATATACTCTATTTTACAAAAAAAATCTTATTTGGTTGCAGGATATAAAAACATACTTTGGTTGAATTTTTGGTATTTTTCTGATAAAATTAAAATTTTAGGGAATAAAAAAATAAAGCATTTTAATTCAAAAGAGACAATTCATCTAATTTATTTATATTGATAGATTACCTTTTTAATTTGTTTTATTGTTAAATTGGACTGTGTTTTTATAAATAATCCAATTTTGTCCATTAGAAGTAATTTTCATTTAAATTGGACATAAACATATGTGAATATTTTAATTATTTTTTCTTCTTAAAACATACATTTATTGTTGTGACAATAGGAAATAATTTTAAATTAATTACTGAAAATTATTTAATTATAATTTATAAAAAATTGATCAAATATTCGAAGTTATAGGTTTAAAATTATTTAAATTGGTCCCTTTTATTTTTCATAATAGGAATAATAACTGCGGTAATTTTGATTTACCAATTAAACGGTAAATCTGTTAAATTAGTGAAAAAAATAATATGATAAAGACAAAAAAATTATCCTAAAACTTCAAAAATACCATTGGATGAATAAAATACCCCCTCATCTTTTTTGGTTCTAAACATAGTCATTTAATTTCTATATGAGAATGAAAATGACATAGATACTAATAAAACCAATGAAAGTGACAAAATGTCAAAAAGGCATTTCACATAAGTATAATAATTTATTATAAGTATAACAAGGTGATATATTAAAAAAATAGTACATGGAAAGATAAAATATATAACTAAATATAAGTATTTTATTTATAACTTTTAAGAAATAAATAGTAACATTATTGTCTTCTACTTTGATGATGTAAAAATTAATTAATTGATGATAAATAAATATATGTTCTTTTATTAATATAATAATAACAATAAAAATTTCCAAACACATGACCTAATAATATTTTTCTAGTATATCTAGACCATAATCAACCAAGCCACATGATAGTGAGCATTCATTCCCTATAGAATAGATTATGACATTTATATTATTAAATTTATTGAATTGTTAATGTTGTCACATAAATACTTTAACAAGTATATCATTTATAATGATTCATTTTATTGTAGATAAATTCTAATAAATAAATTTTTATGAAGTATATTATATTTTTCATCATCCTACTATTTTATTTTAATTTTGTTCTGAAAAAAATATTTTTATAAAATAATTACACAAATTTACTATAGTAATAATTTTATTAATGTCGATATCAAATAAATATTATTAACATTATTAAAATTAATATATTTCAGAATGATTAATATTTCAAATTAATTATATAGATAACCTTAAAATCATAGTAATATACTAAAATTGTTGTTTCAAAGTTAACAAGTTAGTTTTATATTTTTAGAAATAAATATATTGAATAATATCAAAATTGACACTACTGATTGTTTATCGAAATATTGTTTTATTAAAATCGTTTCAAATTAGAAAAAAAATTTTAAAATTATTGAATAATAATTATATGGTCAAAAAATTTATAAATTATTTATTTTGGCTCTAATTTAAATAAAATATGTTAATATGTTACACTTTTAATATTAAAATATTTGTTACTTTAATTAAAATGAAATAGAGTGACTAAGTTTTAAATTGAAAAGGGAAGGATTGAATGGACGTAAAAATTTGTCTACAATTTATTTTTGGATGATATTACAAACCTATGTATTCTAAAATTTTAAATTGGTTTATTTATATGTTATTGGGTGGGGTTTTATTTTAATATAAATTATTATATTTATGGTTTACAAAAGTTTCATTCACCTCAATTATAAATGGAACCTCCTACCACATTTCTCGACAACTCAGTAAGTAGTAACATTCATCCATCCCATACCAATTTATCTTCTAAACTCCTCTATTTTTATTTTATAGGATATGGTGTTATAATAATACCAACTCTAGTTACATTAAGAGAATATCTAAATAGATCACGTCAAATAAGAGGTAATCCCCTCCACCAATTCGTTCATATTTCTTTCTACTTCTACATATACATGATGATTTTTTTATATAATAATATCTACTTTATAATATATATAATGTGATTTTATTATAGTTATGAAACAACCATATTAAAATGTTATATCTTATCCTTAGAAAGATGAAATCACCACCCATGCATACATATAAGTTAACATCTCCACATTGTGGTTTATTCTATTTTTCACCACCACATTACGTTGATGGGAATAAAAATGGATGTAATAAATAAATATTGATATTAAAAAATTAAATGTATTTCTAAATACTTTACACCATGAAAATAAATACCAATCTATTATTATGGGAATGATATCATAACTCGTGCGTAAATATAGCCTACAGTCTCCACGATGCGATGTGATTCATTCTACATGATAACTACTCAAGAATGATTTTATAAATGTACTAAATGAATTAATATGGTATTTATTATGTTATAATTATATATATATATATATCCAATGAAGGATAACTATAACTTATTAGACAAAACATTCATACGATTATAAAGTAGTTAAAACCCAAATAACGAGTAACAATAAAATGTAACAAACAAAAGAGGGGGAATATAACCATATATGATGACCATAATTATTTAATAAATAAATAAAATAATATAAATCACAATACATAAGGTTTAAACATGTAGGAATCATATATTTATTAAGGTAATGGATAATTTTTCAATCTCATTTTTATCTGAGATTGTTTATACAATCATATTTACTCGGTGTATATTTATCATCCACGTACATGTTTCTTAAAATGTTTTCATAAAATGGTTAATTTTAATATATGTATCATTAAACTCATCTTATACATTTTTTGAACTATAATACATGGTATTTATGTAATCATTTCTTTTTACCATAACATGTAATTTTTGACTTTTCTGGTAAAAGTAAGAGGAGAAAGATTTTTAACTTATATGACCTGAACAGATTTTTTATATTATTATGAAACCTTATTTCAATGATAATTACTCTACTCTATATATATTTTAATTGTAATTAAATTATTTTATTTTAAAATATTGTGTAATTTTGTGAAAAGAAATCCTTTTTGAAGAAGAAATGATATTTTCTTCAAAAATTACGTTCAAGGGTTTTATCAAAATTATTTTCCATCTATGATGACAGTGTTAAATAGGGTTATGTTTCTATCCCTATTATTACAATGATTCTATTATTTACATGATGGAATTATATTTTATATGGATTATGTTATGATGGATTGATTTTTTAAAAACCCATTTTATTTCTTGGGTTATGGTATGATGAATGATTTAGATTTCTTTGGCACATGTATAAATGATTTCATTATAAGATATATGGGACCAATATCTCCCTCTAATGAATTATGTGATTTAGATCTCATGAGGTAGACATTATTATAATTAAAAGTAAATGCAGTTCAGTAATACATGGCTGGAATGGAAGGTGAATCTATATCAATAATATATGGTTGGAGCAACATGTAAACCTGGTTCTCTAATGGACATTGTCCACTATAAGGGTCTGGGAATCAATTCCTTGTATTATATTGAAATAATACTATGTGCTTATTTGTTTTACACAATTCCATGTTTTATTCCATTTATATTTTATCATAGTTATTATTCCATTTTGATACATTGCATATGAACTATATTGATTTATTTCATAACTTGTTATTTTTATATTTAAACATTGTTTAATGTTTTTACATTATTATATTAATGGTTTTTTTAATGTTCTAAAAGATCACCCTTAATGAGAATTTTTTCACATCCATTTTAATGAATGGTTTTAGGTAGGAATCAATATGGGAATATTTTTATGGGAGATGTTGAAGTTCTTTCACAGAATTTGAAGATTATATTCCATTTTTACAAGGACACTAAATCAATATAGTATTGGGAAATCGATTTTTGTCTTGTATTATGTATTCTGCCAATGTAATATAATGTATGTCATGATTGGGTCATTTCAGTTGGTATCAGGGAAAAGGATATTATAATGATTCCGATCCTTGGTAAAATTCACGTGTGAACGTTGGAAAATGCATGGGTCTCTACCCAAGGGATTTGTGAGAAAATGGATGCCACTGGAGATGTTGGTTTGACCCACCTTGGTGGTGTATCCAACCATGGTGTGCTCTGATAGGTATCAATTCTAGTCGACTAAAATAATTGCAGACTATTAATGTTGGTATCAGAGTGAATGTTTACTAAACCATTGGAAACTATAATCTGAAAACATTTTTGAGATCCGTAGAAATATTTATAAGAAATTTATATAGATTCCCATAATGATATGTCAATGTATAGGTCACAGTCCTAGAATTATGGTAATGATCAGGAATAATAAAGGATTAATCCTATCATGTTAGATATTGAATGTATTCCCCCTTGATTATAATTTTTTCATAGTATGATTATCACTAAACACACTATTATGTTTTGGTTTTAGAGAATGGATAGAAATAGAATGATTCTCTTAATGAAGAATATGATAGTAAATGGAATTATATTCTTCTTGAGAAAACCAAAAAAATGGGAGTCTGAAGGTGAACCATAATTATTATGCATAATCTTCAATCTCATAACATGATCAATAATAACAACATTGGTCAGTTTCCTAACTCAACTAATATGAGAAAGATGGAGTTTCCTAATGATCATAGGTGAAATGAAGTTCACTTTTCGTCATGTAAATCATTTGGGAAGAGGCATCTAGGATAATGTTTAAAAGAAAATAGAAGATGATTTGGGTATGGAAAAAAGGGACACAAAACCAGTAATTTCAATTGAAAAGGTGAAGTTTACACAATGAACAAGGATAATGGTATTGCTTAGACATCAACGACAGTTAAATGTTTTAAATGTGGAATGTATGGGCATTATTAATATCGAGGCCCTAATGTCAAATATCATCATGAGAATCCACTAGGTCATATGGGAAGTATTTATGATGTTGAAAATGAAGAGAATACAAATGATATATGAGATGGAAGATGTGTTATGGAATAAAATTATGAATCTTAGTCAATGAATTAAGAAAATATGCTAATGATTGCATCTTTTTCAAGGTTAAAGTTTCATCATTAAATTTTTCACACTATGGTAAAAAGTATCATCTACGGATTGTGACACTGTTATTTTAATGAAGTATTGGATTGTATATATTGAATGGTACCAGTAACTATCAAATATTATTCAGTTATTTTTAGAAAACAGATGATATGAGAATAATTATTGGATAAGGATATAATTATTTCTTTGATAGTATTAATGACCTCAGGACTGATATAAAGACAACATGATATCATTGTTTTAGTATATCATATTTTTGGTATTTTTGGTGTGTGGATGGTGTTTATTATGATGGAATTCAAGTTTTCACTATGGTTCTATAGTAATTTATATTATTAAAATGAATCAATAGTATACATGATTAAGCTATTACCATGTTTGGAATGTGAGAAAAAAGAACCAGCTTATGAGATATGGGAGATAAATGTTTTGTCAATTTATTTCAACTCTTTATAAAGTTTTATACTTTCATTTTTTCAATGGATTTTAATTTTATCAATTTATAAATAGTATAAGTAATTTTCTGATTGAAGTTTGTTAGATTAATGTATTATATCATAATAGGTTGACTTATCCATATTAGTTTACTACTGATAACCTTTTATTGAGATCGATGAAATGACCTATCATTCTATCACATGATCTGATAACATGTGATGAATGAAAAATTCATCTTCATTTCATTAAATAAGAGATGAAGTGAAAATATTTCAAGAAATGATGAAGGGTGAGATTTTTGTGAAATCAACTAAGTATTTCTCATCATGTAAAAATTCATCAACTTTAGGAAATATTTATTGAAACCAAAAATGATATCCTACTACCATCATATCCAATGAATAATATTTTCCATTAAAACATCATATATTTATGGTTTTCTAATAGTTAATATTCTTTGAATCTTATTCTCTATCACTATTCATCAAAACATGATGGTTAAATTTCACTTCCATATCCTTGTTTTCACCTCCCACCTATGTTATCCTATATTGAAACCCTGTGATGAGTTATATTGGGTAATGATTATGTTTCTAACATTACTTTATTAAAATGATATTTTAGAATCCCTTTTCACTTTTTGGGTTTCCATGAGATAATCTTTCAATTAGTAAACCATTTATAACACCAATGAATTTCTAGGGGAAAGTTCATTTTAAGGTGGGTAGAGAGTAACACCAAGAGATTTTATGACATATATTCATTTTAATTTCATTGATTTATTGTATTGTATAATTAGCCAATATTATCTTGTGCTATACACAACACCTTATTATCATTTAGTATATGCAACACTATTCTTGGCTTTTATTAAAAACAATTTCATGTTCATTTGATAGAATTCATTTCACGCAACACTGTTTTTTGATTTGGTTATATTTATAAAAGAAATATGTTGGGATTAAGTTATAATCCACACCAAATAAATCATTCACTAAATGTATAATTCACTTTTCTTGCATTACAAGAAATAGATACCTTCCTCGAAAGCATGCATTGTACACAATACTGAGTTTCACTAAACAATTATATATTATTAACATATTTTTATTTAATGGGATATAAACTAGCCATTAGGTATTGTTTTAACAAAATTTTTAATTTTATATAACATTAATAATCAGATTATTTATTTTCTATAACATGATATAAGAACAAATTCTATTTTTTCGGATAATAGATGTATTTTTCCATAAATGCATTTCTGTCTCTTGTTTATGGAGATCCTATTTCAATTATAGTTTTTTAACATTTAATATATTTTATTTTATATAATAAACATATTATATTGATTCAATAATTCAATATATAAATTGGTTGAATTTTTTGTATTTTTCTAATAAAATTAATATTTTAATGAATAGTGAAACAATAAAGAATTTTAATTCAAAACTGCTAATTTTTCTAATTTATTTATATAGTCATATTATTATTTTTAATTTGGTTTAATGTATAATAGATCTATTTTTTATCATTTAATACGATGTTGGTGATTGAGAGTAATTTCTCATTTAAATTAAACATAACCACATGTCAATCATTTGGTATTTCTATTTCTTAAAAATGCTCTTTCAAGTTTTGAAAGTGGGAATTAATTTCTTCCAATTCAATGTTTTGAATTTAGAAAAATAGATTCCTTATTTGGAATCATATGGTCAAAATTATTTAAATTGGACCCTTTTATTTTTTCAGAATAGGAATAGTAAATACAGTAATTTTTATTTACCACAGTTAAAGGAAATTTGGTTAAATTTGTGTAACAACTAATATGATAAGGGAAATAAAATTATCCTAAAACCATCCCCAATCCAATGGGATGATTAAAAATCTACCCTTGACATATTTGGTACAAAAAATAGTCATTTAATGGCCACATGACAATGAAAATGAAATATAAATTAATAAAAAAATGAAAGTGAAAAAATGTAAAACTCACATTTCATATAAGTATAGTAAATTAATATAGGGATAACTAGGTATTATCTTTGAGAATTTATTTTAAATGTAAAGATAATGTAATTAAATACATCAATGTAATTGATTTTTTATTTTTAAGAAATTTTTAATTACCCTAAAGACCTATACATTGATGATGTAAAAATTAATTAAAAGATAATAAATAAATAAAATAATTTATATTACAATATTAATAACCATAATATGTCCCAAACACAGGACCAAATCATAATTTAAGAGTATATATGGACCATAACCACATGATAGTAAATATAGTGACCATTTAGATCCTCATTGAATAGATTTTGGAATTTATATTATTTAATTAAAAGTAATGTAAATGTTGTCACATTCATACTTAAATAAGTATAAAATTTTTAGTGCTTTACTTTATCAGAGAAAAATTACACTAAATATATTTTCATGAAATTTTTTAAATTTATTATCATAATTTTATTTTATTTTATAATTTTATTCAACAAATACTAATATTAAATAATTATAAAAAATAATTTTAGTACTTATCTTGTTAGTAGAGACATCATAAAATGTTATTAACAATATTAAATTAAATATACTTTTGGATGATTAACATGTACATTGAATATTCTAGATAACCTTAATCTCATTGGAATATAATAAAATAGGGGATCATAGTTAATTGGTTATCTTTATATTTTTTGGAAATCTATAACTTGAATATAGACAAAATTGAAATTATTTATTGTTTATGAAAATTATGTTTTATTAAATGATTTAATAAAAATAAAACATTTTTAAAAAATTAGAATGATTATGATATAATAAAAAATGTTCTAAATTATTTATTTATGATATAATTGACATCAAATAATTAAATAGTTTACCCTTTTAATATTGATATATTTGTTACCCTCAATAAAATGAAATAGAATAACTTAGTTCAAAATTGAAAAGATAAGGTTGTAATGGACATAAATAATTGTCTAAAATTTAATGGTTGATGATATGACTACCCTATATCATATTATATTCTATATAGGTACATTTTTGAGGATTTTGAGTGGGTATTTATTTTATAATAAATTAATATTTTTGAGGTTTCAAAAAATGTCCCTCACCTTAATTATAAAATAGAACCTCCTCCCACGTTTAACAACAACTCATTAATCTTTAAATTTTGTCCATAACATGCCAATTTCTCTTATCAACTACCCTATTTATATTTTATAGGTTTTGGTATTCTTAAAAGACTAACTCTAGTTCCATTAAGAGGAGATCTAAAGAGAGATCTTTAACATAGAGGAAAGCTCCACAACCGATTATTTCATATTCCTTTCTACTTCTACTTCTAATTTATGAGATGATTAATTATATAATAATAAGTCATGTAGAAATTATATACTGAGATATTATTATAATTATGAAACGACCTTATTAATCTTTTTATCCATAATCATAAAGAAGAAATCACCACGCGTGCATACATACGACTTACCATCTCCATGCCATGGTGTAATCTGTTTTTCACCACCACATTACATATATTGGTATAAAAATGGATGTAATATCTATATATGATTATTATAAAATAATATTGATTTGGAAATATATTACTCTAATTAACTCAATATTATTCAACAATTTTGGGAATGATATCCTCTCTTGTGCGTATATACAACCTACCGTCTCCACGATATGATGTGATTCATTATACACGATTACAGATCATGTATGACTATATATATGTATTGAATGAATAAATATTTTTTTATTATGTTATAATTAAATAAATATGATATATTATGTACAACCAATACTTATTTGATAAAAGATGCATACAATCATAAAGTACTTATAACCCGAATAATGAGTAACAATGAATTGTTAAAAATAAACGAAGGAGAATACGACCCTATATGATGAAAATGATTGTATAATAAGTTAATAACATTATATATATTATTGTATAGGACCTTAATACACTTATTAAGCATATAGGTCCCAAGGTAATGGATAATTTTGCAATCTTATTTTTATCTGAGATTGTATATATGTAAGTATTAACTGGGGATATATTTATCATCCATATAAATGTTTTCTAAAAAACTGTTCATAAAATGCTGAAAATTATTCCATGTATTTGTAATTTAATTTTCACCCATTTTTACTATAACAACATGGTGAGGAATGAATCATTCTTTATTTTACCATACGAGGTTCTTTTTTACTTTTCTGGGAAAAGAAATAGGATAATGTTATTTTGTCTTATACGACCTGAATGGATTTTTTAACAATTTCATGATGCACTATTTCCATAAAGAACCCTGTAAAAAATTCATGTTGAATTTTTGTAAAATTATTTTCTATTAAAATTTCATTTCATTTTGACAAACAAATTTTTTTAAAGAAAGATATTTTCCTCATGAATTAAGTTTACGAGGATTGTCAAAATTAACATCCATATAAAATGATTCTATTAAATATTGTTAATTTTCTTTCCTTATTATTACTACAATTTGATTTTTAAAATTATTTAATGATATTTTATATGGATTATGTTCTGATGAAATGATGCTTAAGAAACAAATTTTATTTATAGGTTTATGATATGCTGAATGATTTATATTTTTGGAAAACATGTACGAATTATTTCATAATGAGATGGATGGGTCCTATATCTCCCTCTAATTATTTATGTAATGCATTATATATCATGAGATAAATATGACTATAATGATAAATTAAATCATGTTTAGTAATATCGGGATGGAACGATAAGAAAATTTGGTTTAATAATACATGGATGGAATGGAATGTAAACCCGATTAATTAAAGGACATTATCAACTATGATGGTATTGGAAATGATACCTTTAATACAGTAGAAATAATAATATGTGCTTATTTGTTTTCTGACAATTCCATGTTTTATTGAAAATCTATTTTATCATCATCAATGTTCATTTATGATCTATGTCTTACGAAATTCCATGATTTATTTCATGAATGGTGATTTTGATATTTAAACTTTATGTTATGGTTATTAAATTCATATGTTTATGGTGTGTTTAAGTTTTTAATTTTTACCCTTAATGATCATTTTATCTCACCCTTTTAATTTTTTCATTTTCCCCTGATATAATGATATTTTTTATGTAGGAAAACCAAAGTGGAATATTATTATGGGAGATATTGATGTTCCTACAACATGTTAGAATATTATGTTCCATGTTTATAAAGACACTAAGCTAATATGGTATTTGAGGGTTTTTTTGTGTCATGTTTTATATATTCTACAAAATTTCTGTAATGTATGTCAAGATTTGGATACCAGAATCATTATGTCTTGTAATAATACATCGTTGCAGTTCTCTTATGAATATCTATCAAAAAAATTTAAATCATACAAAATTTTGATCCCCACTAATGATGGGATGAAAAACAATCTCCAAAATGGAGAGTACCATATGCTGAAAGATACCAACCCCAAATGGGATCCCCAACATAAAGGATTTTTCACATAGTTATGAGCACTTTATGATATTGATTAATCAGAAAAATAGACTCAATGAGTGATTATGATAATTGGAAACTTGTCAGAACTATACCTTAATGATCTTACTGAGAATCCAGATGTAATTGGTAAAAAATCCTTAAATGGTTCCACTCTTCCTTTTATTCCACATCAACATGGAAATTCATCTTCCTACTCGACATGTCTACATTGATATTCCCCTTCCTGAGGGTATTGGTGATATTAATGTAAAAAATAAAGTGGTATGCTACCCATCTTCTATTTTTGAGATTTACATACATATTAGAAATGAATAATATTAAATTATTATGGTAATAAAATATTATGAATGTACTCCCTAAATAATAGTGCTACAAACACGTAATCCAATTCATAAGTGAGGTATGTAATAAATAATTATTTTTTAATTTACTTTCATGTGGTAAAAGTTGAAGGGTTATAAATGTTACAATATAATCATCCTATACTAGAATATATCCAAAAATTTCGAATGAATAATAAAAAAGACCACATATATCTTACCAGTCATAGGTGTGATAAATGTAGGTCCCTATGTAATATTTTTTTCAACTCATTTATAGAACACCAAATCTTTATATCCCAGATGAATTTCATGCCATTACTAATCTGTGTATCCATTGGTGGTGCTAAAATTGAGAAATCCAAGATGTTCCATAATAAATCTATAGATAAACTAATGAATAAATGACTATTAAATACCTTATGTGGTTCTAACAATTATATAAAAACCTTTACCTTCAAATGATAAACTAAAAATCCATGATTAAAAATAGCATTCCCTAAGAACATAACATCATAAATCCAGAAATTTCATTTCATATGAATTCCAAAAAAAATAGTGTATCCTCGGGAATTACAATAAATCAATATACTTATTGTTCTCATTTTCATATCTCATGATAAAAAACACCATGAAAAAACACTTCCAAAAAAGTGTTGAGATACTGATGGATTTTCTGATTCATTGAAGCCATATTAAATATTGTAGAGTTTATATAACTAAACGACCTAAAGTGATATTATAACTGGAATACCAACTCTTGAATAAAATGTTATATATACCACACTACGGAATATTGAGGTGTTGATAACCCAAAAAAAGATAATTCTTCTAAAATAACTTTTCCCCATTAACTCATCAAAAATAACATACATCTAAGGAAATGAATAATATTTTTGAATAATTTAATTATTTATATGACAATAGTCAAGACATAATCCTTGTGATTAGTCGTTGTAATAGCTCAGAACTCTATGGTACATTACATTGCAAAAATATGGTGTCTGAGGTGTTCAATGAGCTCAAGGTGACTTATCCCCAACACTTTTCCAATTTTCCAAATCTGCAAATAGTTCCATCGGTGAGGCTGATGTGAATTATTCCATCGGTGATACCGATGGGAACACTACCATTAGTGAGGCTGATGTGAACATTTACATCTGTGAGATCGATGTGAACAGTTCAATCAGTGAGATCGATGTGAACAGTTCAAACAGTGAGACCGAACTGAAGAGTTACATCGATGAGACAGACATGAACAGTTCAATCAGTGAGACTGATGTGAACAGTTCCATCGGTGAGACCGATGTGAAAAGTTCCATTAGAGAGGTCTGTAATTCTATGAACAATTCCATCAGATCGGTCTGTCTTTCTATATACGGTTTAATCAGATCGTCCTGTCGTTCTGTGAATTGTACTTTCAGATCAGTGAGACGTTTGGGGAACAGTACCATCAGATCAGACTATCATTCTGTGAACAGTACTATCAGATCGGTCTGTTGTTCGGTGAACAGTACCATCAGATCGTTGTGTCCAGGATTGATTTGACATTATATGAACAGTACTTCCCAGATCGGTAAGTCTAGGATCGATGAGTCCTAGATCGTTGAGTCATTCCACGAACAACGTTTCCAGGATAAGATATTCAAGGATCACTAAGTCAAGGATCAGTTAATCATTCCATGAATAGTGTTTCCAAGATTGGTGAAACATTCTATTAATACTTTTTCTAGGATCGGTGAGTCCTGGATTAATGAGTCAAGAATCCGTGAGAGATTATGTGAATAGTGTTTCCTTTATCGGTGAGTCCTAGATCAGTGAGTCATTATGTGAACGGTTTTTCTAGGATCTGTGAGTCCAATATTGTCAAGTCATTCTGTGAACAGTGTTTTCAGGATCGGTGAGTACATGATTGTGTAGTGTACATTGTTTCCAGAATCGTGTATAGTGTTTCTAGGATCAGTAGGTGTACATTATTTTGAGGATCATGAATAGTGTTTCTAGCATCCTACCATTTTCCCCTTGGACATTTCCATTGACTTATAATGCATTCAAGGTCTTGTTTTAAGGGATTTATGGCCAAATAGAATCTCATAACTCCTTTATTAATTTCTCTAATTCCTTGGATGCCATTACAAGGTAAAACCATATGGTTTAATGTGATGAGCTATTAATGGAAAATCAAACGCTTGTGAATCTATGGCTCTATTAAATCTTTTAAAGGGATAAGATATCTTCCTCCCTTGTTATACTTTCATTGTTCCATGGTTTGAGACACTCGAACCATTCATTCATCACATTGGAGCGGTGTGATTAAACCTTAATCCTTATATAGATTCCCATTGAAGTTTCATACTAATGCATGCACACCCCCTATTTTAGTGTGAAAAGGAAGTGTCGATCCTTCATCAATATAATGTATTTTTTATCTTCATTCATTTGGGTTTACCTCCTTCTATTTCACCTTTCCCTATTAAGTTAGTTGATCACCATACTTATATTGATTTTTTAAGGATTCAGTTGGTGTGGTCGTATTGCAACATCCTCTTGCGAATACAGTTGTTATGTGATGAGGCGATCATGATCCTTTGTGTGGGTCATTATCCTATAAAGAACGAAAATAATCATTTTAGGTAGGGGATTTGTTGCTTCCCTTTTCTTTTACGTGCTACTATAGAGTTAGCATGTTTTATCCTACTAGATCATAATGAAATTGATATAATAAATATTCAAACTGGATGAATTAATTGATATCATTCGTATGTTATTGTCTCTTGTTTTTCTGGATAGTTTTATATCTATGCATGCTTGTTTTGGTTTTCATTCATGACATATATTGGTAAACAACATAAAGCCAAAATTAATTGATAATAGTTTGGATTAATATTAAGAGGAATGTAAATGCATCTGGTTCTTCTTGTTGTAATTTGATGTTAAAAAAATTAGTGTTGTGAGCTTGTTTAATTATTTTTTATAGCTTACTAGTCTGGTTTCTCAAATATGGAACCTATGAATAATAAATAGGTTAATCCAAGTTGGATTAATGAGCATGTTATTTGATAAAAGAATATTACTTGTAGGGTTCTGAGTTACCCTCTTCCTTGTTTAAGGGCCAAGATCCCAACTGATATGATATTTTGTTTCCTACATCTTACGGTGTGATGTGAGCATTGATGGATGTTGTGATAAGATGGGGCATGGAGTCCTATGGTTTTTGGCATCAGTTTACACATAGAGTGCTGAAATGAATCAGGTTATATAAGTGGGTGTCTGGGAGGACACTATGGATGATGGAACAGGTCGGATGTGAATGTTTGGATGCTTGGTGGTTCTTATTGGTTTTTTATCTACATTACATTCCCCACTTCTCAAGGAAGATGACCTTTCTTACCCTTCTTCTTATAGTGGCGATGACGCATGGGTTATGCCATGTGCATTCTGTGTCTAGCTTCTTAAGGGAGGATGGGTCTATACTCTTTTTATTGGTTGCAAAGACTCAACGGGTAGTTCATCAACTGAATGTGTTGACCCCCCTTCAGTTTAGTAGCAGAGAATTTTTACTAGAATTCCACAAAATATAAGAAACTAATGCTGTAAATAAATAATTCAATAAACGATGTTAACCCATGGGGTTGGAGCATGCTAGGGCGCATTGCGGAGGTTGTATTTTGAAGGAAAAATGGTCTTTGGGTGGGGATTTAATGAAATATAATGTAGAATTTTTAATGTTAAATTAATGTTTAATGAATTAATTAATGGAAAGTGCAGTAGAGAAAAACGGAATAAATTAATTTAGTAATGATCTTTAAATGGTTCTGTGCTTATTGGATACCTAATAATTGAAGTAGAAACAATGAGTCTGATAGACGTTATCTACATTTGAGTATAAGACTATGTTATGCATATAGTGTGGTTATGAGCTATAGTATATTCCATACTCTAAGAGTTTCTATACGGTACTCTACCCCATTAGTTAGGGAAACTGACACCCTGAGGATTCTGATCCCTGGGGTGTGTTTTCTGCATTATTCCGGTTGGAGGATGGATGGCTGACTTCCCCCTTTAGCCCTACCCACTTTTCTAGGTAGTTACTTATGCAGATAGGTACAACGATTAGTTTTCCCCATATATGTGTGTATAGGTTTGTAATGTCTTGTGGTTATTTCCACACATCTATCCTAGATATAGTATCCTATAGACTATTATAGGCGTAACCTGTAAAGGTTGTGATAGGTTGAGGATTCTTAATCAGTGTGTGGGATATAATGGATAGATGTATAATTCCCAACATATGATACACATTACGCGAGCTGTGGTAGCTCCTGGAAACTACCTGGTTACTTTCTTCTGTGGATGTGGTGGTTTGGTTACACAAGGTGCATGTTGTGGTGCTTTGCCTAGGAATCTGCAAGCATGGCTTTTTTGAGATATACATTTAGGATGTGCGGCATTGGGGAAAAGCGGAAAAGCAGTGGGGATGTAGTAATGGGGTACCCTTGATATTCATTATTATATTATATACTCATTTATACATTACTTGGTGAGAGTAGCCCTGGTGAGGCTGTTAACTTATTATACCTAATTTGGTGATGAGTTTGTTTCACTTGTTGTTCAATGTGATTTCACATGATTTCTTTACTTTTTAATGAGAGGCATTTGAAAGGATCATTCTGTGTACATTGTTATACTCACCCTATGTATATATAAACTGTTTTTTCAAGTCACTTGGAGCAAGTTAGAGATCAATCTAGTTTTCACTATCTTGGGGTTGTAGGAGTTGTTCAGGCTTGTGGTTGCTACTATTTTTAAAATCTTTTGGTTACTTTTAGTTTTCCCTTTCAGTTTTAGTAGTTTTCCATGACATTAAATATGTGTAATTGGGATTTCTTTTATATTTCTATTTGAGTTGAAGTTGGTTGGTGTCTATCTTATCTCTCTCATCCACATGTGTTCTCATAGAGGGTAATGCCTGCATTTGTGTGTTTACTAGACACTCAATGATAGTATCCATCCCAGGGCCTACTGAAGGGGGGAATTGGGGGTTATTATCTCCCTTCTCACATTGCCAGCTCATGAGGGGTACACGTTGGGGGGAGTGGGTCATGAAAGAGTCGTATCAGTGGTCTGATTGAGGGATAGGACGGAGTTTGGAGTTAGGCACAGGTGAGGTGGCCTAGGTTGGTAAGGAAACAGTGTCAGTCTTGTTTATAATGTTATGTAAACACTTTAGACCGGCTAAGACATAGGTGTTTAGGGACCCCTATGAATTTATTAACGAACCATTATGTTTAAAATGGATATTAAAATGGGTGATACTAGTTTTAGGGTAGAGACAAAGGAAAGGTTCACACATCATTCTTCATTATTCCTGTGTCTTAATTGGAAGACATTGGTATAGGAGATCCTAAAATGAATAATATCAAACAATTAGTTAATTAATGTTGAGTCTTACATATTATTGATTTAAGAGCTCTAATAGATTTTTATTCTATAGATATGGCTCTAGGTCAACATCCTCATGAGGATCACATAGAATATGTCCACAAGGCCATGCCATCTAATCTCCACAGGGTAGAGGTTGACGATGATGAAACTTAGAGGAGGACACTCCGAGAGTTTCTGTGCCAGAGTCTGCAAAAGTAGGAGGGATCTGTTTTAGATGCAGTCATGAATTATTGGTTGGAGGAGGTTGAGATATGCTTCAGTTTGATCTATTCACGAAGGGAGCATTGGGGGTCCTTGGTTTTGATGATGTTGCATAGAGATGTGGGGGAGTGGTGGTTCTTGTTACATAGAGATCAAGAGGAGTAAATGATCACATGGGAGGAATTATGAGACTAGTTCAAAGTGTAATTTCATTCATCTACTACGAAGGCATCCAGTCTACAATAGAATCTTACCCTTCGACTAGGGAGATCCAGTGGGAGAGAGGGAAGAGGTCATTAATAGGGCATTTTCTAGAACTGGATCAACATGAGAGGGGAGTCATCATGATTCTTTATGAGGCAAATCTATGGTCCGGGGTTTCCGGTTTGCAGTGCAGAAGAGTATCCGTTCAGACCGGGGTAGGTCACTTCCCTCATCATCTCATTTCTCTAGGGTCAATAACTCTCATGCATATTCCAAGGGTTTAGGATCATAATTTTCTTGTGGCGTTTGAGGTCATCAGCAATGAGAGTGCCCGACCTTTCAGAGCAGTCATCATGCACCAGGTGTTCGACTCCAGGTTCCTTCGTTAAGGTAGTTCCATCCGTGGTAGAAACAGTAGATTTCACCCACTTTAGATCAGAATTGGGTAGATAGGGCAAGTAGATCATATCCTCGTGACACTCCCCATCCTCCGATAGCAGATCACTTCTATGGTGGTGGTCGTTATTAGGGTCAAAGAGGATGTGGAGGAGGTCGTTGTCACCTTCATGCGTTAGCATTGCCAGCACTAGGCGACCCAGACATCGTTCAAGGTACCCTTTGATTGTTTTCTACCTTGGTGTATTCCATGTGTGATTCAGGAGAGACACACTTCTTCATATCACCTACCCTTGACAATGATTTGGGACATGAGGTAGAGAGGTTTCCAGTTCCCTTGGCATTGACTACCCCAGTTGGAGGTCGAGCTGACTTGATTGAAGTATGTAGAGACTGTGAGTTAGTGTCGGGGCATCACCACTCTTGGGGAGGATTCCTATGTTTATGACTACAACTATATTATGTAATCTTTGGAATGGATTGGTTTTATTTAGTTCAATATATCATGGATTGCTTCAGGAGGCAATTTGTTTTATTTTATTCAGATGGAGAGACATTGGAGTTTTTTGGCGATCGAGACCCTCAGATGGGTCAGAGGCATGTTCTGTCTATATCATCAATGATGGTTGGGCTAATTCTTAGTTAATCAGAGGTTCAACAGATGGAGTTTTCAAGGGTTGTTGAAGAATACCCAAATTCCATTCCAGAGGACGTTGTAGCATTACCAACTCAATGAGAGATCGAGTTTGGGATCGAGCTAAAACAATGTGTGTCACTTATATCTATGTCTCCAGATAAGATGAACCCTTTTGAGTTATGAGAGATACATATAAAAATGACAGTGTGTTATAGTACGGTTTTGTTTGGCCATGTGTGTCATTGTTTGGTGCACCAGTTTTGTTCCTGAAAAAGGTTGACGACCGTTTGCGGTTGTGTGTAGATTATAAACGTTTAAACAATGTGACAATAAAGATTCACTCTCCTCTTCTGTGGATTGATAATTTATTTGATCAACTGAAGGTGGATGATTTTTCTAAAAGACTTATTTGTGGGAAGAATATCATCAAGTGCTTGTGATGGATGAGGATATCAAGATGACTACATTTCGTTGTCATTATGGGGATTATGAGTTCATTGTAATGCTATTTGGTGTAACGAATGCTCTAGCTATGTTTATGGGATTGATGAAAAATGTGTTCAGTGTGTTCTTGGAAATTTATTTGGTAGTTTTCATTGATGACATCCTTGTGTACCCCATGTCTAAGGAGTAGCATGTAGAGCATCAAAACTCCATTTTATGGAGTTCTTCATCAACATCAGCTCTTTGGGAAGATGTTGAACTGTGAGTTTTGGGCTCGAGAAGTCCGTTTCATGGGGAATGTTGTGTCCTAGTAGGGAGTAAATGTGGATCCATCGATGATAGTATCATTTGTGTCATGGGCAGCCCACACGACCGTGTTAGAGGTGCGAAGATTCCTTGGTCTCACAGGATACTATAAGAGGTTTGTATCCAATTTTTCTTGAGTTGGAAATCCGCTTAAAACATTGAATAGGAAGGATTAGGTATTCATAAAGGCATATTTGTGTCATGAATATTACATGTATCTAAAGGGTTATTTAGTAAGTGCTCTATTTCTTTTTCTTCCAGCTGAGGGGGTTGAGTTTGATGTTTTCTGCGATGCATCACATCTAGGGTTAGGCTGTGTTTGGAAGAATCATAGATCAGTTGTTTCCAATGTTTCATGGTAGTTACGTCCCCATAAATGTTACTATGACACCCACTATCTTTAATTACAAGTTGTGGTTTTTGATCTGATGTTGTGTAGGAAATACCTCAATGTTGAGCGCTGTGTGGTTTTCACGGGTCAAAGGAGCCTGAGGTATGTTTTTTTCAAACATGACTTGAATTTAAGGCCATGTTAGTGGATGGAGTTCTTACAGGAATATGACTTTGAAATATCATATACACCTAGAAAGGGGAATGTTGTAGCTGATGCGCTGAGTCAAAAGTCACATAGTGATGTAGTGCACAAATCTGGTAACTCCTTTCGGGTAATGTTAGAATTATCGGCATTAAATATTGATATGGGAGAAGTGGGGGGTAGAGGTAGTCTTTTTCAGATGACGGTGCAGTAGACTCTGCTGAAAAAGGTGGAAGTGTCCTAGTTGGGGGATCTAGAGGTGGTGGTCAGGAGAGACAGAGTTGTTTGTGGTGAGGCCCCTGATGGTTTCTCTGAGGATGAACAACATCGAGTGTTGTATCATTGAATAATATTTGTTCCTTTGACGATGCACAAGACGGTTATCAGAGAGTTCCATATTTCTCCTTTTGTTGTGCATCCTGGAATGACATAGAAGTACAAAGCCTTGGGGATTTAGTTTTGGTGGCCTGGGGTGTACTGTGTGATTGTAGAGTTTGTGTCTCAATGTTTGGTCTTCCATAATGTGAAGTTTCAACACCACGTTCCTGGTCATATTCTCCAACCGTTACATGTTCCTAATTGAATGTGTCGGGACTTCTCAATGGACCTTGTTACTGGTTTACATCATGCTTAGGGAGGACATGATGCAATTTAGGTGGTAGTGGATTTTCAAACAAAATCATCTCACTTTATATCAATCAATGTGTCATTCATTGTTGATTTTATGTTGTGGAATTATACGGGGGAGGATGTGAGACTTCATGGAGTCCTCGGGGTGATAATTTCTGATCAATATCCTTGTATTACCATTAGGGTATGGAGAGGTCTCCAATCTAATTTTGGTTTTTTTTCTACGCCTTAGCACTGCTTTTCATTCTCAAATGGATGGTCAGACAGAGCAGACCTACTAGACTCTTGATGATATTTTATGCTCATGTGTCTAGGATTTTGGGGGTTCGTGAATAAGGCACTTAACCTTGGTGGAGTTTGAATACAACAATAGTTTTCACACCACCATAAGTATAGTCTTGTTTAAAGACTTGTATAGCTTGACTTTCCATTCTCTGTTGTTCTGGACAGGGGTCGGAGAGTCAGCAATTCTCGGACTGGAACGAGTTCAGAATATGACAAAGATGGTTCATGTGATTCGTGAGATGAGGAAAATAGTGCAAGATCGTCATAAATCATATGTCGATCAATGGAGGAGACACTTAGGGTTTGATGTTAGGCATCAAGTATTTTTGAAGCTAACTCCCCATCATGGGAAGTGAAGGTTTGGTCATGATAGTATGCATTCTCCCCCTTTTTTTGGGCCTTTTGAGGTTTTGGCTCGTATTGGAGCCATGGCGTATCGAGTAACACATCCCCCATAGATGAGCATGATACATGATGATTTTAATGTTTCACAGCGTCATCGTTATCTTCATGATTCCTCTCACGTGATCGATTAGGGTGTGATCTATATTGATGATTATGTGACCTTGGAAGAGCGACCTATGGAGATATAAGACCGCACAGAGAATGTGTTGCGTGAGAGTTTTATCTCCTTGGTTAGTGTCTTGTGGCAACATGGTGGCATGGAAGAGAGTACCTAGGAACTTGAGTAAAAAATACGTTCTTAGTACCCATAGTTGATTTATGTTTAACTCTTTTCATGTAATGATTTTCGCATACTGGTTATAGACCATTCGTGTTTATGAGATGGATTTTATTGGTTGCATCTTGTGTCTTGCTCTCTTTTGTGAGTTATCTCGATGGGTGCTTTTTTAGACTTCATTTTTGTTTCCATTATTTTTGTTTTTGAATACTCGAGGATGAGAATGTTTTGAGAGGTATCATATGTATTGGGTCGGACCTCTATGGTCTATTCCTTGGTGAAAATCTGGTGTATGAGGTGTTCCGTCTGGTCATGGTGACTTATCCCCAACACTTTTATAATTTTCCAATTCTATAAATAGTTTTATCTGTGAGATCGATGTGAACAGTTCCATTAGTGAGACCGATGTGAACAGTTTAATCAGTGTAACCGATGTGAAGAGATTCATCAGTGAGACGGATGTGAACAATTCAATCAGTGAGACCGATGTGAACAGTTTAATCGATGAGACCGATCTGAATAGTTCAATATGTGAGACCGATGTGAAGAGTTCCATCAGTGAGATCGATGTGAACGGTTTGATTGGTGAGATTGATGTAAATAGTTCCATCAGATTGGTCTATCATTCAGTGAATAGTTCCATCAGACCGGTATATCGTTCTATGAAAAGTTCCATCAGATCAATCTATCATTATGTGAACAGTACCATCAGATCGATGAGTTGTTCTTTGAACAGTACCATTGGATCTGTCTATTATTATGTGAAAAGTACCATCAGACCGGTCTTCCATTCTGTGAAAAGTTCCATTAGATCGGTGATTCAAGGATCAGCGGGTCATTATGTGAGTAGTGTTTCTAGGATTGGTGAGTCCTGGATTGGTGAGTCCATGATCGGTGAGTCATTCGGTGAACAGTGCTTCAAGGATCGGTGAATCTAGGATGGGTGAGTCATTCCGTGAACTCTGTTTCCAGGATCGATTATCCAAGGATCGGTGTGTCCAGGTTGGGTGAGTAATTATTTGAAAAGTGTTTACAGGATCACTGAGTCCAAGATTGGGGATTCATTATGTGAATAGTGTTTACAGGATCGGTGAGTTTGGGATCGGTGAGGGTAAAATGTTTCATGAATTGTGTACATTGTTTCCAGGATCGGTAGGGGTGCAATATTTCCAGGATCGTGAGCAGTTTTTCTAACTTCCTATATTTTCAACCCTTTGACATTTTATTTGACATATAATGCATTAATGGTCCTATTTAAAGGGATTGAAGGCCAAATAAAATCTTACAACTCCTATATTGATTTTATTAAGTCATGGGATGCCATTATATGGTCAAACTGGTTTGTTTAATGCTATCCACTTTTATTGGAAAATCCAGCATATCTTAACATATTGCTCCATTAAATCATCTAATGGGATGATACATCTTCCTCCCTTGTTCTACCTTTTTTTCCTTGTGTGATATTCTCAAACATGTCCTTTCCCTCATATGAGTCGTGTGATCAATTTTTAATCCTCAGATCATTTCCACATAATGTTTCATACTGCTGCATGTGCACCCCCTATTTTGGTACAAACTAGTAGTGTCGATCCTTCATCGATATAACGTATATTTTATCGGAATTATTTTGGGTTCATTTCCTTTCATTTCTCCGTGCCCAGTTATGGTATGTGATATCCATAATTTTGTTGGAGATTTCTTCGGTTTCCATTGGTGCAGTTGTGTGACGATATCCTTGGGTGGATACAGTTTTCACGAGAGGAAGAAATCGAGATCCTTTGTGTGGATCATTCTCATATAAATAAAAACAAGAACCTTTTGAGTTAGGGTATTAATTGATTCTATTTTCTATTACGTTCAACTGTAGATTTGGCATTTTTAACCCACTAGATCACAATAGATTTCACATAATAAATATTTGAATCAGATAAAAAAATTGATATTGATCATGTGTTATTGTCTCTTGTTTTTCAAGATAGTGTTATATCTATGCATTCTTGTTTATGATTTCAACCATGATGGATGTTGGTAATGAACGTAATGACATAATTAATTAATAATTGTTTGGATAAATGTAATGAGTAGTATAAATGAATCATTGTCTTATTGTTGTACTTTGATGTTAATAAAATTATTCCAGTAAGCATGTTTAATTATTTGTGATAGATTATTCGTTAGGATTCCCAAATTTGGAATCTATCAATAATAAATCGGTTAATCCAAGATAGATTAATGAACTGGTTTTTTGATAAATGATAATTCCTTGTAGGATTTTGAGTTACCCTCTTTATTGTTTAAGGGCCTAGATCAAAATTGACATGATGATTGTTTTCCTACTGCTTGTGATGTGTTGTGAACCTGGATGGATGTGGTGATATGTGTGGTAATGGAGGCCTATCGGTTGTGGAAGTAGATGCCACCTAGAGTGGTGAGATTCATTCGTTTATACATGGGGGTGTCGAGGAGGACACCGTGTATGATGAAAAGGGTTATATGTGAATGTATTGATGCTTTATGGTTCACGTGCGTTATTTATCTAGTTTACATTCACCACTACTCAAGGAAGATGGTCTTGCTTATACTTCTTCTAAAAGGGGTGAAGACGCATGAGGTATGCCACGTGATTTCCGTGTTTAGCTTCTCAGGGGAGGTTGGGTCAACGCTCTTACTATTGGTGGCAAAGACCCAATGGGTAGTTCAACTACTCACCCTATTTACCCCCTTGAGTTTAGTAGCAAATAATGATTTCTAAAATGCCTAGGAATATGGGAATATAATTATTAAAATAAATAATTGAATAAATGATTTTAACCAAGTGGGATGGAGATTTCTAGGGTGCAATGCTGTGGATGTAATTCGAAGGAACACCAGACATTGGGTGTGATGATAATGAAATATAATGTGGTATTTTAATGGTTAATTAATGTTAAATAATTAATTAATGTAAAGTGAAACTGATAAAAATGGAATGATGTAATGTATTAAATCTTTTTAAATGGTTGTGTCCTTATAGGACACCAAGTCATAGATGTGGCAGTCAGGAGTCCGAGAGATGTTAGCTGCAGTTGCGTTTATGACTAGGATATGCCCATAGTGTGGTTGTGAGCTATATTATATTCTGTACTTCTTTGTATCTATACGCTACTCCACCCCGTCAGTTAGGGAAACTAACAACCCAGGGATTCTAAGCCCCGTGGGTGTTTTCCCCAACATTCTTGCGGGAGGCTGGATGGGTGATTACCCCCTTTGGCCCCACTCCCTTATCATGGTTGCTACTTGTTCTTATAGTCACATCAGTTAGTTTTCCTTATATGTGTGTGTAGAGGGCTGTAATGGCTACTGGTTATTCACACACATAAATCATGGATATAGTATCATATGGACTACTATAGGTGTAATGTGTATAGGCTGTCACAGCTTGAGGATTCTTACTCAGTTTGTTCGCTGTAATGGTTCGATGTATAAGGCCTGACGTATGATACATGTTATGTGAGGTGTGGTGGCTCCTGATAACTACGTGGTAACATTCTGGTGTGTACATGGTGGTTTTTTTCAAAAGGTGCATGTTGTGTTGATTCATCATGGTGTCGGCGGTAACACTTTTTTGAGAGAGATGATTAGGATGTGCAATGTTAGGAAAAAGTGGAAAACCAGTTTGGAAGTAGTAGTAGGGTACCCTTGATATTCATTATTATATTATATACTCTTCTATTCTTTACGTGGTGAGAGTATCCCTAGTGAGGCTGGGAACATAGTATACTTGTTTACGTGATGAGTTAGTTTCACTTGTTGTTCACTATGTTGTATCATACATTCATTAATTTTGCGTGAGAGGATTTGGGGATGATATTACAGAGTACATTATTATACTCATCCTATGTATATATAAATAGTTTTTAGGTCACTTGGAGGAGGTTGGAGATCAATCTGGTTTCTACTAGCTTGGGTTTGCATGAGTTGTTCGGGATTGTGGTGGCAGCTGTTTTTACTTTATTTTGGGTAATTTCATATTTTCCATTTTAGTTGTAGTAGTTTTTCCTTACATTACATATGTGTACTTGGTATTTATTTTATATTTATGTTTGAATTGTATTTTTATGGTGTTTATATTATCTCTATCTTCCGCATGTGTTCACTTTTTGGTAATGCCTCCCATTGGTGTGTTTACTATACCCTTAGTCCTAGTCTCCAACTCGGGGCCTATTAGAGGTGTGACTCAGGGTTCATTATCTACCTTATCACATTGTCATCCCAAAAGGGGTAAACATATTGGGGAGGGTATCATGACAGTCTTCTTTAATGGAATATAAAATTGGGGCTACCCAAGGAGAAACAAGGGGAAATACCTTTTTCATCATGTCATCCAATTAAATCTAGATCTCTTTCAGTTATGCGGGTTCCATGTCCTATGATGGTATTCAAACATGATAGGTGACTGGAATGAGGTCAATAATAAAAAAAACTTCCCCTCTAGAGTAAGTGTAAATAAATCTCTAGTAAAATGTAAGAAAAATCTTTAACAGTAGTGGGAATATCAATAATAAAAAAACACTTTGATGTTTAACTGCATCCATAGATAAAAAAATATAATCAATTGGTGGTAAGGTCATTAATGACCAAACCATGGATCAAAATATCCAAAAAAACATTTATAATACCCCATAGGGTACCAAAAATAAAAAAAATGATGATGATACAAATCAATCACATCTTCATGATCAACAAGGTAATCAATCCTGATGATGATGTCAAGTAATTCATGAATGAGAACATCAAAATTCCATAATAAATCAACCTAATTTATCGATAATGTACATGAAATGAACTAAAAAACTTACTCATTACTCTTCCCAAAACATCTATCTATCTCAATAATAATGTACATGAAAACTATTGTATGTTTAATCATATCAACAAAGGGGTCATATATAAATGATTGAGATGAGGAATAAGAAAATAATATAATCACTACAGAAGAAATAATAACAATTGTACATTTTACTATCAATGAACCTAAATCTATATATACTAGAATATAATATGTTTCATCCTAGTGATTCAGTCCTACGTAATTTCTATGGAGCCCTATAGTCATAGAATCGTCGGATTACACTATATTATCTCTTGTAGTTGGTGATCCATAAATATATCTATGTGTAGACATAGCCTGACATACCTGATGCAGATAACCAGAACATCTATATTGGATACACATCTATATCGGGGAATAGAAAATACACAATTTATATTCAACCATTCTACACTAATAGAAATTCGGCCGAAGCCCACTAGGTACTTATAGAGGTGCTGAGGGGCTTGCTACTGATAAACACATGTAGCAATCATGCAATGAGATTTATACATCCACTATTTTAATGGAGTGCTTGTGAAGGTCATGCTAGGTGGAATATAAGCTAAATAACACCAAACAATGGTTTTCATATTCATCACTTCCATATTAGACCTATCTACTACCAATTTATCGGTTAGAATATTTATAATAAATTCACATTATCTTCTCTCACAATCCATGTAGGTGCTCTTGAGATTTCAGTTTGTTATTCATTACCAACACTAGTGAAAAATTCACAAGGCATTTTTATCGAATAGTATATTATGAGGAACTCTAGACAATTCACCACTAATAGGAACTCCAGAATAATGTAATAGATAAATTAAGTCAAAAAATATATCCAGTTGAAGCCCATGTGAATATCATCCTGGTCAATTGAATCAAACCATCTATTTAATGGACCATAATGTTCAATTTCCATACAATTATTCTTGATGTTGTCATGTGTATATAAGAATTAAAATATTTAATAAAATAGTTTAATGATAGTCTTACCCCTCATCAGGTTTATTCATACCTTTTAATTAACTTGTCTTAACATGCTTGAACTCCCATGATCAATAATTGTCTCCTTCAGCTACTATCTATTCCTCAATAACTGTGTTTAGATGATATGGTATATTTCAATTCGTGACATGGAGTCGCAGTATGACAGTCTCGATAATTATCTGATCCACAAAAGGATTTCCTTAAGGAGACTCGATTAAACCTTCTTTATAAGCACATAGATTACATCTCAAGGGCATACTATTATACACCCAAATAGAATAAATTATCAAAAAATAGAATAATCTTAGTTCAAACTATTAATACCAATAAATAAAAAAAATGATCATTAATAAAACCTCATAAAATATAAATATATAAAAACCCCACACGAAATATAGTATCATAAATGCATGAGTTGTCCATGAGCTAATCACAATCTTCCTATAATGTTATGATAATCATTTCTATTATTTTAAATATATTTCAAGGTAATGAATCATGATGAATAAACATTGATTCAACATAGTGGAGAACACTGCATTGGTAACATGTGAAACTAGTACCTGAAATGAGCCTTCACATACATGACAGGCCTTCTTGATCCTCAAGGGTTGGAATCTAGTACTCGAGAAAAAAATAAGTACAGGGAACAGTTTCACAATAACTAAAGTAGAAAATATGAAATATTTAGACATGTAATTAATAGAATAGAAGAGTTAAACAAGAATATATATACATATATCATAACTAAAATAAAAAAAAGGATTTTATACAACATAAATTCAAGAGAAACTATCTTATGGATAGAATTATGACTGAAAAATATAGAAAAAATATAAAACAACAGCAATAGTCTCCATAAGATATAATGGGGAAACCTGACCAATCTCACTATCCTTCTATCGAAATAATGATGATTGAAAACATCACTTCCTCACTATGTTACCCCTAAATTCTATAAATCAAAATACCTTTCCATGTCCACACACCATCAAAGGGGTATGTAGTATGTGATCATACATGCTCTATATGATCCGTCCAAGCTGGTCTATATTGTGCCTATGAGATATAATCTAGAAATGATCATATATAAAGATAAAATGATAAAAGTTTAACTGTTTCATTATCAAAACCATGAAAAAATATTAATGTTTTTTCATCCTCATTTCCTAATAAAAATGTTACAAAAATATAAAATACTTTCTTATCCACATGTCAAAATATATATAGATATAATTAGAACCCGTGATTATTTAAACGTTATCTAGAAATATAAAATCGTATAATTTCATTATATATTATTACGAATATTTATGTGGTATCCTTCATTTAATACCCTCAATCATATAAATTTACATCCAACTTTTGGGATACGTTTCGTGGTCTAAATTTGGTAATCTAGAATAAAACTATTTTAAATGATATTGCTTCTTATATTGGTGTTCCATTGAATATTGATCAATATACCATTAATATAAAGCTAAGAATATATTCCTGGGTTATGGTTGAAGCTAATTTTGTTTCAAAATTTATGTAACTCATTATCATTGAAGTTAATGACTATCGAGCTCATATAAATGTTGAATGTGTGTAAAAGACTCTATTATTTGTGTTATGGGTGATAATTGGGCATTTTCCTTCAATCTATATGGTTATGTAATTGTAGGTGATACGGCCCACTTAAATTTAATTGAATAAATCTAAATTGCGTAAAAAATCTAACATCCTTGTCCTTGATAAATTTGAGCCCTCCTAAAAGAACAAAAATGGTAGTTGGGTCATAACGAAATATATCATGAAAACCTCATGATAATTTGTTATAAAGTGCTCAGATTATTGGGAAAATGAAGTATAAAATAAAGTTGAAATATGAAGACAAAGTATACGAAAATAATAATATGGGATGGGAAATTTCTAGGCATTTTCAGAAATAAATTACTCATGGGGACATAATGATAATAAATGAACTAAAAATAATGTACTCTATCTTAGTTCAGGACCCTTATTCAGGAAAATGTTCTATAATCCATGTCAATACATAAAATGTGGATAATTCCACTAAATAATTACATGAGGAGAGATCTAAGGATAAACTTTCATGTAATGAAAAAATCCAAGAGGATGATCTTGAATTCCAACCATAAAAAATTTAATTTTGATGAAAAATTGATTCATTGAAGGGAATATAAATATGTCAAACTCATCATGAAAAGAATATAAAAGTTAATATGATTCAACCGCTTCTAAATGAATTTATGACCATAAGAATCCAGAAAATGTTGAGATGATGATAACTATAAACACTGTTGTTTTCATATCCATCATATGTAATCTATCTATGGAAGATAATACTATGAAAAAAATATTTTTCAACACTAACACATAAAAAATGCATTATGATAATAGCACTTGAAAAGAGTAAAAGACTCCCACTATTTCAAAAACTAGTAAAGCAATAGTCATTTTTTATCATGATTATTTGGTGATCCAAAAGTTTGATGATTATTATTCTCCTAGTGAAATGACTTTTAATGCAACCATGAAATCAACATGGAGGAAGATTTATATTTGTAAAAACTATGGAATTATAACCCAAAATGGTGGTTCAAAAAAAAGTATTCCTTTTTAGAACTTTCAAAGTATATAAAACATTTACATAATTAAAAAATTATAAATAATTATTTAGACATATGAACAATTTTTTTCTATTTTGAGCTTAAATTTTATTTTTTTATATAACTATGTAGGTTTACAAAACATTGGTTTTAGTTTCATTGGTGCTGAAAATAACAATTATTTCGTGGAATCTTTTTGGATATTACCAAACTTGTAACATCCCTATTTCTTTAAATACACACTTTGTTAAATAGCATACATGAGACACCACATTGAGCTTAAACAAACAATTAAATATTATTAATTAAATGCTACCATTATAAAATATCCTTTTGAATGTAGGGAAAGAATAATATCAATTAAATTATGAAAATATGGTTTACACATATTTATATAATGATACAATGGTTAATAGATTTATTATAAATGGAAATAAAAAAAATTTAATTTAATGTATGTGTTTTAATGAAAACATATTTAAAAAGATATTAATTGTGTTTATAAAATCATATCAATTTTTATAGATTTTTTAATGAAAAATATTCGTTTTATTTTCCATGTAATGTTTTAAATTAATCTTATATGTTTTCTAGACAAGATATAAGATGAAATTCAAATTTTTGGATAAAGGATGTATTTCTTAAAAAATGCAGTTTTACCGCATTTTGATGGTGATCCCATTGTAATTTCATTTTATACCCAATTATATGATCTATTTGAAAAAATAAACATCTTATTTATAATTGGGACATCAAAATTTACTTTGGATGATTTTTTTATTTCATTTTGATATCTATTATGTTTTGATGAATAATAAAAATATGCTAATGATTATTTGAAAATTACTATTTACAACAAGATAATTTATATGGATAAATCATATTATATAATGGTTTTAAATTATAAATTCTATATATTTTTCTCATTTAATCCAATGTTGGACATTTAATTTAATTTCAATGTGAAATTGGACATAAACACTTATCAATCTATTGAATGTTTTTTATTTTTTTAATCCCAACGTTCTAGTTCTCCACATTGGAATTAATTCTCAATTAATTTTTCCAATTATGTGTTTTGAGTTTAGAAAATGGATTTCGTGTTTCAAATAAAAACATCTAAATTGTGTTAATATGTACCTATATTTTTTGGACAATAAGAATAGTAACTTCAATAATTATTTTTATTCATTAGGGTCAAATTGTAAATCTGGTAAATAAGGTTAAAATTAACATGATATTATTAGAAAGATACTCTAAACCATGTCCTTAACCTATTTAATGCAATATTTTAGACTATGAGAATCCTTGGGTCAATTGTAGGACCCCATGGATCCAAATTGGGTTTGATAGTGACCTTTTATAATATTTATTTTAACCAAGAGGGAAATATAACATAAACATGTATCATTTAATAAAAAAATTTATTATATTGTAATATAATGGAACTATATGACTATAAATATTCTTTAGAAGTATAAATTGTATTTCTACATAATGTTATTTTATTTATAATTGTTATTCATTATGTAAATAAATTTATTTATGGCACAATGATTATGTAGTGATTACCTATTAATGAATGATTCAAATAAATCATTTTATAAATATTACAATAAATGTAATTTGAACTTTTTTATTCTTTAAACAATATTTTTGGAGGAAATTTACTTATTAGGGATGAGTATAGTCCTTTGGTTATAATGAAAAATGTTTTTATGACTTTATCAAGAATCAACTAATAAATAGTATCAAAGATGGTATAAATGAGTTTTTTTAGAAAAATATTCTATTTTATTGACATATAGAATAGTCTTAAAAATCTGAATTTCGTAAAAATTACTTATATAATGTTAAACATATCATTAATTATCCCAATGGAGTTATCTTGAAATTATATTATAACTATAATTACAATTATTATGAAAATACATGAAGATATGGAAAGAGTTAATCTTTATTAAGTAAGTTTCAATGAAAAAAGATAAGGTTAATTCTATGACCTAAAATTGTCTAAAACATTTTGGTTGGGAGGATTTTGACCGATAATAAAATTTTAATTGAAATAAATCTCTTTTTAACTATTATAATTTGATCATAAATTTATAATAAAATAATATTTCATAACATTCCTAATGTTCCCCTCCGCCCTATAATAAAAGGCCTCCACCTCAACCCTCATTATCACCACTCTCATGCTCCTTGGATCATACAAATTCTTCAATAATAGCTTCCAAAACTCTTCCTATATGCCTAGAATACTTTCCATTGTCAAAAAGAAATTTATGAATGACTTTTATCCCAAATTAGAATGAGTTTCCCAATTTAGAGGTAATGTCTTCTCTCTCTCGAGTTCATTTCTTTATTTTCCATATACACTCGGTATTCTATATTTACTCTATGATTACAAAAAAACCAATATCATAAATATAATATGTTGTTTTTATGAGATGTATTCTATGTACACTCACACACACTTCTTAATAAGAGATATGAACATAAAATTTTTGTGTACGACGAACTACAACCTCAGAAAATGATGACTATTCAATTTTCTCCTACCACCTCTCACGGTGGCCATTATGATGGAACTGTATTATATATGAAATATAATACATTTAAATTTTCTATTTTATTCATTTTTTATTTACAACATACATTTATTCTTCCCATAATGTTTATATACAATAATTTTATTTGAGAAAGTGTGGACTACTACCCCTTTAAGGTGATATGACCCGTTAGTTCAATAAATGGATCATATAATTGATGATTTTATAAAACCTATAAAGAAAAAATGAAATTAATATAATACTAGTTTTATAATATACTATTTAATATATTTTTATTATTCTTTTAATATGAAAAACAATTGAATGTAGCATTCATGTGTACGTATGAACTTCCATCTCCAAGAATGTTTCATTTAATTTCTTATCTCCAAATGTTATGGATTATTATAAATTTATATATACTGGATATATGTAATGACCAAGAATTTCATTGAATAATTATTAAATAAGGTGAGCTTCACTTTATTTTTATGGAGCTTCTATGTGGGTGTTTGGTGGTTAAAGCCTCCTCATGGATGTTAGAGGTGGGACCACCACACCGTAGACTTCCATGAGAGGTGATGGTGGTGGGGCCCACCCGAACCAAACCTCTTGTGAGTGGTTACGTTGTGAGGACCACACATGGCTAAACCACCTATTGATGGAGGAGAGTAAAACCTCTCAACTCCCCCATATTAACGAGGGAGAGCCTCTTGACATCCCATTTAATTAATTGGTTCCAACTCCCCTAATTAATTTATGCCAACACTCATGAATTAATTAGGGGAGAGAAGTTATTAATTCACTAATTTTATTTTTGTTTCTGAATCTAAATAATAGAAAAAATCAATCTATTATTATTTTTCATGGAATTTCTCTTTTGGTGGAGCTTGGGAAGAGAAGAGTTTAAAAGAAAAGTTCTTCCAACGAAGAATGCTCCACCGATGGAGAACGCAGACCTTTTTCAACTTCCTCCCTTAGATCCTACAGACGTGGGGAGTCATCGACCGACCTACCATCTACATTTTCATAAATGAGCCAATGCAGATCAGTATTGGTAATTCATGGAGGACACGATGAATGACGAACTCATTAATCTTCTTCCTGTGACTTTAACGTCGATGACTGAAAATGAAAGGCTGGGGGTTTATTTTGTGTAACATTGCTTTTCTCTTTCTCGTCATTGTATTTGAATGGAATCATTGTGTGGTTGTAATACAATTTTATTTCATCTTTATTACTCATTGATGAGAAAAGTGTTACCACCCTAAACATGGAGGGTGTAGGCCAAATCAACATGGCTGGACCCCTCCGCCATTCTTGTTTGTTTTGTTTCTCGGCATGGCGACGAACTGGGGTTGAAGGAAATAAAGGCACATGAAATGATTGTCCTTCCCGCGGCCTCTGAAAACCGCGATGCCCCAGCGGAATTCCGGTTTCCTTGATCGGGCCAGCTCTGATGTCCGAACAACTGTCGGCTTCATGCGTTCAATAACGCACTGCCAACGGCCTCCCGCACGCACTGTCCCAACACCACAGGCCTGCTACGGCCTTATCTGCATCGCCTTGAGCCACACCAAGCCCCACCAGCCCGAAAAACTCCATCTCGGCCTCCCGGTCGCCTGCTGGCTCCGCCACACCCTTCCTGGCAGCCCACAGGTCTGCCTGGCGCCCTACCCGGCTGCCTACCCTCCCGCTTGGCGCCCCACCCGACCGCATCCCAGCCTGGACGCGCCCATCCCGACCGCTCACCGGCCCACCATGCGCCCTACCCGGTCTCATCTCGGCCTGTCCATGCCCATCCCAGCAGCCTCCTGACCACCCAACCTCCCATACTTGCCCGCGGCTCCCCTGGTGGCGCCTGGGCGTAACCAGCCCGACCACACACATCTGGCCGAGCCGAGCTGGGCCGCACCATTGAGACACAATGGGCCGAACCATCCCTGAGCTCGTGATGAACTGCCCTCAAAACCTACTTATCTAGGCCCAGCAGGCCTGACTGAACCTAAAAGGTTGGTCCACCCAATGGGCCAGGCCAAAGCCAACAGGTCTGACCGGACCCGAGCCCACTAACGACCCTTTAATTTCTTTTGGCCATATCGTTGGCACCAGATGTCTATTTGATGAACCGTCAGCGACGCTGGATATCATGGAGCATGATAGTCCCATTGAGTATACCACATTGGATTTTGGGGTATAGATGATATATGGTCATGTCAGATCATGCACGAATCCAACCGGGCCCCAAGAATATAAAGCTAATAACTCATAGACCGCACGTCCCATTGACGTTCCGTCTGTTGTGTTGAGACCCCTATTAAGTGGTGGAAATTTGTGATAATTTTTTGTGGGACATCTTGATAGTTGGATTATTGACCCACAGATCGTGGAGCAGATCCTTTTGGAGATGAGAGAGTATATTTTGGAGAACTAGTAGATGGTTCAGACTTGACGACTACAGCCCGATTCGATGTGGAGTGATTCGACTAGCTCTGTGGGGAGCACATTGGTGTCACGACAGACCCATGGTGGGGAGAGACTCTTTGTGAGTTCGTAAGACCCACATTACTCAACAGGAGGAGTACCTTAGCATGCTACGAGGGGGAGTGACTCTATGTGAGCGCGGTAGGCCCATAGTGGGTAGTGCCTCTGTGTGACTGCGTAAGACCCATGGTACTCGATAGGAGGAGTACCTCTGCAATCCATGGTTAGTGGGAAGAACCTTTTTGTGATGTGGCAGGCCCACTATACTCGATAAAGGAGGTGTTCTCCAGTAGCCATGGTTTGGATAATAAAAATCATACTTTGAGCTGAGTCAGTAACTTTTGTGTTTACCTCATGATTGAGATGGTTTACATGATAACATATGTATATGTATGGGCATATACCTAAGTGGGGTTATCTGTTGACTTCATTATTTGTGGGTTATCCTGGTTGGATTTTGTGAGACCTTGATGGCCTCGATGCCCCTACCGAATATCTTTATACTCACCCCTGCACGGGTTATGACTGCACCACGTTGTGTTGGTTGCAGATGACAGAAAACCCTGACTGAGGCTGAGAGTATCAAGATTGGATTCTACACGTTGGTGGACCATACAATTTTTTGGTACACAGTGGAGACCGACAGATGTGGGTTGTTGAGGAGGCTATCTGTACCTACCCTTTAGGTAGGATCCATGGTGGGCGATCCAGGAGCTGGTTTTCGGCTCACAGTTGTTTTTCCCTTTCATTTGTACTCATTTTTCAATTCTAATTATACCTTCCTATTGGGCTTGTATTCCATCCCCTTCAATTTACGTACTTTTTTTATATAGTTTTACATATTTTTTTTCTTCCATATTGTACCTTGTCATGTGTATTTAATCTCTATAAAGGAAATACCTTCCTAGATTAGGTATTTACGCCTTTGGTGCTAGTCTCCTTCCCATGGCCTATGAAAGGCGGGCTTGGGGTAGTCACGACACAGGCCCCCGGGGGTGGGTCGTGACAAATTGGTATCAGAGGAGTCAGTTCTACTGCAGAACATAGGACTCTGATTTTTATTTTCTATGAAGAAATAGTGCTAAGGGAAAGATGGTTCTCAGTTCATGGAGTCCAGTGTTGGTGCAGTGGCTGACGTATCCATACGCCAGGACCCTTACATCTGATTTTCGACTTAGTGCACGAAAACACTGATTGCATGTGTGTTTTCAAAAGTTTCATTTATTTCAGCTCAACCTGGTTAGGTCACCAGGTATAATCTTTGATCGTGTCACATATGTTTCATTCAGGATGCCTCCCTGCAGATGAATAGCTAGATCCCCGAGGGTTGTACGCATTGATAGCCCATCGAGTGAAGAGGCCTCAGTGCAGGGCCCTTTTCCAGTGGAGGCACCAACGGTACCACTCCCCATTGGGCCACCGATACCACCAGCCCCATCAGTAAATGACGCACGCTGCTTGAGCACATTTCATGAGTTCTAGTTCCATAGGCCACCGAGTTTCAGTTGAGAGATGTACCCACATGCGTCTAAGGATTGGATGGAGGCTATGGTGAGATTTTTTCGACTGGTAGGGAAACCAGCCAACCTCATGAGGATAATTGCTGCTATCCTTCTACAGGTAGCAGTAGGTAGATGGTGGAGTATGATTCTCCCGGATCATGATGAGATGACACTTCTATGGGAAGACTATGAGGGCCTGTTTTGGGTGGAGTTTGTCCCTGCAACTCTTTTCATAGGGAGCATACATGAGCTACTTCATCTACAGCAGGGCAGCATGACTGTAGCTTAGTACTCAGCGATGTTCACCGACCTCTCGCGCTACTCCACAGGTATGGTGCGGGACCCATATTCAGGGCCTGGACTATAGAGATGGGGCTCAGGTGAGAGATTAAGGCTTCAATGATCTCCCTTAGCATCCTGATGCAGGCAGGGGTGTTGGAGAGAGCCCTTTTAGTAGAGAGATTCCTAGCAGAGCATTCTCCAGCAGTGAGACCCACCACTAGTAAACATCCACTAGAGTCTTTTTCAGTTGGATGTAGATAGATGTTGTAGTCGATTAATAGGACTATAACCATGGGTGGAAAACCACATGACCCATGATCAGTTGTACGGGGAACCCCGGGTAGAGACACATATGCATGGAGTGGATAGTCTTACTCATGCGGTAGGCATGGTAGCATGGCTTGTGACAGTCTAAACCGCTGTTTTGATGATCAGCAGGTGGTCGAAGGACCTCCCATGTAGAGGTAGTGATTCGATCAAGTTAGATCTCAGGGATCAGGTGGACGTGGTAGAGGAGAAAGTCGTATAACTAGTGGTGGATAAGGTTTCGAGGTTTTACCACCACCACCACCAGGAGGTCCACCCCGACTACAGGGAGCCGATGGACAGAGGGGATATCTGCTCGAGGAAGGTGAGGCCTAAGATCACAGAACTCCGGAGATGATTTGAGGTATGGTCTGTGTCTACTCCACCATAGATGATGTTCATATATACTTAGGTGCCCATCCCTCTTTCATTTCTACTGACCTCGTTCAATGCTCATAGATTTTGACGGAGCTGTTGGCTCGATCCTTACTGCTAGAGACTTCTATGAGAGCATACTCGACGATTACACACTGGTTCCGATAGTGTGAGCATACTCTATTAGGCGAGATCTTCGGTTGGGATCTCCTAGTAGTGGCGTCGAGGCCTTACGATGACATCTTGGGTATAGACTAGTTATCTACAGTCCATGCTCAGATAGACTGTATTATGCACAAAGTGCGGTGTGTCTGAATGGATGAGACCAGGTTCACCTTCACCAGTGAGAAGGGAGCCTTTGCAGTTCAGGATGGAATTTCCCAGTGGAGAGTACGGCCGACCACTCATTAGTTGGCTTGCCTTACCCTTGTAAAATTTTATGTGGAGAGTTTGACTTATCCTGTAGTGGTAGACCAGTACGCGGATGTCTTCCCTGATGATGTCTCAGGTCTACCTCCTCATAGGGATTTGGACTTCTACATTGACATATATCCCGGTATGACACCGATATCTACACCATTGTATCAGATGGCTCTCGCTCTGCTTTTTGAGCTGTGGGTACAGCTAGAGGACTTTTAGGGGAAGGGATTCATCCGGCCTAGTGATTCTCCCTGGGAAGCCCTGATTCTATTCATCAAGAAGGTGGATTGGATTTTGAGGCTTTGTGTCAATTACCGTCACCTGAACCAGGTGACCGTGAATAACAAGTACCCACTCTTAAGGATTGCCGACCTCTTTGATCAGATGAAGGGAGCACGGTGGTTATTGAAGATAGACCTCAGATCAAGTAATCAACATCTCATATTTTGAGATGAGGATGTGCAGAAGACGACCATCAGATGTCGGTACCACCCCTACAAGTTATTGGTTATGCAGTTTGGTGTAACCAATGCTCCATCAGTGATCATGTAAATCTTGAACATGATCTTCTAGCCATACCTTGATATTTTTGTTGCAGTCATTATCAATGACATTCTAATCTACTTTACTACTTAGGAGTATCTTTCCTACCATTTTTAGGTAGTATAGGACACACTATGAGAGTAGCCGCTTTATCGTAAGCTCTCAAAGTACTAGTTTTTGATCACAGAGGTTCACTTCTTGGGACACTAAATCTCAGCGGCTGGAGTGGATGTGGATCCAATTAAAATTGAGGTGGTACTTGCTTGGGATCCACCAAGTAGTGTGAAGGAGGAACGATGTTTCCTTGATTTGGCTGGTTAATACCGGAGGTCCTTTCTAGACTTATCTAGAGTTAAAGCACCACTATCAGCCTTGACATAGAAGGGGAAACCCTTCATGTGGTTGGAGAGATTCTAGCAGAGCATTCAGGAGTTGAGGCAGAGGCGGACTAGTGACCCCATCTTTATGCATCCAGGGGATGGTGTATGGTACGTAGTCTACTGGTGCACATCAGGGACCATAGTCGGGTGTGTCCTGATTTAGGAGTGAGCAGTGATCGTGTATGGTTCTCAGTAGCTAAGACATCATGAGCTGAACTATGCTACCCATGACCGGGATTTAGTAGAAATGGTCTTCACCTTGAAGATGTAGCGACACTATCTTATTGGTGAATGTTTTACCATGTACTCTGATCAAAAGAGTCTCAGTTATATCTTCTCTCAGAAGAACCTAAACCTGAGACATCGGTGTTTCCGAGGCTTTCGAAGGGGCATGCGCGCATATGTCCATCCGCGGAGGAGGACGCATGGCTTTGTTGCCCCGCATTCCCGCTTTCCAATGGAGGGAGGCATTCGTTCCTTGTTCAGGTACGTCTGCTCCTTGATCGAAACGGGATGATGGGATGTCGGTTCTCCATTCCGTGGATTCCTCCTCAGAACTCGTCACCTAGTCCGGGTCTCCCTCCTAGATTTAATACGTTGTTCGTGAAACTATTCCCAGTGCCATGTTTCCATGGACACCAGTTAATTACACTGCTTCTGTCGGGACATTCCAAAGGGTCCGGTCAGGGAAGCAACGTTCAGTCGGGGGAGTAGTCACGTTGAGTCATCAGTAGAGTGTCTGGATGCTGGGGAACCTGGCGTGTCTGGCTGTTATCCCTGGTCACAGGGCTTCTTGAGGGGGTGGAATCCAGATGCATCCCACATCGAGCGCGGGGAATTATATGTCATAGACATATATCATAGGTTTTCCTCAGATTCCCATGTTTAACACAGGGTACGCTGCGAGTTTAACGTCCATCAGAGATGGATCAACCCAACCAGAGCATTAGCTAGGATAGATCGGATTGAGGGATTTCCCTTGAAGGGATGCAGATACCGGGGCCAGCCCATGGGCGGCTATGAAGAAGAGCATACCGACATGGTCTCACTGAGATATGACGATCTGGGTGAGAATATGGATGGGTGATAGGTGGATGAATGGAGTAGAGGGGGAATGAAATGGGACCATTACAGGGGCGACAGTGAAGTTGGGCTTTAGCCTTGAAGAGGCTTCCAACGTATCCCTGTGGCAGGGAATCAAAGTCCGCATAGTTCGGGATGGCGCCGGCAAACCAACGTGAAGGTGGACCTTGGTACGATGGACGTCGTCAGCGAACCAACGTGAATGTGGACCGTGGTCCAATGGGAATCGTCAGCGTACTAACGTGAAGGTAGACCTTGGTCTGATGGATGGTGGCCTTGAACCTATGGAAGGCTTCCTACGTAACATGCCTTGACACAGATCAAAGGCCTCATAGTTTAAAGGGTTTAATCGGTGAACCGATGTGAAAGTAGACCCGTGGGTCCACTAGTGGTGGGCTTGAACCTTGGGAAGGTTTCCTACGTACCATGCCTTGAAATGGATCAAAGTCCCCATAGTTCAAAGTTTATGGAATACAATTTAACGTTATGCGGGACGATAGTGAACCCTGACGTGAATAAACGACGGGTGGTGGGTGTCGGCGAACCGACGTAAATGAGGGACCTTGGTCCGATGGAAGATGGGCTTGAAAATGGGGGGGGGGGGCTGGCACACTGACTAGGAGACGGTTTGGGCCAATGATTGTTGGTCTTGAACCTCAGGGAGGATTCCTACATACCATGCCTTGACACGGATCAATGTCCTCATAGTTCTGATTGGGGAATGCAGTTTGACGTCATGCAGGACAAGGGTGAACCGACGTGAAAGTGGACCTTGGTCCAATGAGTGATGGGCTTGAACCTCTGGAAGGCGTCCTACCTACCATGCCTTAACATGGATCAAAGACCTCGTAGTTCAGGTGGGGCATTGTCGGTGAACCGATGTGATAGTGGACCTTGGTCCAATGAGTGATGGGCTTGAACCTCTGGAAGGCTTCCTATGTACCATGCCTTAACCTGGATCAAAGACCTCATATTTCAGGTGGGAATGGGTGTGCAGTTCAGTGTCATACAAGACAAAGGGAGGGGCATACAGTTTAACGTCATGCTGGACGAGGGCGAAACTCGATGTGAATGAACGACCGAGCAATGTGGATTGAACCTCATGGAGGCTTCCTACGTACCATGCCTTGACATGGATCAAAGTCCTTGTAGTTCGCTGTGATGGGTCGCAATGGCTTACCACTGGACTAGAATGCAGTTTAATGTCGTGCTGGACGGGAATGTGTCCCAACGTGAATAGATGATGGGTGGGCTTGAACCTTATGGAGGCTTCCTACGTACCATGCCTTGACATGGATCAAAGTCCCCGTAGTTCGCTAGGATGGGTCGCAACAGCTTACCACTGGACCAGAATGCAGTTTAACGTCGTGCAGGACGGGAATGGGACCCGATGTGAATGGATGATGGGTGGGCTTGAACCTGAGGGAGGCTTCCTACGTACCATTCCTTGGCATGGATCAAAGTCCTCGTAGTTCGCTAGGATGGGTCGCAACGGCTTACCACTGGACCAGAATGCAGTTTAACATCGTGTTGGACGATAATGGGACACGACGTGAATGGATGAAGGGTGTTCTTGAACCTCAGGGAGGCTTCCTACGTACCATGCCTTGGCATGGATCAAAGCCCTCGTAGTTCGCTAGGATGGGTCGCAACTGCTTACCACTGGACCAGAATGCAGTTTAACGTCGTGATGGACGGGAATGGGACCTGACGTGAATGGATGATGGGTGGGATTGAACCTCAGGGAGGCTTCCTACGTACCATGCCTTGGCATGGATCAAAGTCCTCGTAGTTCGCTAGGATGGGTCGCAACAGATTACCACTGGACCAAAATGGAGTTTAACGTCGTGCTGTATGGGAATGGGACCCGACATGAATGGATGACGTGTGGGCTTGAACCTCAGGGAGGCTTCCTACGTACCATGCCTTGGCATGGATCAATGTCCTCGTAGTTCTCTATGATGGGTCGCAACGGCTTACCACTGGACCAGAATGCAGTTTAACGTCGTGATGGACAGGAATGGGTCCCGACGTGAATAGATGACGGGTGGGGTTGAACCACAGGGAGGCTTCTTACGTACCATGCCTTGACATGGATCAAAGTCTTCGTAGTTCTCTAGGATGGGTCGCAACGGCTTTCCACTGGACCAGAATGCAGTTTAACGTCGTGCTGGACCAGAATGGGACCCGACGTGAATGGATGACGGGTGGGCTTAAACCTCAGGGAGGCTTCCTACGTACCATGCCTTGGCATGGATCAAAGTCCTCGTAGTTCTCTAGGATGGGTGTCAGGGTCGGTGATCACTCTAAGCCCACGTGAGTCATGCTCGGTGTGAGAAACAAGAGGTTGCAAGGACCTAACGATCACATAGCGAAGGATGCGTCCGTGAGAAGCGAAGAGGGGATTACGCGTTAGGTGGCCCATGGTGTTGGGAATTACTCTAGGATGGAGGCCCATAGTGCGACAAAGCGTAGGGGACACAGTTTAACGTCATGTGTTGATGACGTTGTGCTTGGAAATTTAACGTTCTACAACTCGGATGAGGTGGGTTCACTCCACACCCCTAGAACATACATAACTGGTACCCTCTGGTCCTTGGGGAAGGGAAGGTACCATTAAGGCCATGGTCATGGGGGGTTGTGGAACAAACCATCAGGGGGCCCACATTAGTGTGGCTATGCAAAAAATCAATAGCCGTTAGCGTGCCTATGCGAAGAAGCATTAGGCGAAGCGAGGCTACGGGTGGTTTTGTCCATGGGACTTTGAAATCACATTGTGAAAACCTAGAGGGTCACACGGGAAGAGGAATATCTAAGCAAAGGGGTGTGCTTCGCGAAGTGGAGTGCCTTGGCCTTGGCATGGGGTATGGGTGTTAGTGGAAGGTGCTTCGCGAAGTGGAACAGTGTTTGCGGAGCACTGCCTCGCAAAGAAGGGGTGCCTCGCGAAGCAGGGTCTTGCAAAGCAGTGTGCTTCGCGATGTGTATCGATCCTGCCTTAGCATAGGGATCACTAGTATGGGTTGGGTGTTTCGTGAATTATAAGTGCTCCGCGGCTGCCCGAGTTCCCTTTGGAATCCCCTTCCTTCACGAATGCCCTTGAGCTTCGCGAAGAGCATCCCTCTCGGAAGAGGGGCTCAAAACGAGACAAAGCAGAGGCGTCTCGCGAAGTAGAAATACCTCACGGAGCTCATGATTCCTGGGGTAAAGAGTGCTTCGCGATTCAGGAGAGGAGAAGCCGAAAGGTCGGATTGTCCGTCCGTCGGGACTCAGGGGGAGTTCAGTATTTATAGGGAAGGGGAGCCACAAAGCAGAACTCGCGTGCTGCCTCTGGTGCTTCACGACGCTCTCACGAACTTCAACGTCGTCCGCAGAGAATTACCGCCTCTAGAGCATCGCGGTGGCTCGTGAACGTCAAATGCGTTTGCGGAGAATTACCGCCTCGAGAGCTTCGTGGCGGCTCGCGAACGTCAAATGCATTTGCAGAGAATTACCGCCTCTGGAGCTTCGCGGCAGCTTGCGAACGTCAAATAAGTTCGCGGAGAATTACCGCCTTGGGAACTTCATGAGGCCGCGGAGGTCGGGGCTCTTCGTGGCGGGGCTTCGCGTCGGTGCTTCGCGAGGCAGCGCGCCAGCCTTCATTCCTTTCATTCGGGCCATATTTTGGCTCCAACACATGCCCCCCACAGACTTGGAGCCGCAGAGGGTGAAGGGTCAAAGTCCTAGGGAAAATCGCCAAAATTGTCAGAGGTTCGCGATGGCTCTACGCGAAGGGGCCCCGTGGTGCTCACTGGGGCCACCGATCTGGGCGCGCCGCGATGCTCCGTGCGAGTGAGGCGCACCACGATGCTCCGGGTTCTCCGCCTATAAATAGGGGGGTCGACCTCTGTTGTCTTCACGTGCCTTCCTTGTCCTTTTGTGCTCTCAACTTCGCGATGCTCCGCGTACTCCGCTACAGCCCTCCGTGAATCGAGCTTCGTGGCGAACCGTGGGTCTCCGGCTCCGCGTCTGCGCCATGAGAACCTCTGCTTGTCGGCCTTGGCAAGACTTCGCGGCTTGGTCTCGCGACCGATCTTCACAATCCTGCTTCGCGATTCAGCTTCGCGGTCGAGCTTCACGTTCCAGCTGAAAAAAATTCGTTTCTGAGGGACAAAGTTAAAATAGCCCCCCAAGAGGCTGTATTGGGGGTGCTTGCAGATGATGCTCATCGGGATGAGATGGCCAACTGTCCAGGCCTGGGGGAGATGGTCCGAAGCCACTCGGACCACACTTCTTTGACAGATCTGCTATCGGAGGGTCAGAAGGATTATCCGCAATGTAAGAAACTGGCATTGTACGGCTTCGGGCTGAGCGATGACGTCTTTATCCCTGAGTTGAGTAGGGATGAACCAGCTTGCTTGTTCAGGAGCATAGCATGCCAGCACCAATGGTTCAGGGTGGCCGATGGTCACGCACAAGAGATCTTCACACCCGTCACCGCTGACTGTCTCTACTACCATGTGAACGACATTGACGGGAAGCCACTGCAGCCGAAGACTTCCCATCCCCTCTACCATACCATGCTGAAGGCGGCCTTGCAGGATTCGAAGAAGGGATGGTCCGATGAGTGGGACCTGCGCCAGGGCGGCAACTTTACTGATGACTGGGTCTGGGCCTACTGGGTAGGCACCTCATGCGAGAAGTTCGGGGCCGAGCTGAGGAGAGTGGGGTTGTATAAGGTGGTGTGGGCCTCCCAATTCCACATTTACTAACCCAAGAAACTGATGCCGGAATTTCTGAGCAGATGGTCGTCTAGGACCAACACTTTTCACCGACATCACGGGGAGGTGGGCATCAGCCTGTGGGATGTCCACCAGATTTCTGGGGTTGCGATCTTGGGGTCCATGTATGACGAATTCCTCCCCGTCATCAGCACGTGGGAGGATACGGAGCAAATGCCGCTACTGGCGTCAGCGCTGATGGCACTTGTCACTGGAGATGACAAGGAGGCAGTGAGGGATGTCCATTTTAGGAGATGGTTGAAATGCTTCCTGAATTTCCTAGAGAATCAAGAGGTCCCTCCGATGCATCGAACTTGTCCGAGGGCGGCCTAACGGGGCAAGTGGCACTCGTATTGGCGGGTCTTGGAGGACAGCCAATGGAAGACTTAGGGTTTCAATGTCAGCACTGAACAGCAGCCGATAGTCAGGCTGGCGGCGTTCATTGCGGCTCTCATATGTGGCTGGATCCTACTGGTGAGAGATACAAGCATGGGGGTGCGGCTCAGCTCGTTTATCATGGCGTCGATGTTGGCCATGGGGCAGCGGATCATTCTGGGGATTCCGATGCTCACCAAATTGAACAGAATGTTGCGGCATGTTAGAGAGGGCATGAAGCCGCCAAGGATATGTGGTCCCTTCCACCTCCTGTATGGGTGGATCGCAGCGCATATCAGGGGGATTTATGAGTATCCAAACCCCATTTCGCCCCCGGGATCGAACTTCCTCCCCTCCATCCTGAACGTAGTCGGGAGATTCCCGTTCAAACTAGCTGTTCCAATGGTACTGAATCGGGTGTGGAGGGTGGATGAGTTTAATTTCCACCCCATCCCCTTGCCGACGAGGATACATACTCATGGTGGGCGGGGAGCGGAAGAACATCGGGATTACCTCCTGGCCTTTCGAGGTGGAGTTTTGGTGGCACGGATAGATCGTGAGCCACTCTGCGAACCGTACACCCCACACCAGTTTGCGAGGTAGTTTCGGTGCCTCCGGTGGCTGACCCCGCAGGTCTACTAGGAGGTGCGTCACGAGGAGAACCAGTGTGTGATGAGGAATTTGTGGCTCATGTTCACACGGGAAGATGGGAAGATGTGGATTTCATTGCCTCCATCCACCACCTCTTTCGGATTGGTGAAGGAGTACGCCATCAGTTGGGAGGCTGCTTACCCAGGGGAGATGCTGAAGCAACCAACTATCCGGGTTAGTGACGGTGGGCCTCCTCTATCCCGAGGCCGGGGTCAGTGAGCCGCTAGGGCCGCTCGCTGTAGCGGGGCTTCCATGGCGGCAAGACCCGCACCGGCCGAGGGTATGGAAGAAGCGGTGGATCCGGTGATTCCGGAAGAGCAGGGGCATCTGGAGGGGCGGCCACCGAGGGGATTTCGTAGGATATCCACTCAGTCTCCAGGGAAGCGTCTGCGTTATATTGACATGGCAGAGGATGCCGTCTTCCCAGAATCTTGGGATATTTGGGATGTCAATCGGCAATTCCTCAGCCCACCCGAGATATGGGCCCACCTGAATCGCCTCGGGAAGGAATTACCGAGCATAGTCCCAATTCGGGCTAGATTCATGGCGTCTTCGGTAGAGACAGAACAGTACCTGGACGAGCTGGAGGATTACGTCCACTCTAGTGGTGTCCCTCGCCCAATGACAGACCGGGTGAGGGTACTATTGAATCAGACGGTCCCCCCCACAGTTATCGGCTGCCAATCAGAGGGAGCGCTTCCCCTTTCCAGAGGAATCAGAGGAATCCTCTCGGGAGGATGAGGCTGGAGGAGGGATCCCATTGGAGGAGGGTGAGGTCGGAGACCGAGGATCAGAATCCGAAGACTTCGCGGAGGCTCTCGAGGTAGAATTCAGAACTTCTCTCCTTACGATCTGTTCTGGGGTCACTATGGACTTCTCACAAATGTTTGAGCCATGCAGGAAGAACTTGTTCGCAGGCCTTGTTCTCGCTCCTTGGCGGGTGATGATGCGGGACCTTCAGAACCCGCGCCTATGGCTGCGTCCAGTTGTGCGTCTGGTGGGACCAGGGCGCCCGAGGTGGCTCCTCCGGAATCATCAGAACTTCCAACAGTATACGGAGGGCCTCGCCGCGGGGTCCAATCAGTACCGGCTCAAGAGCAGCGCCAGGAGGACGATCTCTGTAAGTCTCCTCTACCGTTCTCCTCATTGTCACATGTAGTCCATGCCAACTAACATTTATGTCCCTCTCTGTCATACAGTTCTTCGACTGGCGTGGGCTGCGGCGGCAAGACTAGTCGGGATGTCTGGGGGCGCCCCCCCCTAGGGGCATGCCGGTGATGGTGGAGAAATTCCCCCATCTCCTCAGGCTACGACGCACACTATCACTGGCGGGACCATCAGCAGGGCCGTACCCGAAGTCATTGAGGTGGACTCCGAGGAAGAGAATCAACTGGTCGGTCCCAGTCCTGTCGTGCCTGCTTCGGTGCCAGGTGTCGTACTGGACTCAATACTAGATGTAGATCCTGTCGAGGATTTCCTGCGGGTGTACCCGGTGTACAAGCCTGCCAATCACGCAGACTGGGACGAAACAACCTCCGATGAGGAAGACAGCAGCATAGTCCATCGCCGGTCGTGGAAGCTGATCACACGCTTTATCAAGTCCCCCCCGCAAGCCCATTGGTTGGCATAAATGGATAGACTCCGCTCGCGATTGCGCGAACTATGTGCTGGGGGAGTGGATGCCCAACGTCCTCACGAACTCATCCGAGATCTTATGGCTGAGATGATCCGGGAGCATGATCTAGGGCTCAGCGTAGGCTGGCAGCGGAGGAAGGTGACCAGCATCAAGAAGCTCCAGGAGGCTGAAGGCGAGGTCCAACAGATGCAGACCCGAGAAGACGAGCATTCAGCCTCTCTCGATGCACAATCTGAGCTGGTCTCACGATTGAAGGCCCAGCTGGCAGAGGCAGAAGAGCATATGAGGAAGACCTCTGGAACGATGGATGCCGTTCAAGCTGACGTAGAGAGGGCCAAAGCCAGGACTGATGAACTGCGCCTCACTGCTGCTGAGGAGGAGCGGGAGCTAAGAAAGCAGCCGCAAGCCTTGGATGCCAGAAGCCAACGGGTGGCGGAGCTGCAACGCTCTTTTGACGGGGTCAAACCGTCCATGGGGGGAATCGACCCCCGGGTATTGTAATAAACCCAAACCCTTTTATTGGTACTTTTGTGCTTCAATTGTTTTTTCTTTCCATGTTTTGAATGCCGTAGCACGCACGATTTCCACTGTTTGAATTGCCTTGATACATCCCTACAATATTTGCAGGACGTTAGGCGAAAATTCCCCAGGCCCACGTGGGTCGAGCCCAATATGAGAAAGAGGAGGTAGTTACCTTCTCATCCCACCTAACATAGGAGTGAGGATCATGCTCCGAACATCTTGGATTACCAGTCCAGATTCCCGAATGATGGGAGAGGCTTCATCGGAGGAGGAACTACCAAGATAGCCGAATTACTGTTTATTTAGCGTGCCCTTATGCACGAATGGTGCAACGCCAGGGGTGCTGAAATCGGTCCAAACAGATGAAAATGGGAAGTGTGAATCACGATACCCAAAATCCGGAACACTGTGGGGATGGCGTGACAATAAGGGACAACCGTTAACTTTAGAGGAGAAGCAGTACCCTTACTGCATTAGCCTGTAATGGGGACAACAAATAAGGGATGACCGTTGACCATGTTCGAAACATGGGACCATGTCACAAATGTTGTTGATCAATCCTTCGGGATGTTGGCCTAGGACAGTTTTGCGGTCCATAGGTCAGACATCCATACTGTTAGGGGATCCTTCCAGACATGACCCGTCTTCCGGAACATTGGCGCAGGATGGTAGGTGAGCCGATGCGGTATGAGACCAGTCCGTTATGGGGTTCCTTCAGACATGAAAGGGGACAAGGGTCCAAATAAGAGGTACGCAAAGCGTGGAATATGGAGTGATGGTTTGTCCGAACATAATCCAACACTTAGGTAGTTACACCACCGTGGTGGGAGCACACCAGATGGGCGCATCGGTCTGATCATGGATCATTCCTTCTTTGGGACAGGGCCTCTCTCACGAGGGGATCTCTCACTTCCCAGTGGGATCTTGTGGCATCCTGAACTTGTTCAGGGTAGAACTGCAGTTTAGTGTCATGCGTTGAGGACACACAGACTCCTGTAGTTTAACGTCATACGATAGGACGTGGAAGGAAAGATCCCAGAGAGCGTGTGGTGCGGTAGATATGAAACCGACGTGAATGAGGACTTGGAGTCCAAATCATACCACATACCCCCGGAGGAAACTCTTCAGGTCGAGGGACCAAGAGTGAGGATTGGGCTGGGCCCGAAGCAAAGTGGTCGGGCGTTCCTACGTACCCCATGAGTATGGGAATCAAGCCAAACATAGTTCTTGAAGCGCAGTTTAACGACATGTGGGACGATGAAAAGCCTGGCCGTGTTGGTACACATCCTTCCAAGACTACTAAACCCACGTGAGTCGTGCTCGGTGTGGGAAACAAGCAGTCATGGTGGGAATTTCCCGACACAAAAAGGGTCAGGTTAGGGAAAAGGGATGCTCGGTGAATACTGAACCAATGACACTAACACGATCATTTAGCGCACCTAGATGTGCGAAGAGAAAGAGCCGAGTATGATGGAATTCCATTTGAACATGAGGAAGTAGAAATGTGTGAATCATAGCGCTCGTGATTCAGATCACAATGATGGCGGCGTGACGATGGAGGATAACTGCTGACCATGTTCGCAATACAGCATTCTGTCGCATTATCCTAGAACAGGGAAAAACAAATGAGGTTTGACGGTTGACCATGTTCGAAACACGGGACCATGTCACAAATGTTTTCAAATAACCGTAGGGACGTTGGCCCGAAATGATTGGAGGGCCCTTAGGTCCAGCATTAATGGAGAGACCTTAAGCCTAGTATCCATGTCGTCCGAGGGTCCTTTTGGATGTGGAGAAATATGAGGATCCAAATAGCGAGTTCATGAAGCTTGGTCATGGGACGAGAGGAATGTCCCCTTGAAAATCCCACATTTCGGGCTCTTTGTCGAAACACATCTGAGTACGAAAAAAAAGACGTACTAGAGAGAGGGATCAGATTCCTTTCCCATGGGGAGATCATAGTTTAGGGTCGTAGAATTCGGACCATGGATGGGTAAGGGGAGTAGGGGATACATTGCAAGGTGGTTACAAAACCCGACGTGAATGAGGACCTAAGACCTACTTACCATGAATTCTCTGGGGAAATGCTCGAGTCAAAGGACTGAACACAAAGGTTAGGCTGGGCCCGCGGGGAAGTGCCCTGGTGCTCTTATGTATCTCATAAGAATGAGAATCAAGACATACGTAGTTCTGGAAGGTGTCACGGTAGGGTACCAGTGCCAGGGAAAAGGGGGAGTGCGGGCGTGGCCCTTGCACTAAAAGAAGCGGAATTTGAGGAATCTTGATTGTTCTTTAAGGTGAATGGTTTTTTTTGTGAAGCGATAGACCTAGAATGGTAGGCCGTGATGTCTCCACAAGGATCAAGCTGTGATGGGTGTTGACAAATGGCATGGCACGTGACCAATACCCAATGTGATGTCCTCTACAATGAGGTCATCACAATGTAGTGCCATTTTTCATCATGCAGCCAGGACGATAATGTCACAGTTTAGGGACGTATGATAGGACCAAGCTTTCATTTTATCGTCATGCAGCACAGATGTAGCAGAAACGATACTAGGCGAGAAATGTGCACAGTGTTATAAAACACAATTGACAGAGACATGATCCCACATCAAATTGTACGCCAATCGAAGAGGGAGACCTTAGGCCGAGGGGCCTATATAAAGGTAAGAGGTGAAATAGGGGGGAAGGCTGGTTCCCCAAATGGGTTGTACCCGATGACAGGGCGTCCGGGTGGTCCTACGTATCCCATGAAGATGGGAATCAAGCCACACATAGTTCTAAAGGGTTCCTTTTAATGTCGTGCTGGACAAGGATTAGGAGGGATAACTCTCAGAACGGGGGTGTGAGTGGTGCAGCCTTTGCAAACCTGACGTGAATGAGGACATAATCCCGCACTATGCCACGTGGTCCCGTAGTCGGGGTCTTGAAGGCAGGACCAGAGAGATGAATTTGCTGAACTCAAGCTGGGCCCATAGACAAGGGGTCTGGGCATTCCCACGTATCCTATCAAGACAGGAATCAAGCTGAAAGTCAGATGGGAATCTTAGTTTATGGTATTAGAGCTCGGACCATGGATGGTGACAACTTCCAGAGTAAGCACAGATGTCAACCTGATCCCTAAGCCCACATGAGCTAAACTCGGTGGGGGAAACAAGGGGGTATCCTCATCGCAATACATGGGCGAGTCAAACGGGAGTTGGTAGAGATACCGTAAGGACACCTTCGACACGACTTGTTTCCCCAACATGCAGATGGCCACGGAGGAAAAGTACCAAGAGTTTCAAAACTCTACTTGGACATGTTGAAGTGATGAAAGGCATGAATTGTGCACCCGATATTTTGGGCCTAATGGGTTGGCGTGGCGAGAGAGGAAAATTGTTAACCATGGTGGAAACACAACGTCCATATCGCGTTAGCCTGAGGTGGGAACAGAAAACGAGCATCGACTACTGACCATATTGGCAACGCGGGGTTTTATCGATCTGTTGTCCAAAACCCTCGGGGGCGTTGGCCCGTAATGGTAGGAGAGCCCTTGGGCGTAGTATCCTGGCCGTTCTTGGGGGTCCCTCCGGGTGTGAAGGATGATGAAAGCCTTGATACAGGGATACACAAATCCTGGAAAGCGGGTGCGGACGTTTCCGAGTAAATCTTGGAATTTCGGGTAATGCACCAGAGTACTCCTAGGCACATCGGTGGACTGTCGAAAAGGGATCGACGAAACAGCTCAGTAGGGAGAGGTACATGGCAGTCATTACGAGACCAATGAGAATGAGTACATAATCCCACACCACGCCATATAATACTCTCATGAAGGAAGGGTAGGCCAAGGGGCCAAGATGGGATGAAGATTCCCGAGGGATGGGGCTGGACCCAAATCCAAGACATTCGGGTGGTCCTACGTATCCCATTAGGATGGGAATCAAGCCACACGTAGTTCTCCAAATTTAGTTTAACGTCATACAGGACGAGGAGGGGAGTAATATACCCCTAAACAGGGGAGGTGTACGGTATGGCGAATAAGCCGTCGTGAATGACGATATAGTCCCACACCACACTATACACTCCTATAAGGGAGGACCTGGGTCGTGACCCGGAAAGTCCAAGGGACATGATGGTTAGGCATTGGTCAGGAAGGCCTGACCTGCTTGTAGTTTAATGTCTTGCAATGAGGACAAGGTTCGGGGACCGAAGAAGGCCAAGGGGCCTAAGGCTGGGCCTCGTAAAGGGAGGGCGTACGGCATGGTACATGATCCCAACGTGAATGAGGACGTAGTCCTACATCACACCATACACCCTGGGTAAGAGGGGACCTAGGGCGGGGGGGCCGAGAAGGCATGGGGGCCTAAGGTCAGGAATCAGCCAGGAAGGCCTGACTGGTTTGCAGTTTAACGTCTTACATGCGGACGGGGGTCGGGGACCCAAGAAGGTCAAGGGGCATGAGGCTGGGCCTCAGAAGGGAAGGCATAAGGCATGGTACATGATCCCGACGTGAATGAGGACATAGTCCTACATCACACTGTACACCCCTACGGGTGATCGGGGCCATGGGCCCGATCACTAGCACCACCCGGGGGGAAGTTTGTCACCTCGGGATGGGGCAAAATGAATCACTACACTCGATGTCTAGGACATCTCGGGGTGGACCCGAAGATCCAGGACACTGTTGACCATGTTCAAAACACAACGTTCCTATGGTGACCCGATATGGGAGCAACAAATGAGTGTCGACCACTGACCAAATTCGCAACGCGGGACTTGTATCAGCTTGTTGCTTGAAAACCCTCGGGGGCATTGGCCCATATCGGTAGGAGAGCCCTTGGACGTAGTATCCAGGCCGTTCTTGGGGATTCCTCTGGGTGTGCAAAACTGATGAAATCTGAGTCAAAGAGTGGGTGAAGCATAGCTGTATCCATCCATGAAAGAGGAAAACATCTCCAGGGGGGATGTGCAGCCTGGTCGAGGCTTGCTCGATGTGCGTTGGGGAAAAAGTGTACACCCTACCATATCTTGACCGGAGGGGAAGATCTTGGCTTTTGGGCTGGGCCAACGGACAAAATTTCTGGGCATTCCTACGTATCTCATGAGGATGAGAATCAAGCCATATGTAGTTATTGAAGGACATGTAGTTTAGCGTTGTGCGGTGAGGACGTGGGAGGATAGAAGAACAGGAGTGGGCACATGGTGTGACCCTTACAATCCTTGTGCGACCAGGGTTGTATGAGAGGGGCTAAGAAAGACTACTCCCTGCTACACAAAGATCACCCAAGGAAACTACCCCCATGAGGGATAGTGGAAGAGAAATGCTTGGGGCTAGGCTCAAGACGAGGTGTCCGAGCGTTCCTACATATCCCATGAATATGGGAATCAAGCCACACGTAGTTCTTGACATGCAATTTAACATCATGTGGGATAAGGAGCATCTCATTTGGGGATATTTAAGGTACGACAAGTAATCTGATGTGAATGAGGACGTAGTCCTACACTATACCATAAAATCCCGCGAGAGGGTAAGTCGGGGGAAAAAAACAAGGGGCCTGGGGCCAGACCGCGGTCAGGGAGACCTGACCGGCTTTTGGTTTAACGTCTCGCGGTGAAGATGAGGGGCCAGGGGCCCAAGGAGGCCAAGGGGACTGAGGCTGAGCCTCAGTCAGGAAGGCCTGACTGGCTTGCAGTTTAACGTCTTGCAGTAAGGACGGGGGGCCAGGGGCACAAAGAGGCCAAAGGGCCTGAGGCTGACCCTCAGTCAGGAAGGCCTGACTGGCTTGTAGTTTAACGTCTTGCAGTAAGGACGGGGGGCTAGGGGCCCAAAGAGGCCAAGGGGCCTGAGGCTGAGCCTCGGTCAGGAAGGCCTGACTGGCTTTCAGTTTAACGTCTTGCATTAAGGATGGGGGGCCAGGGGCCCAAAGAGGCCAGGGGGCCTGAGGCTGAGCCTCGGTCAGGAAGGCCTGACCAGCTTGCAATTTAACGTCTTTCAGTAAGGACGGGGATGCAGTTTAAGGTCGTGCGGGACCATCTCACAGTTTAGGGTTGTGCAGGACCCTTTTTCCCTAGGCAAAGTATCGCTTGAGGAATTTGGAATTGGTGGGAGGGGTTATACGCTCTCCATTTGTGGTCACCAAGGAGTATGCTCCATTGGGATAAACCTTATGGATGATATAAGTCCCTTACCATTTAGGTTCTAATTTGGGAGGTTTCCTACCAGGAATCATTGGAGCTTGAAGGGCCAGTACCAGGTCACCCTGTAGAAAAGAACGGAGACGAACCTTCTTGTCGAAGGCCCTCGCTATCTGGTCATGATGCCTTTCTAGATTGTGCAGGGCACGAAGCCGGTTCTCGTCCAGTTCTTCCAATTCAGCTAGATGGATCTCGGCTACCTCATCTGATGTCTGGTGATCATAAACTGTAGTGCGTAGCGACGACAGCTGGATCTCAATGTGTAGGACGGCCTCAGCTCCATACACCAGGGAATATGGGGTCACCTGGGTAGAGTTGCGAGTCATCGTATGGTAAGCCCAGAGGGCATTGGGGAGCTTGTCCGGCCAACTTTTCTTGTTCTAACCAACCATCTTCTGCAGAATGTTAGAGAGGGTATTATTGAACGCCTCGATCTGTCCATTCACCTATGCGTGGTAGCGGGAGGTATGGTTCGACCGGATGTCATACTTGGTATACAATTTCATTAATTCAGCTGCTCAGAAGATGGTGCCGTTATCGGTGAGGACAGCGTGAGGTACCCCAAACCGGTAGATAATATTGAAGCTCACAAAGTCAACAATGGAATGGTCCTTGACCTCTTTGAGCGGAACTACTTCTGCCCACTTGGAGAAGAAATCTGTAGCAGTCAGAATGAAGCTATACTGGCGGGCTGTTGCTGGTTGATACAACCCCACTACATCAATCCCCCATACCGCAAATGGCCAAGAGTACTTGGTGGGGTGGAGGGGATCTGGCGTCCGATGCAGGAAGTTGGCCTGAACTTGGCACGCGTGGCATCTCTTGGCATACCCAATACAATCGTGGATCATAGAGGGCCAAAAGTACCCTAACCTCCAGATTTGATGGGACAACTTCGGCCCAGCTTGATGGGCGCCACAGGAACAGGCATGAACCTCCTGCATAACTTGAGGTATCTCTACTCCTTGGATGAAACGGAGGAGGACACCATCGAAACTCCTCTTATAAAGGATCTATTCAAGTCTGGGGCCACTCTGGAGGGTAAATTGCAGCGCGCGGCGTCGGATTCGCTCGTGCTCGGCCCGGTCGTCCGGGAGGCGACCATTTTGGAGATACTCGACAAAAGGTGCCCTCTAGTCGGGAGTGGCTTCAGTCACTACATCTGACGAACCCGGGGCCCCTGACGTAGAGGTTCCGGCAGTAAGATAACTTACCCGCTGGCCGTCATTGTCCTCTTGAGTGACGGGGGCAATGACTCTCCGGTGTGCCACACGTATGATCAAATCATCTTGCTCGGGTTCTGCGAGCGACGTGGCTAAACCAGCTAGGGCGTCTGCTTGGCCATTCTGCGACCTTGGTACATGGGTAACCTCTGGTCGAGAAGAGAATTGGGCCATTAGGCGGAGGGTGTACTCCAGCAACGGTGCAAGCTCCAGCTTCCTGATGACGTAGTCGCCATTAACCTGTTTGATTACCATCTCGGAATCTCCCTTCACATGTAGATGGGGGACATGGATCTCAAGGGCCAACTCGAGGCCGGTGATGAGAGCCTGGTACTCTGCCTCGTTGTTCGTACAACCTTCTGACAACAGGAACGAGTATGGCAGGACGGCCTACGCCGGGGTAATAAAGACAATACCCAGACCCACTCTGTTGAGCTTGGAATCGTTGAGCCTCCTACTGGTGGGGCTCCGGGAGGCACCGTCGAAATGCATTTGCCAACACGGGACAACATGATCGACCGAGAGGATCGTCTCATTAGGGAAATCCAGGTCCAGGGATTGATCCACGGAGGTTGGATGGGCAGCTAAAAAGTCTGCCAACGCCTGTCCCTTAATGGCCATCTGAGGTACGAACCTGATATCAAACTACTGGAGAATCACCACCCACCGTGCTAGTCGGCCAGTCAGCATGAGGCGGTTCAGGATGTACATTAGTGGGTCCACCCAGGAGACCAGTTGCACCTCATGGTTCTGTAGGTAATGTCGCAACTTCTGCACGGCGAATACGAGTGCAAGGCAGCTCTTTTCGATGGGGGAGTATCTTACCTCTGTATCGAGAAGCATGCGGCTGAGATAGTAGAGACTGTTCTCAGTTCCCTCGTTATTCTTCTGGGCAAGCAGCGCACCGAGGGATCTCTCCAGGGCGGTCACATAAAGGACCAGCGGCTTTTCGGAGAAGGGTGGCATCAGGACCGGAGGTTGGAGTAGATACTTCTTGATTTCCTCAAAGGCGGTGCGACGCTTTTCATCCCATCCGTAGGTGGCAGCCTTCTTCATGAGCTGGGAAAAGGGCTTACACTTGCTGGCCAGATTTGCGATGAATTGGCGTATATAGGCTATGTGGCCTTGAAGGCCTAGAATTTCCCGAATGTTGCTCGGGGGAGGCATTTGGCTGATCACCTTGATCTTCTTTGGGTTGATCTTGATACCTCGGTATTTGAGAACAAATCCCAGATACATCCCGGAGGTGACCCCGAAGGCACACTTCAGCGGGTTCATTTTCAGGTGACGGGAACGAATGAAACCGAACACTTTCTCAAGGTCTTTGAGATGGTCCTGGCGTTGACATGATTTGAATACAAGGTCATCCACGTAGCATTCCACCAATGTCCCGAGGATCGGTTTGAATATGCGATGCACAACCCTCTGATAAGTGGCACCTTCATTTTTCAAACCGAATGGCATTACCTGGTAGGAGAAGGTACCTTGGGGAGCCCTGAAGGCAGTGGAATCCTCGTCTTCAGGGGCCATCCGGATTTGGTTGTACCCAGAATACCCATCCATGAAAGAGAGATCCTGGAACCCGGCCGTGGCTTCAATCAATAATTTCGTCACCGGGAGTGGGAAATCATCCTTTGGGCAGTGGAGATTATGATCGCGGAAGTCGATGCATACTCTGATCTGCCCATTCTTCTTCCTGACTGGCACAATGTGGGCAAGCCACTTGGGGTACTGGACCTCCTTAATGAAGTTGGATTTAATTAGATTGTCAACTTCGGCCTCCACCATAGCACCATGCGAAGGGTGCATCTTCCTGGGAGGCTGCTTAAACCCACAATGTTTTGTCGGGAGGCCCAGACGGTGAACGACCACCTAGGGATCTAGCCCTGGAATCTCATTATAACTCTAGGAAAACACATCACAGTGCTGTTTGAGGATGTCTACGTACTGCTGCCACTCCTCGAGGGACATGGCTGCACTGATCAATGTGGGTCTCGGATCTTCCTCGCTACCAAGGTTAACATGTACCAGTTCATCAACCGTGGTAGAGACGCCTTCTTCAAAGGCGGGGGGGAGCATCCTCCAAGTCTTCCTCCCCACCCGTGGGGGACTTCCTGTGACGAAAGATACTTCTGGGCTATCAAAATCCAAGGGGCAGCTGGTGCCGGCTCGGGCAGCAGCGGTCATCACATCGGGTGACTCACTTACCATCGAGACCGTAGCAATGAAGGCAGTCGACCCTATCCCATCTAGCCTTCGGCCTAAAGGGCCACGTTTGATGATATCAAAGAAGTGGTGACGTGTCGGCCTGAGTCGGTCGATTCCAGCCCAGCGGAAGAGACACGTATGGAGCACCTCCGTTGTCATAAACTTGACGTCCCGGTACCGTATAGGGGTAGGAGGTTCCGGGATCACCTGAGCCTGGTTGATGTAGGAGTACGAGGTGATTTTCCACCGTCGCTTGGACACGGTAACATGCCTTCCTTGAATACCCGAAACAATAAAACATTTCCCCATGTCGGGGGTCGTGGCCTCCAACTGGTGGATCGGGAGGATGTAGGCGTCATCCATGTTTTCCCAGGGATCACTTGTGACCGGGGCGGGTTCATCCTCTCTTACTAGGATCGGTTTATCCATACTTTTGTAATAACCCGCATCCAGGTAGCGGGCCTCACAAGAAGCGAAAGGGGACGCGTCTCCTTGGAGAACGCCTACTCGACCGTTGAGAGATTACTTGAGGCACTGGTGATATGATGAAGGGACCGCTGCATGCAGATGGAGCCATGGCCTACCCATCAACGCATTGTAGGCAGTGTCCTGAGAGATGACCATGAAATCAGTGCTGGCAATTAAGCCACCGAACTGAGTCATCAGGGGGATCTTGCCGACTGGGGTTTTCTCGGTCCTGTCGTCCCCTGGATCCTGAGGTCAGAGGGAGTTAAATCACCTTCAGATAGACCCAGCTTTCGCAACGTCCGGGTCGGAATTAGATTGATTCTGGAACCCGTGTCAACGAGGCAGCGGCGGATTTCGATGCCATTGAAGTGGCCAATGATGTACCGAGGGCGATTGTGCCCCTGTATAAGAGGGTCCTCATCTTTACCGGAGAACGAGATAACCGTTTGACATTCGGCGTTTTCAATCGCCTCGGTATGGAAGGCTTCTACAGCTGCTACCTCCGTCTCAAACTGGAGGGGGCTCCTTAGGGCCTCGGCAAGTGCCTAACGCATTTCAGATGACAGGCGAAGGGCCTCAAGGATGGAGATCCTCGCCGGAATGCCGGCCAGGTGCTTCAGGACATCATACTTTTGTGCCAAAGGTGAACCTCTGCTTTCAGGAGGTCTCTCGACACTTGGAGGCACAACGGTTCCTGCCGGTTGAACCGGCGATCGGCTAGTACTGGGTACATCATGCTGCCTACTCGTTGAAGCCTGGAGAATAGTCACCGGACTAGGATTGGATGGCGGAGGCTGGCCTGTAGCTGGGCAAAACTGACTGTGATACGAACGAGGCAGCTCTCCCTGATCCAGTAGCACGAACGGCGGCGGAGGTAGAGCTGAGGGCGTTAGATGGGGTTGTGCGTGCTGAGATCTGCGCTAAGCCTGCTGCCTGGTCTCAGTAGAGTGCATGACATGGCCAAAAGTGCCTACTGAGGTACCTCGATGACCGATGCAGTTGCGATTCCGCTGACGTTGACGTCGACTGGTAACGTTGGGGAGGTCTGCCTGGCATTCCCCTTGGTCAGGGGTCATATAGGGCTTTACCAGCTCCACGGTGTTAACCGAAGCATACCCCTGGCTGTTGCTCGAGGAGTCATCCACCACTGGGCGGATTCTGGGAGGAATCCCCATTTCAGGGGGCATAAAATTGCTGAGAGTGCGGGATGACGACGACACTGGCGGTGCGCATTGCTTCTTATTGCGTCGCCGTTGCTTTCCCTTTTGGGAAGAGGTCGACTGTGAAGATGATGTGAAGGCACCAGTTACCTCTTCTGAAGGTTCCGGCTGCTTCAGGCACACCCGGATGATACCTTGGGCACGGACGACAGTTTTTTCAGCCATCCAGTCGTCGTATTTCCGGGATCCGCAGCTGGGGACCTGCTGCCACTCGCCTTCGCTGTCGCTGCCGATCTCTGATCCTACAAAGACACCAGCCACTTGTGCTGGTGCCGGGCCCAACATGACTATTTTATTATTGACCTGGTCTTGAATCCAGTCTTCAAACACATAGTATTACTTGAGGGTGTGCCCCAGAATCCTATGATAAGGGCAGTAGTTGGGGTGATCGGTGATATTTGCCTCTGTCAGCCTTCTGCACTCGGGCAGGCACACGATCCCTTACTCTAGAGCACTTCGGAAATATCCAGGGACCGTATTTTCATTAAACGAATAATTCTGGTGCCTTATGTCTGGATTTGGGGCCCTGGGTGCCTGGCCCTGACGAGGGGATGGAGGGGCCTGCCGAGGAGGCGGTGCCTGATTGTCTCGCCTAGGTGGTGGTGGCGCACTGCGCGGGGGAACCTATCGGTTCTGAGGTGGTCGCTTCTAGGCAGGAGCCTATTCTTGAGGTGGAGGACCTATGTGGGGTTGCAGGGGTGGTGTCGTCGGCAGTAACTCCAGCTGCCTCGAGGCTTCTATTTGGGCCACTACGGTGGGTTCAGCCCTGGTGGCCCTCCTGGCCGGGATCATAGGGGGCAACAAACGTGCCTGACTAGCCTGTTGTAGGGCTTCCTCAAGGTGTTGAGCATTATCTGAGAAATATATGAACCCTCCAGGGTAGTTCTGGGTGATCAGGGAGGGTACCAGCTCTGTCTTGACGTTCCCTACACACATCGTCAGTAATTGCTCCTGAGGTAGTGGCATATCAAGGGAATACGTAAGTCCCTTCCACTGGGTGATGAAATCTACAACTCGCCCATCAGGCCACTGCTTGCACATTAAGAGGTCCGCAATGCTGGTCTTCTGCGTGGTGGTGCTGAACTGGTATAAGAACTACTGGCGAAGATCCTCCCAACCGATCAACGATCCGATAGGGAGCTGGCTGTACCAAACGAATGTCGGACCGTCTAATGTCTGTACAAAACATCGGAGTTTGGCGGCTTCTTGCTGAGCCGGGGTCCCCAGCATGGGGCTACACATGGAAGTGAAATGAAAGAAGTGCTGGGGCGGGTCCCCTATCCCGTTGAAGGGCGAAAAAGTGGGGTTCCCAAAACCCGGAGGTGCGGGCATATCATCCACCCACGCGGGATAAGGCTTGCCATCCGGTGGGACCGCCACCTGCCGCATTTCTAACGCTTCAAGGCGGGCTGTGAGTGCCACAATAAGATCATCTGGACAGGGGTCTCTGTCTTGACAGGGATCCCTAACCACAAGTGCATTTCCAGGTTCTTCAACACAGTAGACAGCTTCGGCCGCTCATGGATCAACTGGCTGGACGACCTGCTGGGCGACTGGGGGAACCCAGACTGGATTCTTCATATTGTCTCGTCGCTCTGGTGTATTCAGCGAGACATATCGTGCCCTCTTGCTATAAGTTCCGGCTTCCGCCCTGTCTGCAGCAGTAGCGTGATCAGGGTTGCCCGGAGGCATCTCACCGGGGGAAATTGTTCCTGGCCCTGCTGCCCCGGCCTGGGATCACCATAGCCAGGTCGCCGCTCTGCGGCGCGCTCAGCCAAGAGTTCGTCAACAAGCCTCCTCTTCTCAGCAAGCTGCTGGCGTAACGTGGCCTTCTCAGGATCCTCGTCTGTTTTCTGCACAGAGGCGGACAGGTCGGAGTGCTTGACAGTTCTAACGCGCTCCTTACCCTTGCCGGTGTTTCGACCGAGCACCAGTGATTCGGTGGGTACGGGGAGGCCTAGCAGGTTCCTCTGCTGACGAGTAACTCTCCCTGATGGGTCCAGCAGTGGCGGTACTCCCTCAGGGGGGTAATTCTCCATCAAGGAATTCAAGCTCTTCTTCCTTTTCCACGATGTCGGCCATATGGACTGCGACTCCTCTCGAGGGAATGTCCTCGATATCACATAATTAATCGGGCTGCCGTCGGATAGGGTTGAAGAGGAGAGTGGCATAGTGTCCCCAACCACGGACATGAACATGGGGGGTGGCTTCCCTGACGATCCTGCGGAGTGCTTTAAAACTCTGAATGCATTTTCGTTGAAGGGCGCTCTGGCGGCCTGGTGACTCAGCGTGCTGGGACACAAGGAGTGCGGCCGCATCGATCAGGCGGCACTGCTTGCCGATTTCTTCGAAGTGTTCTCGACTTCTGGGGTACAACAACCATTCGTAACGGAGGCGGAAGTGTGTCGCCCATAGGGTTCGACAAAAGCACCCCACTTCTTCAGGGGTAAGAGACTCCGGTACGCGAAAATTCAGCGCTGCCGTCGGCCATAACTTCTCCGGGAAGTAATCCGCTACAAGAATACTCCAGAAGCTCCTGGGTTCGGACTCAGGGTCTGGCCATGTGTTTCCCCACTCGTCAACCAGGGGAGGTTGAGGGACCGGTAGTGGTACCGAGGTGGACCTCTGGGATAGTAATCTCGGCCGTGGAGAATACGGCGAACGAGCTGACTGGCCGCCGAATTCCGGGCCATCCTCCGAAGAGCAAGGTGACCTGGCCACAATGTCATGGTACGATGGGATGATAGCCACAGCTTCCGACACAGGAGTCACGGCTATTGGTGACCGGTCATGTCGTCGTTCTACCGTCGCTGGCCCCCAAAACAGCTCTCCGTGATCTCTGGTGGAGGTAGAGGGTGCTTCTGGTGACGATGACGATGATTGCACAGTCGAGACCTGCAAAATTCCCCAGATTTCTTCCTCCTGGATGTACCTGTGGAGAGAGACAGGAATCTGGTGGACCTCATATTCCAGGAGAATGAGGCTAATGCTTCTGGTTCTTGCCCCAGTCCTTGATACGGAGGAGCGGGGAGAAGGTTTCATCGCTGAATCGCATTCTGCTTTAGAGTCGGAGAAGCGGTCAGGTTTGATCTCCACCCGGGCATTCCTAGGACTCTTCTTGTGGCGGCGACGACCTGCTCTCCTGCCCCGGGTGGGTCTTAGAGACAGCGTTGATCCCTATCGTGGAGTCTCGGGGCGGCACTGGTGCCGTGGCGGAGAGGGCCCCCACTCGAGATGGCCGAGGTGCGAGGGGCACTGGGGAAAATGTCGAAGGGTACATGGGGAGGACCTCCATGAATAACACCCATGTAGGTGGGTCCTCTGTTGGAATTGGCAGGAGCATGGGGAGGACCTCCATGGTCGCTGTGGGCGGAGCGAGGCTGACCTTCATTCCTCGAGTTGCTGGGGTGAGGAGGACCTTCGATGGTTGCAGAGAGGACGTAGGGAGGGACCCCACATTGGAGAAGGACCGGAGGGACAGCTCCATCAGATCGGCAGTCAGGGGCAGGCGAATGGACTCCATACCATGTAAAGTGGGCGCATGAAAGGTTTCCTCGCCGAGCGTCACTACCGCGGGGCAGGTCATCCTTCGGGATGGGGGTAGCACGAGGCATGCCTCCATGACGAACTTCGGAGTGGGGAAGGCCCATGCTCTGTGGAGTAGTGGTATGGGGAGGACCTCCGTACGGGGTGACATCCCCGTGGGTTAGTTCGCGGCGATCACCGCTTGGGCCTGCAACCCAGAGAGTCAACCCATCCTGCCCGTGGGGTAGTAGGGGTCTCGGTCCTGGTTCGGTAAAAGAGTTCCCCTGCTCAGTGTATGCGGGGGCTTCATGATGCACGCCGACGGTGGCTCGGTCCACTGTAGCTGTCGACGTCGACGCGCCTGGGCGGGCGTCCTCAGCTCGGGACCGGCGTTGACGTCGGGTCAGGCGTGCTGGTGCAGGTGGTGCAGGGGCATGGCCTGCCTGCTCTTCCTACGGAGCCGGACGGTGGCGCTGACGCAGCCGGGCGGGAGCTCTCGCCTAGAGCCCTTGGGTTGGGACCCTGAGCGGGCTGAGCTGGACGGCGCCTTCCTCATTAGCGTAAGGTGAGGAGTCGTCAAGGCGTTCTGGAGACAGGCTCCCGAAACGGTTGAACGTTGGGGTGGGGAGCATGGGCTCCCTGCGCGGCCTGTTAGGGCGACGTTGACGGCGGGGCCTGGACGCCTCCAGGGCTAGGCTGGCCATATCCCTGGTTGGGATGACCCCTTCCTCCTCGTACCTACGCACGAGGTTGTTGATCACCCTTCTCTGGATGACCTCTGATGGGGAAAGGGGATGTGGGCGCCCTGTATTCCGCGATGTGGCGGCCTTTGTGGCGGTAGCGGCACCATGTGGGGTGGTTGTGGAGATGTTGCCCCTGCCGCTGCGTAGGCTAGCGGGCGGTGATCGCGTCTTTGAAACAACAACCTGGTTCCTGAGAAACAAAGGGATCAACTCATCAGCACTGAGAGGGAGAAGGATTGACAACCAGTGCCCCAACGTCCTTCCATTCTCCACGTCTGTAAGAAGGATCCACGCCAACACACTGCAGAACGGAGTGCCCCATGTTCTACTGCCCCGACTTTCGGTGAGTTTCACGACAGGCCCACCATTTGCTTTGCGGGACCAGGCACCAGATATCGGGATCTGGTGACACGTCAATCTACTAGTGTCTCGAATTCTACTAATCTCCATATTGAGGAGAAGAATTTCACATCGGGTTCACCATTTCTGCTTCCGACACTTTTTTCGGGGCGCGCGCGCATCCGTCCATCCGCGGAGGAGTACGCATGGATTTTTTTCCCTGCATTCCCGCATTCCAAAGGCGGGCGACATTCGTTCCTTGTTCAGGTACGTCTGCTCCTTGATCAAAATGGGATGATAGGATGTCGATTCTTCCTTCCGTGGATTCCTCCTCAGAACTCGTCACCTAGTCCGGGTCTCCCTCATAGATTTAATACGTTGTTCATGAAACTCTTCCCAGTTCCATGTTTCCATGGATGCCGGTTAATTACACTACTTCTGTCGGGACATTCCAAAGGGTCTGGTCAGGGCAGAAACCTTCAGTCGGGGGAGTAGTCACATTGAGGCATCAGTAGCATGTATGGATGCTGGGGAACCTGGCGTGTCTGGCTGTTATCCCTGGTCACAGGGCTTCTCGAGGGCGTGGAAGCCCGAGGAATCCCACATCGAGCGCGGGGAATTATATGTCATAGACATATATCTGAGGTTTTCCTCATCTTCCCGTGTTTAACACAGGGTACGCCGCGAGTTTAACGTCCAGTGGAGATGGATCAACCCAACCGGAGCATTAGCTAGGATAGATCGGATTGAGGGATTTCCCTTGAAGGGATGCAGATAACGGGGTTAGCCCATGGGCGGCTGTGAAGAAGAGCATACCGACATGGTCTCACCGAGATATGACGGTCCGGGCGAGAATCTGGATGGGTGATAGGTGGATGAATGGAGTAGAGGGCGAATGAAATGGGACCATCGCAGTGGCGATAGTGAAGTTGGGCTTGAGCCCTGAAGAGGCTTCCTACGTATCCCCGTGGCAGGGAATCAAAGTCTGCGTAGTTCGGAATGGCGCTGGCGAACCAACGTGAAGGTGGAACTTGGTCCGATGGACGTCGTCAGCGAACCAAAGTGAATGTGGACCTTGGTCCAATGGGCATCGTTAGCGTACCGACGTGAAGGTGGACCTTGGTCTGATGAATGTTGGGCTTGAACATATGGAAGGCTTCATACGTACCATGCCTTGACACATATCAAAGGCCTCATAGTTCAAAGGGTTTTATCAGTGAACTGATGTGAAAGTAGACCCGTGGGTCCACTAGTGGTGGGCTTGAACCTTGGGATGGTTTCCTACGTACCATGCCTTGACATGGATCATAGTCCTCATAGTCCAAATTTGATGGAATACAGTTTAACGTCATGCGGGACGATGGTGAACCCTGACGTGAATAAACGACGGGCGGTGGGTGTCGGCGAACCGATGTAAATGAGGGACCTTGGTCCGATGAGAGATGGGCTTGAAAATGGGGGGGGGGGGGGCTGGCACAACGACTAGGAGACGGTTTTGGCCAATGATTGTTGGGATTGAACCTCAGGGAGGCTTCCTACGTACCATGCCTTGACACGGATCAAAGTCCTAGTAGTTCAGATTGGGGAATGCAGTTTAACGTCATGCGGGACAGGGGTGAACCAACATGAAAGTGGACCTTGGTCCAATGAGTGATGGGCTTGAACCTCTGGAAGGCTTCCTATGTACCATGCCTTAAAATGGATCAAAGGCCTCAAAGTTCATGTGGGGCTTTGTCGATGAACCGACGTGAAAGTGGACCTTGGTCAAATGAGTGATGGGCTTGAACCTCTGGAAGGCTTCCTACGTACCATGCCATAACATGGATCAAATACCTCGTAGTTCAGGTGGGAATGGGTGTGCAGTTTAATGTCATGCTGGACAAAGGGAGGGGCATACAGTTTAACGTCATGCTGGACGAGGGAGAAACTCAATGTGAATGAATGACCGAGCAATGTGGCTTGAACCTCATGGCGGCTTCCTACGTACCATGCCTTGACATGGATCAAAGTCCTCGTAGTTCGCTGTGATGGGTCGCAACGGCTTACCACAGGACCAGAATGCAGTTTAACGTCGTGCTGGACGGGAATGGGTCCCGACGTGAATAGATGACGGGTGGTCTTGATCCTCAAGGAGGCTTCCTATGTACCATTCCGTGACATGGATCAAAGTCCTCATAGTTCGCTAGGATGGGTTGCAACGGCTTACCACTGGACCAGAATGCAGTTTAACATCGTGTTGGACGGGAATGGGACCTGACGTGAATGGATGATGGGTGGGCTTGAACCTCAGGGAGGCTTCCTACGTACCATGCCTTGGAATGGATCAAAGTCCTCATAGTTCGCTAGGATGGGTCACAACGTCTTACCACTGGACCAGAATGCAGTTTAACATTATGATGGATGGGAATGGGACCCGACGTGAATGGATGACGGGTGGGCTTGAACCTTAGGGAGGCTTCCTACGTACCATGCCTTGGCATGGATCAAAGTCCTCGGAGTTCGCTAGGATGGGTCGCAACGGCTTACCACTGGACCAGAATGCAGTTTAACGTCATGCTGGACGGGAATGGGACCCGACGTGAATGGATGACGGGTGGGCTTGAACCTCAGGGAGGCTTCCTACGTACTGTGCCTTGGCATGTGTAACACCCCAAGATTTCATAGTGTGTTATTTCTTTAAAATAATACAATAACTTGCACTACATGCAACACCGAGTTCAATTGCACCACGACTTACCGAAAAGCCATTCAAAAGAGGTTATGAATAGTATTAACTATATTTTAAACTTTATATAATCCTTATAATTTTTCCATATTATGAGTATCTTAGACATAATGCAAGAACAAATTCATTTTCAGTATTGCACTTTTATCAACTTTTAATAGTGAATCCTTTTTAAATACAATATTTTAAACTTTTTGACTAAATGGGGACATCAAAAAAATTTAAAATGAAACATCCCAAGCTTTCACGGTACGCTTTCCTTTGAATAATACAGTAGCGTGTGTTGTACGCAACTTCGAGTTCAAACACACCACAACCAATCAAACTAGCCGTTATGAATAGTAATACCTACTTTTTGAAATTATATATTTTAGAATGGACTTCATTTTTGGATTCGGAATATCGAATTTAGCCTAAGGTGAAATTTTGGTACATTTTGAATAACTTTCATATTTTTATAAATAGTGAAAATTACTAAATTTTAATCAAAAACAACTTTTTTAATCAAAATAATTAATCGTGATAAATTATGAATTTAAGTGGTTTTAAAGTATATTTAGAATATATTTTTACCATTTAATATAATTTTGGTCATTGGACATAATTTTACAATTAAACCAAACATAAACAAGTGTCAATCTTTTGATAGTTATTATCTCTTAAAAACACGCTTTTTGTTTTGACAGCGGGAATTAATTTTAAATTAATTTCTGCCACTTCTGTGTTTTGAATTTAGAAATATGGATTCCATATTTGGAATCCGTATGTCCAAATTGTGTAAATAGGTAACTTTTATTTTTAGACATTTTGAATAATTACTGTGGTAAATATTTTATTTACCATGGTTAAGGGAAAATCTGGTAAATAAGGGTTAAAAAAATAATATTATAATAATACTAAATTACCCTAAAACGTGTCCTAGCCTTATGTTTTGATACATGTTCGACCATAGGAATCTTTGGGTCGATTTGGGGACCCCATGGTGCCACTTGTAGGTGATAGGGACACTTTATTTTAATTAAGTTAAAATGAATACAAAAATGACACAAGCATATATCTTTTAGCAAAACAATTGATACATAGGGTTATATATGTTGGATTTTAGATTATAAATATTCATTAGAAAGATAAAACGATTTCCTACATAATTATTTTTTATTAATAATTTTTAGACATTAAATAATTTATTTTATTTATGACACAATGATGATGCAGTAATTACTATAATAGTGAAAAATCAAAATAATTGATATTATAAATACCCAAATAAATATAATATTAATCTTTTAATGAATTAAAATAATTTTCTAGGATAATATGATATATTAGAATTGATTTAATTTACTTTATTGGAAGTAATCAATCTGTTACGAGTTTCACAAAAATCAACTATTTAATAGTGTCAAAATTGACATAAAAGAGTTCTTAAAACAAATATTATATTATTAATTGATATTAAATTCCTAAAAATCTAAGGTTCGGCCAAGAGACTTATATCATGATAGGTTCGTCATTAATGGACCATTTGGGGGTCTCTTGGATGAATATAGTATGTTTATTAACCATATTATATAAAAATACAAAGAGACATTGTAAAAGTGAAACTAATTAACTTAGAGTTAATACTTAAAGATAAGGTTAATATAAGTACCCAAACCTGTCTAAATTCTATTGGTTGAGTGGTTTTAGACCTATCCCCACCTTAAACTTTGAATAATAAACTTTGGAGCCATTATAAACCTAATATGAATTTATTATAAATTAATATTTCTAGCTTTTCCAAAGGTGCCCCTCACCCCTCTTATAAAAGGGCACTCCTCCTTCCCATTTCTTCACACCTTCAAAGCCTTTTGGTTAGGCCAAAAACTGCCCAAATACTCTCCCAACATCCCTCACTACAACCTAGAGGCCTTAGTTTGATCATAAAGCCAACCTAAGGAGCCCTTTTGATCAAATCAAAAGGAAGGAACCGAAGAAAAGGTAATGATTTCACCAACCTTTTTCCAAGTTCCTTCTTCTTCCACTTCTTCTTACTTTGTTGTTACCATTTTAAAATAATAACTCCAGTATCATATATATACTGTGATGTTATTATAAATATGGTACAACTATATTCAGTATTCTATCCACCCTTTGAATAACATGTCACGATACGTGCGTACGTACGGCTTACCGTCTCCACGTCGTGGTGTAATTGTTATTCAATATATTATTATTTGGATGGGTATAATAATGATGTGTAACTCATGTAAATAATAAATATAACATGCTAGTGATTCTGTATATATGATATACCATTCATTTATATATTATTTTAATATCAAAATAATGATATTGTCGCTCGTGCGTACGTACGGACTACCATCTCCACGAACGCGATGAGATTCATTCTCCATCACATCCATTCAAGTATAATTATCATTTTCTGATTTAAAAATGATGTTTAAGAACTTTATATCATTCTGGATATGAATAATATACAACCTATCCATTACAAACATCGATTACATAATAAAACATATAAAAGAAAAGGAGTAAGTTAACACACGAAACAACGATAATACTAAGACATTATTAACAAAGCAAAGTTAAAAGATCATATATGATATGATCTTAATATATATGAATCTTGTATAATTTAATAACAATTATTTCAATATCATGCAGGAGGTTAACCTACCCCAACCAAGTAAAAGTACAAGGTAAGGGATTTTCTTATCTCACATTCAATTCCGTGATATTTCCATTATTCGCCACTAAATTATTGAAAGTGGTGTATTGTGTACTGGAATTTGATATATATTATCATTATTATCTTTATATTCATGTTATTTAATAAATAATTTGGTGGTTATTAACTTTTGGCCATACTACTCAGTTGATTAACGTGGTAAGGGTTTTTCATCTCACTCTTTATTTCTGTGAGATTCATGCCATATTTCCACTATTATCCTTTGTGTGGTGTATGTACTGTCCATAATTGTATTTTTTGTGTAATACAGTTTACCTTATGTGTATTTACATTTTCATTGTATGATACCTCTTTCATGGGTTGTATGTTTCATAAGTTATCAAATTGATAAGGGTTTACTTCACAATCTCTTTAATATCCGAGGTTGTCTTTACGTAAGTATCTACAGGGACATATTTACTATCCATGTCCATATTTCATAAAAGAGTTTTCAAAGGGATTATTTCTAAGGGAACTTTTACTAAAACATCATTTTAAATGTTTTAAATATTTATTCTTCTAAATCATCCTCATTTATGTCCACATTTTCAAAATAGTTTGTAAGGATTTATTTATATGAAAATGAATGTTTTAAAAGTGTTAATTCCATTCAAACGTTTCAAAGTGGTATAGGACACTTTGATTCAAAAATGTATTTAAATGACTTACTTTCTAAATTGTGTAACATTAAAATGTTTTCATGAAAAAGGGATATTTCTCTCAATAATTTTTAAAAAAACATTTTCATCTATGTCAACATCCTTTGATGGATTTTAAGATTATTTGAAGTTTATTTATTATGATTTAAAACTTCCATATTGTAATGAAGTTTTGTTATATGTTTGACTGTAGATGTGTCATTTATATAGCGTTCATGGTTTATGAGTAAAGTATTGACATTTCGTATGCTAGTTCCAATAAGAATGTTTATGTTATATTTCAACCTTTACTTCATATGAATGTGTTGGACAAGTATGTTCCAGGTTGGGGACTAGTTAAAGTAAGCCCTACAGGTTGGGGACTGGTAAAAGTAAGCCCTCCAGGTTGGGTACTGGTAAAAGTAAGCCCTCCGGTTTGGTCTCCGGTTATTAGAGGCACTCCGGGTTGGTGTCCGGTTATTAGAGGCACTCCGGGTTGGTGTCTGGTTATTAGAGGAACTCCGGGTTGGTGTCCGGTTATTAGAGGCACTCCGGGTTGGGTTCCGGTTACAGTTAGCCCCAAGGTCTTGGGACGAGGCCTTAAAAAGAAATTAAAGTTTAGCATTATGCATTCCATCATTATGAAAGTGGTTATTGAGTTTGCATGTGATTATTCAATTAGTAGAATATCCATGTGAATAAGTAAATGGCATTATTCATTTTACTTTTGCCATACTATGTTTAAGTTCAAGTTTAAAAGGCTTTTGTTTTAGTAATGCATTGCCTTAAATGTTTATGATTATTTTGAATGTTCCGCTATATTGTTATCCTTACTGGGCATTTGCACTCACCCCTTTTCTATGTTTTATTTTTCCCAGGAAGTGAAGAAGTAAATTATGAATGACCTGTAGGGATATATTGTGGGGATATGAGTGTGGATTATGGAGACATTATGTTGTTGTAGTAGTTTTTCAATTTATGATGTAATGTAAAACATATGAATATATCTAGTGTTTCAAGGATACTAAACCAATCGGTCTTTCGAGATTTGATCTTTCTTGTGATCATGCCAATGTTATGTAATAATGCACCGACTCTGGGTAACTAGGGTTGGGGCGTTATAGTTGGTATCAGAGGAAGTTTAGTACAAACCTTGGAAGCTAGATTTAGATAAACTCTGATTAGAGCACGTAGACCTAAGATGAACTTTGAGGATTAGTATAGAAGAACTTCCTAGAATTTTGGTATTGTAGAGGTTTTGTGAGTTTTCCGAGCAATACATCCCTGTCTGGATACGAGCAGGTAGAGGTGGCTCTGGCACAGATATACCTAGGGGTAAAACCCGAAAACACCGCTTTTATCTAGACTCGAACGGGAACTGGTGCACGACAACGGGCCTTGCTGCACTCTTGGTTACGACACTCCCGGGGGATATGCTTAGGATAATTCTCATTTTCTTTACAAACCATTATGAAGGGTTTATTAGTATATACATCCTCAAAGGAGACATTTTTATGATTATGGATTATATCTATAAATAGTTCAATTTATGTTAAGTGTTTTATAAGTATGGGATTATGTATTTTGATTCATAAACTGATCTAGTGTATGCCATTGTTTAGAAATGGCGCCTAGTAGAAGGAATGAAAACTCCAGAAATGCACATGATCCAAAGAGAAGGAAGGATCATATCTTTCATGGTCTTAAGCTAGAATTTATAGGAGAAATAGTCTCCCATGTATTATCATCATATGAAGAAATAATATCATGTGTTGATAAGATAAGTAAAGAGTTTACTGAGTCCTATGGCTTTGAAGGGAAGCAAGAGAAGAAAAGGATGGAAGAGAGAAATATGGATAAAGGGAAGAGGGAAAAGAAGAATTTTCCCACATGTGGTAACTATGGAAAGAAACACCCTGGAACTTGCCTGAAAGGAATGGGAGTTTGTTATAAGTGTGGAGAAAAGGGCACAAAGTACGTGACTGCAAGGGTAAGAAAATGGTTTCAAATGTACAATGCTTCATTTTCAAGTAGTTTGGACACTACGTGAACCTATGTCCCAGTCATCAGACTATGTAGCAAATGATGTTATTGGATAATAATCAAGTTATGATACTACCACAGATGAAGAGGAATTATTAGAGTTCTTATGTTGATTATGTCAATTGAGTGTTGCATCAACAATGTACTTGTTATAATAATTATGGAGTATATAAGGATTGTACTGCAGTACTATTTCATTATGGACTTGAGATTGTGTGGAACAAAGAAAAGTGACTCAATAGCATGATAAATTTTTGGAAAATATATGGTTGAGAGAATGATAAATCATAATATAGTTCTGATATTGAGGTAGTGATTTTGGAATAATATGTGATTGTTTTGGATAAATTATATTGGATATTCTTGACTACCTTGGAACTGATTAATGATTTGTATATTCCATCATTGTTGGGGTTTAAAACATTTTTGGATTAATGAAGTATATCCAGCGTTCTATATGGAATAAGGGAGCATGAATGTAATCAATAAAGAATATGGTAATACATGATGAAGGTATTCATATACAATTACGGGGTAAAAAGGATCTATATTATGTTTACCTTCCTTATAAATGTTGAACTGTGAGTTTGGACAGAAGTATTTTGGATAGTTCTAGTTTGTATTATTTTGGATTGCCATAAAAGGACAACCCGGAGGTCGGGCGGCAACCCGTCGCGTCCGGCAAGGCCGCGAGACTTGAACCCGCAACTGAAGGGCGACAAGGGTGTATCACCTACCACTGGCCCAAGAGATGTCCTGGATTAAATAATGTAGTGTTTATTAAAATATCTTGTAGATGAATTATAAATTAGTTTATTTTGGAACCCTATACGAATAGTGTAAATAGAATGTTTTTTACATTCTATTATCTTTTAGAGTGAAAGATGAGTTTGTCGTAGAAATTTATTAATGGATAAAACTCTAATTATAAAGTAAGTATATCTCCTTATGATCTTAGCCAATCTCATAAATAAATTCCTCAACATTAAGAAAAGCAACTTAGAACAAAAATGTTTTCCTAGATGGTACCTTAAATCATCACTAATTTATGGCTTTGGGATTGTTGGCCTTTTCATATCCATGTTCTCTACCACTCTCCATCAGATAATTGATGGTTAGATTTTTCTTCCATATCCATATTTTCCTACATGGAACCCTAGTATGTGTTATTTTCAGTAATCTTCATACTTTCGACTCTTTATTTTAAATAGAGGCCTCATTAATTCATTTTTCGATGTGGGATTTCAACTAAGATATTTTGAAACGTCAAAAATGTGTTATCCCAATACCCTATGTGTTGTTGAACCGATGGTATTTCAAATCATCATAGATTTATGAGTTTATGGACTTCAATTTTATACATGTTTGTGATTGATGACCTCAATCACTACCTATAAATATTTACGTTTTTCCTCCAATTATATGTCTCTAATTGCCACCAATGTTCTCTTAATCGAGATCATAATTTGGTGGTGACCCTTTCATTTCTCATTTCCTCATATTAAGACTACATTTTAGTAACCCAATTTCCAATGTGGGTTGTCCCGCAAAGATATTTATTATTTTCAACCTTTTATTTTCAAAGAACAATTTCAAACTGCGAGGACGCAATTTATTGAAGGAGGGGAGAATGTAACACCCCAAGATTTCATAGTGTGTTATTACTTTAAAATAATACAATAACTTGCACTACACGCAACACCGAGTTCAATTGCACCATGACTTACCAAAAAGCCATTCAAAAGTGGTTATGAATAGTATTAACGAAATTTTAAACTTTATATAATCCTTATAATTTTTCCATATTATGAGTATCTTAGACATAATGCAAGAACAAATTCATTTTCAGTATTGCACTTTTATCAACTTTTAATAGTGAACCCTTTTTAAATACAATATTTTAAACTTTTTGACTAAATGGGGACATCAAAAAAATATAAAATGAAACATCCCAAGCTTCCACGGTACGCTTTCCTTTGAATAATACAGTAGCGTGTGTTGTACGCAACTTCGAGTTCAAACACACCACAACCAATCAAAATAGCCGTTATGAATAGTAATACCTACTTTTTGAAATTATATATTTTAGAATGGAATTCATTTTTGGATTCGGAATATCGAATTTATCCTAAGGTGAAATTTTGGTACATTTCGGATAACTTTCATATTTTGATGAATAGTGAAAATTACTAAATTTTAATTAAAAACAACTTTTTTAATAAAAATAATTAATCATGATAAATTATTAATTTAAGTGGTTTTAAAGTATATTTAGAATATATTTTTACCATTTAATATAATTTTGGTCATTGGACATAATTTTACAATTAAACCGAACATAAACAAGTGTCAATCTTTTGATATTTATTATCTCTTAAAAACACGCTTTTTGTTTTGACAGCGGGAATTAATTTTAAATTAATTTCTGCCACTTCTGTGTTTTGAATTTAGAAAAATGGATTCAATATTTGGAATCAGGATGTCCAAATTGTGTAAAAATGTAACTTTTATTTTTAGACATTTTGAATAATTACTGTGGTAAATATTTTATTTACCATGGTTAAGGGTAAATCTGGTAAATAAGGGTTAAAAAAATAATATTATAGTAATACTAAATTACCCTAAAACGTGTCCTAGCCTTATTGGTTGATACATGTTCGACCATAGGCATCTTTGGGTCGATTTGGGGACCCCATGGTGCCACTTGTAGGTGATAGGGACGCTTTATTTTAATTAAGTTAAAATGAATACAAAAATTACACAAGCATATATCTTTTATCAAAACAATTGTTACAAAGGGTTATATATGTTGGATTTTAGATTATAAATATTCATTAGAAAGCTAACAATATTTAATACATAATTATATTTTATTTATAATTTTTAGACATTAAATATTTTATTTTATTTAAGACACAATGATGATGCAGTAATTACTATAATAGTGAAAAATCAAAATAATTGATATTATAAATACCCAAATAAATATAATATGAAACTTTTAATGAATTAAAATAATTTTATAGGATAATATGATATATTATAATTGATTTAATTTACTTTTTTTTGAAGTAATCAATCTGTTATGAGTTTCACAAAAATCAACTATTGAATAGTGTCAAAATTGACATAAAAGAGTTCTTAAAACAAATATTATATTATTAATTGATATTAAATTCCTAAAAATCTATGGATCGGCCAAGAGACTTATATAATTATATTTTCATCATTAATGGACCAGTTGGGGGTCTCTTGGATGTATATAGTAAGTTTATTAACCATATTATATAAAAATACAAAGAGACATTGTAAAAGTGAAACTAATTAACTTAGAGTTAATACTTAAAGATAAGGTTAATATAAGTACTCAAACCTGTCTAAATTATATTAGTTGAGTGTTTTTCTACCTATAACCACCTTAACATTTGAATAATCAACTTTGGAGCCATTAGAAACCGAATATGAATTTATTATAAATTAATATTTCTAGCTTTTCCAAAGGTGCCCCTCACCCCTCTTATAAAAGGGCACTCCTCCTTCCCATTTATTCACACCTTCAAAGCCTTTTGGTTCGGCCAAACTCTGCCCAAATACTCTCCCAACATCCCTCACTACAACCTAGAGGCCTTAGTTGGATCAGAAAGCCAACCTATTGAGCCCTTTTGATAAAATCAAAAGGAAGGAACCGAAGAAAAGGTAATGATTTCACCACCCTTTTTCCAAGTTCCTTCTTCTTCCACTTATTCTTACATTGTTGTTACCATTTTAAAATAAGAACTCCAGTATCATATATATAATGTGATGTTATTATAAATATGGTACAACCATATTCATTATTCTATCTACCCTTTGAATAACATGTCACCATACGTGCGTACGTACGGCTTACCGTCTCCACGTCGTGGTGTAATTGTTATTCAATATATTATTATTTGGTTGGGTATAATAATGATGTGTAACTCATGTAAATAATAAATATAACATGTTAGTGATTCTTTATATATGATATACCATTCATTTATATATTATTTTAATATCAAAAGAATGATATTGTCGCTCGTGCGTACGTACGGACTACCGTCTCCACGAACGCGATGAGATTCATTCTCCATCATATCCATTCAAGTATAATTATCATTTACTGATTTAAAAATGATTTTTAAGGACTTTATATCATTCTGGATATGAATAATATACAACCTATCCATTACAAACATGGATTACATAATAAAACATATAAAAGAAAATGAGTAAGTTAACACCCAAAACAACGATAATACTAAGACATTATTAACAAAGCAAAGTTAAAAGATCATATATGATATGATATTAATATATATGATTCTTGTATAATTTAATAAAAATTATTTCAATATTATACAGGAGGTTAACCTACCACAACCAAGTAAAAGTACAAGGTAAGTGATTTTCTTATCACACATTCAATTCCGTGAGATTTCAATTATTCGACACTAAATTATTGAAAGTGGTGTATTGTGTACTAGAATTTGATATATATTATCATGATTATCTTTATATTCATGTTGTTCTGTAAATAATTTGGTGGTTATTAACTTTTGGCCATACGACTCAGTTGATTAACGTGGTAAGGGGTTTTCATCTCACTCTTTATTTTCGTGAGATTCATGCCATATTTCCACTATTATCTTTTGTGTGGTGTATGTACTGCCCATAATTGTATTCTTTGTGTAATACACTTTAACTTATGTGTATTTACATTTTCATTGTATGATACCTCTTTCATTGGTTGTATGTTTCATAAGTTATCAAATTGATAAGGGTTTACTTCACAATCTCTTTAATATCTGAGGTTGTCTTTACGTAAGTATCTACAAGGACATATTTACTATCCATGTCCATATTTCATAAAAGAGTTTTCAAAGGGATTATTTCTAAGGGAACTTTTACTAAAACATCATTTTTAATGTTTTAAATATTTATTCTTCTAAATCATCCTCATTTATGTCCACATTTTCAAAATAGTTTGTAAGGATTTATTTATATGAAAACGAATGTTTTAAAAGTGTTAATTCCATTCAAAAGTTTCAAAGTGGTATGGGACACTTTGATTCAAAAATGTATTTAAATGCCTTACTTTCTAAATTGTGTAACATTAAAATGTTTTCATGAAAAAGGGATATTTCTCTCAATAATTTTTAAAAACACATTTTCACCTATGTCAACATCCTTTGATGGATTTTAAGATTATTTGAAGTTGATGTATTATGATTTAAAACATCCATATTGTAATGAAGTTTTGTGATATGTTTGACTGTAGATGTGTCATTTATATAGAATTCATGGTTTATGAGTAAAGTATTGACATTTCGTATGCTAGTTCCAATAAGAATGTTTATGTTATATTTCAACCTTTACTTCATATGAATGTGTTGGAGAAGTATGTTCCAGGTTGGGGACTGGTTAAAGTAAGCCCTCCAGGTTGGGGACTGGTAAAAGTAAGCCCTCCAGGTTAGGGACTAGTATAAGTAAGCACTCCGGTTTGGTCTCCGGTTATTAGAGGCACTCCGGGTTGGTGTCCGGTTATTAGAGGCACTCCGGGTTGGTGTCCGGTTATTAGAGGCACTCCGGGTTGGTGTCCGGTTATTATAGGCACTCCGGGTTGGGTTCCGGTTACAGTTAGCCCCAAGGTCTTGGGACGAGGCCTTGAAAAGAAATTAAAGTTTAGCATTATGCATTCCATCATTATGAAAGTGGTTATTGATTTTGCATGTGATTATTCAATTAGTAGAATATCCATGTGAATAAGTAAATGGCATTATTCATTTTACTTTTTCCATACTATGTTGAAGTTCAAGTTTAAAAGGCTTTTGTTTTATTAATTCATTGCCTTAAATGTTTATGCTTATTTTGAATGTTCTGCTATATTGTTATCCTTACTGGGCATTTGATCTCACCCCTTTTCTATGTTTTATTTTTCCCAGGAAGTGAAGAAGTAAATTATGAATGACCTACAGGGATATATTGTGGGGATATGAGGGTGGATTATGGAGACATTATGTTGTTGTAGTAGTTTTTCATTTTATGATGTAATGTAAAACTTATGAATATATCTAGTGTTTCCAAGGCTACTAAACCAATCGGTCTTTCGAGATTTGATCTTTCTTGTGATCATGCCAATGTTATGTAATAATGCACCGACTCTGGGTAACTAGGGTCGGGGCGTTACAGCATGGATCAAAGTCCTCGTAGTTTGCTAGGATGGGTCGCAACGACTTACCACTGGACCAGAATGCAGTTTAACGTCATGCTGGACGGGAATGGGACCCGACGTGAATGGATGACGGGTGGGATTGAACCTCCGGGAGGCTTTCTATGTACCATGCCTTGACATGGATCAAAGTCCTCATAGTTCTCTAGGATGGGTCGCAACTGCTTACCACTGGACCAGAATGCAGTTTAACGTCGTGCTAGACGGGAATGGGACCCGACATGAATGGATGACGGGTGGGCTTGAACCTCAGGGAGGCTTCCTACGTACCATGCCTTGGCATGGATCAAATTCCTAGTAGTTCGCTAGGATGGGTGTCAGGGTCGGTGATCACTCTAAGCCCACGTGAGTCATGCTCGGTGTGAGAAACAAGAGGTTGCAAGGACTTGACGATCATGTCGCGTAGGATGCGTTCGTGAGAAGCAAAGAGGGGCTTACGCGCTAGGCGGCCCATGGTGTTGGGACTTACTCCAGGATGGAGGCCCATAGTGCGACAAAGCGTAGGGGTCACAGTTTAACGTCATGTGTTGAGGACGTGGTGCTTGGCAGTTTAACGTCCTGCAGCTCGGACGAGGTGGGTTCACTCCGCACCCCTAAGACTTACATAACCGGTACCCTCTGGTCCTTGGGGACAGGAAGGGACCAGTAAGGCCATGGTCATGGGGGTTGTAGAACGAACCATCAGGGGGCCCACGTTAGCATGGCTATGCGAAGAAGCAATAGCTGTTAGTGTGCCTATGCGAAGAAGCATTAGGAGAAGCGACGCTACGGGTGGTATTGTCCATGGGACTTTGAAATCACATCGTGCAAACCTGGAGGGTCGCACGGGAAGAGGAATCGCTATGAAAAGGAGTGTGACTCGCGAAGTGGAGTTCCTTGGCCTTGGCATGGGGCATGGGTGTGTGTGGAAGGTGCTTCGCGAAGTGGAACTATGTTCGTGGAGCACTGCCTCGCGAAGAAGGGGTGCCTCGCGAACCAGGGTCCTGCAAAGCAGTGTGCTTTGCGATGTGTAGCGATCCTGCCTAAGCATAGGGATCACTAGTATGGGTTGGGTGTTTCGCGAAGTATAAGTGCTCCGCAGCTGCCCGGGTTCCCTTGGGAATCCCCTTCCTTCGCGAATTCCCTTGAGCTTCGCTAAGGGCATCCCTATCGGAAGAGGGGCTCAAAAGAAGACAAAGTAGAGGAGTCTCGTGAAGTAGAAATACCTCGCGGAGCTCATGATTCCTGGGGCGAAGAGTGCTTCGCGATTCGGGAGAGGAGAAGCCAAAAGGTCGGATTGTCCGTCCATCGGGACTCAGGGGGAGTCCAGTATTTATAGGGAAGTGGCGCCGTGAAGCAGAACTCGCGTGCTGCCTCCGGTGCTTCGCAGCGCGCTCGCGAACTTCAACGTCGTCCGCGAAGAATTACCGCATCTGGAGCTTCGCGGCGGCTCGCGAACGTCAAATGAATTCGCAGAGAATTAACGCCTCGGGAGTTTCACGGCGGCTCGCGAACGTCAAATGCATTCGCGGAGAATTACTGCCTCTGGAGCTTCACGGAGGCTCACGAACGTCAAATGCGTTCGCGGAGAATCACCGCCTCGGGAGCTTCATGAGGCCGCGATGGTCGGGGCTCTTCGTGGAGGGGCTTCACGTGGGTGCTTCACGTTGGTGTTTTGCGAGGCAGCGCACCAGCCTTCATTCCTTTCTTTCGGCCATATTTTGGCGCCAACAATCGGTGATGGCTTGAGTTCCTCTAGGACTATGACTTTGAGATAGTCTATACTCTTAAAAAGGTGAACATTGTAGCAGATGCACTCAGCAGGAGATCTGTTATAAAGCAGCTTGACGAGGCGACAGAGCAGTTGGATGATTTAAAGATATCCTTTGTGGATAGAGATGGTGAATCATTTTTAGAATCACTTTCAGTCACTCGCCCACTTCTTTTGCCAGTCAGGGAGGCACAATGTAGAGACATTGACTGTGAGACATGACAAGCTCAAATATCCACATGGCAGGCACGTGATGGATTTTTTGAAGGTGGGGAGCACATAATTCTATTCAGAGGATATACTATGGTACCAGTGTCACATCAGGAGGAAGTGTGGAGGGATTTTCACACATCCCATTTTGTGATACATCCATGAGTGGCGAAGATGTATCAGGACCTCATAAAACCTCACTAGTTTCCAGGTATGAAGAAAACAATAGAGGATTTTGTCTCTGGATGCCTCACTTGTCAGCATGTGAAGGCGGAGCACCATGTACTAGCTGGCTTGGTTCAGCCTTTAGAGGTTCTAGAGTGGAAGTGGGATTTTTTATCCATGGAATTTGTGATGGGTCGTCCTCGTCCATCTAGAGGTGATGACTCTATCTGGGTGATCGTCGAACGACTCACCAAGTTGGCCCACTTCCTACCGATCAGAGAGAAGGGTTCAACAGAGAATTTGGGATGCCTCTATGTACATGAGATTGTGCGGCTACATGGAGTACCTTCTTCTGTTGTCTCTGATCGTGACACATGTTTTACCTTCCGGTAATGGAAGGGATTCAGGAGGCATTCAAGATGAAACTTCGTTTAAGAACCACCTTGCATCCTCAAATTGATGGTGATATTTAGCAGACCATACAGACACTCGAAGACATGCTACGTGATTGTGTCCTTGACTTCAGTCTCAGTTCGTAGGATCACTGTAACGCCCCGACCCCAGCTACCCAGAGTCGGTGCATTACTTCGTAACATTGGCATGATCACAAAAGATCAAGTCTCGAAAGACCGATTAGTTTAGTAGCCTTGGAAACACTAGATACATTCATAAATGTTACATTACATCATAAAGTGAGAAACTAATAACAAAGTCTTCATAGTCCACACTAATATCTTCTTCTGACTATCCCTGCAGGTCATTTATAAAATACTTCTTCACATCCTGGAAAATATTAAAACATTGAAAGGGGTGAGCTCAGATGCTCAGTAAGGGTAACAATATTGCGGAAGCTTTCATAAATAAACATAAACATTTAAAGCAATTTATAACTAAAACAAAAGCCTTTTAAACATTAACATCAACATAATATGGCAAAGGTAAAATGAGAATAATGCCATTTACTTCTTTACATGGATATTCTACTGGTCGAATAATTACATGCAATATCAATAACCACTTTCATAATGATGGAATGCATAATTCCAGACTATCATAACCACGTAGCCAAGGCCTCGTGCCAAGACCATAAATAATATTTTGTCAAGGCCTCGTGCCAAGACACTAGTTTGTCTCATGAGACCTGCCGATGCATCGAGGAGCTATAGCGGGCTCCACCCGTCACATATTAAGTCCAATGCATTCCCATATGAAAAGGTTTAAACATAACATAAACATTCGTATTAAAACTAGCATACGAAATGTCAATAATTTCACCATAAACTATGAATGGTATAAAATAGCACATCCACAGTCAAACATATCACAAAACCTTCAATACAATATAGAAGTTTTGTATTATAACAAATCAACTTCAAATAAGCGTAAAATCCATCAAAGGATGTTGACAAAGATGAAATCAAAACACTTTTTAGAGAAATATCTCTTTATATTTTTGAAATAATTACAGATCCATATAAAACAAAACATTTTCTTGAAAATATTCTTATAAGCTTGTAAGGAAATCTTTGAAGATTTTATAAAGGCAGAAAATAACCGCACCCGCCGTATAAGTTAAAAAAAACAGTCTTACCTCAATTCTGTCGAAAAGGTTAAAAAGGACCTTGTTTTGAAAACGACAGAAAGATTCCTCTTATAGAAAGTCAAAAACGGTATAAATGTCATTAAACCATATTCTTGTAAATAATAAAAATGTTTTGAAATACATTTTTAAGAAACATGGATGTGGATGATAACGAGGTCCCAGTAGATAATTATGTATAAACAACCTTGGATAATGATGAGGTTGTGAAGTAAACCCTTACCTCATGTCTGACTTGACTCAACCATTCTTTAACCTCCTGAATAATAAACTAGAGTTAATATATACCTTATTAAGAACCATTTTCAATTTCATTATCCTTTTTATATCACTTATTACAATGTTGTGAACTTTATGTAATTATTTAAGTTAATAACGGTCGTTTTGTCGATCTTTGGTAATTGAGTAAACAATAAACTTCTTATAATTAAAAGTTGTTTATGTGGTAGAATATCCATTATCTCCAGAATTATATTCATGATTTAGATGTCATATATATCATATATATCCAGTATATACATTCATTTATAACATTACGTAACATTTAGAGGTAAGAAATGAAATGCACCGTTCATGGAGACGGTAAGCCGTACGTACGCATGAACGCTACATTCATTTAAATTTCGTATTTAATGGAACTAAATCATAATTATATAAATGTATAATATAATTCCAGTATAATATAGTGTATAATACCATTTACTCCATCCTTTATACATCCCACATATGGCATTAACAATTCAAATCACTTTGAGGGGGCGGTAGTCCGCACTTCCAAAAATGAAATTATCGCGTTTTACCCATAATGGAAATCATAAAGTATGCCATAAATGAGAAATACAGAAGCATAAGTAAAACATAAACATATTATATATCATATAGAAAAATAGTGACATCTTAATGGCCACCTTTGAAGGTGTTATATGAGTGTTGAACAATCATCGTTTCGTGAGGCAGAAATTCGCCATCCACAGAAACCGTATGTTCTTTAACCATTAGATGTAGGTGTGTGTAAGTGTAGCTCGAATACTTATTATAACAACATCATAGTATATTTAGTATACTGGTGTTGTTACAAAAGAAATGAATAAAAAGAGTTTAGGGGGTTGGAGAAGAAAAATAAAACAAAACAATATTAGAGAAGACATTACCTCAAAATCGGGTAACTCTTTTTGATTTGAGCCAAAGGCTTCCTTGGGAAGGGTTCTGCCCAAAGTGAGGCTTCTAGGAGTAATAGGGGGAAGTTGGGAGAGTATTTGGGCAGGGGTTGGCCGAGCCAAATGGCTTGAAGGTGTGAATAAGGTGGAAGAGGTGGGGTCTTTTATAAGTGGAGAGGAGGGGCTCTTTTGGAATGATTGAAATGTTACATTATTACATAATGATTTTCGGATTCTAAAGGTCCCACACTTATATAATTCTAGGATAAGGTGATAAGGGTTCGAAATATCCTCATCCAATTGGCTTTGGACAAGTGTAATCCTTGGATTTTGCATTATCTTCCCATTTTATTTAAGTCATTAAATAATGAGGTCGTCGCTGCATCATCATGATGTCATAAATAATTTAATTTATTTAATGTCTAAAAATTATTAAAAAAATACAATGATGTAGGAAATATTTTTATATTTCTATTGAATATTTATAATAAAAATTTGGACTTGTGTATCCCCACTTAAAAATTGTTTTAGTAAAACAACTCATGTTTGTGTCAATTTAATTTTAACATTAAATAAATATATATTAATGTCATTTTCCAACTAAATTGGCTCCATGGGGTCCCCAAGTTGACCCATGGGTTGTCTTGGTCGGCCATGACTCATCCAATAGGATTAGGACAAGTGTCATGCTCATCTCATATTATTAAAACTTTATTTTTACCTTAAACTACACTAATTACCTCTAATCGCGATTAAGAACTTAAAAGTTACTATTCACCAAAATTTTTTTTAATCACATCGAACCAAATTTTACATCTTAATGACAACCATGTATGTCGGATTTTTGAAAATCAAATCACAGAAGTGGTAATATTTCATTTAAATGAAAAATCAGTTATTTAACTACCACTTAGTGGTTTCACTATTAATCAAAAATTGAAGTTTTTCAGAACAAGGCCAAAATTTCACCCTAAGCTATAATTGATATTCCGAATTCAAAAATGAGGTCCATTTTACAAAATTCAAAAAATATAAGTTTCATTAATTAATTTTGTTATTAATTCCCGCTGTTACAACAAATAGCGTGTTTTTAAGAAACAATTTATATCAAAAGATTGGCAATTGTTTATGTCCAATTTCAATGATAAATTAATTCTAATGACCACCATTGGATAAAATGGTAAAAATATATTCTAATTATACTTTAAAACCACTAAATAGTATTACTTATCACTATAAATTATTTTGATTAAAAAAGTTGTTTTAAGTATTTTTCACTATTCGTAAAAATTTGGAAGTTCTCAGAAAATTACAAAAAAATCAACATAGGCTAATTTCAATATTAGGAATACAAAAATGAAGTCCATTTTGAAATATAAAATTTCTATAAATTTAAAAAGTGGTTGTTACTATTCATAATGGCTACTTTGATTAGTCGCGGTGTTTTAGAACTCGAAGTTGCGTACAATGGAAGCTATTGCATTATTGAATGAGAAGCGTATCGTGGAAGCTTGGGGTGTTACATTCTCCCCTCCTTCAATAAATTGCGTCCTTGCAATTTGATATTTTTCTTTGAAAATAAAAGGTTGAAAATAGAAAATACCTTTGTGGAAAACCCACATCGGAAATAAGATTAATAAAATTTAGCCTTAATAAGAGGGAAAGGGAAATGAAAAAGTCACCACCCAAATATGATCTCGATTAGGAGAACATTGGTGGAAATTAGAGACATATAATTGGAGGAAAAAAGTAAATATTTTTAGGGAGTGATTGAGGTCATCAATCACAATCAACTGTCAAATTGAGGGCCTCAAAGCCTTCAATCTATGTTGATTTAAAATATCATCAGTTCAACAAGACATAAGGTATTAGGATAACACATTTTTTTTAATATACCTTTACTAAAGTTTAAGAATTAATTTATTCATTGAATAAGAGATAGGTATATATATATTTATGCTTGACAATTAGAGTTTCAACCTCCAACTCATCTTTCACTCAAAAAGATAATAGAACTCAAAAATATTATACTTTTCCTAATTGTATAAGGTTCCAAATGTTAACACATACCATTTAGATTAGTAAAATTATTTTGTAATAACCAGGGACTTCCTGTAGGCTAGTGGTAGGAAATAAAGGCCTATCGCACTATGATTGTGGGTTCGATTCCGGCAGCTTTGTCCGACGCAACGGGTTATGCCCCACCCTGCAGGTTGTCCTTTTCCTAAAACTATAGTATCATAATATTCCAAAAATAATCTTCATAAATTTTTTAACCTTAAACAATACTATCCAAAGATCAACTTAATCCACTCCAACCTTTATAGTTATCCAAAATACCTCTGTCCAGACATTCTCTAAAAGGTCTCTTAATTCCAAAATCAATTTATCAGATTCCCCAAACAAAGCAATGTTTCTCTTATTGTCACATACTAAAAATATAATTACCTTCATCATATTAAAAACTTAATGAAATAAACAAGTACTACAGTAAAATCCTTATATATATATCACATTATTCTAATAACCAGAATATAATCCATGAGTCCAAAAGAACGAATACATTAGTTATTCTACTTCAACTGTAGTAACAACATAAGATTGTCCTTGATCCCTTGGCCTTTTCTGAGGTAAGTTTCCCTGACGCTTAGGGAATTTATTTGCATAATGACCCATTTCTCTACAATTGTAGCATTCAACTTTGATAGCCTCTTTCTTTCCCTTGCAATCACGCGCCTGGTGACCTTTTTCTCCACATTTGTAACAAACTTCCATTCCTCTTAGGCAAGTACCAGGGTGATTCTTCCCACAATTATCACATAATGGAAAATCCTTCTTTACCTTTTTCCCTTTATCTGTCTCTTGTTCCACCGTTCTCTTCTTCTCTTGCTTTACTTTGTTGTCATAAGACTTAGAGAATTCCTTTTCTGTCTTGATAGCACACGAGACAATATCTTCGTATGATGAGAAGGATTGTGATACTAAAGCTAGATGGAGAAATGGTTTTAACCCATCAAAGAAATGATCAATCTTACTCCTTGGGTTACATATATAATCGGCAGCATGCCTCGCTAACCTTGTAATGTTAGCCTCATACTTTGCGACATTCTCATCCTCCTTCTGCCTCAAACTCAGAAATTGTCTTTCCATATCTGCTCGATGGTCACGAGGAAAGTATTTTTCTAAGAAAAGCTCTTTGAACTCCCTCCATTCCATATTCGATACGTCATCATCATCCTTTTTGTTTTGAATCAGCGACCACCACTGATCGACATCTCCAGTGAGGCGGTAAACTGCCATGACAACCTTCTCCCTTTCACTACTCCCCAAGGCATGGAATATTTTCTCTAAGGAATTTATCCATTGCTCAGCTACTATAGGATTTGTACTCCCATTGAAGTTTTGTGGTTGTTGCCTCATGAAACGGTCTATCATTGATCCTCCACGTTGCGGATCAGGATGCTCCATACGGGTAAGGTTATTATTCATAACCTGAGTGAGTTGTCCCAGTATGGTAATAAGTTGATCAGCACCAGTTGTATCTCCAGATCCACAATAATTATCTTGAGCAGGAGGGCAATCCCTACACGGAGTTCGTGCATTGCTACGGTTTCCATTCCTTCCACTGGGCGCCATTTCTAAACAATGGCATAAACTACATTTGATTATGAATCAAAATAAATAATTCCATACTTGTTAAAAACTTTACATAAATTGAACTATTTATGGATATAATCCATAATCATAAAAAGAAATGTTTTCTTTGAGAAAGTATATACTCATAACCCTTCATAGTGGTTTGTAAATAAAATGAGAATTATCCTAAGAATATCCCCCAGGAGTGTCGTAACCAAGAGTGCAGCAAGGCCCGTTGTCGTGCACCAGTTCCAGTTCGAGTCTAGCTCAAAGCGGTGTTTTTGGGTTTTACCCCTAGGTACATCTGTGCCAGAGCCACCTCTACCTGCTCGTATCCAGACAGGGATGTATTGCTCGGAAAACTCATAACATCTCTATAATACTAAAATTCTAGGAAGTTCTTCTATACTAATCCTCAAAGTCTATCTTTGGGCTATGTGCTCTAATCAGAGTTTATCTAAATCTAGATTCCACGGTTAGTACTAAAATGCCTCTGATACCAACTGTAACGCCCCGACCCCAGCTACCCAGAGTCGGTGCATTACTTCGTAACATTGGCATGATCACAAAATATCATGTCTCGAAAGACCGATTAGTTTAGTAGCCTTGGAAACACTAGATACATTCATAAATGTTACATTACATCATAAAGTGAGAAACTAATAACAAAGTCTTCATAGTCCACACTAATATCCTCTTCTGACTATCCCTGCAGGTCATTCATAAAATACTTCTTCACATCCTGGAAAATATTAAAACATTGAAAGGGGTGAGCTCAGATGCTCAGTAAGGGTAACAATATTGCGGAAGCTTTCATAAATAAACATAAACATTTAAGGCAATTTATAACTAAAACAAAAGCCTTTTAAACATTAACATCAACATAATATGGCAAAGGTAAAATGAGAATAATGCCATTTACTTCCTTACATGGATATTCTACTGGTCGAATAATCACATGCAACATCAATAACCACTTTCATAATGATGGAATGCATAATGCCAGACTATCATAACCACGTAGCCAAGGCCTCGTGCCAAGACCACAAATAATATTTTGTCAAGGCCTCATTCCAAGACACTAGTTTGTCTCATGAGACCTGCCGATGCATCGAGGAGCTATAGCGGGCTCCACCCATCACATATTAAGTCCAATGCATTCCCATATGAAAAGGTTTAAACATAACATAAACATTCGTATTAAAACTAGCATACGAAATGTCAATAATTTCACCATAAACTATGAATGGTATAAAATAGCACATCCACAGTCAAACATATCACAAAACCTTCAACACAATATAGAAGTTGTGTATTATAATAAATCAACTTCAAATAAGCGTAAAATCCATCAAAGGATGTTGACATAGATGAAATCAAAACACTTTTTAGAGAAATATCTCTTTATATTTTTGAAATCATTTAAGAGCCATATAAAACAAAACATTTCTTGAAAATATTCTTATAAGCTTGTAAGGAAAGCTTTGAAAATTTTATAACGGCAGAAAATAACCGCACCCGCCGTATAAGTTAAAAAAAACATTCTTACCTCAATTCTGTCGAAAAGGTTAAAAATGACCTTGTTTTGAAAACGACGGAAAGATTCCTCTTATAAAAAGTCAAAAATGGTATAAATGTCTTTAAACCAAATTCTTGTAAATAATAAAAATGTTTTTAAATACATTTTGAATAAACATGGATGTGGATGATAACGAGGTCCCAGTAGATAATTATGTATAAACAACCTTGGATAATGAAGAGGTTGTGAAGTAAACCCTTACCTCGTGTCTGACTTGACTCAACCATTCTTTAACCTCCTGAATAATAAAATAGAGTTAATATATACCTTATTATGAACCATTTTCAATTTCATTATCCTTTTTATATCACTTATTACAATTTTATGAACTTTATGTAATTATTTAAGTTAATAACGGTCGTTTTGTCGATCTTTGGTACTTGAGTCAACAATAAACTTCTTATAATTACAAGTTGTTTCTGTGGTAGAATATCCATTATCTCCAGAATTATATTCATGATTTAGATGTCATATATATCATATATATCCAGTATATACATTCATTTATAATATTACGTAACATTTAGAGGTAAGAAATGAAATGCACCGTTCATGGAGACGGTAAGCCGTACGTACGCTTGAACGCTACTTTCATTTAAATTTCATATTTAATGGAACAAAATCATAATGATATAAATGTATAATATAATTCCAGTATAATATAGTGTATAATACCATTTACTCCATCCTTTATACATCCCACATATGGCATTAACGATTCAAATAACTTTGAGGGGGCGGTAGTCCGCACTTCCTAAAATGAAATTATCGCGTTTTACCCATAATGGAAATCATAAAGTATGCCATAAATGAGAAATACAGAAGCATAAGTAAAACATAAACATATTATATATCATATATAAAAATAGTGACATCTTAATGGCCACCTTTGAAGGTGTTATATGAGTGTTGAACAATCATCGTTTCGTGAGGCAGAAATTCGCCATCCACAGAAACCGTATGTTCTTTAACCATTAGATGTAGGTGTGTGTATGTGTAGCTCGAATACTTCTTATAACAACATCCTAGTATATTTAGAATACTGGTGTTGTTACAAAAGAAATGAATAAAAATATTTTAGGGGGTTGGAGAAGAAAAATAAAACAAAACAACATTAGAGAAGACATTACCTCAAAATCGGGTAACTCTTTTTGATTTGAGACAAAGTCTTCCTTGGGAAGAGTTCTGCCCAAAGTGAGGCTTCTAGGAGTAAGAGGGGGAAGTTGGGAGAGTATTTGGGTAGGGTTTGGCCGAGCCAAATGGCTTGACGGTGTGAATAAGGTGGAAGAGGTGGGGGCCTTTTATAAGTGGAGAGGAGGGGCTCTTTTGGAAAGATTGAAATGTTACATTATTACACAATGATTTTCGGATTCTAAAGGTCCCACACTTATATAATTCTAGGATAAGGTGATAAGGGATCGAAATATCCTCATCCAATTGTCTTTGGACAAGTGTAATCCTTGTATTTTGCATTATCTTCCCATTTTATTTAAGTCATTAAATAATGAGGTCATCGCTGCATCATCATGATGTCATAAATAATTTAATTTATTAAATGTCTAAAAATTATAAAAAAATACTATGATGTAGGAAATCTTTTTAGCTTTCTAATTAATTTTTATAATGAAAATTTGGACTTGTGTATCGCCACATAAAAATTGTTTTAGTAAAACAACTCATGTTTGTGTCAATTTAATTTTAACATTAAATAAATATATATTAATGTCATTTTCCAACTAATGTGGCTCCATGGGGACCCCAAGTTGACCCATGGGTTGTATTGGTCGGCCATGACTCATCCAATAGGAGTAGGACAAGTGTCATGCTCATCTCATATTATTAAAACATTATTTTTACCTTAAACTACACTAATTACCTCTAATCGCGATTAAGAACTTAAAAGTTACTATTCACCAAAAATTATTTTAATCTCATTGAACCACATTTTACTTCTTAATGACAACCATGTATGTTGGATTTTTGAAAATCAAATCACAGAATTGGTAATATTTCATTTAAATGAAAAATCAGTTATTTCACTACCACTTAGTGGTTTCACTATTCATCAAAAATTGAAGTTTTTCAGAACCAAGCCAAAATTTCACTCTAAGCTATAATGGATATTCCGAATTCAAAAATGATGTCTATTTTACAAAATTCCAAAAATATAAGTTGCATTAATTAATTTTATTATTAATTCCCGCTGTTACAACAAATATCGTGTTTTTAAGAAACAATTTATATCAAAAGATTGGCAATTGTTTATGTCCAATTTCAATGATAAATTAATTCTAATGACCACCATTGGATAAAATTGTAAAAATATATTCTAATTATACTTTAAAACCAATAAATAGTATTACTTATCACTATAAATTATTTTGATAAAAAAGTTGTTTTAAGTATTTTTCACTATTCATAAAAATTTGGAAGTTCTCAGAAAATTACAAAAAATTCAACATAGGATAATTCCAATATTAGGAATACAAAAATGAAGTCCATTTTGAAATATAAAATTTCTATAAATTTAAAAAGTGGTTGTTACTATTCATAATGGCTACTTTGATTAGTCGCGGTGTTTTAGAACTCGAAGTTGCGTACAATAGAAGCTATTGCATTATTGAATGAGAAGCGTATCGTGGAAGCTTGGGGTGTTACAATCACTTACCTTTGTTGGAGTTTTCCTACACTAACAGCTATCACACCACCATCAGGAAGGAACCTTTTAGACACAATACGTGAGACCTTGCAGATCACCCATTTGTTGGACTTACCCCGGGGGGTCAACACTCGTGGGACCAGAGAAGGTACGGGCTACCACGGAGAAGGTGCAGATCATCCAGAAGTAGATAAAGACTGCATAGAGTTGAATGAAGTCATATGCTGATAGGAGATAGTGAACTCTAGAGTTCGAGGATGGCGACCACATATTTCTATGAGTCTCACCTCAACGAGGTTTACGAAGATATGGATGAGGAGGAAAGTTATAACCAAGGTTCATTGGAGCTTTCCAGGTCCTCAGCAGAGTTGGCGATGTGGCATTCCTCTTAGATATTCAACATCAGTTGCATCGGCTGCACGATGTCTTCCACATATCCTAGCTGAGGAGATATGTGCATGACCCTTCTCACATCCTCAACCATGGAGAGGTGGACGTTGATGATGGGGAGACTTTCGCGGAGTTTCCAATGGTGATTGAGGATCGACAGGAGTAGGCTCTATGTGGATGGTTGATACCTCTGGTGCGCGTTCGCTGGCAGCACGGGAACCTCCAGAAGAGCACATGTGAGCGGGAGGCTCAGATGCGTGCCCAGTACCCCCACTTGTGCCCTTAGTTCGAGTTTTAGCTTACAGTGAAGTATAGCCCTGAGGTGGGGAGATTGTAAAGACACGTAATTTCAATGGGAAATTATAAAATAAAGTGAGATTCACTTTATTTTCATTTGATCTGCCATGTGGGTGTCTGGTGGTTAAAACCTCCTCAAGGAAGTTGGAGGTGGGACTAGCAAACCCTAACCTCCCATGAGAGGTTATGGTGGTAGGGCCCACCCGAGCCTAACCTTCGGTGAGAGGTTACGTCATGGGGACCACATGGGAAAAACCCCAATATTTATAGAGGATTCTAAAACCTCTCAACTCTCCCTCATTAATGAGGGAGAGCCTCTTGACCTCCCCTTTAATAATTGGTGCCAACTCCCCTAATTAATTAGTGCCTAAAATCTTGAATTAATTAGGGGAGGCAAGTTATTATTTCACCAATTTGATTTTTGTGACATCAACTAAATAATAGACAAACTCAATGTATTATTATTTTTCATGACATTTCTCATTTGTTGGAGCTTGGGAAGAGAAGAGCTTGGATATATAATACTTCCAACGAAGAACACTGACCTACTTTTACTTCCTCCCATAGATCGTACCGACGTGGGGCATCTTCAATCGACTTACCCTCTGCATCGTCATCAAGGTGCTGATGCAGCTCAAGATTGGTAGTGCATGGAGGACATGATGAATGACGAGCTCCTTCTTCTTCTTCCCAGGACTTCAACGTTGATGATCGACAATCAATGGTAAGGGGTTTATTTTGTGTGACTTTCCTTTTCTCTTTCTCTTCATTGGATTGGAAAGGAATCATTTCGTGGTTTTAAAATAGTTTTTGTTCAATATTATTACTATTTGATCAACCATGTGTTACCACCCTAAACGCGGAGGGTGTGGGCCAAACCAACATGGCACGACCCCTACTCCGTTTTTTGTGTTGTTTCTCGGCATGGCGACGATGCAGCATTGAAGGCGATAAAGGCACATGAAAATACCGTGCTTCTCACAACCTCCATGAACCGCGCTGCATCCGCGGCATTCTGGTGACCCAACAGAGCCGACTCCGTGGGCCAAAGCACGGTCGGCCTCCCGTGTGTCCCGACAGAACCCCGCCGGCCCACTCCGGCCAGCACCGCACCGAACTGCGCCATCCAGAACCACGTCGGCCCGGCCTCCCAGACTCTCGGCTGCCTGACTTATAGTCCGCACCCTGCCCGGTCACCCGCCAGCCCGCAGGGAGCCCCGACCAGTCGCCAGCAGGCCCGTCGTCCCGCCGGTGCCCTGACCGGCCTGGCCGCACCCTGCCCGACTGCCCGTCAGCCAGCCTGGCACCCTGCTCGCCGCATGCCAGCCTTGATGCGCCCTTCCTGGCAACCTCCCGGCCGCCCGAACCCCCGAACCAGCCCACAACCCCCCTCATGATGCCTCGACCAAACTGACCCAGCTACACCCTCAGGGCCGAGCCGTGCCAGGCCGCGCCCTCGTGACGCTCAGGGACGAACTGCCCATGAGACCTACTGGGCTGGGCCCATTGGGCCGGGCCAAACCTAACAGGCTGTCCTTCCAAATTGGTCTAGCCATACCCAATGTTTATGACCGGGTTGACCTAGACTAGGTCGGACCAGACTAGGTTGGGCCGAGTTGGTCTGACCAGGTCGGACCAGACCCGGGCCCACTATCGACCCTTTAAATTCTTTTCGCCATATCATTGCACAGAATGTCCGTTTGATGATCTGTAATCGATGCTAGTAATCTTGGAGCATGACAGTCCCATTGATTATACCCCAACAATGTTTGGGGTATAGTTGAGATATAGCCATGTTGGATCTTGCACGAATCCAACTTTGCCCCTAAGACTAAATGGCTAATAACTCACAGACCGAGCGTCCGATTGATGCACCATCTATTGTGTTGAGCCCTCTATGACATGTCAGACCATTGAAATACTTCTTCATTAGTATTATTGACAGTTAGAGTATCGACCTGCAAATCGTGGAGTGGATCCTTCCGGAGACGATCAAGCATAGTGTAGAGACATAGTAGCTGGATGAGACCTGATTACTGCTGACCGATTCAACTTGGAGTGATTCGACTAGGGTAGTGGGGAGCACCTTCGTGTAGCGACAGAACCACGGTGAGGAGGGCCTCTGTGTGATTGTGGAAGACCAACGATACTCGATAGGAGGATTAACTCAATAGGCTACGAGGGGGAGCACCTCTATGTGAGTGCGACAGACCAACAGTGGGGAGCACCTATGTGTGAGCATAGAGTACCCACAATACTCAACAGTAGGAGTACCTCAGTGGTCTAAGGTTAGTGGGAAATATCTTTGTGTGATGCGGCAGGCCCACTGTACTTAATAGAGGAGGAGTTATCCAGTAGTCATGGATTCAATAATAAAATTCATAGTTTGAGCTGAGTCAGTAACTTTTGTGTTTACCTCATGATTGAGATGTATCACTTGATAACTCAGTTATATGTGTGGGCATATACCTAAGTGGGGTTATGTTTTGATTTCATTCATTTTGTTATATCCTTTTTGGATTTTTTGAGACCATGACAGTCTCTGGTTCCCTACTATGTATCGTTATACTCACCCCTGCACGGGTTATGCCCGTACCTCGCTATTTTGGTTGTAGACGATGGACAACGCTGACTGAAGTTGAGAGTGCCAGGACTAGACGGTACCCGACATGTCGGTACACGGAGGATACTGAAATATGTGGAGTGTTGAGGAGGCTATCTGTACATACTCTTTAGGTAGGATCTGTGGTGGATGATCTAGGTGTTTCTTTTCACCTTACAGTTGTTTTGCCCTTTCAGTTGTACTGGTTTTTCTATTGTACTTGTACTTTTTTGTTGGGCTTATATTCTGGCCCCTATACATTCAGTACTCTTTTGTATACATTTATACTTAATGTTTTTCTTCCAGGGTGGGCCTGGTTGTGTGTGATTACTCTTTATAAAGTCAATGTATTCCCAGTTTGGGGATTTACCCCTTTGGTGCTAGTCGCCAGCCCCTGGCCTATAGAAGGTGAGCTTGGGGTAGTCACGACACGGGCCCTAGGGGATGAGTCATGAAAATATATATGATATTTAAATAATTAATAATATTTTAGAGATAATTTAATTTTACCACATGGATTCTTTTCATAAAAACATGTTTATTTTTTACTCAATTACCGAACATCGACATAAGATCCAATATAAACTAAAATTATTAACTAATTTTTATAACATGGTACTAAGTGATTTAAAATGAATAATAAAATTTAAAAATATTCTAATTCATTTGTAAATTGAACTATGTTTATTATTTAAGAATATAAAGAACAAAAGAGACATCTCATATTCAAAAAAGGGAACTTCTAAACCCAATTTTCATTATTAGGGTTAATCTTCTACTTCTAGATTATTTCGTGCTATGATTAATTGAGAAATAACTTTTTATATATTTTCACGTTTTTATACCTGATTTATTTTTATTTATGTTGAATAAAAATAATCTATCTAATTTATTAACAAAAAGGTCTTTGTAAGGGAAATCTTATTTCAATCTCATATCATCGAGTTAACCATCCATCTAATTGATTTTCTCTTTCCAAGAATTTTTGTGAATGTCCTATGATTTTTTTTACACTGAGCACCCAATTATATTTGGTGTATTTACTTTTTTCAAACATAATTGTGTGATTTATTAATTTTTAATCTTATGATACGTCATTTATAAGGGACCTCATTTCAATCACTTTTCAATAAGGCATATCTTGAGGTTATGAACCTTTATCATCCTATATGGTTTATATAAAACCCTTTGACACTTTATATATTGAATTGGAATATTCTTATTATATTTAGAGTTTTTATTAATATTATTCTATCATGATTTTCATTCAAGTGTTTCTCATGTGGTAAGGAGTTTTTTATATTAAACTTCATTTTAAATGTTTTTGAAATTTATTATTGTAAAAATTTAAATATCATGTCCATGTATTAAAAATGGTTTTTATGAACTTATTTATCTGGAAATTAATATTTTAAAATATTAATAGCTTCAAAGTAGTATGGGAAACATTGATTTAATAGTTTTTTTATTAAATTTTTTAAATATTTTTTAATATGGATTTACAATTCAATGTCATTAAATGATTTTTTGTGATAGAAAATAAAATTTTATGGGTGAAATTTTCATAATGGAAATATTTTATATGTCAATGTTATGTAATGGAACATGATCATTTAATGTGTGGTTACATAATAAACCAATTATGGGGGGTTACGTGATAAATAATTGATGGGTGGTTCCACGACAAACCAAAGATTGTTGGTTACATTATAACCTCCAATTCATTGTGTATGGACGTTTGCAGTATGGTTATTCCATTAGTGATATATATGGATTTCAACCATATGGTTATTCTGTTTAATTATGTTTATATACCAAGTTACCTTGTTATGATATATGCTTCTTTATATGGTTTTATGGTAATATTATTGATACAAAAAGTTTAAGAAATGATCTTTAATTCGGTGAACTATATTTACTACTTATTAAAAGTGAAATGTATTACTTTAAGATAATGTCTTCTAGTTTTCATTTTTCCCAAGACTCATTGTTTTTCTTCACTGTGTATATCTTTCTATTATTTTCTTTCTCATCCTCTGTTTTTTTAAAGTTTTTCACAAGACATAAATACAAATAAAGTAAAGGATGGGATCATGGAAATGATATGGTGTTAAAACAGGAAATACACCTAATTTTTTTTTAAAAAATTAATGAAAAATGTTGATAGAGTGTAGAAGTTTGTAATTATAATATATATGATGTTATGTATGATTTAAGGGCCCATTAACTAATGAATTAAATCTGAAAATATCCTACAAGTTAATTAAAGTCAAATTATCGATTTAAAACAAGATAATGTAATGTATAATGATGGGGCCTTATAGTTGGTATCAATGGATGGATTATACGACTTTAAGGATTAAGAGTTTTGGATAACCACATGGCATGTCCCTATGTCTATTCTTTTCGTTAAATACTCATTTATAACTTTTTCAGATCAAGGAGAGTTAGTTAAAAATTGAAGGAGGATGATATCAAACCAAATTCATATCTCTTCAAGATGACATGATTGAAATACATATTTCAATGTCATGTTCAGATGATTGTGAAACTTTTTCTAGAAAATAAATCTCTTGCAAGAAGACATTTGAGATATCAAAAACCCCCACAACAGCTAAATAAAATCATTTATCATGGGTGGTATTCATTCAAATCCTATTATCTAAATATTTTCATATTTTCAAGAACGGTAAATATTATCAAGGTATTTTCAAATTGTTTACTTTATTTGGTGATTTTGAAGAATATTATGTTTTTGAAAAAGGTTCTGATGAATTAGACCCTAACACATCCTAATTAAATTTTCATTTTGTAAAGACCCATAAATTCAATATAATTCGACCCTACAAAAATTGACAACACTTGATTCTGAGGCCAGGTGTGCCCTGGATGGATATTAGAAAATTTGGTAAGGTACTTTTAGTAAATGTCTGAGAGACTTTTTATATCATTTGAACAAGTGCTCAGAATAAAAATATGAGGGAACTATTGTAAAATTTAATTTTGGAATTTTTAAAGAATAATAAAATGACGTAAAATTGTTATTTTATTATTCTAAAAAAGGTTTAGTAGTAGTGGCAGGACCGCTGAGTTGTTAAGCCATTTAATGGATTGGATATCCTATTTTCTAACCGCATAGTTGGGAATCCAGAGGTATATTAATTAATGAACATCATTATTCACTCATTACATAAATCAAATTCCACCATCTATTTATTTGAGGATCAAGCTTGTGTTATTGGGATAGAATAAAGGAACCTATGGCGATGTACTACGGTGTCTTCCAGCAATGAAGAATAGAGCTGACAATGTTGGAGGAATCATTATGGAATTGATGAATGTATATGGTTTCATAATGAGTTAATTATTCTTCCCCAAGATGTGATTTCTTCACTGGTTATCGAGTTTGGGGTTTTTTCTTGGTTATTTCTAATATTTTGAGGATGAATTGTTTTCACCCCTATTATAGTGCTACCGTTGGGGAAAAATTCCAAACGAACAAGGCATGAACACTATAACACTTTTATAATTGTTGTGTTCTTCTTGGGAAACCAATAAACTAAGTGGAATGATAATCCCGAGAGCTATACAACGTTCACAGGGTCCTGAGAGGCCTGTAGTAACTTTTGTATGGTAAAACAGACCAACAGGGCTCACCCGGTGGCCTGCAGAAGACCCACCGGTGTGGCACTGCTGTCGGAGGTAAAAGGTTGTTGCCCACACTCACTGGTCGCGGATGGGGGTGGAGCCATAACAGACCAGCTCGGGTGTCTAGTTTTAGGCCAACCTCATTGGTGTAAGGGCAGTGCACCTTCGAGCACCACATATAGAGGCCACGACGGAAAGGGACCCACGCCCTGCGAGTCTCGTGGAAAATGAGGTGTTGCCACATGGTTCCTCTGGTTGAAGAGTTGAATGGATTTTGAGCCATTCGAGAAGGAAGGGTCGCGCAACTCCTCGAGTGGGTCGTGCCCAGCCAGTGGACAAGGCTAATCTGCTAGCCAGCAATTCATGCCCACCACAGCCTCGCCAAGGTGGTTTGGGTCAGAACTGTCAGTGACCGAGAGGGACGAGCCCGCCGCGACCCAGCCGGTACGGGCCGAGCCAATCCATGGCCAAAATGGTTCAGCCCAGGCCTGTTCAGAACTCGGTTAGAACAAGAGCAGGTCAGAACAACCCATACCATGTTGAGTCATCCCTGGAATACGTGGGTTAGGTTACTCTAACTGGGTTGGTCCAGACCCTGACACTTTACAACCCAAATACACTTAACAGACTGTATCTCAAAAACCTAGTATTTTTTTGACGAACCATCCATCTCGCTGGGATCCATGGAAAGATACAATTCTTACTGAGAAACTCCATTTTAGTTTGCGAGAATGTTGGAGTATGAATAGGATGGATCAAACCAAAGTCCACCGGGCCCTCAGCACTAAAATGCATATAACTCAAAGGTCGGACATCTAATTTAAATGCAATCTATCATGTTAGAACCCTTAAAACATGGTTGTACTTTGGGTTACTCTTTTCTGAAACATCGTGGTAGGTGAGGCACTACTGACATCTTTAGGATAAAATACTACGGAACTCGAGCAAACAAGGTTAAAAGAATCTTGTGGCAGACTTTCAACAATATAGCGACCATGGGTGGATCATAATTATTGAAATACTATGTGGATTAGCTTCATTCTAACCCTGTGTGGATAAAAATTATAGAGAACCTCTGTGGATCAACATCATAGAAACCCTGTGTGGATAACTATCATAACGACCATGTGTGGATCACATAGTGACCTTATGTGGATCCGCATTATATACGCCCTGTGTGGATCAACATCAAAGCGACCATATGTAGATCAGCATCATAGAGACCCTAAGTGTATTAGAATTCTAGAGACCATGTGTAGATCAGTATCGCATGACCAAATGAGGAATAGCCTTTGAGCAGCCCGTCTGGGATCAGCGACATATGATCCGGTGTGGGTGAGCAGCCAAGCCTCCCGATATAATAAAATGATCTAGCCTTATGACTATTCATATATATTTCTGTACATAAGTTATATACCTAGTTTGATCTGAGTCTTTTTTATTATGATTTTCAATTGATATCACACATTTTGGTTTTCCTTTAAAGTATTTTGAGAGACCATCGGGGGTCTTGGGCTCCCTACTGGGTATTGTTATACTCACAAATGTACGGGCTTCACTCGCACCATGTTATGTCTTGTGTAGGTGACAAGTATTTTTGTTGAGACTTTGGGGAGCCAGGACGGGGTGGTACACAGTGGTGATTGGTTGACGTGGAGAGCTATGAAGAAGAGTTGAACATCCCCTTTAGGTAGGATCCATGGTGGATGATCTCAAGAGTTTTTTCCTATTTTTTCTCTCTTTCCAGTTGGGCTTGAATTCTATCCCCTTTACATTCAGTATACACTATTACTACTATTGTTTTACTTCATGGTTGCATCCTGCTGTGTTCTTGGAAAGTGTGTTTGTAAAAGTTTAAATACATGCCATTACCATTTTAGGGATTATCTTTTTCAGTTCTAGTCACTAACCCATGGCCTATGGAAGGCTATCATGTGGTAGTTACGACATGGGCCCCAGGGGACGGGTCGGGGCAAAGTGTTATCAGAGGAGTTGGTTCTACCGAATTACATGGACTCTGATCATTCTAATGGAGAAATATTGTTAAATGTTTGGAGTGTGGCATTCAGTTCAGGGAGTCCAGTGTTGGTGCGGCGACTGACGTATCCAGACACCAGGACTATGAATTCTGATTTCGATCATGCTGCATGAAAACAATGATTGCGTGTTTTTTAGAAATGTTTTACTTTTTATCACTTTTGAGTAATCTTAAAAGGTATAACATATTGATTGTGGCACACCTATTTTTTTAGGATTCCTCCACGTAGACAGCCATCTAGGAATCAAGTCAGTGTTTATGTTGACGGACCACCGAGCGATGAGGATTCGGTGCAGGGCCCTCTTACGATGCTGACACCTTCAGGGGGTACACCAACAGCAACACTACCCATTGGGTATTAGTTGTCACTAGCCCCACTACCGGACGGAGAACGCCGATTGAGCACATTGCATGAGTTCATGCAGAAGAGTTCTCCATGCATTATAGGTGAGAAATATCCCCAGAAAGATGAGGATAGGATAGAGGCTGTGGCATACATTTTTCACCTAGTTCAGACACCATCAGATCAGATATTGATCTTACATAATTGCCTCTTCTATGGAACAGCTGGGAGATGGTGGATCCAGACACTACTGTTACATGATGAGGCAACCCTCACCTAGATGGACATTGAGATCCTCTTTAGTGTGGAGTTTTTTCTAGTGTCTCTATGCACTGTGAGTTTTTGGGAGCTACTACACATACTGCAGCGCCGCCTGATAGTAGCCCAATACTCGAAAAGATTCACTAATCTCTCACACTACTCCCTTGACATGGTAAAATACCCTTTCTACAGGGAACCAAACATTGAGTATGGTCACTGACAGAAGATTAGAGCATCAATGATAGCTCTCAATATCCCAACTCATGATGGAGTTATTGAGTGATAATTATTGGTGAATAGATTCTTAGCTAAGCAGGCACCGACGGTGAGAGACAGCACCAGATTACAAGTAGATGAGTCATCTGCATATGGAAGTAGGAAGATGATGTAGAGGTCCAAGAAGGCCAGAAAATCTAGAGGACATACTTAGAATGTGGGATCAGAGGTGTGGATCATACATGGTAGAGTAGTCTAGCAGAGGAACAAAATGTGCTTCACATGCGGCGGGAAGAGCCACATGGCTTGCGACTGCCTGACCAACTATACCGACAATCAGCTGATGGTCAAGGGAATACCAAGATCGAGTCAAGGATTCAAGCGAGGAGTCATGTAGGGAGGCAGACATGGAATAAAAGTATGACATGCTATAGGTGGTGGGAAAAGATTTGAGGTTCTACCACCACCACCGCCAGCTGGTCCACCCTGACTTCAACGAGTAGGTGGACATAGATGAGCACACCTTCAAGCATCTGAGGCCTATGACCATGGTGCTCCAGAGATGATTTGAGATTTGGTCTTGGTCTACCCCACCGTATCGGCATTACATATAGATAAAGGATCATGTCACTCTTTCTTTTCCATGACACTTGTTTGGAGCTCAGAGATTCCAGTCGAGCCATTGGATCGTTCCTTATGTTTATAGGCTCCTACAAGAGAGGATTTAATGATTAAACACTTTTTTCAGTAGTATGAGCTTACTCTAGGAGGTTAGATATTGAACTAGGATATCAAAGAAACAACGTCGAGGCCTTGCGATGTCATCTTGAGTATGGATTGGTTATCCATAGTCCATGATTAGATTAACTATATTAAGAGCACAATGCAGTGTGTCTATGAGTATGGGACCAGGTTTTCCTCCACCGGTGATAAGGGAACCTTTGTAGCACATGATGTAATTTTTATGAGGATTGTGCAGTAGATAAATAATCCTTTTTATAGCCATACCCACAGAGAAGTAGAAATGAAGAGTCCGAGTTATGTGGTTTTGGTGGACCAATATTAAGCTGTCTTTCCAGATGATGTTATGAGAATACCTCCCCATTGAGAAGAATAATTCTACATCAACATGTACCCTAAAATGACACTAATATCTACACAAGCATATCATATGGATTTTGAGCTGCCTTTTGAGTTATAGGTACTACTAGAGGACTTGCATAGGTATGGGTTTATAAGGACCTATGTATCTCCATGGGAATCACCAATTTTTTTCACCAAGAATAAAATATGGGGGTCTGAGGCTTTTTGTTAATATTGGCACCTGAACTAGGCGACCATGAAGAACAAGTAACCACTCTCAATGATTGATGATCTCTTTTACCAGAGAAAGGGAGCTCGATGGTTTTTGAAGATAGTCCTCCGATCAGGCTATCAACAGCTCCGTGTATGGGATGTGGACGTACCAAAGACAACCTTCATATATTGGTATGGCCAATATTAATTCTTGGTGATGCCCTTCGGCATAACCAATGATCTGTTAGTTTTCATGGGTCTAATGAATAGAATATTCTAGCCTTACCTCGATCGCTTCATGGTGGTCTTCAATGAAGACATCTTTATATACTCAGCATCTAAGGGGGAGAAATGCACACACCTACAAATAGTTCTGGATACACACCTATAGAACTATCTATATGAAAATATCATGATGGTCCAGATCTGGATACGAGAGTTCCACTTCCAATAGCATGTTATATCAGAGGCTGGTGTTGTAGTGGATCTAGAAAAGATAGAGTTTGTAATTTATTGGGATCCACCCATGAGTGTGACTGAGGTGAAGATTTTCCTGGGATTGGCTCTATACAACCAGATATTTTTACCCGACGTTTTGTAATTTTTGACCCCCTAGACAGATTTATCAAAGAAATGATAGCACATCATGTGGATGGAGAGATTTCGAAAGGGTTTTCAAAATAGGATGTCGAGTTAGAAGAGTGCCCCCAAATTGAGAATACTAGAAGAGGGAATTAGGGATGTAGTCTATTGTGATGCATCAGGGACCAGACTAGGTTATTTTATGATGCAGGTGCAAGTAGTGATCGCCTAATACTAATGGAAATTGAGGAAGAATGAGCATAACTACGCTACCCATTACCTAGAGATATTAGTATTGGTATTTTCACTAAATATGTGGCAACACTACCTGATGGACAAGAATTTTTCCCTATACTATGATCACAAGAGTCTCAGGTATATCATCTCATAGAAGGACCTGAAACAGAGACAAAGAAGATTTCTAGTGTACATTTATGACTATGAATTTTAGATAGTCTCCACTTCTGGGAAGGGGAACGTAGTAGCAGACACACTCAGTAGGAGGTCTGGTCTACAATTACTGATTGAGGTGACATAACAGCTAGCCGCACTGCAGTTATCCTTCAGGGACAGTGATGTAGAATTCTACCTCCAGTCTATGAAAATTATGTCCCCAGTTCATTAACGAGTCCAGGAGGCACTGATTGCAGATGTAAACTATAAGGCCCAACATGCTCATAACTCCTTAGGACATGCTCTTGATATATTTTATGAAGGTGGGGATCACATCATCCCTATTAGATGACTCACTAAGGTTCTAGTGATGCTATAAGAGGTGGTGTTGAGGGAGTTCCATACATCCCCTTTTTTTGTACATCCTGGAGTAGTGAAGATGTACCGGGAGCTCCGACCTCAGTACTAGTGTTTAGTGACGAAGAAAGCTGTGGAAGGGTTTATATCAAGATGGTTCATTTGTTAGCATGTGAAGGCTATGGAACATGTACCAAATAGCATAGAATAGCCATTTGAGGTACTAGAGTGGAAGTGAGATGTCATATCAATGAACATCATGACAGGGCTATAACGTGATTCTAGGGGCCAAAATTCCATCTGGATGGTCAATGAACAACTCACCATGTCTTCCCACATCCTACACATCTAAGAGCAGAGATCATTAAAGAGCTTGGGACAGCTCCACGTACATGAGATTTTATGGCTTCATGGGGTGCCATCGACAACTGTCTCATATCGCAAAGAACATTTTTCATCTCTCTTATGGAAGGGACTATAGGAAGAATTCAGGACTCATCTGTGTTTGAGCACCACCTTCCATCCTCAAACAGATGGCCAGATGGAGCAGACCTTATAGACACTCGAGGACGTGCTTCGTACTTGGTTACTTTTTTTTCCATAGTTGGGAGGACCACATTTCCCTGGGGTAGTTCGGTTACAACAACATCTATCACTCCATCATCATCATGGCACTGTTTGAAGCCTTGTATGGGTGACCATGAAGATCACCTCTTTGATGTATAGGAATAGGGGAGTCATCACATAGGGGTCTAGAGTTGTTATAGGCTACCACAGAGAATGTGAAAATTCTCCAAGAGAGTATGAAGAGTCCATAGAGTCGTAAGAAGTATTATGCCGATATGATATGAAGACCCACGATGTTTGATGAGGGAGTCCATGTCTTCTTACTAGTCTCACCCTGACGAGGATTACACTGGTTCAGCTGGGGCAACAAGCTATCTCTGAGGATCATCGAACATTTCCAGATTCTCAACAATGTTGGTGAGGTGGTGTAACATCTAGAATATCTCCCATAGATGCACATGGTGAATAATGTTTTCCAGGTGTCATAGTTGAGAAGGTACATACATGATCTATCACATGATATCAATTGGGGTGAGCTAGACATCGATTATTGGGAGATGTTTGTGGAGTTCCCAATGAAGATAAAGGATTGATAAGAGAATGTCCTTCATGGGGGGATGATTCATCTTGTGTGAGTTCATTGAAAGAACATGAATGTCCATGAGATCTCATGGGAGAGGGAGGTTCAGATACGTTCTTAGTACCCCCATTTGTTACCCATGTTTTTTTGTTTCTTTCTGGGAAAAAAATATTTAAGGTGGGGAGTATGTAAGGACATGGAATTTCATATATTTTGTTTTAAATTATTAGGGATTTATAAAAAATCTTCAAAAATTTATGGTGCCAGATTTTTAGGAATGTTATGCCTGAGACATAATTTTGAACATTTTTTAAGTTACATTGAGTAGACCTGCAGGTGGCATTTTCTATCTTTTGAACCAATGCTCGGATTAATAACTTGAGGGAACTATTTAATCTATAGCGCCAATATTTTATTACAGGAGAAATAACATAGACCGTAGTAGGTTTGGAGAATAAGATATTTTTCTGAATTTTTAATGAATAATAAAATTATATAAAATTTTCATTTTATTATTCAGCAAACGATTGAGCGGTGGTGGAAGGACCACTGAGTTTTCAAGACATTTAATGGTTTGACTGTCCTTTTTTGTAATCGCACCATTTGGAATAAAGTTGTTCCTTCATTATTGAACCTAATTAAAGTCTCATTACATTAATAACATTCCCCCCATTATTTATGTTAGGCCTAGGGATGTGTTTTTGGGATGGAAGGTATGATCTATTGGTGAAGTACCATAGCGTCTTCCATTGACGAAAAATAGAGATGAATACATTGGTGGAATTAATACGAAATAAAAGAATTCTAGAAGATTCACCAAATGTGAATTCTTCTTCCACATGTCGTGACATCTTCATTGGTTCTCAGGGAAGGGGGATTTGTCTTGATTAATTCAAGGAGTTTGAAGATGAATTAATCTCACAATTATAATGATGCTAAAATGGAAATCCTGGGATAAATGAACAAGGCCCAGACCCTCTGCCACATTTATATTTGTTTTGTTCTTCCTGGGAACCCCGATTACAGAGCGACAAGATGATCCCTCTAGAGACGTAGAATTGGAAACGTCTTGGGAGGCTCTTTTGTGCTATGGGATTGGAAAACGCATCACTAGAGATCACTCGGTATCCTGTGAAAATTATGTTGGTGCGACACCAGTTCTGGAACACAACGTTGTTAGAAGGGGGAGCAGTCGCGGTGGATGAGCAGGGGTATCTGAGTTTCAGCCAGCCGTGAAGGTGGAAGGGCGGCATGCTGTTGCGGGCTGCATATGGAGATCGTAACATTGAAGCTACAAAGGAGGGGGAACTGCAACCTGTGGGTCCTATAGACAGTGAGGTGGTCTCATGTGGAACATACGGCTGAAGAGATGAACATCTATGAAGCCATCTGAGAAGGAGGGGTCATGCGAGCCCTAGCACAGGTCACACCCATTCGGAGCGCTAGGCCGGTTTGGTGCCTAGTGGTCCAAGCCCACCGCATCCCAGCAGGTGTGGTCCGAGCTGGTCTGTGACCAAGCCGGTTCGGTCTAGGTTGGGCTAGCCCAGGACGATGCAGTTCGGGTCGGGCCAACAGGGTCAGACAAGACCCCAGACCCATTACCAACTAGATACGCTTAAAATCCCCTACCTCGCAAACAAAACGTCTATTCGACAACCCGTTTATGGGGCTTGAATACTTGTAATGAGAAATTCCTTTTGAAATACTCCACTTTTGTTTAGTTGAAAGGAGAAGTATGGTCGGGTTGGATTTTACCTGAATCAAATCGGGCCCTCCATACAAAAAAATGCCTATAAATCACAGATCGGGCATCTGATTGACGCACCGTCTTTCATTTTGTAGCCCTTACAACATGGAGTTCATTTGTGATACTCCTTTGTTGATCATAGTGTATGATAGGGTATAACTTATATCATGAGGAGATGATACTATGGTACTCAAGTGCACTAGGTGGGGAGAATCCTATTTCGGGTCGTCATCATTATAGCGACCCTATGTGGATCAGAATTATAGAGACACTATGCATATTAGAATTGTAGTGACCTTGGGTAGATCCGTATTATAGGGACCCTGTGTGGATCATGATCTTAGTGACCCTATGTAAAACATCATAATAGGCACCCTGTATGGATCAACATCATAACGATCATGTGTGGATCTCCATCTGAGCTACCCTGTGTGGATCAGCATCATAGAGACCCTGTGGGGATCAGAATTCTAGATACAAAGTTTGGATCAACATAAAAGATAACATGTGTAGATAACCATCATAGAGACACTATGTGGATCATAATTCTAGCGAATTTGTGTTGATCAACAGTGATCCACCTGATGAGGATCGACCTTCGAGAGGCCAGTCATTGATCATTGGCATAATATCCCATGTGGGTCAGTAGTAGAGCCTACTGATAGAATAAGATGATCTAGCCTAATAAATAATCATCTATATTTCTATAATTATGTTATATACCTTATTTGATTTTAGTATTTTGCGTTGTTCTTTTTTATTTAGATCACAGTTTTTGGATTTCCTTGGTGTAATTATGTCATACCTTCAGGGGTCTCGGGGTCCCTACTTGGTATTGTTATACTCACCCTCTCACGGGATTCCCTTGCACCTTGTTGTGTCTTCTGCAGAAAATGAGAAGCTTGGAATAGATTTTGGGGATCCCAGACTAGGTGGTACATGGTTTTTATTGGTTGACATGGGGATCTACAGAGGCGAGCTATACCTACCCTTCAAGTTGGATCCATGGTGGAAAATATCAGGAGTTGTTTTCTTTTATAGTTGTATATTTTCAGTTGGTCTTGTATTCCAAATGCTTTATTTTGAGTACACATTTTTACAATTGCAGGTTTACTTTGTCGTTGCGTCTTTTTGTGTTCATAGACCATGTTTTTGTATAGGTTTAATAGAAATAACTTCCCATTTTAGGTATACATCATTCCGGTGATAGTAACCAAACCTTGGCCTATGGAAGGTAGGCTTGGTGTAGTTACGGCACGGGCCCTGGGGGCATGTCATGACACTATTAAAATATATTATTTCTTCACATACATATCATATTTTAAAAAAAGCATTGAATGAAAGTATCAAATCAAACATCATATGACTATTTTATAATAATAATGTTTTTTAAGAAGTTTTTATATTATAATTAATAAATTATTATTTTCTGAAAGTATTTTTCTGTGAACATCAATATAAGCCAGGTTGTAAAATGTGTGTTTTGGAAAAGGATTAAAATGATTATGAAGGATCTATAAATTATTGATGTAATGCAAGGACATTATATCTACATTGACAAGATGATGATGAAACCAAGTGGACACCACAATCAAGGTCTGATGTTCATTCCTTTGAAATAGTTTTATTTTATCATACAGAGGTGAAAAAAATGTTAGTATATGTAAGGTATAATGAATCAATATTTCATTTTAATTATCATTTGAAAATAACATTAGTCGTATAAGAGAACCATTGAGTTAAAAAAGGTTTGGTTTATTTATGATATTTATAAGAGAGACAAAACACATGATTTGTGACAACCCATCACATGCGGCATGAATATTGGAATCGAAGTATGGCATATTAATTTTTAGTTAAATGATTTTTTGGATCAAGAATAAGTTGATTTTGAGAACATATATTTTATCAAATGGATATCCTTAATATAGAATAATGATTTGGAGACTAAGTGATAAATGTTAATTTTGAAGACCTTCACTAATTTAGGAACACTCTATGAACAATGAAAATATAATATAATTTAATTTCATTTGAGGAGTAATTATTGAAATTTATTTTTTAAGAATATATTATTGTTTTTAAACATATGGATATTTGGATTATTTATAGAAAAGATTAACCTTGAATGGATAATATGTGATTAGGTTAATAAGTTTTATATATCTGACTTTATGAGTATTCGATGTTATTTGGAGATAAATGTTATGATTTAACATGGAAGACAATGTGATCAAATAATTCTAAATATTAGGTTTCGATTATATTTTGTATTAATTTTAATAATTTAAGGAATATTAATTATTGAATGGTTATTATCGAACATTGGGTTTGTTGTTTGAATTTTTGAGATTAAATGTAATATTAGATTTTATAAAATAATTTTTTGGGGGAGTGTCTAAAATTTTACTAATGGTTTTTGTTTTGGGATAATGTCTATATAAATGGGAAATAATTAGTTCATTTTTGTGAATTGTGTGATTATTAAAATGTTTCTTTTGTTACATATGGTGTGATTAAGTCACCAGGAATACTCATCATATAAAGATAAGATATGTGTGTGGTAAAAATTTATTAAAGGATGAAACTCTACATTTAAATTATGTGTATTTTTTTCTATTATTATTCTACAATGTATACTAATTCTTTAACATTATGAAAGTATATTAAATCAAAAATATTTTCCTTTCACTTTCCCTAAAATGAAATCCATTCATATTTAACCTATCACATGTTTGTGGTTTTATAGTTCTGAACATTCCCCAGATCATGATTTCTATCATGATCTTTCAGAATAATATGGTTATTTTTTCTTTTATATCCATGTTTTCTTACATGGAATCATATTATGTGTAATCTCAGGTGACCTTTGTACTTTTCTATATTTCTTTTAAAGTGATACTTTTTGTTGACCAATTTTAGATGTGAGATGTTCTATTAACATACCAAGCCCCATGTTAAAATTGCAATGGAACAATTTCCAAAAGAGGGGAATGATGTAACCACCCACTATTTCTATATGAAAAAATTTCTTAAATAGTATAAATGATACACTGCATAAAGTCCAAAGGAACCAAAAAATATTATTATTCAAATGTTACCATTATAACCGAGCCATTGGAATTACGGGAATGAATAATATCAACTGAATTAATATAATATGGTTTAAACATGTTTAGATAATGATTTATGGGTTACTAAATTTTTTAGAAATGTAAATTAGAAAAATTGAATATAATGGATTTATTTTTATGAATACCTAATTTAAAAGAGAGTAATTGAGTTTATAAAATCATATAACTATTTAGTAAATTTTTTAAATGAGAAAAATATTTTATATATTCAATGTAATGTTTTAAATTCATGATATATGTTTTTTAGATATTATTTAATGTTTTAATGTATAAATGTAATATATTTTTATCACTTAATCCCATTATGGTGATTTAATGTAATTTTACAATGAAATTTTACATAAACACATACCAATATTTTGATATTTATTACTTCTTCAATCCCCAAATTCTGGTTTGGAAAACGAGAATAAATTTTAAATTAATTTGTCACAGTTATGGTTTTTGAATTTGAGAAAATGGATTCCATATTTTTAAATAAAAGGACCATGTTGTGTAAATAGCTACCAATATTTTTTGGGCATTATGAAGTGTAATATCATTAATTATTTTTATTTACCATTTTTAAAGGATAAATCATGTAAATAAGGTTAAGAAAATAACTATATGAAAATATAAAACTACCATAAATCACGTCCTAATCATATTGTATTATACATTTCTAACCATGGTCATCTATTGGTCGATTTTAGGACCTCATCGATCCACAAGGGGGTGATAGGGGCCATTTATAATATATAATTTAATGAAAAGGAAAATATAACATAGACTTGTATCCTTCACTAATTTTTTTTAATAAAGGATTATATAACAAATATCTATAACTATAAATAATCATTATAGAGATAAAAAAATTATACATAAAATTATTTTATTTATAATATTAATACATTGAATAAAATATTTTTATGACATAATTATGATGTAGTGGTTACCTTATTACTGAAAAATATATATAAATGATATTATAAATATTAAAATATATTTAATATAACATTTTAGGACATTAATGAATTTTTATGAGGAAATTGAAATGATTTGGATGAGTTAATGAATTTTATTCAACAAAACAATGTTTTTATTACTTTAGAGAAATATCAATTACTAAATTGTATTAAAATTGACAAAAATGAGTTCTTTTAACAAATATTATTTGATTAAATGATATAATAGTTCTAAAAATATATGAATCTTAATAATTACTTATATAATATTAAAAATTTCATTAATTATCCACTTTTTATTCTCATGGATGTTAATTGTAATTATAGAAACCCTATATTACGAAAATACATGTAGATGTTGTAAGAGTTAATATTTTTAACAAAGCTATAAAGCTAAATGATATTGCTAATTTTGTCACCTAAACATCTTTAAAACCTATTGGATGATATAATTTACACCCATCAACATCATTTACTTGAAAAAACACTTTTGAAATATTATAATTAGAATATAAGTTTATAATAAAATAACATTTCAAGACTTTCCAAAACTGAACCTCCTCCTTCTTATAAAAATTCACAACCTCTACACACTAACTTAGACAATTTAAACCCCTTGGGAAATCCAAATTCGGCTAAAATAATCCCCAGAAAAAAAATTTCCACCTAGGAGCTTAAAAAATGGTAGAAGTAAATTCATGAATGATTTATTTCTCAAATAAAAAGAAGTTACCAATTTAGAGGTAGCATCCTCTCTCAAGTTTCGTTCCGTTATTTTTCTTATCCACTCTCTATGCTATTCTTATACTATGATTAAAATATAAATATTTTATCCTAAATATTATAGATTTTTTTTATTTGATGGATTATAACTACACTCACACAAACCTCATTCTAATGGATAAAAACATACTTTTTCAGTGTACAGTGATGTACGGCCTCATAAAATGATGATTGATCAGTTTTATTTTACCATCTCTTATAGTGGCCATTATGTTGAAACTATATTTAGTTGTGGAATTTAATATATTTATATTTTCTTTTCTCGTCTATTTTTTATTTACAACATAGCTTTATGAATTACATAGTGTGTAAATAAGAATATTTCATTTCATGAAGTGTGTACTACCTCCCCCTCCAAGTGATATGTCTTGTTAATGCTATAAATGGAACATATAAATGATTGTTTTATTAGAACTATGATACATAGTTTACATAAATATAATATTGCTGTTATAACAATCTTTTAAATCATTTGATTATTATTTTTTATATAAAAATCAAATGAATGTATTGTTCAAGCGTACAGATGACTTACAGTCTCCATGAACAATGCATTTCATTTATTACCTCCAAATGTTAAAGACTATTGTAAATACATATATTGAATATTTATATGATATTTGAATCATTATTAATATTATATATGTAATTTACTTAAGAAAACATTGAAAATTTTCATCAATACAAGGTCAATTTTCACAAAAATACCGAACATCGACAAAACATCTGAAATGAACTCAAATAATTAACAAATTGTTATAACACAATAATATGTGATATAAAATGAAAAAAAAAAGTTAAAATGGTTATAAATAAAGTATAAAATGAATTTTATTATTATTTTGGAATATCAATAACAAATAAAATAACACATATTTGATTTAAGGGATCCTTTAAACCCAATATCAATTAATTGGGTTAATCATCTGCTTCTTGATTATGTCATGAACTAATTATGTGAGGAAAAAAATTTGAAATCAAATTATTAATTTATAAATTATTTAATTATATTTATATTGAATACTCACCATTGATCTACTTTATTAAAAAAATGATCATTTTAAGGAAAATCATAATTTAGTCTCATTTCATTGAGTTAAATATCCATTTCATTGGTTTTGTCTTTATAAGAATATGTGTGAATGTCCTGTGATGTTTTTACACAGAATACCCACATATATTGGGTGTAATTATATTTTTAACACAAAATTATGTGATTTATTTACCCTTTAACTAATGAAATGATATATATATGCTGCCTCATCACAATTTCCATTCATTAATGCATATCTTAATTTTACGCACCTTTATTATCCACTAAGGATTATATAAAACCCTTTTGACAAATTATATCCATAAATAATATATTATAACTATATTTTGATTAATTTTTTATTTCATTCAATAATTATTTCAATTCAATTGTTTCTTAAGTGGAAATTGACTCATTAACTAAACCATCATTTTAAATGTTTTTTATATTTACTCTTTTACAACATTCCATTACATGTCTATTTTTTAAAAATGGATTTTATTAATTTGTTTATATGGAAATTAATGTTTTAAATGTTAAAAGAATAAAAGTGGTATGACACACATTGATTAAAAGACTTCTTATTAAATGTTTTAAATTGTTTTTTGACATGGATTGACTATTTCAATATCATGAAATGATTTATTGTGATTGAAATTGAAATTATAAGAGAGAAATGTCCATAATTGGATCCTTTTGTATCCTATGGTTATAAAATGGTACATGGACATTTTATGGATGGTTACATGAAAAAAAATTATGGTAGGTTATGTGATAATCTAATAATGGGGGGTTCCATGATAATCCAAGGATGAGTGCTTAAGTTACAACAATTAATGCATTGGTTATGAAAGATGGTCGTATGGTTTTTGTATTTTGTGATATTCATGGAAGTCTATTGTATATTTATTCTATTTAAGTATATTTATGTCTCATGTTACATTATATGTTATATGTTTATTTAAATTGGTTTATGGTTATCTTTTTGAAAAAAAATGTAAGAAATGAGCTTATATTCTTTGATGTATATTTAATAGTTCTTTAAAGTGAATTATATTGCTTTTTGAAAAATTATTCAGGAATTTCAGGTCATCCTATGAAAAATAGTTTTCCTTCTATTGTATCCCTAATTGATCTTTTTATGGTCTTCACATGTTTTAAAAAATGAACCAAATTGAATAATAATAGAGTCTATGATTGGATTATAGAAAACTAATGATATTTAAACACAATAAAAAACATCTTCCACTTTAAAAATATTTTTTTTGAAATAATATTGGGTAGTGAGTAGAATTGTAGAATTGTAATATTTATGTTTTTATGTACGAGTTATGTCTTAATTCATTAAATATATAAACGTAAAAAGTTATTCAATGTGAATTAAGTAAAATTATAGAAATAACACAATATTATGTAACATTTAAGGATGTGGCCTTATAATTGGTATCAATTGATGTTTTAGACAACATTTGGGATTAGGTGTTTGGATAACCATATGGTAAGTCTATATGCCTATTATTTCAGTAAAATCCTTTTTATATATCATTTCATATCAACGAATTTCGGTTAAATTGGATGGATGAGGATTTAAAAAAATATTATAATTTCTTCATGATTTCATGATTGGTATAATTATTGCAAATTAATGTTCGGATGACTGTGAACCTTTTTCTAGCATACAACATACATGAAAGATATTGATTAAGATATCAAAATCCACCACTATACCACTATACCATTGTGTATCATGGGTTGTATTTAATCAAATCGCATTTTCTATGTATTCACATATTTTAATGAACGGTAAATATTATCAAGGAATTTTAAAATATTTTACTTTATCACATGATTTTGAAGAATTTTATTATTTTGAAAAATATATTGAATAAGGATACCATTGGACGAACTGTTTATATTTTATATTAAAATATATTCATTCAGTACATACATATGGTATTTTAAAAGGACCATTGATTTTATGTTTCAACTCAAACACGTTCTTACTAATTTATAAAAATAATATATTATCAGAAGTTTTGAAATTATATGTCATAAAAGATTATTTTCTTAAACAAATTTTCCATTAATACCTTTATTAACCATGTTGTACATGGTGTATTTGGATAATGGAAGAAAATTATTTTTATGTATATCTAAATCATTGTAGCAGCTGTGGGACCTTCTAACCAAGTGAAAAATTGATGATGAAACTAGGTTGAAAACATGATCAAGTTATGATGTTTTTTCATAAGTAATAGTTCTATTTTATCATATTGAGATGAAAAAATTCAATATATATAAGAGTTCACGAACAATAATGTTGACATCATCGTGATTTGGGATGAAAATGGTAGGTATAAGACTTACATTGAGGTTAAAACATGTTATATTATTATTGAGTTTTATAAAAGAGACGACCCCCACGATGGGTGAAAAACCATGACATCCAGTAAATCCATTTTAATCAAAGTGTGACTTATTCTTTTCACGGTAAATGATTTTATGGATCAAGAATAATTTGTTTTGGGGATATTATATTTTTTTAAATGGATACCCTTAGTATTGGAAATGATTTTTTATTATGTTAGAAATGTTAATTTGGATGATTTTTGTTCATTTAGGAACACTATTTTCATATGTATAATATAATACAATTGGATTTCATTTTAGGATTAATGGTTTGATTTTATTTGGGAAGATTCAATTTTTTATTATTTAAATATGGTGATTTGGGTTATTTATGTAAATGATTAACCAATCATGGATAATATGTGATTAGGTAACATAATTTGAAATATGTTACATCAAGAGTAGTAAATGTTATTTGGAGAAAAATTTTATGATTTATCACCAAAGAATATGTGATCAAATCATTTTGAGTTATGGGTTTCAATTTTAGTTTGGGTTATTTTTCTGAATTTCATGGAGAAAAGAATATTGAATGGTTTTATAGATCATTGGGTATTGTTTTTTGTATTTTTGAGGTTATGAGTAGTATTTTCTTATAAAGGACAATTTTATAGAGGATTATATAATTAATTACTTACTGTTTTTGTTTTGGGTTAATGTCAAAATATAGAAAAAATATAGATTTCATATTTTGTAGATTGTGTGATTCCTTAAAAGTTGATTCTAGTACATTAGGTGTGACTAATTCATCATTAATACCCATAATTTTGAGAAAATATGAGTGTGTGGTAAAAATTTATTAAATGATGGATCTCCACCTATCAAGTAAATATATTTCCTCATAATCTTATTCTAATAAGTAAAATAATTTCTCAACATTATTAAAAGGATATTTAAAAAAACATTCTTCATTTAATTTTAATACATTGAAAAAAATATTCTTTTAACCCATAACATGTTTATGGTTTTTTGGATGTTAAAATTCACGGGATAAGGTTATCTATCACTCTACCTTAGAATAAGATGGATAGTTTTTCTAGAATATATATCTTTTTCTTCATAGAATCCTAGTTTCGGTTATATTGGTGACCTTACTGACTTTAATTTTTTTCATTTACTTTGATAGTTTATTTTTACACTTTGTCATATGTGAAATTTTTAATGAACTTACAGAAAAATATTTTAAAATTTACAGGATTAAATTTCAAAAAATACGTAAATATGTTAGATCATGATTTTTAAGAATGAAAAACTAGGTTCAATAACATACATGATATGATATAAAGAGCTTAATGGAACAAAAAAATATTATTATTTAAATGTTACCAATATATCATATCCATTGGAATGGAAGGAATGAATTATATCAGCTGAATTAGGAATATATGGTCTGAACATGATTAAATATTTATTCATTGTTTACCAAATTTATTATAAATTAAAATAAAAACCTATTTAATATAAAGGACGATATTTTATGAAAAACTTATTTAAAAAGAGAATAATTTTGAATATAAAATCATAACACTCTTTAGGTATTTTTATTTTATTATAAATATATGTTATATAATCAATGTAATATTTTAAATTCACCTTATATGTTTTCTATATATGATATAAGATAAAATTCCTATTTTCAAATATAAGAAGTATTTTTAAAAAAATACAGTTTTACCACCATTTAATGGAAAACCCTTTTTAAATGTTGTTTTTGACACAATTATCTATTCTATTTGAAAAAAGAAATTTAATATTTATATTCAGGAAAACAAGATTTTCTTTGGATAAATTTTTGATAATATTCGTGATATCTGTCATTTTTATGACTAATAGTAAAAATACGCTATATTTTAATTGAAAACAACTTTTCCATTGAGATAATTTAAAATGTTAAATTATATTATATAATGGTTTTAATGTATAAATGGAATATATAATTAAATTTTATCCAATTTTGGTCATTATATGTTATTTCACATTGAAATTCGATATAAACAAATTTCAATCATTTTATAGTTTTTACATCTTAAAACCCTACTTTTTATTATTGACATAATGAATTAATTTTAAAATAATTTCTACTAATTCATTGTTTAGAATTTAGAAAAATTGATTCCCTATAAGGAATCCGAATTTCGATGTTGTTTAAATGGTAACCTTTCATTTTTGGATATTATGAATGGTAACTCTAGTAATTAATTTTATTTACCATAGTTTACGGATAAATATGGTAAATAATGGAAAAAATAATATTATAATAATATAGAACTACCAAAAACATGTCCCGTTCATATGAAATGAGATATTTCTGACCATCGGAATAATTGGCTCGTTTTTTAGACCCCCTGGATTTACTTGGGTGTGATAGATACATTTTGTAATATTTTATTTAATGATAATATAAATATAACATAAACATATATCTTTTACTAAAACAATAATAATATATTCTTATATAACTACTCTATATGAGTATAAGTATTCAATCTAATGGTAAAAATATATCATACATCATTTTATTTTCATTATAATTTTTAGAAATTATATAAAAAATTTATTAATGGGATAATGAAGATTCAGTGATTAACTTGTTAATGAAACATTCAAATAAATGATTTTATAAAAACTAATATAAATTTATTTTGAAAATTCTGATCCCATCAATGAATATTTTGGATGAAATTAACTTGTAATGGTATATTTAATTCCTTTTTTTGGATGAATAAGTTTTTTTATGACAAACAAAATTCAATTACAAAAATGTTTTCAAAATTAATATAAATGATTTTTTAAAACAGATACTATTTTATTAAATGATATAATTGTCCAAAAAATATATATTTATTTAAAATTAATTATTTAATTTTTAAAATGTAAATAATTATCCAGTTGTGGTTTTCTTGTAATTTTATACTAACTTTATTAAACATATATTATGAAAATAGAATAAGACGTGGTAAGAGTTAATGTTTATAACTAGTAGTGAATGCTAAAAGGTATGATTGATTTTGTGAAATAAAAAATTTTTAAAACATAATGGATGATTGTATTTAGACCCATCCTCATCTTGTCCTTAAAATATATCAGTTTAGAACTATAATAATTTTGTAATTAGTTTATAATCATATAATATTTCCATACATTCTTAAAGTACCCCTCCTTCCTCTTATAAAAATAATCCTCCCCTACCCACTTACTCACAACCATAAAGAATCATGGTCATAAAAATTATGCTCAAATAATTTCCCAAGATTTATAATTTCCTCCTAGAATCCTTACCTTGGACATAAGACAATTCATGAAATCCTTTTGTCTCAAATCAAAAGATGTTACCTGATTTATCTGTAACATCTTCTCTCACATTCCTTTCCATTATTTTCCTTCCACACTCAATATTATCTTCTAATTATATTTTAACATTGAAACATTAGTATCCTAAATGTACTTTTTCATTTTTTTGAGATGTATTATAACTACACTAACAGACTGCACTATCTAATTGTTACGAGAAAATTGTTTCTGTCAACGACAGACTATTGCCTCACAAAACGATCATTGTTGGATTTTCTCCATACACAGTACATGGAGGCCATTATGATGGAACAATATTTTTATATGAAATGTATTATATTTATATTGTATCTTTTCTTCTATATTTTTATTTACATCACACAGTTATGTTTTCCATAATGTGTAAATAAAATAATTTCATTTAAGGAAGTGTAGACTACCAGCCCCACAATGTGATCTATCTCATTCAATCAATACATTTAACTTATAAAGGAATGTTTAATTAAACCTAATATCAATTAATGACATTAATATAATACATGTATTGTAATAAAAAATTATATAATTTTATTATTATTCTTTTAATATGAAAAATAAATTGAAGTAACGTTCATGTGTATGTACGACCTACCATCTCTTAGAAAAGTGAATTTCATTTCGTATCACCGAATGTTATGGAATATTATATATAAAAATATTCTGGACATATATGATATTTAAATGAAGAATCATATTTTGTAGATAATATACTTATGACCACATGGATAATTTTCATCGAAACTAGTTCATTTTTGAATCAACTACTGAACATCGACAAAACATCTAATACAAACTCAAATAATTATATAACTATAATAAAATGGTAATAAGTGATATTAAATTAATAATTAAAATTAATAAGGTTATAAATAAATTATAAATTATCCTATGTTTATTATTTGGAAAGATAAACAATGAATGAGACAACTCTAATTCTAGGTAAGGGAACTTCTTATCCCAATTTCCATTATTTTGTTTAATCTTATACTTCATGGTTATATCATTATATGATTATGGGAATAACTCTTTTGATATAATATATAATATTTATACATTATTTATGTGTATGTATAGTGAATACACCTTAGCGATCAGTTTAATTAACAAAAAGATCTTTGTAAGGGTAATAATAATTCAAACTCATTTCATTGAGTTAAATATCAATGTCATTGGTTTTGTCCTTCAATGAATATGTGTGAATAAACAATGATTTATTTTCAAGTAATACCCACTTATATTGTTTTTTTATTTTTATCACACATAATTATATGATTTATTTATAATTAATCTAATTATATGATCTTTTTAGAGTACCACTTCCTTATCTCTATTCTCTGAGACATATCGCGATGTTATACACCTTTATTATCATATAAGGTGTATATAAAACCCTTTTGACACATTATATCATTAAATTCTATATTCTCATGATATTTAAAGTTTTGGTTAATTTTATTTCGTAATGATTTTTATTCGTGTGGTTCTCATGTGACCTGGGACACATAACTAAAAAATGATTTTCAATGTTTTGTAGATTTATTTTATAAAACATTCTATTTCATGTATATGTTTTAAAAATTGTCTTTATGAATTTATTTATATGTAATTGAAAATTTTAAAATGATTAATGTTTCAATGTGGTATGGGAAACTTTTATTGAAAATTCTTTTTTATTACATGTTTTAAATTGTTTTTGAAATGGATTGACTATTTTTAATATTATGAATTGATTTCTTGTGATTGAAACTAAAATTTTATGAGTGATATTTTCATAATTGGATCATTTTATATGTCATTGTTATCTAATGTTACTTGTTCCTTTGATAGGTGGGTCCATGATAATACAATGATAGTTGGTTATGTGATAATCTAGTGTTGGGTGGTTCCGTGACAGACAATGGATATGTGTTCATGTTTTAACCTCCAATGCATTTGGTATAGAAGTCGGCCATATAACTATTTCATTTAGTGACATTTATTGAATTATTTTGTATGGTTATTCCATTATCATTTTTTATGTCCCTTGTTTACTTTATATGTAATACATTTTATTCTATTTGACTATCATAATATTTTGGTTACAATATGGGTAATAAATGATGTTATATTCAGTGACCCATATTTACTACTTATTCAAATTGAAAAGTATTACATATGATAAGGTAATTTGGGTTTTCATGTTTTACCAAGAATAATTATTTTCTATATTTAATTCCCTACTGTGCTTTTTATTCTTATCTAATGTTTTCTAAGGTTTTTTCACAAGACATAAAGAATAATAAAGTCGTGTATGGGATTAAAGAAAAGTGATGTTGTTTAAACATGAAATAAACCATGTCTATTATTAAAAAGTGTATATTTTATGTAGACATTGGATAGTGAGTAGAAGTGTCTACATGTAATATTAATGTTTTTATTATGTATAATGGCTTAATAATATAAATATATAAACTATAAAATATGTACGAAGTGATTTATCGAAAAATTATTGACATAACATAAGATTATGTAACATTTACGGATGGGGCCTTCTAAAACTCATTTCTCAGAAATTTTTGGTGTTAATATAATGATGGTCTAGACATCACTTATGCAATTCTCTTTTGAAGAAATCATCTATTTTGTATCATTATTTGTACCAAAAATATGAATCAAAATAGGCGATGTCTCTGTAATAATTTTCCATGTTTATGTACCAGGATTCCTGATTCATGTATCATTAGTCGATATTATTATTTTATACTAGGTATGTGTGAAGAAATGGACCCATATAACTCCACAACCTCTTATAATGAATTCCAATATTTCATTAAATAAACTAATTTAATTGATATTTTCATATTGGGGTACAAATATAGTTGGTATAGAAACAAATACAATAGGATAATAACTATTAGCTATACATTGACTTCTCTAATTTTCAGTCCCTTAATAAATGGGATAATACCTCCACCATTACCCTCCTAAATTTAATCTCAGACAATTAAATGATTTTACTCATTATCTCTAACAAATTTACTATATATATCCTTACATTTATATTTTATAATTTATAGGACATAGTTACTAAATTTGGTATAATTTTTTAATAAACAATTAATTATTTGAATTATGGAAATGATTCGTTCAATTATTTAATGAAATTAAAAATACTAAATAAAAGAGATAAATGTTTCTGAAAATACAAGGGCAATATAAATTAATAATGAAATTTCATCTCTAGAATCCAATCTCATTCAGATTTATGTTACCTCCACAAACTCTATTATTTTTAATGATACTAAATAAGAAATTGATTTCACTACAGATCATCACTCTCTTCATTATAAAATGTCTATGATTAAAATTGGGATCATTAAAAAAATTAATAAGGATTGTTAAAGGGAAAAAAAGTGTATAGCTCTCGTCAATGAACCTAGAATGATTATTAGACCCTTTCCATTTTAAAGGATGGATATAATATATATTTTTATGTGGAATTTCTTCCTATATTTATTATCCATTTTTTTATATGTTTTTAATTGATCTAACCTAAGAAATGATTTACTTATTGATTCCATTAATTTCATTATTATCGAAGATGATAAAACCATCTTGACTGTTGTCCAACTCAAATATGATATTAATGTGGTGTTTTTAGTTTGACACCTTATAATGCACCTTGAATTGATGTATTTATTAACAATTTTTTTTATAATTTTTAGGATATCATTAAATTTTATGTATGTAACATGATAAAATAGTAATTTCCAATAGAAATCATCCCCTAAATATAATTCCCAATTCATAACATTAATTCAGAAAATGGGAAAAAATTATACATCATATATTCAAATTGAATTATCTTATAAAAACTATATACAAATTAACTAGGATATTATTTCTAATAAACATTCTTTTATTTCTAATAGAATAGTTTCCAGTAATATGATTTTCTATTATAAATGTAGAACAATTAAATATTGAATTTTGTAGCCTTTAAATGAACTAATCTGTTAATGAAATCTTACATGAATGATATATTTTCCATTAATAATAACATTAAAAAAGAGTCTGACACTATAAATTGGGGTTTTATTTACAAGATTCTCCAATAATTTTGCATCAATGAAATTTTTTCAAAAAATATAAAACAATTTTTTATCTGTGATCGCATTTTTGTTTTTTTAATGCTTCCAAAAATTTTATCTTCAATTTCAATAACTGTGTTATAGAAGGTTACCAACTCTCTATAATCCTTTTTTTATTTCATCATATTACAAATTAATACATATCACTTGTGTGGTTATTCATGGTAATCAAAATCCCAATATTTCCTCTTCAAATCTGGATGTTCTTTCTGACCTCATATATGGGGATGAGATATTTTAATTATTATATAGTGATTAAAGAAAATATCCAAATTCATAATAACCCCAATAAAAATTAATAATATGTATCATGTCCATCTATAAAATGGGGAAAATATTTTATCATATTTCAAAAAATACTTCGAATATCTGTATTAATAAATATTATAAATGATATAGGATTGAAAGATTTATCATTCCCATTCACCTGTCATGGTGTCCCCATCTTCTGGTAAAGGGCTAAAAGTAACAAATTTTCAACAAAAGGTGGTCAAATTAAAAAAATCATCTTTTCATGGAATGGAAAATAGTTTTCAATTACTTAAATAATTTCTCTCCTAAAATTCTTAACTTTTTATAAAATGTTTTATTCGTTGTTTGTATAAAAATGGTCAAATTGTCTTGTTTAAAATTTTTATTTCTGGATCAAAAAAATTATTTGGATTTGGAGAAATCTTAAAGGAAATTTAGTTACTATTTTGTGGTGTTTTTGTAAACCTCTTTGTAATCTTGTTCATGAAATAAAGAACCTAAAATAATTCAATGAAGTTGTATAGGATAGGCTGTCATGGGATCTTTTAAATAAAATCCCTATAGATTTTAATTTCTGTAGACACAAATTTCTTAATAAATTGAATTAATTAAATTTTAATTATATTGACACTTTAATCTACCCATCTGTCAAACAATTTATCTCTATCATCATGTCTCACTCTAGATAGATGGCCACCAAGGAATCTTCTTTTAATTTTTGGTGGGATAGTTGGTTTACATCCCTTATTATCTATATGGTTGAGCCCATGTTCTCACCTACTAATACAAATTATTAAATAAATATTTGGAAATATATAAATTTGGATTTACCTAATGATATTAGTAATATCTTAACCAATTATACATTTTCTAATGATTTTGAATTTTTAGTATGTGATCATAGGAATAATGGAATTTCATATTCAAAAAATTTCTACAATTATAAATTTTTTAGTGCTAATGATTATTCATCATGGTTGAATAACATCGACATGACATGTATTAGATATACATGATTTAATATAATCTCAAGAAGTTCCCATAATTGAAATCCCAATGACAATTGTCTTCTATAATTTGGTTTTCAAAATTACTCGAAATGTAATTTTTTCTACCAACATATAGAATATTTTGACAATAAATTCATGTATTTTGTGACTAAATATACTTTTTGGAAGTACACAGATGACATATTTGAAAACAAATGGCTAGATATGGACTCCATAAGTTTCAGATCCAAATATATGTTTCCGATGACACATCCCCATATGATATAAAAATGAGAATGGATACTATTTATGAATTTATTAATGTAATCTAAAATAAAAAAGGGTGATACACTCTACAAAAATTCATTCATTCTCCTTGTATCTCATGTGTGGATATTCACTTATATAAAATGGTATGGACTAATTCAAATAGGTCCCTTCCAAAACGCCAATAAAGTCACCACTATTCATCATCATAGGGGACTAAATAAAAAGGAACAACATGTATAGTGTTAACTTATATGTTATATACAAATTAAGTCACCTCATATGAATAAAAATAAATGTTGATGGATCCTTATATTGATAACCAGGTCACTCAAGTTTTTCTGAGGTTTACAGAGGCCACAATAGATAGGTTATTGGATTTATTTTTGTTATTTTTCATATTTCTTCCTCCCTATAATTTAATATATATAGTTTCATCGCAAAAGTTACTTTTTTTATGAAAACATTGTGTAACAATATATGGATAGAAATAGAATCTACCCCCATTATCGAAGCCCTAAGGAATGGAATGGTTCATCATTCATGGCCCCTATCAAATTGATGGATGACATGCCTCTACTCCCTTTAAGTGATCAACTATATAATAAATCATTATTATAAGGAGGAAACCATATTTTAAAATTGTCTATCAAAAAAATGATTTAACAATGACATCGCATTTTCATATATCCTTCATACGGTCTACTACCTTTCAATGAAAAATGTTGAACAAATTATCAATTTTCATGATATTTTAATGATTTATATATATTATATAATTTTCCATTTTTCTTTTGACCATGGAATCATAAATAAGTATATAAACACAAATTCAATGAAATGAATAAATCCTTATAATTGAAATTCCATTTATGTATGATCAAAACATAACAAGCCAAAAGCAGCCCAAAATTTCATAGAAGCATAGGTAAAAGCACACCAATCACCACACTAGGTTACCGTAACTATGAATTTAGTACCTAATATATTCAATTGGGTGAGAAATAATACAATATACATATTCATCAAGTCTATATAGTAGTTTAAGAACCCAGATTGAGAAACCATCAATAAATCTATAATGCCCCTAAAACAAATGTAATATATAGTAGATGAAATCCCCATGAGAAAACATCTCTATAATTATAATACCATCCACGAAATTACTAGTGGAGTCATGATTTAATTATTTTACAATGTATTTCATATATCATTATTCATAATATTATAATTTCCAAACCATTTCATAAAAATCATTTCCAAATTCTCTAAACCTAATTATATTTTCCCAAATGACAGAAAACCCATCATTTATCAAAATCCTATATAAAAAACACAGTCATATACATAAATTTAAATTAATAAACAATTAATACATAATATTAGGGATTTAGTTCACCAAGATATGGTAGATATGGAAACAGTAATGTGAAAACCTACGTATCATATGCCCACAACCAAATCCACCACAATGAAGAAATGAACAATGATAATGTAGGCTTTAGAATATTTCTTCTAATCCTATAGTTGACAAAATTTAAAATAAACATTTTATGTGGAGATTATTAAATAAAATACCTCAATAAAACACACCCACTACTCCATATCAAACAATAGATCACCCCCCCCAAATGAGGTCACACAACAGATACATAGTGAATTAAATGAATCAAAAGAACATATCAACAAATTCAATAAATTAACATAACTATGATACCATGAATAAGGAAATGGATATGAATAAAGTATCCCTTAATTGAGTAGATAAACTGCTATATACCTAATGATCCTAGACCGAATGAATTATTCCAAAACTAATAAAAGCTCACAAAATTTCCAACGAAGAGACCAGGATTGAGAGGGGTGAGCATTGCCGAGGACTAAAGTAATATTCATACAAATAATCACACTAATGTCAATTTAGTTGTAAATGACATGGATTTTAATCTATTTACATATCATGTAATAATTTGGACTCATATACACAAAAAACATCTATAAAATCTATCAAATAATTATATTTTAAAATTACATAGCATGAAAACTATAAACTGCATGTAATCCCTTCATATAATGTTTCATGATCACAAAATGATAATGAAAACCATTAAAAATGGGGTACAACTATTACATGATGTGTATTTTTAATATAGATATAAATATATGCATATGCATTCCTAAAAATAAAAAAAATACCATAGGAATTTTCTAAACTCATTGGGAACCCTGCAAAGGCATTACCAAATCTATACTCAGACTCTGTTAATTCATGAAAAACGCACATCACTTAAAATTAGGTTATTTTTTCATAAAATTATCTCCATACATTGGAATTACAAATACTCTCTTAATTAACGAATAAACCTGAAAGGAAATGGGAAGTACCAAAATGAAGGTAAAGTAATGTAATAGTAATCAACATGTTCTAAATTGTAAAATAAATATATATATATATATCGCAAAGAATATATATATTTACTATGATAATATATACCCCATATATTTCCATAATCAATTATGATAATTAGAATTATTACAATTTATTAAATTAATAAATATATTTCATAATATGAGGAGAAATATTAAAAACATAAATAATAAATTCAATTTTGACCATTAATTGAATTCTGGGAGATCTTGTATATATAAATATAATGAACATGTGTTAAGAAGAACAAAAAAACGTATAATTTAATATAGTTATTCCTTGAAACATCAATGGATGAAGGAAAAAACTTTAAATCGTCCTCACTTTGATTTATAAATTTATTGAATTTTCCTTATGACCCATTCCAAAATCACTATCAGTTGAAATAATATATGGTCTACATTGTTTTCTACATTCAACCCTTCAATATTTTTAAATTATTACATCCCTTAGGATATTCCGTTACAAATTTTTTAAGGAATATCTACCCATATGTGGTATTCAATGACAGTTTTAAATCCATTCCCAAATCTCATAGAATAAAATTCTGAAAATAAAATTAAAGACTTCATATCCTTTACACATTGAACTTGATTTGATATGTTTCAATACCTATACACTCGTGAATTCAATTTATGTCACTATAATTTATCATAAAACATAATTTATATACCTGAACTCTCAAAAAAATCAACTAAGATAAAATTGTAATAGTGTTTTCAGTTATAATCTTTTTTTCTTGATTTTAAATTATAAATGAATTCACTATATCTAAATATATATTTTCGGAAAAAATACTAAAGAAACAATCAAAATATAGACTCTTTCCAATATCATATTTTTGATATTTTATATAATAATATTCATATTAATATAAATGAAACATGAGAGAATGATTTAACATAAACACATATTACATAACCATCATCAATAACCAATTTATCATTTTAAACACTAAAACGTAATCAATTGTTAAACAATTTGGATAAAATTTTAAGGAAAAACGAGTAAAATATCTACTGTGATAACACTTTGTCATTATTATCCTACCATGTAATATTCCACTTTTATCTTATACGTAATTTAGTTCTAGAGGATTTTTCACATAGAAATAATGTGTAATATCATCCTTGATGATTCACTTATATAAAGACCATAACCTAGATATCCATGTAACTTTTTTTTAAATTTCACATTAACAATTGTTACATGTGGTTCTGCTAGTCTAGTATACTCAACATCACCCTCCTAAAAACCTTCATTACACTTTTGGATGTCATATTATATATAAATAATTAAAAATTAAGAAACAATTGTAAAAAGGTTAATCCAAATGAACTACATACCACAATAAAAAAATGAATAAATTAAACTTTTTGCACAGATATGGTTAATTAACTCAAAAATGAAATATTCAAAACATTATATAAATTATTAACAAATTTTAATTAACAATATTTATTCCCAATATATTATTACTTAATTCATATTAACCCAATGAAAAAATATTTCATTATATTGTGTTCCTAGTATGATCAATGAACAAACCCCCTATTACACCAAATTCATGTATTAAAATTAACATTTTACTCATTAAGACTCATAAATAACTCATAAATGAAAATAAATAATCACAAATAATGTTTAAAAATGTTTAATTTTTTTAAAAAAATAAATCATATACCACAGTCCATTGTTAATTAAACATAAAATGTAAATGTGATATTTAATCATTAAAATAGTTTTATGATTTGGTTAGAATTAACCTATATCATTTATAACTGTGTTGCCAAAAAATGTAAAATAATTTTTGAAAATAAATTCCAAAATATATATTTGTAAAATAAATCATCATTATGGACAATAACCAATGATTAAATTCCAAAAGGACTCAAGTATGTCTCATGGTTATTAGAAACAATTGAATAGTTTTATGGTTTTATCATAATTTTTATTGGTTAATTTAGCCTTTATGATATGATAATAATATTTACATGAATTATTCATCAATGTGAAAATAATTTAATTGATCATAACAGTAGAATGTACCCATACAATATTATATATTTAATGTTTCCAATAAAATAAATATGTAAAAATTATAGAAAATTTAATACTAATAAAAAAAAATATTGTATCAAATGAATTAATAATCTCTCTCAAAATAATCACAAACGACCTCCATAAATATATACTTAAATTAAAAATAGAGAATATATTAACGGATGACTGCCAAAAATTTTACAATGAAAAGTAATATTTTATCATATTTGAAGGTGTTAGATTTTAGGTTTCAGTATACCATAGTATTATTTTTCTAATAATGGTAAAAATAAACTAGAAGTATAATGCACAATAAATGAAATAAATGTATATTATAATACAAAAAAATCATATTGTTAAATTTTTATATTAATGACATTATTAGTTCGTTAATGGGAAAATTGGTACCATTTTTTATTTTTATTGGCAGTGAAAATGGAGTAAAAAGATCTAATTACAATAGAAATCTCATTTCATTAGAAAATATAAATTACAATTTAGGGTTTAATGATTTTATTGATGATTTATTTAGATAAATTAGGTTCATGATAAGTAAATTTTATTAAATATATTCCTATATAAACTCAAAGGATGTTTTATATTATTAGGTGATATCTAAAATGATTTTCTTACACAAAACAATATGTTTTGTGGGAATTAATATTTTTGGGAGATGTCAATGTAAATTTTACCATGATACATAGTCACATGAAGAATCATAGATGTAGTGCACGTAAAATATGTATTCATGATATGGTATTATAGTTAGTTTCATGAGGTATGAAATTAAATCACAAAAACTATAGAGAAACATAATTCTATGTTGTAGATTTTATGAGTGATATCTGTAGGATCATATCAACAGTCTCAATGACCATGAATGTTTAATATGTCATTGGGTTAAAGGATATGTTTTAATTTTTTAGAAAAAAAATTCTACAATTAACCCTATTCATATTTTTACAAATAATTGAGTAAATATGATGATTATTTCTTTTATGTTATTTGGTGGACCCTTATCATCATCCCAAAGGATCCCTTGAATGGATCATCGCATTGAAAAAGTATTTCATAGAAATAATAATAAATTTACCATTTTTAAATTTCTCACACATTCCTACTCACCCTAATAAATATATTATTTCATTGGATATATGTAATAATAGAGACATATAATATGGCATAGTTCATTATAATTACTTATTAAAGGGTTCATCGTACCTGTTTTAACTTATATAATGAAATTTGGGAATATTTGATAGTGAAATCACTTATTATATTTATTTAGTATCTTAAATTAATTTCCTAAACATATATAATTTCTTTATTTTTTATAGTTTACCGTGGGAAAATGTTATGAATTTTTAATACAATTTTTATTATCAATAAATATAAATATTTTTTGGTATTCATTGGTTTAATAATAATTTAATAATTTGAAATAAATCATAGATTATTTTGATATAATGTACCATCGATTTAAAAATTTACATTTTGATAGAGGTTGTTCTATTTTATCTTTAGTTATAAAAAATGTTTTTATGCTTAAAATATTTCAATGGAAAATTATAAAATTTAATTCTAAATTAATTGCTTGGAATTTTATTAAAAGGATCAGTCAGAGTATGTTATGTTAGGTGACTAAAATATTTGATGAATATAACAATGTGTGTGTCTTTATAAGGCTTCAATAATTTTTATTTATATTTTTTTGTTAAATAAAATTTTGATTATTGATATATATATATGTGTGATAGATTAGAGGGAATTAATTTCTATATGAAATAGTTGGAATATGATGTATAAATGGTGAAACTAATTGTAGTGTATATTTTTCAAATATGAAATAAGTTTAAAAATATGGTGTTTATGAAAATTTATTAATTAAATGTTTTTTAATTATTAAATGAAATAATTGGGGTAATATATGTTTCTATTAAATAATGAGAAAATTATTATTTTCATATATTTTAAAGAAAATTCAACTGTTTCCTCTATTATTAAAAATTAAAATATTCCATTATTTCTTAAACCAATTGGAATTTACAAACATATTCATTGTGAGGTTACATTTTACAAATAGTAGTTCGAATCATGTTGATTATTATTTTTTAAATTATTTTAAATATGTAATTTAAATTAACAATATAATAATGATTTCGAAAACTCATTTTTCCGGTATTTGTTACAGATTTTTTTAAATGTAATTAACATATCATTAATAAAATTTCATTACAAATTTGATTTATTATATAATTTTTTTTATTAATTTAATTAATAAAATATAATTGAGTTCATACTCATCATCCTAACCACACTTTATTTTAACAACAATCATGATTATATATGTCTCATGAAATTGGATGATATTTTTTTCATATGCACTTAGATATAGTCAAGTGTTGGACTGTAGTGGAGTATATAGTGGATCATCATTAAATAATTTATATATTGATTTAAAATTTTGTTCGATCAATTTATCAAAATGATATACTTTTATAATACTCTATTATTTTCTTAGTATAAATAATTTAACATAATTTAATTTGAATATATTTTTCAATATATTTCACTGGATAAGATAAGTTTCATTAGGGAAATGGTTACACAATATTTGTAACATCACCCAAACCTTGGACTACTAAAACATTTGTTCGATAGGGTTCACTAAATGGCTTCAAGAATGCCTCCCCATAGGCTAGAGGATACTAACATTAACAGGAGTCTATTGATGATATTATAATGAGACTATACCCTAATAATTAGAGTGAGAAATTGTTATATAAAAGCGAAACTACATCATAAGAAGTGTAACATTTATTAGTGTAAAATATACACCAATAATATGAAATAACCAAAAAATTACCATTCATAATATTCTATAATGCTGAATTAATAGAAATTAAAATTTTAATACATAAACATGATTATCGAAATTCAAATAAAATACCCAAGGCATACCTCTATGAGAATATAGAGCACCAAATCATTCATGTGATCATAAGAACCATTGAACATGCCATACATATCATATCATAATCCATGAAATTACCATTACCCAGAATATTTGTCCATGTACCAATCTATGTATTGAATTGGGTGATAGTAAATATCAGTATTCAACCACAAATGGAATCTAATACATATACAATCAATGAAGATAAAATAATTTTTTTTAATTTTAATTAAATAACCAGTAAAAAAATAACTTTAATAAATTCTATATCAGGTTCATAAAAGGACACAAGAATAACCATAAATTCTTCAACCCATGCCAGAATATCCCGATTAGATGTCACATAATATATGTATTTAGTTACGCCAAAAATAGATGTATATATTTTCAAAATAGTTGTATAGACATATAAGTTCGTATATGTATATGAATAATAATATTTTTTTCCAAGGTTGTATGACCAATGAATCAATCTATATTACTTATCAGCTCCATAGTTATAATGGAATATGTTCTTAGTAAATATCCATAACTCGGTTGTCATTATGAAAAGAATTTAATGAATCCATGTATTTATTATGGCCTAACAGATGTATCAGTTATAAAATTATTTATATTCTAAAGCAAATCCCAAGAATTCCATAAATATGGATTGAAGGTACCACTCCAAGTGTCATTTAAATGATCAAAATAATATGAATCCATCACTATAATTCAGCAATGTGAACCTCAATATCACTCAAAATAAGATATAAATGCATAAGACTCTTAAATCGTCCATGGTTTTCCACATAGGGATCTATATATCACCCGTAAAATTTTATAATAGTTTTATCTATGTAATTACATATAAAGAAATCCACTAGGGAACTATGTATAACGCATGTTTATTATAGAGGCATCCTATTTGTGATCTTATCCAAGGAATTCTATGTCAGAACACCGATATCACTCTTAAAAATTTATAATTCATTTAACCACATTGATAGTCACATCAATTCCACATATTGAATAAAATTACCTTTGAAATATTATATTTTATTATTCAATCTAGAAACCCATCCAAGATGATTTTTAGGAGGAACCCAAATACCAATAAATTTGTTAGAAAAATAAACAGACTCACTTCTTCAATTAAATGAATTTATTAAAGGAATACTTACAAGCCAACACAAAATTCATCATTGAAAAAACATTTAATTCTATAACACATAAGTGATTGAAAAGGGGAATTGTAACATCCCAGGTAAATAAAAAACATTAAAATATTCATATTTATTAATATTTGTGAAATAATATTAATTTTACATTAAGGGGGACACTCTGTTCGATGGGGTACCCGATAGATAACAACAATTTTCATTGAAATCTTACATTGCACACTAATAATATAATATTATTATTTTAAATGGTAGTTGATTCCTTTCCCATTTATTAGAGGGAATGATTATAAATAACTAAAATATGATTATATATTCTTTTTAAATGTTTTTAAAATTATCCAATAAAATTTAGGGGCTTAAAGTATGAATGAATCTAATTTTATGCATGAATAATATAATATTTAGTAAAAGGCCGATTTACCATATTTTAATGGAGAAACCTATTTAAATATTTTTTAGTCATTTATATGTGGTCTATATTACCAAATAAAATCTTTCTTTAGAATAGAGACATCAAAATTTACTTTCTGTAAATTTTTGGAATATTTCTGATAAAATGCATTTTTTTAACGAATAGTGAAAAATAAAGTATTTTAATTCAAAACTATGTTATAATATAATATATTTATATGGTTATATTATCATTTTAATTTATTTAAAATTGTAATTAGAATATGTTTTTACCATTTAACCCTATTTTGTTCATTAGAATTAATTTCACTTTGAAATTGGACATAAACACGTGTCAATCTTTTGATAGTTATTGTTTCTTAATAACACACTATTTTATTTACCAAAAGAGAATTAATTGTAAATTAATTAATGAAACTTCTATGTTAATAATTTGGTAACATATACATAATTTATGAATTTTTAATATCAAATATATCTTAGGCTGAATTTTTGGTATTTTTTTGAAAAACATCAATTTTTAATGAATAGTGTAACTACTTAGTAGTAGTTAAAATACTAAATTTTTCATTTAAATGAAATATTACCACATCTGTGAATTGAATTTAGATAATCAAACACACATGTTTGTTATTAGTTAGTAAAATGAGGTTCAATAAGATGAAAAATAATTGTTGGCAAATAGTAACTTTTGACTTTTATTTACCGCGATTAAAGGTAAATAAGGTAATTCAAGGTAAAAAGAATGATTTATTAATTCTAAATTAATTTAACACTTTTCAAAACATTATTGGTTGAGTAATTTATGGCCATGTTCATCTTTGGATCTATTGTGGGACCCCATGGTGCCACTAATGAATGATAATGACACTTTAGATTAATTAATTTGAAGTGAAGTAAAAAATGACATAAACAAAATGTTTTTTGTAAATTAATTTTTATATTGTGTAATATAAGTCATATTTTATACTATAAATATTATTTAGAAAGGTAAAAATATTTAAAATTTATATTATTGTTTTATAATTTTTAGACATCTAATAAATTAAATCATTTATGACACAATAATGATGCAGTTTTTAAATTAATAATAAACGATTTAAATAAATAAGATTATAATGATTAATATATTATCCAAAACCAGTCAAATTATTATTTTATGATTTTATTTAGACCATGTGTCATCTAATACACTACTATAATGATTTTTGGACCCTCATAAATTGAATATCATAATATAATAAAATAATATTTTCACACTTTCCTAAAGTGCCCCTCCTCCCCCTTATAAAAGGAGACCATTTCTATCCAATTCTTCATGCATATCAAGCCATTTGGCTCTTCCAAAATCTGCCCAATTAATCTCCCCACACCGCTCTCCTCCTCATAGAAGCCTTACATTAGGCAGAAGGAACTTCAAGATGTTCTTTCGGTTCAATCCAAAGAGAGTTACCCAAATTGAAGGTAACCATTTCTCTTAACATCTTTTCGTTTTATTTTACTTCTCCAACACCTAAACTCTTTTTATTCATTACTTTTATAAAAACAAAATTATTATCAATATACTAGTATGTTATTATGAGAAGTATTTTAACTAAAATTACACACACCTCCAACTAATGGGTAAAGAACATATTGTTTCTGTGGATGGAAAACTAACGTCTCACGAAACGATGATTGTTCGATTATCTATTACCACCTCTCATGGTGGACATTAGGATGGAAATATATTTATATATGAAATATATTATATTTATATTTTCTTTATGATTCTTTATTTAACATTTATATCCTACCTTTATGGTTTCTATAATGGTCAAACATGATAATTTCATTTGAGGAAGTGTGGACTACCGCCCCCTCAAAGTGATATGACTTGTTAATGCCATATGTGGGATGTATAAATTGTAGAGTTAATTATATTATATATTTTATTATACTGGATTTACAATATACCTATGTATCATTATGATTTAATTACTTTAAAATTGGAAATAGAAATGAAAATTGCATTCATGCCTACGTACGTCTTACCGTCTCCATTAACGGTGCATTTCATTTCTTATCTGAAAAATGATATATACTATTATAAATACGTATATATACTAGATATATATGATTTATAAGATATCTAAATCATGAATATAATTCTGGAGATAATGGACTAATGACCACATGGATAACTGGAAATTATAAGGTGTTCATTTTTCACTCAAGTGCCAAATATCGACCAAACAACCATTATTAACATAAATGATTACATAATGATTATAACATGGTTAAAAGTGATATAAAAAAGAATAATAGACTTGTAAAAGGTTTTTAAGAAATTAGAAATTATCTTTAGTTTATTTTTCAGGAAAAAAATTTAACAAACGAGTCAAGTCGGACACGAGGTAAGAGATTTTCTTATCTCACTTTTAATTCTGTGAGATTTCCATTATTCACTACATATTCATTGCATGTGGGGTATTGTTTACTGCCATTTGATATATATTTTCATGATTATATTTATATTCATGGTATTATATTATATATTATGTGGTTATTAACCTTTGTTCATACGACTCAATCGATTACAATGTTGTAAAGGGTTTCATCTCACATTCTATTCATGTGAGATTCATGCTATATTTATCACTACTTCCATTTGTGTGGTGTACGTACTGCCCAAGATTGTAGTATGTGTAATATAAATTCTTTTATATGTATTTAAATATTCATTTTATGATCCTTCTTTCATGTGTAATATGTTTTGTATGTTGCCAAATCGGTAAGGGAACCTTTCACCCTCCTCTTTTTAAAAGAATTATTTTTGTTATGTCATTTAATATACATATTATTTTGTTGGGATATGTTCTTATATATCCTTATTGATGTAAAATTTCTATTAAAGTGATGATATACCCTTTTTATCTCATCAAATCATTTTCTGAATTTTAGTGTGACGTCATTAGGCCGTCAAATTTTTACAAGGGATCTTCTTAACCCAATTTCATTTCATTGGGTTCAACATGTACCTCTTTAATATGTTTTCCTATGAATATGTCTGAATGAACTCTACTTGTTTTACAATTAATATCTACTTATATTGGATGTATTTATATTTGTCACACAAAATTATGTGATTGATTTATCCTTAATTTAAGGATACCATCTTTATAAGGGATTTCATCTCAATTCACATTTCCACTGAGACTTCATTGTTTTTATGCACCAATTCACTCTTATATGGTGTATTTACATTTCCATGACATATTATATCATGAATCCCTTTATTCTCATGATATTATAAAGTTCTTATTAAATGTTATTCCTCAATTATTTGTATTCAGGCATCTCTATTTTTGTTAAAATAAGTATTTAACAAAAATATCATTTTAAATGTTTTAAAGATTTATTCGTCTTAATATTTATCATTAAATTCCATGTTTTCAAAATCGGTTTAAGAATTTATTTATATGGACATTAATGTTTTCACATGATAATTCATTTTAAAGCTTCTATGCGGTATGGGACACTTCGATTCGAAAATGTCTTTTTAAATGGTTTTGAAAATGATTTGATAAAACATTGTTTATTTCAATATCTTGATTTGATATATTAGAATGTGGAAACGTTATATTTCATTTATACATGTGTTATAGGTCAGGAGTATGTTATGATTATTGGGAATTAATTACATATACAGGTGGTTCTGTGATAAACCTAGGGACGGTGAACCGAGATAGCTCTCCAATTCATTGGGTAATGTGACAGAGGTAAATGTGATGTTTTTCCTAAGAGATTTATGGAATATAATGTGATATGTATTCCAAGTGTAACTCCCTACATAGCTGTGATAGCTAAAATGTAATTTTGATAAGGATTCCATAAGTAACCTTTTTGAAATATGATTTGTGTGTGTTATTCATAAATCATATTATTTCTTAAGGTATGTTATGATTGAAAATTATGGTTTCATTGATTTGTATTTATTGATGGGATAATGTTTTCATTCCTAATTTTATAACCATTACTGAGCTTTTTATGTTCATCCCAAGTTTTTGAAATGTTTTCCACAAGACATTAAGATGAATAGGGTCAAGGATGGGATCAAGGAAAATTCATGCAGTCTAAGACATGGAACTAGACAAGTTTCTTTTTAAGTATTTTTATTTTATGAAAAAATGGATACTGATTAGTAGAGTCTACATGTAATATTCAAGTTGTTGTGTAATAGTTATGTCATAATTCGCTAAGACTCTATACTTGAAAAGATACTAAATCTTAATTATTCATTTAATTCAATATTATGTAAATGTTTTAAGACTGGGTTCTTATAGATGGTATCATATGTCGGTTTTGATAACTTTAGATGTTAAGGTGTTATTTAATATCAAGTTTTATAACCATAATGGTTATCATTTTAGAAAGAGTCATAGTTATCATAGATAAGTTGAATGAGTTTAAGATAACATTAATAAGTATATCTCAGTATTTAGCATCCTCATAAGATATTATATGATTATTTTACTAATATAGTCACTCTGAAATTTGTGGTATTAGTAAATTGCTGGATCTAGCAGGCACCAAAGTAACAGTGGATGTGAGGAAAATTGTGATAGTTTTCTGAATGAGCAACTCAATGAAATGAGAGCTGCAATGAGAACTCTTGTGGTTATTCTCAACCCACTATATAGAGTCAAAATTCTCCACATAAACCATGTTGATTTTTAGAATTCATCATATATGCGAGAAAAAAATCCCTACAGATGTTCAGGTAATAATCATAAAGGTTATGATGTTCAAAAAACTATGTGTCAAGGATATGGAATGAAACACATAGGAAAATATCTGAATGGGACAAGAAGATCCTATAGATGTTGAAATGAAGGTCCTAAAGAAATAACCATCAATGGAAAAAGGAAGTATCTAGTTGACTCTAGGAAAGGGAAAAAAGATCATTCTGAGGGATCAATTTGATGTCTTAATTGTTGTGTTCATGGTCATTATACAAAAATATGACCTATGAAGAAGTTTCGAGAATTGTGTCACCATGATCGTACAAATATATGTTTTCCAATACCTAATTCCATTCTGATTAAGGATAAAGAAACTGACAATAACCAAGGAAATGTATGAATTATTTCTTATCATATGTTTTGATATTATTGAATCTTAGGATATGACTCATGATTTAGTATATAGGAAAGAAGTATTTCAGAATAAGTTAGAAAGGAATGGTTAATGGATCATGAATAACATTGAATGAGAAAGATGTCAATATATAATGGATTCAAAAGTTATAGTATATTTTAAGATGATGAAATGTTTAAAAGTTTTAAGTCTCTTTTGATGATGGGATTACATCAGAAGACTTTTTATTGTTTTTGTAACTCTGAAGATTGATATATGAAAATGTTATCCAAGGAATAATTTTCTTTTCTTTTGTGAAGTAACGGTCAAAATTTTATTTTGGAAGAATCTATATTTTTATATGGAAATATATTGATTTGGCTTATTTATGGAAATGATTAACCTATCACAGAGAATATGCGATTAGGATAATTACACTTCAGTATGAGACTTTAAGAGTAGTCGATGCTATTTATAGATAAATGATATTATTTACTGTGGAATACTATGTAATTTAAATCCTTCAGAGTTTGGGGTTTAAATATTTGTTTTGATTATTTTGTATAATTTTATGGACAACTATATTTTTTAATGGTCTTTGTTAAACATTGGATTTTTTCTGACAAACATAGGAGATTAAAAGTCGTTTTTCTTTGGTAAAAGATTATCTTTTTGAGGATTATCTGATCTTGTAATAACCATTTTGGTTTCGTTTGATGTCTAATGACAATGGAAATATATAGTTCATCTTTATTGGAATATGTAATACTCTATAATTTTATTCTAGTGATTTTAATGTGACCATGTCAGTTTGAGTACTCATACTTTGGAGAAAAGGTGAGTTTGTTGTATAAATATAGTAATGTATGAAAGTCTACATGACAAGTAAGTATATTTCATTATTTTTTTAGTTAATATAATAAATAAATTCCTCTTTGAAAATTAAATTAAAACAAAAACATTTTCTGTTAACTTTTCCTACTAGGGAATCAAATACTGTTTAACCCATCACAAGTTTGCTATTTTATGGGGGTTAACTTTTTCTTAATAATGATTTTTATCACTCTCCATCAGATCATTAAGGTTTTTTTCTCCTCTATATCCATGTTTTCATTGAATCATAGTATGGGTTATCTCAGGTGACCTTTATAAATATATTTATTTCTTTTAAAGTGATAGTTTTATTTACACTTTTTCTGATGTGGGACATTCAATGAAGTTTCTCAGCCTAGTTTTAAAATTGTGAGGATGCAATTCCCAAATCTCGGGAAGGATGTAACATCCCAGGAAAATATAGAACATGAAAATATTCATATATATTAATATTTTTGAGTTAAATATTAATGTTACCTTAAAGGGGACACTGTGTTCGATGGCGTACACGATACGCTACTACTGGTTTCATTGAAATCTTCTGTTGCACACTAATAATATAATATTATTTTTTTAAATGGTAGTTAATTCATATCCATTGTATTGGAAGGACTGAATATGACTAACTAAAATATGATTATATATTTTTGTTAATTTTTTTTACAATTATCCAATAAAATTTAGGGGCTTAATGTATGAATGAATCTAATTTTAAGCATTAACACTCTAATATTTAGTAAAAAGTTGATTTACCGCCTTTTAATAGAGAACCCTCCTTAAATCTAGTTTTTGTCATTTATATATGTTTCATATGACCAAATAAAATCCTTCTTTAGAATGGGGACTTCAAAATTTACTTTGTGTAAATTTTTGGAATTTTTCTGATAAAGTTAATTTTTTAATGAATAGTGAAAAATATTTTATTTTATTTCAAAACTGCATTATAATATAATTTATTTATATGGTTTTATTATCTTTTTAATTGGATTTAAAGTGTAATTTGAATATGTTTTTACCATTTAATACAATTTTGGTCATTGGAATTAATTTCACTTTGAAATTTAACAAAAACAAGTGTCAATATTTTGATAGTTAATGTTTCTTAAAAACACTATATTTTTTTAACAACGGGATTTAATTCTATATTAATTAATGAAAAATATATGTTTAGAATTTTGTAAAATAATTATCATTTTTGAATTTGTAATATCAAATATTACATATGCTTAATTTTTGGTATTTTTCTAAAGAACTTCAATTTTTGATCAAATGTGTAACCACTTAGTAGTAGTTAAGAAAAACTGAATTTTTCATTTAAATGAAATTTTACCCCTACTATGAATTGAATTTTGATAATCCAACATACATGGTTTTAATTATATAATAAAATGCGGTTCAAAAAGATGAAAATATATTTTGGTGAATCGTAACTTTTGACTTCTATTTACTGTGGTTAAAGGTAAATAAGGTAATTTAAGGTAAAAAGAATATTATAATAATTAAAAATTACCTTACAAATTTTCCAAAACTTATTGGATGAGTCATTAATGACCATGGTCATATTTGGGTCAATTTTAGGACCCCATAGAGCCACTTATGAATGAAAATGACACTTTAGATTAATTAATTTGAATTCAAAAATGACCTAAACAAAATTATTTTAGTAAATAAATTTTTATATGGTGTTATATAAGTCATATTTTAGACTATTAATATTATATAGAAATCTAAAATGATTTCATTCACGGTAGGTTTTTAATAATTCTTAGACATCGAATAAATTAAATTATTCATGGCACACTAATGATGATGTATTTACCTCATTAATTAATGATTTAAATAAATTATATTATAATTATTAAAATATTATTAAAAACTAGTAAAATTCCTATTGGATGATTTTATTTCGACCATGGCTCATCTTATCTTTGACTATAATGATTTTATGACCTTTAAAAACCTAATATCATTATATAATAAAATAGTATTTTTACACTTTCCTAAAGTGCACCTCCCCCTTATAAAAGAGGACCATTTCTATCCAATTACTCACACCTATCAAGCCATTTGGTTCGTCCTAAATCTTCCCAATTAAGCTCCATACATCTCTCTCCTCATCCTAGAAGCCTTGTCATTGGCAGAAGGCACTTCAAGAAGTTCTTTTGCTTCCAACCAAAGAGATTTACCCAAATTAATGGTAACAGTTTTTCTTAACGTATTTTCTTTTTAGTTTACTTCTCCAACCAATAAAATCTTTTTATTACATTAATTTATAACAAAAAAAGTATGCTCAATATACAAGGATTTTTTTATGAGAATTATTTTATCTACACTTACACAAACCTCTATTTAAAGGGTGATGAACATACTGTTTATGTGGATGAATAACTAACACCTCACGAAGTGATGATTTTTTGATTACCTCCTACCGCCTAGGATGGTTTACATTAATATGTAAATGTATTTATATATGATATATATTATTTTTATGTTCAATTTATTATTCTGTATTTTATTTTTATTTCCTACCTTTATGGTTTCCATAATGGATAAACACGATAATTTAATTTGAGGAAGTGCGGACTACCGCCCCCTCAAAGTGATATTACTCGTTAATTCCTTATGTAGGATGTATAAAGGATAGGGTTAATTATATTATATATGATATTTTACTAGAATTATAATATGCATATGTATCATTATGTTTTAATTCCATTAAAATATGAAATTGAAATGAAAGTAGCGTTCATGCTACGTAAGGCTCACCGTCTCCATGAACGGTGCATTTCATATCTTATCTAAAAAATGTTATGTACTCTTATATATATATATATATATATATACTTGATATATATTATTTATATGATATCCAGATCATGAATATCATTTTTGAGAAAATGGACTTATTACCACATGTACAACTAGTAATTATAAGGTTTTCATTTTTGACTCAAGTAACAAATATCAACCAAACAACCATTAATAACATAAATGATTTATTACTGTTTATAAATGTTTACAGGTGATATAAAAAAATAATAAACTAGAAAAATGTTCTTAAGAAAGTAAAAATTAACTCTAGTTTATTAGTAAGGAATAATAAGTAACAAACGAGTCATGTTAGACACAAGGAAAGGGGTTTTATTATCTCACTTTTAATTCCATGAGTTTTTCATGGTTCACCACATATTCATTGCATGTGGTGTATTTTGTACTGACATTTGATATTTATTATAATTATTGTCATTTTATTAATTGTATTATGTGATTAATTTGGTGTTTATTAACATTTGGTCATACGTATCAATTGATTACAATGTGGTAAAGGGTTTCATCTCACATTTTATTCCCGTGAGATTCATGCTTTATTTTCAACTATTTCCATTTTTGTGTTGTATGTAAAGAACAATATTTTACTCGGTGTAATATTAATTCATTTATGAGTATTTAAATTTTCATTTTATGATCCTTCTTTTATGTGGCACAAGTTTTGTAAGTTACCTAATTGGTAAGGGATCCTTTCAACCTCCTCTTTTTTAAAGACTTCTTTTTGTTATGTCTATTAATTTACATAATATTATTTTGGGATATGTTCTTCCATATCCTTATTGATTTAAAATTTATGAAAAAGTTATTATATAACCTTTTTATCTCATCATCTATTTCTCTGAATTTTAATGTGATGTCGTTAGGCTATCAAATTTTTATAAGGAAACTTTTTAACCCAATTTCAATTCATTGCGTTCAACTTTTACTTCATTAATATGTTGTACAATGAATATATGTGAATGACATTTAATTGTTTTACACTTAATATCCAATTATATTTGGTGCATTTATATTTTTCACACATAATTATGTGATTGATTTATCCTTAATTTAATGATACCATCTTTATAAGGGATTTCATCTCAATTTATATTTCCACTGAGATTTCATTGTTGTTATGCACAAATTAACTCTTATATTGATTATATACTATACTTTGACAAATTATATCATGAATCCATTTTTTCTCATAATATTATAAAGTTATTATTATTTTTTATTCCTCAATTATTTGTATTCAATCATCTCTCTTTAAAAAAAACACATTATTATAAAATATCCTTTTAAATGTTTAAATGATTTATTCTTATAAAGATTTATCATGAATGTCTATGTTTTCAAAATGTGTCTAGGTATTTATTTAAATGGTCATTAATGTTTTCAAATGATAAATCATTTAAAAGCGTCAAATTGGCCTGGGACACTTTGATTCAAAAATCTTTTTTTAAATGGCATTGAAAATGATTTGATAAAACAATGTTTATTTGAATATATTGATTTGATATATTAGAATGCGTAAATGTTATATTTTCTTTATACATGTGTTATATGTTATGATTATGTCATGGTTATTGGGAATTGTTTACGTATAGGGGAGGTTCCGTGATAAACCTAGGGCGGGTGAGCACGAGATAGCTCTCCAATTCATTGTGTAACGTGACGGAGGTCAACGCGATGTTTATCCTAAGTGATTTTTGGAATATACTGTGATGGGTATTCCAAGTGTTACTCCCTACATAGCTATGATAGCCACAATGTATTTTTGCTAGGGATTCTACAAGTAACCTTTATGAATTATGATTCGTGCGTGTTACTCATAAATCTAATGATTTCCTAAGGTATGTTATGACAAAAAAGTATGGTTTCATTGATTTGTATTTATTGATGGACTAATGTTTTCCTTCCTTATTTTATAACCTTTATTGAGTTTTTTATGCTAATACCATGTTTTTAAAATGTTTTCCATAGGACTTAAAGATTAATAGGGTCAACGATGGTATCAAGGAAAATTCATGCAGTCTAAAACATGGAACTAGACATGTTTTTTTTATGAGTTTTTATTTTATGAAAAAAATAGATACTGAGTAGTAGTGTCAACATGTAATATTCATGTTATTATGTAATAGTTATGGAATAATTATCTAAAACTCTGAACCTTAAAATATCTTCAATGTGGATTATTCATTTAATTCAATATTATATAATGTTTTATGGTCGAGTCCTTATAGGAATTACATGTATACATGACCTGTAAATATATATTATGATTCTGTTAATTTACCTATTCATATTAGAAATTATGATGGGAAACATAAATATAAAATTCATATGTCAATTAGTTAGGACACAATTAACATCCTCTAATAATTACATTTATCATCATTATTATGGTCCCATGGGTGAATAGTCCTAAAACTTCTATTTTAACAAGATTACCATGTCTTCGCTCTAAAATAATTATATATATATATATACATTAGAAGGGTATTTTGTTACTCAAGATCATTTTTGATAATTAGAATTTAATTATGCGAGTGCTACATATCTTTCTAATGCCTCTTTATTTAAAGAAAATACATCATGATTAATCAGATGCCTAAAATGGATTCATTCATGAAATAAATTCAATCAATTTATTTACTATAATTTAATGACTCCTATATTAAAAGGAATTCAGTTCATAATAATTTTGAATTTTGATTATTAATCACATTAGTCGGTAAGTGTGTAAATGATAAACACCCATGGGGTGGTCCTCATTTGGGTCTCATCACTAACAATGTGAAAGGGCCTCATATGGGCTATATATTGTAGATTATGATATTAAATTTAATTGTTAAATAATTTTTGAGGAATTATCCTAGACTCTAGATTGAATCACAATGGAAAAATTTAATAAAATAACAGGACATTAATGGAGAAGCCAGTGACCACACAACTCATGCTTGTTGATCTAAACTCATTCATTATACAGAATTGAAGCTATCTGATTGGATATAAATTAGATGAATTTCTAACAACCTACAAATTCTATAAATGATGTTACAACATAATATTATTTTTATTGTGATTCAAAAGAATAATGGCTTTAATAGGAGTCATATAATTACATTTACACTTCTATCATAGTGAATGATGTTCAATTTCATGCCCAAATGAAGGAGTATCAACCCTTGGAAGATTACTAGGAGTGGCGTGTGTGCAGATGTTACTCTAGGAAATTGTTATAGGGATAAGGGGTAAAAAAACATAATGATGGTAGAAGAAATATCATTATTTATACCATTTTAATGTGTCACATGGTTTTTATGCAATTTTTTTCTAACCACGCTCAAACTATTAAGTGCTTTTATATAAAGGGTTTTCCATTCACATGTCTTAGAAAAAGTTTTTTCAAACCATTCACCTACCAGTAAAACATTATATATGCCTACTATACATCATTGTTCATAATCATAAACAATTTATCGACTAATGGTAATCCATTTCAAGAAAACAAGGTTCCTAATTACCATGTGACAATTGTGTTCCCCATCATACTCCTTCTGTTAAATATTTTTTGATGTCTAGTTCATTTGGAACACATCCAAACAGACACAAAACAATTTTTCATCAAAAACCATCTAAAAACATAAAAAATTATTAATCCAAATATCTAATTTACATTTTTATGATTATAATAAAATTACACCCTTACCCAAATGAAAAAGGTCAAAATCTCAAGGAATTTTAAACCTATTAATTAAACATGAAGTGATAAAATATCATAACTATCAAATATATAGTCCAAAATAATCCTTGGGAAAAAAAGAATAATCGGCCTACCTATGTGGGTTGTGAAATTTCAACTAAAATGGTCATATTGTGTTTCTATTGCACAAAACAACAACTTTCACTACTATAAAATGAAAAATTCAGTTAGGTCTTAATATAAAAATCTACACAAGAGGGGGAATGTTTTTTTCTTTTATTTTTCTCTCATAGTTCTACCTCTTGATTTCGACTGATGATTATTTAGTTAAAAAATTATTATCTTTTGAATGAAACTACGAGCAGTGCATATAAATAGAAATATAGAACATGGCTGTTTGTAGTTGTTCATGGCATTAATATCCCCTTGTCCACTCCACCAATTACTCTCTCTATGTGTTTTTTGAATTTCACCAGTCAGGTCCTTATATCAAAAGACCAATCCACAACTATGTGAATGTAGTTTAAACATTTACAAAAATTATTAAAAATAGAGGCTTCTAGTTCTATAACTGAGAACCGATATACCACAAAATATATCGAGAAGCTGAAACACCACCACAACTATGTATGTGAAGTGGAAACTCTAAAAATGTGATATTTTTTATAAAGGATTATGGTTGAACTGTGTAGTTGAACGACAAGTGATAGTGGTTGAATATTATTCTTTAGAAAATATATTCTTTCAGAAGGAATACTAATGAACTGATTTTTATGCAAAATAAAAACATCTAGGAATATCATTCATATACATACATCATATAAAAAATTTGAATTGGTATATTTCCACTGTAGCATCTTCTTTCAAAATGATAATTATGATTGATTGTTGAAGCAGACCTATAAAAGATCTTCAGAAGAATGAAATTTCAAACGTGAATATGTGTCACAATATATGTTTTAATATATATATATATATATATATAAATATATATTTTGTTTGAATCATACACTAAAATATATATAGAAAAAATACAACGATATAAGTAAAATATAGTGACTGTCTTTAAATTAATGATTCCAAAAAGTCACCTGATGAATTGCAAGAATTCAGTTTCTTGGAGCAACATAGAGTAGTCATAACATCACTTAATAACAGGGGAGAGTTTCTCCATATTATAAGATTCTTTGTATTAATTATAACGTGTTTTTTATCATTAAAAAAAGAGATTTTAATCTGCCTGATATTCTATAAAGATTATCGAGAAAAATACCAATAAAATCATAAATTCATATCTTCAGTGATGAAAAGTGAGACGTCAAGTTCCATAAAAAATAAAAAATTACCAAACAAAGTGTTCAACTACATAGAATTCATTCTTCATACGTATGGTTGAGAATGTGAGGTAGATAAAAAAAGTATGGTTGATTATCTATACATTTTCTTCTCAAACGTATGGTTCCAAACTTATATAGGGTTCAATAAGCATTCTTTTAATCTTTTTAAAATTTATGATTTCATCAAAAAATGAGGTTATTTATTCATCTGTTTCTATAATGATAGGGTTGATTAAGCATATGTGCTGATATTTTAGTATAAGGTAAAATAAAAAGGTAAGATTTATTCCTTGTGTTATGTTTCATCAACATACAGTATGAACAATGTTTCCAAAATACGATTAGGAGTGTTCTAAACAAATTTTTTAATATTCCAAGAAAATAATAGTCTTTAATATATTTCCAAAATATATAATATAAAGATTAATAAATTATTGAACTATATATAATATAATATCTTTAGTAAAACAAACAAGGTTATTTTTGAGCATAAAAATCAATCAGATGTATATAGTATTGTAGAGACAATACATGCCCAACATTCACCCCATTTTGATTATCAAATAACCCATAAAATTAATATTATAATTTATCCTTTTTTTAAATATAATAAAAGAAAATAATTCACATTTCGATTTTAAAAATTTATTTGAAAAATATAAATGAAAATACAATTTTTTTATCTAGATTTCCATTCCTTTTGTGAGATAAAAAAAATGAGAAGAAATTAATAAAAAACATTTAGTTCAACACAAATAAATAAGTTACTGTTTTAATAACATGTAAAAATAAATAAGGTTGGATTTTTAGCTTCTAGAAATAATTATAAATGAATATGAAATAATTTACCAAAATAATCATCAAGAAGATCTCATTGATCAAAATTTGTATAAAAAAATAATCATCTTGTCCGAGAAACAATTTTTGTCAAATGAAATTGTTTCAGTATAAAATATTAGGTATGATTAGGCTCGATTATGGTTCTAAGGGTTCTATGAAGTTTTAAACAAGCATTCAACTAATCCATCTGTTACTGAAAATTCTTCATCAAACTATCCCCCAATTACATAATTAATATTATTGAATCTTGATTGATATAAAAATTCACAATAATATTCACTTTAAAAAATTCATGTAAACTCTTCTCTTATAACATAAAATGATATTAATTTTCTGTTAATTTGTGTAGTAGATATTGAATACGTAGTTCATTATGTATCATTTGGTCATCTAGAAATTTTTTGTTGTCCAACTAAATTGATATAGGTGCACTATTACACTGAAGATAATGAATTTGATCATTTATAACAACCATGACAGAGGTGATGGCCAAAATCAAAGAATCAGATCTGGACTGGTATTAGAAGAAAGGGTAAATGTATTGTTCTGAACAAAAATACTCATGATTGATTCAAACTAACTCCCCAAATACCACTTTAGATCCACAAAGTCTATCATATAATCTGTTCTAGATTTTATATTTCCAATTTCATGAAATATCTCTCTATTGATAGAATAAAAATACTTCTTGGAAAGATTATTTTCATAATGATATAGTATATTTTTCTTTGTAATATCCACCCTATTTTAAGATTGTCATTATCTTCCTTAGAACTATTAAACATCATTACTATCACCTCAACCTAATTTGACAAGGAATCCGATTTTCCTTCATTTGGATGTTGTGAATGTCCAAATACGAAAATTTCTAGAGATTTGGATGGGTATATTTCAATAGACCTTTCCAAGGGTTTTTAAATTTATTATTCATTGGAATGAATATAAATATCAATTACATCATTTTTCTGTCGGTTTCATATTGATTTCATTTATCCACATGATGAAATATATTAAAAGTCAATTTTGAACAATGTTTGTAGCCACATTTTCAGTTCCAGTTAACTATTACTCTCCCTCAACAGCTGGTTTTTCCTCCAGGAAAACATGTAAATACATAGCCTGCATATCTCCTATTTGGATTTCAACCTATGGATCTTCCTTAAGAATGTTATCTTCTAAATGATCTGACCTGGTAGCCTCACCTTATCCCAACACCCATTCAACAGTAGGGGGGTCTACTCTATTTCACTATTTTGGAACCATTAATATATTTACTTCTTCTTAATCCTCTTCATATTTTCTTCTATAAGTCTTTATTTTATTAGGGTTGTATTTGAATTTACTTCACCATAGGCTGCACCAATTCCTTATATCCCAATTGCACTTTTCTCCCCCATAGAAAAATATCATGGTCTTTGTTGGTCATATGCACCAACTGCTATGAGTTTTTCAATGAATTTACTTGAGTAATTACCTAATCTCCTTAAGGTTACCACATTGAGTATGTTGAGTTGGTGACATTTAAGTCTATAATATTTTACTCAAATCCTTACATTCTTAAGAACAATTAGATAAATTATCCTGGCATAAGGATAAACTATCATCCTAGCATCTGGATGACAGCTGTAATTTAAATATATTAATATATTACTTTAAATATTATGCTTTATTTGACTCAAAATACTATAAATTATATACATGTCCAGATATAGAATCGTTTATATCTCATCCATTCTAGGAGAAATTAATATTTGAATAAACATTACTTGGATTTTATTGTATCCCTTGATATACTTGAGAAAAATTTTTCTATCATTCTTTTTGCCAAAAAAGGACATAATGTATTCAGATATATAATTTGTATCTGTAATATACCTTATATCAAAATGAAACACAAACACATGAGCGCCATTCCAGATTTAGGAAATTTCAGACGAAGAATCCAAAAAAATACTTATATTTATTCATGCAAAAACTTTATCATCAGTATAACCAAAACTAAACTGAAAAATGTTATAGAAATACATTAGTTGTACTAGATAATGAAATTATATGGTCTATTCATTTAACAAAAATCCCAATACATTAAAATCTAGAGCTTTATTTAGGATGAATTTTTCTGATAGAGCCATTCAAAATCAACTAAATTTCCCTGTAGAATCTTTCTTCAAGAAATATTCTAATGCTATGGGTCGCTGGCTTCACCTTCTTCGGTTCTCATAGATTTTATCATTTTTGAGAAACAAATGCTCGGAGGTTTTCTGGTTAGTCGGATTTATAAAGAAAATAGAAGTAATAGTAGTTTGATGAGGATAAAAAAGGGCTTTGATCTTCGAAATGGTTTTGAGAGTTGAAGGGTCAGTATTAAAAACATTCATGACAATCCCTTGTTTCCCATATCCTTACGTAAGATAATCATTAAAAAAATTTAAAGAATGCGGAAAAAATATAATTATGTTTAATATCAATTAACTAAAATTTACAATGAAGAGAACATATGAAAAGATAGTTATAATGTTATCAGTAACAAATTTTAACATAAATAAACAAGAATATATAAATAAATATGATTAATATTTAAAATTTACAATAATATATTTATTAACATTTTATTTATTAAATTAAACTAGACCCCCCATAATATATAAAAAATTTACAATTGGAAGTGGTTTATTAATAATATCATCTAGTTGATTTTCAATATTTAAACATACTAAAGATATATCTTTTTTTAGAACATGAATTCTTAGAAAATGATTCCAAATATAAATATTCATATTTCTTGAATGACTTATTGGTTTTTTATATATATTTATAGCACTTTTATTATTTTATAAAATAGGTGTACTATTAAAATAAGTTCAAATTACATTATTTTCTTTTCCATCCATAATACATGTGCATATAATCTACTGAAATATATATATTCTTCATCGGTTGTTGACAGAGAAACTGAGTGTTGTTTCTAACTTGACCATGAAATTATAGATTTTCATAAAAAGTGATAGGTTCTTGAGGTGTTTTTTCTCTTTAATCTATAACCTCCAAAATTATTAAATTAATGTGATATTAAATTAAAATTATATATTTTTGGATAAAGAAGAGATGGAAAAAATGTTCTCTTTAAATATTAAAAAACCATTCTGATTAGAATATGATGAGATTTTGTAGGATTTTTTTTCAAATCTCGCACTAAAACATACTAGAAACAAAATTTTAGGTCTCTTAGAAGAATGATATAATAAAAAATCAATCATACCACTACATAACATGTCATCAACTTATTTTCCAGATTCATCCAAATCATGTTTTATATTTGTACCCAAGAGAGTTTTATATGTCATATTATTCTCAGGACCACACATTTTCTATAAAATATTAATATATATATTTGGTTTATAAAATTTCCATAATATTTAGTATAAATTTTATTTCATTAAAATAGGATCAATTCCCCCATTTTACACATTTCAAAATCTATTTTCATGTGTTTTGAAAAATCATTACAATGTTTTTTATTGGCTGAACAGAAAATAACATCATTAAAAAATATTTGAACCAATAACGCATTGTAAAAAATGGATTTCTTAGAAACAGTTTGATCTTCCATTCAACAAGTAAATACATTTTTCAATTGAAATGAACATAATCATTCATACCAAGCTATAGGTTCTTGTTTAATTCCATCAATAGATTTAATACGTTTGAAAACAAAAATTCTTTTTTGAGTGTTTTCAAAATTATAAGGTTGTTAAACCTAATCATCCATTTAAGTATCAATTTAAAAATATTAATTTAAAATCCATTTTATATAATTTAATGTTCATATGAGATGCATAAGCTAAAAGAATTCTAATTTCTTCTAATATAGTACATGGGAAATTATTTCAACATAATTTATACCTTCTTCCTGATTATATGTTTTAGCTACTAATCTAGATTTTTTTTGTAGTTATAATAGTTTGATCATATTTTTTATATCTAAATACCCACTTAGATCCCATAACTGGATAATTTGATGGTCTTTCCTCTCATTCCAAAACATTTTCCTTCTGAATTGGTTTATCTCATCTTGTTTTGCTAACATTCAACTATTATCTTTTAAGGATTCTTCCAATGATTTATGTTCTAGTGGAGATAGAAAAGAAGATTATTCAACAAGAATTACAACAATTCTTCACATTCTAATACCTATGACTATGTCTCATATTATAGTTTCTAAAGAATGAATCTTTAATGTTCTTGACTATCTAGTTAAAAAAATTAAGTTCTTCAATATAATGTTTTTCTAAAATAGATATAATTTTATTTACGTTATCTTCAAAATTATTTTTCACGTTATCTATTTTTATGTTGTTAGATGAGTCATTAGTTTCATCAGGTTGATCTTTCTCTTTAATAAATGGGCATGTTTCATCAAACTACACATGAACCGATTCTTAAAAAATCCATGACTTTTTATTAATCATTATGTAGGATTTAGAGGTAGAATAATATATTAAATATATTCCATCATCATATTTAGGATCATAAATACCATGATTATACTTGATGTTAAGGATATACACATTTCATGAAAAAACATTGATGTACTTTACCATATGTTTTCTGTTATTCCAAATTCTGTAAGATGTCTTTTTTAAAATTAGAAGAATTAAAACTCTATTTATGATATAGAAATATGTTCATATAACATATACCCATAAGTAGGTAGGTATAATGTATTCATTCCGCATACTCCTAGAAATTTCTTTAATAGTTCTATTTCTTTTATCAACAAATCCATTTTGTTGAGGTTTTCTTGGTGTAGAGAAGGTGCATTTAATAACTAGATTTGAACAAAAGGAATTTAGTTCCTAATTCTCAAATTAACCACCATGTTAAATTCTTAATGAAATTACCTTAAATCCTTTTCCATGTTGTTGAGTATTAGAAAATAAATCCAAGTAAATCATGAGTAATAATCAACTAAAATATATACATATAATTTTCCATCCAAACATGATACTCTTGATGGTCCAAGGAGACCCATGTGGGTATTTTCAAGAGGTATTGATGCAGCATTTTTTAATGGATTTGAAGGAATATTTTCACTTCTGTCCACTTTGGCCTGAATCAAATAATCATTCACTATCAAACATAAGACATGGAAAATCATATACTAACTGTTTATTAGATAACTTATGTAATTCATAAATATAAAAATTTCAAATCCATATACTCCACATCCAAGACTCATTTTTCAAATTAGTTACACAATTCAATTTATGTTTATAGAAAGAATTTAAATCCAATGTATAAACAGTATCACTTCTACATGCTCTAAACAAAAACAGTTTATATTTAAACAAAGAAAATGAATTGTCAGGAAAGTAAAAATAATATCCATCATCACAGAGTTTATAGATACTTATTAGGATATGATGCATCCCTTTTAAATATAGTAATTTTTTGATTGAGGATATTTTTGGATCTCAAAATGTTCCGAAACCAATAATATTTCTTTTGGAATTATCACCAATAATTAATAGATATCCACTTATTTGAGTCGGAGTATTGAAGTTTGATGTGTTTCCACTCATATTCCTTTAGCATCAACTATTCGTATACCATATATCTTTTCTTTTTGTGTGACATGTTTGCTGTAAAGGAAAATTAAACATGAGTTTGTTTTGCTAACCATATTGTTTTGTGTCATCAACTATCATCTAGCAATGATTTGGTAATCTAGATATTCTTTTTTTCTATAACACATATTTACATCAGATAATCTATTTGGAATACCTGCCTTTCTAATTAAACATATTGACAATTTCTTAAATAACAATCTTCTATTATATACCCCTCTATTCCACAAAAATGATCTGTAATTGTTTTTTAGTTGAGAAAAAATAATTCCTATAATGTTTAGAATTTGCACATTAACATCATATATAAAATATTTTCCATCTAATGAAATTATTACAATAAATTTAATTTAGAATATTTTCACCTTTTTAGTGAATATTGAATCACTTTTGTATGTTTCTATATGATTTTTAATTCTCTAATATTTGTTTCATGATCATTACAGTTTTTGGTAGATGAGTTAAATTTTTCAATTAACTCTCAATGTGGTTTAAGTAAGGAATCTCTTTTGCCTAAAATAACATTGTGAATAATTTTTTAATGATTGTATATTCATTAATAAGGAATCATATTTTTCTTTTATAATATTGTAGAAAGTAGAAAATTTATTATTTGAATAATTTGAATCAGAATCAGAATTTGTTGAATAATAGGTTTTTACCTTATATTTTTCTTCAATAAAGCACATATTTGTTTTTCATATTTGATTATTCCATTTATGAATCAGTTTTTTATGAGCATCTAGAGTCTTCAGAGACACTCCAATTTATTTTCATTTCTCTTTTTCATTTAGTTTCATAATTAATATTTTTCAACTATTAATTTTCTATCATTCCCTTTTCACCATTTGGTTTGGAAAAATCAAATCTTATATAACTTAATTTCTTACATTCATATCATTTTACTTCCCTAGAGTCTTTATCCTCCCTTTTGAAAGTATTTAGGAATTCTATTTTATTCTTATAAAATGATCTATACCTTCTGGATAATTGAGCTAATTCCATTTCAAAATTAGATGTACTGGAATATCATTCTTCTCTGACATCATGATTTATTATTTTTCATTGATTTTGAGATGTTAAATTTATAAAATTATTATCCTTTTTTTCTAGGAGTTTATGATCCTCAACATCACCAGCCATTTAATATTCATATATCATCTGTTTCCCCATCAGTTCTCTCATTGGAATATTTGTGATAAGACATGGTTGTTGAATTTGGAATGATATACCATTCCATTTAGTTAGTATTACTCTAGGTTATTTAAAATCATTATCTATTTATTTTATAGGATCTAATAATTATTTAATATTTTTTATAATCCCTATAAGACTTCAATTCATCCGAGTGATACATTCTCTATCATACATTCTGAATATATCAAATTTCAGTTTTGTTTTTGCATAGATTATTTTTCTTATTTTTTTTTCTTCAAAACCAATTGCAATTGTTTTCCACATTACCTAAGCAGTAGGACATCGTGAGGCATGATTGAATTCATCTAGTCCAAGACCATATATAATTGTAGTAATATCCAAAGAATTCATTTCATAGTTATCCTATGTAGTGGTAGTCCATGTTGCATGATTTCCAGGAACTAAATATGGATTTTTGAATTTTGGGTAGACATTGAATCCCAAATTACTCAAATATATAATCATTCATGATTTCTAGAATCCATTGTTTTCAACATTGAAATGAAATGCATGATCCATGGACATTCTGTCACGAACCAGCCCGGGTCGACCCTGAACCGGTCACCCGATCCGGTCCGCGGCAAGTCCTGAGGGGCGTTCCCGATCCCCCCGGGATGGCAACTAGTGCCGGGCACTAAAAATTGATCGTTGGGAACGATTTCAGCCCAAACAAAAGTAAATAGAACAGAACGAATAAACACTAACAATGGAAAAGAAATAAAAGCAACATGACCACGTACCTCCGTGTGACCTCTCAGGTCACCACCCAACTAGAGAGCAACCTCGCTCCAACACTGAGCGACTCAAAACAGAAGACCTGAGCAAGGGAAGACCTGTAACTGAAATGATAATATAGGCGTGAGCATTAAAAATGCCCAGTAGGTAAGCCAAAGTAAACCACTGAATCCAAATGTTTCCTTTCCCAAGCAATCCATTGACACAGGTTTGGAAAATACAATTATAAAAATAGATTTTTCACATTTAAAAATAAACAAAATGTTTTCCCCATTTGAAAACACAACGCACACTATAAATCACTTCCAAAACCATTTCCTGTTTTTATTAACAAAACCAAATACAGATAATACTACGACTGTGCTAACAAGAAACAGGTAAACAGTACAGGCTGAAGGCAAACCAGTGAAACAGAAAGTAACCAAGTAATGCAAGATGATAGTAGTGCAAAAGGACACAAGTGACACTATAAGCTGTTAATAATAACTAAAAGTAAACAAAAAAGGTGAACAAGTAACCATGGGTGATCCTAAACATCCCTAGAAAACCCCTGGATGTAATCGGGTTCAGACTACCTGCCGGCCTGGTACTCCATAGTCAATAACCAACTGGCCGCCCTAATAGCCAACCAATGGCACATCCCTCCTGGCCTGTCCAAAACTCCAGGGGGTACTAACCCGTCTAATCAGGGTTAGCAAGCAACAGTCACTCGATAATCTACAAGACGCCCAGGAACCCATGGTGGTTTTAGCAACACTGTGTAATTGGGAGGCCCACACACGCGTGACTCATCTCACCGCACTTGCCAACCCCTTACACGGATATCGCTACACGACAACCCTCAAAGGTAAGTCCCCCTGTAGAGATACCCTCACAAGTACGCCTATATATATATATATGTACAATCACTTCACAATTAATAAAGTGCCAACCGGGCCTTCACGTCATTTGTTTATCAAAACTATTTTATAAAATACCTGGAGTTGTCAAGCGATCACTTGGTTTTACAAAAACAAACAGCTCTACACGAATATTTCACAGTATCATTTTAAATAACTCTAGACACTATTTTTGTATTAAGTAAAGGTCCAAACGGGCATATCTTCGTAGATTTATTTTTAAACAAGTTCGATGTGTCTCAAAAGAGGTGAAAACATTTTGAAACCAAGAACCATTTAGAAAAGACGAGATTTCGAGAAAATAAAAATAAATAAAAATAAATGGTAACAATTTCAAACACCATCTTCATTTGAGGGCACATCCATGTGTGCACCTGGTGCACCCATGGATGTGTCAACATCCAATGGTGCGTCAAACCTGCAAAGGGGCACGACAACACTTCCAAATGATACTAAATTTCATAAAACTAACCAGCACAGGATAATAAGATCCAATAATGATTCTTTCTTTACAAAAAAGAAAACACCGCTCAAGACAACCAATGATAACATAAGAGAACATAAGAATTTAGTTCCACGTTAGCTGGCAATGCCTAAACAGGTGCACTATATAAACAATAAAAAGTGCAGAACAATATCTAGTGCACAACTACCTTGGCATAAAATATATTTTCTTCAAACTTAACTTTTGAATAAAAACTATAGATTTTTAAAACACCAAAATAAGCCGTGCAAGGATATCATAACCACGCGAATCATGGAATAAAATTTATTTAAAACAATTCAAGCATCAGCAGAGTACCTCCGAAAGGAAACAGTTGAATTCGCCTACCTCAAACATAGAGCGGACGTGACGGAAACCCAGCAGAAAGTAGAACGAATCCCTGCGGACTAACTGCGTACGCTGAATAGTGAAAAAGTACATGTTACTCAACCCGCGACAGAAAAAGGACTAATCCAAATTAAATAAAAACACCGATATTGAATAGAGAGAAAGGTAAATAAACAATAAGCAATAATTACAATAATAAATAAATAATCAAAAGAACAAAATAATAAACAAATGAATAAGCAAATAGATAAATAACTAAAATAATACATAATTGAATGAATAAATAAATAATTAAACAAATAATTAAATAGATAAATTAATAAATGAAAGAAAGTATGAATAAGTAAATAATTAAATAACTTATTAATTTAACAAGTACCTAAATGAACATATAAATAAATAAATAGATAATTTATTAATCAATTAATTAATAAAAAAAATAAGTAAATAACTAAATAATTGATTAATTAACAAATACTTAAATGAATAAATAAATAAATAGATAATTAATTAATTAATCAATTAATAAATAATAATAATAATAATAATAATAATAAGATGTTAATAATTAAAATGATAATAAATATAATAATAATAATAATAATAATAATAATAATATAGTATTAATAATAATAACATAATAATAATTATAATAATGATAAAAATAATAATATGATAATAATTATAATAATAATAGTAATAACAATAATAATAATAATAATAACAATAATAATATAATTAGCATAATAATAATATATCAATAATAACAATAATGATAATAATAATATAAATAATAAAAATAATAATGACATAAAAATAATAGAATAATAATATTATTATTAATATGATAAAAATAATAATGTTATATAAGATTAACAAAAAAATAAAAATAAAAACAAACTTACGGAGGGGGAGGGTTGCGGAGCAGCGGGTGAGGCCGGACGGGGGAGAGGGAGCCGGGACGGCGGCGAGGGCGACGCCGGAGCAGCAGGGTGGTGCCGGGGCTAGCCGAGGGTGCGGCAAGGGAAACGGGCGTCGGGTAGCGGCGGAGACCAGGGGGGTCGCGCGGAGGGCGGCTCGCCGGAACGGAGCCGGTGTGAGGCTGGGGCACCGGACGAGGGCGAGGGCGACGCCGGGGCGCACGGAGGAGGCCGGAACAGGGGGAGAGCCGGACGGCGAGAGGGCAGAGCGTCGGTGACGGGGTACGGGTTTCAGACGTCGTGGAGGAGGGGCAGGGGTGCGCTGGGGCTGGGCGAGTCGGGACAGCGAGCAGGGGAGAGGAGCGGCTGGGGCAGCGGCTGGGTGCGGCTGAAGGGAGTAGGGCGGGCGGCGTGTAGGGCTTCCTGGCCGGAAGGAGACCGGCGGGGCGGCCGGGGGAAGATGAGGGGTGCACTAGAGGGGAGCGCGCGAGAGGGCAGCGGCCGGCAGCTGGGGCGGCCGGGCGCGGAGCGCGGGACCGGGAGCAGGGGGGTCGCGGGGTTCCGGCTTGGGCGAGGCGGGACGACAGGGAGGCGGCCGGTGGAGGAGCGCTGAACGTCGGGGAGGCCACGTAGGGCCGGCGGTGCTAGGGCAAGGGAAGGGGAGAGAGCGCAGGGAAGATGGAGAAGGGGGGTGGCGGCTACGGGAGTAGGCTAGGGTTAGGTTTGATTTGTATATATATATATGATAAAAATAATAATAATAATAATAATAAAAATAATAAACTTTATATTAATAATAATGTTAAGACTTTATAATAATAATAATAAACTTTATAAAAATGGTAAAAAAAATTTATAATAATGTTAATAATAATAAAACTTTATAATAATAATAAATAATAAATTAGTTAATTCAAATAATAATTATTTTGATCAAATATTTAAAATAATAATTATAAAATAATTTAAAGATGTTACACATATATATATATTTATACATATATAGATCTATATATATATATACAAACATTATTATACATATATATATAAAACATACATAAACATCTATAAAATAAAATTAACTATGATATTAATAACACAACTTAAATAGCGTTAATAATAAAATGTCAACATAAAAATTATAACATTTAAAACACCGGATGAACACACTGTCGCCCGGGCTGAACGCACGGTCACCGCTAATGATGCGGAGACCGCGCACCGGCGCGAAACCACCAATGCAATTAATCTCCGAAAAAATTTAAACCGGGTCCAAGAAAGGAGAACAATTACAGACATCCGCGGTCGGGGTGTGACAATTCTCCCCACCACAGACACTTTCTGCCCCCAGAAAGTCACCAGGCCAAAAGTTGATCAAGATTTAAGTTCATGCCCCAACGGAACTAAAGGAACCAGAGAGAACTGAGAATCTCGGGGATGACCTTACTCAGCACAGGTTACACCCGACCGATTCAAGAGAAAACTGGGGTCCGAGATTGAGGGGAGAACACGAAGGGGTTCTCCCCACCACATGAACTTAACTAGTGCAGAAAAGTTGACCATCTAAATAGAAAACCCTAGGAAAGGGGGGTCGACGCGGGAACTCCCAACCGGTTTAAACCAACTCTCATAGCACGAGTGAAAAACAACACCTTCGTCGAAACCTTGAACCCACGACTAGAGTCAACAACTTCAACACCAGGAAAACCCCATAGAAAAAAATTTAACCAACATCAAATTGGAGACATGATCCACCGAAGTCCACAAAACATAACCACATCGACAACATAACTAAAACGAGGTCAACCCACACGAGGGTCAAACACACTTTTAGGAAGGACACCCGATTTAGAATATTACATTCACATGACAAGTCCGCTTAGATTTATCAACGAACAAGTCCATCGTCACTTTTTAGAAAAACAACACATTTACATAAACCAGACTACTTGGATTATAATAGAACAAGTCCATGATAACCCCATGGTAAAACAATGAACATACAATAACGTCAAAACATAACAGCAGAAAAACAAGTACTAAAAGATCTTGATTGTTCCACTGCTAACTCGGAACACAAAACCTGGACCAAGGATTCACACCCTTGGGGACTCCTGACTGTGTGCGAGCTTCACCCCAAGACCTTTGGTTGGGGCTCTGATGGCTGAAGCATCTTCTGCCTCACAGTCAGGTACTGACATTCTCCCATCACAGCGTCCTCTTCAAGCGACGCTTCCTGCAAAACTTCTCCAGATGACCTAGACAACCGCATCGATGACACGTCTTCGGAGGGATGCGACAAGACGAATTTAAATGCCCGAAACGACCACAGTGAAAGCATACCATCGAATGATCTGATGAACTGGAAGCTGGGACCAAAGGGGATAACTCGTTAGGAACAGGTATCTCTGGCATATTTTCCACACCAGAGGAGGAACCCTTACGAACTACTGTGGATGCTGAAGTACTAACAACCCGCACACCAGAAACCAACTCAGCCAAGAAGGATTCCTCCACCAGCTTCTCGAAACAAAGGTCTTTATAAGGGAGGACTCGCTCCTTGATCTTTGGACGAAGACCCCCAGTGAAAAGAGAGACCTTCATGAGCTCATGCGACGCTACCTCTGGAGAAAAGGGAATCAGTTCCTTGAAATGTTCAACATATACCTTCACCGTCCGTTGACCTTGTTGAATATGCACAAGCTCTCCCTTTTTCTCCAGCTTCACTTCCTCAGGTACAAACCATTGGATGAAAACGGTTCTGAAGACATCCCACGTCATTTCACCTTGCGTCGATGGTGGGGAAACCACCTTCCACTGGTCCAGAGCTGGACCCTCGAACAACTTCATAATTGCACAAACCTTAACATTATCGGGAGTTCCCAACATTCTAAAGACACGTTCCACTTCGTCAAGCCATTTTACTGCCTCTAACGGACCCTGATCACCATGGAGAATAGGCAGAGTCTGAAGAGGACTAAAAACTGGGCATGACATATCTGAATCCTTAGAGACCTTTCTGGGCGGCATTACCTGAGCGATATATAAAACACAAAGCCAAAACCAATATCAAACTAATGCAACATCAATAAAAGCGTCTTCATCAAAAACAGTCGGCACAAGACCGAACAAATGCGAACACTACCCAAAAATAAAATCTCCTTTTTAAAATTCCCTTTTCATTTTTGATTTCAAAACCACCCTTTTTCAAGATCACTTTCCAAAACCAATCCATTTTCAAACCAAAAGCTTTCCAAAACCGTTTCCCCTTTAAAACCAATTTAGAAAACAAAGTCAAGTGTTAAATTTCAAATACACACCCAGGTAATCTCATGAACCGTTGCACATGTCTTTATCCACATTCCATTCATACTCACACCAACATGCACTTTTCATGCATTCTCACACATGTGCAAACGTTCATAAAGAGGACCTGGGTTTTCACCCCAAACCATTCTGAACCATCTCCATGCAAACAAAAAATTTTCAAATTAAGAGATTTCAGTTTTAAGACCCATTTTATACATCTAAAGTCCTTTAAAAGAAACCAGTCCAATTTTCAAAAACCCTTTTTCATTTCAAACAACGTACTTACACAGACCAAAACAAAGGCAGCATCCAAGTTTGCAGCAATCACTGAAATGAGGGACTAGTAGTCACGCTCAACCTGGAGACATGGGAGTGGGCCATGTCCCAAGCCAGCGTTGACCACTAGGAGGAATTCAAACCCTGTACTCGGACTCCACATGGGTCACTACTCCATGTGAAATCGCGATGTAGTGTCGGCTTTCCTCCATTATCATCTCTCAATCCAAGACAAACCAGAAAAGACAAGGACACAATTCCCGAACTACCCCTGGTAACTCGAAGATCAGTGCGAGAAAGAGTTCGCGACACTATTCCCGCACCTACCCCTCGAGTTCCAACAGTCCTAATCTCTTTCTACCGGACAACCCAAATAACAAGAACCTCCCTCTCGTACCATTTTGTCACGAACCAGCCCGGGTCGACCCTGAACCGGTCACCCGAGCTGGTCCGCGGCAAGTCCCGAGGGGCTTTCCCGATCCCCCTGGGATGGCAACTAGTGTCGGGCAATAAAAATTGATCGTTGGGAACGATTTCAGCCCAAACAAAAGTAAATAGAACAGAACGAATTAACACTAACAACGGAAAAGAAATAAAAGCAACATGACCACGTACCTCCGTGTGACCTCTCAGGTCACCACCCAACTAGAGAGCAACCTCGCTCCAACACTGAGCGACTCAAAACAGAAGACCTGAGCAAGGGAAGACCTGCAACTGAAATGATAATATAGGCGTGAACATTAAAAATGCCCAGTAGGTAAGCCAAAGTAAACCACTGAATCCAAATGTTTCCTTTCCCAAGCAATCCGTTGACACAGGTTTGGAAAATACAATTATAAAAATAGATTTTTCACATTTAAAAATAAACAAAATGTTTTCCCCATTTGAAAACACAACGCACACTATAAATCACTTCCAAAACCATTTCCTGTTTTTATTAACAAAACCAAATACAGATAATACTACGACTGTGCTAACAAGAAACAGGTAAACAGTACAGGTAGAAGGCAAACCAGTGAAACAGAAAGTAACCATGTAATGCAAGATGATAGTAGTGCAAAAGGACACAAGTGACAGTATAAGCTGTAAAGAATAACTGAAAGTAAACAAACAAGGTGAACAAGTAACCATGGGTGATCCTAAACATCCCTAGAAAACCCCTGGACGTACTCGGGTTCAGACTACCTGCCGGCGTGGTACTCCATAGTCAATAACCAACTGGCCGCCCTAATAGCCAACCAATGGCACATCCCTCCTGGCCTGTCCAAAACTCTAGGGGGTACTAACCCGTCTAATCAGGGTTAGCAAGCAACCGTCACTCGATAATCTACAAGATGCCCAGGAACCCATGGTGGTTTTAGCAACACTGTGTAAGTGGGAGGCCCATGCACGCGTGACTCATCTCACCGCACTTGCCAACCCCTTACACGGACATCGCTACACGACAACCCTCGAAGGGAAGTCCCCCTATAGAGATGCCCTAACAAGTACACCTATATATATATATGTACAATCACTTCACAATTAATAAAGTGCCAACCGGGCCTTCACGTCATTTGATTATCAAAACTATTTTATAAAATACCTGGAGTTGTCAAGCGAGCACTTGGTTTTACAAAAACAAACAGCTTTACACGAATATTTCACAGTATCATTTTAAATAACTCTAGACACTGTTTTTGTATTAAGTAAAGGGCCAAACGGGCATATCTTTGTAGATTTCTTTTTAAACAAGTTCGATGTGTCTCAAAAGAGGCGAAAACATTTTGAAACCAAGAACCATTTAGAAAAGTCGAGATTTCGAGAAAATAAAAATAAATAAAAATAAATGGTAACAATTTCAAACACCATCTTCATTTGAGGGCACATCCATGTGTGCACCTGGTGCACCCATGGATGTGTCAACATCCAATGGTGCGTCAAACCTGCAAAGGGGCACGACAACACTTCCAAATGATACTAAATTTCATAAAACTAACCAGCACAGGATAATAAGATCCAAGAACGATTCTTTCTTTACAAAAAAGAAAACACCGCTCAAGACAACCAATGATAACATAAGAGAACATAAGCATTTAGTTCCACGTTAGCTGGCAACGCCTAAACAGGTGCACTATATAAACAATAAAAAGTGCAGAACAATATCTAGTGCACAACTACCTTCGTATAAAATATATTTGCTTCAAACATAACTTTCGAATAAAAACTATAGATTTTTAAAACACCAAAATAAGCCGTGCAAGGATATCATAACCACGCGAATCATGGAATAAAATTTATTTAAAACAATTCAAGCATCAGCAGAGTACCTCGGAAAGGAAATAGTTGAATTCGCCGACCTCAAACATAGAGCAGACGCGACGGAAACCCAGCAGAAAGTAGAATGAATCCCTGCGGACTAACTGCGTACGCTGAATAGTGAAAAAGTACATGTTACTCAACCCGCGACAGAAAAAGGACTAATCCAAATTAAATAAAAACACCGATATTGAATAAAGAGAAAGGTAAATAAACAATAAGCAATAATTACAATAATAAATAAATAATCAATAGAACAAAACAATAAACAAATGAATAAGCAAATAGATAAATAACTAAAATAATACATAATTGAATGAATAAATAAATAATTAAACAAATAATTAAATAGATAAATTAATAAATGAAAGAAAGTATGAATAAGTAAATAATTAAATAACTTATTAATTTAACAAGTACCTAAATGAACAAATAAATAAATAAATAGATAATTTATTAATCAATTAATTAATAAACAAATAAGTAAATAACTAAATAATTGATTAATTAACAAATACTTAAATGAATAAATAAATAAATAGATAATTAGTTAATTAATCAATTAATAAATAATAATAATAATAATAATAAGATGTTAATAATTAAAATGATAATAAATATAATAATAATAATAATAATAATAATAATATAGTATTAATAATAATAACATAATAATAATTATAATAATGATAAAAATAATAATATGATAATAATTATAATAATAATAGTAATAGTAATAATAATAATAATAATAATAACAATAATAATATAATTAGCATAATAATAATATATCAATAATAACAATAATGATAATAATAATATAAATCACAAAAATAATAATGACCTAAAAATAATAGAATAATAATAATATTATTAATATGATAAAAATAATAATGTTATATAAGATTAACAAAAAAATAAAAACAAAAACAAACTTACGGAGGGGGAGGGTTGCGGAGCAGCGGGTGAGGCCGGACGGGGGAGAGGGAGCCGGGACTGCGGCGAGGGCGACGCCGGAGCAGTAGGGTGGTGCCGGGGCTGGCCGAGGGTGCGGCAAGGGAAACGGGCGTCAGGGAGCGGCGGAGACCAGGGGGGTCGCGCAGAGGGCTGCTCGCCGGAACCGAGCCGGTGTGAGGCTGGGGTGCCGGACGACGGCGAGGGCGACGCCGGGGCGCACGGAGGAGGCCGGAACAGGGGGAGAGCCGGACGGTGAGAGGGTGGAGCGTCGGTGACGGGGTGCGGGTTTCGGACGTCGCGGCGGAGGGGCAGGGGTGCGCTGGGGCTGGGCGAGTCGGGACGACGAGCAGGGGAGAAGAGCGGCCGGGGCGGTGGCTGGGTGCGGCTGAAGGGAGTAGGGCAGGCGGCGTGCAGGGCTTCCTGGCCTGAAGGAGACCGGCGGGGCGGTCGAGGGAAGCTGAGGGGTGCACTGGAGGGGAGCGCGCGAGAGGGCAGCGACCGGCAGCTGGGGTGGCAGGGCGCGGAGCGCGGGACCGGGAGCAGGGGGGTCGCGGGGTTCCGGCTTGGGAGAGGCGGGACGACAGGGAGGCGGCCGGTGGAGGAGCGCTGAACGCAGGGGAGGCCACGTAGGGCCGACGGTGCTAGGGAAAGGGAAGGGGAGAGAGCGCAGGGATGATGGAGAAGGGGGGTGGCGGCTACGGGAGTAGGCTAGGGTTAGGTTTGATTTGTATATATATATATGATAAAAATAATAATAAAAATAATAATAAAAATAATAAACATTATATTAATAATAATATTAAGACTTTATAATAATAATAATAAACTTTATAAAAATGGTAAACAAAATTTATAATAATGTTAATAATAATAAAACTTTATAATAATAATAAATAATAAATTAGTTAATTCAAATAATAATTATTTTGATCAAATATTTAAAATAATAATTATAAAATAATTTAAAGATGTTACACATATATATATATTTATACATATATAGATCTATATATATATACAAACATTATTATACATATATATATAAAACATACATAAACATCTATAAAATAAAATTAACTATGATATTAATAACACAACTTAAATAGCGTTAATAATAAAATGTCAACATAAAAATTATAACATTTAAAACACCAGATGAACACACTATCGCCCGGGCTGAACGCACGGTCACCGCTAACGATGCGGTGACCGCGCACCGGCGCGAAACCGCCAATGCAATTAATCTCTGAAAAAATTTAAACCGGGTCCAAGAAAGGAGAACAATTACAGACATCCGCGGTCGGGGTGTGACACATTCTTTGCATATGATCATTTATTTCCATATTTTTATAGACATTATACTTTTCTCTTATTATCGCTATTTCTCAAATCACTCAATTTATACCAATAGTTAGGCCAGAATATACAAAAATACACAAGAGGTTGGTGATTTGTGTCTTTTCTGTTTCTTTTAGAATTCATCCTCTTGATGTCAATTGATGATTATGTTGCTAAGAAATATTTATCTTCTATACAAAATTATGAAAAATTAAGAAAAACACAAATATAAACCCTTGGATTTTATTGTTCTTCAGGGAATAATGATCCCCTGGTCCACTCAACTAATTAATCTCTCTTTGAGTTTTGTGAATTTTAGTAGTAAGGTCCTCATATCATATGATCAATCAAAATCTATGTTCATCTAGTTGATCCCATTAAAAATAAGACAAAAAATCAAGTCTTCTGGTTCTATAATAGAGAATCGATAAACCGGAACGTATATTGAGAATGCGACCCTCCATGAGAACTGAGTACAAGTAATTGAAATTATCCATAAAATGATATTCATTATAAACAATTCTTCTAAACGTTATAGATGATGAAAAAATGATGGTAGAAGAATCTTCTTCTTCAGAATTGTTTTTTCAGGAGAGAATAGTTCTGATGTGATCTATTAAAAAATTTAATACATAAACAAATAGCAGCAACATATATATAAAAAATATCAAATTTTAACACTTATATTTTCATTGTACCTCCTTCTATAGAGAAACAAGGGTTAATCAAATATTGTTGTAGACAAATAAATGATCTTCAAAAAATGATATTCCAAATTTCAATACCCATTGAAATATATGGTTCAATATATATATCGATATATATCTTCATTGAATACAATGAGCTTATATTAATTCCATATTCATGAAAATCACCTAATGAATATTATGAATTCAAATTCATGCGACAGCTCTGAGTCTTCATAACTTCAATTAATAATAAGAGATAATTCATCTTATTAATAAACTTCTTTGAATTTATTATAATGAGCATTGATTAGTTCAAAAAAGATCTTTAAATCTGCATGACATTCTATAATGATTGTATCATGAAACTCTGATAAGATCACAAATTAAAATCTACCGTGATGAAAAGTCAAACATTTAGTTCCTTCAAAAAAATAACAAAACACCAAATGACGTGTTCAACTACATAACATTCATTTACCAAAAATTATATTTGATAATGTAAGGTTGATGACAAAATTAAGGTTGATGATCCATGAATTTTATTCTCAGATGTGTGGTTACATTCTTACATAGGGCTATTGGACCACACTTTTTAACTTTGTCAAACATAGGGTTTCCTCAAAACGTATGGTTGTTTATCCATATGTTTCTGTCAACGTATGCACTACTACAACTTAGCCTTTTATTAGCGCTAATAACTTACATTAACAGCACTAGAAATTCACTATTAATGTCAGCGTAGATAAAGGGGGGTCCCCTTTATCAGTGCTATCTTGAGTGCTGATTATGGGCCCCTTTATCAGCGTTCTTTTAGCACTGTTAAAGTAATCCTTTATCAGAGCTCAAAAAATTGCTGATAAAGGCACCTTCCCCTACACCTGCCAAACTAGCACCTACACAATTATACACCTGCACAATATAGAACTTGCAGAAAAACCAAGAACCTAAAGACGTAACAACGAATACTATATTTTGAAAAACAATGATATATAAATTTACTTAACATTATGAATACAAAACAACACACTACTATATACATTTCATACAATGTTTTATATGGTTACAATTACAATTAACCAACAATAGTTATAATCATTAATGTTTCCTCCTTTGAAATCTGTGATCCCCTCTCAAAAAATTTCATCCACTATATTTGTTTCTGATCAAAGCATCCGAACTCAAGGAACAATATCCACCTATATTAGAAAAGAAATATTATGTTAGTAATACAATAATGAAATAAATTAAAACATTAATATTAAAGAATACATTAATATGGAAAAGTGAAACTAATATATGGAAATTATAAGCTGAAATGTTTTAATTATGATAAAAATGAAAGGGAATAATGTAAAATAAATATGTTTTTAGATGATTTATTTCATTTAATAAATATTGATTCTTAATTTAATGAAAAGATTTACTAGTCACACAATGTGTCTGATTATGGTGCGGTCGATTCGAACATGTCCCAAATGACTCATGGATCTTTTTACTAATGTATCAAAATAATCCGAACGTGTTTGCTCAGTATTCCGTATGTCACTTGTATTGTTTTCTAAAGTTAATGTCAATTTAAAACTGATATCAGACACATTAATCCATACCAGTGACACCGTGCATCAGATTGAGGTGTGGTTGATTTGTACACGTCACAAATGAATAAGGGAGTATTTTCCAAAAGAATCAAAACAATCCGAACACGTTTTCACAGTTTTCCGTAAGTCACATGTGTTTGTTTCTAAAGTTAATGTCAATTCGAAAATGATATCATACACTTTTAGCCATACCGGTCACACCATACGTCGGATTGAGTTGTGGTCGATTGGTACATGTCAGAAATTACTCATGGATAATTTTCATAAAGTATCAAAACAATCTAAATGTTTTTTTCTCGGCTTACTATATATCACTTGTGTTGTTTTATAAAGTAAATTTCAATTTGAAACTGATATGGGAAACTTTTAGAAATATCGGTCACACCGTCTGTCAGATTGAGTTCTGGTTGATTCATACACGTCCAAAATGACTCATGGATTGTTGTCATAATGTATCAAAACAATCCAAATACATTTGATTGGTTTGTCGTATGTCACTTGTGTTGTTTTCTAAAGTTAATGTCAATTTGAAACTGATATCAGACACTTTTTGACATACCCGTCACACCTTTCATCGGATTGAGGTGAAGTTGATTCATAGATGTGAAAAATGACTCATGGATCGTATTCCTGAAGTATCAAAACAATCAGAACGTGTTTGCTCTATTTTCCGTACGTCACTTGTGTTGTTTTCTAAAGTTAATGTCAATTTCAAAGTGATATCAGACACTTTTAGCCATACCGGTCACACCGTGCATTGGATTGAGGTGTGTTTGATTCATAAACGTTTCAAATGAATCAAAGATCATTCTACTAAAGTATAAAAACAATCTGAACACAGTTTCTTGGTTTTCTTTATGTCACTTGTGTTGTTTTCTATAGTTAATGTCAACTTGAAACTGTTATTAGATACTTTTAGTCATACCGGTCACACCGTGCGTCAGATTAAGGTGTGGTTGATTCTTACAAATCAAAAATGACTCATATATCTTCTTTCTAAAGTATAAAAACAATTTGAATGTGTTTTCTCGGTATTCTGCATGTCACTTATGTTGTTTTCTAAAGTTAATGTCAAATTAAAAAAGATATCAGACACTTTTAGCCATATAGGACTCAATGTGTGTCGGATGGAGGTGCAGTTGATTCTTACACGTCACAAAAGACTCATGTATCATTTTCCTAATGTATCAAAACAATCTGAATGTGTTTTCTCGGATTTCCTTACGTCACAAGTGTTGTTTTATAAAGTTAATGTCAATTTGAAACTAATTTCAGACAATTTTAGCCATTCCAATCACACCATGCATTAGATTGTGGTGTGGTTGATTTGTAGACATCAAAAATGACTCGTGAATAATTTTCCTAAAGTATCAAAACAATCCAAATGCATTTTCTCAGTTTTCCATATGTCACATGTGTTGTTTTCTAAAGTTAATATCAATTTGAAACTGATATCAGAAGCTTTTAGCCATACCTTTCACTCCATGTGTCGGATTAGGGTGCGGTTCATTCGTACACGTCAAAAATGACTCATCGATCGTTGTCCTAAAGTATCAAAAAAATTCTGAATGCATTTTCTCGGTTTTCTGTATGTCACTTGTGTTGTTTTCAAAATTTAATTTCAATTTGAAATTGATATCAGACACTTTTAGCCATACCGGTCACACCATGGGATAGAATGAGTTGTGGTTGATTCGTACACATCCCAAATGACTCATGGATTTTTTTCCTAATGTATCAAATCAATCTTAATGTGTTTTCTGAATTTTTCGAATGTCACATGTGTTTTTTTCTAAAGTTAATGTCAATTTCAAACTGATAGCAAACACTTTTAACAATAACGGACACACCGTGCATCGGATTGATGTGCAGTTGATTCGTACACGTCAATAATGAATCATGGATTGTTTTACAATAGTATAAAAACAATCCGAATGTGTTTTCTCAGATTTCCGAATGTCACTTTTGTTGTTTTCTAAAGTAAATGTCAATTTGAAACTGATATCATACACTTTTATCCAAACCGGTCACACCGTGCATCAGATTAATGTGTGGTTAATTTGTACACATAATAAACGACTCATGGATCGTTTTCGTAAAGTATCAAAACAATCCGAACATGTTTTCTCGGTATGCCGTATGACACTTGTGTTGTTTTCTAAAGTTAATGTCAATTTGAAACTGATATCAGACACATTTAGCCATACCTGTCACAACATGCATCAGATTGAGGTTCAGTTGATTTGTACATGTCCCAAATGAATCATGGATCATTTTCCTAATGTATCAAAACAATCTGAATGCATTTTCTTGGTTTTCCGTATGTCACATGTTTTGTTTTCTAAGGTAAATATCAATTTTAAACTATTATTAGACACTTTTATCCATACCAGTCACACCGTCCATCATATTGAGGTTTATTTGACTTTTAAAAGTCACAAATGACTCATGGATTATTGTACTAAAGTATCAAAACAATCCAAATGTGTTTTCTTAATTTTTCATATGTCAGTTGTGTTGTTTTCTAATGTTAATGTCAATTTGAAACTAATATCAGAAACATTTAGCCATACTGGTAACATCGTCCGTCGTATTGAGGTGCGGTTGATACATACACGTCAAAGTTTACTCATGGATTATTTTCCAAATGTATCAAACCAATCACAATATGTTTTATCAGTTTTCCGTATGTCACTTTTGTTGTTTTCTAAACTTAATGTCTATTTGAAACTGATATCAGACACTTTTAGCTATACCAATCACACTCTGCATCATATTGAGGTGTATTGGATTTGTAAAAGTCAAAAATGACTAATGGATCATTTTAATAATGTATCAAAATAAAAAGAATGAGTTTTCTCGGTTTCCCGTATGATAATCATGTTGTTTTCAAAAGTTAATGTCAATTTCAAAATGATATCAGCCACTTTTAGCAATACCAGTCACACCCTACATCAGATTGAGGTGCAGTGGATTTGTACACATCACAATTTTCTCATGGATAATTTTCCTAACGTATCAAAAAAATCCGAATGTGTTTACTTGGTTTTCCATATGTCACTTGTGTTGTTTTCTAAAGTTAATGTCAATTTGAAACTAATATTAGACACTTTTAGCCATACCGATCATACCGTGCATCGAATTGAGGTGCGGTTGATTCGTACATGTCGAAAATATCTCATGGATCATTTTCCTAAAGTAATAAAACAATATGAACACGTTTTCTTGGTTTTCCCTATCCCACTTGTGTTGTTTTCTAACGTTAATGTCAATTTCAAATTGATATCAGACACTTATAGACATTCCGGTCACACCGTGCATCGGATTGAGGAGAGGTTGATTCATACACGTCAAAAATGACTCATTGATCATTTTCCTAAAGTATCAAAATAATCCGAATATGTTTTCTTGGTTTTCCGTATGTATCTTGTGTTGTTTTCTAAAGTTAATGTCAATCTGAAACTGATATCAGACTCTTTTAGCTATACCGGTCACACCGTGCGTCAGTTGGAGGTGCGGTTGATACTTACACATCATAAATGACTCATGGATCATTTTACTATAGTATCAAAACAATCCAAAAGTGTTTTCTTGGTTCTCTGTATGTCACTTTTGTTGTTTTCTAATGTTTACAATCAATTTCAAACTGATATCAGACACTTTTAGCCTAACCGGTCACATTGTGCTTTGGATTGAGGTGAGAATGATTCATACATGTCATAAATGACTCATGGATCATTTTACTAATGTATCAAAACAATCCAAACATGTTTTCTTGGTTTTCCGTATGTCACTTATGTTGGTTCCTAAAGTGAATGTCAATTTCAAACTGATTTCAGACAATTTTATCCATACCGGCCACACCGTACATCAGATTGAGGTGTAGTTGATTCATACATGTCAAAAATGACTCATTGATTGTTTTCCTAAAGTTTAAAAACAATCCGAATGTGTTTTCTCAGTTTTCCATAAATAACATTTGTTGTTTTTTAATGTTAATGTCAATTTCAAACTAATATCAGTCACTTTTAGCCATACAGGTCAGACCATGAATCATATTGAGGTGTGGTTGATTTTTACACATCATAAATGACTCATGGATCATTGTGTTAAACAATCAAAACATGCCGAACTTGTTTTCTCTATTTTCCGTATGTCACGTGTGTTGTTTTCTAATGTTAATGTCAATTTGAAACTGATATCATACACTTTTAGCCATAGCAGTCACACTGTGCATCAGATTGAGGTGCGGTTGATTCATAAACGTCAAAAATTACACATGGATTATTGTCCTAATGTATCAAAACAATCTGAACATGTTTGCTTGTTTTTTCGTATGCCACATGTGTTATTTTCTAAAATTAATGTCAATTTGAAACTGATATCAGAAACTTTTTTCCATACCTATCACACCATGTGTCAGATTGAGGTGCAGTTGATTCTTACACATCAAAAATGACTCATAGATCATTTTCCAAAAGTATCAAAATAATAGGAATGCGTTTTCTCAGTTTTTCGTATGTCCCTTGTGTTGTTTTCTAAAGTTAATGTCAATTTGAAACTAATATCAGACATTTTTAGCCATACCAGTCACACCATGTATCGAATTTATGTGAGGTTGATTATTACACTTCACAAATTACTCATAGATCGTTTTCCTAAAGTATCAAAACAATTTGAATGTGTTTTTTTTTGTTTTCCGTATGTCACTTGTGTTGTTTTCTAAAGATATTGTCAATTACAAAATTATATCAGACACTTTTAGCCATACCGGTCACACTATGCATTGGATTGAGGTGTGGTTGATTCGTACTCATCACAAATAACTAATGGATCATTTTCATAATGTATCAAAACAATCCGAATGCATGATGTGTGACATAGATGATTGGTGAAGTGTGACATAGAGGATATTCCTCCTTATAACTGGATTAAGATATCTCCACGTGTATATATGATATGGTACCTAAGTGAGGGACATAGTAATAGTTTGGATATCATATCATTGTGTATTTAAGGTTCTTAGTGTGAGTTTCTAAGGATGGTCATTATTTAGTTTAAATGAGTTTTAATGTGGGAATTATAAGATGATATAAACTACACTATCGAGGCCTACATCTAGTATAGCTTGTGGGTTTTGACATTATTATGTAGAGATGAGTGTGTGTTGGTATCAATGAGTAGTGATGGGTTAGGTTTGTAGAACCCAGTAGATTCCCTTATAGGTGTAATTAGAATGTTGATAGGTTGGGAATAATTTTCATGTATAACCAATATGGTTTTAAGGAGATTATTATGCAAGGCTAAATTTATGGTGAATTTTATCATTTATGGTCAGACTGAATAAGAGATTGGGACTTCCTATGACTTTAACCTAGATGAAGTCTGATTATCCATGGGGCCTGCTTATTGATGAAGTGGTTTAGCTAGTACGGGATGTTGGCTATCTAGATACCCTCCTTATATTAATATTTATATGTTTTGTTGCATGAGACAAGATGTATGGCCTTTATTTAAGTGATAAGGTGTTGGTAGGACCCTACATTGAGTGATAAGGAATTGGTAAAAGGGTATTGGTGTGTGACATGCATGGAATCCACTTACTGATGGTTCATTTTTACTTTTGATAGAGGTTGGATATTTTGATTCCCTCCTTAGATAATTTTTTTATGATAATATGATGTGAGATATAGAAATGGGGATCACTTCGTATTGGTTTGGAGAAGTTTTGTGAGTGGTTTTCTATATAGATTCCCTCATCAAATTGTTTTTTATGTTATGTGATGGTGAGACCCACCATAAGTGAGATGGAAGCAGCTACTATGTTGTGGAAATAGAGGATATGTGAATCACACCCAATGTTAGAGGTTGGTGGCACAGTTATTTTTTAAGAAAGTGTGTGATATTTAAATTGGTATATGACCCAACCTAGAGAGAGTGGTAAGTGGGAAGGAATTTGTAAAAACCCTATTAAGGTTCATTTTTTTCGAACCCAAGGAGAATGGTGTACAATATATTTTACAATATAGAACATACTAAACATATGTCTCATTCTGTTGGCATGCCTCAACAGATGACATGAATTGACCAACACAAACAGTTCAAACCCAACCATGCCTAAATAGGGGGGGGGTATCCAAAATCAAGAAAATGATCCATACTAAGGGCCACTAGTTGTAGTGAAATAATAATACAGTGTAAAAAAATTTCACAAAATATACTCTCTCTATTCAGGTTTCTATCTCAAGAAAATAGCTGGGAGAGCTAATCAAGATCAAACAAGTAAAAAACCACATATACATGTGTCACAAACACAAGCATCACACACAAGAATCACGCCAAATCATAATTAATATAAATATTGTCAATAAATGAAAACATAATTAATTAATTCAAATTAAATATTACACTCCTTAAGGAGGAGGACTCTGTGTCAGAGGAGGAGGAGGCATTGACAACGGAGGCAGTGGAGGCTGTGGAGGTAGCGCGGAGGCAGCGGAGGCAGCGGAGGTAGAAGATGCAGCAGATGCAGCAGTGGCAGCTCAAAGGTAGTGGAGGATGTGGAGGAAGTAGAGAAGGCAGAGGAGTAGGAGGAGGAGGAGGTAGAGGTGGAGGAGGTGGAGGAGGAGGTGGAGCTGCGGTGGAGGAGGAGGAGGAGGAGGAGGAGCCGTGACAAGAGGAGGAGGAGGAGAAGTAGGAAGTGGAGTAGGAAATGAGGTTGAATCCATGGAAAAGGAGGAGGAGAAGGAGGTTGCAGTAGAGAGGTGGCTGTAGGAGAGGTGCATGGCAGGGATTCTGTGAGACCATGATAGGTTTCAGGGAGGAGGATCCACAGAAAGTGGAGGAGGAAAAGTAGGTGCTAGAGGAGGAGAATGAGGCTGCGGCTGCAGCAGAGGAGGAGGAGAAGGAGGCAGTAGCAGAGACGCAGGGTAGGGCTTCCGTGAGAGCTTGATAGGGTGCGGGGAGGAGGAGGAGCACCCGGTGGAATTTATAAATCCCGCGGGGACCTTTATCAGTGATAGTAAAAACCATTGATAAAGGTGGTATTTATCATCCATAAAATGAAAAGAACTGATAAAGATTTCCATTATTAGCGCTTTTTTAGCACTAATAAAGGTATGACTTTATCAACAATTTTGAAGTGCTGCAAAATTTCATATGAAGTAAAGCGCTGATAAATGTAACCTTTATCAGAACAAAAAAAGCACTGATAAAGGGATAATTATAGAACTCCTAAAGGGTACACCTTTATGAGGGATTATTTTAGTGATGATAAATGGTACATTTATCAAATATTTTATCTATCACTGATAATGTCCTACCCCTTTATCAGCGCTTTTCCATTAGCGTAGATAAAGGCAGGCGCCTTCCTTGCCCGGTTTTGTGGTAGTGATGGTTGGTTAACCATACAAGATGATATTTGAGCAGAACGTATAAAAAACATTGGATTTTCACTTTATGTAAATTTTATTCAACGTACTATATGAACAATGATTCTAGAATGGATTTAGGCGCCTTCTAAACACTTTGATATATTTTACTTTGAAATAATAAGCATGAATATATTTCCAAAATAAAGAATATAAATATTATTAATTTAACAAAATAAACATAAATTAATAACATTATTAATAAAAATAACGGTATTTATTTGTATCAAAATCAATAATATTTATAAGTTATTTTTGAGAAATTACATGCCTAATAAGCAGTGAAGTTGTAAAAAGAAAAAAAAATCCTCATATCCAATAATAAAACATTAAGAAGCCACATAATAGTGTACAATATAAGAGAGATATAAACATGTCACTATATAGTTTAATATCCATCCAATGGAACTGTAAAATATTAGTTCTATAAATAAATATGCATTTCCAATATACTTGACTTCTACAAAAAAAATCAACTGTTATAGATTCACATATAATTATAATGATCATCCTATAATTATTCAAAATTATAATGAATGGATGATTACCAAGTGACATTGTTTATCATGGCCATTATGTTTTTTCTATGAATATCCTTGTCAAACAATTATACTGTACGATCACTTCTATATGAGGATGTGTCATATGTAGCTCCTCATCAAAAACTTTTAACAAAAATGTAGAAAATAAATTCAAACCACTATGATCCAAAAAACATGGATATTGTTTTAATTAAAAATTATTGTATATCAAACCCTATCACAATATGATAATCTACAGAATCACAAGACTTCATAATGAATAATCACAAAATCCTATCACCGGAATCAGATGATGTCCTTAGGCCGATCATCTATTTTTAATTCCATAACTTGAACATGAGTTTACAGTTGATCCAATATCCTTTATTCATCACTATTTAATCATATTAATCAACAACCAGTTAAATTTTATTTTAACCATACTATTAACTACTAAATTATAAGTATCTCATCTATGGTATAAATTTTAAGTAATATACATGTGAGATGTAAATACATAACTAAAACTTCCTTGAATCAAAATGAGAACTGATTCCATTTTCAATATCCATCCAACTTTTTGAGTCACGTAAAATAATTAGTTCTATGAGTCTTTCCATAAATATCCATATGTTATTCAATGTATCACCCAGGAGAGTCCACACCTCTATTATTATCAATTCTTCTATAGTGAAACTCTCTAATGTATATTTATCTTTTTATAACTGAAATTAATTTAGCTTGAAATACAATTGATACACCCTTAGTGTACCATGTATTATTTCAAGATAATGTGAGTGATATTAAATAATTCAAGGGTAATTTAAGATGATATTTAAGATGAAGAAATACAAGAGAAACTCCCCTCATATCCAATTTGAACTACCTAACATGGTTCACATCCAATCATATTAAACAATATTTTATGAATATATTCATTCCAAAAATGGTTGAATTACATTAATTAAGCATGGATACACCATTCGAAAAATCATAAATTACCAAAAATGTTGAATTATTATAAATGAATTTCCTGATTATGTTGAAAACCCCACCATAGTCCAACCTCGACTCATGGTGATTCAAATGGAGGTGTACATATCCCTCCATTATATTTTTATATTACCATTAAAACACTAACAACCATCTTATGTGTCCCATTATTAGTTAGACCATTCACCATGAGTCCAAATTTATCATTTAGAAGAATTCAAAACCATGAAAGTGTTTCTTATTAGAAATTTTCTGATGGACTATTTACTCATAACAACTTCTATCATCATATATCATTAGAAGATATGACAAATAAAAAATTGTTTTCTATGGTCACATACACTCTACATGAAAGTAAATTATTCGTATAACTATCATGATGTTACACACCATATGATTTTCTATAACATCATGAGTTTTATGAAACAAACACTATGTTCAATAGCATACGTGATACTCAACATCAAGCTTAAACATATAGGTAAATATTATTATTAAATATTACCATTAAAATATAGTCATTGGATTGGAAAGAATGAGTAGTTTCAACTGAATTATGAATATAAGGTTTTCACATGTTTAAATAATAAATAATTTTCTACTAAATTGATTTGAATTGGAAATAAAAACTAATTAAATATTGAGGATGTGTTTTTATGAAAACCTATTTAAATGTGATTAATTGTCTTTATAAAATCATATCACACTTTCTATAATTATTTTAAATGATAAATGTATGAAATATATTGAATTTATTATTTAAAAATCATCTATTATATTTTTATAAATGAAAAAGAGAAATGTTAATTTTTTGGACAAAAGAAGTATTTATTGAAAAAAAAAACAGATTTGATACCATTTGATGGACAAACCATTTTAAATATATTTTTTTACTATTTTAAAAATACTATTTGATTTAATAAACTCTTTCTTTGGAATCTAGTCATAAATATTTAATTTGATTGATGTCTTGGAAATTTTCTAATGAATATCATATTTTAATGAATAGTGAGAAATGAAGTTTTTTAAGTCAATCCCTCTTTTTTGTCGAATTTATTTATAAAGTTATATTATCTTTTTAATATATTTTTAACGTTAATTGGATTATGTTTTAATAATCTAATAAAATAATGTTCATTTTAGGTAATTTCACAATGAAATTTGATATTAACACGTGTCAATATTTGAATTGTTTTTACTTTTTATAGTCTCGTTTTCTCAGTTTGAAAATGATTTATAATTTTTAATTAATTAGGGAAACTTTCATATATTTAATTTAAAAATATTGATACCATATTTGGAATCATAAGTTTCAAATTGTGTAAATAGGTATCATATTTGAAAATTATGAATAGAAAATTTTGCAATTATTTGTCTTTGCCACAATTATAGGGAAAATCAGGTAAATAATGGAAAAATATTATTATAATAATTCAAGGCTACCCAAAAATGTATTATAATATAATTTAATGAATAATTGGTGACAAAAACAATAATTTTTCTGAACTATTGATATTTGGGGTCCACATGGGTGTGATAATTACACGTTATATAAACTAATTTAAAGTGAAGATAAATATAACATTAACATGTATAATTTTCTAAAATAATACTAATATATGGTTATATAACTAATCTATTTGAAAATAAATATTAATTGCGAATATATAAATATTTACTAAATTTTGTTATTTTTTATTAATTTTTTGAAATAAAAAAAATATCCATGGCCCAATTATTATGGAGTGATTACCTTATTAAAGGAAGATTCAAATAAATGATATATAAATATTAAAATAAAGGAAATTTGAAGATTTTGAATCCATAAAAAAATTTATGGTTGATTATGACATGTTATATGTGGCTTAAAGTAGTTTTTTTTTTGAATTCACCATGTTTTTCTATCTTTAACAAAAAACATTTACTAACTAGTTTCAAAATTGAAATAATTGAGTTTTTAAAACAAATAAAATTTTATTAAATGATATAATTTTCATAAAAATATATAATTAATCCAATTGACTTATATAATGTTAAAAATTCGATTAATAATCCACTTGTTGTTCTCTTGTCATTATTGGGACTATTTCGACAATACGTTTTAAATAAATAAGACGTGTTAAGAGTTGATTTATTTAACCAATTGTTAAATCCAAAAGATAAGGTTAAATTTGTGACCAATATTTGTCTACAACCTATTGTTTTATAGAATTTCCACCCATTCTCATATTATCGTAAAAATATATCACTTATTGGTTATTATAATTCTATAATCAATTTATAATAAAATAATATATCTTGACTTTCATTAAGGGCCCCTCATTCATTTTATAATATGACACAAAAAATTCTCACATCCTCACACATCTCATGATCATTGTCACATTGAAATAATTCTGAAATAATCTCATAGTATCCTTCCCTTCATCCTAGAAGCCACACCTTGGGATTAAGGTAATGCAATAATGCATTTTGGCTAAAATCAAAAGGAGTTACCCAATTTAGATGTAATGTCTTCTCTCAAACACCTTTCATTTTTTTCCTTCCACAACACCCTAAAATAAGTTTATTCCATTATTTTATAATAAAAAATAATAATAAATATAATAAAATTTTTATTATAAGGGTTCAACATAAACTTATACACACCGCCATCGAATATATATAAAACATACTTTTTTATGTACGATGAACTACTGTCTCACGAAATGACAATTCTTCAATTTTCTCATACAACAACTCATGTTGACCATTATTAAGGAAATATATTTATATATGGAATATATTATATTTATATTGTTTATTTTCTTTATTTTTTTTTTACAAAATACCTTTATTTTTTCCATTTTTATTAAATATTTTGTTTTAATTTGAGGAAGTGTGAATAATCTCCCGCTTAAAGTTATATGACTCGATAATTTCATAAATGGAATGTATAATGGATGGAATTATTGAACATATATATCATATTATACATATATATAATATTGTAAATATAATATACTTTTTTATTTTTTATTTTTTATCCCAGTAATATGAAAATGAAATGAATGTAGCATTAATGCATACGTATGACCTACCATCTCCCAGAATGGTGCATTTCAATTTTTTTCTAAAAATGTTTTAGAAATTTCTAAATACATATATATAGGATATATATGATATTTTAATCATGAATAATATTATGTAAGAAATTTTATTTTTTCCATGTGGAAAATTTACATCAAAACATGTTAATTTGGACTCAAGTACCGAATCTAAACAAAATGACCAATATGAACATAAATAATTCGGTAATTTTTTAACATGGAAATAATTTATATTAATAGAATAATAAATTTAAAAAATATTTTCAAGGAATTAAGAATTAACCAATGATTATTATTAAGGAACATAATGATTTTATGCGATGAGTCAGACTCAAGGTATGGGAATTCTTAACCCAATGTCATTTCATTTAGTTAAATATTCATATCATTGGATTGGTTATTAAAACAATATGTGTAAAATACCATTGATTTATTACACAATATTCCAACTTATATTGGTATTATATATATTTTTCATGTATAATTATGTCATTGATTTATAATTAATATAAGGATAGAATCATTGTATGGGATTTCATTTCAATTTGCATTCCATTTTAAATTAATTGTTGTTATGGACCAATAACATTTTATATGGTGTTTATTATACCCATTGAAATGTTATATCTTGAATAACCTTATTCTCGTGATATTATAATTTTTTTAATATTATTTTTTAATTATTTTTATTCAATTATGACTCAATTGGTAAGGGACCCATTAACTAAAACATCATTTTAAATGTTTTAACGATTTATTCATCTAAATAATTCAAAATAATGACCATTTTATAAAATGTATCATGGATTTATTTATATGGATATTCATTTATTAAAATGTTAATTATTTAAAAAGTATCAAATTCGTATGAGACACTTTGATTCAAAATTCATTTTTTTAAATTTGTTTAATGAGTTTTAACATTGAATTGATTATTTTAATAACATGTAATGTTTTATATAACATCTATTTCATGAATGGAATTTCATGTTTTTATGTACCTATTATGAGTTTATTTTATCATTAAAAGTTTACTATTTTATTTTTATATAAAATATTTTCCTTTATTAGTGTGTAACTTGTAATGATGAAATATTATTTCAAAATAGAAATGATATTTTTCCTTTATGATTTTATCTGATTTGATTATGTTACAGTTCGTTGACAATATTTAAGAATATGTGATTATCCATGATTAACTAAGGGTATGTGATCACATGATAGCTCTATAGTTCATTAATTAATGTCAAAAAGTTAAATGTTAAGCATTCTCCAAAAAGATTTTTGGAATATAAAATGATGGGTATTCTAAACATATCCATAAAGGTTTCTCCCTATGTACCTATGAAAGTTAAAATTTAATATATGGACTGCACAAGTTAACATTATGTTTTATTATTTTGATGATTTTTTAGGAATAATATTATTACATTATTATATGTTATGTATTTTATGTTATATGTGGTAAATATGTGATTATTTGAAAACATTATAATGGGTTTTAAAAATTTACAGAACAATGGTTTTATTATTTATTTTATATTCGCTACATATATTTTTATTCTAATATCATGATTCAAAAATGTTTTTCATAGTTTATAAGGATAGTTAAGGTAAAGTATGTTGTCAAGGTTATTTTTTACAAAAAATGAAATAATGTTTTATTTAAAGGGTTTCTTATGGTGGAAAAAGTGGATACTAAGTAAATATATGAAAATTTAATGTATGGGATTATTATGTAAATGTTTTGGAATAATTATCTAAAATTGTAAACCTAAAAATGTCTTTAGGGTGAATACATGACTTTATTCAGGATAAGGTTTTTATTAAGAATGGGGTTGGATAATCTGTATCATATGATTGTTTAGAAAAATACGGGAATTTGGATTTTTTATGAGATATTGATATCCTCATAGGTTTATAATTTTATGGTAGATCATAACATAGTTGTTATAGAAATATATTTTGATCTTCATGTTTTGATATATTAATGCGAGTAATGGTATTTTTGGAGACATTCACCTTTGAGGAAATTATGGGATCAGTAGGACCATAATAATATATGTCTACTAATAACTAATTCCATTACAATAGAATATGAGGAAACAATAAATGAACTATGCATGGTATGAATTATTTCATAGCTTATGATATGATATTATTGAATTAATGAAGCTGATTCATGTTTTTGTAGTGGGAAATAATTATTTAGGAATTTTATGTAATATCATGGTAAAAGGATTAAAAGGATACTGAATGATTGTAAGGTAATTATAGAGATATTATAGGTTGTACGATGATGAAGGTATAAAATATTTTATTCTCTTTTTATTCTTTATTTACTTGGGAATAATTTTCATATTATGGTAACCCTTTATATTTTTATGTGAAAATGTTATTTGTGGAATAATTATTTTTTCTTTTATGGAAATAATTAGAATGAACCATCACAATTTTGTTACTTGATTTTGATGTAATTATGGGTTTTTAGTTTGTTGGATGAAAATTGTAACGTATGAGAAATACATTGAGGTTTAAATATTTTATGGTTGTTTTTTATTATGTTTTCTTTTTTTGGGAATGTTATAAGAATTATATTGTGTTTGAAAAATTATAAGATATATACAGTGTGAAAACCCATCACATTAGAATGGGATGTGGGAATTGAACATAAAACTAAAGTGTGTTTGTGATTTATCACCTACCACTCGTCTACTTGAAGTCGCTAGTTATTCTAATTTATTCATTTTAGTTAACAAATTTTATTGATAAAGATTAAGTTGATTTTGGTAACATATGTTCAATCCAATAGATATCCTTAGTATTGGAAAAGTATTTTGTTATTTAGTGATTAATTTTATTTTGGAAGATGTTAAATCTTTTGGGAACACTATATGCCTATAAGAAAATAAAATAATATGGTATACAATTTGTGGAGTAATGGTTGAATTTTATTTTGGATGAATATTTCATTAAATTTGGATATATGGTGATTTGGATTATTTATGGAAATTATTAACCTATATTTGAGAATATGTGATTGTGTTAATTATATTACAGAATGTGACATTAAGATTAATGGATCTTATTTGGAGATAAATGTTAATATTTATCATGGATGAAAATTTAATAAAATCTTTATATTTTTTTTGTCTTCAATCTCAATTTTGATTATTTTGAGTAATTTTGACGAATTTTTTTTAAAGGTTAATGTATAACTTGGGTATTATATTTTAATTTTTAAGTGTAAATGTAGTAGTACTCTTTATAATGGAATATTCTTTTAGGGGGATTATCTGATCCTATAAAAACCATTTTGGTTTTGGTAAAATTTTAATGATAGGGGAATGATATGGTTCATCTTCTATGTATTATGTGATTCTCTAGAAGTTGATTTTAGTGCTTCAAGAATGACCATGTCATATTAAAAACACAATTATTTGGAAAAAAGATGAGTTTGGGGTGGAATTAGATTAATATATGAAACTATACATGTAAATTAAATATTTTTCAACATATTATTATTCAATGTAGTAAAATAATTCCTCAAATTTATGTACTAGATCCTTAATGAAAAATGTTTTTCATTTATATTTTCCTACTATGAAATCAAATATTGTTTTACCCATCACAAGTTTGTGGTTTTATGATTGTAAAATAACTCTAGATCAAGTTTAATAACAATCTCCATTAGAAAATTACAATAATTTTTTCCTCCATATCCATTTTCTCTTATATGAAACCTTATTATTTGTTTTCTCGGGTAACCACCATACTCCATAGTTTATTTTTTAATGTAGATATATTATTAGATATTTTTCCATTCTGGGTTTGCAAAAAATGGTATCTTGAAATGTTTTACCATAGTTACTGACCCCAAATTAAAATTGCGAGGATGTAAATTATTACAGGTGGTGGGGTAGGATATAATATCCCTATAATTAATTAATTAATAATAAGTTCAATAATATTCATGATACACTACATCAATCTTAAACAAATAACTAAATATTAATTTTTAAATGTTACCAATATATACTAGTAGTGGGAATAAATGGATGTAATAGTTGCAATTGAATTATGAAATATTTTTTACTAATTTTTAAATAATACTTAATTGGATACTAAATATATTATAAATATAAATAAAACCAATTGAATATAAAATATGTTTTTTATGAAGTAATTTTTAAAATAAAATAAATATAATTATAAAATAAAATCAATTTTTTGCTTTTTTAATGAAAAATATAGGTTATATATCCAATTTAAATATTTAAATTCATCTTAGATGTTTTCAATACATTATATAAGAACAAATTAAAATTTTTAGAAAAAACAAATTTGTCAAAAAAATAATGTTTTACCAACGTTTTATAGAGAACCATTTCTAAATCATATTTTTAAATTTTTATATTCTATTTAAAATAATAAACTTATTATTTTCATGGAGGACATAAAAATTTACCTTGGTATAAATATTTTTATTTTTTGATGAAATTCATTTATAATGAATATTGAAAAATACGACATTTTAATTCTATATTTCATTTTCATATAATTTATTTAAATAGTTAGATTATATTATTAATTTGGTTTAAAGAGTACATTTATCAATTTTTTAATAATTTAATCAATTATGGTCATTTAATGTAATTTCATATTGAAATTTTATATAAATACATGGGAATCATTTGATGGTTTTTACATTTCAAAAACAAGTTTTCCTGTTTTGACAATAAAATTTCATATTTAAATAAATACTCTAAATTATGTGTGTTGATTTATAAATAAGGGATTCCATATTTTTAATCAAAAAGTAAAAATTATTTAAATATGTACCTTTTATTTTTCTAAATTATGAATAGTAACTATTTTAATTATTTATATTTACCAGGGTTAAAAAGTATATTAGGTAAATAACAGTAACAATAATATTATAATAAAATATAACAAACCTAAAACGTGTCCTAAAATTATTGGATGAGTCATGGATGACCAAAAAATACATAGGGATGTGCTTTGGCATTTGGGAGCCCCGTAGGGTTGAAAATGACATGTTATATTAAAAAAATTAATGTAAATAGAAAAATATATAAACATGTATATTTTAAATAAAATAATTTATATATATGATTATATAAATAATATAATTAAATATAAATTTTAATTAAAAATATTTAATGATTTCCTACAACATGTTATTTTATTTATAATTTTTAGATTTTAAATAAATAAATTTATTTATTACATAATGATAACGCAGTGATTGCCTTATTAGTTAAGGATCCGAATGAATTATTTGATAAATATTATAATAAATTTTATTTGAACATTTTAACGCCATAAATGAATGGTCAATATTATTATGACATTTTATCATTGTGTTATAGTATTTTTATTGAATAAATCATGTATTTACGACATTAAAAAAAATAAATTCCTAATTAGTTTCGAATTAACATAGTTGTGTTTAAAAAAAATACTATTTTATTAAATGAAATAATTGTAATTGAAATATAATATTTTGTATATTGGCTTAGATAATGTTAAAATTTTTATTAATGATCCACATGAGGTTTTATTGTAATTTTAATGTAACTGTGTTACCTATATTGTATAAAAATAATAGAAGACACTGTAATAGTTAATTTATATAACTATGGGTTATTTACAAAAGATAATGATAAATTTGTGAGCTAACCATGTCAAAAACCAAATGTGTGAGAAGATATAGACCCATTATCATCTTATGTTTTAAGTATATTACATTTTATATATTAGAATTAGAAAATCAATTTATCTAAAAAATAATATTTCAAGACATTCATAGAGTACCAGTCCTCCATATTATAAAATGCCACAACATCTACCAACATACTCAAACCTCTGAGGACAATTATATTATCCAAATTCAAACAACATAAGCTCCTTATATCCCCATATTCCTCTTAGAATCCTTTCCATTGGCAGAAAGAAAATTGAGAAAGCCTTTTGGGACAAATAAAAAGGAGTTACCTGATTTAGAGGTAACGTCTTCTCTCAAGTTCCTTTCTTTTATATATTTTATCCAACACCCTAAACTCTTTTATAACATTAATTTTAAAAAAATGTATCCAATACATACTAGTATTTATTATTCAAAGGGTTCAACCTACACTTATAGAAACCCCCATCTAATTAACATTGAACATACTATTTCTGTGTACGTCAAACTATTACCTCATGAAAGGATGATTGTTAAATTTTCTACTACCTCAAATAATGGTGGAAATTACTTTGGAATTATATTAATATTAAAAATATATAATATTTATATTTTTTAAATTCTTCAATTATATTTAATTTAAACTAACTTATATGATTTTTATATTGTGTAAATTTGATAATATCATTTGAGGAAGTGTGGAATACCACCCCCTCTAAGAGAGACGACTCATTCATGCCACACATGGAATGCATAAAGGATTGAATTAATGAAATTATGTATGATATATAACATACATTTATACTAAAATTATAATATACATATTTATTTTTATTTTCTGATTCATTAATTATGAAAATGAAATGAATATAGCATTCATGTGTATTTATGGCCTACAATATCCAAGAACATTTCATTTCATTTTATATATATATATCTTATGAAAATTAACGAATAATTATATAATAATTATATATGATATTTAAATCTTGAATATTATTTTTTATATTATCAAATATTTTCCACTTGAACTATTTACATCAAAACAAGTTCATGTTGGACTCATGTACCGAGTAACAACAAAATGACCCCTATGAAATTAAATAAATATGTAATTTTCATAACATGGTATAAACCGGTATAAAAGGAATAATAAAATTGAAAATTTTTATCAGGAAATTAGGAATTAACCTGATTTTATTATTTAGGAACATAATTATTGTATGTGACGAGTCAGACTCAAGGTAAGGGAAATAATAACTCAATCTCATTTAATTGATTTAAAAATACATGTCAATGGTTTTAATTTTTTAAATAATGTTTTTGATTTCTCTATGAATTTTTTATATAAAATATCCACTTATATTGGGTGAATTAATATTTTCCACACATAATTATTTCATCGATTTATACCTAATATATGTATATGGTCTTTTAAACGTATTTCTTCTAATTTTACATTCCATTGAGGCTTGTTTGTTGTTATTAAATGATTGAATTTTATATGATACATATACTTCCATTTGACATGTTATATCATGAATAAACTTATTATCATGGTATTATACATTTTTTATAATGTTATAATTTAATTATATTATTCATGTATTTCTCATGTTGTAAGGGGATCTTCAACTACAAATTCAAATTTTATGTTTTAACTAATTATTGTTCAGAAAATTTCCTATTATTCTCCATGTTTTAATTTTTTATGTATTTATTTATATAAAAATTAATTTTTTAAAATATAAATTCCTTCAAAATATTAAATGTGGAATGTGAAACATTGATGTAAAAAATATATTTTTTCTAAAGGGTTTAAATGTGTTTTAAAATTGTATTGATTATTTCTATAACATAGAATGTTTTATTTGACGTATATGTCATGAATGGAATATCAAATTTTTATATCACTATAATGTATTTCTATTTAGTTTTCAATATTACAATTTTATTTTAAAATAATTTGTATCACTTATTAGTGAACATTCTGTAGAGATGAAATGTGATTTCATAGTGGAGATGATAATTTTCCTTTTTTTATGTGTTATGATTATGTTGTAGTTATTGGGAACTATTTATGTTAATGGGTAGTTTTTTGATAAATTGAGGGCTGGAAGAAACCTTAGTATCTCTACAATTAATTGTGAAACGTGTTGGAGGTAAATGTTAAGGTTTCTCTTAAGAGATTTAGTGATTATACTGTGATTGGTATTCCAAACATAACAATGATGGTTACTCCATATATAGTTTTGAAAGATACATTGTATGTATGATATGGAAGCCACATGTTACCTTTATGTCTTATGATTTATATGATTTTTTTAGTAATCTTATGATTACCTGGTTTTTGTTATGTAGATTATGTTTTGTGGGTGATAATTTAATTTTATTAAATGTATTCACTGGTTTTTAATATTCATTGACTAACAGTTTCATTCCTTATTTTATATTCCTTACTATGATTTTTATATTCATCCAATGTGTTTGAAATTTTTTTCTTAATGGTAACAATGCGTAAAAGAATGTATGAAGTCTAGAATGTTTTTATCAATAAAATGAAATATTTTTTTCTTTTAGGGGGTTTATTTGCTGGAAAAAGTGAATACTGAGTGCAACATTACACATGTAATTCCTAGGTCTACTCGGTAATAGTTATGGCCAAATTCTCATAAACTATAAACCTGAAAAGGTCCTCATTGTTAATTTTTTTGTATACTATTCTTTATTTAATATTTATGTCTTGGGAATCATAGTTTTATAGGAATAATTTCACTAAAATAGTAACTAATCCTACAAAATATTCTACCTCACCATCGAACGTGTCAATAACATGTGTCCACATTATAAATCCTTGTTTAAACCTGATAAGATTACGATTATGTACATTAATGAATCACCAAATAATTTTTCTCTAAGATTATTATGTGACATTCATCCCATGTAACATTCATGTACATCATCAATATATGAGACAAAATCCAGAAATTAAACAAAACATTTGGTTTATTAAACCATAAGCAGTTGAAAATGTTAACATGGGAAGTGGGATATCATATCCTTCTTGTCTTAACTATAGAATACATCACTCTTAATAAGAATTCACACCAACGTAATTTTACACTGTAAATGACCTGAAACATGGGTTTATCAAGCTCATGATCCCTTTTCTATTTTTTTCATGAGGAAAACATTATATGTTGTTTCATGAATTTATCTATCCAAAAATGATGTTTGATAAATAAATTATCAATTCAATGGAAATTGAATGTAAAATTATATTATATAGTGATATCAATATCATGTTACAAATGATAAATTTTCCTAAAATTTTAAATCATACACAGGGATTGACACAATGTTGTGTAACCCAAAAGACTATTAACATCATGAAAACTCCTGATTCATACTCCATTAGAAATTTAGAATGGTCACATTAGCTTCAAAACAAATGATGATTTCCAGGAAGTGTAAAACAAACTAAACTAAATCATTACATGATTCTCAAATCCTACACATGTGATACCTCAAAATTTTACGGTACGCTTCTATTTGAATAATGTAATAGTGTGTGTTGTACGCAACATCGAGTTCTAACACACCACAACCAATCAATCTTGCTGTTATAAAACGTATTACCCACTTTTTGAAATTTATAAATTTTATTTTTCAAAATGGACTTCATTTTTGGATTCAGAATATCGAAATTAGCCTAGGGTGAATTTTCCATATTTTTCTGAAAAACTTCAATTTTTTATGAATAGTGAAACCACTAAGTGGTAGTTAAAAAACAATATTTTTCTTAAAACATAATTTTACCACTTCTGTGAGTAGAATTTTGAAAATCTGAGAGACACAGTTAATACCATGGAGTAAAATGTGGTTCAATGAGATGAAAATAATTTTTGGTGAATATCAACCTTTTATTTATATTTACCACGGTTAAAAGTAATTAGGGTAATTAAGGGTAATCCTGATATTAATATTACCCAAAAAAATGTCCTAATTCTATTGGACAGGTGTATCTCGAACAAAAACAACCTTAGGAATAAAATATTATCATTTAGGTCCACTTGTATTAGGTTAGGAAATTTATTATTATTTAATTCAAAGAAGAGTTAAAAGAGTTATAATCAAAGTTTATTTACTAAAAACATTTTTAATATAGGGTTACTCATAAGATAAAATCCATTATAAATATTCATTATAAATCTAAAAAGATTTCCTACATAATGATACTTTATTTATAATTTTTAGACATTAAATAATTTAATTTATTTATGACATAATGATGATGTAGTAATTACCATAATAGTGAAAAATTAAAATAATTGATATTATAAATACTGAAATAAATATAATTTTAGATTTTTTATGAATTAAACTTATTTAATAGGTTAATATTAAAGATTAGTAATTATTTAATTATCATTGTTCTATGTAATCATTCTGTTATGATTTTCACAAAAATCAATTTTACGAATAGTGTCAAAATAGACATAAAGGGTTTTTAAAACAAATATTATATTATTAATTGATATTAAATTACTAAAAATCTAAGGATTGGCCAAGAGAGTTATTTCATGATAGGTCTATCATTAATGTAACACTTGGGGGTCTCTTTGAGGTATATATTATGTTTATTAACTATATAATATAAAAAAAACTGACATGGTAAGTGTCAAACTAATTAACTAAGAGTTAAAACTAAAATATAAGGTTACTACACTACGGGAAAAATGGCTTTTTGCGACGGGTTATTTGCGAAGGGAATAAATCCCGTCGCAAATAGTCCTGTAAAAAACTTATTTGCGATGGGAGGATTTTCCCGTCGCAAATAACTACTTATTTGCGACGGGGAAATCCCACCCGTCGCAAAAAGGTTGGCATGCATTGCGCGCCAAAACGCAGGAAAATTATTCGCGACGGGTGGTTACCACCCGTCGCAAATAACCGGCGGTGGTAAAAAGTATTTGCGACGGGAATATACCCCCGTCGCAAATAACCGTCGACGGTAGAAACTATTTGCGACGGGAATATACCCCTGTCGCAAATAGTATGTCGGTAGGTTATTATTTGCGACGGGACCCGTCGCAAATAACTATTTAACCGTTGACTATAATAAATGCGGGCTAAAGTATTTGCGACGGGTCCCATTGCAAATAGTATTATTTGCGACGGGAAACCCGTTGCAAATAGTCCCATCGCAAATAATCTAACTTATAAATATACCCAGCCATTTTTTTCCATTCACTCTCAACTTCTCTAATTTTAGAGTTCACAGTTTCTTAAGTTTAATTTTTTTTGCAGATTTGATATTGAAGTCTTCAACAATTATCAGAGATCAACCTCAGATCAATTTTGAAGGTATTTATGTTATTTTTAATTTAATATTTATTTTTAATTTTTTATTAGTTTTAATTTTTTTTAATTAGTTGTAATTTAATTATGTTTAGATTGTTTTGTTATTTAATAAATTTAAATTATTAGTATTCATTGTTCATAGTTAATGGTAATTAGGAGTAATTAATAATAATTAGAAATAATTAATAATAAATAGGAATAATTAATAATAATTAGTCATAATTAGGAATAATTATAGTTATATATATATAGTTATATTTAGCAATATATTAATATAGATTTATATTAATATAAATATATTTGGTTATATGAATGAATGAATAAATATATATATATATAGATATATTTATTCATATATTAATATATATATTTATTCGTATATTAATATATATTTATTCGTATATTAATATATATTTATTCTATTTGTATATATATATACATATAGATATATATATATATATGTAGTTATAAGTTTTTATTCGTATATTTATTTTGTATATTAATTAATATATATTTATAAGCTTAGTTTTAAATAAATTTATAAAATATGTGTTTTTATGTGTATTTATAAATAAATAAATAAATACATATATACAATACACACACACACATACACACACACACACACACATATATATATATGTTTAGTTATGAATGAATACATAGAAATGAGGGGGTGAAAATCCTATGAAAATGTTAAAATAATGATAACTTTTAATCCGTAAGTCCGTTTCAACTCCACAACCAGTCAAATCGAAGAACATGAAATGATCTTCGATATGACATGCGGTACAGGCCAAACGGACATCCGGATCGGAAGTTATAGCCATTTGAATGTTAAAAGGACCATAACTTCTAATCCAGGAGTCCGTTTCAGCTCCACAATCAGTCAAATCGAAGAACATTAAATGATCTTCGACATGATATATGGTAGAGGTTTATCGGACATCGGGATCAGAAGTTATAGCTGTTTGAACGGTGAAAAACCGGGGTGCCCCGACTAAAAACTCAATTTTGGAGACATTCGGGGCCTTTTTGGGCCTCAAAAAAACCTTGGACGGGTTCCACCCATCCATAGGGCTGTAGAGCTCGTCGCAAGCTTCGATTTGATATGTTGTAGAGCTCAAACGGAGTCCCGGATCAAAAGTTATGGCCGTTTGAAGTTTGGGTTTCATTTTCTTATTATTTTCCATCTTTCAATAATTTTTTTATTTTTTTTATATTCAAAGAGTTATTAAATGACTATTAATTGATAAAAATTATGTAATTATTAATTAAAAATATTTTGTATAATATTTTATAACCCACATTTACTGAACATCTTATACATTCATATTTGATTTTTATTCATCCTTTCTAAAACATATTTTAAAAATAAATATTATATTTATATCAATATAAATAGGTTTATTGATTTATATATTAATAAATAATTTATAATTTTTTTTTAAATTTTTTATTCTTATTTGCGACGGGAATATATTCCCGTCGCAAATAGTTGCTTCGAAGGAACTATTTGCGACGGGCCCGTCGCAAATAAGTTTTTTGAAAAAACCACAAATCTATTTGCGACGGGTCCTTTTCCCGTCACAAATAAGTGTTTTTGCGACGGGCCCGTTGCAAATTTTTTTTTTGCGACGACGTTTTCCGCAACCGGCGATTTGCGACGGATCCCCGTCGCAAAAAGGAATTTGCGACGGGATCCCGTCGCAAATGACCCGTCGCAAATGCCTATATTTCCTGTAGTGCTATAATGACCCAAACCTGTCTAATTTCTATTGGTTGAGTGGTTTTCGACCCATACCCACCTTAAAATTTAAATAATCCACTTTGAAGTCATTAAAAACGGAATATTAAATTATTATAAAATAATATTTCTATCTTTTCCAAAGGTTTCCCTCACCCCTCTTATAAAAGGGAACTGCCCCTTATCACTAATTCACACATTCAAAACCTTTTGGATCTGCCAAACCCTGACCAAATACTCTCTAAACTTCCCTAACTTTATCTTAGAGGCCTTAGTTTGATCAGAAAGCCATCCTAAGGATCCATTTTGATCAAATCAAAAGGAAGAACCCGAAGAAGATGTAATGTTTCCACCACCATTTTTCAAATTCATTTCTTATTCAACTTCTTATATCTTTGCAATTACCATTGTTAAATAATGAATCCAGTATCTCCTATATACTGTAATATTATTTTAAATATGGTAAAACCATATTCAGTATTCTATCCATCCTTTGAATGACATGTCACCATATGTGCGTACGTACGGCTTACCGTCTCCACGTCGTGGTGCAATTGTTATTCAATATATAATTATTTGGATGGGTATAATAATGTTGTTTAATTCATGTAAATCATAAATATAACATGATAATGATTGTTTATATATGAGATATAATCCAAAGATATATTATTTTAATTTCAAAAGAATGATATTGTCGCTCGTACTTACATACGGACTACTATCTACACGAACGCGATGAGATTCATTCTCCATCATATCCATTCAAGTATAATTCTTATTTTATGTTTAAGGACTTGATATAATTATGGATATGAATAAGATAAAACCTATCCATAACAAACATGGCTTATGTAACAAAACATATAAAATAAAATGAGTAAGTTAACACCCGAAACGATGATAATTCTAAGATATTATTAACAAAGAAATGTTAAAAGATCATATATGATATCATATTAATATATATGATTCTTGTATAATTTAATAACAATTATTTCACCATTATATAGGAGGTTAACCTACCCCAACCAAGGAAAAGTAAAAGGTAAGGTTTTATTTCGCAATCTCTTCATTATCCGAGGATGTTTATATGTAATAATCTATTGGGACTTCTTTATCATCCACATCCATGTTTCTTAGAAATGTATTTCAAAACATTTTTAATATTTACTAGAATATGGGTTAAAGTCATTTATACCATTTTTGACTTTTATCAGTTGTTTATAAAGGAATATTTCAGTCTTTTTCCAAACAAGGTCATTTTTTACCTTTTGGACATAATTATGGTAAGAATGTTTTTTTAACTTATACGGCGGGTGCGGCTATTTTCCACCATTATAAAATCGTTGAAGCTTCCCTTATAAGCTTATAAGAATATTTTCAAAGAAAATGGTTTATTTTATAGATATATTACTCTTAATTGATTTCAAAATAGAAATAAATATTTCTGTAAAATGAGTTTTGATTTCATCTATGTCAACATCCTTTGATGGATTTTAAGCTTATTTGAAGTTTATTTATTATGTTACAAAACTTCAATATTGTATTGAAGGTTTTGTGATATGTTTGACTATGGATGTGTTATTTTTATACCATTTGTGGTTATGGATGAAGCATCTACATTTTATTTCTAGTTTTAATAAGAATGTTTATGTTATGTTTAAACCTTTTCATATGGGAATGCATTGGACATAATATGTGACAGGTGGATCCCGCTCTAGCTCCTTGATGCATCGGTAGGTCTCATGAGAAAAATAGTATCTTGGAACAAGGCCTTGAAAAAATCTTATTTGTAGTCTTGGAACGAGGCCTTGGCTATGCGGTTATGATAGTCTGGAATTTATGCATTCCATCATTATGAAAGTGGTTATTTATATTGAATACGATTATTTGATTAGTAGAATATCCATATGAATAAGTAAATGGAATTATTTCACTTAATTTTTTCCATACAATGTTGATGTTCAAGTTTAAAAGGCTTTTTATTTAGTTATACATTGCCTGAAATGTTTATTCTTATTTATGAAAGTTTCCTCTATATTGTCAACCTTACTGGGCATTTGAGCTCACCCCTTTATATGTTTTATTTTTCCCAATATATGAAGAAGTATTTTATGAATGATCTGTAGGGATAGTATGATGGGATAAGAGTGTGGACTATGGAGATTATGTTGTCGTAGTTTTTATTTTTATGATGAAATGTTAAACATTATGAATATATCTAGTGTTTCCAAGGCTACTAAACTAACATGTCTTTCGAGACTTGATCTTTCTTGTGATCATGCCAATGTTATGTAATAATGCACCACCTCTTGGTAACTGGGGTCAGGGCATTACACCACATGAGTTATTTTAAAAAATTATCTCATGTTTACCCATGTCTTCAATCCATTAAAAGGAGTCATTTTCAATACATATGGTACTTTAATTGTACCTCTCATAAAAAAAATATTTTATTCTAAAATGATAATTTACACCACAATATTCTATGTCATCTAACCTAGAAACATACCAATGAAAAATGTACAGACCCTATAACTAGTTTACCTTGAAATGGTCAATAGGTTTACCAACCTAATATTTTTGAAAACATTAAAATAAAATGATCTACAATGATTTATTGTAATCATTCAAGTTCCCATAAATGATAAATATTTAAACTACCTAATTAAAGATATGAAACTTGGAACTATCCTTTAATAATTTTGGAATATGTCATTTTTATCAATGACCAACATACAAAACATTTTAAGAACCTTATATATAGAGGTTATCATGTAGTAGTCCTAAAATTGAATTATTCTATGAAGATTATTCACCTACTTATACGAAGAAAAATTGTTAATGTATGTTATTATTTTCATTAAAAAAATTACCCATTATTTATTTAACGATGATATTATAAAAACTGACATAGTTAATGATAAATATAATTATAATGTATCCTGGTAAGCACTCTATATATTTTAATGGAAATTTTAATTTACAGACACCTAAAAATATTAAATTTAAATAGTTTCTAAAATGTATTATATAAATTAAACTATAATGTTAATGTAATATTTCATAAAGAAATTATATGTAACACTAAAAAACAGTTGAAATCAATCTAAATAAGCATCCATTTTTTTATCAAAATCAAACCCATATTCTATTAAATACTATGTAATAAAAGGGTTGACTAATTTTATGAGAGTCCAATCATGTCAACCATGTTCCATCATAGTGAAACCCACTGTTAGTTCTTTTATAAAAAATAATTTACATCCTTATTCTGTTTATCACAGAATCTAGTCATTTCAAGACTGAATAACATGGGTCAATTCCTTTGAATCTCATAATAATGATGGCCTAAATGAAAAGAAATTGTCTATTTGTAAATTTATGAATTTCTTTATATGGTTCATCATTCCAAAATAAAATAAATATTGGAATTTACTTTAACATTAAATAAGGTTCATAAATATGATTATCTATTCCCATGTGAAATACATAACATTCTAAATAAAATTAGCACATCGTGTATCTACAACCGGGTTCTCACCTTTAGTCTACGAATGTAAAAATTACCATATATGATTGGTTGATTAAATAGTCTAATCATCATAATTATATATATGGACATACAATTTATAACATTTAATTAGAACCCATTAAACAAAATATATAAATATTACATCACATGCAACTAATGATCCTCTCTCAAACATGTCATAATTGGTTAGTTATCATACAACTATCAAGATACATGGGAAAATTTGTTTAGGATTATGGAGAAACATTAATAAATAATTATTTATCTCATTTTAGAAAAAAATAAACATTATAAAAAACCGAATATATAAATTCAGTCACAAACACAGGGTACATAAAATCCACTATCTAAATTAATTCTTCCATGTAATATTAATGGAATTTAAATCCTAATGATCATGTAATTAAAAAATATCATTATATCATTCATATATCAAGATAATGGTAAAATACTATAAATCCCATAGATAAAAAACCATGTGATGGTACAAAAAAACCATTTTTGAATAATAATCAATTGTATTCATGATTCCATGAATAATATAATCCATAAACACGTGATATTTCATAAATGAATGTGTTTTACTAAAACCTATAACAGTTAATTCAGATGTGATGACACAATCATAGTATCCAATATACCTTGAAATAAATTTATGAAAAAAATTAGCAAACCCATTGATTGGACTTTGTGACATCCCATTTTGGTAGACAAAAAAATTTATCCCTAATCTATTTCAGAACATGGGCAGAAGAACACATCCCTTTATTCCATATGCTAATAAATAAGGGTGATGGTTTAATGAGGATACATTATGGAGCCTATGCACTCATAATATATGTGGAATAGTGGTATGTGATAATGAAACTATATCAGATGCTGTAAAATAATGAAAAAATGAAAAGGTAATCTAATAATTGAAAATAGACTAATTAATAACCATGTACTAAAATGATATAATGTAAAAGTGATAGTAATACCATATTTAATAAATAAAAGAACATAAAAATGAATAATATCTCAGTTTCTGTTTCTATGATAATTATATGACCTTTATTAGTCATTTACTCCTAATATCCCATGAACACAAGTAACATAATATAGAAAAATCAATAACTTCACATTCAAATAGTAGATTTGTTTTGGTACTAATCAACTTCCTAAAAAAGTTTTCAGAAAAACACATTAGGCCACGACGAATGAAATCTAATTCATATATTGTATTTTAATATAAATTATTTATTTTGTTATGATTATAAATATGTGGTAAATAAATAAATTTTATCAAGTCAGGTTTAGGTTCCACACATGGAACCTGGTTAACCATACCTACTTCACCATAATCTAGAATGATTCGGATAGATGTCACAATATATATTAGAACATAAAAAATATGAAAATTTAAGTATTTATACACCTGATTTAAGAATGGATATATATATGTTAATATATGTTTACCTGATAATTCTTATGAACCTAGGTGTATTCTTAATTAAACCCTGAATAATCATATCTATTTATATAAATCTGAATGAATATGTTTTTAAGAATGATATATGACCAGGAAATCATCATATAAAGGAAAAAATGAATCCAGTTCTATTTTTTGATATGGAAAAAATGTTAGTTACTTAATTAAATAGAATCCATAATGTATCCAAAGATTTTAGTAAAAATGTATCCTTTGTATCTCTCCTGGTATTCTACAATAATCCATCACCACATTATTCCATCGATGATGTTGAACAAAAAACCAAGGTACAACTCATGAAATGTTATAATTTAATAATAACCTAATCGCCTCCATGGAATACCTCATATATAACTAGGTGTCTCTCATTTTTCTGAACATTAAAATTATCTATCTAAGATAGTAAAATGTATTTAATTTGGGGGAAAATGTTTCACTAATGTAAATTATTGAGGCATCTTCCTGGAGATCACATCCAATGTTCTATGTGTATGAGACTATGATTCACTACCATCATACTATATTTCATTCAACCACTAATTCCATAAAAATATTTTTATATCTCGTATTAAGGAATATCATAAGAAATATTATTAATAATTCCAATATTGATAAAATGAATGGTGATTTTTGTAATGAAACCATGTATTCATCCAAGAATCATAAGAATTAAGAAGCTCATTATATTCAATAATTGAAATTACTAAAGGAAAATTATCATGTTTAATCAAATTTCATCACTATCTAAACTTTTAATAAAATTAAATATAAGAGATCTAGTGGGGCCATGTAGATATATTTGTCCTTTAATAGTTCTTCATGACTCAATTAATTTTTACTTTTAATATAGAAATTATTATGGGAAACTTATAAAGGCTTACCATTTACCAAATTATTTGGAAAAATAAACCCCCATTCAATAATTACTTTTATAATAAATATTAGATTCTATGTGGGAATAGAATTATCAATTCCACATTATGAATTACATTTAATCACTCTATCAAAATAATATATCCAATAAATGTCAGAATTTTTTTCTCTTACACATTGATATGATTGTATTAAAAATTTTATTATATTCGTCCAAAATATCATTCCAATCACTTTTTAATTCACAGGAATACTTCATGATTTACCATGTTCTTTCTAATTATTAATTCCCAAAAAAGCATCAATCAATTTATTTTCCATCATTTATAAAATCTTGTATTAATGGTCTCATTAAACACTATTTTTCCTGTTTTAGAAAATTAATCCCAGTAGTTGACAGGTATATAGAAGTTAACCAACTATAGGGTTGTTCATATTCTTGTCTTTCCTCTAAAAATGTTCAAGGGACTCATAGTTTCTCAATATAGTATTCATGGTAATTTAATTTAATAGTTTCATTATTTAAGAGATATTCCTAGAAAATCCTTTGCATGACAAAATTGATACAATTTATGAAAACAAGATACAATATGGGACAATCCATTGACCACTTAATTTATTCTATTGAAGACTAACTCATCAATTTTCATGTATTGATTCAATACAAATTGATATAAAAAGGCAGAATCTCTAAATACATTAAACATAATGAAAAGAGTTTTTTTAGTAATTTTATTCCATAATATGATAATGATGATAAAATAAGTAAAATGAGTCATATTCAATAAATTACAGTTACACTATAATAAAAAATAGTTGATTCAAAGATGAAATGAAGTGGGAAACAACATTGGAAGGGAACGTGGTGTTGTTTGTGTGGATATGCTGCTGGATAAATGTGATGGAGGATAAATATTGTAAATCACCTATAAGAGGAAGATTAAAAATAACAATTTTTAACATTTTTAATATATTCATGGTCTTGAGGCATGGTTTATCTATTTTTAAACAAAACATATGTTGTTAATGTCCAAACAATTTCCCCATTTCATTACTAGAAACAAGGTATTTCATACTCTATGAAGCCCATAGTCCTAAATTGTTATCTTTTTCAAAACAACCACACGGTCATTCACCAAACATTGTTTATTTCATCCATCCATTTTCATCTATTTTTAGTGTTCACAGTTGATATGTATGGTCATCAGAAAATATGTTCAATTATTTCTCATCAGCCTATTTGTTCATTATATATTTATTTAAATAATGATGATTCAGAAAAATAACAAAACAACCTATAATCATCATAAACGAGAAGATACAAATAAAATAGACAATTTAATTTATAAAATTATTGTATTTACATTATGAGGACTAATTTGTGATTAATACCCTAAACTCATGGATAATATCCAATAAAATTTGAATTTTTTACGTGATCAAAAACTTGTAATTTTACGCTTTTTATATTATTTCATATTATTTTTCAATAGTAACTAGTTATTTGTATGTGCATGTATGGTCATATATAACATTAATTTGAGTATCAATGTTCATACTTCACATTTAGGGAGGTAAAAAATGGTACTATTGATAGTTTTTTAGTTATGACTTGGTAAATATAGTGTTCATGCAGAAATTTTTGGTTTTCTATTATATTTTACTCATAAATTGATTCATGAAGAATGTGTATTGTTAAATATGAAATAAAATTATTTCAATATATAAGTGTTTTTATTAATAAAAACATATGAGTGTTGTTTTTATAGTGTTATCCCATGATGGGGGAATATATGAATGAGTTCATATATCACAGTAAAATTTTGATGATATACATTACATGATAATGTGTTTAATGAATATGAATATCCAATGTGATAATGGATTGTCAAATTATTAAGGAGTTATATCATTACAAATTAATTTTTAAAAAATGTTTTATTATAGAATTAAATTGAATTATAATAACCTAGTGTATGTAAATGAAATTATCTAATGGGATTACAAATATAAAATTTCATTTTATAGAATATATATTATTTACAGTTATAACTTATAGAGATATTATGTGTTTTTTTGTTATATATTTTAGGTATGATAAATTATACAACCTAATATATCATTGGATGGGAATAATTGAGGATAATTAGTGGAATAATATGCTTCCATAAAATATGAGTTCATTACAACCATTATATAGGTTATCCAATGGATTATTAGATGTACTCATTGGAATATGAGGAGGTAGGTGGATATGGTCATAGTGTTTCAAAATAATAACCCTCTATGAATCATGTTTATTGTTGGTTTAGAGTATAAAAATTCATGGCTTTAGAATATGAATCATATCATCATGTTTTATCAAAGACTAGAGATGTATGTTGTTAAATAAAGTTGATATGTTTTAGATACATTACATCAAAAGAGGTAATAAGTTATTTAGAAATAAGGTAATGATAAATATATTTATTTTGGTTAATTAAATAATATATTTAATTATTATCAATACAAAAAGAGATGATATTTTATAATGCTCATGATATCCTCGATTTCGACAAGTGCATTATATCTACAATAACAAAATATTGAAATATTATTAACTTTTAAATTAAATATCATATAATTTAAAAAAGAAATCAATAATTGCATAATTTTTTTAGGTATGGTTTAAATTAAAGATTTAATTAAATAATATAACACTAAATTTACCTATTTATCCATATAAAAATTCCAAATAGATTTTCATTGAGGCAGATATAATAAACATGTAAAAATATATATTTTTTCGCGTTATTAAGTAGTGGAATGAATTCATTTTTTGGTAAATACTATAAATAGATGCTATTCTATTAAAAATAAAAAAGTGTTCCTTATATGATTTTTAATTGAATGTGATATCAATAGTGCTATCATTCTGGTGATATGGGACACCATAAGATAATGTGTCCGAATAATTCTCATACACATCATTCATAAGATAAGATATCATGGATAATGAAATATTAAATCCATTACATATTGGTCTCTTGTTTTGGCTAATATAACAAAGTATTGTGTTTAATTATGTATTTGGAATACATGATGTCACTCTTAGTAGCAAAAATATAGATTTGTGTGATTCTATTGTTAATAAAAAAGTATAGTACCTCAAAAAATAGGGGAAAATAATTTATATAGAATGGGAATACGAGGAGTCAAAGGATGATGTTATTCCATATACTATGTGATATACCATCATGATTTGATCCACCAAAATTTTTATGTCATTCTATAATACATCATTTTTTTCATTTATCACATCTTGATTAAATATTCAATTATGGTTGAATATGAATATGATTTCATAATTAATGAGTCTTGTTATATTATTGTGTGAAAAATCCATGTAGGTTTTTTCCATGAAAGTCACTAATGATTGAAAAAAAATTATAATTTGAATTTTTGGTATTTTAGATGATGATATTAAATTAAATATTAAATTAGGATTGGATAATTTTATTTATGTCTTGATGGATTATTTATAGTTGATATGTTGTTTTTACAATACAAAATTGATTCATCAACCACTTTTAGGTATATTTGTATATTATTATGAGATGTTTGATTATAATTAAGGCTTAGGTTGGGTAAATATCATGGAATTTTTAAGACATAGCACATGGGGACTTAGAGTGGATGAATCTATTTCGAAATATTAGGATTATAGATCAATATGAAGATTATTACCTTAATGATTTCCTTATATTAAAGCTTATAAGATATTTTATATTTCAAATTCAATTAGTACCTAGATAAATCATATATTTAAAAACTATAATCTCATGCTACTATAATGTATGTGTGATATCGTGTTATTACTATATAATATTAATATTATATAGTTTAATTTCATTAGTGAGTCTATAAGAGATGTGAAATTTTATTTTCTTTGAAGTTCAATGACTACCTTTAGTTGGGTGACGATTATCATAATATGGACCACTGTGAAATTAAAAACAAATATTATCTCCTACTATGAATTTATTATATAATTAAACTATTATTAGGATTTTTTTGTTGAAGATCAAATTTTTGTCAATATAATATATATTTAAGGTAATAGAAGTGGATATTCCCAATTTATTTTTGTTGTTGATATGACTATTTATATATTCTTATCATTTTGGTCGATATAAATAATACACCAATTGTTTTTTATTAAAAAAATGACTTTATATATGTTTTTTAATTAATTAATACTAAAATTGTTTGATGAAACCCATATTGATTCATATATTCTTTGATTAACAAGAATTTGGTTACAAAATATTAATGATAATACCTTTTATGATAAATTATATAAATATTATATCTTTTTTACTATTTTGAATTTCAATTATAATACCGTTTTATAGAAAATATTTTAAAATCAGCCAAATAAGTTAATGGTTCTTATGTATAATGATGGATTGAAGAACATGTTAGATATATCTTATTGTCTAGGATTAAGAATATTTTATGAGATATTAATTACCTAATATTAAAATTTACATTCTCCCATGATATATATGAATCATAGTGGAGAAATTATTTAGTGGATTATAAAAATTATTGGATGATATTTTTTAAATGTAGAGGAATTTTGATTCACTAAATGTTGAGATTTTTCTTGAATAATAAGTATTTATGATATTATTTTATATTTTAATATTTGGATATTCATATCTATAGATATAATGGAATAATGTTGTGGTGAATATTTCTAGGAAACTGACTTGATAGAAGAATTACTACCCTAGAAAGACTTCTACGGTTGCATTATACATAACTCATATGGGATTTGGGGAATTATATTTTTATTTAATCATTTTTTATATATAGATCTGAAGTGATTAAGTATATTTCCCCACAATGAATTGCCAATAAATGGTATAATTTTTCTCTTTCATATCACGAGAATATTTTATTTTGGTTTATAAATACCATGGGATTAAATAATGTGTATGAAGAACATCAGTATAATGACTCCTACAAATGTTGTTAATAAATATAATGAATAATTAAAATTGATGAGATTATTATAGATTTTTTTTAGGTGATACAAAAAATATTTAATATATATTTCAGAACCTAAAATTCACTTCTATTTTTCTATAATAGATGATAAATGGAAATATATGGTGATATCTATAATATGATATATGATTTTATATATAGTATGGAGGCCATCGAGGTGGGAAAACTATGATGGATTAACTCTATTTAAATTTTTGCATAGGTAGCAGATTATGTGGATAATAGAAATGATATTTAAAAAAAATAAACACTTTTAGTTGAAATGTTCATCCTCTAATGAAAAAAATTATCATTAAATTTAATACTAGTTAAATAGTTATGATTAAAGGATGATAGTACCCAATTTATTTCATTTTTCTAATATTTCCAAAATTTTATTGTTGATAAATAATGAATAGAGGGGTTTTGAAATCCTTTTGATATTATAACATTTATATATATGTTCTTTTCGTCATAATTCAGTATTAGGATATCATGGTCACTGTAGAATAAAGATGAAATTTTGGTTATAGTTTATTGAATTATGATTACTATGTATTTAATATTCATATGCGTGTTATTTTTAATTGATTAGTTGTATAATAATTATTTTTATGAGATTAATGGTCTTTCTAGAGTACTGACGTTTTTAGTCTTGGATATGAAAGGATGGATTACTTTTGTATTATGTTAGTGACTCTTTAATTCCATAGGGTTGCCTATAAATTTTCTACGATGTGTATTCCTCTAATGAATGTGAATAGAACTAGGATTACTATGATTTTTCAAGGATATTTTTGGATATTTTCTTCTTTATTTTTTAGTGTATTTATAGAATCATAATAATTATTTTATATTCTTTTATAATAACAATTTGAAATATTTTTTCATATAAAATCATTTATTTCATCATATTACCTGATTTTTTTGTTAAAATTATATTTTTATATTATGGAATAGAGGAATATTATGAGACCTAGTTTTCTCGAGAGAATGAAATGAGGGGACATATTTTTTTTTAATATATCTATTTTAGTATGTAAATTGAATAAGTATTGCATCGTTCATTAATAAATCACCCTACTATTTTATGTTGGATATTAAATTTTCATAATACTAAAATTTATATTTTAGACACATTTCTTCAGATATATGTACATTTGGTTGGATGATATGATATGATATTTCGAATAAACAAAACCTAGCTCATGTTTTGAGGTCAGTTTTTTGAGTTGGATTTCGATAGTTATTTTGTAGAGTTTCTTATTCAACTTGTGTAATTATATGTGAAATCTCTTATATGTAGGAGTTTTACATTAGTTAGGGTTTTATTTAAATAGTTGAAAATACAACAAGATGATTTCATGAGAGTGTACACAATTTATTAGATGTGGATTAATTTATCGGTTCGTTATGTGATTTCTTTCCTTAGTGATATCTGCATAGTCTTAATAAGGATCATATAAATTTTTCTATCATATTAAGTGAAATAAATATTCGACATAACACTTTAGAAGATTCTTTTTTCAATCCTCTCTAATATACTATTGTTTTTATCTAATAAATTTATTGTCAATTTTTAACTCTTATCCAATATTCAAGGGATGATGATAATATATTTTCAGGAAAAATAATAATTTATATCCCATACTTATATTTTACCCTCTTTATTAATTTATTTTATCCCATATATAGTGATATTACTAAAAAATCATTAAAATATTTCATGTGAGTAATGTTATTTCAATAATCATGATTATTTATTTATGGATTCATCGCATTGATGAATCCATGGATTACAAAATTTGGGAATTATCGATAATTGTTTGACAATGTTGGTAGTTTTAACCATTCATATAAAAAATAATGTTCCTATATTAGATTCAATAGAACTAGAAGTTGGGGAGTGTGGGACTGATGGTGACTGTATTTAAAAATACACCACAATTTAAAATTTATGCCTGATTACTATAATTATACACTCAATATAATCTATCATACACATTTATTTCATCTACAATAAGAAAAAATTAATGACATAGAAGGATTTTACCTGGATTATCCTCAATATGAGAGCCTAAAATTTTCATTTATTTAATATTTCTATAATAAATGTAAATACAATTTATGTTTTGTTTTCTTTCATTCATAGTTTAATTATATATTTTCTATTGTTAAATAATGGATATATATATCTTATAAATTTTCACAGTAACAATAATAATTTTATAGTTTTTTTACTAGTAACATATGTATTATTTATTATTCAATTTTTATTATTTTTTGAAAATATTTTCACCACAAGACTAAATTATTTTTTATCAATAAAATTATATTCTTTTTAATTATTATTAACATATTTGAAATTTTCAGTACAATAACAACAATTTGGCCATCAACAAGAGATAATGGAAATAATTATATCATACATGATTGAATTCATGCAGGGTATAATATTCTTTTGTATTGGTATAATGGTTTTCAGTTGATATAAATAAAATCCACTATATTTGACCCTTTTAAAATCAGTTATTCAATATAGGTCAATCACCAGCAGTGCATCTCTCTTGTTGATACACATGATCTTCAGTGTAATAGAGTATTATTCTATCCATCTCTTTATTTTCAAACCACTGTTGTGTTATTCATTTCAATATTTACTATTAAAATAAATTCCAAAATGTTATATCTATACTACATATTGGTATAATCATATGACACTCAACTTTGTATGATTCCATTGATGAATATAATTTTGGGATGTGTAAAATAAATTCAAATATTTGAATAATAAATTGTCTTGTCAATAACCCTATATTCCTATAATTTAATATATATTTTATTAATATTAAGGATCCATTAGTTAATAGAAATAATATTATATTTGAAAAAAAATTGATTCTTTATTAAATAATGACTATAAATTCATTAATATAATTTTGAAATTAATGTTTGTCGGTGTGATTACACATTGCTAGAATAATTATGAATTTTGAAGTAGTTTGTTGGGATGTTTTAGAATTAGTTATACAAAATTTTAAGGATATCACATAAAAAATGGATATTTGAAAATAAAAAAAAGCACCATTTAAGGGGGGATATTCCAAATAGAATTTTTCAGATCTTCTAAAGCAATAATGGATTTAGAAATTATCACATTCATAAATTTAGTATTCCAAAAATGTCAAATTTTAATATGTAATCATATAAGAATAATATTATTCTTACACAATGCATTCTTACATGGTTCTCTCATAGATATGTGTCAATGGATACACTAATTTTATATTTAATCATTATTTAATAGATCGAAAATACAATCTTATATAAGTTTAAGTACTTTAATATCTATCTACATAAACATTTAATATGTTTTTATGAATCGTATATCAAATACATCTTTGTGAATTTTTCAGCATTACTAAAAATAGAAGGATAAATAATCCTTTCTGCACATAGTGATTGAGTTATCATATAACTCTTCTATGAACCCCATATGAGTCATTTTAATTGAAATATTCTCTATTTACTATTACATCATCAGTATATCGTTGTGATCTATTAATCTTTTTTTTGTAAAATATTTTTTTAGTGATTTTCCCAAAATACAATGTTGGAATATTGTATCTTGTAGTGTGTATAACATGAAACACCAAGCATGTATGGGGTTATAACATCCTGAAAATATATGATATATTATATATATAAAATAATTGTATATATTTGATAGTATAAAATTCACAAAACATTGAGTTAGGATACATTATAGTCGAAAACTAGTGTCTTCAATGTCTGGAGTTACTTGCAAGACCGAGTCTTTACAATCAATGACATACTAATAAAAAAATATTATTTACAATAATATAAAATATCCTTGAAATAAATTAGCACTTCAGAGTAGTATTAAAATATTTATAAAATATTATGTATTAAAATAATTGAAAATTAAATAAATAAATAAATATTAATTTGAAACAAATATAAGAACTATGAAAATATTAAGTGAATAATTTATACAATACAATTTTTATTTCCCCAAAGCTGTTTCACCATAATAAATAATATTAATTACAATTAGTGAGTTATATTAATGCAATATATATATATATTATATATTAAAAATATTTTTTTATAATCATTCAATAGATTCTACAGACATAATTTAACAATATACAAAATATTACACATAAAAACGAATATTTGTATTAATTCATCATCAAACCATATTAATAGAAAACCTATTTTAAATCATATTTTGATCATATGATATATATTATATTCTATAATAAGTCTAATATTATAATTTTAAATATAAAATTTTAATTCACATCATAAAAATTATGTTTGGGTGATTTTTTTCTATTTTCCTCGGAAGATTAATTATTTATATAATAGAATTAAATACAGAAATTAAATTCTAAACCGATTCTCAATATAATTTATTTATATTGATAAATTAAAATTAAAATTATTTTTAATGTATAATTATATAATATTTTAATAAATTAATACAATTTAAGTCATTGGGATAAATTTATCTTTCAAATTTAATGTGAAAACATAGAAAACTTTTAGACTTGTTTGACTTTAAAAACCAAAAAATTTTGTTCTGTCTACACGATTAAATTTAAACTAATTTCAGAAACATCATTTCTTTAAATAAAAAATTATGTTTTGTAAATATATTATTAAAAAAATTTATAATTTATACTATGTTAAACTATGTTATAGAAAAAAAAATACAAGTAAAAGTAAATATAATTAATTATAATTACTATGATAAAATTAACAATTATATGGGACTCAACATAAATTATAAGGGAATAGATGACATAGAAACTTGTTAATGTGTTATTTTATGGACATATATGGACCCTATACCCAATTGAATCGAAATTGGACTATTATGGGAGACTCCTGAAATATAAAAACATGTATGGAATTACATTTTTAAAATATTATAAGAGTGACAGTCCTCCTCCACTATAAAAATTCTTCATCTCCACAAACTTCCTCACAGCAATAAATCCACATTAGATTGAAAAACATATAACAAATTAGCTCTTAAAAATTCATCCCCACAACATAGATGCATCTTCTATGGTATAAATAAATCCATGGATTCCCTATTATTCAAGTAATAATTAGTTACTCGATTAAGAGGTAACATCATTACTAAATCTTTTTAGTTTTATTTCCACACTTCATCCATTGAACTCTTATTTTTGCATTAGAATATATCAAAAATATTATCCTTAATATACTAGGTTTTTTATGATACTTTTTATATATACACTCATATTCACTTTCACCTAATTTGTAAAAAACATATTTTTTTATGAGGATGTCGAACTAGCGCATCATTAAATAGTGATTGGTCATTTTTTTCCTTTTCCATTTTTCTAGTTTGAGAACTATGAAAAAAAACTACTTATATATTTTATATGTTATATCTATTCTGTATTTAGGAATCTATAATTATTTTATAACAATTACCCTTAAAACTTTCATTTTTTAAAAAATGATAACTTTGTTATTGGATTTATCGACAACTACCACCTAAAAATGACGTGATTCGTTCATATTATACATGGAATGTGTAAAAGATGTTTTAAATTAAACATATGTTTCATCAAAAAAATATTTATGATATTTATGAGATAATTAAATGTTAATAAATAATATATATATATAATTTTTATTATTACCCACTACCAAACTTAAAAATTGATAACATCATTCGCGGGCATGTGGACTACAACCTCCTCAACGTGATGTGATTCCTATTACATCACAAGATATATATATATATATATATAATAATTTATGATTAAAAAACATGGTATTAATGTTATAATTATCATTATATAAATATATATTAATAAATACCTTCTTTCTATAATGATCATTTAATAATGAAAACATTACTCATCCATAAGTATGACCAACCATCTCCATGATTGTAACATTGGTTCTTTATTCATAACAATAATTAATTATAGGTTATAAAATTATAATCAATGTATATATATGATAATTATTTCATGATTATTGTTATAAATACATTTACATTAAACCCTTTTATAATATTTTTCCTTCCAAAGTTAATTTTGAAAAGTAAAATGAATTAGGACAAAGCACTAGATAAAAACATAACTGTTTGTGTAGTAAACCAACACATTATAATAAGTAAAATAAAAGTAAATTTAATCTTGAGAAATGTTCTTAAGAATTTATGAAACTAAAATAATATTATTATATAGTATGTTATAACAGGTTTTACAAAAATGAAATGTAAGTTAATATATTCTCATCTCAATATTTACTTAAATAAAAAATGTCATTTTATCCACGAACTCCGTTTGATATAAATATTTTCTTCCCATTTTTATATATTATATTATTAATTTCATTATATTAATGATATTTAATAGATTCATTTAATATTATTCCATCATGATAATTATGATTTAAAATGTTTTGGAGTTTTATGTGATATGTTGGAATGTTTAATGGTGATTTTCATCAATAATGTCATTAATGATATTTACATGGTATTTAATTTAGAAGAAATTATATAAACATATTTCAAAAAATTAGTCTCTTATAATGATATTATTCAAGACTATATTCTGGATTTGGGTCCACTTATCCATTGTTTGGTACTCAAACTATTTTAGAGAATGTTGTTAAATAACCCAATTTTTTTCCTCTTTAGACAGAGAACCCATTTTCTTCAAAAATCATGTTTTATTAAAGTTATTTAAAACAAATTTTTTTATGATTTTCAAAAAGTTCCTATACAAAAATAAAAATTAAGCATTTTTTAGAGACCAATATTTTCAAAGGAATCTTATCATAACTTTCAAAAGATGGAATTTTTCTATCATCTTACCATTGAAAATGAATTTTATTTTCCATCACACAACATGTATGGATTTCTGCACCATCATTTAATTGAATCATTATTTTAATTTTTAAATTATTAACTTTAATATATTATACTAAAAGTTATTTTAATTGATATTTATTTTCGAATTGACATTCAAAAAAAAGTTATTTTCCTAAATATTTTTTTAAATTTATATTTATTTTGAATATGTATTCATAATTTTTTTACTCCACATAGGATATTTTTTATTTATACCATATTTATTATTCCTCTATATTGTTAATGATTTATTTAGACATGCATAGTTTTCACATTTTTTACAATGATTCCTTTTTTTAGTCCCCCTGAGAAATTCAATTTCTTATAGTAAATGAAAGATTAATTTAATATAATTATCAATATAATTTATCATAGATATATTAATTTCCTAAACAATATTTTATTTTTCATATAGTGATTAATCTGAATGATATTAGTATTTTGGGAGATATTGATAAATCTTTATTTTCTACTAAATGAGGATATTTGATAATAAATAATGTTAGGTTGATTATTTGATAAGTTAGGATTTCATTGAAATGGTACGAAATTGATGTGGCCCAATTCTATATAGCCACTCTATGAAATAAGAGTCTCATGGGATGAATTAGTAGGATATAAACTTTGGATCGGGGTTTAACCTATATTCTATATTGTCTTGTGAAATGTCTTTTTTGTAATGGTACAATGTACCAAGTAAAATTTGAATCCCATAATTAATCATTTACCACATTTAGTTTCATTTTTTATAAGAAGATGATTTATTTGTCGACATATATATAGATTCATATCATTTTTTGTTCATTTATTAAATGGAATTAATTTTAGTTTCTCACCTTGAAATGTTTATGATTCATTGGTGATTACACTAATTTACACTTTCTGATTATCATTTATCACCCTTGTTATGTTTATCGTCCCCACGAATCCATGAATTATGAATGATATGTAAAAATATTCTATAAGGAATCATTTTTGATACATGATGATTATTTAGAATGAAGGAAAAAATTATTTTTTAACTTATTTATTAATAATTAATACTATAATTATGTATGAACCTATATTATGAATAATGTTAAACTATTTGTCCATTAGGTTTTGATTCCATGTAATCAAGCCAATGTAATGGATATCTCACACTCACATTGGCATTTATGGGTTCAGGTCAATACACATTGTAACAAAGAAATATTAGTTGAAACATTGTGCACTACATTTTTTAAATCATTGATTATAGGAAATAACCCTAATGTAAAATTCAAGGATATGTATAGAATACCACCATATAGTTTTTGGATTGTTGAGATTATGAATGTCTTCCATGAAATGAATCCATGTAATGATACTTTAGGTTGAAATGGTTATAAAAAAATGTATCTTGGTGTGACAACTCCAACAAGGTGTTTTGGTTCTGGTATGTTGTATGATGGTATATTACAATAGACCATATCGCCTACGTGGTTTGAGACTACTGGGGGATATTCATAGAATAATATTCATTTTCACTTAAACCAATTTTAATCCATTTAATTATATAATGAAAATAAATTACCACGGTTACATGAAAAATGTTTTGCATGGATGATATTGTGTAATGATTTTGAAATCATATAATTGATATTATGGGAAAAATCTTAACCCATTAACGATATTTGTGGAAATATAAGGAAATGAATTTTTGAAATATTGTTTGGTTGAAAACCTTACATCCATGGAAATATAGTGGTTAACCTTCTTTCAAAGAATTATAAAATATTTATTTTGGAAATTATATTAATATGGTTTTAGAAAAATATATACTTTAATCCATGTGACTACCAATAAAATCTGGAAAGGTTGTTGGTCTTGAACCCATGACCAATGGAAAATAAGTGTTTCACTCCAGCCACTGACTAATGCCTTATCCCAGATAAAATGTCATTGTTTTTATTTAAAAGGTTTGAAAAAAAATATCAATGATGAACAATTTTTTTTACATTTTGGATTATATATTAATATCATAACAATAATGGATTTATATAATTGTTACTGAAAAATATATTGAAATTTAACTCTATTATGGGCCTTATGATCCTTTTAAAATGAATTTATGTACTACATGGATAAAAATTTATTTTCGGTTGAATTAGAGAACTGATCGAATCATAAGAATAAAATTAAATTTTATTTATATAGATATATTTGGATATGTAAATATCATTATATAAATATGATGTAAATAAACCATCCAACTATATGAAATTGTTTAGGGAAATAAATTTTTTTCTAATACATTAATTTTTGTTGAACCGATGGTCTTCTAAATCATAAACTATTTATGCATTTGAGGACCTCAATGTTATATTGATCGTTCACAAGTTTATGATTGATGACTTAAATCAATACCTCTAATTAATTTTCCGTTTTATCTAACTACATATCACTACATTCAACAAATGTTCTCTTATATAGAGACATAGTTATGCGTTAGTCCATGTGATCTATTTACACGCCATTATATCTTTTATAGAGGATTAGTTTCAAAATGTTCTCAAGACATGTGTATCCAAAATAGGAAATATTAGACAATATATTACAGATATTGAGGTTATATTATAAGTAAAAAATTCAATTATGTTGGGGAGAATGCGACACCATTAAAATATAATGATGGAACATTGTATTAGATATCGTGTGTGATAAGAAACACCATGATTGTAAGGGAATATTATATCCTTTGATTTTATAATATATTTTCTATATTATATAAAAATATATTTTTTATTTAATTCAATGAATGCTACACTAATTTAGCATATTTCATACAAAAAAAACAAGTCTTTCAATGTCTTATGTTATATGCCATATATAGTCTTTATAAATAATGAAATATTAATAAAATATTATTACTAAATATAATAAAAATAACCAAGCCATAGGATTATTAGATATTAATATTATTAACTACATTTTGAAAATATGGGTTTTAAAAAATATCAAAATTAAATAATGGTTAAAAAATTAATAATAAATGAATATAAGATCCAATTGAATTTAAATGGAATATTATTTTAGAAAACAATTAGTATGGTTGAAAATATTCTTATACCTACCAAATTAAAATAATTTCATGTACTAACTGATATTAAAATAAGAAATATATATATATATATATATTATTCAATAGAATATTTTTCTATATCATCATATTGTTTATGTTTACATAAGATAATAATAATCTCAATATTACACATAAATAACAATATTTTTATTAAGGCACATTCACCGCCTTACTCTAGTGACCATATTTTAAATACGATAATTGAAGATTTAAAAAATTTACTATATCAAAAAAACATAATATCTGAATAATAAACCTATGAATTTGGTAAGTGTGATTTATTTTTATATTTCTAGGATGTTTCTTTTTTAATGATTAGTGAATATACAGAAATTTAATTGAATTTTTTTTCATCTTATTAATTAATACTAATAAATTATACAATTTTTGTTTTAATTATTAATTTGATATTGTTTTTAATAATGAATCTAATTATGGTCAGTGTAATATATTTATCCTTGGAATTGACTATATAATCATTGAAAACTTGATGACGAGTTTATTTGTAAAATCTATATGTTTGTTCCGTTTGTGGGAATAAATGTAAATAAATTTATTCCACTTATTTGATTAAATTTTTTAAAATAGATTCAATATATAAAATCAAAATAATTTATAATTTGTAATATGTCAAATATTTTTTTACAAATAATTTTAATGAAACTACTTAATTTAAATTAAAATGTCTAAGGTAAAATTATTCTTTAATGTGGATTAAAATTAATCATTAGGGACCAGAAGATATAGAAACTTGTCCAATAATGTTTTTATTCACATATTTAGACCATATAACAAATTTTATTTAAATGAGATCATTATGGGAGACAAATGAAATGTGATAATTATGTATGGAATTCCATTTTCAGAATATTACAACAGTTCCACTACTCTACCACTATAAAAGGCCTCCACGCATCCCACTTCCTCACACCTCAAAAGAAAACATGGATAGTACAATGAATTCCAAAATACATCCTTAAAATCTCTCTAATGAAATTATTATTATCATATTTGGAAGAAATAAATCCATGAAATCCCTTTAGTTTAAACAATAAGGATTTACCATATTTGTAGATAACAAATTTCTTCGAGATCATTCGTTTTTTTCCATTCCCCAACCCTCCAATATTCTTATTTGATGAACATAAAAAAATGTATCCTAAATGAAAAATCATACATATATACTATGTTTTTAACCTTCACTCAAATTCACCAGCCTTTAATCAGTAATGAACATATTGTTTACATCTATGGCGAACAACCGCCACATGAAATGATTATTGTTCTTTTTCCCATTAGTGCCTTACAATATTGTGAATTATGATGGAAACAATATTTATATTTCTTATATATGATAATTATTATTCATTTATTATTCTATAATTCTATTATAAAACATAACTTTATAATTTCAATTTTTTTACAAATGATAACATCGTCTGTGGAATTGTGGACTACCACACCCTCAACGTGTTGTGATTCCTTCACTCTATACATTAAATTGATAATTAATGTCTTCAATTAAACATATGTGAAATAAATAAACTCTATATGATATTCATGAAATAATTTCATTTCTAAAAATAATATATATATTTATATGTATATGTATTTTTTTAACGTTACCCCTTCACAAACATAAAAACATTAACGTGGTTTGTGGATGCATAGACTACCTTTTCCTAAACATCATTTGATTGCTTTTACATAAGATGATTCTAAATATAACTATTTATGATTAAATGATATTGTATTAATGATACAACTATCATTGTTTGATGATATTTGGTTACATATATTCTTTGTATAATGATAATTGAAAATTGAAAACATTACTGATGCACACATATGACCTACCATCTCCATGATTGTAAAATTAGGTCATTATTCAAAACTGTATTTCAAGATAGATTATAAATTTATAAATAATGTTTAGATATGGTAATTATTTAATGATTACTAATTTTTAGATTTCTATATAATAACTCTTTGACCATTTTTTGACGTACTAATGTTATTTTTGACCAGTAAACTAAATTTGATCAAACCAACCAATGTAAACTTAATTATATTTTTAGTTGTATGTATAATGAATATATGTAAAATAAAATTTATTATAAACATGAAAATAAATCTGATTAAATTATATAATTATCATATGATTATTAAGTATGATTTTAAAGGATATTCACCAAAAATGAAATGAAAGATAATGGATTTCCATCTCACATTTTTTTCTTGAGATAAATGAAATATTAACCACTCAATCATCTTGTGTGGTGTATATACAGATAATTTATATATATTATATCACTAATTATTATATATTTATGGTATTTATTAATTTCATTTATTATTATTTCATCACGAGGTTTATGATTTAAAATGTTTCCATGTGTTTCGGGACACATTGGAATTTTTAATGATTACTTTTCTCAATAATATCTTTAAACATCGTTCAATAGTCTTTCCACTTAAGGAAATTATACACCCATTGGTTATTAAAACATTTAAGTTTCCTATACTAGGGTTACCCATGTCCATTTTCATTTTTTTGTACCATGGTTCTACTATTTTATAATCAAAATTTTTTAGAATACATTTTTAATTGAACCCAAAATCATGTCTCCCTTTATCTAGAGAACCTGTTTCCTTCTTAAAACCACGTTTTATTATTTATTTTAAAAAAATGTATCTCTTAATTTAAAATCATTTAGAATACCTATTTTACCCATAATGTCTCTTTTGGAACATGGAATTATTATACGTTTTTACTATACAAAAGCAATGTTCTTTTAATTCATATGACATGTATGGATTTAACCACCATAATTTCATTTATGGTTCTTTTACATGTTTAAAAAGTCAATTTAAAATGGAATTTTTGTAAAGTTATTTATAATGAGGAAATTTTTTTAGTTTTTAAAAGAATATTCCCTCAAGAGTGTCATTATGTTATATTTTTATAGTATTTCTATTTTTCAATGTAAAAAATCCTCTCTACTCGGTATGGAATATTTTTTATTGATACCATACTGATTATTCTTTATGATTTCGTATGATTTAATTGTCCAGGGATAATATTCACATTCACATTCTTTACTAATTTTTTAGTCCCCTTAAAATATTCAATTTCCAATGATCATTGAATGATCAATTTCCATTAATTATTTATATCATTTATCAAGGGAATATTAATTTCATTAAATATATACCACATTTAATATGGAATTTAAATTCGTTGATATTTTATTTTTTCTTGAACTATTTATAAATCATTATCTTCTACTATATCTAAATTTGTTATGTTACACCCCAGGTAAATAAAGAGTATGACCTTTTCATATTTACCCATATTTGGGAATAAAATATTAATATTACTTTAAAGGGGACGCTATGCTCGATGTTGTACCCAATACGCAACAACATGTTTCTTGGAAATCATACGTTGCACTTTAATAATAAAATAATATTATTTTAAATGGTAGTTAACGCCTAGTCGTTGTAATGGTGGGAATGAACCGAACAAACTACAAAATGATTATATTTGATTGTCAAATATTTTTACTTTTTACAATAAATGTTATAGGATTAAAAATGCAAATGAATCCAATTTTTAAGAGTAAACATTCTAGTATACATTAAAAGGATGATTAACCACCTTTTGGTGGAGAACATCTTTTAAATCCACTTTTTGAAAATTTTATGTGTTATATTTGACAAAATAAAATTCTTCTTTAGAATCGGGACATCAAAATTTACTTTGTGTAAATTTTTGGTATTTTTTCGATAAAGTTCATTTTTAATGAATAGTGAAAAATGTTGTATTTTAATTCAAAACCTCGTTTTAATCTAATTTGTTTATATGATTATATTACATTTTGAATTGGTTTTAAAGTGAAATTATAAAATATTTTTACCATTTTATCCAATCGTGGTCGTTGGAATCAATTTCACTTTGAAATTGGACTTAAACTAGCGTCAATCTTTTGATACATATTGTTTCATAAAAACACACTATTTGTCATGACAGCGGGAATTAATTAATGTAACTTATATGATTTGAATTTTTTAAGATAGACATCATTTTTGAATTCGGAATATCAAATATAGATTAGGGTGAATTTTTGGTAATTTTATGAAAAACTTCTATTTTTGATGAATAGTGAAATAACTAAGTGGTACTTATAAAAACTGATTTTCCGTTTAAATGAAATTTTTCCATCATTCTATTTTAAATTTAAAAAATCCGACATATATGGGTTTAATTAAGAAGTAAAATGTGGTTCAATGGGATTAAAATAATTTTTTGGTGAATAGTAACTTATTAAGTTTTTAATCGTGATTAGAGGTAATTAGTGTAGTTTAAGGTAAAAATATTGTTTTAATAAAATGAAATGAACTAGACACATGTATTAACATCATTGGATGTGTCATGGCCAACCAAGAAAATCCATGGGTCAACTTGGGGACCCCATGGAGCCACTTTGGTTGGAAAATGACATAAATACCTTTTTATTTATTGTTAAAGTAAAAATGAGACAAACATGAGATGTTTTACTAAAACAATTTTTACATGGGGTTATAAAAGTCATATTTTTGACTATAAATAGTAAATGGAAAGATAAAAATATTTCCTACATCATAGTATTTTTTTATAATTTTTATAAATTAAATAAAATAAATTATTTATGACATCATGATGATGCAGCGATGACCTCATTATTTAACGATTTAAATAAAATGGAAATATAATGTAAAATATAAGACCTAAACATGTCCCAAACCTATTTTATGGGTGGATTTCGAACACTTATCACATTATCCTCTAAAAACATCAATGTGGGACCATTAAAATCCGAAACTAATTCTAATATAAATTATCATTTATTTACTTTCCAAGAGTGCCCCTCCTCTCCTCTTCTAAAAGGCCCCCACCTCTACCTCCTTACACACACTTCCAAAACCTTTGGCTTGGACAACCCCTGCCCATTTTGTCTTTCCACATCCCTCTCTAACTCATTAAAGCCTCTGCTTGGGCATAAGTCTTCCCAAGGAAGCATTTTAACTCAAACAAAAGGGCGTTACCCGATTTTAAGGTAATGTCTTCACTTGAGTCCTTTTATTTTATTTTGCTTCTCCCACACCCTAATATAATGCCCCAGCCTTAAACCTTACTTAATCTTGAGTTATTAAAGGATTACACATTGAGGATCTTTTTGGGTTTTGATTTTTAGAGAATTAGATCATAAAACTTGCATTAAATTCCACAGATAAACAAAGTGGTTACATAAAGATAGTATTCTTCTTCCCCATCAGTGGAAACATATTTAAAATAAAACATGGATTCTTTCTTGACACTTCCTTGACACTATCATCATATCATGTACCTTTCTCTTGACCTGTGAAAAACATTTCAAAAAACTTGGGATGAGCATAAAAACTCAGTAAGGGATATAAAAATATGGAAAGGAAACATGGATATATATATACATAAGAATGAAATCATACATTACCCATAAAACATAAGCACTTCAACAGAACTCATCAAATCATGAATAAATCATAGAAATCATAAGACATAAAGGTAACTTGAGGCATTCATAACATTCCTACGTAGGGAGTAACCCTCTTGGCTACGTTTGGAATAACCATCACAGAATATTCCATAAATCTCTTCGAAGAAAACTTAACTTTACACTCCTTCGTGTTACCCAATGCATTGGGGAGCTATATCGGGCTCACCCGCCCTTATTTTATCATGGAACCACCCGTCTTCATAATAATGCCCAAGAACCTCAACATAATTGTATCATATAAAACATGCATAAAGTAAACATAACATTTACACCTTTAAATCACAGGATATCAATACAACAAATTGATATAAAAACATTATGAAAACCATTTTCTATTCCAAAATAAATGAAAAGTAAAACATGGTATTTATTTTTCTTTTAAAAAAAGGTATGGCTTGTAGAGGAAGCCGAAACTCAAATAATGGTCATGGAGGCAGAGAAGTCATTGTCGCCACATACGTATGAAAAAAACATACCATTTTTTCGTATAGTAAATGCTTCTTACAAAAAAGATTCCATTTGAATAAACGTAAAAGTCAAAGGGGTTTATACACCATATAAAAGAAGGTTGCGTATAAAACAAAATATGCCTCAATGAAAGGAGATTGAGACGAAGTCCCATACCTCGGGTCCGGCTTGACTCGATCGTTCTTTAATGTCCGGAATAATAAAATTGAGTTAATTTCTACATGCTTAAGAACCTTTTTCAAGTTCATTATTCCTTTTATATCACTTATTTCCATTTCAGGAAAACTATGTAATTATTTAAGTTAATAATGGTCGTTTTAACGATCATTAGTACTTGATTCAAAAATAAACCCTTTATAATTACGAGTTGTTCATGTATCGATTATATCCAGAATTATAATCATGATGTATATATCATATATATCCATTATATACATTCATTTATTCTATTACATAATCATTTAGAGGTAAGAAATGAAATGTACCGTTCATGGAGACAGTAAGCCGTACGTACGCATGAACGCTACTTCCATTTTTATTTTGTATTTTATAGAATGGAATCATAATGATATAAAGGTATATTATAATTCCAGTATAATAACATATATAATATCATAGTTCCATCCTTTATACATCCCACATATGGTATTTAACTAATCAAATCACTTTGAGGGGGCGGTAGTCCGCACTTTCTTAAATGAAGATATCACGTTTACCCATAATGGAAACCATAAAGGTATGCCCAAAATGAAAAATACAGAATCTTAAGGAAAAAATAAACATATTATTTATCATATATAAATATAGTGACATATTAATGGCCACCATTGAAGGTGTTAAAAGAATGTTGAACAATCATCGTTCTGGGAGGCATAAATTCACCATCCACGGAAACAGTATGTCCTTTAACCATTAGATGTAGGTGTGTGTAAGTGTATCTCTAATCCTTCTTATAACAACATCCTAGTATATTGATCATACTGGAGTTGTTACAAAAGAAAATAATAAAAGGAGTTTAGGGGGTTGGGGAAGCAAAATCAAACCAAAGGACTCAAAAGAAGACATTACCTTAAAATCAGGTAACTCTCTTAGATTTGATCTCAAAGGCTTCCTTGGGAAGACTTATGACCAATGTGAAGCTTCAAGGAGTAATAGAAGGATGTGGAGAGCCAAAATGGGAAGGGTTTGGCCGAGAAAAAGGCTTTGGGAGTGTGAGTAAGGATGTAGAGGTGGGGGCCTTTTATAAGAGGAGAGGAGGGGCACTCTTGGACGGTAAAGAAAAGTCAATTTATTTTAAACTGTTATTCAGATTTATGAGGTCCCACATTGAGGTGTTTCAAAGAAAAGGCGATAAGGGTTCTAAATCCACCCATACAATAGGTTTTAGCCATGTGTAGGTCTTAGATTTTACATTATCATTCCATTTTATTTAAATCATTAAATAATGAGGTCATCGCTGCATCATCATGATGTCATAAATAATTTAATTTATTTAAAGTCTAAAAATTATAAAAAAAATACTATGATGTAGGAAATAATATTATCTTTCCAATGAATATTTATAATAAAATATCTGATCTTTATAACCCCATGTAAAAATTGTTTTAGTAAAACATTTCATGTTTGTGTCATTTTTACTTTTATATTAAATAAAATGTTATTTATGTCATTTCCAAACCAAAGTGGCTACATGGGGTCCCCATGATGAACCATGGATTTTCTTGGTCGGCCATGACATATCCAATGAGGGTAGGACATCTTTCAAGCTCATCTCATTTTATTAAAGCATTATTTTTACCTTAAACTACACTAATTACCTCTAAGCGCGATTAAGAACTTCTGAGTTACTATTCACCAAAAAATTATTTTAATCTCATTGAACCACATTTTACTTATTATTGACAAACATGTATGTCATATTTTTGAAATTAAAAACACAGAAGTGGTAAAATTTCATTTAAACATAAAATCAGTTTTTATAAGTACCACTTAGTGGTTTCACTATTCATTAAAATTTGAAGTTTTTTAGAAAAATTGCAAAAATTCACCCTAAGCTATATTTGATATTATGAATTCAAAAATGAAGTATATTTTAAAAAATTAAAAACATATAAGTCACATTAATTAATCTAATAATTAATTCCAGTTGCCGTGACAAATAGCGTGTTTTTATGAAACAATAAGTATCAAAAGATTGACACCATTTTAAGTCCAATTTAAAAGTGAAATTGATTCCAATGACAACCATTGGATTAAATGGTAAAAATATATTATAATTTCACTAGAAAACCAATTCAATATATAATCTAATCATATAAATAAATTAGGTTAAAAAGCACTTTTGATGTAAAATGCAGTATTTTTCACTATTCATTACAAAATGAACATTGTCCTAAAAATGCCAACAATTCACACAAAGTAAATTTTGATATCCCAATCATAAATATTAAGTTTATTTTGACAAACATAGCTTATAAAATTTTCAAAATATAGATTTAATAATGGTTTTCCATCAAAAGGCAATAAAACAATCTTTTAAAAATATTAGTGTATTCCATGCTTAAGATTGGATTTATTTTCATTTTAAGCCACTAAAACACTATCTAATTCATTAATATACATAGATAAAAATATCTATTACTCATTACTTACTTGGGATGTTACATCCTTCCCCCCATTAGAAAATTGTGTCCCGCAATTTATTAACTTATAGAATAAATGGGGGTACTTATCCCTCATTGCATTTTAAGATTCCCATGTTGCCTCTTCAATCATGTGGTTTTTCCACAAAACCTTTACCTAATTAACCACCTTATTCCGTAACACTTGCTCCATGTGGTTAAGAATCTGGAACGGTTGTTCCTCATATGATAGGTTCTCTTCCCACTGAACTACCTCTGGACTCAAAACATGAGATGGATCTGGAATATAATTTCTCATCATCGAAACATGAAAAACATTGTGCACCTGAGATAAACTCGGAGGTAAAGCCACCCAGTATGCAACTGATCCAACTCTCTCCAGAATTTCATATGGTCCAATGAACCTTGGACTCAGATTTCCTTTCATACCAAATTTCATCACACATTTCCATGGGGAAACCTTGAGAAAAACATGATCACCTACCTCAAATGATAGATCCTTCCTCCTGTTTTCCGCATAACTCTTCTGCCTACTCTGAGCTGTTCTCATGTGTTTCTGAATCAGCTAAACATTTTCTTCCATCTCTTATACCAATTCTAGTCCCATCAGTGTACATTCACCCACTTCATCCTAGAAAGATGGAGTTCGACACCGCTTCCCATATAATGCCTCAAATGGTGCCATCTGTATACTGGAATGAAAACTGTTATTATATGAAAATTCAACCAAAGAAAGATGTTGGTCCCAAATTCCCTGATAATCCATATAGTAAGAATGTAGAATATCCTCCAATGTATGAACTGTTCATTCTGACAGCCTATCTGATTAAGGATGAAAATATTTACAAAAATTTAATTTAGTACCCAACGACATCTGAAGGCCTTTCCAAAAGTTAGAAGTGAACCAGGGATCACGATCAGATACAATGGAGAGGGGAACTCCATGTAACCTGACTGTCTCTTTAAGATAAAAACGGGAAAGTTGATCTAGGGAAAAAGTATCTCATATAGCAAGGAAATGATCAGATTTATTCAAGAGATCAACAATAACTCAGATTTCATTATTACCTCGAGATGTCTTCAGTAATGTCACAACAATGTCCATGGATATATTCTCCCATTTCCACTCTGGCATTAGTAAAGGCTGAAGCATCCCTTTCGGTAACCGCCGCTCTGCTTTAACCTGTTGACATGTCAAACACTTCACAATAAAATCAACAATATATCTATTCATTCCATCCCACCAGTAATACTCCCGCAGATCTTTGTACATCTTATTACTGCCAGGATGAAATGAAAACGGAGAACTATGAGCTTCACATAACAACTCTTTCTTCAACTGTGAATCACAAGGCACACACAATCTCTTCCAAAAGCACAAAACTCAATCATTATCAATGTTGAATTCCAGAAACTTTCCTTTCTGAACCAGCTCTACCTTTTTCTGCAACACACTGTCTTGCTTCTGTACATGCTTGAATCTATCTGATAGAGATGATCTCACTGATACCTGAAACAAAACAGAAGAACTTCCTACACCAAGAACTTTTATTCCAAATTTTATCAAATCCTTAACAAAAGGATCACGTTCCAAATGCAACATTGCTAATGAAGCATTATTTTTTCGACTCAAAGCATCAGCCACTTTATTTGCTTTTCTAGGATGGTAATGAATTGTACAATCATAATCCTTGATTAATTCCAGCCATCTCCTCTGTCTCATGTTTAACTCTTTCGGAGTGAATATATTCTTTAAACTTTTGTGATCTGTATATATTTCACAATTTACTCCATACAAATGATGCCACCAAATTTTTAATGCGAAAACAACAGCAGCTAATTCCAAATCATGTGTAAGGTAATTTACCTCATTAGTTTCAATAGTCGTGAAGTATAAGCTATTACATGATCATTCTGCATTAGGAAGCAACCAAGTACTTTCAATGAAGCATCACTATATATAACAAACTCACCATTCCTGGAAGGTAGTGCCAAAACTGGAGCATTCACCAATCTTCTATTCAATTCCTGAAAACAATCATCACATTCTTTTGTCCAGATAAACTTAACACCCTTCCGAGTTAGCTTAGTCATTGGACTAGATAACCGTGAAAAATTTCTATCAAACCTTCGGTAATAGCCTTCCGAACCAAGGAAGCTACGAATATCAGTTACATTTTTGGGTCTTGGAAATTTTTCAACAACCATTGTTTTTGCAGGATCAACGGTTATCCCATCTTTAGAAACAATGTGACCAAGGAAATAAATTTGTTGCATCCAAAACTCACACTTTCTGAATTTCCCATACAATTTCGTTTCTTTTAAGGATTGAAAAATAACCCTTAAATGTCTTTCATTCTCTTCTTTACTTATAAAAAACACCAAAATATCATCAATGAAAACCACCACAAACATATCTAAGAACTCATGGAAAATTCTATTCATTAAGTCCATGAATACAGCAGGTGCATTGGTTATCCCAAAAGTCCTTACTAAAAATTCATAATGGCCATATCTTGTACGGAACGCGTTCTTCAGAACATCTGCTTCCATTACCTTCAGCTGATGGTACACCGATCTCAAGTCAATCTTTGAAAAATATTGAGCTTTATGGAGCTGATCAAACAAATCATCGATATGATTCAAAGGATACATGTTCTTAACAGTAATATTATTCAAGGCCCTATAATCAATGCAAAGTCTCATTGAACCATCCTTCTTTTTAACAAATAAAACAGGAGCACCCCAAGGTGATGTGCTAGGTCGAATGAAACCTTTCTCTGATAAATCTTGTAATTTCTCCTTCAACTCTAAAAGTTCAATTTGAGCTATTCGATAAGGGGGTTTTGAAATTGGCTTCGCATCAGGAACTAAGTCAACAGTAAACTCAACTTCCCGATTTGGTATTATTACAGGCAACTCATTAGGAAAAACATTAGGATACTCATTTACCACTGGCACATCATTAATCTGAACAATTCCTTTATTTTCAACAATGTGTTCAAGGTAACATTCATTTACATCTTTTACAACTTATTCGGCCTCTTGATATGTTATCAACAGTAAGGGTTCATTCTTGTACACAAACTGAAAGTCTTTCTAAAAATAAACTTCTTTATCTTTACAGTCAATCTTAGCATGGTAAATAGAGAGACATTCCATACCCAGGATAACATCAAACTCTACTAGAGGATGAACAATAAGGTTTTCAAGTAGGTTCTTTCCACAGATAAGGATAGGAAGATTCTTATAAATTCTTTTTACCTCAAAATTTCCCCCAAGTGTTTTTACCAAAATTTCAGGAGTTATTTCTTGAGATGTTAATCCCAATTTACTAAAAAAGGTTTCAGAGATGAATGAATGTGTAGACCCCGAATCAAACAACACACTGGAATAATCTGATAAAACAAACAAAGTACCTGATACAACTTCATTTGATGGCCCGAAATCTGCTGAAGTAGTTGCAAAGGATTTCACCAACCCTTACTGCTTGTAGTCTAACTGCTTCCCATCACCCACGATCTTTGTCGGACACTCGTTTGCATAGTGACCCATCTCATTGCACTTATAACATTTCACTAACTGTAAATCAAATTTGGTCTTACCTTCACCTTGATCTTTTTCAGTGCAATCACGAGCCTTATGTCCCATCTTACTGCATTGGTAGCACTTTCCAGAATTCAGAAGACATTCCCCAGCATGCCTTTTGCCACATTTATCACAAACTGGAAACTTAGATTTCTTACCATCAGACTTTTTCGAAGAATTCTTACCTTTCTCCTGCTACCTCGGTCTCTTCTTCTGTTGGTTGTTATAGAACACTTGATCATCGGAAAACTCCATTTCCACCTTCTCAGCACATTGAACAAGCTTTTCATAACTATTAAACTCATGAGAAGATAATTCTCTTCAATATTTTGGATTTAATCCTGAGTAAAAATGATTGATTTTAAAATCGAGGTCTCAGATAAAATTTGGAGCATACCTTGCCAATCGAGTGAACCTTTCTTCAAAGGCAGCCACTGAGTCTTCCTCTTGCCTCAATTACAAGAATTGCTTTTCCATCCTAAGTCGAAAATCCTTAGGAAAATACTCCTCATGAATCATACCATTGAATTCATCCCAGTCGAGAGCATCAATCTCATCAGTGTCCCTGATATTTTTAACCATCAACCACCACTGATCTACTTCACCCTCCAAACGATAAATAGCAAGCCTAACCTCTTGATTTTATGAACACCCCATGACATAAAAAATATTCTCCAGTGCTTTAATCCACCCTTCAGCTAGGACATGGTCAGATGATCCTCTGAATGATGGGGGATGTTGCCTCAAGAAATGTTCCACCACTGACATGTTCCTCTGCGGTTGATTTGGCTGATCTCATGTATGGATACCACCACCATTTATCGTTTGAGTCAACTGTTCCATTACTGCAACAAACTGTTCAGATCCAATTCCGACCATCTTAGGATGCTGATTCGGAAGGTTATTTCCTTCTGCATGCCTTCCTACCACTGCTTCCCTGTTTCCTCTGCGGAAAACCATTCTGAACAAACATGTCTTAGATGAAGCAACATGGTAATCTTCAAATACTATATCACTTCAATTTGACCATAAAAAAATATTATTGGATAATCATTTAAAATAATTCTAACTCCTAAAGTTATCTAAACCGACCTCTGATACCAACTATAAGGCCCCAGCCTTAAACCATACTTAATCATGAGTTATTACAAGATTACACATCGTGGATCTTTTCAGGTTTAGATTTTTAGAGAATTCGATCATAAAACTTGAATTACATTCCACATATAAACAAAGTGGTTACATAAAGATAGTATTCTTCTTCCCCATCAATGGAAACATATTTAAAATAAAACATGGATTCTTTCTTGACACTTCCTTAACACTATAATAATATCACGTACCTTTCCCTTGACCTGTGAAAAACATTTCAAAAAACATGGGATGAGTATAAAAATCTCAGTAAGGGATATAAAAATATGGAAAGGAAACATGGGTTCATATATACATTAGAATGAAATGATACTTTACCCATAAAACATAAGCACTTCAACATACCTCTTAAATCATGAATAAATCATAGAAATCATAAGACATAAAGGTAACTTGAGGCATTCATAACATTCTTACGTAGGGAGTAACCCTCTTGGTTACGTTTGGAATACCCATCACAGTATATTCCCTAAATATTTTCGGATAAAACTTAACGTTACACTCCTTCGCGTTGCCCAATGCATTGGAGAGCTATATCGGGCTCACCCACTCTTATTTTATCACGGAACCACCCATCTTCATAATAATGCCCAAGAACCTCAACATAATCATATCACATAAAACATGCATAAAGTAAACATAACATTTCCACCTTTCAATCACAAGATATCAATACAACACATTGATATAAAAACATTATGAAAACCATTTTCAATACCAAAATAAAAGAAAATTAAAACATGGTATTTATTTTTCTTTAAAAAAAGATATGGCTTGTAGAGGAAGCCGAAACTCAAATAATGGTCACGGCGGCGGAGAAGTCGTTGTCGCCACATACGTATGACAAAAACATTCCCTTTTTTTGTTTAGTAAACGCTTCATACAAAAAATATTCCTTTTGAATAAACGTAAAAGTCAAAGGGGTTTATACACCATATATAAGAAGGTTGTGTATAAAACTAAATATGCCTCAATGAAAGGATATTGAGACGAAGTCCCATACCTGGGGTCCGACTTGACTCGATCATTCTTTAATGTCCTGAATAATAAAATTGAGTTAATTTCTACATCCTTAAGAACCTTTTTCAAGTTAATTATTCCTTTTATATATCTTATTTCCATTTCATGAAAACTATGTAATTATTTAAGTTAATAACGGTCGTTTTAACGATCATTGGTACTTGAGTCAAAAATAAACCCTTTATAATTATGATTTGTTCATGTATCCATTATATCCAGAATTATAATCATGATGAATATATCATATATATCCAGTATATACATGCATTTATAATACTACATCATCATTTAGAGGTAAGAAATGAAATGCACCGTTCTTGGAGACGATAAGCCGTATGTACGCATGAAAGCTACTTTCATTTCTATTTCGTATTTTATAGAATGGAATCATAATTATATAAATATATATTATAATTACAGTATAATATCATATATAATATCAAGGTTCCATCCTTTATACATCCCACATATGGTATTTAACGAATCAAATCACTTTGAGGGGGCGGTAGTCCGCACTTCCTTAAATGAAGATATCGCGTTTACCCATAATGGAAACCATAAAGGTATGCCAAAAATGATAAATAAAGAAGATTAAGGAAAACCTGAATATATTATATATCATATATAAATATAGTGACATCTTAATGGCCACCTTTGAATTTGTTAAAAGAATATTGAACAATCATCATTTTGGGAGGCATAAATTCACCATCCACGGAAACAGTATGTCCTTTAACCATTAGATGTAGGTGTGTGTAAGTGTAGCTCTAATCCTTCTTATAAAAACATCCTAGTATATTGAGGATACTGGAGTTGTTACAAAAGAAAAGAATAAAAGGATTTTAGGGGGTTGGAAAAGAAAAATCATACAAAAGGACTCAAACGAAGACATTACCTTAAAATCAGGTAACTCTCTTAGATTTGAGCTCAAAGGCTTCCTTGGGAAGACTTCTGCCCAAAGTGAGGCTTCAAAACGTTATAGAGGGATGTGGAGAGACAAAATGGGCAGGGGTTTTCCCATCCAAAGGCTTTGGGAGTGTGGGTAAGGAGGTAGAGGTGGGGGCCTTTTATAAGAGGAGAGGAGGGGCACTCTTGGAAGGTAAAGAAAAGTCACTTTATTTTCAAATGGTATTCGGATTTAAGAGGTCCCACATTGATGTGTTTCGAGGATAAGGTGATAAGGGTTCGAAATCTACCCATCCAATAGGTTTTGTCCATGTGTAGTTCTTATATTTTACATTATCATTCCATTTTATTTAAATCGTTAAATAATGAGGTCATTGCTGCATCATCATGATGTCATAAATAATTTAATTTATTTAATGTCTAAAAATTAAAAAAATTACTATGATGTAGGAAATAATTATAGTTTTCCAATTAGTATTTATAATAAAAAATATTATCTTTATAACCCCATGAATTATTTTAGTAAAACATCTCATGTTTGTGTCATTTTTACTTTTACATTAAATAAAAAGTTATTTATGTCATTTCCCAAACAAAGTGGCTCCATGGGGTCCCCATGTAGACCCATGGTTTTTCATCGACGGCCATGACACATAAAATGAGGGTAGGACATGTGTCAGGTTCATCTAATTTTATTAAAGCATTATTTTTACCTTAAACTACACTAATTAACTCTAATCGCGATTAAGAACTTAAGAGTTACTATTCACCAAAAAATTATTTTAATCTCATTGAACCACATTTTAATTCTTAATGACAACCATGTATGTCCGATTTTGGAAATTAAAAACCCAGAAGTGGTAAAATTTCATTTAAAAGAAAAATCAATTTTTATAAGTACCACTTACTGGTTTCACTATTCATTAAATATTGAAGTTTTTCAGAAAAATACAAAAAAATAACCCTAAGCTATATTTGATATTACGAATTAAAAAATGAAGTCTATTTTAAAAAATTCAAAACATATAAGTCACATTAATTAATTTAATAATTAATTCCCACTGTCGTGACAAATAGCGTGTTTTTATGAAACAATTAGTATCAAAAGATTGACACCAGTTTAAGTCCAATTTCAAAGTGAAATTGATTCAAATGACCACCATTGGTTTAAATGGTAAAAATATATTCTAATTTTACTTCAAAACCAATTCAAAAGATAATATAATCATATAAATAAATTAGGTTAAAAAGTAGTTTTGATGTAAAATGTAGTATTTTTCACTATTCATTAAAAAAATGAACATTGTCTGAAAAATACCAAAAATTCACACAAAGTAAATTTTGAGGTCCCAATCATAAAGAATAAGTTTATTTTTAGAAACATAGCTTATAAAATTGTCAAAAGATAAATTTAAAAATTGGTTTCCATCAAAAGGTAATAAAACAAACTTTTATAAATATTAGTGTATTCCATGCTTAAGATTGGATTTATTTTCATTTTAAGCCTCTAAAACAGTATCTAATTCATTAATATACATAGATAAAAATATCTATTACTCAATAATTTCTTGGGATTTTACACTTAAACACTTTTTATTAATTTCTTTTGTAATAACTCCAGTATCTTTAATATACTAGGATGTTGTTATAAGAAGGATTCGAGCTACAATTACACACACCTTCGTCTAATGGTTAAAAAACATAATGTTTCTGTGATTGGATATTTCCTGACTCATGAAACGATGATTGTTCCATATTCTTTTAACACCTTCAAAGGTTGCCATTAATATGTAACTTTATTTAGATATTATATATAATATTTTTATGTTTTACATAAGCTTCTGTATTTTTCTTTTATGGAATACCTTTATGGTTTCCATTATGGGTAAACACGATAATTTCATTTTAGGAAGTGCGGACTACCGCCCCCTCAATGTGATTTGATTCGTTAATGCCATATGTGGGATGTATAAAGGATGTATTTAAAGTTATTATATATGATGTATGTTACATATAAATGATGAATATATTTCTGGAATTAAAATATACATACCTCTCATTTAGTTTTAATTCCATTAATAAGACATAGAAATGAAAGTAGCGTTCATGTGTATGTACGGCTTACCGTCTCCATGAATGGTGCATTTCATTTCTTACCTCTAAATCATTATGTAATATTATAAATTCATGTATATTCTGGATATATATGATATATATGATATCGAAATCATGAATATCATTTTGAATATAATGAACTTTTAACCACATGAACAACATGTAATTGAAAGAAGTCCACTTTCGACTCAAGAACCAAATATCGACAAAACAAACAATATTAACTTAAATGATTACATAATGTTTATATCATGGAAATAAGTGATATAAAAGGAATAATGAAAATAAAAAAGGTTCTTAAGCAAGTATAAATTAACTCAATTTTATTATTCAGGACGTTAAAGAATGATCGAGTCAAGTCGGACCCGAGGTAAGGGATCCTACTCCACTCTTTCTTTTTAAGTACACTCTTTTATGTCATTCCTCTTAAGCTCATCTTCATTATGATTGGGATGTTCTTTTATATTACTCTTATTTTACTTTTTATGTTCATATGATGAGAGACCCTATTCTCTCTAATCAATTCATTTTGGAAGTTTTATGTGGCGTCGTTAGGCTGCCGAGTTTTCGTAAGGGATTTTTCATATCACTTTTATTCCTGTGAGATTTATGCTACATTTTCAACAATTTCCTTTGAGTGGTGTATTTAATGCCCATTATTTTACTCATTGTGTAATATGATTTTGTTTATGAGTATTTAAATCAATAATGTATTGTACTTCTTTCATGGGGTGTATGTTTTGAATGATACACAAGTCGGTAAGGGAACCATTCACCCTCCTCTTTTTAAAAGACTTCTTTTGTTGGGTCTTTTAATATACATATTGTTATGTTGGGATATGTTCTTCTATATCTTTATTGATGTAAATTTAATTTCCATGTGATGAGATACCCTTTTTTTCTCTCATCAACTCATTTTGATGTGACGCCGTTAGGCTGTCAAGGGAACTTCTTAACCCAATTTTGATTTCTTTGGGTTCAACATGTAGTTATTGAATATGTCATCCTTTGAATGTGTTTGAATAACCTTTTATTATTTTACACATAATATCCACTTATATTGGGTGTATTTATATTTTTCACACATAATTATGAGATTGATTTATCCTTAATTTAAGGATACATTCTTTATAATGGATTTCATCTCATTTTACATTTCTTTTGAGACTTCATTGTTGTTATGCACCAATTCACTCTTATATGGTGTGTATACTGTCCTTTGACATATTATATCATGAATCCCTTTATTCTCATGATATAATAATGTTCGGATTAAATGTTATTATGCTATTATTTGTATTCAAGAGTCTCTCATTTTGTTAAATACTATTTAACAAAAATATCATTTTAAATGTTTTAAAGATTTATTATTCTAAATCTTTATCATTAATGTCCATGTTTTCAAAATGGTTTTCAGTATTTATTTATATGGACATTAATTTTTTAAAATTATAATTCCATTAAAAGCTTTAAAGTGGTATGGGACACTTTGATTCAAAAATCTCTTTTAAATGTTTTTTGAAAATGGATTGATTAATTCAGTATCTGGGAATTACTTATTGTGATTGAAAATGAAATGTTGTTATTGAAATGTTTTTATTTTAAATATTTTATGTGTAATGATGGTACTTGGACATTTTACGGGTGGTTACGTGATAAACCATATGACAGGTGGTTCCTTGAATACCAGGACGGGTGGTTACGTTATAACTTCCAATGCATTGGGTATAGAAGTCAGCCGTATTGCTACTCCATTAAGTATGTGTGGAAGTCGACCATATGGTTATTCCATTTAAGTATGTTTATGTCCCAAGTTACCTTTATATGTTATGTGTTATTTATATGGGTTTTATGGTAATATTTTTGTTACAAAAGGGTAAGTAATGATCTTTTATTCAGTGAAGAGTTTTTAATACTTCATAAAGGTGAAAAGTATTACTTTGGTAAAGTACTCATGGTTTACTTATTGTTTTTGAAAAACTAATAGTTTTCTTTCTTTGTGTATCCTTTACTGTGCTTTTTATGCTCATCCCATGTTTTTTTGAAATTTTTTTCACAGGTCAATGGAAAGGATCATGATGTGATGATAGTGTTAAGGAAGTGTCAAGAAAGAATCCATGTTTTATTTTAAATATGTTTTCGTTGATGGGAAGAATGAATACTGTATTTTATGTAACCACTTTTTTTAAAATGTGGAATGTAATGCCAGTTTTAGGATCTAATTCTCTAAAACTCTAAACCTGAAAAGATTCTCAATGTGTAATCTTGTAATAACTCAAGATTAAGTAAGGTTTAAGGCTGGGGCCTTATATCTTAGAAGGTATATTTTTATATTGTTTATTCGATATGTGAGGATTTACTTGAACACGTATGAATTTTTTGGGGATTTGTTATAGATATATCATTGAGGAAATAGTAGTCTATTGAAATGAGTTGTCTAGATATCTTTTTGAAGGTTTTATACTAGATATACTAAAAGTTATTTTTAATTGTCTTGACATTAATATATCAAAGTACATAGTAAACCAAGAATCCAACAATTAATCATACCCCTCATTTAGTTTTTTTTATTATTCATCCATGATATTATTTCATAATATATATGGATACATTTAATCTAATGTTCATTTATTAAATGGATTTTTTTTCAATTTCCTACTTTTTCATATTATGTTTCCTTATATAGTTTTTTTCAATGGATTTTTTTTTACAATTATTACCTTTTTATATCCATTATGCACTTCATCCTATGATTTTTGATACCTGGAAATCATTCCTAGTTATTTAACATTCCATATTGATTATTCTCATAGATTCATTAATGATTCATTTATACATAACACATACTGATCTTTTTGAGTCACCGTTATTTTGTTTCCTTTCCCCATAAATCCATGAAGTAAGAATGCCATGAATGGATATTCTAGATAGAATAATGTTATTATCCTTGATGTTTATTTAAAAATACTAAAAAATATATGTTATCATTTTTTTATTAATTTGTAATACATGACTCATGTATATTTCTATTTTACCAAGAATAATGAACTCTCGATCCTTGACTAATTTATTTCTTGAAATCATGAAAATTTAATAGATAACATAAACAGGTTTCAGGCTTTTGGGTACTGTAGCTATATTTATCCAAAATGTTTCCAAAATTTCAAACCATAGTTTAATGATGAATAATTAATATATTAAAACATTAATACTTTTTTAATGATAATTCATGTGTAGCTTCATGTCTTGGATTATCATTAGAGAGTTGTCAACATCAGTACAAAATGTAAAATGTATTAAAAAATAATCAGAACTACTTCATTTGACATCCATCCTTCATAAAATATAATATAAATATATAAAATTTTTATCACACTATTGAAATATTCCAATGTATTGATGAAGTTGAATCAAACTATATTAAAAATTCAATAGGATGCATGAATCATTACCTTTGTATTTTATTTTACACATTCTTTACTTTTTCCCAATTGTAATCAAATTAAACATGATTCATAAAATTATAGAGTCTCTCAAATAACATACATATTAATACCACATGATTAGATAATGTATTATTTCTGATATATTTCCACCCCATTGTTGCTGTAATCTATTGCTTATTAATTGGAGTGATATTCATATTATTTAATGTATGCACTTCTAAATTTATAACCATTTATCACAAAAAATAAATAATCATAGATATTCCATTAAAATATTTAATTGAAGAATATATTCTTTATATTTTTAAAAATAATTTCTCCCATAATATCCACATTGATAATAAAATCGTAATCTTTATTTGGGTAACTTCCATCATCCATTATGTGATAGGGAATAACTAATCATTCATGATCATCTATGGAATCAAAAACATATATTTGAGAATTGTTTTTGGGATAATAAAATTATGATAGTATGTGGAATGAATTAATAAAATTTATATTTAACAATTTCATAATATAGATTCATGAAATTGAGACATTATATCAATGTCATTAAACCATGTGTGTTTTATGATTTTTTAGAAAATAAAATAACTTTATTTCATAATGAAAAATTATGAGGACATTAAATATTTATCCTATTGGATTTTAGTGGTACTTTATCAATACAATTTGGTTTATGGATAATTTTTTTGTCTTTGTATACATAATTTTGGGCGATTAATGTAATAAATAAATTATACTTATAGTTTTAGATAAAGTATCTATCTCCTTCCAAAAATATTCAACTTAGATTAACCTACTATCATTAGGATATCATAGCCAATATACATCAGTATAACATAAGTGATTTTTTTAATTGAATATTACTATTGTATTGCATTTATATATTTCCATATGATATATAATTAAAGACTTTTTTATCCATCAGAAGAGTCTATATAAGATCACTCTAAAATCCAGCACAAAAACACATATCATGGATAATATGAGGTCCAAATATAGTTCCATAATGGAAAAATCCAATAAATAATGTAAATTTAATTAAATTTATGCTATCAAATTTACCATAATTATATATATTCTCACCATGTTTTATATGTCAGGGTACTAGATTTCACTATATTATTATAAACATTATAACCACTCAGTTGCAAAATATCATGGGAATGAAAATTAAAATGTTATTATTCCATTATTTGAAATAATAATATGTATATCAACTCTTATAGATTATAAATATCAATTTAGTTCATCATATGTCTTGAAAAAAATAGTTTTATTGCCTATATTGATCACTTATAAGTTTATTTCAACAATATATATAATTAAAATGAGTATAATATCCTTCTTTTGTTTTTTGTATATATTATTGTTTTATATTTATTTTTTGAATGTCATGTGTATCTTGTAGCTTTAAAACATTGAATACTATACCCGCAAAACATTAAATAATTAATATGAGAACATAAGATATTTTCTAAAAAAATACTTATCATATATAAAAAAAACCATCAAAATAATACACCATCCCCTCTTCATTTATCTCTCAATTTGTAAAGGAATATTTCCAATCTATATAATAGATTTTATACTATATTTGAGATTTAAATACAAGGAACATCCATAAAAATTATAAAATTGAAATTTTGGAAAGGGATTCATCATTAAAAACCATAACAACCTATGGGTATCCTTTTCAAAAATAAATAACCATTTTAGTTTTTTAGATATCATTTTTAATATGTTTTATTTCGAAACACCCTTATGTACATAGAAATATGTTTTTCATTTTAAATTTTAAATTTATCTACTATGGAGTATTCCTCTTTTTATTGATGTTCCTCATTCTTATCATTGACCCCCTCATAATTACTGATAGTCTTAATAACTGATTGTGTCCATATTTTAAAAATTATTGTAATTTTGATCTCACATATTAGTCTTCCTCTAGATTAAAAAGGGGCACTCTAACATCTGATGTGGTTTTATATATCAACATGTAGCTTGATCATGTAAAAAATAAAATATTTCATCTTATGTGTATTAATACTCATAACTATTATTCTTATAGTCATTATATGATGTCATTGGTAAAACATGTCTTCTTAAAATTTTTTTTTTCAAACTTCTAATTATCGTATCATGCTGAAGCCCAAAAAATTCAATGATATATTAAACCAATGTTAGGTTTATTTTAATTAATTTCCATGTAATAATAGTTATAATTTCTCATAAACCACACTCCTAGATCTCGTATAGAAATCCATCGGGTTACATTTTTGTCTTTGATGCAGATAATTGATACCAATTTTTTTTTCCATAGATGATTAAACATAAAATGGAAAACATCGATCACATACATTTAAGAGTAACTATTTGGTTTAGAGTTTTACATAATTATGAAAAAATCAAAAACAAGTCAAAATTTGTCAAAATTTAATTTCTCCCAATTAAATGATATTTTATTATTTGATAAATGATCATTAATATTATCTTACTGGAATAATTTATGGAAATAAATAATTCAACATCTTTCATTAAAACATTGGGAAACTGAAACATGAAAAGTGACCCTAAAATATCATTATTGTAAAATGAAAACAATTACATATGGATATGATTAATATTTATAAGAGTGCGTATTGAAATTATTATATAATAAATATCAATGAGTGAATCATAAAATAACCAAATCTTGACAATACAAAGATCATAAAATATGGAAACATAGAATATATAGGAGTAAAAAATATATAAGAATTCCATTTGACATCAATATTGTAGATTGGAAACATTATAAAATGATATCAATAAATTAAAACACTATTTGATTACAAGGAACGTCACTTTCTTAAATCAACTTCAAATCCCATTTAATTATAAATAATATATTTCTGAATAAAATTATTACCCAATGAATTGGACATCTATAATTGGGATCTCCCTACATATATGATATATCTATCTAACCCATTCTTCATGATATATAATGGGGATTAACCCTTTGTATAAGCAATATTAGTTTCACATGTGATCTATAATAGGGTTTTCCCATTATATAACTATATTGGGATCACCCATTTCATTTATTATTCCTGTACAATAAATAAATTGATTTCATCATAAAAATAATAATGAAATCTTAATTCATTTATAAACTCATAAACTCATAGACAAGTAAAAGATTATTTTTTATACAATTTGACACCGGATTAACCTGGAGAAATAAAACCTCTCTATAACAATCTCAATGAATCATGGTTACCCCATGGAAATAAATAAGTTTAAATAATAAATCTCTTTGAAACCTGATTAACAGATGAAATTAAATGGGTATCAAAATAATCTCATTGAAAAAATAATAAGTAGTTGTATATGAAAATGTTCCTTAAAAATATATTTAGATAATTATTATCCCATGGAAAATAAATGAGTTCCAGAATAATCTCTTTGAGATATATATATATATATATAGTATAAGGGAAACATGCCCAATAAAAATCAAATTTAAAAACATTTGAAACATTGAAAATAAATTAATTCCACAATTATCAATTTTGAAAAATATTATCCCATGGAAAATAAATGGTCTATTAATAAATTTTGTTGAATTTTGATTAATCCATGGAAACTAAATGGGTTCAATAACAAAATTATTTAAATAATATTAACTAGTGGAAAATAAACATGTTCTTTTATGACACATTTGAATCAATATTATTCCATCCAACGAAGTAATGTTAATGGTATCAGTTTAAAATATCCCCAGGGATGGATATGTTAAAACATGGTTTTTTATGATGTTCAATGAAAATATCATTTAAATATAATAAAACCATTCATCATTAAACTAATCATAAAACATTCCTTGTGTCCCATACAACTTATAAACATTTGATTCCTAATCCCCAAGATGTAATAAAATTTATCAAAAAACTAAATAAAATAATAATATATAAATTCACTAAATTAATTTTTAATGGTTTTTGTATAAAACTTGAGAAAAGAATATACGTGTGTAACATAACAAATGTCATGTGGGTTTCAAATGGTCACAAAAATCCAATAGGACATTATTTATATAAAAAATGTAATCCCATGAAATAGACATCATAATATTGATATGTGAAACCCCATAATTTTAAGGGTAAGAATAATTAAATACCGTAATTTAAATTATATACACCACACAAACCAAATAAATGGTTATAACGACATTTAACTCATGATTGTAAAATATATGTGATGGAAATCACTTATAAAGATTGTATCATCATAGTGAGAATAAATTAATCAATTAACATGTGTTACAAATATAAATCCAAAAATAAAATATGTAAATATATATTAATATTATCAGAGTACCTTTTATAGATATTCATGTCATTACATAATCAATGAAAATAAATTTTGATCTAATTAATGGAAAATGTTTTATGAAACCCCATACCTTGTGATTGTTTCTTTATGATTTTCATCTATATTTTGAAATATTAAAATTAGGTTAAGTTTCTAAATTATTCAGAAACAATATCATGTTTATTATAACTTTAATATCACCGATAAATTACATATATATATATAATTACCAAATCTGTAATTTTTATGTCAGTTATTTTGAGAATATTTTTCCTATATGTCAAAATTGACCATGGTATGTCTACTTTGGTCAATGATGTCATTATTTAAATATATATAGAATAATAAATGTTATAATATAATCAAATATTTATATAAATATCACATTTACAATCAAATGGTAAATATATTTATGATAATTTAACCAACAATATGATCATGGTGATGGAATCTTGTACGTAAGAAAATGTAACATTCTCATTTATTAATGACTATTATGTAATGATAGAAAATAACATTAAATTTTCACTAATATAAATTATTTAATAAATATCCTTTTATTTAATTATATATACTTGTATATATCAATCTTTTGTTCTGGTGATCAGATTGGAGTAATTGTTTCTTTTTGAAGAGCCATTAGTCCACACATCCATGAACAACATTGTCACTTTTTTTGTACATGAAATGGAAAGAATAAAATGATATCTTTTCTATAAATATTTTACATAATTTCATGAATATCACGAATATTTAATTTTTATATTATTATTTTATTAAAACCATCCTTAATACATTCGATGTAAATCTTGAACCAATCACATTGCTTTGAGGAGGTGGTTGTCCACTCACCCACAAACGATGTTATCATATGCCCACAAAATGGAAGGAATGATTGTATGAGTAATAATATAATTAATGAAACAAAAATAAATCATAAATATCAGGAAAAATATTATTTCATTCACAATTCTATACCATGAAATATTGAAAAAGTGTATAGAATTGTTGCGCCAGGTGGCAGTCCGTAATACACATGAACTATGATTTCACCACGAATTTTATGGATGTGTGTGTTAGTGTAGGTCTAATTAAGAACATAATAAAATATCTACTTAATTTTGGTATATACGTTATTATATAATCAATATATATTAATACTTTAATTTTTTGATAAATAAATAAAAAATGTACTCATTGAAGAACGTGACATTTTTTGTGTAACTCTTTCTTGATTTCCTAAATAGACTTATTTTGATTCTATTAATAAATTAGAGAATCTTATATTGTGATATGATGGATTTTAGAAGAATATTTTTCCACGTTTTTTTATCCAAATACATCTTGAGGAGTGTAGAGGAGGGGAGAGTGACTTCCATTTTATATTGTTAGTGGAGTTACATTCTTGTAAACACAAAAAGTTCAACAGTACTGATAGGCATTAATTTCACCATGTGTATAAAGACTTTAAAAATATTTTATTAAAGGGTAATTATAATATTAAATAACTTATAAAACTCTTAAATTTATTAATTTTAATTTTATAATTTTCCCTTATTCTTTATGTTTACTCAATTTTGTCATTAATGGAGTTTAATAAGGTGACATGCATATTTCATGTTACCCAATTAATTTAACCATTAAGAAAAAAATAAAATAAAAAATAAATAGATATTATATAACTAATGATTCTATATAGAATTTCTAATTTATAAAATAAAAATCTAATGTGTGTGTACAATAAATTTTAATAAAAACACATTTTTTTGAGAGAAACCTCGATTTTACAAAAGTTGTGTTAAATTATATTAACTGTATTCAATAATTTTTATGGTTAATTGTTCTCTTTACCTAATAAGAATATTATAAAAATTCTTTTTTGAAATAAATATATTGTTTTTTTACAAAATAATTTTTTTTCTTGATTAATTAAATTTAAATACAATCCCCCAAACCTGGTGAGAAAGAATTAAGTTAAACTGAAAATGTTTAGAATATAATTATGTATTTATATATAAATTAATTATAAAAAGGATTCCAATGAATACAATTTGATTAATATATTTAAAAATGATCTAATTGGACCATAATTTAATTTCACAATATTATTTTTCTATAGGATGAAATTGGAAATATAAGTAGTTTTCAATGAACATTTAGTATTTTTTACTATTCATCACAAAATAAAACATTTCATAAAAATAATAAAAATTCACATAAATTAAATTATAATATTCTGATTTATAAAATGATGATTTTTTATAAAAAATAATTGTTTCCAAATTTAGTTTAAGAAAATTTATTCCATTAAAAGGCAGTAAAACTGCATTTTTGACATATACAACATCTTATGGTTAAAATTATATTTATTATTGTTTTTTACTATAAAAAAGTAATATAAATTAAAATAATTACATGAATTTATAACATACAAAATTCAATAATAATTTTCACTAAAATTTATACATTTAATTAATTAAAACAAAAATATTTTGTGGGAATTTAAATAGATTTTTAATAAAAAAACATCTATTATATTCAATTGATTTTTTATTGTAATTTATAATTAATGTCTAACCAATGAATTCAATATATATAATAGTATAAATCTTATTTTTTTAATTTAATTAATCTCATTAATTAATGCAATTTTAACAGCTATGTGATAACTATCATGTCAAATATTATTACTATTTATTTTGTTGTTTTGTGGTAAAATATAATCATTCCAAAAACCAATGTTATCAATGAAATTTGATGTTACATGCAATGAAATACAAAAATAGTGTTTTATAAAATGAAATTTAAATTTATAATTTAATATAACACTAGATATCAATGAATTTAAATTAATTTGAAGAAATATATAAATATCTAAAAAGAAATTTTTTTTTCTTTCTACCATAATAAAATTAATTCCATGGACAAAATTCGACTTGGTTATAAATGTGTTAACATTTTAAGAATTCTATTATTATGACCCACATCGTACAAGGGTTAAAAAAATAATGTCTTAAAAAGAGAAAATTAGAATTTGGATAGTATATGAATGTTATATATATTTTTTATTGAACATATATATAACATCTTGTAACTGAAAGAACTAATTATGGAGAGTTCTTGAGGCAATTGAACCAATCACATTGCATTGAGGAGGTGGTTGTCCACAAACCCACAAACGATGTTATCATATTCCCAAAAAATGGAAGGAATGATTGTATGAGGAATAATATAATTAATGAAATAAAAATAAATCATAATAATCAGAAAATTTATTATTTTATTCAGAATTTTATACCATGAAATGTGGAAAAAATGTATAAAATTGTTGCGCAAGGTGGTTGTCTGTAAAACACAGGAACTGTGATTTCACTTTAAATTTTATGAATGTGTGTGTCAGTGTAGGTCTAAAAAATAACATAATAAAATATCTACTTAATTTTTGTATATATGTTATTATATAATCAATATATATTAATAATTTAGTTTTTTGATAAATAAATAAATAATGTACTCATTGAAGAATGTTACCTATTTTTGAGTAACTCTTTCTTGATTTCATCAATGGAGTTATTTGAATTCCATTCATAAATTAGAGAAGCATATATTGTGATATGATGTATTTTAGAAGAATATTTTTCCAAGTTTTTTTTAATCCAAATATATCTTGAGGTGTGCAGAGGAGGGGAGAGTGACTTCCATATTATATTGTTAGTGGAGTTACATTCTTGTAAACACCAAAAGTTCAACAGTACTGATTGGCATTAATTTCACCATGTGTATAATGAATTTAAAAATATTCTATTAAAGGGTAATTATAATATTTAAGAACTTATAAAACTCATAAATTATGTAATTTTAATTTTATAATTTTCCCTTATTCATTATGTTTACTGAATCTTGTCATTAATGGAGTTTAATAAGCTAACACGTATATTTCATGTTACCTAATTAATTTAACCATTAAGAAAAAAAAAATTATTAGATAATATATATATATATAATGATTCTATATAGAATGTCTAATTTATAAAATAAAAATATAATGTGGTTGTACAATTAATTTTAATAAAAACAAATTTTTTTTGAGAAAAACCACGATTTACCAATAATTGTGTAAAATTATATTAACAGTATTTAATAAAATGTATGGCTAATAGTTCTGTTTACCAAATAAGAATATAATAAATAAACTTTTTTCAAATAAATATATTATTTTTTACAAACTAATTTTTTATTAGTTGATTAATTATATTTAAATATAATCCCACAAACCCGGTGAGAAATAATGTAGTTAAACTGAAAATGTTTAGAAGATAACTATGTATTTAAATACAAATTCATTATAAAAATGATTGCAATGAATAAAATTTGATTAATATATTTATAACTGATCTAATTAGTCAATAATTTAATATTAAAATATTTTTTTTTCTGTTGGATGAAATTGGAAATATATGTAGTTTCCAATAAACATTTAGTATTTTTTACTATTCATCACAAAATAAAACATTTAATAAAAATAATAACAATTCACATAAATTAAATTATAATATTCTGATTTATAAAATGATGATTTTAAAAAAAATCAATGTATCCAAATTTAGTTTTACAAAAATTATTCCATTAAAAGGAAGTAAAACCGCATTTTTGAGATACATGACATCATATGGTTAAAATTATATTTATTATTGTTTTTTCCTATAAAACATGTTATATAAATTAAAATAATTATATGAGTTTATAACATATAAAATTCAATAATATTTTTCACTAAAATTTATACATTTAATTAATTAAGACAAAAATAATTTTTGGGAATTTAAATTGTTTTTTAATAAAAAAGACTTCAATTATATTCAATTATTTTTTATTTTAAATTATAATTAATTTCCTACAAATGATTTCAATATTTATACTTGTAATAATCTTATTTTTTTTTAATTTATTTAATCTCATTAATTAATGCAATTCTAACAGCTATGTGAAAACTATCATGTTAAATACTATTACTATTTTTTTTATTGTGTGGTAAAACGCAATCATTCCAAAAACCAATGTTATCCATGAAATATGATGTTACATGCAATCAAATACAAAACTATCATTTTATAAAATGAAATTTAAATTTATAATTTAATATAACACTGGATATCAATGAATTTATATTAATTTGAATAAATATATATATATATATCTTAGAAGATTTTTTTTTCATTCTACCACGATAAAATGAATTCCATGCACAAAAATAGACTTGGATATCAATGTGTTAAAATTTTAAGAATTTTATTCATAATACCGACATCGTACAAGGGTTTAACAAAATAACGTCTTAAAAAGAGAAAATTAGAAATTCAATTGTATCTGAATGTTATAAATAATTTGTATTGAACATATATATAACGACTTTTAACTGAAAAACTAATTATGAAGAGTTCATGAGGTAATTGATCACGATGAAGTGAATTATAAATTGACATTTAATAGCCTAAAAAATTTAATGATGGGAAAGATAATAATTTCAGCATAATTGAAGGTATTTTGATAGTAATTTTCCTTTATGACACTTTTTATAGAGTTAAAGAATAATTATACAATATATACCTATATAAAAAAATTAATATACTTACATGATTAGCATAATTTCACCCTTTAAATAATTTCCACCAAAATGTAATTTTTTAATACAAATGATGTGTATTGGAAATGAATTTTTAATTCCTACATATCTAAAATAAAATTTTAACGACTAGAATTCCATTAAAAGGATAGCTAAGCTATTACACACAACCTTATATAATAACCGAAAAAATTCTTAGGATATATTAAGATAATTCCAAAATTTAGTATACCATCATATGATCTGTTAATATGAAAAATTATATAATAATATCTACAGTTCAAACATAATATTTCCATAAATTATAACCCTTAAATTTCATTAATATTTTCTTGAGGATATTCAATACCTGATTATTAGGTTGATATAATTATATATTCTTCAATGATAAATCAGTATTTATTCATACAATTAAATTTAATATATTTAAAAAACCATAAAAATCATTACATGAAAGAAAATTCAAGAGAACATGGATATCTAGATATCCAGTAGTAGTGCATGAAACTCATATCATCTTTTGGTCATGGGTTCGTGCTCCACTACATAACTAGATGTGACAGGTTCTCCTCTATCATAGAAGATGTTCCCCTTATTTCATTAAATATAAACAATAATCCCCTGATAAAAAACATCATTTTCCTCATAGAGATTTAATAAAGCCCATAAAAACATATCCAGAAAATCATTAATCACTTTAAAATTTGATTACATAAAATATCAAGGGGCGGGGGATAAAATACAATTATTGTATGATCATCCTCACGAATATTGACCTATGATGATATACATTAATGTTATGATAACATCATGACATGAATTCCTAATCTCCACGTTTACCTAAAATTAGTTTTTATAAAAAGTATTACTGTGAAGAACCCACCCTCATGGATTATGTTCCATAATCTATAACATGCATTTCCAGTATTGATGATGATAATTGTGAACCAATTTTTTCGCATCACTCAGTAAATCATAAAAAGGAAAACATGGGGTCACATAAATTATTAAGGACATTTTAGGTTTAGGGTTATACAGATTTTGGAGAAAATTCAACATAATTAAGTAACAAAATACCATGAGAATATATATCCAACTTATCATTTTAATTATTATTTCAATACATGTAATCAACATAATCTTAGAGAAATACATTATAGACATAAACAGTTTAATAATCCTCAATAAAACATGGGTAAAATAAAACATAAGAAGGGTGTGATCAATACTTAATATTGGAAAATATAAACATTAATAAATGAATTTCATCATAGATATTAACAATTAATAAGGGTTTGGTGAAATATTCAAACTGTATGGTAAAATCATGAATAAAATCAAACCAATAATTTCCCTGATCAAAATATATGAAACCATTAAAATGTATTGTGTCACTAAAATCTATAATTAAATTCAAGATGATACATTATCCATCATTTGAAAGAATATAAAATCAAAACATGAAATTAAAAATAATTTTGGTAACTGGGTGCATCACTTCCATTAATCTCCTTCAGAGCCCTTTCGTAATAATTTTAGTTGGAATAACCAAATGACTGAATTACGACATTAAAATTACCCAATGTATTGGTATGAAATAATGTGTTTCTCCCTTCATATAAGCGATATCATGATCACCGATTATCCCGGATCCTTAATGGGTCTCATCACTTTTTATAATCTATATTCGGATCACATGTGAGATATAATGGGTCTGAACCGTTCTTATAATCTATATTGGGCTTACCAATTTCATATAATGATCAAATACAATGAATAAAAAAAATTCATTAAAAATTTTATAAGTAATCATACATTATCTATAACATAATACACACATAGAAAATAAATTGGTATACTGTCAATCCAATAAAAAACGTTTCACCCTTGGAATGGAAATGGGTTCCATATTAATCTTATTTTATCATTTTTAACAAATGTAAAAGAAATTTTCCCATATAATTCTAATTGAAACATGAGTAATCCATGAAGGGAAATTGTTTCCCTAACAATATCATAGAAAACATATTTACTCATAGAATATAAATATCCTCCATAATCATCACTATTACATAATTTTAAAAGATATGGCTTCCCCAACAATATATTTGATACAATAATAACACATGGAAAATAAATATATTCAATAACAATATCTTGGAATCATGGTTAACATAATGCAAATAAATATTTGTCATAATTATCAATTTGAGATATAATTAACATTTATAAAATTAAATAGTTCCTTAAAAATAGCATAGAAACAACATTAACTCCTGGTAAAGAAATGAGTTCCATAAATATATCATTAAAATTAGATTAAGTCATGTCTATGAAATACAGTCCTAAAAAATATCATTAAAATAATCATAATACACAAAACTAGATTTTGATGGTGGTAAAAATATAATATATACCCAATATTGTATATGAAATAAATGTTGTGTTGAATAAAATGATTTGAATTCCCCTTCAATGTTCATTTAAAACCTTCATGGGTTAATAATTATTGTACATTTAGAGAGTCTTATACCATATAGAAATGATTTAATCATAATCTACATGATTTTATATAATTTAACAAGACATAAAATATCATAATATTTAATAAATTCACAATATGATATGTCAATGGGGATATATTTACAATGCGTAGAATGTGATAGGTGTATTACATAACAAAAATCCCAAGGAATAGACAATGTGAAAAAAAATCCACTACCTCTATTCTAACACTAAAACTAAAAATAAATTGAAAGAGATAACCTAAAATAGTTATTTAATGCCCACATAATTAGTAATTGTAACCATTAAATATATTCATGGAAATTATATAAACCTCAAAGAAGATATGAATGGTGAAAATGGAATCTAACTCAGGGGTGTAAAAATTGAGATGAAACTCCAATAACTGATAATATAAATGGAGTTAGAAGTAATCAATGACATAATTATGTTTGAAAAATGTAAATTCACACAATAGAAGTGTATAAACTAAGTCATGTAATTAGAATCTATTTCATATATATTCTTGGAATAAAATTATCAATGAAATATAAGTTCATGCCAATGAATAGAAAATTAGTTAAGAAAACCCTTAGAATTTGTCTAATACATCATGAATATCCACTATCATGTGGACTAATAAATATATGTTATTTATTTAAATTATTTAGAACCATTTATATGTTTTTTATTACATTATATTTATATAAAATGTTTTATATCAATATACTAAATCCTAAAATTTATGTATGGATTTTTGACCAACTTCATCTTAGGTTTCAATAATCACATTGATAGGTTTTATTTGGTCCATTATTTCATTATTTAATTATCTATATAATAATTAATATTAAATAATTATAAAATTTCTAAACAAATTATAATTAAAATTAAAATAAGAAATTGGGATATAATAACAACAATGATCATTATTTAACATTTATTCATTATTTATTAAATAAAATTTCACTTAATACAACTCATAAGATTTATAGTTTTGTTGTATTTGTCATTTAGTAACATTACATAACAACATAAAACATGAAATTCAACATCTTTATTTAAAACAATTTTAACTTGACCAAAACATTCCTTTACACCTAACACTACATGGGATAACTAAAAGTCATACAAAAGAAAATGATGTGATATAAATCATAATAATGGAATAAACATGGAATAACATGAGGATAAAAATATATTCTATACATGTCCTGTTAGTGAGTCAAAAAGGAACATGAATTATAAGGCATGCTATAACATGATAATCCAAACATGGGAAATGTTGAAAAAACATATAACAATGCATCATAACCAAATTTCAATGATAACCCACCTATAATTCATAGTGGAGAAAATTCCTAATAAATAATCAGTTAAAATCTCATCCCAAGACGATGAAAAAATGTTAATAAACCATACCCAATTATTTTGAAAACTATCAGGGCATACCCTTCATAATCAATTTATTCTCATTTTTTGTGCCACATTGATTGTATAACATGGATTCACTCAACATAAAAATTTATTCCACAGTAAAAGAATGAGGAATAAATATATATAAGTATATAATTAATAATTATATTCACATGAAGGTGAATACTCATGATTCATAAATAGATATGGTATTCACTACACGAATATTTTTCTATAGAAGTTTGTCGTGAAATTTCAAAAGCATAATTACATCGTATATGAATTCATAAAATTGGTTGATGAGAGATATATGGATCTATCATCATTTAAACCTGAAATTTAATTAAATGGGGATATTTAATAACATATATAAACATATAAAAAATGAAATTATAAGATATTACATAAAAGGAATTTTTTTTAAAAAAGGGATAGTGGAAGATTACTTAAAAATGTTTAGTGTATTAAGGGGTGTATGTAATAGTTCATAAGAGGGATAAATGAGACTGAAAGGGGATCTAATCATTTAATCATAAAATGGAATGTAAAGGGTGATAGGTGAGAATGTATCAAAACCTATGAAAATGGAAATCAAAATGGGATATAAAAAATTTGGTGTTTCATTAAAATTGGTGAGGCAAATTCCTTTTATGAATTTCATTATAGTAATGGATTAGCTTAGGGTCCAAATGAAGGAAAAAAAAGACACTACTATCAAATAACATCAATTTTACATAATATTATTTATTAAAAATGAATATAAATACATGTAATTTAAATTAAATGATTAAATCTCAAAGAAGGTGCTTCAATTCAACGGGGATGAGATAAATACTGTACTTGAATGTGTGAATCCAAAGGCTTAAGAGAGGATTCATGAAACTTATTGGATTCTTTATAGGACTCCAAGGGAAATAAATATGAATGTGGAAGAGCTTCATGATGTTTTTTAGAAAAAAATTAGAGCATGTGTGGTTTTATTTAAGAAAGGATGATAATTTAATAATTATTTTGGTTTTCAAAAGTTCATAATAAAATATTCAAAACCAAAAACTATCGAAGTTTTTTCCCTTGGATGGTACAAACGATAGGTTTTGTAGATTATTTAATGAGTTCAATGTCTGAGGTTAATTTTTTTTTCTTTCTTATGTGGAGGTGACTCACACTATCAATGAAATTATTTAATAATCATGAAATATATTATATTTCCTGGAGGATTCACTATGGATTTATAAATTAAATTAAATAAAAATATAATAAAATAATAGCATTTGAAAAACTATATTTGGATAAGGATAAATTATATAGTATTTATTAGATCATTATTGGTCTATTATGACGTCATAAAATGAAACAATATATTTATATATTATTTAACTATTTTCTAGAAATTATATTGTCTTAGAGAATGAAGAAAAATCAATTATTTAATTATTTCAAAGTATTGATTCCAAAAATAATATTGATTTTATCAATATAATTTTATAAATATGTCAATTTTCACATATAACATAATAACTCTTGTTTAATGGAATGAACGTTTTTTTAAAATATTTTTTTGAACCCTAATAATAATTATATTTGGCATCATATAAATTATATGATAATATTTATTTATAAAATTAATTTATTATTAATTTATTTACTAAAATATTATTCATTTCCAATATTCATTAATTCTTCAAAAAAGATTTCCAAATATACCATTTTCAATTTCAAAAAAAATACAAAGTATAAATTATTTTATGAAAATATATTCATTATTCAGTAAAAAAATAATTAACATATTATTATTTCTAGGTTCTTGATAAATATCCCTTTATTATATCTACATATTCTCAAAGAGTAAGTCGTGTGATGGTGGGGATTTCATGGGGCCATTATGTGAATTTGGTTTGGGTCATGATCTGAATAGTCTTCAACATCGCATGTAGAAGTCACCACTAATGGTTATGTAGTTGGATCTCAGCTTCTGATTAGTCTATTGAAATTCTTAGAAATACTATCTCCATTGTATGCTCTAATAAATGTGATTTATTTGATATTGTCTTATTATGTGATCTCATTTTTTCTTTTTTTTATTCCAAAAGAAATACCAAAAACCCTATACATAAATTAGTCAGGTGATCATTGGTGAACAACTATATTATCAATGGTAAAGATACATAACTGTCATTTAAAATGCAAATGCATCTAAAAAAAATTAGAAATGTTTTATATTACCAAATTTCACTTAAATAAATCAAAATAATTGAAATTTTATTCATAAATTTTTGTTCATATCCAACATCACCCCTTAAAAAAATTTATCTTGATAATTCTCATTTTTCTAACACTGAAAAATAGGGTAACTCTATTTCCTTACCTTGTCTGTTTCCGAAATTTCTTTTTCAAGCATGTAGTTTTTCCCAAAACAGTTTGATGTTGGTCATTTTCTTATATCGTATAACTTTTTCACTATGATCTAAGATCATCAATGGATACTCCTAATAGTAATGTCGATTATCCAATTAGTTCCTCCTCTACATTGAGTACATGTGATGGATCTGGTATGTACATTTTTATAGGGATAAATGGAATACGTGATGTACTAGAGATAGGTTTGGGGGGGTTTGTAGTCAATAGGTCACCTATTTGATAGACCAAGGATCTCAAAGTGGATGATTAAACTTTGACTAATCATTCCATTCATACAAAATCTCATCTATATTTTCCAAGGAGATATTATGAGTAATAACATGCCTCAAATATCAAACTCAAGGTCTCATCGATGATAATTATCATATCACTATTTTGGAATCTTAATAGCATTGATGTGATGTTGGATGGATATAAATGGATCCACCCTTTCTTCACCCATTTTGAGAACTAGAGGTTTTATTTCCAAAACTTCATCCTAACACGCTAGTGTATTACACCTCCTCTCATAAATGGCATCAAATGGGACTATTTGGATACATGAGTGGAAACTATTTTTGAATGAGAACTTCACCAAATAGAGAAGTTGGTCCCATCCACCTTTTATGCCCATTGAGAATTCTCTCAACCTAACCTCATGTTTTTGGATAATCCACTCAAAATGGAAATCATTTTGAGTGTGATAATCCATAATGAACATTATATCAATGTTTAGAGAATGATGAAGACTCTTCCAAAACATTGTGTCGAATGTGGGGTCTTGAGAAGATACAATATATAGTGGTCATCCATACAACCTTACAACCTCTTTGATGTATATTTGTACTAGTTAATCTAATGGGAAATCATATTGAATCATGATTATGTGTGAATTATTCACAAGATGATCTATGAAAACACCATTATTATTGTTTCCCTTGAATGTTTTTGGATGTCTGGGAAAAATTCCATACTGAGTTTTCTCATTTTCATATTAGAATGGGTAATGGTTTCATTATAAACATATTCTTTTATCTTCCAGCAAACAATTTATGTCATACTAGACATTTTGATGTATATTCATAGATATACTTATTCATGATATCTCACCAATATTTCTCTCAGTGATCTCAATAAATATACATAATTCCTAGGATAATGGAGAAAGTCAAACTATGTGGACAATCCCCAATTTATTTATTTATGTTAGAATTTGGTGGAACTCAATTTCTAAAACCAAATATCATTATTAATTCCTCATTATAAATAAAATATGAGGACTTAACTTTTTTTGGTTTTTACATTCATCTAAATTACAACGTTATCCTTTTTGGGATCCTATAAATATTCCAAATATTAAGGTTGAGAAATAATTTTTGAAGGGATTGATGATGTTCCATTATTTTTTATTCCATTGTTCTTATTCATCATGTATAAGAATATAAAATCATTCTAAATTCGAATTAATTTTAGAATAGATGGGTCCTTTATAGAGAATATTACACTTGTTACCATTCCCTAGATGGTAGTGGATTGAGTAGTTGTAATCTGTGATGATATATAACCATCTTTGTTGGGACATATTTAGGTCTTTATTTAAGAATATATATTTTATATTTTGGGATCTATATATATTTCAAACATCTATCAAAATAGATAATTCACCATGTTTTCAAATAAAATATCATAGTTTACAACTGTTGATCATTTTTAGGTTATTTTTTCACAAGGATTTTCAACTCCCTAAAGGCATAGGTAATGAAAATTTCATTTTCTATCAACACACATCAAAATCCATTAAATAAATAATTATAGAAAAATTGGAAATGCTACCCACTTGTGGGAAATATGAATACATGGGTAGTGATAACCCTCATTTTCAAATCTATTATGATTTCTTCACATTAATTATTCTATTAAAATTTAATTCCGTTCCAAGTTAGCTTTGAAATAGGTTATGATAGTTGTGATAAATTTCCCAAAAATCACCATCAATAATCCGCTAACTAAAGGAATCTTTGGATATCTGTCAAAAAAAATTCCTCTAGCATCAACATATTTATTTTATATTTAAAGGATCTATAGTTACCCATTTCCTATGATAATAATCCACAAGAATGAGAATTCTCCCATCCATAACTCAAAACTGTTGTACATTACATAGAGCATCTAGATGCTCCTCATTCAGCATAATAGGATTGAAATATATTATAATATCCTCCATAAAGATAACCAAAAATTTTATGAGGTTATTTATAGGGAATATATTCATCATGTCTAAGAATATTTCTATATAATTATTGAGTAAAAAGAGAATCATTATTAACCCATAGTACCCCTACCATGTACAAAAATAATTCATTGGGATATCCTCATTCTTCACCCATACATGGTAATATCTGGAACATAGATCCACTATTTATAGGTATTGTTCTCCATGTATTTGATTGAACAAGTTGTGACTTTTGTTTAATTGATTCAGGTTCTATATTGTTATCTTGTAGATCTCACGAAAATTAATTCAATGACACATTGACCCATCTAGAATCTGGAAAAAGAGGACTTGCGAACCCCATGGTGAAGCACCTCGGCGTATAAAACCATTATTCATATTTTATTCTAGTTGTTTCATTATTTCCCCATGATCCTCAACAACCATCCTATATGTAGTGTTAGATAATTGAAATTCATCAAGAATAATCTCTATGTAATCTTCAACCACTTGGCTAGGTGGAAAAACAAAAAATTCCACAAGAAACATTCCGGAATATTCTATCCAAAAGGGAATAAATTCAAGGATGATCCTTTATTTAGAATCAATAATTTTAACAACATATTCTCGATCAAAAGAAAAAAATATACATGATTGAGATAATGGTTTTATAGAATATTCATCATCCTCCTTACGAATGTACATAATCAGGGATAGATTCTTTATTTGGAGTGTGATTTCATTCTCATGTAAATTTATGATATATCTATATAGGGAAATCCAATCAATGACCAGAATTGCATAAAATCCACAAAGTAAAGTATCACATGTTTTTTAGGGATTCTAAATCAAAATATTGTGACAAATAAGGAGTTATATACATGTTATGTAATAATTTTCCCATTTTATGACTTTTATGAAAAATCTACTTCAATGATTTTTTTGGTGATTAAATAGTTATATCAAACATTCATGATGAAAGGGAATTAATTGAAATAGATTCATAAATATTTTCTCTATTCATGATTGAATAACTAGAATACATGTCATCTCATTGTTTTCAAGATCAACTATAGTTGTAATGATGGAAAAATATCTCCCATAATCCCATAGATGTTGTTGGTTGCTTCAAAAACACTTCGTTTATAGAAAAGGTTAAAAAAATCTCTTTTTTGTTGCCATTGTAGCAATGAATAATTCATTGAGGGTTGGCCATGATATACATTTCACTATCACATTGGACAGTTTCTCCTATCAATAATCAGTGTCATAATTCAATTTACTTTCTCACATAATGAGTTTCCTTGTTCTCTAGAGGCAATTTTTGTTGTTCTTCTTTCTTCACCTTTGGAAAGTTGTGTGTAGGAAATTATAATCAATATTAGATTTATTCATCAGAACACTAGAATTAGTGTCTACATTATGCTTCTTATCCTCATGATACATTAGATATTCTACGACCTCCATCTCAACTTTTAGATAAAACCAGATAATTTCATCATACCATTCAAATTCATGGATTTTGAAGTATTTTTATATACTATGTATTATACAACCAAAAAGGTGGTAAACCTTGCATTTATGGTGATGAAAAATTAGAGTAATATCATGAATGTCTTTTGATGTTTTCTTCACACACCATATCAAATACATCATCATTTTATTGATTGAAAGGAATTGTTTTTAGTTATAATAAGTATTTGGAAGGGAAAATATTTATCAAAAATATATTCTGGAATTCCATCCACACAATTGATTAAATAATTTCTTTAGGCATCATATTCTTTATATATATCCACCACTGATTGGATTACCCCTCCATATAATAAACATCAAAAATACCTTATTCTTTTTTGGGACATTGATGGAAGAATAATATGTTTTTTATGTAATTGAACCATTTATCAATAATAAAGTGATATAATGATAGACTAAAAGTATGAGTCTATTGGGGCATGAATCACGCGACTATGACTTTTTTTTCTCTTAGGGTGGGTTTGGTGTTCTTCTTGGTCCATGTTTTTATTTAGAACATGAGTTATCAAAGGCAGTATCATTACAATGTTTGAGATTTCTTCTCCCCTCAGGCTGGGAATCTAATTGGGGAAATCATCACACCACCCTTTGAGATGGTTGTTAATATGATTTATCGTATTTCAGTCCATTAGATAGAATAAATTGGAAATCAGGGTTGTGTATCATTAAATATTTGACCCATAAAGGGGATTCAAATGATCTTAAAGGGGTAAATTCTGAATTGCATTTATATACATAACTTATTATTTTCTAGGCCTCAATCTATGTTATCAATCTCCAAATTCCTATCATATATTATTATGGTTATTTAGTTCTATGATCCCTTTAATTTAGTTTGTAATGATTTTATGAATTTATAATGAATATCCTTTAGGAGTGTAAAACTAGGTGGGGTGTAAGGAATAATGTCATGTGCCCAGTAACACTGAGTCTAGGCCGGAACACATTGTCAGAGTTATTACTCCTATGTAAAATTTTTTTATAACCACATCCACATGTAATATCCAAAAATGGATTTATTTTCATTATAAAAAACATACTATATACTTACCAAAACTTTGGCTTTCCCTCTTACAAATAGACTTTTCCATAAGGGTTTTGAAAGGGGTTTTCTAATCCAAATCCCAATAATAACTAAACCTATCCTCTGATACCATCTATAACAACCCTTCACATTATTTCACACTTAAGGAAGATTTATTACATTAAATTTCACTTAATACAACTCATAAGATATTAAATTCTTGGTTCTCTGTGGTTTAAGAAAATTAAATTAAAAATAATACTTGAAATACGACAAATTTCTTGAAAAAATCTTGGACATGAACAAACATTACTTCTTAGGAAACACTACAAGAAGTAAATGGAAGAAATGTACAGAATAGGGTGAGATATAAATCGATGAAAGGTAATAAACATAGAAAAACATGAGGTTAATAATATTATTTTGAAAAGTAATTTCAATGAAGTATAAAAGAACATGAATAATAAAGAATGATATATCACGATAATCATAAATTTAGAAATGTGGAAACAACAAAAAACATTGCATCATAACCAAAAGTCAATGATAAATAAACAAGGGTCTATAATGGAGGATCCTAAAAAGGAATTTGTTAAACCCCCTTCAAAACATAATTTATCATGATACTAAAGATTAATTGATTTATTGTAGGACTATCTTGTTTCACCATTCGTAATAATTTTATTCTCATATTTATGTGTGCCACATATATCATTAAACAAGAATTCAGTCTACATAATAATATATTAAGTGTTATAATAATCTGAAATACACACATGAAATAACACAATCAATAAATATATTTTAATTAAGATGAATAGCCTTGATGGATAAAAGGTTATGGTATTTACTATATTATGATTTTGTCAAGCAATGTTGTGGTTCAATTTTGGTATCATAACAGCTTCTTATAGGACTTCATAAAATTGGTTGATGATAATTAAATTTTTATCTCATCATTTTGACATGAAATGGATATTATGGTGGATATTAAAAAACATATCATTGAATATGAAAAAATAAATGAGAAGATATAAAATAAAACTTATCCTTATAAAAAATGGAAGCTGAAAGATTCCTTAATTATATTTGTATTGTAACAGCTGTGCATATTGGTTATTAAAAGGTATAAGTCAGATTTAAAGGTATCCCATAATATGAACATAAAATGATAATAAATGGTGATAGTTATGATTGTATCACAACTTATGGAAATGGACATCAAAAGTGAACATCATAAATGATGTGCCTAATAAAAATATCCAGAGAATTAGTTACAGAATTTTGGATTAGTAATGACATGGGTAAGGGTAAAAATGAGGAAGAATAAATTATCAATCATATATATAACATTAATAGTATTTTAAGGTATTTACTATAAATGAATATAAATATAGGCAATTGAAATTAAAATAATTAATCTTAATGTAGGGTATTAAATTCAATGGTGAGGAGTGAAATCCATTACATGGATATGTGACTCCGAAGGCATGTGAGAGGATTCATGGAAGTGACATTAGGGGAAACTTTAGTGTGTTGATAATAGATTTTTATGAATATGATGGTGTTTTAGTGAATATTAATTGGATCCTGTGTGGGTTTATGTATACAATGAGGGGGATTTATTTATTATTTCTGTTTTGAATAATACATTATAAAATATTCAAAACCAAAAACCAAACCATTTTATCCCTTGATTTTTCTCAAATATGAGTGTTATAAATTATTTTTATGAGGACATGAGAATAATATAATAAAATATTTCCCATGATTTTGTTGATGTGAGTCACACTTTCAATGAAAAGATTTTAAATTCATAAAATATAATAAAAGTTTTAGAAGATTCCAAAAGGAATTATAAAATTAATCAAATAAACATAACATAACATTATTTTAAATGTGAAAAATATATTTGGACAAAGATACTTATTATTGAATTTATAACATCACTATTGGGTTATTATGATGTCAAAAAACACACCGTATATATATATAATATTCAATTATTACTCAAAAATTTAACTATCTCATGAAATTATGAAAATTTAACCGTTGTATAATTTTGATGTCCTGATTCCAAAAAATTTATGAATTTTATCTATACAATTTTATAAATTTATTAATTTTCACTTTTTAAAAAAAACCAATATTTCATGAGAATGACGTGTTTTTGAAAAATTACAGTTTTTGACCCAAAAAAAAAGATTATTTGACTTCATAAATATAAAATTATAATTTATATTTTAAATAAAAAATTTAATAATTTTTTTATTAAAATATTATTTATTTGATAAATCCATTTATTCATCAAAATATATATAAAAAAATACTATTTTTTGCATTAAAAATCACTTATAACGTTATAATAAAAGGAAGAAAATATATTCATAATTCTGTACAAAATAATGTAGAAAATATTATTACTAGGGTATTTATTAATATCCTTATATTACAATAGAATATTCCATAAGTGTATGGTATGTGATGTTGGTGCTTTCATGGGGCCATTCAGTAACCATGGTTTGGGTCGTGAGATCGTTGAGCCTGAACATGTCAAATAAATGGATTCAATCATGCCTAGGATGTTAGATCCTGTGTTGGTCTCTGTCAAATAAAAATCATATAAATGTTAGCCCCATTATAATCGATGCTAAATGAGATTCCAAGGATATAATACAAATATATGGGTCTGTGGAACACTTTTTTTCAATAGGATTTGTTAAAACAAAAAAATAATACTAGTCAAACCATAACTATTCAATGACAATATTATAAATAGTAAATATACATAATTGCAATTTAAAATACAATTGAATATAATAAAAAATTGAATTTGTTTTTTAAAAAATTATAATTTTTTTAAATCAATATTAAAAGAATTTTATTCATATTTTTTCACTATAGTAAGGATAAATGAACAAAAATTATGATTATTGAGACTCTAGGCCATACATACTCATAAGTAACTTTCCAATTCTTCCATAATCAATATGTAAATAAGATATGTAAATATTATCCATGATCATTATGTAAATAATATATGTTTATATTATCATTTTTTAATGATATTTATTTCATAAATAAATTTCCAATTATTTAAAATTGTATATATTATTCTTGTGATGTGTTTCAGAAAATGGAAGAACCACATCACATTTTGGAGGTAGTAGTCCACAAGTCCTGGATCAACGTTATCACATTTTCTATGTGTGAGATAAAAAGATGAAAATATTATGTTATATATCCAGATAAGTAATTTTATCATAGGTAAAATTATGACATCATTTTTTTCTTATATTTATTATTAAATGTGTCCTTAATATGTTTCATTTAATAATTGAACAAATCACATTGGATTCAAGAGGAGGTTGTTCCCAACTCCAAGAATAATGATTCCACATTTCCAAAAATGGGATGCATAAAGGTATAATAAATTTCATAGTTTCAACAAAATTTATATCATAAATATCCTAAATATCCTAAATCATTGTTTTATATAACAATTACCATTCATGATATGAGGTAATGTAAAAAATTGAATGACATCATTTCACAAGGCCGTAGTCCTCCACATAGATAATCATTTATTATATTACACATATAATAGATGTTTTAGTAATTTTATGTATAAAACATAATGTAACAATATATAATAATATCTAGTATACCTATGATACTATATATTTTTGATATAAGATGAAATAATGGGGTGAAAAAAATAAATCAATTGTGCATATTGAAGAAAATTATATATTCTTCGGGTAACTCATGTTGGTATTCTACAAAAGACATAAGTGGATTGATTTTATCGAAGTGTGAGGCCTATAGGATGAAATTATGGTCTTTGGAATATTATTTGGAATGTTTTTGATGTGTCAAATGGTATTAGAGGTGTGAATAAGTGGGGATAGTGAGTTTCTATTATTATAGATGAGGATTGGGATTATTGTAAATTCCAAAAGGTAAACTCTATTTGGTAGTCTTTCTTACATATTTTGTTTTGAAAACATAAATCCATTGATATGAGGGAAATAATGGAAAATAAAATCCATCTCACCGAGAAAAATAAAATTATTGTAATCAATTTTCCTTAGTATTTATGTTTTCTGAATTTAATAATTATTTGTTTAAGGTAACATTTGACTTTTAATCTACCTAGGAAATTTATCCTTTCATAATATAATAATAAACTTTTTTAAATAAAAAATTATACAATTATATTATATATATTATTTCTAAATTATTATATAAAAATATTTCTAATTTTTATAAATAATTTTATTATAAGCACGTGTTTACAAAAAACATTACATTAAACATAATCAAGTTAAATAATTTTAGATGATTCGCTAATTATTCTGGTCCAAAATTAATTTGAACATATTATGATATAATTAATATGTTTCTTCAATATATATATATATATATTTAGTTTTTCCATATTATATAGAAAGTAATGGAAAATTTAAATATCAAATTCATCACATCTATGTAGTGAGAGAGTGTGTTTTTAATGTTAAAATGGTCAAAATCTTACTATGATTTATTTATAAATTTATTATAATATTTATTAATATTACATATAGAGGAATAATATAATTATAATTTATCAAATTTTATATTAGATATAATTCAAACTATTATTTGAAATATAAATAAATTATAATAAAATGATGTTTTGAAATAATATTATATGTTTTTCACTATTGTTAAAAAATGCAATTTCTCAGAAAAAGACAGAAAAACCTAAATAAAATTATGAAATTTATATTTAAAAATAGAAGTTAATTTTTTAAAAAAATATAACTATAAAATTTCAAATTCATATTTTTAAACATTTACGGAATAAAATATTGGGAAACCGCCACAAAGAGAAATATGAATTCTCATACATAAAATGTCAATTATTGTAATATCATCGCAATTAGAAATATTTAAATAATAATATATATTATTTAATATATACCACATAAATTGAATTAAAATTATCAAAAATATTTACTGTATTAATTTATTAATGTAAAATTCTTTTATGTAAATAAAAATAGTCTTCCAAGGAAAACACATCCTTTATTTTCAATTGGATTATATATTAATTTATAATTAATTCATTACCAATTATTTAATAAAATATATTAATTTATTTATAAAAAATTAATTTCATTACTTAGATAATATCATTCATTCCTATTAATCTAATTGGTTTGTGATGAGTTTATTGTAAACTAATAATATAAATTATTGTTATTTTTATTAAAATAACAAAATCTTGCATATAAAACAAGTTATAATTGAAACATGATGTTAAGTGAAATTCAAAATAGAAATGGTTTTATTTTAAAATAAATATAAATTTATCATTTTCTATAATTCATGCTATAAAATTACGTAATTTATTTTTATATAATATATTACATAAAATCACAGGATGTAACAATAGAAAACAACTTCATGAAGCATTTTTCCCAGTATTTATATATATATATTTAATCTATATTAGAATCCAATTATTAATTTCTCAACATTACTCTTATTAATTATACCGATCTCTCAACATATAAGTTTTATAAGTAATAGGCTTCCAAAAAACATGAAGTATTCTATAGTTATATTTTCTTAAACTACATTCCAATGTAATTCAGGATAGGGTTTAGCCTCAGTTTGTTGTTATTCTAAATGTGTAATGGTTTGACAAAAATCTCTATCTAATAAATTGAAAAATGGTTCTATTTATATGTAATTATTCACAAAATGTAAAAAAATAAAATTTTACACTTCACTAATCAATGTTATGATGTGTATATGGAATTATATAATGAATTTTAATTATACGATTTTCATGATATCATTTTATTAATTTTCATGTGAACTCATTCCCAATCATATTTTTTTTGTAAAGAACTACAATTTTATATCAAATATTCTCTTGAAAATTTTTAAATGTTCTGCACATTTTTTTACTGTAGAGACTAAAATATCATTGTATAATTTTTTTTATTAAATGTGATGAAATAGAGACACCCTAAGTCTATTAATGTAACATGGGTCCACAAAAATCATAATCAGTTGGGTTAATTATCATTTTATCTTGGATTAATACCCTTTAACATTTTTTATGAGTGATTTTCACTATTTTCTAATATTATAAATATCCTATCATTCCCTTTTGAGTATGAATATGTTCTCTCATAACATATCCAATATATTTCTTTTTAAAATTTCATTTACAATAGTGAGAAAATTTTTATTTCCATTAGTTTTTATGATATTTTAATCTCATGTAGGTGTATTATTTTGAGCCTCAAATATAGAATATGTAATAACATGTTATTTAACATATTTGTATTGTTTTCCAATATTTTATTCACCTGATGATTGATTCATTAATTTAAAATACTTCCTCACATACATTGCCACAGAACTATCTCACATATAAAATGTAATGATTAAGTGTATTAAAAAATAAGATGAATTCTATAAATTAGTTTTTTCATACTATAATTCATTTGTTTCATTTCCATTAATGTGTATATTATATCATTAAAAAAGTTTACCTCCCCATTTTCATTGTAATAAATAATCTAAATACCTTAACTTCACAAATCCTTTGTTATGAAATTCCACTATTAAGAATCAATTGAAAGTTCCTCTTTCGGGATTTTAGTTCCACTTATACTAAGAATGACTTATATTCCTTTTTATTTTTGAAAATTTAATTTTTATAAAATTATGTTATATTAAAACAGGGTGAAAATTTATAAATTACTATATATATTATCCTTTGTGGAAACATATTCCAAAAATCATCCCAAGGACATTCAAATATGTTTTGAATATATATCAGAAACCAAATTTAATTCATTTGAACATTCTCATTGTTTAATGACATCATTAATTATGATATATATGTCTATCATTCTTATGTATTTGAATATATATAAGATAATGATTATATAATATGACCTTGAATTTTTTCCCAATAACAATACAATAAATAAATATCTTCAGGAAAATTTTATATCTAAAAACAATTTTGTCTTTATAGAATATCATTCTTGTTTTCATATATAATCTCCTATTATACTTTTCATATTATATAAATATCATTACTTAATTATATCCCCTTATCCTTTTTGTTGTGAGACATGTTTGATCATGAAATTAAAAGTTATAAAATTAAAATGTGTTGGTTTTACCTGATTATTTATAGGTTGTAAAATCTAAAATAAAATCTGAAAGTATACATATTTATAATTTTCATAACTCCACCAATAATGGTTGTTTTATTTATAAAATACCGCCAGTATACAATATAATTAACCAAATAATATTTAATAATAATAATTTTAATTATCCTCATCATCAATTTAGACCAATGAATATATTTTCATAATCTTGGTGCTTGACCTCTTATAAAACATAAATTAAAAAATGAAAGCAAATCATCCTTCTTTTATATAAAAAGTAATATCATATTGTATATGAGGATACATTCCAATTATGATATTAATTTATCATTGTAGAAATAATTTTATTGATATGAAATAAAATTCTCTAGACTTGACCCATTAAAAAATCAAATATAGTGTGCAAGAGGATCCTTTTTTATTCTTATCTCTCTATGATATAATTGATACTCAATATAATGGAGTATCATCAACACATGTTATAAAATAAAAAATATAACTTTTTCAGTATTTATTTATAAATTTAATATTAACATAGTTTCATGAATAATATTTCCATAATTTAAATATCCATTTATTCTCATCAACATAATATATCCCTATATTATGGAACATTTACAATGGATAATAACATTAAATATTGAACATGACATATATGATGAAATAATCCTTTGATCATATTCATTAATATACATTGAAATCAAATTCAACAAACCAATATTATAGAATATAATTATGTGTTCGAACAACATATATTGATATTTCATGAAATAATGACTGCTAATGAGTCATCTAAATTAACATCCCTTTTCATCATAATATATTTATTATGTTTTAATTTAAATTCATTCTAAAAAATATCTAATATTTCTACATCACTACATAAAAAAATTACTAATACATGGAAGATTATAACATGTCCCTATGAGTGTTATAAATACCCAATGAATATTACATTAAAATTGATTTCAGTTATATTGATTAGAATATCTCACAAACATTGAATAGATTACTCTTACATCATTGTCTACAACTCTCCCAATAGTAAAAAAATAAACTGATTTATCATTCAAATTTTTTAAAATTTTAGAATCGCAATATATTTAATGTTAAATTATGTTAACATCATTCATGTAGGAGTTTATGATTTATAATTTTGTAAACCATATATGAGTAATTTTTATTGAATCTTGTTTTTATGAAACATGCTTGGTGATTTTATGGGCGAGCTATCTGATTATTACAGATTCTATAGGGATATTGTTTCCCACAACCATTTCCACTATCTCAAACCCTTTCTTTAATATTATCCCTTTATGTATGGAATAATTCTTACAGAAACCGTAGAGAATCATAAATATATCCTCTTATGGGTTATTATTGAATCTATAACACAATAAGAGAATAAAAAAATATTTCAAAAAAAAACTTAGATCCACCTGAATTCAAATTTTAATATCTCACAATAGATAAAAACATTCTTGAATAATTTTTTTTAATACATAACAATTATTGAAACATTTTTTTTTCAGAAATAGAACTTTTAGAATAATTTTACTTGGAAAAGCATGTTTGAAAACATCATTCTTGTAGTTTACTATTCATGGTTAGTCCATTAAAAACTACATGATTTTTATATTAAAAGTAAAATAAATAAGCTGTAATTAAAAAAAAATAAAATTTAATAAAAAATAATCAATTCCATTTATTAGTTAATGATTTAAATTGAATAAAAAATTATTTCAATTTAATGATAAATGATTACATTAGATTTGAATATAAATATTTTATTTAATATTGGATTTTATGTTTTATAATTTTAAATATTTTTTTCATTGGGAAAATACCTTTTATAATAGTATATTCATTTTAATGGAAATTATAAAAATTAGTTTTAAAATAATTTACCTTGAAATTGAGTTGGATATTCAAATGTGATTTTATCGTGGTTACTTGGATTTAAAACATGGGGTTTTCTTCTTGATATAATTTTTTTTAAACTACTATGTTCCATTGATGGGGATGTGGCATGTTATGGGGAATCCATTTAAGTGAGTAATAATTGGGAAAACCATTCCTAACAGGGAACAATTTGTAAAATTAAATTTTTACTTCTATGAATAGTTATTCATTCTTTTTTAAAGCGTAATAGTGATTATTCTTGGGATGATTCTCATAAATAACTGACCATTAGGCATTATTTAGGGAGACATAGTGATTCCATCAAATCATTTGGGAAATTTTTAATTTCATTTATTATTGGAAATGATGATTTTACATTAGTATATGAATTCTAGGAATTTACTATTGTAATAAAGTTTATTTTATTTTATATTATCTACAGTGGTGTGAGGAATTTTGTTTATAAAATCAATAGAATTTCATTATTTGATGTTGTTTTTTTCTTGATATTTTTAAATATATTTTTCCCAAATAGATTATTATGATTCTATTTCATAACATCATTTCATATTGGAAGTTAAAATTAATTATTTAAATAAAATAATAATTTAATTTTATATGATTTAAATCAGATATCAATATAATAATTCATAAAATTTTATAAGTTTCATTCATGAATTCATAATATGTTTACACTCAACCCTACTATGTGTATTTTAGAGGAAATATAGGCATTATTTAACATGATATATCTTAGTGTAAGAAAATTTACATCATATTTTTTAAACTATATTTCTATTTTTGGTTGTAAAATGTAAATATTTTCTCAAATAGATCAAACATTTATATATTTTTGTTATCTTGTATTGTATTATTTCATTCAAACATTTTATATGTATACATAATATATAAATGTGTTTTTTAAATAAATTTTAATTATTTTATTTATAACTATTTTTAATTAAATTGAATCATATATGATTATACTTATTATTGGTATTATATTCCATTGTGTATATTTTATCTCTCTATTTAGTTAATAGTGTTTGGAAATCAATGGAAACTCTTAATGATTTGTGGAACCCTAGTTTCGGTCTATTGATTTAGGATAACATCTATATGTGTATCCCATTAATCAAATCTCATTGATTCCATATCATAGACTAGGGAAAGCATCTATCATTCCCCCACATATGCTGAATTTAACACCATGAGGACATTATTTCAAATTGAATACTTTCATTCGGATATTCATGTTTCACTTTGTGTTCGAATTGGTTGAGAGGGGGTGGATCATCCTGTAAGCTATTTTCAGGCATATTAGAAGGTTCTCTTGTATATTTATGATATATTAGTTAATCCTTACAAGTAATAATACATTTTACAATTGCAAAATTGATTAAAAAATATGAATTTAAGAGGAGATAATACATGGGTTTTTATTATCCATTATTTGATAAAATTATATTTTTAAACTATTGTTTTGAATGATATTGTTTGGAAGTCAATAATTTATCACTATATAGGGTGGAATATAGATCTAGTAAAAGGAAGAGTGAGATGAGGTAGAGTTTGGATGAAGACTTGGAGAGGTAGTTTTTACATATCCTTATAAAGGGGAGAAGGAAAAATGGAGGTTCGATAAACCTTATATGATAAACTATATATTTTAAGTCCATGTTAATACGGAAACATTGATTCCATTTTATGGGTCATACATTCTAGATTTCATTCCAGATTTTTGAGGCCACACATATTTGAATAATTTTTGATCACACCCAGAAATTAATTTTTTGGAAATATGAAAATGATTATATTTATAGAAAATTATTTTTTTGGGAAGATATGTACAAAAGGGAGTGGTTGGGGACTGAACCATGTAAGATTCCATTTTATCAATCTCATGTTAGTCCATGATGGATTTATATTCCATTAAAAAATTAATTTATATGTAAATAATATTATTCTCATCACAGTGAAATAATGATTGGTTATCTAATTTCTTTCAAATAATGAATAAAACTCTCATCAACAAAGGTTTTTGGTTTCATTAATTTATCAAATAAGATGGAATTTCATGTTTAGTAGATTCCTCATCATAAATGGGAGAAATTATTTTAATGGTTCTAGATTAAACCACAATGTTGAGTTTTATATAACCTAATAAAATATAAATTTTAACCCATATAGTTCTATCATCATAGTTCGGTGTCATGTGAGAGGGCTGGTATTTGCTATTTAATGATTTAGGATAAAGACTATTAAAATAATTTTACCTAGTAATGGGTTATTGTGAGACATACTTATGAGAAACCCATTATGTCTTACTCTAGATACAGATCCACAGAAATATGTTTTTGAAAAAAATAGTGATTTAAAATCATTTATTATAGTGAAATACATAATAATTATGATCTATGTTATTTTTGGAATCATATATATATATTTCAACTAATATAAAATATGAAAACAAATAGGACTATCTAAATAAATGTATTTTATGGATGGCAAGAATAGAATCTTTAGAAAATTTGTTATTGAAAACTATGATAATTATAACTAATCAAGTCATTCATTCTATCAATGTGTCGTGTCTCAACTCTTCGTATATTGTGAATAATGTGGGGTTTTATTTATCACAATAAAAATAATGTATTACCTCACCTAAAAATATAAAATTACAGATCAGTATTTTTTATTTGGTAAAATCACTAATGTTAAGGGATCATGCGAGTGGATAAAGATAACAATACATAATTGTTCCTTACAAGGGGGGTAGGGGTGGGTACCCTATCATATAGATCAGTGGTTAACCATATTTGTAAGTGAGGAAAAATGTTTTCCGAGTATCATTAAATGGTTTTATATATGAATTGTCGGTATCCTAGTAGTATTAGAAATATGGTCTACCATTGATGGATGGATAAAACTGTAAATATGATTACCGTTTTTATGTATTCATTGGATATTTGAATCCTTAATTTTTTACACTAATGTGTTTGGGTCCCATGGTAGAGTAGTTTATACTTTTTCGGGTGCCAATGTGTCATGGTTTCTGGATATAAATTTCCATGTATAGTGGAGCCCATATTACTATACACAATTTAAAGAATTTGATAGTAAGGTGATTGGGAACCCCTTGTGGAATGGTTCTACGATATCAATATCCAAATATAGTGTATCCATGTATTCCTAAAAAAGTTATTTGAAACCAAATTAATAACTCTATATAAGTAGACTTGGGGAAATTTTATCTCTCATTTCATTCTGATAAGATTTCAAAATAAACTAGGAGGTGATTTTGTGATATTATTGTTCTTGGTGCTAGAGTTTCAATAATTTTAATTATATACAAGGTATATCTTCTCAATGATATGATGTCACTGCCCCTTTAATCGGAAAACCTAGGTTCAAGAATGATACCCTAGGTGTATGGCATTCAAAAATCTTATGTCCCCTAGGAATTCTATTTGGGGATTGAATATTCATATGGCTGCATGCATATAGATTAACAAGACATTAAAAATATGGTTTATGAAAATAGGTTTGTAATGGATATGAATTCATGAAATGTAGTGTGTGGAAAATACACAAGAGGTATGTAACACTAGTCAATATCTGCATGTGGTCCTCCACTGTGTTCTATCATAAATAACCATCATCAAATGATTATAACGTTTTATCCATAAGAATATTTTTATCAATGAGATAAGAAATTAAATATTATTGAAATTATTATGAATGAAAACATATATATTTTAATGGTAATATTTGTTTTTAATGGATAAACGATCCATGAATAGTATTTCAATACTATAGAAAACTTTTCTCAAACAACCGATGAAATTTCTATCCTACTCCTTCTGAGAGTTTCCCACTACCTCATAATAAGATTAGTTTATATTACAGAAGTGTAAAAATATTTTATTTTTCATTATTGTTGTGGTACATGGATATCTGATTAGTGACATTGTCCGGAATAATAGTTATTGTTTCTGTCACATCACTTTCGTTATCTGGTTGAGGGTGGCCTCATTGAATCATTGTTAAATTGTATTGAAAAAATATTACTAAACATTTTCGAAGCCCCCTAGAATTATATTTTTCAATGAAAATATCCAATAAATAGAAAATATAATCAATATTGTAACATGAATTTATTATTAGGAAGGATTCTGTAGATAAATCAACAAAGAGAAGGTGGTCATTAAAAGGGGGATCATAGACTAACAATTTTTTATTTCCTATATTTGAATATCAAACAGTGGATTTCATATTTCAACGAGGAAAAAATTTATTCAATTATAATTACACAAAATAATTCTATTAATAGTGAAAACCTCGTCTTATATTTTTAGTCTCAAAGACTATGAATTTTAAGGGAATATAATTATTGATGAACTTATAGTAGGTCATATAAATGTAATTCTTGAAATAACCCTCTATAATTTTGGAATAGGAATCCTGATAAATGAATTTCTTGATCGGTTAATTTTAATTCTATTTAGGTATTTGAATCATAATAGTACCCATGGTTTTACATAAGATATCATTATTAGGTTTAATTATATAGTATTTTAATGTATGGCTGATGTTGATTTTTTAACATGGATAAAAAGGCAATATCATAGAAGAGTAAGGATGATAATAAAGTGGGGATTGTGTGTGAGACATGTGATCTTGAAATTACAATGTATCACATGGTAATATTAATCACTCCACAAAAATTTAGTGTAAGAGAGTTATTGTAAATATTATGATCATGCACATGAGAAGATAAAAAAGGATTCATCCAGTTGTAAGGCTATTGTTGAAAACACTTTTTTTACTATTACATCCATTTATAGTAAAATATTATACCTATTTGTAATGTAAAAAATGGAATTAGATTATATATATTGAACTAAGGTAATATGTTTTATGTTTTTCATTATAGGGAATATGTCATCTTGTTTAGGGTGATGTGGCGAGGACCATGTGTGCAATGTAATTTTTGTAAATAATGAATCTCACCATAGTATATTGGGATTTCGAATATACATATCATGAAAAATTGAATTTGGGATACTAGAGGAGGAGATGAACACAAGGGATTTTTGTTACTAAGTGGAAGAACATGAATCATCAAATTTTGTAAATCCTACATAATTCATACATATGAATTTTTTAAAATTGGTATGACGCAAAAATGTGTAATGATAGTTGTACTCTAATCATCTTGGATAGTTTTTATTTGATGTTTTAAATTCAAAATATAGGAATGTTTTAATTATTCTAATATGATGATATGTAGAATATGGTTTCCATTGGTAATAAGGGGTGCCACCCTCACACATGGGGAAAATAGTTCATGGTGTCATTGGGGAAAATTATTGATTGAAAAAAAATTATATAATAATTTCTTATAGGCATAATGGAAATATAATTATTCACTATATATTACTAAAAAATTGAGAGAAGTGACCAAGATCAACATGTAACACCATATATTCAATTAATTTAATCATTATATTTTAAATAAATAACCTAACCATGCAATTTTTTTGGAAGAGTATGAATAAGACTAAAAATTTGTGATTTAAAAAAGCATAATTTAAAAATATATTTTTATTTTTTAAATAATCCTAATAAAATTAGCATAGGGGGAAATTTGATATTTTTATAAAATGTATGGTATTATAGTGAATAGTGAAATCACTGATATTTCAAATACTATCATATCATTAAATTATGTTATATAAAAGGCCAATTTTTTATATTAAATATTAATGTATCTTATGATAATGTTGACTTATATAAATATATTTTTAAACTAAAATTATGAATAAAAAATTATATTCTAATTCTATGCCTCAATGAAATGTTTATATACTATTTTTTGTGATTTATGAATTTATATTAAATTTAAATACAACAAATTCTTGAAAATGAATGTTGAAAAGTTGAAACCATTTTAGGAATCATGAGGGACAATTTTTTTCTAATTATATCTCTTTTTTAATCATTTTTTAGTTTAACAATGGTAAAATACTTCACCTCAGTAAATGGTAAATTGTGTAGTTATAGTTAAAAATAAAAGGGAAAAGAATTAAAAAAAATTATATTCCAGTGTGTTTTTGTAAAATGAGAACTTTTTTTTATCATGATAATTTTTTATATTTTTTATAAAATGATTAATTTAATATATTTTTTATCAAAATGGTGAGATAGTGATTTTTCAAGATTTAAGAATATTATAAAATTATATTACGAATTTTATAATTATTTGAGTGGATTATAGTGTAAACAATTATAAGAAAATATAAATAATTAGTGGTGTTAAAAACATGATATTGTAAATAATTATTTTCATTTTTTTCAATTTCAAATTGAATGAATATTTTCAAAAATTAACATTATTGATATTTTAAAATAAACAATATCTTAATAAGTGATTTTAAATAAATACAAAAATTATCATTAATCCAAATGAATATTTCATGCTTTAAAATAGAATATATAGAATATTTTTTATTAGTTTGACCTTCTATGGAAGCATTATTTATCACTAATGTGTATTAAACACTAATATTGTGATAATTGTCAAATGATGTTAATAAGGGTTGAAATAATGTGAAAAGGGGGATTAAATAACCCATACAAGTCGAATTTTATTTAAAATATAGTAGTTATGCATAGAAACATGGCTTACTTGTATTTTTTCAATATGGATCAATTTTGGATAAATTAAAAGCAATTTAAAAATTTAAAAATTCCATAGAATCTCCCCCATACTTATAAGTAGACTCCCATTTATCTTTTCTTACACCACATTAAGCATCCTAACTCAACAAAACCCTATCCATTTCTATTATAAGTATAATTATACATATTTGATAGGTTATATACCATTATAGTCCAATTAATATTATATATAAAGGAAGTATATGTAAGATTATGTAATCTTCTTTACTGACTCATTTATGATTATTTTTTATTATACATCATGTTAAAGTATTTAACCAATGTTAAAAAATTAAATACCCTATAATAAACACAATATTATGTTATTTTCTTTTTTTACGAGAATATTTATTCACGTTAACATCTTTAAAAAAGATGAAACATCGCTTGTGTGTTCATAAATCTTGTAAAGTCCAAAAATAAGTGTACTTCTTTTTAAATCAACACATTACATGGATAGATATAATGATGGGACTGATGAATATATATTATATCTATAAATTTTTTATTTTAATATAACTAAAATTTAATATATACCTTATTACTTTATAGTCTATTGGAATAAGGTAACATTCTGAATGTGTATGTGAAAACTACCGCCTTCATAATCCAGTGTGTCCCATTTTTCATTTTTACTTCACAATGATGGTAATTTGAAATATTTCACAAATATATGATAAACCTAAGTCATTATTAAAAGTATAATTGATAATTTAAAATAATTATAAAAATAATCATAACTACTAAATCTATTTAAAAAAGAAAACAAAGTAGTTTAAACCCAAAATAATGATAATAATAAAATAAAATTAACAACTATTTGATAAAAAGTTATAAATGAATCATATAAGATATTATAGATATTTATATTGTTATATAATATATGTGATGAAAATAAAATATTATAATATATGATTCTAAAATAACAATCGAGGAAAGTCTCACACGAGGTATGAGATTTCATCCGTAATTTACACCATATTGAGACATATTTGGTATTATGCATATATTTATATTATGGGGGGAGTACATTTCCCCTTTGAATTATTTAAAATGAATATATATTTATTCAAGGTGAGTAATGATTCATTTGATGATATAATTTTATGAGGATTGTTTTAATGGAAATATAACAATTTTATTTGATTAGGTATTCTTTTTTCCATATACATATTTTTAAAAATATATATATATAAGTCATTATTATTTACATAAATGATATATTAAAGACATTTTTAGTGATATGTGTTTTGTAAAACAATTTTAATGAAATTTTTATAATATGTTTCTAAAATGGGCTCATTTTATAATTTTCTACCAAATTTTGAAATGAGTATTTTTTCCAAAATATATATAGTTAAATAAAACTCTCATTTAAATTATTATTTTTACTATATTATGTTATTATATACTTTTTCAATCAATTTAAGAATAAAACTTTTTAATCCAGTATTATTGTAAAATTATTTGTACTTTTACTTAATTTATCTAAAGGATGTTATTTTTTTTACAAAAACTATATTTTAAATGAATCGATATTAAAATATTATTTCATATAATTTTTGTTCATTGAAATTCACTAGAGATATTTTCTATCATCTGATTATTAGGATGTTACATTTCACATAATTACATAAATTTATAATCATTTATATGATTTTTTTCTTTAATTGTGTACCATTTTTAAATATTGTTTTTTATATAATAATTATTTTATTCACTAAGTAAATATTTATTATCATTATTCGTAATAAAGATTATATATTTTTTTATAATGTTAATTAATATAAATATAATTAAATAAATGGGGAATGCATTTGAAATGATGAAAATAGTGGTGCCGAATATATATAGCCCCTGATTAAAGACATGCCTCATGAAAAAATCTATTGGAATAATTATATGGGGGTATTCATGTGTTCCTATTATAATGCTCTGACCCTAGTCACCCATAGTTGGTGCATTATTATATAAACTTTTCTTGATCAAAAGATATCAAATCATTAAGGACAGATTAGTTTGGTAGCTATGGATGTACTTGATACATACATAAGTTTTACATTAAATTTTTAAATGATAAAAAAACATTATTTCTCTTTTTTAAAAAATCATATCACTAATCCTATCCCCTTTGGTCAACCATAATATTCTTCATCACAGCCTAGGAAAAATAAAACATAAGAAATGGTGATCATAAATGCTCAGTAAGGATAATAATATAGCATTATCTATCATAAAAAGCACCAACATTTAAGGCAATGTACAAGACTAAAATACAAGCCCATTAAACAGAATATTGAACATAATATGGCAATGATAAAAAAAATTCCTTTTATTTTTTTCACATTTATATTATACATGTCACATAATCCCATGTAATATAAATAGATACTTTCATAATGATGGAATGCATATTGTCGGACATAATAAGCACATAGTCGAGGCCTCGTGATAAGACAACAAATAAAAATCTTTTCAAGTCCTTGTTCCATGAAACTATTTTATCTCATGAGACCTTCTGATGCATCAAGGGTCTATAGTGGGCCCCACTCATCACATACTATGTCAAATTCATTTCACATATGAAAAGGATAAAACATAACATAACCATTCATATTAAAACAACAATACGAAATTATAATACTTTAACTATAAACCATGAATGAAATAAAAATAGAACATTCATAGTCAATAATAACACACAAACATCAGTACAATATAGATAATTGAAACCTAATAATCTAACATAAAAAAAAGCTTAATATCTAACAAAGGATGTTGAAATATAAGAAATCAATCCTAAAATATTTTTAGTGAAAAATCTCTTTCTACATTGAAATCATTTAAAAGTAAAAAAAATTTATTTTTAAAATATTCATATAATCTTGTAAGGGATTCTTTAAGGTTTTATAATTTTGGGTATTTCCACACATTCAACGTATGTAAAAAATATCGTTCCATATTTTGTCAAAAAGGTCCTAAAGTAACTTATTTGGATATCAACAGAAAGATTCCGTTCAAATAATTTTATAAAAATTAGTACAAGAGAATAAATTTCATTTTCCCATAGTCATGGAAATAGTAAAATATCATCTGAAAGACATTTTTATGAAACATCGATGCGGATGATAAAGAGGTCTTAGTACATGTTTTTGTATAAATTTCCTCAGATAATAATGAGATTTAAAAATTAAACCTTACCTTGTAATTTTCCATAGTCAAGGGTATCTGAACCTTCTATACCATTGTGAAATCACAGTTAATAAACTATAAAAGAACCAGATACCAAAATATGATATCATATATTATCCTCTAATATAGATATGTTGATAATATTTCAGTAGTATCATTATTTTGGGTGTTAACTGGTTCGTTTTATTTTAAATGATTTGTTAAGTAAGGAATGTTTGTTATGAATATGATGTATTTAATTCATATCCAGAATTATATTAGGTTTTTAATCATTATTTTTAATCATAAACTGAAAATTATTTTCTAATGGTTACGATAGAGAAACAAATCTCACCCCATCATGGAGACGGTAAGTCGTACATACGCACGAGAGACAATATAATTCTATTGATGTTGAAATCATATGTAGTTGGATGGTATATTATATATACATAATAATTAACAGGTGGTATTTATTATTTAAATAAATTATAATCATTATTATACCGATATAAAGAATGAAGTGTTGAATAACTAACGACACCACGACGTGGATATGGTAAGCGGTACACACACAAGTATGGTGACTATGTCATTAGTAGGAAGGATATAATAATTAATATAGTTGTACCATATTTATAATAACATAAATTTATATATAATATATTAGAGGAATTGTTTTGGTATGGAAACAACAAATAAATAAGTGGTGGAAGAAGAAAGGATCCTTGAAAGTGGTGATGAAATAATTACCTCTACAATGGAAGATTCATTTTTATATAAACAAAATGGAATCATAAGTTGTATTTTTTATCTAGGTAATGCCTCTTGGATAAAGTGGGGGTATTTTGGAGTATATTTCAGAAGGTTTTTGATGATCCAAAAGGTTTTGGAGGATTTAATTTGATAGTAGGGGATGTTACCATTTTTAAGAAATGCGAGGAGATATTTAGGAAAAGATTGAAATATTAATCTATAGAAAAATACATTTTAGTTTATAATAGATCCAAATGAATTTATATCAAGTAAAATGTGGGGATGGGTCAAAATAATCAATAAAAATGTGCTTTTTGAAAATTTAGGTCACCATATTAACCTTTTCTTTCAGATATAACTATTGGTTAAATAGTTAAACATTATTCTGTATCTTATTGTATTTTTATATTACATGGTTAATAAATATACTATAAACATACAATATAATGTCAAGTGGTTAATTAATGATATATCTATCCTTGTATAATTCTATTCATTAATTGTTATATTTATTTTAATATTATATCATTTAATAAAATTTCAATTTTTTTTTGAAATCTCATTTATGTCAATTATGAAACCATTTAGTATTTGGTTTTCATAAAAGTCATAAAAACTTTATTACTTTGAAAAAAATATATTTAGTCAATCCAAACATGTCATATTCAACTATAATATTCTTTTATGTCCTAAAAAGTTTCAATATAATATTTTTTTCATATTTATAATATCAATTAGTTTAATCTTTAATTAATAAGGTAATTACTACATCATCATTGTGTCACATATAAATTTTACTATTTAATGTCTAAAAATTATAAATTAAATACCATGATTTAGGAAATATCTTTATATTTATAATGAATATTTATAAACTAATTTATCTTATGTATAATATATAATAAAAATTTATTAGTTATTAGATTTTTAATTTAACTCTTTTAACTCTTCTATTAATAAAATACAATAAATTACGTAATCTAATACAAGTGGATCATAAAAGGATCATATTATTTTAAAAATTATGATTTTGTCCTAAATAATCTTATGCAATATAATTGATACATGTTTTGGGATAATTATAATATCATTTGTACCTTTAATTACCATATTTACTTTTAATAGTTGTAAAAAAATTCAAGTGTTACAATTCACCAAATATTATTTTGAACTTATTGAACCACATTTTAATCACTAATGATAACATTTTCTATCTGATTTTTTATACTCAATTCACAAAATCTGAAAAATTACATTTAAATCAAATTTTAAAATGTGGAAAAAATATAGGTAAAAGATGTTAAACAGTCCAGTAAAATTTTATATGTGTAATATTATTTTAAAATTACTCTCATATATCACATTGGATTCATATAGGTATTATGTGTGTATATTTACATTAAAATAAATTTAAATTAAAAAATATATATTTAAATAAAATGTCAGTTTTTAAATAATAATGATTGTTTATTTAACTATTCATCAAATATATAATATCTTTAGGAAAAAAATATTTCCCCCTATACTAATTTTGATATTCTGAATACAAAAAATGATGTCCATTTTGAATTATAAAATATATAAAATTTACAAATTTTTTTTTACAATTAATATTTTTTCTTAAATGGATTGTTTGATTGGTCGTGGTGTGCTTGAACATGAAATTTCATACAATGATAGTTATTTTATTAATCAATGAGAAGCATGTCATGGAAGCTTGAGATATTACATTCACCCCTCTTCATATTATTTCTTCCTCAAAATTTCATGAATATTACTGAATAATAAGATTCGAGTGGTTCTTCATCATAAGTTCCTCAGGATCCCACATTGCCTCTTCCATTTTATGGTTTTTCTAATGAACAATAACCAGGAGAGTCATCTGGTTTCTCCACACTTTTTCTCTCGTAACTATAATCCTGATAGGCTCATCACAATAAGACAAATCAAGTTCTAGTTTAATTTCTTCATAGGTGAGTACATGAGTTGGTTCAGGCATGCATTTTCTCAATAACGATTCCTGGAACACTTCGTATACTTTGGTGATTCATGGAGGAATTTCCAAATGCAAATCTAAAACTCCACGTTTATCTATAATTTATGAAGTTCCAATGTACTTGGGACATAATTTACCATTCCTACCTATATGTATAACACCCTTCCATACATATACCATAAATAAAATATGATCTCTTATTTGGAATTCCAAATCCATCCTTCAGTTATTAGTATATCCCTTAACCTACGTTGAGAATATTTGATGTGGGTTTGGATAATCATCAACTTTTTTCATTATTTCTTCAAAACAATCTAGGCCAAAGTTTTTTCTTTTACCAACCTCATCCCTACATGTTTGTGTGAGACATCTCTTTCTATATAATGCTTCATATGTTGCCACATGAATACATTAATGGATGATATTATTATAGAAAAATTCTAAAAGAGGTAAATACTGATCCCACATACCTTGAATGTCAAGTGAGAAAGATTGTAACATTTCTTCAAAGGTTTGAATTGTCCATTCTCATTTTCCACCAGTTTGAGGGTGGTGGGAAATGCTAAAACGATGTTCAGTATCAAGGGATTTCAGAAGTCTTTTCCAGAATCATGATGTAAAAAGGGGATCACTATCTGAAACAACAGATAGGGGTACACCATGATGTCTTACAACATCATTAATATAAATTTTTGCTAAATTTTCAAGTGGTAAATCATCTCTTATGTCAAGAAAATGTGTTGACTTGGTAAGACGATCAACAATGGCTGATATTGCATCATTATTCTTATGAGACTTTGGTATCCCCATGAAGAAGTCTCTCGTAATATTATTCCGCTTTCATTTAGTTATGGGATGAGGTAGAATGACTCCTCTAGAATGTAGTCTTCCAACCTTCACCTGTTAACAATCCATACATCTTGATACATAATCAACAATATCGTTCTTCAGGTTGTCACACACAAAATGTTGCATCAAATATCTATATATTTTAGTGCTACCAAGGTGTATAAAGAAATTAGAGTTATGAGCATCATCCAATAATTCCATTTTTAGATCAGGTAAGTCTGGAACACAAATACATCTCTCAAATTTCAGAATTACATCTTCATATACGAAGTTAATCAATCTCCCATCATTCAATGCTTTAATATTATTTTTAACTCCTCATCATTAGTATGAGAACTTTTAGTATATTTATGTAAAGATGATTTGAAACCCATTTGAAAAAGTATTGATGTTTCACCTTCCATGAATATTCCCTTATCTAGCATCACTAGATCCATAAAAATAATATCCATTTTAACACTAATCTTGTTCATAAATCAAGGATTCATTATTCTAAAAGTATATTCCACCTTATATTCTTTCCCTGGGTGGTAGTTTAAAGTGAAATAATAATCCTTGAGTAGTTCAACTCGCCACCTTTGCTTCATGTTGTGTTCTTTCAGTGAGAAAATATATTTCAAACTCTTTTGATTATTATTTATATCACATTTAGACCATAGAGATAATGATATTAATCTTCAGAGAAAATCATACAGCTGCTACGTCAAGATAATGTGGGGGATGGTTTTGTTCATTAATGTTTAGCTGTTGTGATGCCTAAGAAATAACTCTATCATTCCGCATAAGGACCAAACCAAGTCTATTTTGTGAAGCATCAATATTAATAACAAACCCATCATTCCTCTATAGTATATTTGAGATAAGAGAATTGAATAATCATCTCTTTAATTTATAAAAACATTCTTCACACACTTTTTTCCAAACAAATTTAACCCCATTACCAATGTTCTTGGTTAATCGGTTAGCCTATCGAACAAAATTCTGGACGAAATGCTGATAATAACATGCTAACCTAACAAAACTGTGTACCTCAGTTATACTCCTTTGTTCTGAACATTTTTGGATTGCCCATATAATTGAAAGATAAACGTAGATTCTAACATTAGAGGCAATATGGCAAAGAAATTAAATCTCATGAATCCAAAATTCAGACATGCTAAACATCCCACATAATTCATTTCTTCTATGATTTTTTAGAATAGTTCCAAAGTGATTTTCATGATCTTTTTATCTTTTTGAGTATAAAAATATATATTTAATAAATACCACTACAATGTCCTCAAGATATTCCTTTGAAAATATATTCATTATTTTAATGAAAACAGAGTCTCCATTCTTTAGTCCAAAAGGAGTTACTATAATCTCATAATTCCCATATCTAGTTCAAAATGTTGTGTTCAGAATGTCATCATTCTTAACGCACAATAGACGGTGTCTAGATCGAAGGTAAATCATTGAGGAATATTAACTCCATTACATTGATTAAGTAAATCATCAATCTAATGTAAGGGATATTGGTTATTTATTGTTATAACAATGATTTCACTGTAATCAGTGCACTACCTCATAGATACATATTTCTTCTTTACAAAAAGAATAAGGGATCCCCATAGAGAAACACTAGGGGTAATACATACATTATTAAATAATTCCAATAGTTTTTTCCTTAGTTCCACTAATTCCATGGTGGCCATTCTATTAGCGGTCTTGGATATGGGGCTTGAACCCAAAATTAAGTCAATGGATAACTCAATTTCCCTTTATGGAGGATGTCTAGGTAGATCGTCTGGAAACACATAAGCCTATTATTTCAGAATAGGTATATACTCTATTTGAACATTATGTTCCTCAACCATAGTAATTTCACTCCCTTCCCCCCAAATAATTGAATTTATTAGTGCTACTGTGGGTGGATATAGATGAGAATCAGTTTCTTATGTTTCTACTCTAAAGATAAGATATTTTTTATTCCCATCAAAAATTATAACATCTTTCTTCTTATAATAAATTTTCGCGTCATGGTTAGAAATAAAATCCATTCAGAGGATTCTATAAAATTCATTCATGGGTATTAAAATAATATCACTAGATAAAGCATTATATATTCTATGATGTTAACTGATTGAAAAAACATTGTTTCCATGACACTTACATTAGAATTTTTGACTAAAAACTCTCTTTTTATGTCAAATTGGAAATATATAATTTTCAAGGAAATTGGGATGATTTAAAAGAATGCGATGATCATGAATCAAATATTCTTTGGATTATTTTGGGGAAAGGATTAATGTACCTTCCACCACATCATTTAGAACATCATCCTCAGCATTTTTTATTGCATTAGATTGGCCTTTCTCCATTGAAATTTTTTGGGGAAAATTTCCTTCGCAATTATGAAATTACTTAGTATAATTACACATTTCATTACAACTGTAGAATTCAATAGTGAGAGCCTCTTGATTTCCCTTGATATCGAAAGCTTGGTGGAATATTTATCCACACATGTAACCAACACCCTTCCCATTTACTAATGTACTCGGATTTTTTGTCCCACAGTTATTTAATGTTAGAAATTCAACATTTCCCTTATTCGCATTATTTCCTTTATCAGAGTGTTTAGAAGATCTATTCTTCTCTTTGTTTGCATTAAATCCATAAGGATAAGAGAATTTATTTCCTATATTGATAGCACATGAGGCTATATATTCATTCGATGAGAAGGATTGAGAGACTAACCCTCGATGGTGAAATAGATTTATCCCCTCAATGAATAAAAATACATTAGAATGTGCGTTACGTATATAATCTGCAACATTCCTTGCTATCTAAGTTATGTTAGCCTCATATATTGTGACATTCTCAACATCCATTTGCCCCAGACTCAAAAATTTCCTGTCCATATCCTCTCGATTTTCATGAGGATGTTTTTTCTATGAAAATAACTTTAAACACCTTCCATTTCATATTTGATACTTCTTCATCCTCCTTTGGGTTTTTAATTAATGACCACCACTGATATAAATCTCTTGTGAGGTGATAAAATTCCATGACAACTCTTTTTTTTGCTAAGCCTCAATGCGTGAAATATTTTCCCGATGTAACTTATCCATTTCTCATCTATAAAGGGATTTCTAGACCGATTTTTTGTTGGTGGTAGTTTCTTTATGAAGAGATCAATCATTGATCCTCTTCATTGTGGACCCAGATGCTCAATATGGGTAAGGTTATTATAAATAACCTGATTGAGTTATCCTAGTATGATTATAAGTGGATCCCCACCAATTGCATCTACAGATCCACTATAATTATCTTGAGTTTAAGGGCACTTGCTACATGGATTACATGGTTTCATATGGTTTCTATTACTTCCACTAGGAACCATTCCTAAACAATGGCATACACTACATTAGTTTATGAATCAGAATACATAATTTGAAACTTTTCTAATACATAAAATAAATTGAAAATTTTATGCATATAATTAATAATCATAAAAAATATTCATTGGGGAAGTATCAACTCATAAATCCTTCACAATGTTTAAAAAAAAGATAATTATCCTATGAAAATCCACTGATAGTGTCAAATCAGGTGGAAATTATGGCCTATTTTCTTGTACTAGGATGCCCTGGGTCAAGCCTAAAACACCTTTTCTGAGTTTTCACTCCTAGTTATTTATGTTCTAGAACCATGTCCACTTGTAGTATCTAGACAGGGATGTGTTTTTTTTGAAAACCCATATAATATCAACATTAATTTTTTTATGTTCTTCTATAATAATCCCAAAAGTTTATCTTTGGGAAACATTCTCTAATTAGTTTTCTTCTAAATAATGCTTCTAGGGTTTGTACTAAATTTCCTATGATACTAATTGTAATTCCTAGAACCTAGTTAGCCAAAGTCATTGCATTTTTAAATAATATTAGAATGATCACAAAAAATCAAGTATCGAAAGACCAATAAATTTAGTATCCATGGAAGTAATAGATACAAATATAAGATTTATATTACATTATGGAATGAAAATAACAACATTGTGTCTCTTTTGGAAACACTAATATCTCTTATCCTATCACTGTAGGTCAATCATAATATACATTTTCACATCCTGGAAAAAAATAAAACAAAGAAAGGGGTTATCTCATATGCTCAGTAAGGATAACTATATAGAAGAATATATCATATTTAAGCATAAACATTAAATGAAAAGTATAAAACTAATACACAACAATTTTAAACATAAAAATCAGCATAATATAGAAATGATAAATCAAATAATTACATTTAAATATTCACATGAATATTCTACAAGTCGAATAATCACATGTATTATCAACAACTAATTTTGTAATGATGGAATGCATAATTCTAGACCGTAAAACCACATACTCATGGCCTCATGCCCAGACTAAAAATACACATATTTTCATGGCGTTGTTCCAAGCCACTAGTTTTTCTCTTGAGACCTAATGTTGCATCGATAGGCTATAACAAGCCCCACCCACCACGTAATAAATCTAATGCATTCCTTATATGAAATGGTTTAAAATTAACATAAACATTCAAATAAAAATAGCATAAAAAATGTTAATACTTCAACTATAAACCATGAATGATATAAAAATATCACATCTATAGTCGAACATATTACAAAACCTTTAATTCATTATGGAATATTTTATCATAAAAAAACAAATTCAAACAAGCGTAAAATCCAAAAAAGAATGTTGACCTAGAAGAAGTAAATCGAAAAACTTTTTGAGTGAAAAATCTATTTCTACATTATATTAATATAAATGTAATGAAAAAATTAGTTTTTAAATATTTTATCAAAGCTTGTAAGGGGTGATTTGAAGGATTATAACAGTAAAAAATAACCACATTCGCCGAATAACATAAAAAAATATTCATTCCATAATTTTTCGAAAAGTCCTAAAGTACCTTTTAGGACAATGACAGAAAGATTATTTCAAAAAAATTATTAAATGTTAAAGAAGGTTACAAATTACTTTAACCCCTAGTCCGGGAAATAGAAAAATTTGTTTCAAGTGCATTTTTATAAAACACAGATGAGGATGATAAAGAAGTCCTAGTAAATACTTATGCATAAACTTCCTCATATACTAAAGTGATTATAAAATTAAGTGTTACCTTGTACTTTTACTTAGTAGAGGTTACGATAAACTATTTCATAATTGCTAAATAATTGTTATTAAATTATATTAGAACCAAATTCGTAAATATGATATCATATCTGATCCTCTAATATTTCATTGATAATAATACTTTATTAGTATCGTTGTTTCGGGTATTAAGTGATTTGTTTTACTTTTTATGTTTTGTTATTTATGTCATGGTTTTTATAGATATGTTGTATTTGATTCATATCCAAATTGGTATTACGCTCTTAAAAGTTATTTTTAATCATCAAATAAAAATTATTTTTTAATTATTAGGATGGGGAATAAAATCTCATCGCCTTGTGTAGACGGTAAGCCTTACGTATGCACGAGTTAAAATATCATTCTATTAATGGTGGAATAATATGTACTTGGATGGTATATTATATAAAAAACCATTAACAAGTTATGTTTCTTATTTACATCAATTATACTCATTTTTATACCCATCCAAATAAAGATGTGTTTAATGACAAACTACACCACGACGTGAAGACGACAAATCACACGTACAGACGTATGGTGACTTTGTCATTAAAAGGATAGAAAGAATAATGAATATGGTTGTACCATATTTAAAAAACATCATAGTATATAGAAGTTACTGGAGTTATTAGTTTGGTATGGAAATAACCAAGAATGTGAATGTGGAAGAAGAAAAGAACATTGAAAGAGATGGTCAAATAATTACATATTCTGCGGGTGCTACCTTTTGTTTTGAAAAAAGTGATCCAGATGATAGATTAGTGATCAATGTATGTACAATGGGATTATGTGAGTGTCATTGGGAGTATATTCGAGCAGGTTTTGGCTGATACCCATTACGATGGGGGTGTAAATTTGAGATAAAAGGACATTCCATACTATAAAAATGTGAGGGGAATTTTAGGATACGATTGAAATAATAATTTATTATTAATTATTTTTCAGTTTTTCAATGATCCAAAAGTTCTTATTTTGAGTATATGGTGGGTATGGGCCTAAATAATTCAACCAACATGTTTTATAAAAGTTTAGATTATCAGATTAAACTTATTTTTTATATTTTAACTCTTGGTTAAATAATTTTACATTTACCAATTCATCATCTATTTTTATATTATATGGTTAATAAACATACTACAAAATCCCATTAATTCCTTAATTAGTTAATTAATGGCATATATAACATTATCTATGTCATTTTTGCTGAGCTGTATATTTTTAGTAATATTATATAATTTAATAAAATATTATTTTTTTTCAAAAACTCAATTATGTCCATTTTGACCTATATAGTATTTGGTTTTTGTGAAAATCAAAAATACATTACTACATAGAAAAAAATAAATTTAATCATACCTATCTGGTCATATTCAACTATAAAATTTATTTATGTCATTAAAAGATTAAATTTACATATATTTTTATATTTATAATATCAATTAGTTTAATCGTTCAATAATAATGGAATTACCGCATCATCATTGGGTCATATATAAATTTATTTATTTATTTTTCAAAAATTATAAATAAAAAACCATGATGTATAAAATAGTTGATTAATTCTAATGAATATTTATAGGCTAATTTATCTTATGTATAACCCAATATTAAAAATGTATTAGTTATTAAATTTTGATTTTAACTCATTTAAATATTCTAAAAATAAATTGAAATAAATGTTATAATCTAATACTTGTGGATAAAAAGGATCATATTTTATTCCTAAAGGTTTATTTTTGTCAAAATACACATATAATTATTAATTTTAATTACACTATTTATTTTTATCTTTGGTAAATTAAATAAAAATGTTATTATTCGCCAAAAATATTTTTCAAAACATTGAACCAAATTTTACTTATAGATGAAAAATGTGTCTCTAAGATTTTTGAAATTCAATTCATAGAAGCGGTATACTTACATCTTATAAAAATATCGAAGTGTACCTAGAAGGTAGTTAGTTGACGTTAAACAATTCAATAAAATTTTATATGTCTAATCATATTATAAAATTAATCTATTAAATTACATTGTAATAATATATGTATTATGTGTCTATTTTGACCTTAATATAAATTTAAATTTAAAATTAATTATTTAAATAAAAAGTCAATTTTTAAACAATAACGTGGTGTTTTTCAATATTCATCAAAAATTGAAATATTTCAGAAAAATACCAAAAATTCACCAAAAGATAATTTTGATATTAATAATACTAAAATGAATTCCAATTTGAAAAATAAAATTTATAAATCATAAAAAAGTTTGAATTATTATTCATAACATCTTTTTAAATGGCTTGCTTGATTGGTTGTGGTGCGCTAGAACTCAAAGTTGCATACAACATAAGCGATTTTATTATTCAAAGAGAAACATTTCGTTGAAGAATAGGGTGTTATGTATAAAAAAAATATTAAAATTTATTGGAATGTGTATTTAATATTGGAGATATCATAATGTTCTAAATCATTACCTTAAAATTAATCACTTTTTTCTTTGATAATTCAGCTATAATTTTCAGTAATATTTTAAAATTGATATTATCTAGGGATGCATATTATTTTCTCATGTTATTAATTAAATATAATTCCTTTTCACTTATTTAATTTTACATATTTATTAGTCTTTATTTATTATTTACAGTTTCTATTGCAGATACCCCTTCATATGAGTATAGACTATCCATTGAAATGTTCTCATTTAACCTTTATATGAAGAGGTACACTTTAAAAAATATTTAGGATAAGATAATATTTCTTAATATATGTATTTTATATTTCCAATGAAATATGAGAATAATATATTTTACATTTTTTCAATCCTACTAATCTAATCATCCCTACATGGCGAGATCACAAGTTTATTGTTCCAATGTAAATATCCAATCATATGCTCTAGGTTTTTGGTGTATTGGTGTTATAGTTTGTATCAAAGCAATATTTAATATAATCCTTGGGAAAAATAATTTAAATAAATATATATAACATGAAAAATATGACAACCCGTGAATTTATTTTTGGGGATTAAAAAATATCGTGAATTTATTTTTTGGCTATATATTCATGATCTTTTTCAGATTAATCAATTTTTTATATTATTTATTTATACATATCAATAAAATATTGAGCACCAAATACCATATGAAAATTAGGTAATTACATTACTAAAAAACAAATATAGTTGGTATTGGAACTAAGTTGATCATTAACATATTAGGGAAGTTCACTCAGGTATAAAAAATATCCTTTGCAAAATGAAGCAACAATTTATTCAATAACAATATTCAAATATGTTGGATTGCATCAGGTAGTATAGTTCTCTTTATTTTAATGGTACATATAATAAATATTCATTAATAAATTATTTGAATTTATCAATAATATATTAATATATTTCAGACTTAATGAATGAGACAAGTCTATTCAATAATTTATTTTGAGTTGTTTTTTCAGTCAATGTGGTTCATTGATCCTGAGCATTAAAGAGGTGGCATAAAGTAAATGGATGAAATAATTAAATATTGAAGAGATATTATTAGGGAAATACGTCCCTCAAAATCAATGAGATGAAATAGGGAGAAGTTTTCTCTACATATTGTTGATCTAAAGGATTGTATAGTGGAATATGGTGCTAAAATCAATTGATTATCCATAAATTATTCAAAGTGCATATCAATCATGGAGATCTATATTTAATGATCCATTAATAGTCTTAAACCTAGTCCCTTAATGATAAATTTTTCTAAATTGTTTTCATTATATGGTTATATAGTATGATTTTAATTAAGAAAGAGAGTGATTGTTCTAGATACTATATCTTGAAATTATATCATTTGGAAGCGATATTTGCATAGACTACAGAAATTAATTAAGCATCCAAATAATAATAATGAAAAATTGTAAATTAAATCATATGAAATTTCTTTAAGGGTACATCCACCAAAATTCATGTTGGGAATGTAATTTTAATAAAAGTGTGGAGATAAGGGTCATAATGAAAATTAATGAATGGTAAGGAATTGTATCACTGATTTCAATTGTTGAAAATATATAAAAAGATGATTTATTAAAACCAATATCCAATGTGGAATAGAATAATACTACAGAAGAAGTAGAAGGTAATGTAAATTATTATAAAACTATTATATATATGATTGATGTTGCTAATGATGTGTTGGATAAGAAATTAAAAAATGGAAAATTTAGATAATTATTTATTTTATTCTAGATCCTCACACTCTATCACATATTCTTTATTTTACATGAAAATTATATATTTTACATGAAAAATGATAATGGAGTTTTATGTAAAAATCCCATCCAAAATGTCACTAAAACATAATATAGTCAGTCCTGTCCCATTATGAAAATTATACATTTTTATTTCAATAAGTGCATTTTATAAATTGTGTTGATTTTTATAACGTCGATTGTATTGTATTCAATTCAAAATATAGTACAATAAATATATTTCCAAGAAAAGTAAAAAGTATTTCATTTGGATGATATAGAATTTATGGGATTTAAATTTGATATTTCATCATCTATTTAATACCTAGATCTACATATATATTCTATAGAGAATGATTTTACTGCGAATAAATATCTAACACAATATGTAAATGATAATGGTAATAATAAAATTGAGTATATATCATTATAAATTAAAATAGTGATGTATTTATTAAGGAAATACGATGAAATCTGGTGGATTGAGATGTAGAGATTTTTATTTATTTAATACATGATGTGATATGAATGTCAATGAATTCCTGTAAAATAAAAACTAAATAAATTATTAGAGATTAAGAAACTAATACTAGAGTTGTATAATAGGTTATTTATACTTCCTCCTATTTCACTATGGTTGGCACTTGTTCTATAAAAAATAATGTATGATATTATATGTTGAGAATTTATTTTAAATAAATCATTTATATTTATATAAATAACACATATTATATACCTCACTCTGATGACTATTACAATCAACTTCACATATGCCTATTTTGTTTATAGACTTTACATAATCTTAGGTATCATTAACTACGAGTGAATAATGATGTATTTAAAAATGAATAATTTAATATGTGTTTTGGTCATTTAGATTTTAATTTAATTACATTAAGATTAACAAATAGTCCATATTCTAGAAGATATTTATTTAATTTAATAATCTAGTATTAACATGATAATTTTATTTTTTATTTTATTGATGCCATATTGGTTAACTAGGAAGGAAATGGGGGTATTAAGAAGGAAAGAAGAAAATTTCTCGTGACTCTAAGTGAAACTGTGTTATATGGGAATTTTAGTATGTTTGAATTATGGATTTAGGGGGTTTCATTTGTGCAACATTTGTCACCATGCATGCAATATTAGTTTATCAAATAATAGAATAAGATATTCTTGAAGATCCTATTCTATTTAAAATAAATAAGTTACGTTGTTTAGTTGGATTGGTATGTTTCTATTAGTTCATTGTTAAATTAAAATTAATGATTTTATAACCCATTAATGTACATTACATGAATAGATATTAATTAAACAATGTAATGGAATGGAAATATTGTATTGATTAATTGAATAATATATTATTGAGTGTTTAACATTACATTATACTTTCTAGAAGTGAATAATTTCCTATAAATAGTGATACATTGAAGAATCTAGTTTTTTGAGTCCTTGGACTGGAGGAAAATGTTATTTTATATTCATCAACGAAGTTAATAATCTTAATTGGAACTACATAACACTTGATCTTGAGTTATAAGACCTAAATTTATTTGATGTTAGGGATACATCATCCCTATGGAGAAAGATGTGAGAAAAATCTAGTCCAAAAGTGTTTAATATACATATATTCAAAGAATCATCTAAATAAAAGACAATGGAGAAATCTAGAGCTATAGATGAACATTTATTTCCCAATTTAGTACCACTTATAATTAAGAACTCATGCACAAATTCACCATGTATGATATATAATCATTTACAAAGAAAATTGTGGATTGATAGAGTTATTATTATAATTCATTTAATGAATAAGGATATGCAATTTTCTTTTGAAAGGGAAGCGTTAGTCATTTAAGAAATTATTCCAGAACATATTTATTGTAATAGATAGAAATTTATCATCTTGTTGATAATAAATTAAAAAAGAAAATTAATGTTGTGGATAATGGGTAATTTATTTAAATAGTATATGAATATGTAGTTATGATATTTGGAATGATTATTTGTCTTCCATCTAAACCTATAATGAATATTGAATTATTAGGCAAAGAAAATAAAATGAAATAACCTATTTGTCATGGTATCACAAGATTTGTAGTTATTTGAGTAAAAATTTTACAAGGGATAATATGAATGAGGATGTCATAACCCGTCCCACGGGGCCCACATCCTGACTACCTGAAGCCCGCCTTCCATAGGCCAGGGGCTGGCGACTAGCACCAAAGGCGTAATTTGCTAAAACTGGGAAGGTGTTGCCTTTATAAATCATAATCACTGACAAGTAGAGTAAAATTGGAAGAAAACACTGAGTAAAATCTATATAACAATTATACTTAAAGGAAAGGGGGCCAGAATACAAGACCAACTGTAAAGTACAAATAAAACTGAATGCAGGTACAACTAAAAGGGAAAAATACCTAAAAAGTGAAAACAACTCCTGGATCGTCCTCAGGGGTTCATACATGATGGGTAGGTACAAATGGCCTTCTCAGCACTCCATGTCCTTCAGACTCCACCGTGTACCGATACGTTGTAAGGTCCTCCTCGGGGTACCATTTAGTCATGGCGCTCTCGGCCTCCGTCAGCACTGCCTCTCATATGCATCCAACACAACGAGGTGCGGGCATAGCCCGTGCAGGGTTGAGTATAATGATACATAGTAGGGACCACAAGATCCGCATGGTCTCACAATATACATCATGGATAAACCATAAAGAATGATTTCAACTGATAACCATTACTTAGGTATACACCCACACATATACGTACGTTATCAGGTAACCAATCTCAATAATGTTGAAAACACAAAGGCCATTGAATCGGCTCAAACCATGATTTTCATTTACGAAACCATGACTAATGGAGAACACATCCTCTATCGAGTAGAGTGGCCCGGTTGTGACTCTGAGGCGCTACTCACTAACTTTAGATAGCTGAGGTACTCCTTCTGTCAAGTACCATGAGTCTGCTGCCAAATTGGGCTCTCCTCCGCTGTGGGTCTGCCACCAAACCCGCTGCTCCCTCTAATAGTTTTCAGAGGTGCTCCTCCTGTAGAGTACCGCATGTCTGCTTCCAAACCAGGCACTCCGTCCTCCGTGGTTCTGCTGCCATACCGGGTGCTCCGTCCACTGGGCTAGTTGAATCATTCCAAGACAAATTGGTCAAGCAGTCGTCAGGTCTACAACTACTAGGTCTCTGCACTCTGTAGTCTTGTATTCGAGAGGTTCGTTCCATGACCTACTGGTTGATACTCCAAGTGTCATAATGTCTCATGTGGATGTATCTCAAAGGACCTCCATGTCATAAGGTTCTCAACGCAATAGACGGCGCGTCATTCAGAAACCCGGTCAGTGAGTTATTAGCATTTTAGTCCCGGGGGCCCGGTTGGATTCATGTAAGAACCAAACTGACCATGAATCGACTATACCCAGAACACTAGTGGGGTATACTCAAAAGGATGACTATGATCCATGAATACCGTCGCCACTGACGGCTCGTCAAACGAATGTCTGGTGCCAACGATACGGTCCCAGAAGGTAGTGGGTCAGTAATGGGCCCAGGTCTGCTTCGACCCGGTCAGACCAACTCGGACCAACCCCGTCTAGGCCGACCCAGTTTGGATCGACCCGTTCAGACATGTTGGGTATAACCGGCCCATTGTGTAGGTCAGCCCGAAAATTTTTTACATGATCCCCTGGGCCCAGACCAGCTGACCATGAGGGTGGTTCGACCTGATAGTCGCCACGTAGGTGGCTCGGTAACACAGCCTGGGAGACAGGCCGGGTTTGGCCATTGACATCGTGGGGGACGCCGCCGGTCGGCTCGAGGGGCCGGTGGCCGGGAGGCCAGCAGCAGGCCACACTGGGTGCGAGTAGGCCGGCAGGTCACTAACAGGACTCGGTTGCACTAGGCAGGGCACGGTTGCCCCGAGCTGGGTGCCGGGCAGGGTGCCGGGACGCTTGGCTGGGCGCCGGGGTTCAAGGCATGCCATGACATGGGCACCGAGCAGTGCGTGTGGGTGCCGAGATGCAGTGCGGGGGCGCTCGGGCCGTGGCGCAGGGGCGTCGAGCAGTGCGTCAGGGCACCGAGCAGCGGTGCAAGGCCGCCAGGGGCGTGAGGGAGGGCGGAAGGGCACCGTGAAGTGCGATAGGATGTCGTCATGGCCAGGTAGCAGGCAGGGGGAGCAGGCAGCGTGCCGGTGGGGCATGGGCACCGTGCTGGCAGGGCATTGCGTGTCGTCGGCATGGTCGCGGAGCATCGCGTGGGGCGCGGGTCGGGCACGAATTGGCCGACGTTGTTCGGTCGGGTGCACCGGGGAACCGCGGGGCGGTGTGCCTCACGGATGTCGTGGGTAGCACGACCTTTGTCGATGTCTCCACCATTGCCTCTTGCTTCATCGCCAAACTTTAGAACAAACAAAAATGAAAATGGTAGATGGTGTTGGGACTTGTTAGTCGGCCCAAACGGTCCGCGATTAGAGGGTGATAACATTTTGCTCCCAGAGTGAAGAATAAAGTTCAACAATTCGTCCGCAAAAAATCCTTATCATTCTTTGAAGAAGGATGGACACAAGATATTATTTCATCCAGTATAAACCACCTACCTTAGATTTTGCCGGTAGTCATTCATTGACATCACATAAGGATGACTGTAAATTCTTGGTAAACGATCACGTCCCACGTTGAAGGGAGTCCAAGGATGAAGGCCGAAGAAGAAAAGATTCATCGGTGTTCTTCACATTCTTCGTGTTCTTCATGTTCTTCATTGGAGAGCGTAATCCTCCATGTGTTGGGCATCGATGCACTTTACCATCGCTTCGTCTATTAGTGAAGTCATCACAAATCCTCCTCCCATGATACATATTTTTAAGAGAGGTGGAAAGGAAGGTAATGATCGTTGGAATTTTTGATGTTTCATTTATTAGGAACCTTCCTAAATTCCAACGATAATGTTACATAATATAAAAAGATGAAAGCCAATTAATTTACATAGGCTCAACGATGCGGTGCATTGCTAAAAATAATTGTGTGTGCGTTGGCCCAATTATGGTGGAGGAAGTCAAGAGGCTCTCCCTCATTTATGAGGGAGTTGAGAGGTTTCAAGCTCCACCAACAATAGGGGTCGAGTGATCCCCACCACTATCATTAATAGGAAGGGTTTTGCGACTCGGGTGGTCCACACATCAACTATCCTCCAAAGGGAGGTTATGGTGTAGTGGTCCAACCACAAACTCCCAAGTGGAGGTTTTATCCAACACACTCAACACAAGGTAGCTTAAAAATAAAATAAAGTGTAATTCTTTATTTTATTATTTTTTTATAAAAATCCAAAAACTATCATTTATTCTCGTTATAATGCAACTGAGGTGAAGGTATCACTAAGAATTCGTCGGTGCTACATGTTCAATGGTTCCCTCATAATTGAATTCCGAGAAATGGTTCAAATGTTATAAAATTCCTCTCACACATTTAGTGAACATACCAGAAAAAAAGTTCGAAAAATTATTATCAGACACCCTCGACCCACTGCCATCGAGGTTAGGCACATCCTAGGTGAAACACACCCCAACTAACCCAACAGTATTCATGGATTTTCAATCCGTATTATCGTTTAGATGTTATGAATTTTACAATTAAATAAATGTCACTAAATTATTTTATTTGCGGCCAAAAACTAATTTTTTCTGGTGACCCACGCTAGCTAAAGAAATTATCTGCCAAAATAAATCAAGCCCCCATGAGTTCAGCGGTGGTCTCATATATTTAATTTGAGCTACCTTTTTGAGTAATAAGAATTTGAAAGATAAAATAACTTTATTTAATTTTTTTATTTAATGTCATTCCATTTTAACGATTTCTCATTGGAGGCTCACACCGTCATAACATAAGTCACCCTTAGAGTAAGACCTCCATCCTTAGTGAAATGGAACCCTTGGGGTTCTGATCCTACTAACAATTTAATATTTATTCCAATTTTTCAGGAAAACTGCATACGCGCATAAATTTAAGCGTAATAAAATTTTGACGGATCATTTCGGGCACTCCAGGCTGTGGAATTGATCACCTTTAGAAACTGTGGACTTGTAAAATTAACATGTATTTAAAAAAACTTCCACAAGAATTCTGGGTCTTTACATTCTCCCTACCTCAGGTCTTTACGTGCCCGTAAGTTATAACTCACACTAAGGGAACAAAAGGGGGAATTGAGCACGCATCTGATCCTCCTGCTCCCATGTTCTCTCATAGAGGTTACCATGCTACCAGTGAACTCACACCAGAGGAATCGACCATCCACTTAGGTCCTGCTCTTGTCGATCCTCAATCTCCAGTGGAACCTCTGGGATGGTCGCCCCGTCATCGATGTCCAGCTCCCCGTGGCCAATGATGTGGGACATGTCGGGCATGTATCTCCTAAGCTGAGATACATGGAATAGGTCGTGAACCCGATGTATATGAGGTGGAAGATCCAAGTGGTAAGCCACCTCACCTAATCTGCTAAGGACCTTGAAAGTACCGATGAAACGCGGAGACAACTTGCCAAATCATCCAAATTTCTGTCGACCTTGTCGAGGTAAGACTCGTAGAAAGATGTGGTCACCTTCCTCGAACTCCAGAGGTCCTTGTCTCTTGTCCACATATAACTTTTGTCTATACTATACAGTCTTCATCTGCTACTGGATGATTTTCACCTTCTCTGAGGTATCCCATACCATCTCTGGTCCCACTAGTGCTGACACCCCTTGGTCTGTCCAGCATAGTGGTGATCTAAAATGTCGGCAATATAAGGCCTCAAAAGCTGTCATACCTATGGTAGAGTGATCACCATTGTTGTAAGTAAAATTCAATAAGAGAATGTGGTCCTCCCAGCTGCGACCTAAGACTAGGACACATGCACAGAGCATGTCCTCGGGGGACTGGATGGTCCTATCATTCTGACCATCAGTCTGAGGATGGAAGGCGATGCTCAAGCGAAGCTATGTCCCAAATACTTCCTAAAACCCCTTCCATAGCGAGGATGTAAAGCATGTATCATGGTCGGACACAATAGAATATGGTACTCCACGAAAACTCACTATATCCTACATAGAGAGGTGTACCAAGCTCTCTACATATCCATGCTCTCTGATCTGTAAGATGTGGGCCAACATGGTGAGTCAGTCAACGATCACCCATATCGATTCATGACTCCTGGATGTACATGGAAGACCAGTCACGAAGTCCCGGGATATCATATCCCACATCCACTCTGGGACCTATAAGCGATAAACCAAGCATGTGGGTACCTAGTCCTCTGCCTTCACTTGCTGAAAAGTGAGTCACCATGAGTTAAACATTTCTACTACCTTCTTCATACCTAACCACCAATGATTTCTTCGAAGGTCTCGTTACATCTTCACCACTCTTATATGTACCGCTAGGAGGAAATTGTGGAACTCTCTCAACTCATCATCCTAAAGTTCAACTGGTACAATGGTACATCCTCTGAAGAGGATGAAATGCTTCTCACCTTTAGAAAAACCATCAGGTGCCTGCCCTGTAGATATCTGAGCATGTAGTGTCTCGTAGTCAACGTCTCCAAGATGTGCCTCCTTGATTCGTTGAAGAAGTGGGGGCTGGACTGTTAGAGATTACAGATAGGCTGCTCCATCCCTATCCACAAAGGATATCTGTAATGAAGCCAGTTGTTCTGTCACCTCACATATCAGTTGAATTCCTGATCTCCTGCTGAGTCCATCTATTACTACCTACCCCTTACCAGGAGTATAGACTATCTCGAAGTCATAGTCCTAGAGGAAGTAAAGCCATTTTCGTTGTCTCAGGTTTAGGTCCTTATGAGAGAAAATATACCTGAGACTCTTGTGATCAGAGTACACAGTAAAAGGTTCGCCCAACAAACTATGGGTGAGACTAGCCAATTGTAAAGAACTCAACTACACCCTTCTTCGCCTATGTTCGACAAAATATACTATGATTTCCCCTTTTCCAATAAAATAAATCTGGTTTCATCACCTAGATTAACCACATCCTTTGAATAATACAGTCAATCCGGACATGAACGGTACTAATTCATACCATGGACAACATCGTATAGCCTTGATGATACTCACAAGAGATCCAACCGTTATTCTCTCCTCTATGGGTCGATTCACACTGTCGGCATCGGTGTGTGGTCACTGGATCTCCTCCAGTATGAAACTCGAATGTGAGGGGCAAGTCAACAGTTTTAACTGGAACCTCTTAGTATTAACCACACAAAAAGGTATGGAAGAAAACATCACAAGGAAAAGTGTATTTTATTACTGCAGATCAAAGTACAAAGACACAAATCAACCACAAACAATGAAATCAATTAAGCTAGAAGCATCAAGAACAATGTCCCCTATGCCAGGAACTAGTCCCGCTCTTGTCCACCTGCTTATGGATCTCCATGGTTGTATGCTTCAGCTAGCTGAAACTTTTCTCTCCCCTGTCGACCCTCTCTTTGCGGTCAAGGTGGAACTTCGGGTCGTGGTGGTGGAAACACCTTGAAGCGTCGTCCACCACCAAATGCACGACCATCTACTTTTCCACATCCTCCTTTGCCCTGTAGACCGTCTCAATCGAACCTCCGCCTCTACCTGGGGTGTCCCTGAACTGATTGTTGATCGTCTGTATAGCGGGTTGGATAGTCACGTGCCATGTTACCAAGCCCGCCGCATGATTAAAACATTCCACACCTGGTATGACTGGCCCTTCCTCCACCATATGTGCCCCACAAAACCGATCCTAAGTCGTGTGGTCATCTAACATTAGGTCTGATCCTCTTGGACCACTGTGTCATCTGTCTACTACCAGCTGCAGATGACTCTACTCCATGTCTGCTAGAGGTGTGTCTCACTGCTGGATACTGCTCACCATGGAAACTCTCTACTAAGAGGGCTCGATCCAACACCCCCGTCTGCAACAGAATTATATGAGAGATAACTGATGCTCCGATCTCTCACTTGATTCCCTGCTCAATGGGTCAGGCCCTGAAGAATGGGTCTCATACCATATTTGTGGAGTAGCATGAGAGGTCGGTGAACCTCACTGAGTTATGTGCCACCATCATGCTAACCTGTTGTAGATGTAGTAGCTCCTATATTCGCACCGCTCGATGGGTGGATGGAACAGACCCCGCCCGGAACCGGCTCTCGAAGTCTACCCAGAGAAGTATCGCCTCGTCTTGCATCTGGAGCATCAGGCTCTCTAATCTTCCTGCTGCTTCCTAAAAGAGGCTGGCATCAAGGATCACCATGAGGTCTGATGGCATCCCTACTAGCCTGAAGACTCTCACCGTAGCCTCCATCCAATCCTTAGCTACCTGTGGGTCTGTCTCTCCCCAGAACCTGGGTAGCGTCTAGTTCTGGAACACATACAACACACTCAAGCGGCGTGCATCGTCTCCTGCTGGGGCTGGTGGAATCAGTGTCCCAACGTGAAGTAGTATCGCGGATGCATCTGCTGGTGTGTCAACTGGAAGAGGGCATTGTACTGGGGCCTCATTTCTCGGTGAGCTGACAATACATACAACACGTGGGGCTATAGTTAGTTGTCCTCGGTGAGGCATCCTGAATGAAACAGATGTGACACGGTCAAAAGACTATACATAGAGAGCTGACCTGGTTTTAGATGGCTTTAAGAAAACATCTTTAAAAACACATACGAAATCCATTCATTCCTGCACATAGTCAGAAATCAAATATTAGGGTCCTTGTGTTTGGATATGACGGCCGCCCGCAACAACACTGGACACCTTAAACTGAAAACCACACTTAGAACACGTAACACTACTGCTTCACAGAAAAGAAATATTGGAGTCCTATGTTTTGCAGCAGAACCAACGTCCTTTGATACAAATTTGTCATGACCCATCCCCTGGGGCCCACATCGTGACTACCCCAAGCCCTCCTTCCATAGGCCAGGGGTTGGCGACTAGCCCCAAAGGAGTAATTCCGTAAAACTGGGAAGGCGTTGCCTTTATAAATCATAAACACCCACAGCCAGAGTACAAGAGGAAGCAAACACTATGTAAAAGTTTTATAACAAGTGTACTAAAAGGAAAGGGGGCCAGAATACAAGCCCAATAGTAAAGTACAAATACAACTGAAATCATGTAAAACTAAAAAGGGTCAAACAACTGAAACTTTCAAGCATCTCCTGGATCGTCCTTCAGGGTTCCTACCTGAAGGGTAGGTACCGATGACCTACTCAGCACTCCACATCCATCAGACTCTACATTGTACCGATACGTCGTAAGGTCCTCCTTTGATTACCATCCAGTCCTGGTGCTCTCGGCCTCCGTCATGGCTATCCATAATCTATATCCAACACAACGAGGTGCCTGAATAACACGTAAAGGTGTGAGTATAACGACATTCAGTGGGTACCCCAAGCCCCTCAAGGTCTCAAAAAATCCAACAATGATAAACCATAAAGTATGATTTCAACGGATAACCATTACTTAGGTATATGCCCATAAATATACCTATGTTATCAATTAACCCATCTCAATAATGAGGGAAACATAATGGTCATTGACTCAGCACAAACCATTATTTTTATTAATGAAACCACGTATGTTGGAGAACTTGTCATCTGTCGAGTATAGTGGTGCTATCGTGACTCTGAGAATCTACTCACTAACCATAGACTACTGAGGTACTCCTCATGTCTAGTACAACGGGTCTGCTGCCAAACCTGGAACTTCTCTCCTCTAGGTCTACCGCCAAATCGAGCGCTCCCCCAAATAGCCGTCAAAGGTACTCCTTCTGTCGAGTACCGCGGGTTTTCTTCCTAACTAGGTGCTCCATCCACCATGGGTCTGTTGCCAAATCAGGCGCTCCGTCCACTGGGCTAGTCGAATCACTTCGAGTCGAATCAGTCAATTAGTCGCCAGGTCTACAACTACTAGGTCTCTGCACTCCATATGCTCATCTCCAGGAGGATCCATTCACGAGAAACTGGTAGACTATCCATTTGTCGATAAGTCTTAGGTGGATGTATCTCAAATGATCTCCACGTCATAGGGGTCTCTACACAACAGACGACGTGTCAATCGGATTCCCAGTCTATGAGTTATTATAATTTTAGTCCTAGGGTCTAGATAGGATTTGTGTACAAACCAACCTGACCATGATTCAACTATACCCAAAAATCTAGTGGGGTATACTCAAAAGGACGACTATGGTCCATAAATATTGATGTTGCAGATGGTTCGTCAAACAGAAGTCCAATGCCAAAGATATGGCCCAAGAAAGTAGAGGGATAGTAATTGGCCCAGGTCTGGTCCAACCCAGTTGGAACGACTCGGCCCATCCCAGTCTGGGCCGACCTGGTCTAGGTCGACCCGGTTAGACACGCTGGGTCTAACCCGGCCCATTGGGCGGGTCAACCTGCTATGTTCTGACTCGGTCCGCTGGGCCCAGCCCAGTGGACAGTGAGGGTGGTTTGGCCCGATAGTCGCCACGTAGGTGGCTCGGTAACTCTTCCCAGTAGACCGGGCCAGTTAGGACAACGACATCACGTGGGATGTCGTGGGTCAGCTCAGGAGGCCGGTGGCCGGGAGGCAAGCAGGCATGCCGTGCAGGGTGCGGGCAGGCCGGCTGTTCACCAAAAAGATGCGGGTGCACCGGGCTGGGTGGGGGTGCACCTGGCACAGTACGTGGATGTCGGGCAGGGTGCCGGGACACCGGGAAGGGAGCCGGGGCACCGGGCAGACAACAGATGGGGAACCGGGCATCGTGCGGGGGCGCTGGGGTGCCGGGTAGCACGCCCGAGCACCGGGCAGCAGCACATGACGTGGGGAGCCGGGCAGCGGTGTAGGGGCATGGGGCAGCGGCGCGGGGGCGCCGGGCAGTGCACTAGGGTGCCCGACAGCAGCACTGGGCTACCGAGGTGCCTGCCATGGTGGAAGGGTGCCACCAGGTGCATCGGGCACTGCGGCAGGGTGCCGAAATGGATGGGAAACACGCTGGGGGAGCGGGCAGCGTGCCTGCGGGGCGTCAGGGGGCCGCGGGAAAGCGCGTGGGGCGCGGGTCGGGCGCCGCCGGGCTGGCGGTGTTCTGCCGAGGGCACAAGTACGCCGCGGGGTGGTGTGCTTCGCAAAGGAAACAGGTAGTTTGGCCTTTTTCGTTGCCACCACCATTGCCTCTTACTTCATCACCAAGCTGTTGAAAAATAAAAAAAAGGCGGGGGGTGTCAGTCCATGTTAGTTGACCCACACCTTCCTTATTTAGAGGGTGATAACATTTGGCTAACGGAGTGAAGAAGAATGTTCAACAATACGTCCGCAATAGACACTTATCATTCTTTGAAGAAGGAAGGACATATGATACAATTTCAACAAGTAAAAACCCCATACCTTTGATTTTATGGTAGTCGTTCGTTGACGTCGCGGAAGGATGGATGTTAATCCATAGCAGACGATCATGTCCCTTGTGGAAGGGGGTCCGAGGAAGAAGGCCAGAGAAGGAGAGCATCATCGGCATTCTTCGTGTTCTCCGCATTCTACATTGGAGAGTGTAATCCTCCAAATGTTGGGTGTCGTGCCACTTTACAAGTTCTTCATCACTTGGTGAAGCTGTACGAAATCCTCATCCCAAGCTCTATATTTAAAGGAGAGGGGGAATGGTAGGTAATAGTCGATGAATTTATAACGATTCATTTATTAGGAACCTTCATAAATTTCAACGATAATGTTACTTAATTTAAAAAGTTTCAAGACAATTAATTTACAATGGTGCAATGATGTGGTGCGTTGGAAAAAATAATTGTGTGTGCGTTGGAACAATTATGGTGGAGGAGGTCAAGAGGCTCTCCCTCATTTATGAGGGAGGAGAGGTTTGATCCTCCACCATCAATAGGGGATGGGTGGTCCCCACCATTATCCTTCATAGGGAGGTGATAGAGAATCGAGTGGTCACCACCTCAATTATCATCTCATTGGAGGTTAGGGTGGGCATTCCTACCACCAACTAACATGGAGAGGTTATAACCAACACACTCAACACATGGAGGCTTAAAAATAAAATAAAGTGGTTTATTTTATTTTATTATTTTTTTTATAAAAATCCTAAATCTATCTTTTATTCTCTTTAGAATGAAATTGCGGTGATGGTCACACTAAGAATTAATTGGTGCTGCATGTTCAATGGTGCCCTTGGATTTCAATTCTGAGCACCATTTCAAAAGTTATAAATCACCACTCGTGCGTTTACTGAATGTACCCAAAAAAAAGTTCGGAATATTATTATTAGACACCCTCAAACAACTTCCATCGAGGATAGGCACTTCCTAGGAGAAAAACGCCCCAAGGAACCCAACTATACTCCGGAAGTTTCAATCTGAGTAACCATTTAGATGTTATGAATTTTACAATACAATAATTTTCACTTAATTATTTTATTTGCGTCCAAAAACTAACATTTTCTGGTGGCCCACACTGGCCAAAGTTAGTATCTCCTTAAATAAATCATGCCATCACGAGTTCAGTGGTGGTCTTAGATTTTTAATCTGAGATACCTTTTGTGAAATATAAGTATTTGAAAAAAAACTAACATTATTAAATTATTTTATTTACGGTTATTTCAATTTCAGGATTTCTCAAAGGAGGCCCACGCTGACTAATCTTAAGTCACGTCTTGGGTAAACCTGCCATCTTGAGTGTAACAGTGCCCTTAGATTTCTTATCTGAGTAACCTTTTAAGTGTTTTTCTACTTTTTCTGGAATACTGCTTATGCGCATTACATTAAGCTTAACAAGACATCAATGGATCATTCTGGGCACTCCGGGCCTCAGAATCGCGCGCCGTCAAAAACTGTGGACTCGTAAAATTCCTTTGTATTTTTTTTAAAAAAATTACACAGGAATTTTGGGTCTTTAAAGAGGAAATATATTATTACGTGTTAAGGTGTTTCGATTTTTGATAGTTGGTTTCTGAAAGAAAACATTATAAAGGATTCGTGAAACCTCCAACTATTACAATTTTTAAATTGGAAGAAATTACTATTGATATTTTCACTGAATGGGAAATATTTATATGAATTATTTATTTAACATGGTTAATTATTAATCTATTTTTAACGAATTTCATTTCATATTTAAAGGATTATATTTACCTATTCACACTGTGAATGATTATACGTCTATTAACTCATATAAATTAGTTGAAAACGTCTCTGTTTCTTATCATGATCCATTATTTTCATATAATTTTTTGAAAAGTCTTTAAAAGGCCCAAGATACTACATTTATTAGATCATTTCCTATAACTATCAAAATAGTGGATATCACAAAAGATCTATTTCGACATTATAAAAATGTTATGGTCGGTCTTGTAGGAAATTAATGATATTCATGAATAATATTTATGTTTTGTGTAGTTTTCTTATAAAAATATTCGTCATTAACGTTATAAAATTGTGTTTTATGAAACAATATATATATATATATATATTAATAAAACATATTGGTATTATTATTCTGAAGGAAATATTATGATTCCATAAAATGTTGAGGATAAAAAGTGTCAGAAATTAATCTCTCAACCGACATTTACAAATCTCAAATTATCATAATGATATATGATAATAATTGAATGAAATATTTTGAATTTTATGAGGCATGTAATGTTTTCATTATATTATGTCAATGGAAAGGTATTTTGTGGAAAAATATGAATAGAAAACATTTCTCCAATAACATTGGACATCTTGAAATTATTGAATGTAATATATACATTTACTATATTTTTTAAATTCCAATTAGACTCTCTAATGTACACGATGTGTTTGAAATAAAATTATTGTGGAATAACATGATAGATCCAAGACATGATATCACCTATTTGGAAATAATTTTTGAATATTATAAATCATACAATAAAGTTCCAATCCAAAATTTGGACAATATAGAACATGTGTTAATGAATCGAAAAACTCCCATGGTAGAGGTACATAGATGAAAACAGAATATAAAAGAGGTTATACTGGGAGATACTAAAAATATGATAAATAACAGCGAAAATATATTGATGTGGAGAAATTATATAATTTTCATTGTTTTAATATTTTAGAATGAGGGTTTAGTTTAATATATTTACATTAATTATATAAATCATTTATTTTTAACGAAACAACAACAAAAAATATTTTTTTAATGTAAATTTTCACTAATTTTATAAAAATAATTTAGATAAATTATTCTCAAATTTTAAATTAGTATATGAAGATGAAAAGAGGGTGTAATTTTTTAATTGTTTTGAAATAGTTCATATCCTAGTGAGTAGTGAAAATCATGATTTTAATAATACAGTCATTACAATTAATAAGGTAATTTAAAAGATACCTTATATTATTATTTTGTTCATATATAGTGAAATTATATATTTCATTTATTATTATCTGAATTTATTCATCAATTTCATTGACATTGTTTTAATGTAATTTTATTCATTAAATTTAATTATTATAAATAAAATTATCATTTCATTTTGGGTTTATATATTAAATATAAATTGTTCCACAAAATTAAAAATAATAATAAAAAATATGAAAAGTATTTCAAATTATGAAGCTTAAATCTTTTAAATAGGTCCATATATTTATTAAGAAGTACTTATATTAATTGTGGTAAACTTATTCACCTATGTAAAAGGAAACTAATGAAAATCTGTTTAACATTATTGAGATTAATATTTTAAATCAACCCAAAACAACCCTAAATATCATTGGATAAGTTTATTTCATTCACATTTTCATAGATTTAGAACGTATGCCATTTTTTCATTCATGATTAATTTTTACAATTAAAATATTAATGTGAAAGATAAAATAAAAAATGTAAATTTTATTCTTATTTTTATCTATAATATTTTTCTATTGTGATAGAAAAAATATCGTTATTTTTCTTTTTTTATAAGAATGTGAAATTAATTTAATATTATGTGGTATTTTTTAATTTTTATTATTTTAATAATTATCTAAAATACAAAATGATAGCTGAAATTGTTCCACTAGATTCAATAGGAATTTCAATTATATTATTTAAATCAACAATACTAAATAAATTTAAATTTGTTATTGTTAGAAAACTATAGTATATATAAATACTAAATATATGGGATATATTTAATGGTTAAATTTAAATTTATTATCCACCATGTATTTATTAAAACTAAATTCATCGAATATTTAGAAAAATGAAATTAATGATAATTTATATAAAATAATATTAAATTAAATAATTTAAAATTTTTAAAAATACTCTATACAAAAAATGTTAGGGTTATGGGTTTGAAAATAAAAAATTATACATATATTGGTATGTTTCATTTTAGGGTAACATTCTAAACCCGTTATGTCTATATAATGTTAATATTATACAAATTATAAAAATGCCTTATGAGGGAGTTAAAATTAAAATATATGTGTTAGAAAATAAATTTAAATTAAATAAATTTTAAATAATTTTTAGATTTAGGATCTTAACAATATTATATTTTATTTATATTTATTTGGATCCATATAAAAAACAAAGTAATTTATATTAAATAGTTATGTTGATAAATTTACAAAAATGCAACAATAGTTACCTATAAAAGGACAACCATCTATCATATTTTTACGCCACATTGAGTATACTCGATCGTGTATAATGTACACATTTACAATAAAATGATTCATATCAATTGGTTGTAGGTTTTTTCACTTCCATAAGACCAAACCTACGTCCATTATATGGAGATATAAATAATTCTATTAAAAAGTGATTAATATTGTTACCAACTATATCAAATTTTATTCTTGTTTTACATGAACCTAAAGTGTTTTCCCAATATAAAATTATAATATATTTTAAAAAATCTATTGATATTTTATTATGATAATGGGACAACCATGTTTCATCTATTCTCGAATATATGAAAAGAGATAACATTTCTTAGGCATTTCTATGACTAACCATTTACACAATATGGCATAATTGATTTTTCCGAACCTAATTACAAGGATGGCTATAAATATTTCAATAATGAAACGTATTATATTTTTCACATTGATATTATTACTATATTATAATTTCATATATAACATGTTACCTTCCAATCACTTGGAGATTGATAACATAACTAGTGCGCACATGTGGTCCACCACCTCCATGAAGGAAGATGATTCATTTCATTTCCATATTACATATAATTAATTGAGAATATATTTAATCAATAATATGATATAAATATCCTTTATAACAATATTGATATTATGGAACCATAATCAATGTACATGAACTATAATAACAGAATAAAAAATTACTTTAAGAATTAAAAAATTAACACAAAAAATAACGATATTAATAAAAGATTGATAAAAAACTGGTGAAAAATGTATACAAATTAATCATTTAAGATATTATTGTTTTTTCATATATTTATGGTATGTTTTTAAAGTAAAAATATTTCTATTATATAAGATATTAATATAACCTACACATCATGTCCAACAAGAGGTAATATATGTCGTTTGAATTTATTCATTAGGGAGACGTATTGGAAATTATACAAATATTTACATTATATTGTGTTTTAATAGCGATTAAAAAAATTTAACTATAATTTCTATATATTAATTATAAATAATTTCTTAATTCATGTTACTATTTTATGTTGAATGTATTAAAATAATGGATATATTATTTCTCTATTTGATATGGTATATTTTTCACCCATATCTATGTTTTTCAAAAATGTAATTCAAATTATCATTTTATTTATAAAAATAAATATTAATGAAATATTATGTTATTTATAACTATCAACATAATTTCATAAAATCCATTATATTTTTTTAGGAAAATCTGTGATTTACTTTTTTCTCATTGAAAGAATAAAATATAATTGTTTATAAACATATACAATAATAACTAACATATCGCACCACCATAACGATTTTAAGTACTTATATTCAACTTCATAAATTAAATTATTATAAAAAAATATCTATAATTAAATATAATTTTATTGTCTCACTTTATGTTTCTTTATTTCTCTAAATGAAATAATTTTATTACAAAAAATACATATCTGATAAATCAATAGAAATATATTATATCTTGTTAATTTTTTGGTCCCTAACAATAACCTTAAATTTTAATTTATTTTTATCATTGTGTTATTAGTATTATATTATATATATAATTTATATGATCAATTTATTTATTTTATAAATTATATTATAGTTGTACAAGAAATTATTTATTTTGAATTTTATTTGATGGATTGGAGAAATATTTATATTCCATACACATTAAAAAATATATTTATTTATTAATATTTCATATTTTCACAAATTAAATTCATTATATCTGGAATGAATTGTACCTAAAGATAAAGGTTGGGTCTTAAATTATAAAACCCCTATTGGAGTTCATACCCAATAATCTACTTTTATTTACTTGTAGATAATTGTATTTATAGTTTTTAATATTAATTAACTTCATATGAAATCATGATTTTGCATCTACATGTCATAGACTAACATATGTTTTTTTTTGAGAAATGAGAACATAGATATTCTAGGTTAGTTTTCATAAATATATGTTCTATATCTCGATGATTTCCTAGAATAGACAGAAATGATATTTTCTATCCTATGTGGATATAAATAGGACATTGAGGGACCATATCATGGTGTGAACCATTATTTGTTTCAAAAAGTTGTAAATTATAATAATTATATCCACCAATAGGAAATCCACATTTATTTCTGTCATTAGATGAAACTATATGCATATTTTTGAGCCATTCCATAAAAATGAAGTCTATTATTAATGAATTAAATGAGTCACATTATTTTATTAATTGATATAAACTATGATGACATATGATAATGTTGATGTAAAAATCATTAGATGTCTAAATAGAAATATTTCATTATTGAATAATGTGAGAATTGATGTTTTCCTTTTTTATTTATTAGTTATTGAAATCATTTTACCTTTGATAAAAAAATATATTGTACTCATAAATCCATATCCACGGTGTTATGTTGGTTAGTTCAGTTTCCAGAAGGTTAAATAAATATATATCATGCTCACTAGATGATGGAACAAGCATGAATACTATTTGATTAGAGATATACTGATAAAGGGATTATGTTGCAAATTATTCAACCATATATAGTTTTTATGTCATTTTTTCATTATATATTTCCACTTTTGTAACCTTCATGTGTTTAAAAATTATGTCCATGGACATTCGCCTCCCCCACCTAACGACACTGAGAATGTTGCCAAGAGATTCACATATTATGTGTATCCATAAACTCATTAAAACAAAAATCTTATTTATTGGTTAAAATTTTAATGTAATTTTATTTCATCATGTGGTTCAATAATTATTCATGTTATCCTGATGATAAGGGATATTAATCAATTTATTCAAGGAAAAATAATAGCAGTGGAATATATAACAAATAATTAATTTATATATAGTGTATATAAAATTTATTTTTATTAGTTAATAATGAAGTGATAATTATTTATTTAGATAACAGTCATTATTGATGTTTTTGTAAATATTATAGAGGAATGGAGGGCCATGTTTAATATTTAATGTTAAAATAAAATATATTTAAAATTATTTGACTTAATAATATTTAAATTAATTATTTATATTTTAACATGTAAATAAATATTCATAAAATAATTATTTTAATATACCTGAGGTTTTTTTGGAAATAAGAATAATAATAAGGTTTCTTGTGAAATTATTATTTGCTATGCGAAGAGGTATATAATCATATTAGGACTATTACCATAGGTTTTCCAATTTCACTTGGCAGTGAACAATGACATCTGGAGAGAATTATCTTTATGTAAAATAGTGACCCGTCTCCTAGAATTATATTTATAATTGATAGATATCCTCATTGCCACCACTCTAGTGTGTATAGTGATCAAAAATAATTTTTGTCATGTTATTCTTATGGAAATAAATTTTAATGATGAACCCATTGAGATTTACCACAATGGTACGCAAATATTCTTATGATGATATTTGAAGGATTTAAGAACACTTGTAGACTAAAAATGATGTAATTTACTTTTGAATTGTGTAAATAAACAATGGATCTTTTAGACAAATTTTCAAGTCCATCAATTAATAGATAAATATTCTCTATGTATTTTTTAATAGTTTAAATTTATTATAAATAATATTTAATTATCTTTAATTCTGGTCCTAATGAATAAACATCATTTCTAATTGGATTTATTTCATTATATCATTTTGTTCATCATCATGTACATCTCATAGAAATCAATGACTACCAAAAAATTCAAAGATATGAATTCTATATATGTTACTTCTACTTTTCCTAAAACCATTAATTGGTAACTAACATGTCACATAAATATTTATATTTATTTGAATATTACTCATCTATTTACACATTTATCATTAATTACTAATTATAATTTATTAATTATTTAATTTAAATAAATAAATATACACTTATTATTTATCATTATCTTAAATATAATCGTATAAATTAATTTTACGAATAACATAAATTTGATGAACTCATCTAGATTTTTTGAGGATTCTGGTAGGATATCATAAGAGAACTTGTTGTGTAGCCTGTTGGTACATGTAATTCCCTAATGTTCAATGCATGATGAAATAATTATAAATTAATTAGAGTATTTTGAATTTATTACATATAGTGTTAATTTTAGAAATTTCATGTTTGTACTAATCCATCTAAACACATGATCAAATGGAATACACATTATGTAACATTTATACATGATATGTAGTCCTTTTGTTAATGAAAAGGTATATATTTCCATATATGACCCCTATTACTTCTTATCATGTTACATGTTGGATAAATTCAATACAACCTATTTAGTTTATTTCCTCAATTATTTTCTAGGGAACTCTTACACACCGAGTCCATATTAATGATCCACTTATGGATGATGAAAAAAACAATTTCTCTACCAAATTTGTATAGAGGGTGTATATATCCAAATTATAATGAATTCAAATTAATATATTTTACTTCATTGAAATTATGAAAATGTGTTTTCTATATTTTATCTTTTTGTAGTACTCTTCATGTTAGTAGATTTAATTATTTATTAAAAGCTTATTTACATTTTACATAATGCATATAATGGAATATGGTTAATTTTTTTTATACTGTCATTACTCTATGCACATTAAAACATAACAAACTACATAGTTACCATTTATTCTATGTGATAATCATTTGTACCATACACACTATGTAATTATATGTTATAATATGTACACCATATGACGTATTAGTTAAAAGTATAAAACAATTATACCTGTTGGGTATTTCAAATCGGTAATAACAAGAATACAACCATGATTTATTTTTGTACAAAATAATTTTTTAATTCATTTAATTTTATTAAAAAATGATGTTGCAGAATCCATTCAATAATTCTAATGATAAATAATATATCAAAATGATTAATTAATAAATATAATTATTTGTTTGGGTGTAATTTATCATAAATAAGAATCATTAAAATTGATTTATATTTCTATTAAATTCATAATTTCTTGAATGTATATGATCAATCATGATAATGAACAATACATTTATATTGATTGGTTTAAATTTAAATTATTATTAAATTAAATTGATTTCACATGTCTCATCCTTCCTCTCATTTTTAATGAAGAGCGACCCCATGGATTCATTTATTTTACCCATTCAACAAATTCTTTAGATCCAATCAATTTAATGTGATTTATAAATAATGTAATAGATGGATCTAAACATTTAATATTTAATAGATGTGAATCAATATTGTAGTTGAGGTGAAACCAATCAAGAAAGGACATTGGAGGATAAGTGGACCATTGAATCAAGAACCACCAAATTGTTCAAGGTGTTTTATATTATGAAGATAATTATTTTATTATCCATAAGGTTAAATAACCAATTTTTTGTTGGCCCCAATTATAAAAAATATTTCTTTTATTTATTAAATTTTTCATGATTATTTCATTTTGGATGATTTGATATGACTACATGAATTAATTAATTTAAGAGCATGATGGATAAAAAAAATATAATATATTATATAAAAATTTTACCAATGAAATTCTTAATCACCTCGTAAATTCCAAAATATATTTAAAGAAACTAGAAAAATAAAATTTAAAATTACCTCGTGAAGAAGAAATATCTCAAATAAATAATTTAATTTAGTGTTTCCTTCAACTAATTTAGACAAATTAGTTCAACATTACAATTTTCTTTACCATCTACAGTCAATGTGTTTTCCTATATATGGAAACTAGAATATTATTTTTTGGTATTACATAACTTAGTTCACATTACAGTTAGACAAAAAAAGAAGGACATCGATAAACAAATTTGATATGGTTGAAGAAATATAATTTTATATTTTTTCAGAATAAGGATTCCACTCAAAAGATCATGGTACCATTATTTAATATTACTTTTATTAAAAATTCCATCCTAAATCCCTTAACATTGTTTGACTAGAACAATATTTCATCCTTAGGGAATAAATGTGGATCCCTTTCACTAGAATGTCCATGAAATAAGATATTTTTAATCCAGTTGTTGGTAAAACATGGCTATGATAAAATCATGAGAGATTAGTATATATAATATATATTTATTCGAAAAATATAATTTGATATTGTGCTAAAATTTCAATTTTATTTTTTCTATTATGAAAACAAATTACTTCAACCATATCATGGTGAACCATGATATCAAATTAAAACCTACTATCATGAAGAAATATATAATTGGGGAGGAGTCCCTTAAATGCCTTCAAATTACGTGAAAAGAAGTTTTATTTTATAGAATAACATATTCCAAAATAGCTAGTACATACAATTCTGAGGAATATTTGTCCCAATATTAAAATAAATTCAATGGTGAATTTAAAGCTAATAGTTTCATAATATCATCGATGTACAAATTTTATTCTTATGAAACATGAGGACATTGACATGTATTGAAAAATATATTTTATCATAATATATATATAGGGAAGGAATGACAAGATAGATATGAGATATGCAATTATATTTTTACAAAATTACACGGAGATTCAGTGCTATTTATACCTCATGTAGAAAAACTAATTACAAACATTGAATTAATTGATAATATAGAGATAATATTACCATATAAGTTCCACACATATCTCATACATTATTCATAATCCATCACCTTATCTGATAATTTTTCAATTATAATATGAGAAATAAAGAGACGAATAATTAAAAATATATTACATTGATTCACCATGTTTACAAGGATATAGGTTGTGGAAAACCAATAGTCATTAGGATGTATATAAATACTATGAAGAAAGAAAATAATACCATGAATCACCACATATTAGAATATCCTGTTTTTCTTCTTTCCATTAAGAAAATGAAATATTCTTATTTAATGGAAAATTAATCAATATGTTTTCTGGTTGAATGAAATTCCATTAGAATATAATCTACACCCAGAAGAAATTGGAAGAAAAAGATGTGATCGTTTACAATTGTGTTCATTAATTCTCTATGAAATGGGTATTAGAATTTCCTTTTGGTGATAAATTCATATCCCTGTAAATGAATCATTATTATTGGGATATATTTATAGATGAGATAATGATTTATAATAATTCAATGTTGTGAGTATTACTTCTCTAGAAATTGTAGAATACAACAATTAATTTCTAACAAGAAATATATTTCTTTTAATAAATTGTTTTTATATATTGAATATAAGGTAGAACATAAATATTATATCATTATAATATAAATATGGATTTATTTTTGAAATATTTACATAAAATTTTATTCATTTATAAAGATGTTTTACTTTATGGGAATGTACCCATAAATAATAGTATATCATATTAAATTATGAAAGCCATTTTTTATTAATTGATTATGAATCATTATCTCTTGACACATATAACACTCAATTTTGGCATCAATATCCTAATCATGTAAATGAAAAGCATTGGAAAAATATCTAACAATATTCATATTTAGAATTTCATGGGATATAACCACATGAAATATCACATGATTTATTACAATATAGAATGATTGTACTACCATTTGGTGTATAGGTTGAATGGGAAACATCAATATTACAATTCATACACATGTATATGTGTACACTATTTGAAGTAGATGATATAGGTAGGTCTTCATTCTTCATAATATTTATTGATGAATTGAGTTGATATGACTCAGACTATAATGTGTAGTACATGTCCATGACCTTTGTAAAATCCAAAAACATGCTTGAATAAAGTTGATAAACATTATAGATTGTAGATAAAGAAGATTCAATTGGATTGAGTTGTTGAATATCATAACATATACTTTAGTCACATTATGTAGGAGTTTTGGATTATATCGTAGATGGAACCACAATTAGAACCATTGTAGAATGGTGTTAGTGAAAGCTACAACTGTAAATTTCTATATATTGTTTCGTCAATGATGAGTCAACATGTAATCATTATCCATTTATCTACATGGATGAAAACCAAAAATGTACACACTGAACTAAGTACAATATAAATTGGAAAATTATATTTCTCTTTGAGTGATACAAATGAGGGAAAACTATTCTATCACAAACACATGTATAGGTATGAGATAAATTTGTTAATTTTTTATAATTTAATAAACTATAATCTAGGGAATAATGTTTATATTTATTGTGTATCATGTTGGAATGTTGCGGTAATACCAATAAAATTACAAAATATATAATGTTATGATCTCCAGATTACTTTTACTTCATGGTAAGGATAGCATCCTATGGATGGGTTGTTATAGAAAGAATTATTTTAACTAATTTTATTCTAATGAAACGCATGAGTTATTATTAAAACATATTTAAAAGGTCTCTATGGAAGAAATTTTTCCTAAAAATAAACACAACATTGAATTAGTAAATATATTAGAGAACTAAATAAAAATTATTTTCTAGTCAATAATGATGGTGAATCATTATTTGATGAAAATAACGAACCACACTCTAATAAAGAGGTAATAGATACCAAACAATTATCATGACTAAAATATTCCATTAATAATAAAATTTATTAGATGTATAAATATTTATATTTAGTTTATGTCATTGAAGTAGTGGATGATAATCCTATAGTGTGAATGTGGTTTTAATGATATAAATATATGGTCATGGTAGTTTACATGCCTTTAAAGAAAGGATAGTGGATGAAGGGTATAAACAAATTATAGAGATTCACTGTAATGAAATTATTTCAAAAATTTCAATTTTTATATTTAGAAGTATTCTACATAATATATATTCTTACCATGATAATAAATTTTGGTATATAAATGATAAAAAAGATTTCCATTATTAAAATTTTTAGGATGGTGCTTAAATAAAATAGACAATAGTATTTGGGACTCCTAGTTATGCTAATGATATATGAAAGTTGTAGATTCCCATTTATGGATTAAAAAAAGAATCCATGTACTGGAACATTATATTGGATAAAGATATTAAATATTATTGGATGAATTGTGAATTATAGGGAGACATGTTTTTATTATAATTTTAGTTTTAATGTATTCATTATCCATGTTGTACATGTTAATTCCATATAACTTATTATAGATGGAATACTTGTATTAGTGTCTAATAAATATTGGTTAATGATATGTGTCTCCATAAAGGTTTTATGTGAAGCATCCTATATTATATGTATGAATTTTATTTATGATAAATCGAATAGGTTTCCTTTAATATGTTGAAATACATACATATAGCAGATGACAAAGATATTTAGTAAGGAATATTTTAATAAGAGATTACGTACACATTTAAATATTATCCATCATTCTAAGAAAATTTTTCTTCATACCCAATAATAGTAAGATATAATTACTAAGATAACATATAATTCAGAAGAATGATTAGTCATGTATCAGAAGATTTTTATTAGTAATTATTTTTCATAAAAATAGATTATGGGGTTTTTATATAGATCTGATCAAGGATAACATCATTGTTCAAGTGTTATAGCAATCTTAGTGTATCTGTGATAAAATTTTCATATATTTGATGTTTATTTAGTAGATGTTGAGCTAATGATTTTGAGTTATAATGATTCTTATATTCAAATATAATAAAAAAATTTACTTCCATAGTTAAAATATTATTTCATTAATAATTTAGATTCTATGATATAAAAGTGTTATCGACATCCAGTTATAAGAAATTATTTATATCCATGTCTAAATTATTGAAAAATATGATGTAGACAATGAATCAATTTGAAATAAAAAAATACCTTGGGACATGATATGGTATATAATATAAAATGATATATCAAATTGTATTACGATAATACATCCGTGGTGGATCATTCCAAAGATCCCAAATCACACAAATATGAAAATCATATAATATAAATGTAATACATTTTGATGTTGTTTTATTACAGTGGTGGATTTTTAGTACATAGATTTTTTACCTAAGAATATAGGGAGAGGCACTTTACTAAATGACATCCTTACTAGATGAATTAGTATCATGTGATATCTAGAAGACTAAATATTTGTAACCATTTTCTCCTGTAAAAGTGGCTGTTTTTTTAGTTGTTTCCCTTATACAAAATGTTTTTTACATTGTGACAACAAGAATTCATTGTTTTGAATATATATAAACTTCATATCACATCCTTATTTTTATTCTTCATAACACAATATTTTATAAATTTAAAAGAGTAGGTACCACACTAAATGTACAATTTATTTCCCTCATTTGATGAGAACCCATAACCATCTAGAAAATATTATAAAATATATACTTTTTCAAATTAAAAAAATTTTGGTACATGAATGGTTTAGACATTATGGGATAGTGAATAGTAGTAAATCATGCTACATTCACATAGTGAATTTACCTATTTATTTAGAAATATAGTAAAATATGATAATGAGACCCACTAATACAAAATAATAATTTTTTATGTCCTACTATTTGTTATAATATATGGATATGTGTATTAGTCCTTAAACATTAATATTATTACTACTAAATGATATGAGTTGTGTGTTTTGAGGTATTAAAAAATTTTGATTCCAAAAAATGCTCATAGAGAAGTAGGATACATTGGGTGAATCAAGAGCAATGTTTCATAAATAAATAATTGGATAAAGTAATTTTCCAATATCTTTTCAATGAGATTTTATATCTCTCTTCCTTTGATAGAATTGATATTGCCAAAATAATTCCATGGTCATTATGTTTTGTAGGAAATTTCATATTCTAAAAAATCAATGTAAGGGTCATCGATCATATTGATTGATGGAATCAACATGCCACCTACATGATTAGATATATCAAGGTAAATGGATTATATTATGAAGAATTAATCATTATGTGGTGATATATCATTTTTTCATTAACATGTTTCTCTCTTTGTTCCTTGATCTACTACTAGATTCTAAAATTATAATTTGGGATGATTTTCCTAATTCCACAGATTTAAAGCCATATTGGGATTCAAAATAAATATATCAAGAACTGTAGATAAATAATAATAATATTTATTATTTAACATGTTGAATTAATTTCATTACCTTAGGTAGATTAAAAAATCATCAAGTTATCATGATGTCTTATAGCCATCCTTGATTATTAATGAAAATATTTTCTATATAGACTATTTAATAAATATTAGTTTTTATTTAGGGAATATAATATTTAGTTATTTATTTTTGAATAATGAAGGATTATTTATAGTTTAAATATATAGTCATTTATCATGGTATAACAAAAATAAATAAGGAATTACAAAATATAGTATTGGTTCAATGTGAACTAGTATGTATTCAGTATTATTTTGAAGGAATAATATTTTATTAAATTTTCAATACTTTTATATATAAAGAAAAATTATAATTAATATTATTATATTAGAGATGGTGTTTTGGGGAAATTAGTGACAATAATAATTTAGAATGTAAATTTTTTTCTCTCTTCATAAAGATATAAAACCCCAATTAAATTATTTCCTTTAGGTTGATAATTTCATTTGATAGTGAAAATGAAATTTTTAGAGAATTATCACAAAAGCCCTAAAGATATTCATCCCTATGAACAGTCTCAAACATTTTGATAGATATTTATCCAACACAAATTAGAAATATAGATAGGTAAAATATAATCATTCTTTAAGTGATTCACTTGGAGGTGAATTGTTTTCTACACATGTATCTGAATCTACCATGATATTATCCAAATACTCCAAATTTGACGTTCATAGGTTTATGGAATATAAGAGTTACACCTCTATTTGTAATATACTATTGTTATATAAAACACAATGATTATATGATGTATTCACATTTTCTCAAACATTAACAATGAAATATTTAATTTTAATGTAATTATTAATTATTTAAATTAAATTTAAATAAATATGTAATGATAAGTAATATTTTTTCTATTAATAAATAAATAATTATTAATTTATTCATTTTAGTTGGGAAAAACATTCATCGTCATGTAAATCTCATATTACTCCTCAATTATGATAAATAGATTAGTTGGAAATATTTAATCTATTATTTTTACTGCCTCTGTAACCATCATCCCATCGATTTATCAACAGGTCTCACGAGATAAATTAGTTTTTAAATTATGTTAATTTATTGTCAACCTACCCAAAAATTGAATTGTGTTTTCATAATGAATTAATATTATATATACTATTATGTGTTATATGACGAAATCCAAAATTATGAATTTTTTCATTATGGATTATGTTATTCTTTTTTGTTATATTAGAACATTGATAATATACATTTGATATATTTTTTATATCTAATTGATTAAATGGAATGTGAATCTGTTTAAAATAATTGAAATATTTTCAATGTGTTATTTAATGATAAAATATAGTATTTTATTAATCCCTTACTAGGCATATGATGCCAGCGTTTAGGTTTTCCACTCCTCATGATATAACGATATATTTTATGAATAAAATAATGGATTCCAAAAAAATATTATTATACTATATATTTATATTTCAAATGTATTGTGGGAAAATTTTATATATATAGTACATAAATAATGTTTAACAAATCATTCCCTTAGAAATATATCTACTATATCTTATAAAAATATAATAATGTAACTAGAAACTCTAGGTTTCAATGGTTGGGGTGTTACAAAAGGATTATTTCTATTCAAATTAGTCATTAAACATGATAAATATTTAATTGAAAGAGATAAAAGAGAGGTTATACTATTGGTTTTTTAGATTAAACTAGTATAATATCAAAATATGTAATAAGGTTTTCCGTGATTGGAATTTCAAAAATATGAAGATGGTTCATAATGAAATTGATATGTAATATTGTTCTGAGCACCCTAAATGTAATTTGGTTGAGCATTTGACATAGTATCACTAAGATGGTATATAAATATAAATTTCAGGATAACAAATTTAACTGAATTATAGGGCCTAATTAATGTGATTATACAAACCATTGATGTTTGAAAAAAATACACATGTAATATTTTTTCTCAACATGTTTGGGAAAATAAAACATACTCTTACTTTCTCATAGTCTATTTTTTGTCAAATATAGATATTAATTTTTATATCGGAATTTATTGGTCAATTTTATCATTCATCATGTGTCAATTTACCAAAGAAAAACATAATATATTTAAGTGTATATATTAATAAGATAAATCTATAATATTTTATCAGAATAATTTTCGATGTTTTCAATAGCTAAATTCATATTATCTCTTTAATATTTTTATATGTTCTTACAATTTATTCAATAGGAGTGATAGTTATAAGTTCAAGAATTTGATACCAATAGTATATTATATTTATTATCATGCATATGTTAACAATTAATAACACAGTTATTTAGATATATAATAAATAATTAAATTTTTTTGATCATTAAACCAACATCCTGACTTGAAACTAAGTTAAATTAAGGTGGGACAACATCATTTAATGTAAATACCTCACTCCATTATAGGTGACCTCAATGGGGGACAAAAAAAGTACTCTTTTTAGGGTTGTACTACTAAAAACATCTAATAAATAGGATTTTTCCAAGTGTTCAATCTTAAAAATAGGCTTTTTAGCTTCCTAATTAGAGTATACATAGAAATTCAATTGATTTTTTCATAGATTAACCATACACATATTTGAAATTTCATATGAGTAAGTATTCCCAATAATTTATTTACAATAGATGTGATAAAAAATCTACTAAATAATGTATTTTTCAATCCAACCACATAATTTTGAATATAAATATATAAACCATATTATAAAGAATTTTATTCAGTTACAAATAGGGATTTGTGGTAATAAGATAACTATTACTAATGGAGGCACAACCACCACACCATAAAAAATATTGCATGGGATTAAGAGGGATTAATACATCATATAAATCTTTTATCTTGTCAGCAATCCACAAAACATAAATCATATATTGTTAGAATATATAAGTGGAATTTCAAATTAATCATTAACATAATTACCTGTTACTACGATATGGCTCCCTAAGTGGGGAAGATCAATGTTTTTACTCTTCCTAAGGAGTTTAATGACCCAAATATATTTATCAATGAAATTTTCCATCTTATAATAATTTAATATAGTATAATCACATTAAATCATATTAAGAACACAATAAAAACATTTTTAATGAATAATTATTAATGTAATAAGAATTTATGGATGTTAATGAATGTAGAATGATGAAATAGTTACTTGACATTTAAAATTTTAATGTGGAAGTAATGAAGAGTATTCTTGAAAATAAAATACTAACCTAACCCATGAAATTATAATTTTTTTCATCTTATTAAGGAAAATAATATTTAATTATATCATATTATATAAAAATATTTTTTAGTAATTATTAATTGAGTTTCTATAGTTTCATAAAACAAAAGTGACTTTTTTTCATTTTAATAATAAACATAGTACATAATAAGAAAATTTATTTCAATAAACATTTATCATTAATTATTATTTTTTAATCTTAATAAAATAAAAAAAAATTATGAGACTTCATTAATTTTTTCAAAGAGTTATAAAATCAATTATTATTATGAAATCTGTATTTTCCATGGATATGATGATTTTAAATAAAAATAAAAATTGAAATATTTAGAATGTTATTTTCATAAAATGATGGTCATTTTTGAATTATACCCAATGAAAAATAGTCATGGTGAGTTTTTGGTATTTTTCTAAAAAACATGTATTTTGTGAATAATAAAATACTGTAAATTATGGATTAATCTAAACACATGAATAATGGTGTCATAAAATATGTATAGCTGATTTAAGCCAAAAATATCAAACTATCATTCATTATCATAATATTTTTGGTTAAAATCATTTAATGATTCATTATCTTGTGGAAAAATAATAGTCAAATGAGTAAATTAATTAGAAAAACTCCCTCCCCAACTATAAATACCAACGATAACCACCTCTTTTCCTCACAACATTAAATCACTGAACCTTTCTAAAATTATGTCCAATTATATTTCTAAGACCCTACCCCACATCTATTATAAACTTTTCCAACAAAAATACTAAAAAATTCCATAAAGACGATCTAAATTAAGATAAAATCAATAGATTAATTCCCCATTACTTTTTTTTTATTTTAATGTTTTTATTTTCTTATTAATTCCTCAACTATGCTCATAAAAATATAATAATAACACTTTTACAATACATAAAATTTTATTTTATTTTGTTTATGTTATGAACCATCACCAATTCTCTCCCCACTAATTTTGTTCAAAAAAATTAATGCATTTCTCATGATTTGTTAATTTATCACATTCAAAGTTGAACGGTTTTATATTTATATTACCATCTTAAAAATGGTCATTAAATAATATTTATTGTTCCAATAAATATTAATATATTTATAATATGTTTTATAATTTTGTATAATGATTATATTCACATATTATTTATCAATATTGAGGACAAGTTTGTTGTGATGGAAAAAAATAAAATTAATCTAAACGATCATTAATAACTAGTTATATAATGATCCATACTGTTATCTACAATAAAAATAAAATAAAATATAAATTAAATTTTTTTATTTTAATTAATAATATATCATTTCAATTAGGGTGTATTATTTCCAATCTTTATGAACATCCATACTCATATATAGGTGAACCAATCCTGAGAACTAATAAAAAAACACTCCCGAAGGATTAAATTAAACACTTTACCACCCCTAAAATCCCCTAAATCATCCTAAAAAATTGAGGATAAAATTATTTTATAATTGGTTATTTAATTTTTTTTAATGAATTTTATTTGATTATATAGGAGAATACGATCATGTGTTGAACACCTTTATACATAATGTAAGGGATCCCTTCTAATCCCCCTTTTTTCCATTAGGTCACACTTCCTCTCTATTTACCCACAACTTAATTAATATTTTTTATTATTTAGTTCTTATAAATCTGGTTTATATGTTGTAAACTATAGTTTTCATGTCTTATGATCTTTCTTTTTTTGGGTAAATACATGTTTAAAAATGGTTTCAATACCATTATTTCTCGATAAGAAAGCCCAATTAAGCGGAACTTCCAATTTTCATAACCATTTTTCTTTGCACTAAATAATATTTTTTAATCCATAAATATATTAATATAATAACTAATTTTATTATTAAATACAATCTTATTTAAATTATTTATTTATATAAACAAATATGCATTTTTCATTTTAATTAATCTTGAAGTATTTCTGTTAAACTACCTTAATGATTTTATTTAAAAATATTATTAAACACTATTTTCATACAATTTTGGAAAAAAATATAATTATATATCACCGTATTACCATATTTTATACCATTTTTTATTTAAATACATCTTTTCATGAAAACCTTTATGATATTCCCATTTGATATGCCTTTTGACATGATTATGATACCCAAATTTTTTCCATGGTAAACCCTTATGTTTATATATGATTTGTTATATATTTTTATTTATGGGGAATACATATTCATGAACATGTTATGATGGTTTCAAAAATATATAGATCCATTGATTTGATAGTTTCTAGTTTCATGATACATCATGTGCAATGGTATTAGTGGTTATCTGTGACCCATTCTCCTTGTGCAACAGTCTGGTGGTTAGCCTTGCCTCATGCTACTCCCTGTAAAATGATAATTAACTCATCGTAATGTTGTGTTTTTTGTTTCTCCAAAATTAATAAGTTTAAATGAATATATGATACTATTTTATATATTTATGATTCAATTTTTTCAATCATGTTCCATGCCTCTTTAAATCATTATGTTAGTACCTCATAACATTGTACTAAAATTTATTTAAATTTTTATTTCCATACTTGAATTTTTAGGTCATCCATTTTGTTCAAGTATTCAATAGGATTTCCTATGAGGTTATATTATCTAAATTTATGTAAGGATATCATTATAGATGTTAAATAAAATTTGTTTTCACGAGGTCTAATTATTTACATAATCATCCAAATACACAAGGCATTGTGATATTTTTTTGTTATTTGATGGTTAATTAGCACATGACCCTTAGCCCAGTTAGTAAGGACTTCTTAAGTGCATCCATGAGACATGAGATCAAATGCAAGCGGAGACGTTAGTTCGAGGAACTGTATCGGCACAGTAGGAGTAATGTAGCAGGTATTGTTTGGCACTATAGCAACTGGGAATATTCCCCTTTTGGGCATTTGGGCAACCAATTTGGTCCCCATGTCCTATAACGCCTTCGGGCCAACCAGGCCTTCAGGTCAACAAGGCATTTGGGCCACCTCAAGGCCTTTGGGCCACCTTAAGTGTTGATGCAAACCAGACGACCTACGAGGAATAAGATCTACAAGGAGGATGAGAAAGGAGCTTTCACCAGAACATAAGCTAAACTTATTGCATTAATGAGAGGTTATGGATCCTACATCGGGACAAGCCTGTGCATGCATGAGAATGCCTTGTCGAACAACCATGCGAAGGTGGAGAGCTGATTTCACGATGAAGATGCTGGGGAGGACTAGTTCCTAGTAGTGAGTCTGGGTTGTATGTAATGTTTGATGCCTATGGGTAACTGAATTCCTCTAAGGCCTACAGGCCATGTAAAATATACTCCTATAGGCCTTGTAATTGTTCCACCTCACCCCTTATAAGGTAAATTATCAAAATCAATAAAAAATGATGGCCTTCGAGCAACTAGATGATGGTTAACTATGAATAAGGTAATATAATGATATATGTAAATGGATAGGGTGTATAATGTGTGTATTAGAGGATGGACTATTGATTTTTAGATGGTAGGAATTGATCAAGATTTAATGACACCGGGTATAAGTATATTTATGAGAAAGCATCTCAAAATTTTAGTTAATATTGAGTAAGTGGTTTATCAAGAAATTTCATACTTGTTTGGATACAAAAGTTGAAATGTTATTGTTTATATGTGAATAGGAGTAAAAATTATGGTATGGTTCTCGGTGATGACTAAGGGTAACCTGGCTCACATCAATGGGGCCTACTGTGCACCTAGTATGACACTATCGTGGGATATTCATTGGGAAATTCATATAATCGTTATGATCTATTATTAAGGGAATAATAAAATACCCAAAAGAAAATATTTTTAGATACAGATCATGGATAACTTACATTGATACCTCAGGATTCCCAAGTGAGGATGCACTTTTCATTTTCAATTTTATCATTTTATGTTTCTTGATTCCTTTTATATTAATGTCAGATAATTATTCAATCACCCTCTTTTTTTATTTTTATTAAATAATGGATGGAAATAGAATTACTAATTCAAAATTTAAATCTGATTGGAAATGTGATGATTTCCTTAATGATGTAAGAAATATAATGGGAATAGGTGGTAAAAAGATTATGAAAGTACATTCTCTTTTGGATCAAGTCATAAATAATTACTCTAATCACATGGAAGGATCCAATATATAATGGAAGTGGAATTCGAAGTCAACTACATCATGTGGAAAGGGCCTCCAAAGTTTAGTGTATCTTCCAATCACCTCCTCACGTAAAAATACATAAACTCCATTGAGTAGATATTCTGTATCCTCCATTTCTCAGAAAAAGATAGTGTTGTTGTGGAATTTTATCACATTTATGTGGAAGTTGATCACTGTTGGACACTATTCAATAAAAAAAAGTCTATGAAGTAAATTGATTCCATGGAGTAGGAAGATATCATAAAAACATTTTTCAATAAATATATTCGCCATACACTCTATTACTTAATGTAAAGGAAATTCCTTAGAATAAAGTGAAAAGAAGATGATTCCATCAGGGAATATCAAGATAAATAAACAAGGTTATGCACGAAATGCATTTTTCATTTTCACGAACATCAAAAAGACAGTGGTTATCTACTCAGGTGACAAAAGATAAGTTTACAAGAAGTTTTGGTGAATTTAGACATCAACATTTCTAAGGATATTGTATATTATTCTCTCATGTTTGAAATTTAGATTAGATACACTTCATGGTCTCATGGTCCTATTTACAAAATGCATACAATGGATTTAATAAGGGTGATAAATCCCATGATTGAAATAAGAAGATAAATTCCTCATGATAAAAGTGTGGGTAGAAGCATCCATTGAACTATATAAAGGGAACCAAGATATGCTACAAATGTGGAAGAGAAGGGAATATATATAATAAAATATTAATTATTAAGGAAAATCCCAATAATACGTGAAAAGGACGGGTTGGATAAAAACTCAGTATATGGTTTACTATATCGAATTCCGGGAACATAGTCATTTTGAATACCATTTCACAAAGATGATGGTTGTTGGATGAGATCAACAATAACAAATTCTAAGGAATAAGGGAAGAGGATATTTTATCACTTCTACTGAGATGGATTCTGAATATGATGTGGTAAATGGTACATTGGTTTTTCCTTCACGAATAACAAATATAAATTTTTTGTCTAGTTCTACACATTCTTTTATATCATTAATGTTAATTTGATCCATTAAATCAACACCTAAAAATTTGGAGGTTGAGTTATTAGAGAGAAACTAAAATGGGGTAATTATTGCATCTAATTTTTATAAATCCTGCCTGATTAATATTATTGTATTGATCCTCCTATCGAATCATTTCATATTCCCATGGGTATATTTTTATGATATATTGGAAATTTATTGGATATATTAATATAAATCCAATATAAACTATTGGGAAAGGGATTTAACTATTCCAATTTGGAACCCTCATCCAAATATGTACATTTATAAGGAGGAATATGAATCTAATACATAATAATAATATCTATTGTGTATAATTCATCATTTTGAGCATGAATATTTAGCTCAAATGATTGAGAAAAAAGAGAACATAATTTTCGAATACATAAAAATTGTGAGGGACTACAATAATGTTTTCCCCTAAGAGTTTCCCAGTATTCCTCCGAATTTGAAGGTTGGGTTATTGATTTAAATTATTCCTGTATCTATTCCTTTTTTAAATACACCATATATAATAGCCACAATTGTTCTGGAAATAATGAAGATGATGTTATAGAAAAATATTTACATGTATTTTATATACACAAGTTCTTCACTATGGGGATGCCCATTCTTCTTATTCAACACAAAGGATGATACAATAATCCTCTGAATAGATTATTATTGGTTAAAAAAAATCCAATTAATGAACTCTTATCCCATAACATGGATATATGACTTCTTTGATCAAATATGTGTGGCCAATTATTTATCTTTGACGGACCTTTGGTCAGGATATCACTAATTAAATGTGATGAAGGACTCTATTACCAATACTATCACTAAAACAAGGTATGGGAATAGTGTTTTCATAATTATTCCATTTTTACTCAGAAATAATTTATTAATTTCCATTCTTTTAATGATTACATTATTTTGAAATTACTGCGACAAATTTGTGGTACTTTTTATCATTGATATTTTGATAAACCCTATGAGCATGGAGGAACATGATGAGTATTTTAATACATTGCTAATGACATTTATTAGTGATACAAATTCTAAAAATTACAGATAATGGGATTTCTAGATGGATATAGTATCATTCCTGGGGCATGTAATCCCCAGAAAGGGATACCAATAGACCCTTTGAAGGAATAGAAAAAAAAAGAGTGTATTAAGACAATATATTTAATTGGTATCCAGAGTTTCTATGGAGTATAAGACTATTAATGGTAATTTGTGAAGATAATCTGAAAAATGTCAAACCCATTAACCATACTGAATCAGAAGGGAGAAAAAATTTTCTTAACTAGAGAATTTGAGGACCACATTAAATTATTTAAAAAGAGTCTTATCACAACATTTGTTATAACAATACTAACCAAGGGGGAACTCATTATGGTATAATTTGAATCTATATTGAAGTGTTTTGGCTATGTAATGATAGGAAATTATGATTTGAATACATATGACTCATGTGTGTTGAATATAAATGAATGAAAATTTCCTACCTAAGATCTACAGTTGACAACTGTTATCTATGCATTGAAAATATGACATCAATATCTATATAGTGATAAGTATGAGATATATAATGATCCAATGATTCCCAAATATAGATTCAAACCAAAATGGTATATTCTATTTCAGTTAACATGGTTATATCTCCTAAGGATCAAGACTTATCTATCCACCACTATCATAATAATGAAAAATAGATAGAAGATTCTCTATTTTGAAAATATAATGTATCATTATCGGTGATAATAATTGAGAAGGATCTGATTTTATTAAACATAAAATGGATAGAAATGAGAATAATTAAAGAATCCACACCATCAATACTTTCTCATATGATTTCTCTACCATCTCATATAGTGAAAATTAATAATGCATAATGAAATGATGTGGATGTTCAAGAGACGTAAGAAGCCATGAGAAAAGGGGAATCCTCAGAGTTAAAAACGGGTGATGAATGAGTCATGATATTTGGGTCATGATTATCTATACCATCTAATCTATATATAATGAAGAATAATTTATGTGATTCACATAGCTCATCCAACTCTATTAACCTAGGGATCACAAAGATATATTTAGATCTACGAGAGAAAAATTTGTGGGAAGATATTAAAAAGGTGATCTATGAGTATACAACATTATTCTTATTACATCATTATGTGAAGGCCTCATGGGAAATGTCTAAATGGATTAAAAATACATTACCAATACCAACATGGAAAAGGTAAAAATCATCATTTACATTGTCACATGACATCCCGATACATCTAAAGGAAAAAGCTCTAAATGGTTTTCTTGTGGATCATCTTATAATGAAAACTCACATTATCAGAATTCGAGTGTATTTATCACTGGATCAACATGCATAGATATATGCCAGGAAAGTGATCATGCTATATGGGGTACCACTATTGATTATATCAAAGTAATATTTAATATTTACCTTTAATTATAAGAAATATTAAAATCATGCTATAAGCACTATGCTAAGCTTTAGTATGTCCTATCATCCTCAAACTAATGGAAAGTATAAGATGAATATTTATGGACATGAATACATGTTTAGATCATATTCAATGGACTTCAAATGATTATGGGACTAACATCTGTTACTGGTGTAGGTCACTAACTACAACAGTTTCTACTAGAGCTTCTAAATGGCTCTAATTAAATACCTTTATGCAAAAATATTTATAATAGTAGATTTATATGATAATATAAGTGAATGTAATATCTTAGGACTTAAAATGTTCATTGAAATGGAGGGGATGGTAAAAACAATTAAACATCACAATAAAGAATCCCAAACACGATAAAAGTGTTTTGTAGAAAATCATTTATGATTCCTTGATATTAAGAGAGGTTACATGTTATTCCCCTCCAAATATCCATATAATACGATCATAAGGTTTGGTATGAATGTAAATACAATTCATAGGTACATCACCGCCTTTGATATTCATGATCTTATTGGAGCTATGACCTATCGGCTAAGACATCTACATAGCATGTATCAAGTACATGATGCATTCCTTGTATACAAATTGTCTATGTACATATTAGATCCATAACATGTACTAATTTTTGAGGTGTTATAGTTGGAAAATAATCTCTATTACAAAGAACAACCGGTGAAGATCATGTACAATATAGATAAAGTTTTATGAAACAATACTATTCTCATGGTCAGAGTACTATGAAAAAACCTTACGCATGAATAGGAAATGTAGGAACATGTTGAAGTGATGAATGAGAATTACTCACACCTATTTTCATATTAATTTTCAATAAGAAATTTCAAGGGATAATTGTAATAATTGGGATAAAAGTAATGATCCAAAACATTTATCAATGATATTTACCCCTTTATAGTAGTAAAATACAATATAATAACATAAATTCAAATTAGAATCACAAAAAAATTATAAATGAATAATTATTGAAATAAGATATATTTCTAGAAGATAAGGAATATATACTAATGAAATAGTATCATTAACATTAAAATAGTAATGTGACACTTAGGAACAGTAAAATGGAAAATATAATTGGAGCCTCACCAATAAAATTATAAATAATATTTAACCATATCTTAAATGAAAATATGAGACAATTAAATCATAGTATGAGTAAATAAATAATGATGACATTTTTAAATGAGTGTAGATATGTTTATAAAACATAAGTGATAATTTTCATTTTTATAGTTAATATAATGATTTAAAATAAAATTTATAATCATTAAATTTTTTCATAAATTTATATATTATAATATAATGATTAACATATTATTTTATTTTAACTTATATAATTTCTCTATGTGTAATAAAATCAGTTATAATTTTAAATTCAATATTTTACTAGGAAATGATGAATTTAATTAAATATTAAATTTTATATATTAATTATGTTATTTAAAAATAATGGAGTTAATTATTGAAACATAAATATTTATAAATATTTAGGTTAATGTTTTTTATTTTTCTAAAATATATGAAAAATATTAATTATAAAAAACGATAATTGACAATTTATCCTAAATACTAGAATTATGGAGTCATGGATGATATATAGGTAATTTAAGACAAAAATATATAATTTTATATTATTATTTAATTATATTGATGCTAAGGAACCAAAAATTCATATTATAAAGGAAAAAATAATAAACTAATTAGTTAATTTTTTGAGAAAACACCCATCTCAATGACTATAAATTAAACCTTGCACCAAAAGATTTCTATAAAACATCCATCCATTCAACCACTTCAAAATTAAGACAAATAAACTTTCCAATCCCCATTATCACATATAATAAATCATGTTCTGATAAAAAAGACCAAACATTTTCCTTATGGACTCACTCAAGGAGGATAAAATCATTAGGTAAAATCCACTTTTTTCATTTCATGTTCCTTATTTTTTGATTCTCTCCTCGGCAAAACTCTTATAAATAGATTGATAACAACATTAAAATGAACTATCCTTAATTTTATTATGATTATGGAATATTAAATAATTAATTATTTCACATATCATTTTTTTTAATAAAATGAAAGGATCATATGTGATGTGTTAATTTATCGCATTAAGGATAAATTGTTATAAATTACTTTTACCATCTCCAAGAATGGTCATGAAATCATTTTTCTGGTTAAAATATATTAAAACATATGTATAATATCCTATGTATTATTTTTGGACCATTATATATATATTATATTAAATAATTGAACAAAATGAGTATGTTGTGATCGAAACCCTGCTAAAATATATCTAAATGATTATCATTGACAAATATTCTAATGATTAATCAATATATATGGAAAGAATAATTTATAAGATATGTTAATATTTCTTATTTTCATTTATAACATATAATTTCTTTTATTTAGAATTATACCCATTCTGTTTGAACTTCCATACACACATACAAGAAAACTATTCATGAAAACCACTAAAACGAACACTCTCAAACAATGAAATTAAACTCTAAAACTCATATAAAATCCCAAAAATGAATCCCATAAAATTACATGAATCAAATTAATTTTTCAAATTTTAAATATTTTTCAATTAATTAATTTAATTTTATTACATAGGAAATTAATAATTATTGTATAACACAATCAGATATAAGGTATGTGACCATTTACAAACCTCTATTTTTCTTTTTCACATACACTTTCCTTCTATTACACAATGTAATCACTATGTATATTAATTTAATGTTTATAATTTATATTTATATGTTCTAAAAGATTATTTCTATTTCATATCAAATATATTTATCAGGGATATACTATTCTTAAAAAGTCTCCTTTCTCAATTATTCCTAAAAAGAAAACCCGATTAAATGGATCATTTGGATCTCAAAACCATTTTCAAGTGCACCCTATAATATATTTCAATCCACCAGTATTTTTATAAAATTATTTGTATTATCATGAATACATATATTGCATCATTTAGGTTTTTATTCCAATATTTATTCCTTTTTTCTCAAAATAATCTTAAATATATTGAATTAAACATTATGAAAATGAATTATTTCTATATTTTCAGAAATCTATTTCCGCAATATTTTGACAAAAATTATCCTGATGTGTTACCATATTCCTTTATGAATAACCATGTATGAGTTAGATTCTTCCTTTCTTCAACATCATTATTATATTGCCTTTTGATATTCTTTTTGAGTGGATTATGATACCCAATTACTTCCTTGGGTAAAACATATGATTATGTTTTATTTAATTTGTATACTTCCTTATGTGGAATACATATTTAGTAAAATTTTATGATGTGTGATCCCATATTAGAACACTAGTTCATTAGATAATTTATATTCTCATTAGACTTCTTGTAAAATGAATTTGGTGGTTATCCTTTACTCAACCTCCATGTGCAACGGTCTTCATGGTTAGCCTTGACTCATTCTCCTTATAGTGGAATAGGAATTGAAACATGATAAATTAATTTTTAATATTTCTATATCATTAATATGATTCCTTGAATATATAATCCCATGTTTTATATTTTATGATTTCATATTTGTAATCATGTTCCAATCATTTTTTTATCCTTATTTTATCCTTATAAACCTTTTGGTAAAAATCATTTTAATGTTTATTTACATACAAGAATTTTTATCTCATACCATTTTCATCATGTATTCTGGACCATATTCTATGCAGTTATAGGATTTCAATGGAAGTTATAATCTCCATATTTAGTCTAAATCAGAATTGTTTTCATGATGATTAATTATGATCCCAATTATCCAAAATCACTATACATTATGAACCATAGATTTTAATATGATTGTAAATTATGATTAAAATCATGTTATGATATTATTAATAGTTTAGGGTTTCTATAATGAAAATATTGACTAAAATTATTCAACTAAAATTAAAATCAATAAAAAATATGAAACATATTAATATAGAAAACAATGTTCAAGATGGATTTGGGAACCTTAATTATAATTAAACTATGTAATGAACACATATTATGGGTAAATGAATATGAAATGAAATTTAAAATATACCAAAATAGATGATTATTGTTAATATTCACTATGAATAAGTATATTTTCATAATGAAAATATACACATTGTGTAATTAAAAAACCGAAAAAAGATAAAATATGTTCTCCTCAAATGTTTTATTATAGTACTTTGTATAGTTATAATAGATTGTCCTTATTTGGGGTTGTGTTTTTGTCCCTATATTATTTGTACCTTTTCCATTTATGAATATACATTTTTATAATATATGATAAGGAAGTAATTTTTTGGGTTGTTTTTGGATGAAACCCATTGTATGATTTTAAATTGATATTATTTAGGGATTTTACATTCTATTATTATAGTTTTCATTTTACTTAGGCTATAAAATTTTTAATCCAATATTGTGGGGCCTCAAATATTACAATTATTCCCATTGAGGGTTTCAATTATAGAGAGTTTAATGAATATTTCTATTTATAGTTTTTATACATGGATATCAAATCCATGTAAATATATGTATAAGGGTTAATATCATTTAAAATGTATTTCTACGATTTAAGTTTTAATGGACTTGACATTAATTTAAGGAATTTTTTATAGAAATAGTGTAATAGAAAACATAATATGAATGTAAAATATACAACAGGAGGGGGTTTAATCTTTATTACATTTATAAATTTTATGAAATGTTATAGATTCATTCAATGTGTGTTTTATATTAATATTAATCATCATATACATCATTCAATGTAATTACGTTGAAGTTATACCACACAAATAGGAGAAAAATGGATTCTTTCATTATTGATATAGGATTTAAATATTTTCAATCTATGAATAAGTATGTACTTGAGCAATAGATTTAAGGAAATTTAAATTCATCCATAAAACTATAAAGGATGTTTGGGTTTTACTATATATTCAAAAATAGTAAAAAATCAAAACTAAAATATTTAATAAAATAATCTTGATGTAGATGTGGATTATACATGGGATAATTGGACGTCAACTGGATGAATATCATACTATATTAAGAGAATAAACCTAATGTGAATGCGGTAAAAACATTAAATTTAAAAAAATATATCAATATTATAACAAATTCATGGGGTAACAAATTGAGTTGGTTATGGAATAATCATTTAGGTATATACATTCATAGAAGATGAATTTATATCACTATCTATCATCTGATTAAATATAAATCCATAGGTATTTATGGTGAGGGTTATTTTTAATAGGTTCGGTGAACCATTATATTTGGGTATGAATACGTATCCATAATTATTATTTAGAATTGCTTACTAAATAATAAGAAATTTTTTGGTTTGTTTCTACAATAAATGGACTCTTCTAACTTGTATAAGTTAAATATGGGATATAACATACATGATATAGTTTATAACTTATAAAATAAGAACATTATACAATAAATTTTAATGATATATGAAAAGGAACATGTTGTGTTCATTTTTATAGTCATATAATAGTAATTTGTGATGTATCTATTTTAAGGATGTAAATATTGGAAAAAAGCATTCATTTTATACTCATATAATGTAGTGTATCATTAATAGAAATATTAATTCATGAGGGCATAAAATGTAGAGATAATCCACTTACACTTTTTAAATGGTGTTGGGATATGAGGTAAATATTTTAATAAAAATATATTACTTATAAATAATGGAATTTTATCACATTGGAATATGTTTAAAATTATAAATTAAGAATCCAAAATAGAAATATATGATGATAAAGAAAATAATTAAAGGATCTTGTCATTTTGAGGAATTTAAGTTACCAATTTGATGAATATATTATAATCCTAGATGACATGTCAATATTGATGCCTCCATATTAGAATCTGATAGAAAAATTACCAACTACAATGAAAATAGAACCCTAGAGGGAATCTTCAATGTATTCAGATTACCAGAGTATAATCTCAACTCATGGTTGTGGGTTTCTAAGATGGAGGATTCAACTCAAGGACTTTTTATTGTTATTCTAAAATCATCTATATTATGTGAATTGATAAAAATATGCTTCTTGTAAAAGGGATTAGACTACTCTATAGTTATATTATCATGACTTGGGTGGTATATATATGAAAATTTCAATTATACCGATATGATAAAAGGGTAAATAAAACATCAAAATATATTTTTCGAGGTCTTATAATATGGTGGGAAGAGTCTTTGTCATGGTTTACGAATACACTATCATTTGTTACATGGTTGATATATTTTAAAATTTCTTTTATCTATTCCAAAAATAAGTGGGACAATTTAGAATGATCAAATTCTCCATGAATATAGAAATAAAGGTTATGGTAATTTTTTATCATCCAATATACGATGTTAATGGATTTATTGGATATACCGAACAACATACAATTATTTATCCTAAGGTCGAAATTTTTTTCTTGTACTTTTAGTGTATTTTGATAAGTAAAACTTGCTCGAATGTTTAAATTCATGAAATAAGGTCTTTGATGTGCATAGAATAGTGTTATTTAGAATATAAATAATGATCATATAATTAGAGTGATGAAATATGGAAATTCATATATTTTCGTCTGATACATGAAAAAATAAATATTATGATAATAATTTAGTGTAAATGTTAAACATCCTCATTCATCGTAAATGATTTTCTAGCCTGATACATCTTATTTTTGGTAATAATGACTCAGAAACAAGTTTAATTGACATCCATATTCTATAAATATTTTAGTTATTCACTTGTACACTCATAGAACACTTATTTAAATATAAATAATCATTCAATCATATTCCTCAATATTTTTTGGTTGGTAAAATAGTTGGGATGATTTTTTAGGAGTTCCTACTTATGTATTATAATCAATTTAATTTACATATGGTTATTAAATAATTAATAGGTTTTGTATGTATCCAAATTATCATGTAAAAATTATTAGACATTATTACTATTATTGAGGGAAGGAATAGATTTATTATCTCACAAATTGTGGATGATCTAGTCAATGTTCTCAGATAATGAATCAAGATATTTCCATTCCATTACACACATTTTTTTCATAAAACTCCCCATTAATCCAATATTTAAGTATTAATCACATCTCATGGGTAATATCTAACAATCATTGGTAATTGATAATGTGCTTGTTTTATTTTCCTAGAATATTCCATACCCTGCATTGTCGTAAGTAATTATAATAAAATGCCATTCATTTCTTTTTATCAATTTTTGGAGGTTAAGGATATTATTTTCTCTTATATTTAATGTGAATTATTCTGAAATTACTAATAGATATCTAAACTACCATCCAAAAACTACTATACTAGTTCATTATACCAAACAATCATGGTGACATATATGTTTTAGAAAAAATAATTTCAGTCCCCATAAGGTTTATTATTATAGGGTCCCCATGATTTGGAATCATATTGATCAAAATTGGGTCAAATTATTAATGAATCTCCCATTTAATGAAATGTTGAGATAATAGGATTTCCAAATATTTTTTAATCGGAATTAAAATTACCAAACTTAGGATAAATATTACTCTCTAGTGTTATTGATGCATATTGGACATCCAAAGAATAAATCCATGAAATTTGTGCATAAAATATTTATTTTTAATCCATTAATTTAGTTTTTCCAATGTGATTCTGATTCCGTAGAAGATTATATATCACCACTGATGGGAACTCTTTGCAAAAATGTACTAAAAAAGTCAATTGGGATCATATTTGTGATTTAATGTTGATTGTTTGGATTGACTATATATTTATGGATAATAAATGACCTCCCATATGAATGGGTGAGATGAAGCATAAAAGGTTCTAATATATTATTGATAATATATAGTAAACAATTAAGAAATAATTTACATAATATCCAACGTATTATACATGATCTTAGAAAGATACTCATACACTAAGACATATTAATCATTATTGAGTTCTTTGTAAGCTATGAATTTGGCCACAAAATACAATTTTATTTTTTAGAATCACAAATTTTGTTCAAAATTAATCTCCCATTAAATGTTGTAATTTTAGTGGACTGTAGATGATTTAGAATAATGATCACACTCAATAAAAATTGAAAATTGTTTTTATAATGATCCACTACTATAGAATTAAAAAATAAAATATTCCATCTTTATAATATTTATATAAAACTATTGGGGGTTTATTATTTTGGATGTTTCGCAATGTGTTCCTTTTACATTGGTATATTTCAATCGACACTTTTGTAGTAGAAAATTTGAATTGTATACAAATGGAATTTTGATTCCCATTGGGTAAAAAATAATTCCAAGTGTAATTTCATTAGTGTTGAAGTCATTATTAATTCCTTTTTTTGGTTTAATCAATACTATCGGGTTTTCATGTATCAATTTGGTCAAAATGATGTAATATACTAATAAAAAATCTATGGTAGGAAACAAAAATTCAATTGTATAAATTTTATCTACATTACAGATACATTTGTAATAATTTATTATTGTTTAGGTTATTACGAGGTAAAAATTATCCCAACTATATGGTTTAGAGTTAACCATGGGATGTTATATCAACACCTATAACCCTCCTTTATTCCAAATACCATATATTTTATAATGTTGAAATGTAGAACATTCCCCAATAAGGACAATCTTTTTGTTTAAAATCTGATTGGGTAGTGGTATATTAATATATTAATATATTTAATTTTTTATGAAATAATTGTATTTTAACTAATAATTGATTATTCTTTCTTATCCAGCACTATTTGGATGTTCATATAATCCTTCATGGGATTATTATTAGTGGGGATGAAAACATGATCAAATGTTAATGTTGTTGGATACTCCCAATATCCTTCCATGTAGAGACCCAAGTTTGATGTAAATGGACATTAAATTAAATTTCAAGAATACTTAATAGATAACAAAAATAGGCACCTAATGACTGTAATTGTTTAGTGTCTTTGGAAACATGTAACACAATCTTCTAATCATGGTGAAATATCTTCAACAGCTCCCATAAAGATCTTATATTTTTTTTATTTTCGTACCTAAAACCATTCATTATAATATCGGGATAATAAAACATAAAACATAGAAAGCGTGACCTCAAATGAACAGTAAGGGTAAACATAGAGAACATAAAAACAATCCATAAAAATTTGAACTTATATTCATGATCATAAATCTAAACATTAAAATCTTGTACAATGACATAAAACATGGAAGTATGTAAGGAATGGATCATAATGTAAAATTAATCATGATAAAATGGAATGGGAATAAAAACATGTAATTATGGCAACCATTAAGCACATGTTATGATTTCCATAGTAGCACAGGCATTGCTTCCAAGACCATCATAGTGGAAAATGTCAATTACTGAACCGGGTTTACTTGCTATTCCAGCCCAGTATTACTGAACCGTATTCCCATTCCATTCTATCCATGTCTGCCTCATGATATATAATTCTTTACACAATGCATTGGAGGGAGATATAGGTCCCAAAAATCTGATAATGAAATCCTAATTTCGTGTGTCACAAAATAAACATAATTCATTCATCATAACCCATAGAATAATATGGGTTTCATAAACATCATCATGTCATAACATAATCAATATAAAAAAATGGATATAATTTCATCATAAGAAAAATAAAACCATGTAAATAAGAGAGTCATTATACTTGAAACATAATCATACTAAATAATTTCATCTTAGATGGAAAATAGTTATGATAAAACACTTGAAATGAATTCCTAATAAAAAAATCATTTCTTCTACAAAATCATTTTCCTTTCACATAATGTCATGAAATTTTAAAAGAAAATGGTTTTTTGAATATAATCATGAAATATTGTAGAGGAAGAATCACAAAAACAAGACTTTTGAAACCATAAAAATCCATTCATTCACTATATGTTAAAAAAACATTTTTCTCAAACTTTTGCAAGAAAAGTCAAAAAGTACCTCGTAGGGTAATCTAATAAAAAATTCCTTCCATACGAAGTGGTAAAAGACAACAAGGGTAAAATGTCATTAAAAATTCATGGAATAATAGTAAACATTTTATGAAAATAGTTTTCATAAAAGATGTACATTGATGACAAACATAACCCCAGTTAGTACTTACGAACAATCAATCCTGGATAAGAACTAGTTTGGAATAATTATCCCTTACCATTTATGATCAGTGGAATCGTACATGACATAAAAAAAGAAAATTACATGAATATGTAAATATCATATCTTCCATAATAATAATAATAACATATTCATGGGAATCATAAAAACAATACAAATTGAATTGATGGTGATTAAGGTATATGTCTCAAAGAAATTTAAGTGAGACAATATAATCCATAACCTTATGTCCAATTTTTTATATATGTGTCCGAGACTCCTGTATAGTTGGTTTAAACATATTATAAACTTTTAAACGAATCATAATAACATTTTTGATAATATATATTCATTAATTGCTACATTATTTACCTGTTTATTTGTTAATTCCATGTTAAATTAGTGTTTTGGGTGAAATAGTTTTTTTATCGTATGTGTTTTGAATAGTAATTCTTCATATGATTACATAGATCATGATTAATTACTTCTGGGTTTTAAAATATGATTTATATATCACTATTTTCAATATATATATATATATAATCGATCTATAAATGGATTGAAATACCCATTCATTGAGATGGTAGGCTGTACGTATGTATGAACACTGTTTTCATTTCATTATTAAATTAAATGGAATTAAATGACATATTTATATATATAAATACAGTAACATTATTATGTCTTATAATTCATTATTATTTATTATATATACTTTATAATCATTCTTTAATGGTTAGCATGGAGAATGAATCTCATAGCGTAATGGAGACGGTAATCAGTATGTGCGCACAAGCAATGATATCATTCCAATAATTATTGAATGGAATTGGAGTGGATGATATAATATCATAGAATCAGTATGATGTTATAATAATTATATATAATTATTATTTCCACCATTATACCCATCGATGTAATGTGGTGGTTGAAAAACAGATTACACCACGGCGTGGAGACGGTAAGTCGTACGTACGGACGCACGATGATTTCATTTTTCATAGGATGGATATAAGGTCAAATATGTTTGTTTCATATTTATAATAACATATCCGTATATTAGGGATATTTATGTTATTACTTTATAATTAAAAATCTAAAATAGATGAAGTAAAATAAGTATGAAATTAGAATGAATCGATAGAAGAGATTACTTCTTCCTCAACGTGCCTCTTTTAAAAATCCTCCTAGGGCACTAGTGATGGTCTTCTAAGAAGACCAAAACCTATATAATATTACTATATAAGTTTAGAAGAATCATTTTCATTTTTTTGTCTATCATTAAGGCTTATAATTTAGTGGAGAGAAGAGGGAAGGTGGTTCCATTATATAGGAGAGGAGAAAGGCGCTTTTGGAAACCTCAAAAATATTAAATAATAAAAAAATCAAGCCCTACTTAAAAACCTCCAAAAAGTTCTCAATTATAAGATGAAATGAGATAGTGTGATAATATCTTAAATCAATAAAATTTATACATGTTTTATGTTTATTTTAATCCTTATCATTTTGATTTATCATTATTTAATCTATTTAATTTTATTTTGGGTAATAATATTCTAATTTTTAAATTGATATAAATACTTACTAATTTGTTGCAAATTTTACATTAGTATATAAATTAATACATTTTAGAGAATATAAATATAAATGTTTTATTTTTAAATAATTTTGTGATTTTCTAAACAATTTAATAATAGTTTATTTTTGAAAAATATCAAAACTGTCATTTTTGAAGCTATTCAATTATTTGAATTTAAATAAACTCCACAAAGAAGATATATTCAAAAAAAATTATTAGATTCCTAAAATTTTATATTCTTCTAAAAAATTAATGGAGAGCAATAATTATTCAAATAATATTTAATTTAAAAATTTTAAAACCATTTATTTTATATTTCTCTTTATAAATTAATTACTACAACATTTTTGTATAATAATTAAATATACTTATTTATTGTATAAAATATAAAAATAAAATACTATGAAGAAGATAAATATAATATATTTCATAATAATACTTTTAATAGAATTTATAATCTTAAAATCACATCATTTAATTTGTTATATTTATTAAATTCTGAAGCTGACAACTTTGACATCATTTAAAATAAAATAATATAAATGACATAATCAGTTTTAAAATTCTCCAAATGGTCCAAAAGTCGACCCCTGGATGTTTATGTTATATATAACTCAACAAATAAGGTTTGGTCACGTATTTGGTTCTTTTTATGGGTATTATTATTTAAATAAATACTATATTTTTTATTTTTCACTAAATAAATAATTTCTGCATCATTAACGAATAAGCTATTAAAGTAATTATATATTTCATAAAAATCACAAATAAATTACTATGAATAAGAAAAACATTTTATATTTATAATTAGTGTTTATAATATAATTTATATTAAGTATAAACTTACATTAAAAATAAATTTATTATTAATGTTTGAGTGAGACATATTTCACTTTCTTTAAATAAAGTAATATAAAGGTCTTAATCACATCCAAGTGGGTTGAAAAAGATACCATTTTGAACCAATTATATTTTAGGACAAAATATAATCATCTAATTATATTAATACAAGTGTTAGGGTAATTTTATAATATTATTTTTACATTTAATTACATGATTATCTTTAACTATATTAAATAGAATTTACCGTAGTTACTATTAATAACACAAAAAAATAAAATGTAACCTATTAAAATAATATGGACCTAATTATTCAAAATATGGAATCCGTTTTTCCAAATTTAATACACAGAAGATGAAGTATTTAATTAAAAATTTATTCTGTTGTTGAGAAAATGGGTTTTAAAACTTAAAACATTGCAAAAGATTGAGAAGTTTTTATCTTTGAATTCATTGTAAAATTAATGATAATGACATACATAATATTAAATGGAAAAATATATTCTATTTATAGTTTAAAACCATTCTATATTATAATTTAACCATATAAACTAACTTGATGAAAAAAGTTGTTTTTAATTAAAATTTATTGTATTTTTAATATTCATCAAAACATGAAAGTTAACAGAAAAATATTAAAAAACTTATCCAGAGTTAATTTTTACATCCTTATTGAAATGAATATGTTTATTTTGTCAAATTGAACTTATAAATGTGTCAAAACTATATTTAAAGTGTTGCACCATCAAAAGGCATAAAAACTGTATTTTTTAAAAAATATATATTTTAATCAAAAAATTTATTTTTTTCTCATACCATGTTCTGGATAATGTGTAAGATGAACAATAATTTTATAAAATTCAAAATGTGGATAATACTATTCATAACATATAATTCTTAATAATATTATAATATATCATTATTTAGTGAAACTCGGTATTGCGTACCACAAAAGATATCAAGGAAGGTCATGATTGCATGTAACACAAGCCAAGTATATTGTTTTCATATACTAAAATCTAATACGGTATTGCGTATAGGGAAAGATAATAATGGTTTAGAGTACAACAGAATATATCAAAAGAAATTAAAAAAAATACTTCTCATAAAATCTCGATGTTTTACATTCTACCCCCCTTAAAATGAATTTCGCCCACAAAATTCGTCGAGTTTATAAATTGGTTACTAACTGAAATTTGATACCATAGAAACCCACACCTTAAAATGGAATACTAAAAAAATTTAGAAAGGAATGTTAGAAACATATCGGTCACCCGAAGTAACTCAACACTGGGTTTCCACATAATAGAATATTGGTTAAAATATGGATATAGAAGTGAAATCTAATCATCATGTCCTGATGAAGATTTGCTGAGAACATGGCTATGAAAAATCCAATAATCACAATGCCATAAATTTTTTATGATCTAAGGTACCATCTGATTCATCGGATAAGAGGAAACTAGGACAAAATTTTTTGATTTCAAGATCATTTCCCCAAAGTTGATAAATTTTTGGATAAGTATAAATAATTACTTGATTTTAGTGTAATATAATTGTTGGTCATTTGATGAACAATTTACACTTCATCTATAATTTAATGAAATGAAGTTGAATTTTTAATTATGGAATTATTAGCAGATCATGCAATAGAATGATAGGTCATTCCATATGTCTCTATCAAAAAAAGGTTAGCACAAGATATTAAATATACATATGTCCATCAATAGCGATATTAACAGTATATGATTCGAAAATGAACTTATACTTTATCTATCATACCTCTTTATAAAATAAAACTAATTTCCTCTAACCAGGGACATCCTGTAGGCCAGTGGTAGGTGATAAAGGCCTGTCACACTTCTGTTGTGGGTTCAATTCCCACAACTTTTTCTGACGTGACGGGTTGTTGAATTTCCTACATGTTGTCCTTCTAAAACTATAAAATTATAACAGTCTAAAAAATGTTTTAGCATTAAATAATACCATCGAATTTCCAACATAGTCCATTCCAACATTTTGTCTTATCAAAAATACTATTGTCCAATATTATAGTATAATGAAAACAATTTCTAGAAAGGTCAACTACCAAGTATTAAATACCATCATTCACCCCCCTATATCATAAGATATATCTTTTGGTCAAATTACAAATATGTGAATTCCTTAATAATGTATTCTCTTTAAACATGAATTACCATAGAATCATTGTGAATACATGAATGCTGTAAAAAATTAACTCTTACTATAGACAAAATTCCCAAAATGTTTATATACTTAAACTGTGATATCACTTACTCCTTAAATCTGTCATGAGATCATTAATACTATCAAACATTTTATTATCTCTTTATCCCTTCATTATGTTCATATTATGTTCTTTCCAAAAATATTTCAATCAGTTTTCATGGTTACCAGTACCATATAATTATTGAAAACCACAGCAAACCAATACATAGATATTCCAATATTCCAAGATATTATAAATGAGATTCCACTACACTATTTTGGAATCTCTTTACATAAACACTTAATCATTCCACCACTTCGATATCATAATCATCATCTCCAATAGTGATCACATGTGACTTTCCTTTGTCCTTTACCTTAAGAGGATGTTGATGTCGATCATCAATATCCCTTGGATTAGGGCTTTGGTTAGCATAATGCCTCATTTTCCTGCACTTGTAGCATTGAATTGTTGGTGGTGTGTTCTCTATAGTCTTCTCTATATTCACATCATTATATAACTTTTTCCCATTACATAGACACTCAGAAGCTCGATGAATTTATTTTCAACACATTAATCATTTTATAGTCCCTTTAAGACAATCTCCATCATGCTTCTTTCCACACGTTGAGCATACCAAAACATTTGTCTCCTTTTCACCATAGTTTTGAGATTTTTCCTTGAACTTCATCTTTCGTTTCTTTTCGAAACCATGTGATGGATATGCAACACCAAATTCTAGTTCTACCTTGATAGCACAATGCAAAATCTCTTCATATCTACTAATATCTCTTATAGATAATTCCTTTCAATGACTTGGTTTTAAGCCACCGAAGAATCCATCAACTTTACTTTCAGGTTGGATGATAAATCCGGATGCATACCCGGAATGCCTTGTAAAATTCCCTTCGTATATACCAGAAAATTAATCATCCTTATTAATAATATCATGGAACTCTTTTTCCATCTTTGTTTGAAGAATAGGGGAACATACTTTTTGAAAAATATGTTCGTGAACTCATCCCATTCCATGAACTCAATTTGAACTTGGGGACTCATATTCTTAAATAGAGTCCACCAATAATTTGCTTCACCTTCTAACTAGTATATTTCAAGAATGAATTTTTCATGTTACAAACTACAAAGTAATGAAAATATATTTTCAATGGCTATGATCCATTTTTCAGAAATAAGTGGATCAGAAGCCCCATTAAATGAAGGTGGACATTGCCTCATGATGGACTCTAATAGAATATTGTTCTTTTCTCTTCTCATTTAGAAGTCCAGAATGATTAATAGCTTTTATATGTATATAAAAAATATTTTCACTCCATCTCTAATAAAATTGGTTTGTTAATGAGTAAAATCATTACATTTTCCATTACATTGATCAACACAGTGTCTTCGGGTTCCAACAATCGTCTACAACCTAAAAAGAATAGTGTGAGAGGCAAAAAAATAATGCTAGGAAAAAACATAATAAAAGGGGAGAACCTTCAATATCTTACATATTTTTTTAATTCAAATATTGTTATTGTAATTCTAGGACTATAAACTATACTTATAAGAATCCTTAGGGACATCCCTAGACATACCTTAGAAATATCTCAAGGGATCTCACTAAAATTTTCTCATCATAGTTTCCAATGGTTAACTAATACTTTTATCTGATAGCAACTATAGAGACCCAAGATTGATGTACATGGACATTAAATTACATTTGAGAAATACTTAATACATAACAAAAATTTAAACCCAAGGACCTTAATAGTTTAGTTTCTTTTGAATCTCGGAACACAATCCTCTAATCATGGTGAAAGATCGTCAACATCTTCCATAAAGATCATACCTTTTTTGATTTCTTACCAAAAATATTTATTTATATCTTGGGGAAAGTAAAAGATAAATCATAGAAAGGGTGATATCGAATTCTCAGTAAGGGAAAATCTGGAGAACAAGAAAAACAATCCAATAACATTTCAACATTAAAACATGAACATAAATTTAAACATCAAAATCTAGAGCAATGCCATAAAACATGGCATTACGTAAGGCATGGATCATAAAGGAACAATAATCATAATAAAAAGGCCTGGGAAGACAACATATAATTGTGGAAACCATTAAGCACATTTTATGATTTCCATAGTAGCCAACGAATTTCTTCCAATACAATCATAGTGGACAATGTCCCTTAATGAACCGTGTTTACATGTCATTCCAGCCCTATATTACTGAACCGGTTTCACTTGCCGTTCCAGCCATGTATATCTCATGAGATATATATTTTTACCAAATTAATTGGAGGGAGATATAGGTCCCAAAATCTCATAATGAAATCATTCTTTCTTATGCCACAATATAAACATAAATCATTAATCATAAGCCAAAGAATAATATGGGTTTCATAAACATCATCCCATAACAACATAATCCATATAAAACAAATGGATATAATTTTATCATAAGAAAAATTAAACCATGTAAATAATAGATTCATTATACTTGAAACATAAACATACTATGTAATTTCATCTCATATGGAAAATAGTTTTCATAAAACACTTGAAATGAATTCTTGAAGAATGTATCTTTTTTTCTTCAAAATCATTTTCTTTTCATAAAATTCCATGAAATTTTAAAAGAAATGGATTTTTTGTTGAAAATAATCATGAAATCATTTATATTATGCTTAACTAAAATAAGCCTTTATGAAAACGTAAAAATACAATCATGCCGTATAAGTTAAAAAAACATTTTTCTCATACATTAGCGGGAAATGACAAAAAGTAACTCGTATGCTAAACAAAAGAATGATTCCCTCCATACCATGTGGTATAAGTCAAAAAAGGTAATAATGACATTAAAAATAAATGTATGAATAGTAAACATTTTATGAAAAACATTTTTTATAAAACATGGACATGGATTATAATCATAACCCCAGTAAGTACTTACAAATAAACCGTCCCAAATAAGAATGAGATTGGAATAATTATCCTTTAACTTTTATGATCGGTGGAATAAAAGTTGTCATAAAATGAAGATAATTACATGCATATATAAATATCATATTCACCATAATAAAATTTATAAAACATTTATGGGATGCATGAACACCATACAAAAGAAATAGATTGTGATTAAGTCATATGTCACACAGAAATAAAAGTGAGACAAAATAATACAATACATTATGTTCAATTCCTTCCGTTTGTGTCCGAGACTCTATTATATAGGGTTTAAACATATTATTAAATTTTAATAGAACCATATTAAAATTTACTATAACATATATGCTTCACTTATGACATTATTTACCCGTTCATTTGTCAATTCCATGATAAAGGAGTGATTTGGGTAAAATTGTTTCATTTATCGTACGTGTTTTAATGTGTAGTTTTTCATAAGATTGATTATATCATGATTAATTAAATCCATAATGTAAAATATGATTAATATTTCACATATTTTCAATATATAAATATATATAATCCATATATAAATGGATTGAAATACATCGTTCATGGAGACGGTAGGTCGTACATATGCATAAACGTTGTTTTCGTTTCCTTCTTAAATTAAATGGAACTGAATGACCTATATATGTATAAATAAATTATCATTATTATGCCATATATTTAATTATTATCTATTATATATACTTTATATTCATTCTTTAATGGATAACATGGAGAATGACTCTCATCTCTCTATGGAGATGGTAATCCGTATGTACAAACGAGTGATGATATTGTTCCCATAATTATTTAATAGAATTGGAGTGGATTATATAATATCTTAGAATCAATATGATTTAATAATAATAATATATAGTTATTATATCCACCAATATACCCATACAATTAAGGTGGTGGTGGAAAAACAGATTACACCACGGCGTGGAGACCGTAAGTCGTAAGTACACACACGCGGTGGTATGATTTTTTGTAGGAATGATATAAGGAAAATAGGGTTGTTTCATATTTATAATAACATATCAGTATATTATTGATATTGGTGTTATAACTTTATAATGAAAAAACTATTGAAGATGATGTAGAAGAATATTGAAATGTGAAAGAACCGGTAGAAGAAATTACCTTTTCCTCGAGGTGCCTCTTTTAAACGTCCTCTTTGGGTGCTAGAGATGGTCTTTTGAGAAGACCGGAACCTCTATAATATAACTATAGAGGTTTATAAGATGTATTTTTATAGTTTGGAGTGTATTGAAGGCTTAAAATGAGTGCATAGATGAGGGAAGGATGTGCCCTTATATATGAGAGAAAAGGTGCACTTTTGGAATCCTCACAATTATTAATTAATAATAAAATCAAACCCAAATTAAAAACCTCCAAAAAATAACTCAATTAAAATATAAGATGAGATAGGCTGGTAATCTCATAAATATATAAAAGTTATACCTGTATTATGTTTATTTTAAACCTAATCAGTTTAATTTATCATTAAATAATCAATTTTATTTTATTTGCGGCAATAATATTTTAATTTATAAGTTGTTATAAATACATACTTATGTGTTTTAAAATTTCAATAATTATATAAATTATTCAATTTTAGAACAAATAATTTTAAAATTTTAAATATTTTTTTAATTTTTAAAGAAATTAATAATATGTTCTTTTCATAAAATATCAATATTGTCAAGTTTGACACTATTCAATTAGTTGTATTTTCATAAAATTCACACTGAAGTTATATTCAAAAAAATATTAAATAGATTTATAAATGTCATAGTCATCTATAAAATTAATGGATCACATTAATTTGTTCATATAATATTTATTTTAATATTTATAAAACCATTTATTTTAAATTTCTCTTAATAAAATAATTACTACCACATTTTTTATAACTATTTAATATACTAATTTTTGGTATAAATATTAAAAAGAAAATACTATGATGAATATATATATATAATAAATTTCATAATAGTACTTTTAATGGAATTTATCATCTTTAAATCTCAACATTTAAATTTTTATATTCATTAAATTATCAATGTGACATCTTTGACATCATGTAAAATAAAATAATATAAATGTCATAATTAGTTTTATAAGAATCCAAATGGTCAAAAAGTAGACCCTTGGATGGTTAGGGTGTATATATATATTCGACAAATAATTTTAGTTCATGTTTTTGGTCCATTTTATTGGTATTAATATTTTAATAAAAACTAAATTATTGATTTTTTACTAAATAAATAATTTCTGCATCATTAATGTATATGCTATAAAGGTAATTAAATATTTCTTAAAAATCACAAATAAATTATGATGATGAAGAAAAAAAATTATCTTTCAAATGAGTATTTATCATTTAATTAATGTTATGCATAGCCATATATTAAAAATACATTAATTATTAAAGTATGAGTGAGACATATTTCACTTTTTTTAAAATAAATTAAATTAAATTACTTAATCAAATCCCAGTGGGTTACAAAATATACCATTGCAAGCCCATGTATATTTTAGGAAAATTTATAATAATCCAATTATATTAATAAAAGTGTTAGGTTTATTTTATAATCTTATTTTTTCCCTAAATTATCTGATTTACCTTTAACTGTAGTAAATAAAATATGTCGTAGTTACTATTCATAATGCCCAAAAATAAAAAGTATCATATTAAAATAATTTGGACTAACATATTTCAAATATGGATTCCGATTTTCCAAATTCAGTACACAGAAGTTATAGTATTTAATTTAAATTTAATCCCAATGATGAGAAAACAGGGTTTAAATGTTAAAACATTGTAAAAGATTGAAATGTTTTCACCTATGAATTCAATGTAAAATTATTGATAATGATATAAATAATATTAAATAGTAAAAAAATTATATTTATATTTTAAAACCATTCAGTATTATAATTTAAGCATATAAATTTTCTTCATGAAAAAAGATTTTGTAATTAGAATTTAGTTTAATTTTACTATTCATCAAAATATGAATGTTAATAGAAATATATTAGAAATTTTTCCTTAGTCATTCTTTATATCCTTATAGAAATAAATAAATTTTTTTATTCCAATTTAACTTATAAACATGTCAAAAACTCGATTTAAATTGGGTGCACCATCAAAAGGTGGAAAACTGCATTTTTTGAGAAATATTTATTTTACCTGAAAAATTTATTTTGTTCGCATACCATGTTCTTGATAAATTGTAAGATGATTGATAATGTTATAAAATTAAAATTTTGGTTAATAATATTAATAATGGCTAGTTTGTAATAATATTATAATATATCATTGTTTAGTGAAACTCGATATTACGTAGCACTCAAGCTATATAGGAAGGTCGCTCTTGCGTGTAACACAGGACAAGAATATTGCTTGTGTATTCTAAAAGCTAATACGGTGTTGAGTATAGTCAAATATAATTATGGTGTAGCGTACAAGACAAGATATAAAACAAATTGAAAATAATATTTCTCATAAAATCATATGGTGTTACATTCCATTATAGGTTCCTTAATCTATTTTATTTTTTATATTATGAGAATGCCTTTAGTTTCTTGTAGAATGATGTTCAAAAATAAATGATGATGACTACATAAAATAATATCCCTCATTTTCAATTGTAGGATGGTTTCTTATAAATTCTATTCATCTCCCACCACCTTTTTAATGTAAAGAATTTATTATTATTTTTTCTCGGAGAAGAGACTCTTGGTGTGGTATGATTTTGGGATACTGGCGACCTATAAACAACATATTTGACATTATTGTTCAGATTTTATTGACATTAGTCCATCCATTTTAGTACAATTTATTTCCATCTTTTTAATTATACATTCACAATGGTTTCTGTGAACTAAATTATTCAATATCTGAAGTTTTATCCACTAGGAAGGTAATATCGTTAGTCAGTGACTTCGATCCAAGGATATTGTAACAACAACAAAAATATAGGATTGAGGTGTAATTTGATAGTATTTCATAAAAACCCTTATTATTTTTGGAAATCCCCATGTATATTTAAAAATCATTAGATTATATGGTATATTCAATGTTGAAATAGTTTTTATTATTAAGGAAAATAATAATCCTATTGAGAATAAATCACTAGAATGAAGTAATATGAAACTAAATTAATAAATTTAAAAGGATTCATAACAGGTTTAAAATTATTTTTCTCACACACCCCTATACACATGTGCATAGATTATGTGAAAACATACCTTGAATTGAAAGGAAATACATAATACATTCTAGTGAAACCATTTCTTGAGAATTTGGTAATATGATTATAGGATGTATGACCCCTCAAGGGGTTTTAATTCATATTTTGGGACCCAATTTTAGATTTATGTCATTCGTATGAATAATTTCTAGTAATAATACTAGTGATCCTTATGAAATTTATTGACTAAAAATATGAATTCAAATAGACTCTATAAAGTATTATTATGTTATCTCTCATTTGGTATATCTTTTTTTAATGTTGTAGGTTAGATATATATAGTTTTTTACTTTAGAATATGGAAATCCCTGACCCTAAAAGCTCATATATGATGAAATAGTTTTTCTATTCTCTTGTTTACAAGTAATCAAATATGGAAGGAATGATCTGTTTTGTAGTCACGAAATTCAAATTTATATTTATGATTCCCATAATACATTGGGAAAATAAAATTTAACATGATATATAATTAAATAAACATCATCCATGAAAGAAAATACAAAATTTTATTTTTAAATACATTGTGAAAAGTAATTATGAAATGAGTGAGCTCAGATGCTCAGTACGGTAAATAATGTAGATTATGCATAGATAATAAGGCATGATGAATAACAAAATATAGGTGTTCCATTAAAAATAAACTCTATCATAATACACCAGGAATAAAATATGAAAAAATATTTCTATAATAAAATATAACCATGCAAATTATACTAGTGGAATAATCATATTGATTATCAAATATTGGATTCATAATTAGGAAATTTATAATGTCAGACGTCATAATTATATCGTTAAGTCCTTATCGCATTACCATACATTAATAGTTAAAAACCTTACCATGCTTCTCTCATGAGATCTATCGAAACATTGAGGGGTTATAGAAGACCCCACCCATCTCTTAATAATCCAATACATTCTTCATATGAAAAGGGTGATATATATACATTATAAAAAATCTTATTGAAAAACAAGCATATCAAATTTGAATACAACAACTATAACCCTTGAATGGATTAAAATTAGGACATACACCATTAGAATGATCAAAACCCCATCAAAAATTATTGAGGATGATATTATAAGAGATATACTATATTATAGTAAATGATTCTAAAAGGATGTTGACATAGATAATTATATTTTTTAAGGAATTGTTTGAAAATTTCTTGAGTAAATATTTTTAAACATTCCAATGTGTCTGATATAACATTGAAACTATTTAATCACAATCCGTAAAAATATATAGATATTATGAAAAATATTGATATTATATATCAATGTAATGTACATACTCTACTGATACGTAATAACTGGGGATGAAGTCATATATCTCACAAATGTAAAAGTGAGACGAGAAAAATCAATTTTACTTTGGAAAGATGAGTTATTTTGGAGTACATTTTTATTTATCATAATAAAACATTGTAAATATGTATTTACTATAAAAGATATGTTATTGAAAATTAAATTTTATTTGAGTCAAAAATTTTGTCGCACTGATGTGAACACATAAAGATTCATGGTTTTAATATGATTTTGAAATAAAACATTTCAGTACGGTGTAAGGATAATATTGAAGTGATTTTAAAGATGAAATACATTTTTTTCAAAAGAAACATAAAAAAACCAAGGAAATTTTACATGATAAAATATTTTTCTTCTGATAAATAAATATGGATTAAAATAGATTACATAATTGACTAGAATATGGGTATGAATTGGATAAGATCCTTTAAATGTGACTTGTTTATCAAGATGAATTAAAAGTTAACCATTTAAAAATATATATATGACTCTAATATAATGATGATATAATATGTATATATTAATTTTATTCATATAAATAAAAAATAAAAGAAATATATAAATAACTAATCATTATATTTTTAGTAATTTTAGGGAATTATTAACGTGATGGAAAACTCGTGTTCAAGTAGATTCCTTTACCAGTTTTTAATAATTTGAATCATATTCCCCAAAATAAATAATCATAAAATGATATATTGAATATCCATAAAATAAATAGATTCAAAATATGATAATTCAATTATAATCAATAATATACAATAAAAAATTAATAGATGTGAATAAATATTATCTCAAAAAAATGTTAGTGGAATAAGAAAACACATACTACTTTGTAATAAATTGAATTTAATGTCAAACAATTAACAATCATACAATGAATTATTTATTAAAATTCAGATAAATAGATTCCTGATACTATCTAAAAAATATCAGTATACATACATCACATACACGAAATAAGTGATGAATAATGGAAATCTTGTGGAAATAAAGGTGAAATGAGAAACCCTTTACCTTTTGACCAAATGTGTTCTCCACTAAACAATAATAAACTAGATAATCAAGTAATATACATTAATAAATTAATTCATATTTTTGTGTACATCTATTTGATTTGGTATATTTATATTAAATTCATTTATGTGATTTGGATGAGTTAAAAGATAAACACGTATTGCTTAGGAGCATATTATTAAGAGGTTTTTATGATTAACATACTTGTATATGGGTTTAAATGTTCATGTGGAATGGATATATTTCTATAAAATATAATTTATATATTATTAATTAACATATAGACGTGTCAATGGTAATATAAATATCAATTTTCACATGTTATGATGATGAATTATTAGATAAGTATATTATTAATAACCATTTTAATTATTACGACAGTTATTGATCAAAACAAACTAATTTGGTTTTATACATTAAAATTATGAAAATTTGTTACATCCAAAACATAAAAGGGTTATATTATACCTTTTATTGTATTTTCGACTATTAAAATGGTTTCATGATCAAATTTGATGAATAGTACTTTATCGTCCACAACGTTTGTAAATTGTCACCTCGAGGACGATGATTTCATTTATAAAATAAAAGAGGTAGTGGAAGAAGAATCAAAATGGTTATCAAATTAATATGATATAACTATAGTAAATTTATGATACTAGAGTTTTCATGATAAATTTAAAAATGGAGGTTAGTATAGAATAATAATACCAGATAAAATGAAATGAAATTAATTAAAAGCAGAAAAGTATTTACCTCTTTAAATAACTTGTAGGAAAAACACATTAAGGGAAAGGGTTTTGGAATTTTGGAAAGACTAAGGGATCCCAGAATTTTGGAGGGACTAGGTTAGTTTATTTGGGTTAAACCTTGAGAACATTTAGGAATTATAAGAGTGATGTGAATAGGGAATGTGGGCTGGTTATTAAAGTGTCAAAGATGCGGGTTTCTCCATTTTTAATCATTATTTTATTATTTTTCAACAATAATATGAGTATTATGGATTAATATGACCTAATATATTAGAAATTTCATGTGTGTTATAACCCATTAAAATTAAAATCATATATGACTAAATCATGATCCTAAAATTTATTTATTTATCGTATTTCCTAAATTATCGAATTTCACTATTCACCAAAATTCATGTCTGTATAAAAATTCCAAAAAATTCAATCTATTATTATTTTTAAAAGTATAAAAAAATTTGATTCCATTTTATATAATCAATTTCTGAAAAATGTGAAATATAATTTCTAAATAAAATCATTATTTACATCAAAAATAAAGATTTACAATTTTAAAGTGATTTAAAAATGCTATCAAAAAATAAACGAGGTACCATAAAATTAACCATAAATCATTGGAAAAATATATATTTATCGAGGAACACATTTTTTGTAAATTAATTTCATTTATATTAATTTATTAATTTAAATTTTTAATTAAATATTTATTACACACAAATAAAGTAACACTAAATTATTAATTTTTAAAACATTCACTCACATTTATAAGGATCCAAAATTTTATTTATATATTAATGTTTTAGGTCACTATTAATAATGGTCATGTTACTATTAATAACGGTAAAAATTCTCTTTGTAAGGGTACATTACTATTCATAAGGGTCATGTTATTATTCACCATTAAATTTTTGTTGATCCAATTTGAATCTAAAAAAATACTAATCATAGTGGTGTGTGTCTGTTTTTCCAAATTCAAATCCCATATATGAAAAAATTATGCTTCATTTTTATTTAATAAATATCTTCTGTAAATAATTATAATAAAAATTTATTTTTTCATTGGAACTCAGTGTTTTGTGCATTAATGGCTATATTTACATTTAAAATCTTTGGGTTTTACAATCTCACATCATTGAAAAATATTTTCCTAGATATTTGAAATTCCACTCAGAAAGTTAAAGGATGTTACTAGAAAACTCAATTTTTTGGAAACCCACATTGAAAATACTATTAATAATATACCATTATAATATGTGCGGTATGAAAATTATTAGGTTAATACAAAACTATGAATTTTAACAGGTTAACATTTGTGTGAAGTAAAATTATGAACATTGAAGAACATTATATCAATCATGTTTTGATGGAGAGTAATAGAGAACATAGTCCTTAGAATGCTAACTATCAGAATGCTGTAAATATTTTGATAAGTCAAAAGATTATTTATTTCTCCAAATTAAAACTACATGAATTAAATTATTGTTAAAAAATGATTACCCTAGAATTGAGGTACTCCTTTTCTATCTATATATAAACGTAAGAAACTAAACATACATTATCTACCACAATGCTATAAATCTTTTTATAGTCATGTTTTCATATTCATCAATTGAATCCAATATAATTAAGATAAGGTAAAGTAATTATCCAAAAATAATAAATCATTATATGATGAAATGAAATTTAATCTCCAAAATTCAAATTTTAATCTCAATTATCAAGATATAAAATTTTAAAATTATATTCTTCCTCAAAAAACATTGATGAAAAAAATCCCAAAATCAAAGGATTTGTTCGTATAGTCTTCCAAATGACATCGATGAATCTTAATCTCCTATAATAATGACTTAATTTACACTATAAAATAATCTACATGATATTTTATACATTTCCACATATATATTAGATCACTATATGTCTATAATAAAATCATATTTGACTCCAAAATATAATTCCACATTTATTCGTCAAAATATTCCATTTAAAAACATCCAATAGAATTCCCAAAAAAATTTAACATCTACCTATTTTACATAAACCAATTATCTAATTTTGTTTTGAAATACTAATGTTATATATTTGATAAAACAAAATTTCTCTAAAAATTAAAATTTATCCACTATTTTTTTTGAAAAACAGATTTTTGTGATATCATGGATTTCATATTGGCAAGTGGTAGGAACTTCTTCCTTTTCGCCCATCGGTTATGGGTTCAAGAAGAGTGGTCATACCAAACGTAGTGGGTTGTCACCCGACATGTGGGATGTCATTTTTCTAAAAAATATATTTTCTAAATTAAAAATGGTAATCATCATTGAAATATGGTCAATTATTAAACATTATTTAAACATGGTTTTTCTATACAACATTAAAATTGAAAAACAACATATAATTATTTCCACATATTGCCTTTCATGGTATAGAGGTTATCCTATTGAATAGGTAATTTCCATAATAAGTTACCATGTCCATTACAGTTAAGAAAAATAACTAAAAATGGAATATTATGAACATTTTTATTTCTTTCCATTATACTCTTTATTGTTCCCCAGCAATAATTTTCTTTATGTCATTCCTTACCACACATTAATCATTTCTACATTCCATTTAGACACCTACCTATGTTTCTTCATAAAAATTTATTTCTTGCCGTTATTCGACCCTTTTTTTCTATATCCTCTCCACTATGGGGTATTTATGAACACTTTAATATTCTCTACATTGATGGGTTTGAGTATTGGTTATGTTATATGTTTTTAATAATATATTGGGAAAACTGATTTGGAATGAACATGATATCATTCAATCCTATCAACATCCAATTTGTATTCTCTTCATCCCCAAAATCTCCATCAATGATCATTGTTAACATGTATCATTTGGATTCGATCCATTTACTTAAAGTAGATAAACAAGTGTTCATAATAATATTGAGAGTGAGAAAAATGAATAACAATTTCAAGAATATTAGGAAAAAATATTTTCAACATAAAACCTATTTTTTTATCCTTGGTTATTCATTTTCATTATATATTAAAATATATAATAACTGATTGTCATAAAAATATGAATTTTGCAGAGCATATCACTTGGGAATGTCAAAAAAAGATCACAATTACGCACAATTTCATGTTTCAGGATACCCCAACTCATGTTCGAACACCTTGTTAGATATGTTACTCTTATATACATTCATTTTATAAAAACAAAACTATATTTTATATTGATAGTAAATTATTCTCTTAGATGACCCCTACAATCTATACCACCCCAAAAAATTAGGATATTCTCTTATTCATATCCTCAATTTCCATCATAGGTATTTGTTAAATAGTCTTTGTTTTCTAAATCTTGTTTTCCAATGATTCTATAGAACTTACTATAATTCAAAATCTACCACCCAACTATAGAATCCTGGAGCTGATGTATTTTTCTTATTATATTTTCATTATTATTGGGAATCAAATCCCAAAGGACCGGCCAATTTAAAATTCCTTGATGGCCAAATTAATTTCATTATTCGGATTATACATTGGAAAATTAAAATATAAAATTATATAGAATGAAATTTACTTTATCATTGAATGATATTTTAATCATTTCTTCTTCATAAAATAGGGAATAAAACATATGAAAATGGGTGAGCTCAGAAGCTCAGTAACATTAAATAACACAATAGAAGCAAACAAAATAAGGAATGATTAATAACTAAATATAGGCAAGGCATTAAAAACAATCTAGATCATAATATAGATGAAATAAAAGAAGAATACATTATTCAATAGTAAAACATAACCATGGATATTATACTAGTTATATAATCACATGGAGTATCAAATACAAAAATCATAATTAGGGGATGCATAATTTCAGATATCCTAATGAAATCAGCAAATACTTGTGCCAATAACATACAAAGATTGATAAAATCTAAAACTAGTTTATCTCATTAGACCTAAAAATAAATAATGGTCTATAAAAATCCCCACATATCACATAATATTTCCAATACATTCCTCATATGGAATTTGTTATACATATACAACAAATACATTCATATTATAAAACTACTAAATGAAATGTGAGTACATTAAATATAACCCATGAATGGTATCAAATTAACACATCCACAATAAAAATGATATTCAATCCTTAAAAAAACAATGGTATGTGATATAATAATAGATAAACCTCAATGATGAAAATATATCAACAAGGATGATGACCAAGATAAAGATACATTTAAATTTGACCACTGATAATTTAATATGGAAATATTCTTTTAAACACTCCAATGTGTCCAATACCACTTTGGGACATTCAAATCATAATATTTTATTATATAATAGAAATAATGAGAAACATTATATGATAAGTAATATTTAAGTATATCCACCATAGGCATGGAATAAGAGGTGATCATGTTATATATCTCACAGAAGTAAAAGTGAGACATGAAAAATTGCTTTTACATTGGAAAGAAGAGTTCATTTAGAGAAATAGTTTTATTTTAAATTAAATAATATTAAAATTATTTATATCCCATAAAATAAAAATTTAACTAAATTTTAATTATACTTGAGTCATTAATGAAATCCCACATAAGTTAAATCATGTAAAAACTTGTTTTTTAAATGGATTGGAAATAAAACATTTTATTGTGGTTTACAAAAAATAGTAAAGTCATTTTAACTCTAAAATGTATTTTTTGTCAACAAAACACCATAAATGAACCAATAATGTTTTTCAAAATAAAATTTTTATTTTATGAAAATTAGTATTGCTAAAATAATATTATATAGCGCACCTGATGATGGAATAGATTTTGGGATGTTCCCTAAAATTGGGCTTGTTTATAATTAAGAATTGATAAGGGGACTACTTTGAAACATATATAACCTAATACAAGTAGGATAATATAATATTAGTATATATTTTTGAGAAATATACATATAATTTTAAAAAATATAAAAATAACGAATCGTTATATTTCATTAATGGTTGAGAAAGAAAACTCCAAAGGATAAAAGGGGTTTAGGTAAAATAATTTACCAGTATTTAATCAATTAAATCACATTCCAAAAAATTAATGAACATAAAATTATACATTTAATAATATATATATATATATACATAAATTTGAATTATGCATCCATCACACATACTAAATAGTGTGGAATAATGAATACCTCAACAAAATGGAAGTGAGATGAGAAAACCATTACTGCTTATTAATCAATTGAATCGTATGTCCAAATATTAATATTAATCCAATGAACATATTACTAACATGAATATAAATATATTCATGATATTATATATCTAATTTATGTAGACATACATCCCATAAAATAATTAAGTGGTGAATAATGGAAGTGTCAAGGAAATAAAAGTGATGTGAGAAACCCATTACCTTATGTATGAAAGTATTATACACTTGATCACAATATGCAAGATAATAAAATTAATTATTTTTATAATTAACTAATAACATTAAATATATTCAATTTATTTATTATAATTTTTATTATGTTATTTTATTCCATTTTGGATGATTTATAAGATGGAACGTTATCACTCAGGAACGTTTGTTTCCTTGGTTTTCACAATCAGCAAGATAAAATATGAGTATAGATGTTAATGTGGAATAGATATAAATCTCTAGTGTTGAATTTATATAGTATTAATGAAAATTAATAATTTGAAATGGTTATATGTTTCATTTTTTCTATGGTATTAGCAAGAATCATTAACTAAGTCACTTAGTGAAAATTGTTTAGATTATTACAGTGTTTATTGATCATAATAAACTAATTTTGATTTATCATTTAGTATTATCTATATATGTTACATACATAACCTACAAAGGGTTATATCACAAATTTTATAGTATTTATCCATTATTATAACTCTTACTTTAACATATTTTAAAAAAATTAAGAATGAAACTTCCTCATCCATTAAGGTTGTAAATTGGCACCACTTAGATGATTGTGACTTTTAAAAAATAAAAAAGGGAGATTAATGAGATTGACAATATTTATTATATTATCAAAATATAATTATAGTATATATTTGATATTGGTGGTAACATGATCAATTGGATATATTATTTTTGCAGAGTATAACAATTGAAGATCAATTAAAATGAAATTAAATGAAAAAGGAAGAGGATTTACCTCTTTAAATAAACTCCTTGAGAACCTTCTAAACTGAAAGGGCTTGGGTCTCCTGTAGAGACCAAGGGATTGTGTATGTGGAAAGGTACTATGGAAGAGTATTTGGGAAAAACATTAGTATTTTTCGGGAATATATGATTGACGATAAGAGTGAGTGAGAGGTGGGTTTTATAGTGTAGGAGAGGAGGAGTTTTCCATTATTTTAAAATTTATTTTTTTATTTTGTCACAAGAAAATGAATAATCATGATTATTTTTACCTAAAATATTAAAAAGGGCATGATTGTTTCTATAAATGGCCATTTACATTATTCATGGTTCAAGAATGGTGCAGAATTTGATTTATTTAGTATATTTACTAAATTATAAAATTTTACTATTCAACAAAAATTGGTGTAATTCAGAAATATCCTAAAAAATTAACCTAACCTTTTTTGAAGTGAATAATTATGAAATTAATGTTATATTATAATAATTATTTTCTAAATAAGTGAAAATTAGTTTTTAAATATAATTATTATTTACATGAAAATATATATTCTATATTTAAAAAAGATTTTATAATACCTTAAAAAATTAATTGAGTTATCATAAAATTATTATAAAATCATACGAAAATAAAATAATTATATAGAAAAACAATTTCATAAAATTAATGTTATTTAAATTAATTTTATTAGTAAAATATTGTAATTATTTATTTATTACCCACATAAATAGCAACACTTATTTTTTAATTTCAATAACATTCACCCCCATTTATATTATGCCTAAATTTTAATTATTCATTCTAGGGTAAGGTTATTGCACAAAAGGGTCATGTTACTATTCATATGGGTAGTGGTTCTATTTACAAGGATAAATTACTATTCATAAGGGACATGATAATATTCACCAAAAAATTATGTTGATCATATTACACTCTAAAAAACACACTGATCACAATGGTGTATGTCTGTTTTTGAAAATTGAAATCACAGAAGAGAAAAAGTTATATTTCATTAATTGGATATAACAATCCTATGTATATAATTATAATAAAAATGTTTTTTCTCATAGAGACTCGGTGTAGAGTGTATTATATGGTATATTTATTTTTAAAATTAATGGGGAGTTACAGAATATATAACCATATTTGAAGTATCTAAGATCTAATTAATAGAAACATGAGGATTTATGGAGTTGATGTTGTTCCCATCAGAAGGGAATCATACATATCCTTCTAGAAGGAATCAGACCCCATATAGGGTGGTGCAACACAATGGTGCCCATCCATCCTTTTGAAGTCATGTGAGAAGAACTATTACAGTGAGCTTGAATAATGTGGATCTATGATACCCTACATGTAATTAAATGTCACAAAATTCTTAATACCATATCAATGTTATATAATAATGGGTTTTGTGGTACATAAACCTAATAATTTATATCTCGTTTATAATTTTATTTGAAATTTTAAATAAGATACTATAGTTTATGCCTACACCTTATAGTAGTTCATTTTGTCATCATCATGTTTGGCCATGATATAATCATATTATTATCCCATATATAGTAGAGATTATATATATATTATGATCATTTCATAAGAAATTCTATTTTATCATATTTACAACACCAATGTAATTTTACATGCATTACATAAATAATTTTGTTTATTATCCCTGTCACATAATAATGTCAGTCTTGATTGATAGACGTCTACAATTTGGGGAGATATAGGGTGGTTATTTTGCAAGGAATTAACCTCAAAGTGTAATCATATATGTTATACATTAATCAGAATAATAATCTATTTACTTCAAATAGAAAATTTTAGTCACATTTGATTGTATTTTTAATAGTATTTTAATATAGTTATATTTGGACAACAGTGTAAACAATAAAAATTAATGGATTCCCGTGATACTTCTGAATGAGTGCACATTTATGGATTACTCTCTTGTAATCTAAAAAATTTTAGTTTTGGGAAATAATGAATAAGATAGTGAAATTAGTAATTTAATGAATCCATATAATTAATATTCATTCAAAATGTGTTCTAAAGTAAATCGAAGTATCTCAATGAATGGAATTAAATATAACCCAATTGGATTATTATATGGAATTTAATATATTGAAAAGAATATTATAATAATGGTATACTATTTTTAGGGAATGAAATATAATTATCGTGATTAATGGTAAATTTTTTACATGGTGGTGGTTATCGAAATAACCACCCTAATAATTTGTAAAAATAATAAATAAAATTAATGTTTGTCTCTTGATTTTTCATGTTGGTTTGTGATTGATTGAATAATTATTTGAAATCACTATTGGGAAAAATTATATCACTTATTTCATCCTACAAAATGGTGGTATTTCATACATATTATGAACCATTGAAAATTCATTTAGGCAACAAAAGTTAAAGAGGACCCTAGTTGGTGACTTATTGAAGGGGTTTTCATATAAGTTAAATGAGTGACATAGTACTAATGACTTTCATTATGGGTTGAGTGAAGCTCTGTGTATGGTTACTAAGATGGTGGGTGTTTATTTACCTAAATCATATTTGTTTTAGTTTTTAGATTTTTTTACTTCCCACATGATGCATCACTTATGTGGTCAAGATATCAAATGTTAGGGTGACATGATATCAATTTCTGAGTACTTTGGTGTATTGGTATCAGTAATGGCTAGCGACGTGAATTCTACCCCTTCAAAAATCATGAATCAATTCTGAGGTTTCCGGAGATTAACCTAGGCCTGACGTCCCTAGTATTCGAGAAGGTGATCTCATGATCCCATTATTGGTTTTTGAGTTTAAGGAGGAGGAGAGATTTATAATCCTAACAATATTGGCATGATTCAAAAAAAAATAGCCTTCGGTGGATGACTTCGACAGATTAGTCTTCAAAACATGGGGACATCAAAAATGAGAGGATGTCGGTTTGTTAGAAAAAATGGATGTGATGGTGCGTTGCTCTTTGTTAGAAGATGTTGTCTGTGCTCTGTCTTGTGCTCCCGGGAAGTGGGGTGGGTACAAATTATATCTATTTCATTGGATCTACAATCTATACTTGAATCGTCATTCCCCTTCATTTACGGTTTGTGTAAGTGTTCCTCAATTACCTCCCTCATTTCAAATCCAAATGATATTGCGTATGCTAGGGAATCTAGTGAGACATTTTCTCTGTATTGATACGTGTAATTCTTCTATGTGCCATCCGAACAACCCACACATGTGTGTGGAGGATGATGTGTCATGGAAACCAGTCGAGTCTATGTGGATTGAAGCCGGCGAGGAGGTACAGTGCAAGCAGCTGGTGGTCTTCGACCATTGGGTGGAGTTCTCCAAATCTTATCCTAGACTGGGTCACTTGGACTCCAACTACAGATGGGATGTTCACCCGGGGAAGGTTCTAGTGTAGGTGAGGAATAAAGATGATGTTAATAAGGTGAATAATTTGGCGAGAAAGGTGGTCCAGGGTATACCAATGGAAAAAACATTTTGATGAACCCTCCGTGTCAGAGGTTTTTTATCGTATTAAGCAATATTTGAGGGATAGGAAGACTAGTAACAATATGGAACAACAGACTGATGATCCATCATCGGGACTGCATCAAACTAAAATTGGGAGTTTTTCTTGGGAAGGAGGTTATGGAATGGATGGATGGGCTGTAGATAGAAACACAAACCAATTCAATTCAGATTTATGCCACATTGGGGGACATCAAATAATTAGTAAGAAATGGATTGGCCCTGGATGGTGTTCAGACCAATAATTATTTTGAGTGTTTGGATAATAATGGAACTATAAATTAGATTCCCTATGAAACAGAATGAGGAAAAACAGAAGGTGTGGAGTTTGCAGAGGATTCTAGAGTATCTATCTCTCATGAGGAGGGGATGACCCCTAAGAATAACAAGGGGAGAGGCCGCACAGATTACTCAAATTTACCAGAATCGATGGAAACACGATCAGGTAAAAATCAAAACCATCTGAGAAAGAAATATCATTGCTGAAATTGTTGCTGTGTAAGAGAAGTATCATGTTATGGTTGAAGGAATAAATAATGACATGCTGCTTATGAGAGGTAAAGCTACAACAAAATTTACCAAAACAAAAAAAGGACTCTAAAGAACCTATCCTCCACTCTTAACAGTAAATGCTGGAAGAATTCATTTATGTTAATATCCATCATGAAGAGGTTGAGATGATGGGAAGACATATTCATGTGGAGGAAAACATATAGCAGGCTAATTAGATTGAAAAATAGGATATGATCCTGATGAGAGGCTTCAGTGATGGGAAAATCAGCAAAGCAGAGTATATTCAGTCCTAGGAAAAAATGGTGTCTCGTTTTGAAGCTATTATTTGAGAAGACTGTAATGCTTTTATATGGCTTATGGACTGGAAACACTATAGATTGAAAAGTACCAATAGGATGAGGATATGATTTGACGGATTTTCCTTCTCTTATGAGGCTTCGCCTCCGGATTGATAGAGACAGGTTTCTCACTTTTCATTAAAAGTGATTTTATTAATAAAATGTTAATTTTCAGTACAAGGTATCTACAACTAAGTCAGAAAATATCATGAAAATTTATAAATATATTTTCCTTAGAAAAAATTTGTATCTATTCATTTTATATTTTTATGGAAATAATCACTTGAATTAGTATTATGTATGATGAAGAACCTCATCAATAATGTATCATTTGGATTTATTCTATAGTTTATCTTTGATATCCAAAATTGGATAAAATTGATCCTTTTATTAGAAAAAAAATCCTAGGTCCACAATCATGGATGAAAAAAACTCGTAACCTCTTGAGATGAATGTGTTCCAAATAGGATCATACTTCTCAATCAAGGAATGTGTGTGGCACTCAGTTGGGAGAATATAATATGGAATTCAACTTATGGATCATGAAGAAAGATATTTAATGTAGAAAAAACATTTATATAGAATGTTTGTGTAGTAACATATGGACATTTCTGTAAGCCTATGGTTCATAAGGATAGTAGAATGAGATATGATGTTTGTGTGGGATTCTATCAATGTTCTTCATAGATTCTCATATTTAGAAAATGATTACATTTTATATCTAGGATAAATTTTTCAACATTAGTTCAATAATTATATATGATGAAATTTCATTTGAGTTTAGATGTAATTAATATATGTATTATGTTCTTTATTTGGAAAAAAAGTTTTTTATAGTTGTTCTGAACATATTTGTGAAAATTGAATTGTGGCCAAGTGTGATCAAATATTTTTTTATCAATTTTAATTGATCATTAATTCTGGAAATTTAAATAACATAGAATATATGATTCAATATATAAATTTATTTTTTTCACATAAATTAGATATAGTTAAATATATTTTATGGTAATGGAATATTTAAATTACATATGTCATTGTAATTTCTTGAAGGAATATTCTATTGAATCATAATATCAAATTCTCGTAGAACAAATATTTAGGTCAATGAAAAATTAAAAAAAAAATTATTATTTAATTATTAATGTAAAATAATAATTTTAACAATTGGGAGAATATGAGAAGTTTATTCAATGAAACATGTATATGATGATGAAGTAAGGATGATTTTAATATATATGTGTGGACAGATTGGTTTTAAATAATTCTCACATGATCTATAATAGGATTCTGTATGAACTCAAAATATCATTATTATATAGTCTAAAACATCTCAAATATATGACTAATGGAGTTTGGGGTTTGTGTAATAATTCATATAATTATTTAAACAAGTTGTGAGATTAACATAGGGGAATGAAGATGTGCTAGAAACAATTTACTAAATCATAATTTTTACATAAATATTCCTGGTATTATCTATTCTCAAGGTGTAGTTATGAAACATAGAAGAGGAAATTCATATGTTCATTTAACTATGTAATAGAATTATGTTACAAAAAGAAGATTTTATTAGAATATGTCCATGAAGTACAGTATTAAACATATAAATTTTCTTTTGGAAAAATATATTTGGTCCCAAATTAATGAAATAGAACATATGTATGATAATTATTATAGATAAAAGATAATTGTTTCTTATATAGGATAGATCAAATACACTGAAGATATGTTCCCATCATGTGAATTAATTATTCTACACTTATGAGGTTAGATAAAAATGTGATGTTGAATTACAATACATGGATAGGTATTTATTGAATTATCATCTGGTTCCCCTTGTAAGATAAAATCTTTATCTATATATCATTAAAATATGATCTATTATGAATAAAAATATATAATAATTTGAGGAATGATCAAAATGAAAAATCAATCATTCTAAATTTATGAGATTTTGAGGAATGATGAACCTGAATAAAATTTTGTTGTCCAATTGGGATCCCAACATCATAGATCATTCTACAACCCTGATATAATCCATTTTTATATACATGATCGCTTGCATAAAATATGATCTAGTAATGAAGAATTATTTCAATATTTCATTGTGATGCAATTAATTTATCTACATTTCAAGAATAGTATATATATAATTGATTTAAGTCTAAAATGTTTTTCAAATTTTTCAGTCATTTAGGATGATTCATGGTTAAGGAGGATGAAAAATTAAAAATGATTTGTTTATACTTATTTTGATGAATGTAATAGAGTTCTAAAAAAATTTTATGTGAAAACATGATTCTAAAATATGTGTTAACCTCTACAGTTATGAGTGGTGTGGACTTCAATAAATTAATGATGAATAGAGTGATGATTCATTCCGGATAGGATCGGTTGAAAAAAATAAGAATCTATTCCTAAAGAATAATAAAATAAAATTAAAAATAATTTAGTGAGAAATAATTAATCAATGAAATATTTCAATAAACCATTTGGCTGAAAAAGAATTGCATGTGAATAAATTAGAACCTGAAATTTGTATTCTATAATGCATCATTTTTCCTGGTAGAAACGATGTTCCCTCTACATTCAATATATGGGAATGTTAAAATGATTAATTAATTTAAAACAACATCTCATTGCTATGATATTCAAAAATATTGATGAGGTAATAGATAAAATTTTATTAATAGAAAAAACATTAGATGATGACACATCTATTGTGAATGATCTGAACTGATAGAAGAAAAATGATAAAAGGACATATCAAAGATGAATATTTTGAGGTGTGTGCTAAAACAGGTATATGAGAATAAAAATGGTTATAAAAATCGTTTTAAAATAATTGTAATAAATAAAATATTAAATAATAATAAATTAAATACATAGTTAAGAGAACAAAATATTTAAATATAAGAGACAACATTTAGGTTGAGAGATAAGGAATCCAAGAAGATAAATATGAGGAGATTTAGATTATTTTATCTATAAATAAAATATTTTAGTAAATAGGGTGAAATGATATAAAATGGATAGTATACAGTGATGTTAATTTCATGATAGTTTTTTTATGATCCTTTCAATATTTTAGAACATGTTCTTAGTAATGAAATAGAATTAGGGCACCTATAAGAGGGTGGGTTTCAAGAATGATTTTTGAACAAATAATTGTATTAAAGACTCTCTATGTTTTGAAATAAAATTTTATATTATTGGTGAATCATTATAAAATTTATTGTGAATATATTATATCTATTGAGAACATATAGAAAAACTCATGTGATACAATTATTAATAAACTCAAAAAGAACGCTAGTTCACATGTGTGAATTAAATTACATGTTCAATGCTAGCACTCATAAATGTTGGAATAAAATATTTAAATGAAAGTATAAAAGGATAATCCATATATCCATTGAAAAATATATGATATTTTTTATGCATTGAAAGTATATATCATAATATAAAAATGATGATCAAAATAAACCCCCAAGAATAATAAGAAGTTATAACAATCTATAGGGAAGAAAAAGAAGAGTGAGTTAATCATATAGAACATATAGCAGTAAAATAAGAATAAGGAAGAAGAATCAAATTGAGATAACCATGAAAACCTAATAATTCTAGGAAGAGGATAAAATGTATGGGGATGCTGTTTCCTAGAACATGATGTTCTATACACCCAATATTACAGTATTATGTTAAGAAAGAATAAGTGGCTAGAGAACGAACATTGGTGCATGAAATGATTAATTTTGTTCTGGCCAAATATAATTTTATAACTAATCTAGGTATTTAGTAAGATATTATATAATAAAATGGAATCTGTTGATAGAGTAGAGTTAGGGTTTTATATTAGTTTATCAAAAACATCATTGTAATCAAATAATATATTTTCTGGGGAACACGAAGTTATATATCTTGTGAATTGTCACCAAATTCATAGTGAATTACTACATCAACTGAAGGAAACTATTTTAAGTGTCATGAAATAAGATTATAATGCACATGTTGGAAAAATCTAGTTCACATGACTGATATTATATACCACATACATTAAACATTATGAGAACGTAGTCTAGGATGATTCGTTAGAACCCAATATAATTGTTAATTCAATTATATTAGTGAATTAGTGATTGAATTATGTTTGAAACTGAATAGATTTTGTATCCCACATCATGGTAAACCGTGTAATAATACCATATATATATTTCTAGTTTATTTTTTCTGAATTTTGTTATCACATTTTTTCCAATACATAAAATATTGATTGATAAAATAAAAAATATTAGTTTTTAAAACTAATGGTAATATGTAAATAATATAATAATATTTAAGTTAATGTTTGAAAAATCATGATTATCCCTCCCCCTCATATTTTTTTATTCATTATCCACTACGAACAACAGAACAGATAAAATGTTTCTCCAATAAAAGATGGAATTCGTGGCATAAACATCGTTGGTGGGTCCCTATCATAGTATCATCAATTTGGGTTATATTTTTAATGTGTGTCCTCTATTTTGTGTTTGAATAGTCATGTGTCACATATATATCCATTTTTACCATCATAATATAAGAAAAATACTTTACATCACACAATTGACTTTTATATCAGTTTGTAGACTATGTCATGATTCATTGATACATTGTCTAGAACATATTATTCTATTTCCAAACATATATCTTCTATATAGGCACACTATCATTTGATAAATATAATATATTTAAATTGTAACTAATAGAGACTTTTTCATATCCATCTAATATTATATTTTAGTATCACTAAGAGTGTAATATTAGTGTCAAACCTATGCCATATCTAATAACAAGGTAAAATACTAAATTTTCTATATAGTTTCATTTTTTAGATTATCATTATTGATGAATTAAATAAATATATAAAACATGGAGGAATGTGATTATTTAAAACCAGTTCATATCTATCAATATTGTGAAAATTTGAGAGAAATAGTTTCTATCCTGGGGAATATTGCCTTCAATAACCTATAATAAATGTACTATAGTGTCCCAATATAAAATCTGCATACATTGAAGTGTAACTCTATATAATTCTCCACCATTCATAGGTCTTGTCTATATGGATCATCTATCTTATAATAGTTCAAAACATGTAATTTTTATTAACATTCAACGAATAATTGGGGGCTCATATTGCCTGCTCAATAAAATTTGAAAGGGTTTATTTGAATAATAATGAAAATCTTAATTGGATAGATAAATGTATAGTTCATTATGAATCTTACCTTATTTTAGGAGTTTGAAAAAAATTCACTAATATATAAAATTATATTATGTATTTTATTTTATATCCAATAGTTTAAAAATTACCATAGTAAATTATATTTTATCTTATTAGTTATTTTTTATTAAAAGGGTAATTAGATTGAACCACTACACATGGATAATGATTGAAAAAAATACATCCAAATATTTTTTACAAATCCATTATATAGAATTTATAACATTATAGATAATTAATGATCCCGAATGAAAACAATTAAAACATATCACTTTATGATTTTCTAACCCATCACATTGACAACTCATCACAACATTCTAGGGTGAAATAAATATATATATAGAGAATAAATAATTGGTACTAAAAAAATCATACATGAAAATATCACACATACAAACACATAAATATATCACTCTTTATTTGGATATAAATTATTACAATGTGTAAAAATTATATACCCAATAATATGAAACAATTATTGAAAATTAATCTATTTGGAATTAAACCATGAAAATTAGATCTAACCTACCCCAAAACATGATAACACATTACATGAATATATTGGCCAATATTTACAAATAACATGTAACTATAATGATTATCTATTACAATCCCCATTATCATGGGCATCATTTATCATATGTCCCATTATTTGGATTATAATTTCAAAAACACGAAAACTATCATTATTTTCATTAAAAAACATATACTTTCATATAACTATCATATATTGATAATGATATATTGGTTAAATTTGGAATAATTAAATTGTATTTTATTTTATTATCGCTGATTGGAATATCATAAGAATCTATATTTACCTAATCACAATCCTTGTTTCATACGTTTTGATTACATACAAAATAGTATGTCCATAACAAATATTTGTTGAAAATAGTGGTAATTGAATTTATACCTTATTGGTATCTAAGAATTAGTGAATAATTTTTTTAATGATATTTAATATAATAAATTATCTCATTTATCATATCATTTTATTTTGTCATAGATCTATAATATTATTTATAAATAAAATGTGGCGATTCATGTCATAGTTGGTGAAGACAGTTATCACATCCTCCAGTTTCTCAATTTACACATAGTTGATAAATCATATTTCACAGATATACCATTTATTAAATATCATGCTAATAAGAAACGTATTCAATCATAAAATTCAATTTTTTTATCATTCATTTTTTTGTGGTATGTTATTATGAACTAAAATTTATCACTTTTTAATTTTCCCAATAAATGTTACATGAATATTTTCCTAATGGTGACAATCCAATGGTCAATAACTAAAATTAAAAAAATTAAAATCCAATTTAAATTTTAATTAATTCATTAACTTTGTCAAATATCATCACCAATAAATCATTGAATATATCATATCTAAGAACCAAAAATATATAAATGATATATAAACAATATCAAAACCATTTATTCAAAACTGTTATGTTAATTGTTTTCAACCAAAACCAAAGATATGAAAATTTCACTAATGGACGTATTTAATATATCATATGTGATAACATGACACAAATTACCATAAAATATAATATAAAATGGAAAATATAAACTCCCATTTACTTTTCTTTGGTCTCCATAGGAAATGTCTTTTTTCATAAACATGACATACAAGCATGATAATGTTGGGAAATTCAACTCTTTAAAAACTGATATTTTCAAAACAAATTTAAAAAATCATGATCTTATTTGTCAATATAATCATATTTAAACATTTATTAACATTTTATTACTTCTAATCAGTAATTACATGTCATTACTTCTATAGAAATAATTATTTATTCTTTTATTAACTAACATTACTATGAAATTTTTTTCTCACTCTACATGCATGAATCTGATGCCATGTTAAAAATAAAAATATAATTATATATTTAAATGAAAAAAATTATTGAACATATGAAATTGATCTGTTTCGTTCTATGGATATGAATCTATGTGAAATGAATAAATAACTCAATTTTTTAGTTTTATAGTATATTATTAATATAATTAAACCATAAAAATACATCATTAATATCACAATCAAAATATTTTTTAAGGAATTTGAAATCTACATCCATTAACTGCATAAAATTAGTTTATCAATTAATATTCCCACATATCCATTTTAATATATATATATATATATAATAGAAAATTATCTATATAGAGGGGGATAATAAATAATAACAATTATATATTAATTGATATTTTATCTAAATAAATACGGCTCTCCTATAAATATCACTAATTTATGTATTCAGTATCCCAAAAAACCTGGAAAAAATTTCCCCCTTAGTAAACCTAAAAATAATCATGAAAACCACTATGACTATAGTTGGAATAGAAAAATTGGATTGATATGATGAATAGATTTTTATTCCATTAATAGAATCTAGGTGGTTAAAATAGGGATACATGACACCTTTGGTCTTAGAGGACAAAAAGGGTTTAAAAATTTTGATGGTTTTGGAAATTGATATTGATTACTATTAAAATAATTTTAATAAAATATTCAATAATTATTGAGCTCACATTAATAAAACTATATAAATATTATTAAATTTGATTATAATAAATATATCAACTTTTATTGAATAATATAGATCAGTTGATAAAATATTATAGTATTTAGTAAATCATGTGTACAAACATAAATAATTGTTTAAAAAACAAGTAATCTATTGAAAAACCCATAATAAAAACTAACCAATATCTACAATAATAAAAAATATTATTTATAATGGGGATAATTTTAAAAAAAATTAAAAATTATTGAAATATATCCCTTCAATCTATTTATTATTATAAAAACAGTAATAAAAAAAATTGGGTAAACATCGAATATGTATACTATCAAAAGTTTAAATTCTCCCAACCAATTTTATAAATTTTTTTATCAACAGATGTTAAAATTTAATTTCAATTTAATGACCATATTTTTGAAAAAAGTGTAAAAAATATATATTTATACATAAATACTATCACATTATGTGGGAAAACATTGAATATTTTGTTCTCCACATCAAATTTTTCTAAATTTAATTATTATTCATATAAGAAAATATATTTACTAAAACAGAATATCGTACTAATGAAAATGGAAAATAAAAAATGAGTCTGAATATATTTAAATTCAATTTCCTCCCAAAAATAAAATATTTTCAATAAATATTATTATACATGTACAATGTTCATCCATATTTTATTGGTCGATCTGTCCTCCTCATTAAAATTACCATTTTTATACTATATTGATTTTCCATCCAAACACACTAATTATCCATCGAAACTAAACAAAAAATCTTTATCAGGACTTATTACACTATGTATAACCTAGTTTCCCCTTATCCCGCTTACACTACTTCACGTCCAGGGTTCAAGGATGTGGGGATATAAAATAATTATTCATGTTTATCAATATAAAATATCCCCCATCAAAACTGCTAATAATCATGTGGATCTATCCTTTATGATAATATATATCTAAATAAGATTTATCAAAACATTCTATCCCCCCTCGGTGGTATTGATTTTTTCATTTTTTTAAGAGTAAACCAAAAGTATACAAATCATGAAATTTATTAAAATTGATAATTTTTTTGTAATTTATATTTTTAAAATTACTAAAATCTAATTTTAAATTTTATATATATCATTATACTCATTTAACACATTTGTTTTCATAAAAAATACCATAGTAAATGTAATTAGTTAAGTGATGAAATATTGAATATCATGTCTTTCATCAAAATGGACTACCTATAATTCAATATTTTTTCATTCATTAATATCAAATGATAAAAACTTGGGAACCAATTTAAATTTATCTGATGTGATATGATAACATTGTAAAAACAATATATATAATAAACCTACAATTCTTCCTGGAATGCTAACATTAATATATTTTATATTTATTTTCATTCTTTAGCCACTACTAAAAGACATTGTAGTTAATATATTTCTTCATCCAATAGAAGATGTAAATTCATTAAAATCTATATATTATAATCCTGATCATTATAATAATTTTTTTAATTAGGCTTGGTTCATAATAAAACATATATATTTATCCAATTAATTATTCATCTAGATATTATTTTTGGATATGTTCTTAGTTGATAATGTGAATGTTATTTCAATTGAATATAATAGGCATTATAAACCTAATCAGTACCCAATGAGTAATTATTTAAAAGATAATATATATCTAAATTTTGTCTTCATATTATTAGTATATAATATAAATTTAATCATGTAAATAAAATATAGTTATTAAATTTTTTAATATACTGTTTCCTTCATTATAATGATACCTAATTCCATAAAATACATATAATACTATTATTAATATAATTTTATAATTTCATTAAGAATTCATTATTTCTAAAATCATTGTTCATCACTTAGAGTACTACGTTCTATTCAATGAATATTTTTTTTATCACATTTTATATTTTCATTATAAAACAATTATAATATTGAGAAATATAGTCTTGAAATTGGTAATTTTATTTGAATGTATTATTTTAATGTTTTACAAAACAATAACGGATAATGATAAAAAAATTGGATCAAACACTATAACTGATAAATGGTTTAGTAATGTGTTTTTACCTCTTAAATGTTCATTATAATGCATGACTCAGTATTTTTTACTATACTATCCCTATTGTTTCCCTAATATAATATATAATACATAGAGATCTAAATTGGTTGGTTTTATTTATTTCTATATCTATATGTAGATAGCATACATCAATCATGTATATAAATACTCATTATTTCATATAAAATGGAAAATTACATTTATATATCTATTATATAAGTTATTTGACCAAGAAAATGAAACACCATTATAATGTATTAATCATATATTTGTGGGGAAACAGGAAAAAATGAAATACAAATCATACTAAATTATAGTAATAAAATATTCTTGCAATGCAAAAGTATAATTTATTTTATATTTATTGGGAATTCTATTGTTATCGTATAAACAATGTACTACTTTTCCGTGTTATAAATTATCTTTTTTAATGCAAGCTTCAAACAATATATTTTTTTATCATATTTTTATATCATAATTATCAATTTAATGGGACATGTTTTTTTCATTGTATTAATAATCATATATCAAGTATCAATGTAATATATTTCATAAAAAATTGTTTCTGACACTATTTATAAACCACATGATACTCCTTGTATTCTATATGAACTTCATGTATATATTCATCATAAATATACTCATATATTGTATTGGGTTCAATATTTTCTTGAATTAGAATTAGATTCATCAAGAAAGATATATATTATTCAAAATATATAGAATATATATCATAAAAACAATCTTCTAAGAGAATCCAACTCAACCCTGTAGTTTCATAACTCATATCTCAGACAATCTACACTATCATATAATTTAAAAATTTATTTTTAATGATTTATTATAATTTATATGTCACGTAATTCAGATCATTTTATTTTTTTTCTTCCTTCTTTAATTTCTTATACTTTGGGGATTTTATGTATAAGGATCCACCAGTGTTTGAATTAGATTCTAATTGGTTGAAATTTTTTATGATTGAATTTATATATTCTAATATATTATTATTTCCTAAAGGTCATTTTACTGTTATTTTTTCATTAAATATTTAATATTTTATAATTAATATATAATCTCCTTGATGATATTTCATCCTACCATATTATTCTCCAAATATAATTTTTCATTTGTTATGCTTGACCATTTCCCTTTAATTTCATATTTTTTTATCATAATGTTTAATATATAATACCCTATGATTTTAGATATTAATTAAATAAAAAAATTATATTGTTTGGTATATAATGTTCTAAGCATACATTAACCACATTATACTATGTAAATAATATTTTTATTTAAAAATAACAATTTGGATATGGCCCTTGATTGGTGCATATAAATATGAAGAACCACATTAGGATATTTTTTATATTTTTCCATAATAAAATTTTTAATCACCCTGCATTAATTATTAATTAGTCAAATATGATGATGAATATTTTTCACGGTAATTGATATATTTTTTATAGAACATGTTTTTGCCCGCAATTACTTTTTTATTTAGTATATTAATTTAATAACTGCTGATACATTTTTATGAATAAATATGTATATTATATATACAATTTAGTCATTTTATTTATGATTTTATTTTTATATTATTGATTTAATTTTTTAGTATATACTAAATGTGATTATAGTAATTTCAGTCTTCTAAAATTCATCATTTAAAATAATGGGTTTTATTGAATTTTCCGATTAGATCATATAATTGATTTCTGATATGGATATAATTATTGAAATCATATATATAGTATTATTAGAATAAATATTTTTAATATTTTTATTAAAATAATGAATTTTTAATCAATAATGAAAATGACCACTTTTGAAAAAAATTTATTTATTATCGAAAAATAATGTAATTTCAAATTAATATTCAAATATTCATTTTTATTAAAATTTAAATAAGAAACATTTTTTAGAATAATATAAAAATTAAATTGGAATATATGTTACATCCTATCCATGGTTACCATCACACTGGTAGCCGGACAGGTGTGTCACATGGATATAAGAGCGTCTCCCCACACCCTATAGGCTTCCGCCTAGGAGAGAAGGTCACATGAGCTGATAGTGGATAGACTATACCATATTATCATATATGAACAATTGTATAATATAATAAATGTCAATAAAAATTGCATTTAGTAATACATAAATGATAATAAATTAGAAAATAGAATCATATATAAATGAACAAATGTGGCCAACGACAGTTTATAAAAAAGACGAATTCATGAATTGGTAAGGATACATGATGGAAATTAGTAAAAAAAATCATGATTTAGAATATAATACTATAATATCAAAAATACTTTAAATCCCCATGGAAGATATCCATGATCATCTTAAGCTCCTGCTTGGTCCATTGCACCAAACTCCCAAGTATAAAAAACATAAAAATCAACCTAGATCATTAAAATATAAGGTCTAGTTGAGTACCAAGTGTACATATGATTTGTGTGATATTTAAATATCTAAAGTCGGAAACACACAATGTTTAGGTTAATACAGAAGTTCAATAAAAATTAAAATGTTTTCTAGTATTTTAGAGTAAAAATATTATTGAAAGAATAAATAATCACCCATCAAGGTTCCTAAGGGACACCTTACGACAATACCTGCTTCAATCCATGCATGGTATATCTTATCATGTCAAATCATATATATATATATATATATTATTTTTATGTATATAAATATGTAAAAATAAATATTTATGTTGGGGTGGATTATAATATACCTCCTCCATCCAATTCTAGGGGAGCTCCCATGATCTTTCCATATCCCATGCTCAAAGTCCCTGGTCCCACGACCCCCAAAATTCATAATTATATTGGGGGGGAGGGGGTTGGGAAATACCTCTTCCATCAAAATCCAGGAGAGATAACAAGACCTTACCCTAATCCTATACCAGGATCCAAGAAAATATATTTGAATTCTCACAGTTAATATTTATTGGGGTGGATCAGGATTTACCACCACAGTAAAATTTCATGGGACCTCTCATGGTCTTCCCCAAACAGAATACCAAGATCCATTACTATCTATTTGAATTATCTCTTTTGGTATAAGATTGGGTGGACTGGGATTAATACCACTATACAATTACAGTGAGCTCACAAGGTCTTCCCCTAAACCAATATCATGATTGTTTACTGTTTCGTGGAATTCTTGTATTTGATATAGGTTGAGGTGGATCTAGACGTACCATCGTCATCCAATTCTAACGTATCTTTCACAGTCTATCTCCAATCCATCTACCAAATCCTTTTCAATATCTTATCCAATATATCCTTACATGGATTAATCTATTAAATAATATAATTTGTGAGGCATTAACCTCTCATTAATCCAATTAACTCAAATCAATCACATATAAACAGACATGTTCACATTTATACATAATAAACACATCATAACCATTTTGAATAAAACATTGACATGGGCTTGATTAACTTCAATTAAATATATTAGGTCAAGGCCTTTTTTACATATCAATTTCCATAATCTATTTTTATTTAATATTTATTTTTCATATAAAATATATAATATAGTGAAAAATCTTGTTATGCATAATTCTTTTATCCATGGTATGTCATTTGGTGGGGGTCATCCTAATCATTGTAATCTCACACCATTTTTCTAAACATGGAATATTGGTTCATAGTAGAATTTTCAAAGAATGAAATCACATTTATTACCATTCAATAATTCTATCATCTGGCATAATCCATTATAAGCATACCGATTTCACTACTAAACATATATCTCATTAAGACAAAAAAACTACATTTCAAGGGCTCATTTATACGGTGTGGTGTCAAGAAAAAAATAAATGTGGACACCTGGGAAAATGAAACATAAAGGGGCGAAGCACCCTATCATTTCAATTATAAAATATTATCTCAAGCCTAATGAAACTACAAGACATTATTGATTTAAATCAAAAATATTTATCACTACATTTTTCGTCTTGAAGGTAGAGTACATCTGTTGGAATGGTTTTATTATAAAATAATATCCTTTTCAACTAACAAAACGTTCATCTCATTTATTAATCTCATTCACACTATCAAATGAAGCATTATTTTGATGAATCAATTGTACGTTAATAAAATATAAACACTGTGTGATAAGAAAGTTAATTAATGTATCAGTAAAATTAAAGGGGAATGGAAATGAACCATATCATAGGGTGAAACCAAAATGAACATTTGGCACTTGGAACATTCAAACTAATAGTGTTTTCTTTCCCACTGACCATATGCACCTTCGCATACACATAATTATCCATAGACCCAATGCACACATCTGTATTTCCATGAACATGTGGAATGGGATCCTTACTCATATTGTTATATGTATATACCCATATCCACTCACTTATATATGAATTCTAATATATATATATATATATCCACACCCTGAATCATACATCTACATTCAATTATATTGATGAATATACCCCTAATGGGGGAACCAATATATATATATATATATATATATATATATTACATATGAACATGCATGGGAGTCACCTTATGCCTTGGGATATGAAACCACACGAACTAGCCCCATGTTTAACTAAAAAAATTAAATGATCTTAAAAACAATTAAATACCCTAAATTAGATATTGTGAAACCCAACGACATGTATAGACCCTTACCTCAGATGGAAGTGGTGCACTAAAAAAACCAAAAAAGCCATACCTTCAGCTGTGGTTGTCTGAATATACATGAACACGTCTAGGTAGACCCTTCCAATTCCCTATAACCATCAAATAAAAACATGAGTTATACCCAACCCTAGGATTGACTAAACCTCCCCAGGTGAATGATAGAATGAAGAATGGCCATAAACATGGAGGATAAAGAAGGATTGTTCTTGTATAATTAATTTATACGATGACTTTGATGAAATCCTACTGGATTTATGAGAGTAGAGGATTCATTGAAGGTGGAATCACAAATACTGCTACAAAATAGGGGGGATGTGTGAAACGAATGATAGAGGTGAATGGTGAGGGTTAATTTTTGTTTTTGTTTCTTTTAATTTAATTTTATTTAATTATATTTTTAAAAACATGTATCTGTGCCCAAATTATGATTAATGGTTCTTAAAACAATGTTCCAATTGTGCGACCCCTTCGGGACACATTGGGAACACCACATGAGATAGCCACATGGTATGGAAACCATACTCAAACAATGTATTGAATAGTGTTCTTCTACTAAATACAAATTCAAATCGTGCGGTATATGATCATGGATTGGGAAACATTCTAATGAAAGTGCATAGTACCATTACCCCCCTTTAATAAATCCACACAGTTACATTCTCTTGGCTGCAAAGTTTCAGAAAATCATTCTCCCTCTATAGAATTTCAAAATAAATATTTAATAGGATTGAGGGCCCCAAAAATCATTGAGGCACCTTCATTACATAAAATTTCTTCATACATGCCAAAAAATTTCACATATAAGCATTCCAACTATAGTAATTCAAATTCAATGTTTGGTATTAAAAATGACCTATTCAGAAATTTAAAAAGTTAAAAAACAATAAAATTTTACTCTAGTTCAAAATGAGGATAGTTACAACCTTCCAAGCGTAGAAATTCTCATCCCCGAGAAGTCATTGGGAACCACCAACACATCACCTCATCTATATGGGTCCTAAAGATTCATTCAAACAATCTAGTTACATTCCCAAACATCTAAGGAACCCCTATTCATTATATAATACACATGTGTCACTAACCACTAAGACTCGATCAAACACCTTTTCTTCAACAGAATCATTGAAATTAATCAAACACAAAATTGTTTACACATAGAAATGATCTCATAATTGTCTTAATATACACTAGAAATATGTACTTATTACCTTAGTATTTAATGATAAGTAGTCAATTTCGATCCACAGTTCAACCCAATATTATAATTTTCATTACATGCACTTCCATAAGTCTAATAATGTTGCTTCTCGTATGATTCTTGAAATGATTAAAATGATCAATGCTATCATGATTTAGAAATGAAGAAAATGGTTGTTACTCTCGGGACCAAAAATCCCCATTAAATTTGGATTTTTATGAAAATAACCATCTGAAAACAACCACACTTACCTCTACCTTGTGATGTTTTTGAGAATGGTCTGCCAACGGTCATAGACAATACAAAGGGGAACACTAATGTGACCATATTCAACTGATTATTTACGATAACACCCGATATTGATGGCTAGTTTATTCCTTGTGGAGCTACAATTAATTCTTCCAAGTTATCATTAATTTTGTATAAACATTCTAATAGAGTCCAACAAATTAATTCCAATAGAGTTTCTAAGATCAAGCCATCAGGGTATCCTCACATCTATTCTGTAACACCCAATGAAAACCACCAAACAAGATCAACTGATTTTAATGTTTTATCATTTCATAAGACAGACTCACTCTTAGTGAAACTGGGATGATGACATGCTAGTGTACTTGCTCTTTGAGAAACATAATACACACAAAAAATTCACAAATTTCTAGAATATCAGTCGAACGAATATAGGTCAAAATCTCCGAAGAACTCGGCTTCACCTGCTGACTTTCCATCATGATTTACGACACATTCATCTGAATCGAAATAAATCATAACTAACCATTCCCAGATGGAATTTTAGGTATTTCCCATTCTACATGGAAGGCCGCATTTATTGGATTTGATATGAAGATCTTTACCTTAGGATTTTAATTGTCGTAAGGTATGGAAAACTAGTCACTCACAATCACACATGGCCAATAAAACCTCAAAGGAATGTGTGTCACTCCATTGAGTCAAGATAACAAAATAAGTGTTTAAAAAGAGGGTTAAACCCAAAATGAAACCAAAAACAGAATAATCATTATGTCATAACACTCGAGTCTTTCCAAAGAAATGGGGGAACTAATTTTTTACTTCCCAGGACACTACTAAATATATGCCATCCGAGCATAAAAAAATAGCTTTATTTTAGAGTCTCATTTCCTCATACGACTTGTTCCCTAGATGATTCCATAAAAAGTTGTCCATCACTAAGAAGTATAAATTGATGAACAACCAACAATGCTATCAATAATGCTTGAGGAATGTCTAATAGAATAAATCTAAGCATTTCCTGATGTTCATTCCAGAATGAATTCAATGAAATTAAGGAAAGCCCTTTTAGAGAAAGGTTTCGTTTAAAAAATTAAATCCTGCTAAATAAAATAGCACATAGACGACAAAAATAGTCTAAAATATCATGGCAAAAGAAAGGATAAAAATATATAATGATGTAACCTACCTTGTGCTAGCCACTTTTAATGAACAAGTATTGACCTAAGAACTTTTTTACACCCACCATAAGTTATAGTCTCATGATCATGACATTAATTCCATTTCAAAATGTAATAGAATGACTATGGGAAACACCTAAATTTTTGTTCCATGGACACTCATGAATAAGTTTAAACTACCCATTCATGAGGGTTTTCAAAAGAGGATAACGCTGCTTGATCCATTTCCAATCCATTTTATTAATATTTTATTTAATATATTACTATTTTAAAATGATAAACTAAAACATAAATAAAAGGATTTCTTGTTTTATGTAATTCCCTTTTAAATATTATAAAATTTATTTGAAATCACATAAAAAACATGAAATTTATCATATAAATTAATATTTAACAGACAATGAGTCATACATCGGGCCCACTACTCAATAATGGGTCCTCTAAAAAACAACCTAATAGTAGATTCACATTTCATTTCAGATCTATATTACATTGATTTTTACCTTTATATCCATCTCATAAAGCATATTTCCATAATAATTAATATTGGTTTCCATTTTTCAATTCATGATGCTATAATAAAGTTCAGGGATTGAATATTGGCTCCCATTAATTGAAACCAAACTTATATCATATGGGTGGCCACCTAAAATCCTACAACCCTCCGATATACATTATATTTTCTAATTTAGATTCCAATTAATCAAAAATAATTAAAATTAGTATTACACATTAGTATCCATTATTTATTAAACTAAAACCAATAAAAGTATTCATCTCGGTTACTAAGGGTACCTAGGTAGGGTGTTAGATTTTCATCTCAGCACTCCTATACCAACTGTTTCATTTTAAATCTAGAAAGTTCAATATAAATTAAAAGTGTTCAGATATAGTAGAGTAACAACATGAATAAAAGAATAAATAAACTGCTTTTAAGGTTCCTAATGGAAACCTAATGATTATTCAGGATTCAACCCATTGATGGTATGTATTATCATATAAAATAATATATATATATATATATATTATCTGTACATATATATATATATATATATATTTGTACATTTTTGTGGATCGAGACATATCTCCACCATCCAATTCCTAGGGAGGTCCCATTGTCTACCCCTAACCCTGGTCCTATATCTCTTAGTCTCTTGGCCTTCATCAAACCTAATAACGTTGGGGTAGATCATGGATTTCCACTTCTATTGAATTCTTTGGGATCTCTCATGGTATTCCCATAACCCCATACTAATATTGATCACTTTCTCTTGGCATTCTCACATTTAAAATATATTAGGGGGGATTGAGATTTACCACTTCCATCCAAATCTATGGGAGCTCTCACGGTGTTCCCCTACCACAATACTGTGATCCATTATTATGTAATGTAATTATATTTTTAGATATATGTTAGGGTGGATTGGGATGTACCACCACAATACATTTCAAAGGTGATCTCATAGTCTTCTCCAAACCAGATACCAAGATCCACTACCATCTATTGGAATTATTGCATTATAAATAAGATGGGTGGATTTGGACATTCCACCACCACCCAATTCTTGGGGATCCCTCACGGTCTACCCCTAACCCCATACCAATATCCATTGCTATTTCTTGGAATTTATTTATGTAAAATGTGTAATCACTCAATACATTCATTTCATCAGGTAATAAATTTTCATGAATCCCATTAACCCAACTAAATCAAATATAAACATTCATGTTCACATTTATACATATGTAATAGCATCTTAAGAATATAAATTAATACATTGACATAAGTCTTATCGTGTTCAATTCAATACATAATGTTAGGTCATTTCATGCATGTCATTCCCCATGTTCCATTTATTTTCATGGAACTTTTTCATCAAACCCATTTAATACTATCAAACATATCATTGTTGTTAAACCATTTATTCAGTGAATAGATTTTAGTGTGGTTCATCTTACACATGGTCATTTCACCCAATTTTCCTTATCATGGGAAATTGGGTAAATGTTCATGTGTCAAGGAAATAAGTCACAATTATTACATTTAAATAGAGATACCATCATGCATAATCCAATCAATGAATTCTAATTTCCACATCAAAAAATATATCTCATTAATACATAACAACAACTATTCAAGGAGTCATGTGTAGGGGGTTGTATTAAGGAAGTATGATAAGTTCATAAATGTGAACATAAATCATAAAGAGGCCAAGCACCATAACATTACATTTTAAAATTATAATCTCAAGGGAAAAATAACACCATGGAATTATGATTAGAAATCATAAAATTCTATCATTACATTTTTATCTTGAGGACTTTGCACCTTTGTTGGAGGGGTTTTTTATGAAATCATGCATTTGGTCAACTAACCAATCAATTACCTCTCTTATGAATTTCATTTACATTATTAATGGAAGAATTAAATAAATGATAACATAATTCATTAATTAAATCTATGAACTATGTGATAATCACATTAGTTAATTCATTACTAAAATTATAGGGGTAAGGAATGGAACCCTACCGCATGGTGGAACTAAATTGAAAATTCCTCTCTTAGTGCTTTCTAACTAATATACGATGCTCCCCCACTATGAATATGAACCTTAAGAAACTTATAAGGACTCTTAGTGCCTATGAACACATCCTTATTTCCATTAACATGTTTTATGGAATCCTTATAGAATTTCTTAGATGCATATACCCATCTCCCCACACTTACATATGCATTTTCATATATATACATAGGCACACCTAGACCCATACATGTATATTCAATTACATTGACGAATATATATTTAATGGGGAAATCAAAATACATATACAATTTCTTATACACATGTAAGTGAGTTTCATTAGACCCATCGACTCAAAAGCACCGGAAACAACCCAACACACTATGTAAAAATAAAAGTAAATATAAAAAATTTAAAACCCTTAAATATGTGATGAAGAAAACAACAACAGTTTGAAACCCTAACATAAAATGGTGGTAGGGAACTAAAATAACATGAACTACCTCGTATTTAGTTTTAGTTGTTGGAATAAACATGATCACATCCCAATGGATGCTCTACACACCCTAGAACCAGAAAAGGAAACACAAATCTGAGTTAAGCCTAACCCTAAGTTCTACTAAACCACACCAGGTGACAAATAGGAAAGAATAAAATCAGAGATCCAGAGGAGAATGATGGAGGGAGATTATATCAATTATTAATATGATGATCACAAAGATAACCAGGTATATATAATTAGAGGATATGATATGTAATAGGGGGATCACACTCATGGTTAAGGAACAATGGGGAGGTGCAATGCAATGGGCGGGGGTGTTAGTTTTTATTTTAGTTTCATAAAATTTAATTTTATTTAATTTTTTTTAAAATGTTTCCCTTCCATAGTTTGGGATGCATGGTTTTTCATACCGTGCACCAACTATGAACCCCTTTAAATACACCAAGGGTACCCTTTACGGGCTACCCACGAAGTTTGAAAATGTTTTACCAACATGGTGGTGAGAAGTGTTGTGATAATTTATCAAAAAAAATCATGTAAGCTAGGCGTTCAGTATGGAAACCATGCAGAACATGTTCATACCGCCAATGCCTGCATTTAAAAAGGACACACATTTAAATGTAGTGGTACACATAGTTTTAGAAAAGCCATTTTCCCTCATAATCTTTTAAATACATGTATTTTATTGGTCTGATTCTCTCAATACTCATCGAGACACCCATATAACATAATGGATATTCACCCAAGTACAAAATGACTATTATAAGTTTTTGTACTCTTATAATTCAATTCCAACGATCAGTATAGAAAATAAACAATTCAGTGATTGAAAATATTAAAAAATGATTTCATTTTGGTCATGTTCAGAACACCGATTGTTAAAATCAACATTATAAATGATTGTAGTATAGGTTCTATTTTATGTATAAAAAACAATATTAAGAAAGTAATTTTCATTATGTTTTTTCCATACCTATAAAATGTAATTGTTTCCAAATATAAATACTGATTATATCAAATTGTTCTAAATATTTCAAATCATGTGTTAAATATTTAATAATTATGTAAATTTCCTTTTTATCATTATGAATAGTAACCTTGGTTAAAATGTGTCAATATAGTGAAATTTAAATCGAGTAATTTTGTCAAACACTTTATTATATGGATAAAAAATTTTAATTTATTTATAATTGAATGATGGTATTATAACCCTTATAACCACATATTCTAAATTCATTAGTTTTGGTTCCTCTTTCCTAATATTAAAATCTTATAATATTAAATAACAAAAAAAATTACAAGTGTGTCACTCCCCTTGTTTACAAAATAGCACCAATTAAACTCTATTTCCATTTTTTTCAATTATATTTTACCAAAGACCTGAAAACTTTTCTTCCCAAAAAACATCCCCATTTTTTATTTTTCATTTTATTCTCTTTGGTCCAATCCTATATAAGTTGTAGTGTGAGAAAATCGGTGATATATGTTGAAATTATATAAATGAAATTCAATATATTTAATGTTTATTGATTTTATATACATTATAAAAATATATTTTAACCATAATAACATATGGAAAAAAGTCACATTTTTATTCTGTCATTTAGTTATGTTTACATCATACCACTTCTTTATTACAGTTATATAATATGGGGTATCAAAACATCAAACGTGTGTATGCGTGGATAACCACCTACATGAATCAATGTGTTTCAATTTCCATCCCCACCTTAAATTAATGTTTGATAATATAGAACATTCGAATATTTAATATTTTTTTGGATATTACAATTAGTTGTTAAATATAATTTATTACATACCATATTACCATTTCATTCGATTTAAATTTGAAAACATCACTTGTACCTATAGGTGGAATACCAAATACACAAGGCGATGCGATTAATTTTTTATTAATATAAATGTTGCTTGGTTTTAAGGATTGAAATAATGAATTAAAATTAAAATTAATACATAATTATGATTTATTATACTTAATATACTATCGAAATTTTTTCATTTCATCATAGTATAAAAATGGAAATTTTGTTAATACAAATTGATGGACGTTAGTCTCTATTGAACTACATGATTCATTTTTTCGGTAATTACTTTATATAAATGTATTTGAATGCATATTCAATGAATAAAATAATAAATTATAACATTTTGATGATATTTTATTAATTTGATGAATAACCCCTTTGACCATAGTCTGTTAATAGATGTTTTTATGAGGTTCTAAATTGAATGAAAACAAAATGTACAAAATAACCATAATAATTTAGGTCACTAAATAATCTAATTTAATAAGTAATAAAATTAATAATATAAGTGATATTAATATATTAATAGTTTTTAATAATTTATAAATATGATATATAATTATTATCCAGTCTCTAAAAAATGATCAATGATAAATGGACTAATTGTGATGAATTTTTATTTAAAACAGCGTTTTAATGTATTCCATTAAAAATATTCTCCTCTATATTATTATTTATTTAAATGATTTATAAATATCATTTATTATATTGATTTTTTTAAAAAATAAATTTTATCATCATTAAATATTATTTCATTTTTTTACATTACAATTATTTAAAAAATTACTATATCACTTATTTCCCTTTTATTTCCTATGTAATAAAATATATGGTAAAAATATTAGTCATAAAAAAATACACTTTCATTATAAGTCTTAATATTTACCTATAATATTATAAAATTTCACAGGCATGTATTTATACAAATTATTTCCATCAATATTCATCAATTTTTTATTCTAAAAACTATTTTTCAATGGAAAATGAAAATATATATAATCTTTATTAGAGAAAATCAAACACTATTTATTATTTTGTTTAATTCTAATAAAATTAATTTTGTTTTTAATGATAATTATATATGTATTTTATTCATATTATGGTCCTACTATATTAAATCTTATTGATGTTTGAGTCCGATGTTTCTCAAATTATTGGTGTACTTGATATATATTTATAATGCATTTGGCCATGTGATGGTGTTTTTCAAATGTAAGATATTCTATAGGGTTATTTAAAATATCTAATTTGGTTATTTCATTATAATATTTATTTTACTGTTGAATATAAGGATAATTCCATATGGTACTATAATGATGTGGAAGCTATGTATTATAAATTAAATATTATGATTTCAAACAGAATGAAGATGTTCTTAAGAATTTATGGAATTTTTATTATATTTATTTTAAAAAAATAGTGAAAATGATTTACTTCTTGAATTTTTTAATGTTTTAAATAATAAAAGAAAACGTTTTTAGTGTTATTTTTCATTTATGGATTCATATGTTATGTTCTATGAATGAAGTTTTTGTATGATGTTTTTTCCAGGGAAGTCAAAATGGATATAATATGTAATTTTATTTATGTGAAAATGGAAAATATTCTTATGGATTTTAATGTTAAAAAAATTAGGAATTATTTTCTTTTAAATTATATACCTTAACAATATTTTATTTTCTCTTCCGATTTCTTATAACAATTATTAGGACTAATTTATGATAATAAATGTTAATAATATTATAGTTCATTATATGGAAGTTACTTTAAATAAAGAAAGGTTTATATTTATAAAGATATAGTATTATTATAAAATTTTATAAAATTTAGAAATTATGACTTGGTTATTTAATGTTTTACCTAATCATCTGAAATTATAATATGAAAACATCATCAATAGGAAATAATTTTAATTTTTCAAATAAATATTTTCATTATTGGTTATTTATGTAGTGGGGGGTTATATTTTGTATCATAAGATGGAATTATATTAATTATGTGGTTTGGATATTTTGTGGTATAAAATGCTAAATATATTGGTTTGGTATCATAAGTAATAATTATACAATTAGTATAATGTCTAGTATTTTTTGGTGAATTTAGAATATTTATTTATTAGTATTAGAATGAAAAAGTGAAGGAAAATTATTTTAAGGTAGTTTAGAACTATACTGAATGAAAATATTTTCATCACAATGTGATGGATTTTTTATGGTTCATTCTCTTATTCCATATGGACGGGTATAAGTAAACCACAAAAATATATTCTCTTATTAAGGATTCTTATGAAATCATATATTGAAATTTTATTTTCAGGTGGTCTATGAGACATGTGTCGTATGAAAATTACTATCCAAAAAGATTGTAAAATATAAAAACTCATCCTAATAAAATTATATCAGGAAGTACATTGGGATAAATATTAATAGGTTTTGAGAAAACTACCATCTCATCATTTACATTTTGAAAATTATCGAAAGGTTCATTATAATATTTTTATCATTGGTAACACGTAAAAAGAAATAAAAACCACTATAAATCTATAATGGAGTGTGATCATAAACAATGTTATGTAAATCTATTTTCCTATAAACTTTTTTATTATTATAGACAACATAATTTATTTGAAAAACCCATTTCACTAAATTTCAAAATTTCTTGTGGGTAAACATTTTGAGATGAAGCCTAAACGTTATAAAATAAATAGATGGGATTTTTATTCAAATTTAAATATGGATTGATATATATTTTAATCAATATATAATAACTATTATTTCATAATTTTATAAATAGAATATGGGAGTGTTTGTGGAATTTTAAAAAATTTGTGGACCACCAATAGTATATTAAGTAACATCAATCATTTAAACTAGTTTTCCAATGAGTGGTTATCATAAATTTAATGTTACGAGTATTTTATAACTACATTGAACAACATTAGTACATTGAAATTTATTATGTTTAAGACATACTTTATAATTTTTTATTACTGATGTGTTAGAGAATAATTTGGAAGAGAATGGATCATGGTTTTTGAAAAACAATCAATGAATAATTTGTAATCATATAGTGTTAAAATTGTTATTATATATTGGTATCTTATTTAATTATTGATATGTTAAAGGATAATCATAAGCATTTATTTATAAATATATACTCTTTTTAGTATTTATATGAATGTTATTTCATTGTGATTTAAGATATATGGATGGATGTTTAATAGAGGATTATGGTATAAAAAACTCTTAGAGTTATCATTTAATTTATAATGAAAATTATATTTTGAAGAATAATATAATATATCAGGAAAAAAATTATAAATATACATATATCATTTTCTTTATTTCCCTTTATCATAAAAAATTTGTTATAGATTGAAATAAATTTTTATCAAAGGTATCTAATTATTATGTTTTGTATATGGTCATAGAAATTTTAAATATATGTAATTGTAGTTCTTTATAGAATGATTATTTTTGAGCATTGGTACATAATTTAGACTTTTTTTATTTTATTGAAATTTTTATTAATGTGAAGGATTATACATATTGGATATCACCATTTAATAAATTATCCATTTTCAATTTTGTTAATGTCTAAATATATTATTAATTACTTTAATTGTATTTATTTATATTGGTTACTATTAAATGTAATTTCAAGTGAATTATGCATGAAATATTAATCATTAACATTTATCTAATTGAATAAATTATCATATTTTAATATAATAAATATATTCAAACCTGAAGGGTGAAATTGTGTTTATCAAATTGAATGAAACCATTTATGTGTATTTTCTCATGTTTATTATTCAAATAAAACTAGAATCCATGAAATATAAGATCATGATCATGAAATAAACATATTATACATTTAAATTCAAGAAATAATTATTCAGTGTATTCATTATTAATTAATGATTTCTAGATTTTAAGTCATTTACTTTCTCATTAACATCTAAACTATAAATAAATATTAATCACTGGATTTTATTTTTTACCTCTATGTCCATATATTCTGAAACAACATATTTAATCCTTATATGGGAACCAAATTATATGTTATTCCATTTTCCCATCATATTAAAAATACAATAGATTTAAAATGATTTAAATTATCCCATTTAATGATTTTATTTTCCATAAAAATGATTTATATTATATAAAAAGGATTTTAAATTCATAATAATATGATTTAACTGCCACTCCATTGAACTATTTATATGAATGTTGTAAAAAAATTAAAATAAATGTAATAAAATTTTCAAGATTGAATTTCACTAATAGGTGTAAAATTTAAGATGCAACGATATTTGAATTTATATTCATTTGAAATCATAAAATTGATAGCTTATAGTATCTATATTATTGATCATAATTAAACCATAACATACAAAATTGTTTTTATTATTTGAATATCACTATCATGGGTAAGAAATTGTATTGGATAGTATGAATATGAATAAACAGTAATTAAAAATATTTATATATAGTTTCATTGAAAACATCAATAATCAATTTTAGTTTTTTTTTTCAATTCATGGGAATTATAGAGAAATTAATTTTAGATAAGACTAAATTTTTTCATAAAATTCATTATGCAAACTATAGAATATATTATCCTTATAAGTTAACATAATTTTTTTTCATAATTTAATATAATTAAATAAAATGAATATATTTTCAATTTAATTAATTAGCATTTATTAAATAGTTCTTATATGGAAATGAATAATAATAAAATCATGTTATTCTTAAAAAATACATTTTCTTCAACATTGGGTTTAATTGTTTTTTTTTCAAGTTAATTATAAAGTAATAAATTTAAATAGAAATTTTTTTAAATAGAACAAATTTTATATGAGTAAAAGACACAATACTTTCTGTATTAGGTTTTTATATTATTTGAGAATATTTTTTTGAGTTAATGTTGAAAAAGATTGATTTATTCAAAAATATAATTCAGGATCTTCAAACCAAGTAAATTAAATGTTCCTTTATTTTTAGGATTTTCATTTCAATTAAACCAAATTTTAATTTTATTAAAATATAAAAATATTTCCATAGAAATTAACATTATAATTTATTTTAGTATTATTTCATAATTATGTATAAAACACAATTTTATATATACCATTTGATTTTGGTTTTATCACATTGATTTTAAATTTTATTTATGAATCTTTCGAAAAATTAATATTGAATAACGGATTCAATAGTTTCCATCGTGATATTCAAATTTCTCAATTAAGATCACTTTATTTTTGGTCATTATGAAAAGTATAAATGAAAAATATTATATACAACAGAAAAGGATAAATGTTTTCAATCATGGAAAATTATGTCTGATAATACCAAAAAATCACATAATTGTAATTTAATGATTGTATTTCCATACCTTTCACCTTATATTTTAATTTTTTGGAACCAAATTTTCAAGATTTTGACATTATTGGTTTTAAGGGATATGAAAATTAATATTGTGATAGTACTCTCACATAAAAAGAGAGAACCATGTCAACCCTTCCTCAATCTATTAGAGCACCATATGTTTTTAAACCATTCTAAATCTCTTATAAATATTAAAATCCAATTATTAGTTGTAATTTTCTTATCAAAAGTCTACTCCATGCATGATAATTGTGTAATCCAAAGGGATATATCTTTCGAAATGTTATAAGACCAAACCAAAAAAATTTAGGTTTATTTCATTATAATACTATCACAATATATTCATTAACAATAATTAAATAGTAAAACATTTATAATATTAATACTAATAAGTAATTATAACTATTTATAACCACATTTATATATCTATTACAATGTATTAGAAATGTAATAACTTGTTGTGAGTACATGTGGACTACCAACTCCATGAAACGATGTGATTCATTTTCCATCATGATCTCACATGGATTGAATAAAATATAGATTTATTGAAAATAAAATATCTTTATGAAATTATTTTTATTCACGAAATACATGATATTACACACCATCATACCATTTGTACCTATTAGATGTTGATAATGTGACTCTTATATGCATAACGAATAAAATCTTTATAAAGCGATCCAAGTCATTTCTCATTACAGCTTCACATGATTGGATATAATTATAGAACTAGTGAAAAATATAAAATATGTATCCCACATAATATTTTTTTAAAATTTATATTAGTAAGAAAAAATTTTCTGATTATTCGTAAAATGAAAATTTCATTCATTCATATGTTCAGACTACAACCAACAGGAAATGACCTGATTATTATTTGAGGACAATATTTCATAGTTATTTTAAAATTAAATTCAACGTTCAAATATTATTATTATCAAATATTAATGATTATGTCGATAAAAGTACTATACACCCATTTATGATGGTGAAATTTCTATTTTTAACTCTATGTTACAAACCAAATGACAAAAAAATATCCAAATAAACATGATCATTATAATAACTATATTTATCATTGTAAAAATTAAAATAAAAGGAATATTAATGTTTAAATGTAATTGTAATATTTTATTATGAAAATGAAAATATTTTATTATTTAATTATTTTGAAATTATTGTGTGTACAATTCAAGATGGGATATAAGAAAGAGGATTGTTCTTTAAACATTATTTTAATGTATTCCATTAAAATAGTCTCCATTAATATTAATTTTGATAAAAAGACCCCAAAAATTACTTATTATTATACAAATAAATTAAATTTCATTTTAACTACTCTTCAATTTGTTTTGAATGGGTTTAAAATGGAGTCTTTTAAAAAATTTACAACATGTCATTTTTTAAAAAAATTTACCAAAATAATAATGAAATTTTTCATCATATACTTCATTTAAACTTTTGGATGTCAAAAGATATATAATTTTCTAAAATTATTTCATTTCATGTTTTTTGTTTTTTGTAAGACAATATTTTTCACTAAATATAATTGTAATTTTCTATTTTAAAAATGTTTATCTATATAAAGGAAATTTTAGTTTCTTATTTTTCAAAAAATTTAAATTGATATTTCTTATGGGATTTAATTCCAAAGGAAATTGTTTTTTATATACTCTTGAAACCCTTTGTTTTTTATCCTATAATTTAGGTTGTAAATTTTATAAGAATGATTACTCTAAATTATATACTTATAATGATAGTTGAGCCTTTAATATCTCTATAATTATTTTGGTAAATTATGAAATTCTAAAGGTGATAGGCTACTCAGTAGAGATATGTTAATTATACAATTATGTGACTCTATTGTAATGTCCATTTTATATATAAATGTATGGGTAATTTCTAAGGAACCCATATGATTTTCAAGAAATGGTTTTTAATGGAAATATAAATATTATATAAATATTAAAAATGAGATTATGATGGTAATTAGATTTTATAACATTTTTTTTAAAGGGGAAATGATTTTTTTCAAAGGAACAACTGTCATAAGCATGAAATATTACTAGGAAACCCTTATGGTTATTATTTAAAAATAATGCTTTCATATAAAATTTCTAATTAATGATATTATGAAAGTTTTTTTTCATACTTAGATAATTTTCGTGGTTTATAGACATAATCCAGGGGTTCTATTCCTTCATTTATCGTAATTATAATTTTTTTTCTCATCTTATTCATTCATATGACATTTCAAATGTTTTAGGGATGAATAGAAATGATAATTTAATAAGAATTGTAGATATTAGACTTACATTTAATGTGGTAACTCTGTCGTTATATATATCGGGTTATGTTGTAAGATATTTTTAATATGTTTAAAGTGAAATTATTACTATATTATTTATATAATTGTGAAAAACATTAAAAATAAAATATCCTACAGATATTTTAATGTATAATGGTTGATTAAAATCATGTAATTATTGATTGTTTTGGTTACAAGGAGGCATAAAATCATTGATACCCAAATCATTAGCATTGATATACTTCTAAACCCATTCCATATCAGTAATACATTATTCATCAAAAATATATTCAATGGATATATCAATTATGGTGATATCATATTCAATAAAATATTTATGTTAGAAAATATAGGATATTATATATTATGATATTGACCATCCAATTTGATTTACAATATAATGTCTAATGATATATGTGAATTTTGTGTGGTAATTCATGAAAATACTCTAAAAAACACGTGACACATCCTCTTATATTATAATGAACACATATATGTCCAGTTATATAATTTTATTTCATCTGTAATTATTAAATTTTATATAATATCATATGTAATATGGAATCAATCATATAATAATTGATCATTTTTACAAATTCACAAATATGGAATTTTTGGTGTCCCCATTCATTGTAAAAAAATTGATTTTTCTATGCAAAAATCCCACCATTCATATATTATAATATTAAATAATAAAATATAATTTAAAATAATCAATGTGTTCATGGAAATAACATCATTATCATAGAAACCTTCTACGAAACCAATGTGATATTACAGAAATCATGGAATGTGTAAAAAAACTATTTTAATAATATATAGAAAATATTAAGAATAAATATATTTTCTTCCACATAATCAAATATCCTAATATTTATAATAATTCACATATTTAAATACATTTATTCATTATATTATCCAAAAAAACATCTATATATTAGATATTCGTGTTATGTTAAAAATACTTTTATTCCACATTTCACATTTCATCACCATATTATAGAACAATATTGTACACTATATCATATACCATACACAACTTATATATAAATATCTAAAAATATATTACCACCTTATATCTATAAAATATTCACATAATTTAATCACACCAAAATACATTCAAATAATTAACATAATATAGAAAAAATAAAATTCATTTTTATCATCACATTATTGATTTTCAGGTTAATCTCCAAATTCCCATTATATCTAATGAACATTAAAATATAAAATCCATCAATATAAATGATATAAATTTATTACATATTGAAATAAAAAAATTTCATTGTAAAAAAATTAAACATTTTTTCCAACTAAACCCATTCAATATAACGTTCCGGTTCCTAGTGATGCCCAAAAGTTCCCCGAACCCCACAGGTCACATTAAATCAAAATCATTTAAAAAAATTGTAAAGGATTCTAACTATCAGCTATGGCCATAGTGTGATAATGGGGAATCTATTCCATCATTTGCAGAGTATACATAGTGGAAATAAAATAGTAAATAATAGCAGAAGTAGTAATACCATTCAACCAAATTAAATAGTAGAATACTGCTAGTAATATGACAACTAGAAAATATATATAAATGATGCATGTCACAAGTGTCTAGGAAATCAACAAAACAAGTCACAATTCTTGAAACACAATACTAAAACCAATGTATATAAAAGTTGTAAAGTCAAAAATCATCACAATCTTCAGCTTGGTCCCATGATCTCTATCTCCAATAGCAATTCAATTACCTAAGGAAGAAGGGTTCATACCCTTATCTAATCCTGCAATATTATAATTTGTTTCATCCCAAAACATGACCCAAACAACGTTTGAGACTAATCCTAGTAGTCAAACACCAGAAGATTTTTGCCAAAAAATCAGTGAAAATATTAATTGTAGGTAATATGTTGAAATGAATCAATGAACCCGGGTGTCCTCAATAGTAAAAAATCATATATTTTTCAATTACATTAATTTAATTTTATTACACATCCTTTGAACCATGTAACCTCATGAACTAGACTAAGTTATATATCCCCTATTGTAATAGTGACAAAAAATGTCTCAAAAAACCACCTAAACAATCAAATAAGACCAAGTCAAAGCTTGTGATTTGGTTTCGCAGTCACATCACAATACTTCAATAATTCATAATCAACCTTTTATGAAAGCTCTCATGGTTAAAAATTTTGTTTGAACATTTCACCAATTCATTAAACAATTACCCTCTAGAAATATCTCATGGTCTAACCCATTATTCTAGAATTTCACTAATCATTTCAAATGAACATCTAGGATTCTCTCATAGTCAATACCACTAGGTCGACATGGCATCAATAAATTATAAATGATCTCCTAGGTATCTCTCGCTGTCAATACCCATGGGTCATCAATACATCAATAAATTATAAAATTACATATGGGTAGCTCTCACAGTTAATACCCCTGGGTCAATCACGTACACTAAGGCTCCCATGTTCCTGTGTAAATAAACATAGAAATCCCCACTATTATATTCATCCATGGAAGTCACTGTATATTGGAAAAAAATCACTCAAATCATAACCGGGTGGGACCTGTAATCAATAACTACTATAAAAATAAAATTCAAATCAATAACACATTCAATTCATATAATGGATGAAATTCCATCCTAAACAATTCAAGGTATGAATTCAAGGTACAACTTACGGGAAACCTAGAAAAAAATGTCTTAATCAATCATCAAATTGAAACACACCAACATGTTTTCCCATAATCAGTGTATCTGGCCTCACTTAATGAAACTACCCGATATCAATCTACAAAACCATAACAGGTTGTAAACATATACTAATTCAAAAAATGAAAGACTTCAAACATTGGTATATGAAACATTTAGAATGTATAATCTAATTAAAATCATTAAATAGTACAAAACACCAACCTTTTTATTGTAAAATCGATTTTATTCAAGTCAACCCTTGAATAATCCTAAAATGGAGTAGATATACAAAAGGCGAAAACTCCAAACCTTGAATAACTGAAGAGAGAGGTTGAATTAGGACGAAAGGATCTAGATTAAAAAAGAACTCATCAGTGGGATTCTAATACCCTTGATAGTGTCACATTCAGTGCATAAATTGATAATCTACAGGGGTTCAAATTTCATTTGTCATTCCTCAATTCTCTTACTAGAACCATGTTTGGAAGAATGTGTTTTAGAAGATGAAACCCAAACGTGCCCCAATTTTTCTAATGAAAATAGAAGTACATTATATTAACATTTAATGTACATTCCATGTATTAGACTCAAACATCTCCCATCTTATGCTGGTCATCCAGGTCGTCACTTGGCCATGTACTCAGCCGTTACAAGGCCAGTACATTGTTATATGTGGTACTCAGAAGTACAAAGGCATGTATATACAAAATTTTCATTTCCTTAATTTTTTGTAAAAAACTACACAAAATCAAGATCCACACCAGATATAAAGATATTGTTTCTTAAAAATTCCCACCCTTATATAAATTCATCCCCAAATTTCCTTTCCAACGATGGTGAATAAGAAACATCTAACATATATGGAAACTAGGATTTTATGTCATCCCCCCACTCCCATGTTTTTTCATGTATTTGACCGTGCTTCAATATCAACCATACTAGAGAAATAGACCAGCCATGGAGAACCATCATGCTGTGATCCATAATATGATTAGGGTTCTCCTAAAAATATGCATCAACCAAATAGTCACCCTCATTGCGTTAAAAAACACGAGACAAGTTTGAAAAGTTACATCGTAACTATGAAACACGAAATCCATCATTCATATCTCGGTACAACATTGGTAACCAAAATTGATTTTCAACCGAACAGACTCTCTACAAAACCTCAAATGGACGGACACATCTTAATGAAATTTTCCCCAATCTCCTAATCTTTTGGTATCCTGACCTTAGTGTGACACATAGGAAAACCTGATTTCCGACCTTGAACTCCAGAGGTCATCTCCATCAATCTAAAAGAGATTTCTTTCAATATTGTTCAATATACATCCTCTTTAGAATAAAATACACATTTTCAGTGGTTTCCTGTACAAGACGAGGTCATGCATTGTTGCCTCTCCTGTATCTAGAAAACACAGGGGTGATTGACATTTCCTTCCATACAAACCCTTAAAATGATCATTTTGAAGCCTTTCCTGAAAACAATTATTGTATGAATACTCAATTAGGGGTATTTTTCTTTTCCATGTGCCCCCAAAATCTACAAAACAACCTCAAATAATGTCCTCCAAAACTGGAATCATGCTCTCAGACTGGCCATCTATCTAGGGATGATATGCTATACGTAGAAGTACCTTTGTACCAAAAGACATATCTAGTAACCGAAAGACATGAGAAGTAAACATAGAATTCATTTTATAAATGATAGAGTGTGGAACCCAACAAAAACATAAAATCTCACAGATTTATAACCTTCAATGATCATCAATGGTGAAGGTTTCGTTAAGTGGAAGAAAGTGTGCATACTTTGTAAGAAGATTGATAACAACCCAAAATCAATAATTAAATATAGGAGAACTCAATAAACATGTAACAAAATCACTTTTAACACCATTCCACATTCACTCAGGAGTGGTTAATTGTTGTAAAAGTCCTACATATTGGGGATGTTCAACCTTCACCTTCTGATATGTGGGATATCTCATTACAAATCCACCTACAACCATCTTAATACATGGCCACAAGTACTGACGATGTTGATATCAAAACATATTGGTGACACCAGGATGGAATTCCAATGTCGAGGCATGAAAATCTTGCAAACTATCCTTGATATTGTCTATTGAAAAACATAAATTCCCATGAAAAAGAATGGCCTCCTCCTGTCCTATGGTCAACCAATGAGAATGGTCGAATCTTGAAGCACTCTCTCTTTGGGATAGGCCTTAAGAATATAATATCTGCATCATTAGAACTTAATCCTGTATAGTAGAGTTAATATCAATTAAATAAAGAAATTTCTAACCCTATCTATCGTGCACCTCAAAAAAGCTCAGATAACTGAGCCCTAAGTTGCAACTCACTAATGACCTTCTGAACTAGCATTTTCTGAGTCATCCTTTTCAATGCATCAACCATTGTGTCACCATTACCAAGTGTGTAGGAAAGCACAATGTCAAAATACTAAAGTTACTCAACCCACTTTCGTTGTAACAAATTCAAATCTGGCTGAGTAAAGATATACTTTGGTCATTTGGGGTCAATGTATACCACAAAATTCATTCCCAAAAAATAATGTCTCTAACAATGTAATGCATTTAGAACTACATTCATCTCGATATTATGTGTTGGTTAATTCCTCTAATGTGACCTCAAATGTTAAGACCCATAGGTAACATCTCGTACCCTCTTCATAAGCATCACTCCCTGTTTTAACCTGATGCATCATAGTAAACAATGTAGCTCTTAAACAACGCTATCAAAATTAGCATCGATGATAATTTCAATCATCCATTCACCACATGAAAGGGTGAAGCATTGAAATCAATAAACAATCACTTCACACCATTCTATTTCAAGCACTTCCGTGGCACTGGTAATCCTTAAATGTCCTAAATGAAACACCTATAATAACAATAATACCCCAGAAAACCTCATACCTCAATGAAGTTATTCTGGTTCTCTCTGGAAAATAATACTCTCACATTCTATTGGAATATTGATATTATAATAACTAAGATAAGACTACATAGGAAGTGAATTTGTTCCATCCAAACATGGTATTTTGAGAGCATAGAATAAAACTGATGCTCTCTCAATATACTCAATACGATCTAAAGACATATAGCGTGGTCGAGTCAAGTGTATGAGTACACCACGATATAGTCTATATAGAATACCACAAAAGATTCAATGTATGGATGGAATACTCATTTCATTAGCATGGTCAAAACATCTGGTGCATATGTGAGACCGAACGACATAACCATATACTTTTATAGACTATAAATGCTCTAAATTGTGGTAAGAGATATATCTGAAAGAGCAACAAACAACTAATGTTAAACGGATCACAATTAATTATTTGAGAACACCAGGGATTCATGAAGATGGTCAAATAGGTCACATATCCTTATAAGGGGATATAAGTTATTATCTGTCAATTGTTTCAGATTCTGGTAATCCATACCAAGATTGAGTGTACCATATAACTTCTTTGGACAAAGGATTGGTGAAACCCAATGAGAAGTTGTGGGTCTGATTAAACCTTTCACCTAAAACTCATCCAACATATTTTTTAGATATTGTAACTAATTTTTATCCATTCTATATGAAGGAATAGACACATATAATACTCCTCACACAATCTCAATAGAGAAATCTTCCACTCTCACTAGTGGTAAACCTAAAAATTCACCTAGAAAGACATCTTTAAAAAGATTGACCATAGGTGGAAAGTCCTTATATGATGTTACCTAGTCATCCAAATATTAAATATCAATTTTGGATTCAATTCATCCAAAACTGTGATGATCAGGTCACGCTATGCTCTCCTAGACATCCCACTCACCCTTGTGTATAATAGACCAACCCTCTATTGATGTGAAAATCTTCCTCTGACGATCGCAATCATCAAATCCAATAATGACACCATTCAGTCTAATCTCAGAAAGACATCGATGTCTTTTATCTCTAAGACATATAATTCCAATAGAATGTGAAACCCGAAATCCTCAATGGGGAAATCCTTTCACTAATGTACACTAGTTTTCCTAATCCCCAAAAGAGTTTCTAGAATCATAACATCATCATAAGTAATGATTCATAGCCCAAGGATCTCCACAAAAACCACAAATATAAAAAAATGGGAATATACATTATCGAATTGATAGGAAGCTAAAACTAAGTAAAATAGGATCAAACATCTATACATAGAGGCTTTGGTATCCTGTTTCTACTGGTTCTTCTCCATCAAAAAAGTCTGACCTATACCATGGCCCAGTGACCGTTCTTAGCTACCCTGAGCTGGTCCACCCCACTGTTTCTAAAAACCTATCATCTGGCTACCCCGAACACGATGAACACCTCATCTTGACTGGCATGATGAACTCCATTTCCATAAATGATGATAATCCAGTGGTACATATCCTAAAATCAGAGTCAAAACTAAACCCCTCTCACTCGCTACGGGTGGTAACATCTTGTAAAAATGATATAGAATACCCATATTTCTGCAAGATCGACACTCAACTGGGTCTCTCAGGAATTGAATTGTTGTGTCCCCACTATTCCCACACTGGTGGCACCTCACATGGTTACCTGATGATACATCCATGGAAATGGAATCACAAAGTTAAGGACCCAATCAGTGCTTCCTACTATCAAAAGAGGGAGTACCAGCCCTGGATCCTAACATCCTTGGATCATAGCTCCCAACTCCCTTAGATTTCACTCAGTAATAATTGAATGAATTAATTTATAATTCATTGCGTTATCCTGGAAATATTAAAATTCAGTTTGATTTCATACCTGAGTCCTTCTTTTATCCACCTAGCTAATGATAACTCATCACCTCTCAAAACCTGTGTGAAGCGCTGATGATCGATGAAACAAGATGAATAATCCATCACTGAAAGAGTGACATACTTCAAATACAAAAAATCTTAGGCACGGTCAGTTCTAAACATCATGGGGTTGTTGTATTCATAGAAGGATTTATAAACTCTTACCAAGCCATATCTCGCTGATGCCCCTCCTGTGAGATAACATCACACCATCTCTTGGAAGATACATGTAGAATGTACGTCACGAGCTTCAACCTCCACCAAGGAAGAATCATTCATTGCATGAAGACCGTATGAATAGTCTACAACTATGTCTCTATAGCACGTGGTCCTCCCTGCCCTGAAATAGTGGGAGAATGTTGCAACTAGAACACCCACATCAATTCTACCGTTATCGGGGCTCAATGTGGTTATCCCTACATAGTCTACATCATATTTATAAAACCATTAAAGAACTATGATTCAACACCTGTGTAAAATATAACAGTTGGTTCCAAGACATGCACAATGGGAGTATCCGTGGGTTGTCTCTGATCTACTAATTCTAGTGTCTATTCACCGTCCTGTACCTGGAATAAAACCAGAGGACGTCATTGTGGCCGGACTCTGAAATTTCAAGAACACATATCAGTTCAACATTATCCTTGAAAATATCATCAATGTGAAAGAATAAACATGAGAATGAAAACAATCATGTTTTACAAAACAAGGTTACACAACATGTATAACTACTACATGGTCTGTTCGCTTATGCAATTAACATGGGCATGTACCTCATCCAATTATGTTTGTGTTAATCCCACACACATAGAGTGTTCCTCCTATGACATGGTGTCTACTATAAAATTCCCCCAATCCATGTTCATATACTCGGATATAAAATCTCGTTTCTCTCATTGTGTAACAGTACATGACATACAAACTCTACACACGACGGGCACTCCCAATACATGACGAGTTCTACCAAATATTTATAAACCCTATGTCTGTCCCCAAACATTCAGCCACATGGTTAACTACTAAGAGACATGTACATATTTTACATGACTTGTACTTATGAAAAGTTGTTTCATCCATAATAAAATGAAACATAGTGTGTGTTCATAACATCTCACGTCGTGTTGTCTGGGTTTTTAGATTGTAACCCTCTAAATAATCTTTAGAACACATTAAAAAATAGAAAATCAGAAATGTCATGCCAGGTTCGTATCTCTGAGAGACCATACTCCCCACGAATCAATTTTTTTAGTCCTATATTTTATTATTCCGTAATATAATTTAATTAATGTTCAAACATAATCTACCAAATTCGATCCAAAGTTACCATATCACGTCATGGGCAAATGTTTGGCATATCTATAAATGAAACATTACATACTCCAATACACAATCAAAATAGCTGGCATTAATATTACAACATCTATCACAATTACTATCATTTGTAGTACAACATCATGAAAGATAGCATGCAATCAGTAATTCCCCCTAAATGGGATGACAATAATGCATGACATGTGATCTCTATCAAGTGTCTAGATGATGCATGAGATGGAATACCCGAATATAGTCGGGTTTCAATACTTATAAAACCACATCGATATCAATAATAACATCACAAAACAAGTTTTTCACCCAATGGTGAAATAAAATCATTTGTAACAATTGAAAAATCATTTAAATAAAAATATATGAGGTAAATTGGAATTTCCCTATATAGTGGATAGCTAAAACACGAAAATTGCTTATTAAGAACTACTTATTCCTTCATATATAATCTTATTGTCTCCAATGAATAAAGAAAATCATAAAATAAAAAACTCATCTAATACCACTTTGTAACATTCTGATTCTGGGTTATACACAATGGTTCCCCGAACCAAGTTGGTCACATGACCTTAATCACATTTCCCCAAACACCAGAAGCTACCATCTAGCTGTGAGGGACATTGTGTGACAATGGCTAAACAATGCCCTCATTGGAAAATTATACATATAAGAAATAAAATAGTTAACAATAGTATAGGTATTAATACCATACAACAAAAGTAAACAATATAAAAATTATAGTAATATAAAAAATAGAGAATTTATATAAATTATTCATCTCATATGTGTCTAGGGACATATCCAAACAAGTATCAAGGCTGGTAACAGAATAATAAAAACACATTTCAAGAAATCAGAAAACTCCAACAGCATCGGAAGCCCCATCATGGTCCTGTGATCTCCAGATCCAACAGAAATTCATGTACCTAATGAATAAAGGTGATTTCCCTTAACTAAACATGGGAAAATATTATCTCATTGGGTCCAGACCATGACCCAAATAGGGTGTCAGACTAATCCCAGTAGGAAACCACTACAAGTTCTGTTCCTAATAGTCCGTGAATATATATATATATATAAGATAATATAATGAAATGAAGGAATAAACTAGGAACTACTCAAAGGTGACCAATCCTATAGTTTTCTATTACATTCATTTACTTTTATCATTCATCATTTGAATCATATGACATCATGATATATCCTAGCACTATATCCCCCTATTTAACAGTGACAAACATATTATTCATAAGACCATCTAAACAATAAGATTAGACTGAGTCCAAATATGTGCTTTGTCATGGAAGCCACATCACAATAATTCCTTATTTCGTAAACAACCCTCTAGAAATATCTCATGGTGTAATCCCTTTGGTTTAACATAACCCAAATTCATTAAATAACAACCATCTAGAAATCTATCATGGTATATCGCCTTTGGTCTATCATCGTACTAGTTATTTACAAATGACCACCTGGCAAGCTCTCAGGGTCAATACACCTAGATCAACAAGGAATCAATAAATTATAAACATCCTCCGGTGTATATATCATGGTCAATAACCTCATATCAAAATAACACCAATAAATTATAAATGACCTCCTAGATAGCTGTCATGATCAATACCCCTAGTTTAGTTATTTACACCAACGCTATCTTGGTCTAACGTATATAAACATGGACACCCTAAAAGATTTCCTGGCCTAATTCCCTCACAGCCTGTTTAAAAAACTGCCCACATATCATAACAAAGAAGTACATGTAATCTAAAACAACTCGATGGATAACACTCAAAAGCATATCACATGTAATTTATATAATCAGTCATACTCCATCTTATAAAATTCAATGCATTGTGACAAGGTACACCTCATATGTATCTTATACCAAACATCCATAATCAATTAACCAATGGAAACACATCCATGATGTGTCTCGTAAATAATTTACCTAACTTCACTCATATGAAACATCCCTTTATCAATCTACCATTCCATAACCTATAATTAACATGGTCTAATTCACAACATGAACTACCCCAATCATGGGTATTTGGATCTTTTACCATAGTAAATCCAAAGACAATCAATGAAAGGAACAAACCACCTACCTCGATATAGTGTGATCTTTATTGTCTGACATATTCCCTTGAATCAGCTGAAAATGATGTAGATCTATACAAATGGAAAAAATAAAAACCATGAATAACTCACAAGAGATGAGTTATTTGGAACAAGGGATATTGAAAAAAGTAGAAATCAATAGTGGTATTCCAACACACCTGAAAATGTCTCGATTGCATCTCAGACAATAATCAAGTGGGGTTTGAAAATTGTTGATCATTCTGAGCTGCTCTTATACGAACCACAGTTAGAAGAAAATGTTTTTGAATTTTGGACACATCCCTATGTAGATTTATCAAATAAAACTAAAAGTACACAGTGTGTCCATTTAATGTACTCATCGTGTATTATCCTCTACCAGCTCACCTCTTAACTGGGTCATCCTCGTCAACACACAACCATGTAGTCGGCCGTTACATGACATGTACATGGTGGTACGCGGTACCTGAGTACACATGATTTAATCATAATTACAAGGTGTGTAGTTATAAATTTCACATTTACTACATTTTCCTAAAAAACAACATGAAATCACGATCCATACATTAAATGAATAACCATTTTCTTACATATTATGTCCATTTATACCTGTTTTCAATTCAAAATGAAATTCAATTATTTAAACTGATACGGTTAAAAAAATTTCAATAAAATAACCTGGTTACCTAAAAAATAAAATACAAGTATAAAATGAATTAAAACTAATTAATTTTGGATGATTCACAATAAAATCAGTTAATATTAAAACATGTGATAAAATGGGGATTTTATAAATCCACATATCAATATAAAATATAAAATGTGGTAAAACCATTGGGTATACCTTGTCTTCAATCATTGGATTCCAATTTCACTGATGGGTAATTATTTTGATAAAATATCGTATGTTTATGTATATAATAAAAATTGGAATTAAAAGGATGATATTATGGATGTTTCTTATCATTTATCTTAAAAATAGAGGGAAATAAAACTATAATAAAACCTATCATATAAAAATACTTAAATACCTATATTGGAAAAAATCTAAAGCTATCGAGTATCTAATGACTTAACATCAGTTAACTGGGAGACCATTGTTAAATTCTATATAAAATGAATATGGTTTAAATGAGGTGTGAATACACCAATTTTAATTATTAATGAGCTGAAAAAAAATATCTATGCTAATTAATGTAAATTATAATATAAATTAAATAAAATAAATAAAGAAAAAAATGTAAAGAGAGTGCATAGTAATATTTTGTAGATGTTCAGTTCAAATTAGAATCTGTATAAAATATTCAAAACAATTATTTATTCCTTGAGATGTATTCAATCAAATATGTAAAATAATTTCAGGGTGATTAAAAATCTAATTACAACATTATGTTTTTTTATATGCGTTAATATTTGAAAACAGAATTTTGACAAAGTGCCATTAACTTATACCACACTAACAATAGATATAGAGTTCCCAGACCCAAAGATCTTATCATTAAAATCCTAGAGTCTCATAGAGGGGAAAATGAATCGTATATAGGGAAAACATTAGAAAAAATATTTATGTAATGTATAGTAGATAGAATGAATTTTTAAATCCACTAGAATCAAATATTTAAAAGTTAATATATCCAAAATAAGCATAAAAACTGGTTCTTCTGTAAAGGAATTGTAAGTCTCATTAAAGTAGCAGTGGTTATACAATTTTGGTACCATAATTGGATTCATTCAACATATATAAAAGAAAATATAAATTAATATAATTGAATATCTAGAATCATACAACACATCAAGGTTTATTTGTGTATATTAATTATTATTTTCAGTGTTTTTATTTCTAGAATTAGTCACTCTTAATTTTGTATCCATCGGTTGAAATAACATTAAACAAAAAATAAATAAACAACAATAATTTAATTGAAAATAGTATTATTATTAATCCAATATTATCATCCTACATGTAGATAATTTCAACAAATATTGTATATATTATTTAAGTCATATTAAATATTATGAGAATAGTTCCAGCTAAATTTTAAAAGAATATTATTATTTTTAGGATGGTAGTTATTCAACTATTTCATTATAAATTTAATACTCTTAAAATAATTAGAAGAAATAGAGGAAAATATATTTCCTTTATTTAGAAATATAAAAAAATCAATTGTTATGAATAAATCACTAAAGTATTCATTAAAAAATATGGAATAAAATATTATAATATTTCTTTATTATAAGTATTCAAAAAATAAAATTAACATTTTCGAAAAATATCTCATTATATTATATAATAGAAGTTAAAATTTAATTCTATAGTTAATTTGAATAAATTATCTAATAAAAAATTCACAAATATGATTAATATAAATAATTAAAATAAGAAAAAAAAATATAAGATAGAAATTCTTATGTAATAAATTTGAATATCAAAATAAATGAAACTAATTGAAACTAATATATGTTATCCACATCCATAATTTTGGCAGAATTATATATCCACATCTAAATTATTATAATTTTCAATTTGACTATGACCAGTACTACACATTGTAATTCATTCTCAATTTTTATGACACCATTTGTAATAATATAATTCTCCATGATTTCTCAATGCACTAAGGATTTTTTTACATTTCTTACAAAATAATCTACATATTTATAAACATTATAATGAGAGAAATTAGTATTGATTTATCTATTTAACACATATAGACCCTATCAAGAATCATTGTTCAATATTAAATGGCTTAAAACACTAACTATATAATTAATTTTATGAGGGTAGGAATTTTATGATTACATAGATATGAATAATGAGGGAAACAACTATATGTAAGGATAAATAATGTTTAATGATTAATGGAATATTATTTCATGTGGTGTCAATGTTAGGAAAATTTTATATCATTTCATTAAATGAAAAATAACAATATATGTATCATTGTAAAGTCATAATAAATTACCTGGATAGAGGTACATTATAATGTATAAAAAATAAACAATCGTAAATACGTATACATTCTTCTTGACGATAATGCATATTTTTTCATTATAAGTGTTAGTAATATCTATGGAATGGTAGAATTTTATATCCAACGGTTGAATAGGGGTATCATGTGATATAAAATTAATAGTAAATAAAAAAAATATATTTTCTTTAAACCTAATGAAAACATGAAGAAGTAAATATTTGATAATGGTAAAATATAAAATTTTATTATGTTCAAAAAATTATTATAAATCATATAAAATGTTATAAAGAACCATTAATTTAATCAAAAAACTAATATTATGTCATTTTAAAAATATAATATCAAAAACATATATAAAGTTTAAATAAACACTTATTATTAAATTTCTTCAAAAAATAAAAAACAAATTATAATGAATAATATAGATAAATGAGGAATATATATGAATAATAAAGAATAATAATAATAATTAATAAGCAGAATTATGCAGTGGCTGTAAATGTAAATCACCATCCATAATCGACAATAATCCTCTATGATTTTAACTCTCCAAAAGACATGATGAATGTTGCACATTTCCATGGCCTGGAATCATGAACATTAGTATAAAAATATTTCAAGGATTCACCCTCAAATTTTAACATTCTAGGTCTATAAAATTATAAAGATAAACAATAATATTATATTTTAATAAATCTAGTACATGTAACTGGTAATAACAAGAAAAATTCAGAATGGAGAAACCCATAATTAATGAAAAAATTATGTTTTCATTATTTCATCTTTCACCACTATCCCAAACAACCTACACATGACACCAACTAGTAAAATTCATAAACCTACATGAACCAATTTCATTCACATATATCTTTCAAAAGAAAGTATTAATATTACAATATAAATATAAATGTATTTTTAGAAATACATATTATAGTAGCACTCAGTGTAATATAAAAATTATTTCCACAAAATAATACTAACAATCTAATAACAAAACATGAATTTTAAATAATTTCATTTGATTAGATTTTATTATTAAAATTACATTTATTACTTAAAATATATTTTTTATATTGGTTAATCAATATTATTGAAAATTTCAATGAATGATAAATATAGGGAATTAATCCAAAATGTACAAGGAAACACATAAGATAATTATGTGTTAAATTAATGCTTTAAACATCATTATATTGATTTAAATATGTACAAATGGGAATGAGATAGTGAGAATAATTCCTTTTGAAATTCAATGAATACAAAAACAACATAATGGGAATCCTTACAAAACATATTACTTCAAAATCCAATTAGTATCATAATTGTAACCCTATGTGGTGACACACTAACTATGGTTTGAATATTTCTATTACCCAATGCATCTAAAGATCCTAATTTATTATGTGTTACCAAAACATTCAGGTAAATCAGACCTGAAATTTTATATGAAATTTCCATATGAAAATAATAACCAATATAATTATTGAAGCCCCTTTATAGTGTCAATATGATATCTTAAACATTTCATTGAACATAATATGGGAATAAAATAGATTTTTTGGACAACCACTTCATAACAATTTTCTATGATACCAAATATTAATTTAAAAAAGATTATCATAAAAATACAATAATAATTTTTTATAATTACAACAAATGATAATAATAATAAAAACAATATATTCTATCATAATGAATAATTTTACAGATATATATAATACGAAATAGATTAAATATTTTAACTCTAAAAAATTTCATATGAAATAATTGAATTACGACCCCACAAACTAGATCTATATGACTCAACATTAATTCTGTATTAAAATGTTATAGATCCATCCATCAAGTATTATAATAGATTAAAGACATGAAGGATACGATATATATATATGAGTGATATAGATATATAAGGATAAAAATTTGTACATTTGAACATACACCAAATATATCAACTGTAAAAGAAGAACATTTCTATGATAAAAATTTATTAAATTCAAATAACTCCAAGGATTGTTTGGTTCAAGATAATGAGTTATTTATTTTAAAATACACAAATTTTATAATTTTAATATTATAATTTTAGGAGTTTATAGTGGAAGTCATGGTCAGTTTACCTGATTACGTGAAAATTGGAGTCACTATTGTTCCCCCAAACTATATTTTTAAAAAACCTATGAATAGTCTCATGGTTATGGAAATCATGTGTATATTGAGAAATGACCAATGTGCCAAACCCATTAATCCACTAGTTTAGATTATTGACTCATGTTGTTAGAAAAACGGTTCTCTAAAAGTTAAATATTCCATTGAACCTAATAAATGTACATCATATGGATACCTCATAGTTACTACTTATAGGGGGATGATAATGTTTCAAGATAGTTTCCTATTAAAATTGAAAATCTCAAATTTTCAACTTTTATACCCAAGATAGAATTTTTTATTCATGATTTCAAAATAGATATTGTGATTGTGGGATGTCCCTTTTTTTAATCCCCCCCCCCCCACAGATACACATGTCTTGGTTATCTTATTCTCATTTTTATTTTACAAAAACCATGTGAATCAATTTACTTTAAAATAGATAAATTTTATGATCCATAATCATACCCAATTGCTAAAAAAAGTATTCTAGATAAATATACTCATCTTCACATTCAACCACGTTATTAGGGTCTAGTTTATATTTCAATTATTATGAATCAAGGACCATATTCTGGATTAACATAATATCAGAAGTCCAACTGATATGAAACCTTCAAGGTTGAATAAAAAATTATTAAGGGGATTACATACCATGGAGTTGAAATACCCTTATATCATAAAGATTACTTTCAAAAATAAGGATAAACTCTTTGAAAACAAATCATCATCCCCAAATACTTATAGGAATTGAGGACTATACACATGGGTTCCCATTGTAATCAAATCTATCACTAAACTATCTCATATCTAATATAACATTTTTATAATCTATTTTACATGACTCAACAATATCATATAAATATAACCCAAATCTTCCTAAATAAATGTTTACATTCATGTTTTATCATACACTACATCAAGGTAACCATTTTATTTGATGGCTAAAAACTATTATTTTATATAGAGTCAAAAAAATTGATAATTCTACTCATGTAACAATCAAAAGAAACAATGAACTACAAAATTATATCCTTAAGTATTTAAATGAAATTCATTTTCTATATATCTTCTTTAATGTAACATATCATAAATAAATTTAATTGGGTCAACATTTTCTATTGTAATTCATTACACAAATGAGATGTAAAATAATGCCCTTTTATTAAATCAATAGAAGAAGGTACAATAGAGCTTTATGATCTCTCTAAATAACATATGTCAAATATCATAAACATTCATAATATACTAAATAATATGGAAATTATCCAATTTCAGTTTCTCATCAATGAATTCAATATTAGAAATATTACAATTAATTTTTTGGGCTAAAATTAAAATAATTTCAGTAGATTTCTCATCCCACATCCATAGTATTATAGTTAAAGGAAATATTAATCAATAAGGTATCTAGTGATCTATTATAGTCTTCTAGTAGGAATGGAATTATGTTAAAATCTATAAAATTGTCAACCAAATCTATAGACACCAATGTAGAAATTTGAAATCATGATACATAATTGTTTTTCAAAGGATCCTGAAAAAATTAGACATATATCAATAATCCATAAATTTGACGATTAATGTTCTCAAAAGGAAAATTATACCAAAAAACTGTAAGATAATCAAAGAGAATTAGATTAGTGATTCAATGTATACTGACCACAATGGATTTCATGAAAACACTGAAAAATATTTCTGTATTTTTTCCATAAAAAATAAAAAAATCAAATGAAGATTCATCTTTCACACAAGAATAACACACATTACCATCAGCTTCATCCAAAAAAATCAATTCCCATTAAAAATTTTATTCAAATTCCATTCATCCACTGATACATTTGAGGACTGATTTGGTAGCATCCTTCAAAATAAATCATCGGTGATATTCCATTTTATATTTTTAGAAATATAACCACTCAAAAATATTAACGTTTTTTCTATATATACCTATCATAAGATAATATCAATTTAGGGAAAAAAATTATATCAAGCTCTTATGATATGAACATACAGTAAATATCTTTAGGAATATATAATAGCATAATATCGTTGTGGAATACATCCTTCCTGAAAACTAAATATCATTAGATGTATAATTATTACAATTATTTATTATATTTTGGGATAAATTTGTCAAAACTTGAATTTTTATTAGAAAAATAAATTCTAACACCATTCCTCAGTAATTCCATATAACAAAATAACATGACTATTATTTTGGATGAATTATAATTGGTTTTTTTTCAAAATCGTCTTATTTTTCATAAAAAATCAATCCAACATATCATTATAATGATTATTAACACCCTAATGTGCTAACTATATCAGGGGAGATGTAATATTAAAGAACTCTTGAAATACACACCTATAATAATGAAAGAGAAATTTAATTATATTAATCCAAAAAATAATCTTATGTTTCTCTAAAATTTGACTACCTGAATCCACTCAGGATCCAATGATGTTCCCCTCTTAGATATGATGCTTTCTAGAAACAATACTTCATTGATAAAAAAAGAAATTCTTTAACATTTACATGTATATGATGATATTAAAATTTATTTAAAAAACTCTCCAGATGATCCATGTTATCCACCAATATTTTTTAATGCTTCAAAATGTTTTACACAAAAAATAAACAATAATATTTTATATGTATCAAATAACGATCAAATTAATCTATACAATAAAAATATCAGAAGAATTTTTAGAACACATTACTTAAATATATAATCCATATGTCTACTACAAATCCTAATAGTTATATCTAAATTAACCACATCAAACACATATAGTTGATCATTACCTAATCACATAACAATATCATAAACTAATTAGGTTCACCATAGATAAAAAAAATATTCATAATAAAATTTAATTGATACCATTCATTAAAATTCTCTTTTTAATGGTTTTCTTTATTAAAATAATATCAGGGGAAACTGTATATCTACATTGAAAAGTGAATGGATGAAGATAAAAAGACTTATGCTGATGGATAAATCCTCTTTTGTCGATATGTTTAAGAATTATATTATCATACTTTGAAATAGTGGCAATGAAAATCTATGATTATTGTTAATGGGACATGTACTTAGATGTAGATAAATATTAAACATGATATATAACTATAGTGGAATCCTAAAAAATCATTTTGAAGGAAAATCAACTGGTCATCAAGACATCATTACATCCCTTAAGTTTTCATGTACACTAAGTCTCCCACGATTTTATGTAAATAAACATAGAAACCCCCACTATTTTATTCATCCATGGAACTCACTGTCTATTGGAAAAACATCACTCAAATCATAATAGGGTGGGACATGTAATCGATAGATTCACTACATTCTTGGATTCATTTATCACCAAAAAATGTAGTTTCATATTTTTTCAAAACTCTGTAAAATGATCCACTATCGATTCCTAATTTGCACCACCCACTTCACCCTATAATTGAAAAAAATAGTAATATTTTCAAAAATTATGTGTCAAAAGAAGGGCATTCCTTTGTGAAAATCCACCATCATTACATCCCTTATGTTCAATCATATGCTTTTAGGGAATATATCAACTCAACATAAGAGATAGAATAATATTACATTAAAATTATAAATATGAATTAAAAATTGAGCCTCAGGAACGAACATAAAATATCATAAATGATAAATATTTATGATAAAAATAATATTGATATATGAATTTTTTTCTCAAAATAATCCATAAAACCATCTTAAAATAAATGTGATAAAAAAATCCAGGAACACCAATGCTAACTCGGGGCTAAATAATAATGTGAAATTTCTAGGAACCCTTTCACACATACCTACCATGTTCTAAGGGTCTTAAATCCAAACTATAATCAGCTATGAAAAAATTATTTAATGAAAATTCATAACAAAGCAACACAAGTTGACTTTACAAACATCCCAATCTCGAAATAAACAAGGGCTGATGAATTTCCCCAATTTTTATAGGTTGGATAAATGTTCATTGTTATCAACACAAACAAACATGATAACTATTAAAAAATAAAAACAAAACGTAAAATGCATCATATAAAAAAACTATATTGACAAAAATAAATGAATCTCAAAATAATTGTTAGACATTCAATATCCCTTAAAAAATTTAAGAAGGCTAATTTCATAGACAATGAAAAATGGTGTCTCTATGTGACAGTTCATCATCACTATCCTAATCTCACAAAAGGAAACATAGTAAAGGAGAATTTATCATCAAACATAATAGCTTACCCTCTAACTAAATCATATAAACACCAAGTCTATATATTCCAAAAGTCATACTAATCGTTTGATGAAAACACCAAATAGTATACCATCATTAATCTATAAAATATATTTCACTATGAAACAATAATGTATATCATTAAAACCGAATAATTTTTTATAGAATTTAGTTTGAAATATTTAGCATAAATATCATTTAGTTTCCTATATAATATTTGATATCCGGATAAAACAATAATTGAAAAATTAAATTAAATCATAAATTGTGGGAAATAATTAAATTCTTATAATAAATCAATAAAGATGAATTCAACAAAAATAACACAATTACATATTATTCCCAAGAATAAATAAACCACAAGTATGAACACACCTATGAGAATACCTAACTAAGACACATAAAGAATACTAATTAAACACAATGTGAATTAAAATGATACTTACTCTGATCATATTCCATTATAATTATAATCATTATAAAAATTCTATTCCATGATATTGATCAATTTTATAAAGACCCATATATCTTAAAAAATAATTCCTTATCAAAATTAAAAAACGTAATGAGAAATACTGATATCGGGTCACTACAACATTAGATGCATAAGAAACATATTATATTACCACATTTAATCAATTATATTTGACTATAATATCCCTGAATTGATCAACAAATTTATATATAATAGTGATCAAGGGTAGATTAATAAATTATCAGAAGAAAATGATGGAATTTAAAAAAATTCCTTAAAGAGATACACTGAGAATATTGGTTAATCATAATAGACCTGATATGAATTTCCAAGAACATCGAGGATGGTCAAGGATGAAATAATGAGAGATTAGGGTTCAAAAAACAAAAAATGATAGTAGCGATAATTATATTATTTTAAGAGTGACATATGGGTCACATGGTTTGACATCATTATTAGAGAAATGTTGTGGTAACCTTTTTATCTATAGTATCCCTTAGAAACCATATATTATGGTTACTTGGGAATAGGCACATCTATATATTAAAAAATAAATAGTTTTATAAATACCACTAGACCCAAACCCAAAAATGTAATTGGTTTTCCTTGAGACACTCATGGTTAGAAAAATCATGCTCAACCTAGTTAAAATTAAACATATACCAATATATCTATATAACATGTTTTCGACTTAATTACTAACAAACATGTGAATACCATTTACAAAACCCATTTATTTTAAACGACAATAATCTCTATCCCAAAACACTAGATTCTTATGAACAACGACATGAAAAAATAAACAAAAAATAAAACGTTCATGTAACTCGAAGGGTGTCATAAGAGAATCTTGTATAAATATATAAATATATATATTAATGAAATCATTAATGAATTGATTAGCTATAATCACTCATTCATATCATTTTATGTAAACATAAAATTTAATGAAATGAAATATAAAAAACATAAAATGAAAAAAATAACTCCAAACCCTAAACCCACACAACTTTTAAAAATTATATAAACCAGTCCATATTTTACAATATCCACCCACATTATGAAATTTTTCAAAATGAAAATAAATATAAAATAATGTGTAAGAAAAAATATTATATCCACGTAAAAAAAAGAAATTTATGACACAAACCCTATGAATAATAGAATAATAATTACCAAATCATTCATTCCATGTTCAAAAATTATTTTCATAGAATTGACTTTATGAAATATCTTAGTAAAAATATAAAAAAGATGACTATTAGAGGATATTTATTCACAAATTAGATCATTTAAAAATTTAAAAACCAATAAAATGATGTCTAATGTAAATATTTTTTTCTAGAACTATATATTGTTATTTAAATTAAAATTTCAAATGATTTTTAACAATAAATTTTCAAATTTTTAACATGAAAAATGGAGTATAAAAATGATAGTTAAATCTATAAGGTTTCAAAAAAAATGAAGTAGTTGAAACCAATTCACATCAAAACGAATATAGTGAAACTATATCATGATTATTTAATGTACAAGGCACTATGTTCTTTATAAAATAATATTACATACTTGAAGTACTCTTTTTTGAATGACTACATCATTTAATACTAAAATGTGAATGACTAAATAAGCCTAAAAATTTAGTCTTAACTTATTTTTTCTACAAATTATATATCCTTTATTATATTTTATAATTTCCTTACCAAAATAAAGATAATATTTATTAGGATAACATTTAAAACCATCACATAAAACAACATTGAACCAAATATGATGTTTAAAAGTCGTATAATAAAATAAACTACAAGTTATATCCATAAAAATTTTTGAATCTTCATATTTAAATATTTATCAATAATTTTTCTAATTAATAAATATATGGGTTAGAAATATTTTTATGTGAATATAAACCAAATACCTTACCCAAAACCTTATCATATTTATAATGACACAAAATTAATAAATTATATATTTTATTAATCTAAATAACAACGTTGAATTTGAGTTCAACCATTAAACTCATATAAAATTCATTTTCAATCATGCAAAAAAATATTTCATGAATTAATGCAATTAGTTATCTAAAGAAAATATCATTTACATAAATTTGGATATTTAAAAAAAATAATTTTAAATTCATTCAAAAAGAAATGTTTGATGGAAGTTTTGTTTTTAAATCATTTTAACAAGGAATTATGTATTTAATATAATAAGAAGAATGTGGTTATTATGAAGACCATGTTAATATATTGAATTATTAAAATCAATAACTAGAATACATTCATTTTCAATTGATGGTGGTTTAATTAGAAAATATCATCAAAAATAAAACTATTTTTTAATGAAATTATAAATTAAATTTGAAAAAAATGGTAAACCATAAAAATATATAAATTCCATGGAATTTCGAATAGAATCAATTTGAAAAATTGGTATAAAAAATAATTACAATATAAAAATTATTCTTGGAAATAACCATGATATATATATATATATTAATTCTAATGAAAAATATGATATCTACCAATTTTTTTATTAAAAGACATTATGTTCTAGTAAGTTTTATATCTATAGGGTTTATCATGGTTCCAAATGTTTTATTCATATATATTTTTCTAAAATTCTATTAAATATGAACAATTCAATAATAAAAATTTAATAAATGGTAAATATTTTTATGAAAATAACCATAAAATGTATAATTTAAACAAAAACGTATGATATATTACCTATTATTAATACCACAATTAATAAAAGTCAAAAATATATATTTTTCCAAATATTTTATATCAAAAATAACATGGTGCAACAATATTACTATCATATAAAATTTTTCACAAATTATATAAGTAGTATAATAAATTGGACATCAAACAAAACACGCTTCATCACTTTTAGAATCAAATATATCTATATTCTTCTTTGTATTAAAATTAAAAATTTAGACAAAAAATGGTTCAAATAAATAATATTATGACTATTTTATTTATAAAATTCATATAGAATTTTCAATATTAATAATCTATATTTTTTTAAAAACTATAACAATGTATGTTAATTTAATTGGGGAAAACATATTAATGTAAATTATACTCATCTATCATAGTTCATACCCTTACAATTGTAGTTACATGTTTTATTCTAGGAAACCATTTTTTTGGATATAAGAGTTCATTTAGTCTTTCAATTGATCAGTTTAATTAAAAAATTTATATATTCATGATAAAAAATTTGATATTCGTTTTAACTTGTATCATATATAGTAAACTAAACTTTTATATATTGAAATAAAAGATAACAATATTTGAAAAATATTAGCATTATGAGATAAAAAATACTTCCATTTAAATATTTTCAAATAATAATCATGTAGAAAAATATATTTCATTCTTCAACAATAGTAAATTTCCAAATTAGAAAATTTATATAATTAAATAAGCTCTATTTTACTATTAGTTATAACAAAAAAAATTACATAAACAAAATTAATTTTTTTTCACGTCAGTCAAAAATAAGAAAGAATACTTTTAATTTTCATATCATGTATACATTTCAGATGTCCAATCATTGAAAGATTATTTAGCAACATAATTTTCACATGTCTACACCTCCTAAGATATATGATTTAATTTTTTACTATAACATTAAGTAACGTAGAATTAAATATATATAATTCAATATAATCAATTGAATATATATTTTTTTATCCCAATAGAATTAAATAATCCATATTCATTTTTAAAAATATTAAATTTACATCGTCAAATTTATCACTCATTCAATCATAATATATTTTTAAATTTCTAATTATGTCATTTTATCAAATAATCAAATATTTTTTATAAATAAGTACTATTTTATATATTCTACTAAAAAAATCCTCAAACCATGCCTTTTGAGTTACAATATAATTTTTAGAGACACCAAAATATTTATTACATGATATTTTCTTCGATGTATCTTCAGTAATGTGTGTCTGGTATCCATTATCCATGTACCATATATCTATAAAACTCATAATTTATTTTTCATAAAATTTAAATTATTAGTAAAATAGTTTGGTACATATGTTTTCATGATTCAAATGAAGTCTATAATTGAATTTTTGTGTAGCATAATAAAATTTATACATATAATTTTATGTTATCTTGGAGACAAATTCATGTAAAAAACCATATTTGTATGAACTAATGAGTTTTTAAATGTAATTGAACATTCATAAAAAATTTCATTTCATTCCTAATTTCAATCATATCATATTAGATGAAATTCATTTAGAGACATTAACATATGATTTCATATATAATAGATTTTTTTTATAACCAAACCAGGAATTTCATTTTATGGTTTCATCATTGATATCATGTTATAATGATTATATTTAAGTAAAAAATTGTTTGTTAATTTTAATTTCCTAAATAAATGTTCATTCATCAATGATTGATTTTTTTCCTGAAAACACTAAATCATTTTAAAATATTACATTTAATGAAGAATTTGAATTTTATATATTTTCACATTTTGATTTAATTTATAATTTTATAATAATATATCAATGTTCTCCATTGATTTTTTATACAAATCATTCATTACTAAAACATATAATGTTATATTATTATTTTGATTAATTAAATATTTTACACTAGGATTTAAACATATTGAAACTTTTAGGAAATATTGGAAAATTTGGAACAAATTTAAATGAAAATTTAATATTCTAGATTTAATTCTTAAAGGTATGATCGATTTTCCATTACTTATGAAGTGATATAAAGTTGGTGATTTGAAAAATGATATAAAATGATTAATTTATATTATTTTACTCTTTTCATTGTAATAATAAATATATTATTTCATTTGTAAAAGCTAAAACCAACCAAATATACTAGTTGATTCATAAAACACATATCTATAATTTTATGAATGATTGTGTAAGCTTATCATAAATAAAATACATAAAATATGTATGGAGAATAGTATATATTATATTACAATTATAATGGTGGGTATGATATTATTTATATAAGTATAAGAGATTATATATATTCATGCATAGAGAAAATGATTTATATGGTTAATTTTTGAATCAATTCGACCAATGTAATCCGTAGAGAATCCCAATTTTTGTTTTAGTTCTAGACACATTTCATATGAATTTACGATTTCATAGATGAAAAATACAAAAAAAAGGTTTTTTCCTTCTCTATTATTTTTTTCATAAAATCATTGTAGATGAAGATGATGATATTCAAAATGGATTTTTTTTCAATTTAATGTCAGCATATTTTATAACAATTTAATATTTTCTTCATAGTTAAAAAATATTTTCCTAGTAAATGTTTTTTAAAAATAAGTCATTGTAAATTCATAATAGACATTTTATGTAACATTTTATTATTTCATATGAAAAGTAGATCAATACACTAAAAATCCTGTTATGTGTGAATAAAAAATTATTTCAACATTAGTGGGAACAAATATATTATAGCAATTGTATTTGAGTCTGCATTATTTTTATCTTTGATGTTTTACCCATAACATGAATTACGGATTGTGTGGGATTTTACAAATGTGTGTCTCCCATTATAACGTATTTGGTGGGTATTTATTAACTGCATCCTTAATCTAGACAAATCTTCTACAGAAATCTAGTTGTATTTTTTGGGAACTATATGTCGGAAAATAGTTTACAATGATAGAATGGGATAATATATCATAATATAGTTTACATGAAACATGTGAAGTATTATTTTTGATTTCATGTGTGAATTTTTAAGTAGAATAATAGGAATTTATTTTTTACATTGTCTGCTATGTACAATTATAGCAAACCCAATACAATGTTATAGGGCACATTTCCCTTACAAGTTTGAGGAAAACATAAGATGATAGTTCAAGTAGATGATCTTGTACAATTTTGGCTCCAATATTTTCATGATTCATGTTACTTCAAGACAAAAGGAAATTATGTACTTGGATTTCTGGACTTCACTAGAAGGTTTGAGGCCTTATGGAGTGATGTATTATCCATGGAAATGGTTTTTGAGTTTTTTAGTGTCACGGACTATCCCTTGGGGCTCGTGCTCTGACTACCCCTAGACATCCTTCGAAAGTCCAGGGGGTGGTGACTGGCATCGAAAGATTTATTCCCTAAAACATGGAAGGATTTTCCTTAATAAACTGTAAACACACACAACCAATCACACAACAAGATACGAACACAAGTAAACTATATAGTAAACAGGGTGTGTACAGTATGAATAAGGGCAGAATACAAACCCAACTAAAAAATACCAGAAAACTGAAAAGTACAAGTAAACTGAAAGAGATCATGTGAACACCCGCAAAGGATCCTACCTTAAGGGTAGGGATAGCTCTCTAATGTTAGTCTCTCTAGTACGCCTCGTCTAATGTCCACATTTGAGCTACCTCTAGTCTTGGTACTCTCAACCTTAGTTTGTTTTTTCTGTCGTCTGCACAAAACTTAACAAGGTGAGGGAGTAGCCCATCTAGTGGTGAGTATAATGATTCTCATTAGGGACCCCGAGACCCTCAGAGGTATCTCAAAATATACAATGGATTATTAATAATCATGAAAACAACTTACAACCCTATATAGGTATATGCCCATACAAATACCTAGGTTTTCAAGAATACTAATCTCACTCATAAAGAAACACAAAGACAAACTCCTTAGACCAGAGCTCAACTATTCCATGAAGGAATGAATACCAAGAAGGTAACACCAAAAAGTTATGTACATCTATGATAATGCCACATAGAGGAATACCATAAACTTATCACCATGAAGGTATGAACAATAGAGGTATGCCACATAGATGAAAACCACAACGGTTTGTACCACAAAGGTAAAGACATAGCTTACACCAGGTATAAAATAGTTATGGTAGAAAAGATGATTATAAGTAACCACTGAATCATCTTACATTTTTGATAGGTAAACCCATGTAGAATCCTAAAACATCATACCAACATATGATCCAAGAGTATTCCCACATGGATTCCTAGAGTGGATCCAAGTGGGACTCTCAAAGACATACCCACGTAGGATCCCAAGGCATTGACCCACATAGGATCCCTTTCTCATGTTACAGCCTACTACAGGGTTCTCTCACATAGCTCTCTTGATTCAGGGATGGTTCATTATTTATTCCATAGGTCGATTCTCAAACTGCCATGAAGTCCCACAGAGAAGTAACCCAATGATCTTCCATGTAAAATGGGTCTCAACGCAATAAACGGTTCGTCAATAGGACGTACGGTCTGTATGTTATTGACCTTTTTGTCATAAGGTCCTGGTTGGATTACTATTCGATCCAACCCATCCATACACAAACTTTATCCAAACTCAAGTGGGGATACCAAAAGGAACAAATCGATCAAAGGTTTTTGGAGCCATAGATGGTTCATCAAATGGACGCATGTAGCTCATGATATGGCCGAAAGAGTGGAAGGGATCAAAACTAGTCTGGGTCTGGTCTGACCTAGTTGGACCAACCCAGACTGACCAAGCTTGGGTTGACACAACCTGGTTCAGGTCGACCCAGCCTGATCCGAGTCCCTCCATCGGTCGGATATGGCCCGCAGGATCTGACCCGGCCCGCTAGGTCCGGCTCGACCCGTTGACGCGACCCGCTGGCCCGTGGAATGGTGGCCCCACCTTGGGGTCCTCCCTAGCCACCACCCAAGGGGGAGGCACACCTTGGGTTTCCCGAATGGATGGGAATTTTAGGTTGGGAGGTGGACTGGCTTGCACCACATGGCACCGACAGCTCGCATGTGGGACCCTGGGTCCCGCTTGGCTCCCCGGCTACGTGGATGGTCAGCCCTCCTACGTGGAGCGGTCGTGCGGTGTGCCACCACTATTCACTGGCAGCAAGCTAGCCTCCCACCTTTTCTACTAAGGCCACCGGTCACAGTCCCTGCATGTCAGCAGAGCAGACGAACGCCACCGCCTCCCCTTTGTGAGGTCGGTCTTGCGCTGGCCACCGCCTCTGCTTCGTCGCGGCCGACGGGGTGAGGCCCTCCCCCGGTGGCGTGGTTGCACAACCGCCATATTTTTGCCGCCAAGTGTGCCTGCTACCTCTCCAAATCCCTACAAACCCCACTCACTGTCACCAGTCACTATCCTCCTCCATCACGAAGACGCAACAAAAACCACAAAGGTTACGGTGTTGTCAGGCTATGTTTGTTTGGCCTGCACTGTCCGCATTGGAGCGGTAGCAAGCGGCTCATTGAGAGAGATTAAATGTAAAATCAAATTAACCAAGAATAATGAAAAACACACACCTAACTTTTCGTTCGTTGGTGGAGTCGAGAGGTACAAGATGAATTCATCGGAGAACGTCAACGTTCGTTGCTTCCGCAAAGTGCTTCTGATTCGGGCTCAGGGTTGGTTGCTCATTATTCTTGGTATCATGGTCCGCCCTAGTTCTCCATGGTTCTACCGTTCCTCCATTTCCAATGATATCCCCAAATAAATGAGAATCCATCATAACTAAAATAATACAATCAATTAGATAAAGATGTCCATTAATTATGTTGATATTGAAAGAATTAAATTGGAGTAAGTCCATGGTTTAACTCCTCATTAAGAGGGGTTTGTGTGGTCCCCACCACCATGAATTAAAAAAGGGATCTTTTCTAGCTCTGGTGGTCCCCACCACAAATATTTCAATTTAGAGGTTTTAAATAAAATAAAAGTGGTTCTTTATTTTATTTTAATTTGATGAAAAACCAGAAAACTAACTTTCACCCTCATCCTACTGTGGTCGAGCTGAAAATCTCCATAAATGAATATTGGCAATGCGTGTTCAATGGTTCCCTCAGATTTCAATTCCGAGCACTGGTTCAAATGTTGCAAAAACTGGCTCACGTGTTTACTAAAAGTACCCAAAAAAGTTCAAAAATTCATTTTGGGCACACCGGGACTCAAAATCACGTGTCGTCAATTTTCGCAGGCTCATAAAATTAACATATAATTAAAAAAATAATGGAATTTTTTGTTCTTTACATTTTCCCCACCTTATGGATTTGTTCCCCAGAAATCCATAACATAGAAACGTGGAAAAAAATTGGGGGTACTATGCACGAATCTGAGCCTCCCAATCAAATCTTTCATCCTGTAGGTTCCCCTATATACAATTTACACGCACCAAAGGTAACGATCACCCATGAAGAACTATCTCACATCGATCCTCAATATCCACTAGAACCTCTGTAAATGATGCCCATCGTCGATTTATAGCTCTCCCTAGTCCAAGATGTGTGAAGGGCCATGCACGTATCCCATCAGCTGGGATAGGTGGAAGACGTCGTGAACCCATTTTAGCTAAGGTGGAAGTGCTAAGCAGTAATCCACTCACCAACTATATTAAGGAAAAGAAAGGGTCTGAATAATCTCGAAGATAACTTGCTGCCCCAGAAAAATATCCACAATCCTCGTTTGGGAGATATTCCTAGAAAGACGTCGCCCCCATCCTCAAACTCTAGATGTATCTGTCTCCTTTCGGCAGAAGAATTTTTCCTGCTCTGTGCAATCTTCATCATTTACTTGATGATCTGCACCTTCTATGTGGCAGCCTACACCATATCTGTTCCCATAAGTGCTGACTCCCCTAGGTCAGTGTATCACAGAGGCGGTCTGTAGGGTCAGCTGTACAGAGCCTCGAATGGTGCCATCCCAAGAGTGGAGTGATAGTTGTTGTTGTATGCAAACTCCAACAAGGTAAACTGATACTCCTAGTTGCGGCCAAAGCCAAGGATGCAAGAACGTATCTGGTCCTTGAGGGTCTGAATGGTCCATTCAGTTTGGCCATCCTTCTGAGGATGAAAGGTAGTGCTCAAATGAAGCTATATCCTTAAGGCCTCCTAAAACCCTTCCATAGACTGGACGTGAAATGTGCACCACGATTGAATAAAATCCTCTAGGGTAATCCATGTAGCCGCACAATCTTTTTCCCATAGAGGTCTCCCAAGACCTCTACTGATCCATCCTCTATGATCTATAAGAAATGTGCTGAATTAGTGAGTCGGTCGACGAACACTCAAATAAAATCATGACCCCCGGATGTACATGGTAGTCCTGTCAAAAATCCCATGGATATCCCATCCCACTTCTACTCTAGGACATCTAAAGGCTGAACTAATCCAGCTGGTACATGATGCTTCTCTTTCAATTACAGACAAGTGAGGCACCGAGAGAAAAACATTTCTATTACTTTCTTCATTCCCGACCACCAGTGCTATCGTATGAGGTCCTGGTACATCTTTTCCACTTCTGGATGTATGGCTAGAGGGGATGTGTGGAACTCTATCAAAACATCCTCCTGTAAATCCACTGGTACCATGGCATGTCCTCTAATGATGATAATATTCTCCCCACCATTACAAAATCCATAAGTTTCCTGCCTTATGGATATCTAAACACATCGATCCACGCATTCAGGATCAGCACGATGCACCTTCCTATCCCATTGAAGAAGTGGGGGAGTGGCTGTAATAGACTGAAAAAAAAGCATCTCCATCTCAATTCACAATGTATATCTACAAAGAAGCCAGCAGCTCTATCAACTCACCTAGAAGTTGTATACTAGATCTCTTATTGAGTGAATCTACTACAATGTTACCCTTTCCAGGAGTATAGACTATCTAGAAGTTGTAGTCCAAGACGAACTCAAACCAATACCAACATCTCAGGTTTAGGTCCTTTTGTGACAATATATAATTGAGACAATAGTGATCGGAGTCGACCATAAAACGCTCTCCCATCAGAAAGTGTCGCCACATATTCAAATAAAATAATACTGCTCCTAGCTCAAGGTCATTTGTAGAGTTGTTCTGCTCATGCCATCTCAGCTATCGATAACTATATTCTCTAACTTATTTCTCCTACATCAGGATTAATCTGAGCCTATACCATGATGTGTCGTAGTAGACTACGTACCCAAATACCTCTTCCAGAAGAATCAAGAAGGTGGCACTAATCATCCTCTGCCTCAGCTCCTAAAAACGCTGATGGAATCTCTCCAACCACCCAAAGGGTTTACCCTTCTACGTCAATGCTGATAAATGTGCTGCGACACTGAAGAATTCGGGCACAATATTCGGTAGTATCTGGCCATCCCCAGGAAACATCGTACCTTCATCACACTTCTGGATGGATCCCTAGAAAGTACCGCCTCAATCATTGAGGGATCTACCACAACTCCAGCCTCCGAGATAACATTTCCCAGGAAGTGAACCTCTAGGATATAGAAATGGATATTCGAGAGTTTATCATTAAGCTGGTGCTCTCAGAGTGTGTCCATAACCACCTGGAAATGATAGGCATGATCCTCCTCAATAGCCGAGTAGATCATAATGTTGTCAATGAAAACTATTAAAAGGTGATCAAGGTATGCCTGAAATATCATGTTCATGTGTCCCATGAACACTACTAGATCATTGGGCATGCCGAAATGCATAACCAAGAAATCCTAATAGCTGTACTGAAAACATCAATCCATCTTCTGCAAATCCTCGTCTTGTACATTGAGCTGGTGATAGATAGATATGTGGTCTATCTTAGAGAACCACTGTGCTCCGATCAGCTGATCAATGAGGTCTTCGATCATATGGAGTGGGTAGTTTTTCATCACAGTCACCTGGTTCAGGTGCCGATAGTCAAAAAAAAGACTCAAACTTACGTTCACTATCTTGGCGAAAACAATCGGGGCTGCCCAATGAGAAACACTAGGAGAGATGAACCCCTTCCCCTGCATGATCTTTAGCAATATCCGCATCTCAAAAAGATCTACATAACGCATACAATATACTGTTGTGGATATATGTTCCATTCCAATCTGAAAATCAATGTAGAAGCCCTCCTCTCTGCGAGGAGGTAGACCTATAACATCATCATGGAAGACATCCGTGTACTGGTCTACCACTTCAGGATAGCTCTGACTCTCCACATATACCACTCTGATGGTAAGTCTAGAAAACTGATGAGTGACTGGATAAACTCTCCTCTCGGTAAGTCTTTCATGTGCGACAATGGCTCCCTTATGGCCCGTGAAGGTAATATTTTTCCCATCAGTGCGAACACACTACACTTTATTCCTAATACATTCAAGTTGAGCATGCAAGGTAGATAACTAGTCCATACCCAAGATGACATTGTAAGGCCTCGATGCCTATACTAGGTGATCTCAGCCAAAGCTCTCGCCTTCTATAGTATGATAACACTATCGGCCCCAGTGTGTAATCACCGAATTATCTCCCGTTGGAGTCTTTAGCCGTAAGGATCGAGAAAACGGCTCCACTGGAATCTCAAAGATATGGATAAGGGTAGTAAAAATCAAATAATCACTGGCACCTGTGTATATACGTACTATAGATTAGGTAGAGTAGACACAGATCATACCTAATATAATCTCTGGAGCACCATGGTCATTGGCCTTAGCTGCCTAGAAGCTGAGCTCGCCCCTATCTACTAGATCCCTTTGGTCGGGGAGGACCACCTGTTGGTGGTGGCAATAACACATCGCATCATTTCCCACAGCCAACTGCACGACCTGATCTCTGCCAAATCGACTTTCTCCCTTCCAACCTCCTCATTCGAACCTCTGTCTCCACTAGGGAGGTCCTTCGACCATTTTCGGATCATCTGTCAGGCGGTTCGGGCAATCACGAGCCATGCAACCATGCCCGGTGCATTTTGTAACACAATATTCTTATTTATGTATAAGACTGGTTGCAAGTATCACCTTGAGATCATCTGGTGTCCCTACCTTTTGGAGGACTCTCACCACGGCCTCTAGACATTCCTCAGCTACCTGTGGGTCAGTCTCACCCCGAAACTAGGGTGGCCTGTGGTGCTAGACCTCATGCCACACACTAAATTGGAATGAACCCTCTACTACTGGGAATACTAGCATTGGTGTCCCATTGGGTAATGGTACCACTGGAGCCTCCGCTGGTGCCTATACTGATAAATGTCCCTACACATAAGCTTCAACGCTCGGTGGGATATCATCACGTACTATACCTGGAACCGTAGCTGGATTTCTGCTTGGGGGAATCCTAAAAAGAAATAGGTGTGCTACAGTCAATAAGATATACCTGATGAGACGACTCAAAGATATTACAATGAAAACTTTCCAAAACACACATTCAATTAGTGCTATCGTGCACAGAGTCAGAAAATAGAAGTCAGTGTCCTGGTGTATGGATATGTGGGCTGTCTCACCAACACTGTATTCCCTAAACTTATAACCATACTCATAACAGTAAACATTTTTTCTTTTATAAAATCATATTCCAATGTTCTATAGTAGAACTGACTCCTATGATACAAATTTGTCACGACCCGTCCCCCAGGACTTGTGTCATGACTACGACATGCCTGCCATCCATCGGATAGGGGTAGGAAACTAGTACAGGTAAACTGAAACAGCTCCTGTGAACACCCACCAAGGATCCTACCTGAAGGGTAGGTACAACTCTCGAATGGTCATCTCTGCGGTAGGCCTCGTCTAATTCCCACCTCTGAGCTACCTCCAGTCCTGGTACTCTCATTCGCTATCAGCTCTATTAATCTTTTGAACCAAACAAAACAAGGTGTAGGCATATCCCGTGCAGGGGTGAGTATAACATTATTCAGTAGGGACCTCGAGACCCTCAAAGGTCTCTCAAAATACACAAAGGATAATCCATAATCATGAAATCAACTGAAAACACCCCTTAGGTATATGCCCATACAAATACCAAAGTTATCGAGTAGACTCATATCATTCATGAGTAAACACAAAGCCCAACTCTTTAAGCCAAATCTCAACTATTATACCAAGGAAAGAATACCACAAACGTAACACCACAATGGTAAGTACCACAAAGGTAAGACCACATAGAGGAATACCACAATGGTATCACTATGAAGGTATGCACCCCAAAGGTATGAACATAGAAGAATACCAAAATGGTATGTAACAATATAATAAAGACTTATAACACACCAGTTATAACATGTGTATGATAGTAAAGATGACTAGATGTTACTACTGAATCATCATACTTTCTTGAGAGGAAGACCCATACAGGATCCTAAATCATCAGAGCCATGTAGGATGCTAGTATGGTAGACACACGTAGGATCCTAGAGTAGTCCCATGTGGATTTGTAAAGAGGATTCAAGTGATACTTTTGAACACATAACCACGTATGATTTTAAAGTAAAAAACCACATAGGATCCCTTTCTCATGTTAAAATCAACTACAGGATTCCCATAATAAGTGTTCTTGATTCCAGGAGGGTCTACTCCAAAATCCACAAGACGATACAACAACTAACATGAAGTCCCACGAAGTAGTACCCCAAATGAATTGCATATAAAAGGGGTTTCAATGCAATATATGGTGTTTCAATCAAATTCTCGGTCTATATGTTATTGGTTTTTTAGTCCCAAGGGCCTGGATAGATTCATGTTTGATCCAACCCGGCCGAATGCCTAATTTATTCAAAACTCATGTGGGGTAAACCGAATGTATTGTCTCGATCCATGGTTTCCGGTTCTGTAAATGGTCCGTCAAACGGATGCATGTAGCTCAAGATATGGCCGAAAGAGTTGAAGGGGTCGCACTGGTCCGGGTTCGTTGTGACCCGGCCTGACCTAGACATGGTCTGCCTGACCCGGCCTGATCCGGGTCCCACCCTGTGTTCGACCCATCCCGCGGGATTGTACCCGTGCTGCTTGGTCTAGCCTGGGCCACTGGGTCCAGCCCGACCCATCAGCACTGCCCGGTTCAGCGACGTTGTCCGGCTCGATGGCCTACTGTTGGGTGGCCCAATAGTGGGTTCTCTCCTAGCCATCAACCAAGTAGGAGACTCCCTTAGGGTTCCTTGAATTTCTCAGTTATTTGGGCCAGTAGGCCCATCGATCAGCACCATGTGGCACCGGTAGCTCGCACGGGTGACCTTGGCTCCCGATAGGCTCCCCGGTTGGTTGGATGGCTAGCCCTCCTTTTCCAACTATTTCCAAAAATGTAATGAGGATCCAACATAATAAAAATATAACTAAAATTAATTAATGTTATTAATTAAATAAATTATATGTTGGAATAATTAAATTGGAGGATTTCCATGGGTTAACTCCACATTAAGAGGGGTTTGGGGGTCCCCACCACCTTGAATTTAAAAATAGCGGGTTTCTAGATTGGGTGGTCCCTAAAACCAATCATTAAATTGGGAGGTTTTAAATAAAAATAATGATGTTATTTATTTTATTTTTATTTCCACGAGAAACATGAAAACTAACATTCACCCGCATTCTATTGTGGTCGAGGTGAAAATCTTCTAAAACAAATATTGGCGCTGTGAGTTTTATGGTGCGCTCAGATTTCAATTCTGAGCACTAGTTCAATACTTAAAAACCCACTTTCACATTTAATGAAGGCATATAAAAAAAGTTCATAAATTCATTTTGGGCACACCGGGCCATGGAATCACCACCATCAATTTTTGTTTCCTCAAAAAAATCCCATATAAACAAATTACATGGAATTTCTGGGACTTTACATGTAGGATGAATGTATATGTTCCACCATGCATGTATAGTTCCACATTGTTTGCCGACTATTTGTTTAATTTTTTTTTCACTAATTACCTCATAATTATGGGTTTATACATTATGTATTCTTAAATGTATTCTCTCTATGCACTACCATGGAATTTCATGGAAGGTTCATAGGTATTAATTGTCACTTATTTCTTCATTTAATTTATCCACTGCTTGTAGAAGCACATTGTACCCCGATCAATTAGCTGACTCATATATTTCTCGTAATAAATATTAGGGAGCATGGGTTCTACTAATGTTATTATCCATTCGGATAATTATATTTTGAACCACAATTTGGTCATGATAAATGGAATGGATAATATACATTACACTATGATATATAGGCCATATCAATTTTTTAAATTTATGTGATTTTAGATTAATAAGAATTTACATGGAATGTATTTATGATATTAATATGTTTTGCATGTATTTAAATCATATATTAATGTATAAAATATTTATGAATTTCAGAAAATCTTACTAAATATTGAAGGGTTAATTTTTTTATAAAATTATCAATTTTTTTATTTTCCAAATAAATGCAATATTTTTTAAATTTACTAAAATGGAAAAATATTTATTTAAATATTTTCCAATTTTTATATTTTAAAAAAATTAATTAATATATATTTTCTAGACAATCAATATAATGAGTTAATATATGAAATAATGTATGCGGTTTATATTTCCTAGCGACACAAATATTTTAAAATAATAGAGTTCATATAAATCTAATCAAAATGATAAAATATGATGTGTTCATATATTTGATACAAATATCATGTCTATATTTTAAATTATTAGAAGAACCTAATGGTATCAGTATATTATTAAATAAAATGATATTTTATTTATAAATTAATTTCATTTTTATATATCGTATCAAATTATTTGACTAATTTATTTACGTATTGATTTATTCAATAATTGTTAAAATATTCTTAAACATAAATTTTTATGTTAGGAATTAATATATTCATTTTGGTAAAATTTTTAAATTTATTCTTATAAATTTTATATCATGTACATATCAAGTATATATCAATTTATCACATGTAATGCAGTTTCATTCTATTATGTTTGTGATTTTTTTGGAAATGGTTTCAATAGTCATGGTTTTTTATGATTTATACTTCTTAGGCATTATGATTTCATTGTAATTATGGTCTCTATTTCATATTGATATGTGACATGTTTGAAATCGGGAGTAATTTATCACATGATTATGAATATTGTATTCACTTTATAACAGACTGGGGTTTTCTACTTCTCATGCCTCACTTCTTCCTATGTTGTTTTTCATTCAACTAATCATGGTTATTTACAAGAACTATGCGCATTTACACCATGAATGAAATATATTTTCATTTGGATTGATATTTATAGTTTTTTATAATATTTTTAAGAAATATAGTAATTGGTTTTTATAACATTTTATACATTATAATATTTGAAACATATTTATTTGGTCGAATTTTTTGAATATAGGACTCAATTATTAAAAAAACAAACAAATATATATGGATTTAATGAGATGTTAAAATTACATGAGTTAATATAAAATGTTTAAACAATTGAATAAATTAATCATTTTATTTTATTACATTCAACATAAATATATATAAATCTTTGAGATGAATCTATAGGTTATTAACATTTATGAAATATTAAATTTAGGTAAAACAATTTAAAATAAGATCTGTAATATTTTATTTTCAAATTCATCGATTTCACATAGAACTAACCATGCCCCATTCTATTAATTGCTTATAGAAATAATATATATAATAATATGTGTAAAACATGAAGAATTTTAAATTTGTAAAATAGGATTAAAAATATCTTACATAATAAGTAAATCATTTATAGTAACATGGGATCCAAAAGGGAAGGATCATATATGATAAAATAGTATATTTGATCAATAATCTAAAAATAATAATAATTTAGTAAATAATCATTCATTAAATGTGGAACATACATAAGGAATGTCATCATAAAATTGTCAAAGAGGAAAACAAATGATGGCCCTATCATAATAATATTAAAATTAAAACTACACCAAATCCATTAATAACACAATGGATATGGTTATCGATAACTAACCCACCAAAAAAATTATATAGAATGATAATGGAACGAGACCCCATTATGTTTTTTTTACAAAAAGACAAATATCAGGACCAATCATGATATTCTTAACATTTCCTAAATCAACATATAAATACATGATTTATGACTAGGGATTAATTATATGTTATTTAGATGATATTTTAAGTTTATAATTAATGATAATTAGTTAAATAATTACAAAAAATATATATAGTTTTATACTCATAATATTTTTCAAATAAAAAGGCCAAAATAAATACCACTTGGTTCATATAGGGTATCCCTCATTATTTGTACTCTAAAATTTGTAAGATTTATGACCATATTTATTCCATTAGGAATATAATATAATAAAAAAATTTAGAAAAAATTTCAATAAGGTTCATAATTTAAAAATAATCTTATTATTACTTTTTTAAACATAAAAATCCATATTAATGTTTTCATTTTCACACTAAACAATTGACCACAAATATTTCTCATATTTCAACGCAAAAAACCTAATTTTATAATATATTTCATGAAAAAATTATTTTCAAATCAAAAGGTAAAATAATAATAAAAAGGGGTTTTATACATTAAAACATAAGAATACCATTAGTTTAAAAAAAAACTTTTTTCTCCGTATGATCATTTAAAAATTTCTTCTTTAATCTCTAAAATCATATGTTTATTTTCTTATAATTTGACATGGAAAAATTTCATTCATAAACCATTATTAACATATCATGTGGGTATCATGGGACATTATCCTTATATTCACCACTAATAGAACAACTATAATAGAATCTAAAAACCATACAATTTCCATATAACTAATTCCCATCAAATCATTAGTAAACTCAATTACTTTTCCAAATTTAATTGTGAGCTATATCATCTTCACCCATAGTCACAACCAAATTTAGTTCAGCTCCCATTGATGTAAAATTTATAATAACCATAGTAGGAATAAAACCAATAAATATTACTAATAGATAATAAAATTCATTTGATATTTTATATAATCACATAATAATGTTGAGTTTTATTTTTCACATAAATATAAAAAAAGTTTTTTTGATATAATTTTTTTCTAAAACTTAAAATTCCAAGAATAATGAGATTATAATTTTAAATACAAATAAAAATATATGGTTTTATGTAAATATATAAATTTAGTAATAACTATAATGAAAGTAAAAAATATGTCAATCTGTATTTCATTAAAAATATAAATAGTTCGAAATATGTTGAAAAAATATAAAAAAAAATATGTGAAGAAAATGTATAAATTACTCCATTCAAATTATTAATAATTATCTTAATTTTAGTTTAATATTAATTTTAAAAATATTTTATATTGAAAATAGAGAATTCACCAGAATAGTTTAATTTACAGGGATTAATAGGATAAAATTTTGGAATGAAAAATTGTGAACCTGGTTTTTAATAAAAAAAACTCACATAATGTCTCTTCTAACATAGATTATTCAATATATCATTAATATTAAAATTATAATTTAATAAAGTGGCATGTATATTATGGTAAACCATTATCTAAGTCAACCCTCTCATCGCCTAGAGGGAATTCTCGATCCCCATGGGTAGGCAACTGGCACCTGGCATCATAGAAAATTAATGTTGGAATGATTTTTCCACAATGAATGAGGAAGAAAAAGTCAAAATATAAAAATTTATTTAAAATAAACACCCCTGTTATAACTATACCAAATTTCAAATAGACATTATTGCCAAAGTACTACCACCGAGTACCAAAAACCGTTAAAAACTACCAATGTCCCAAGGTACACAACTCACAATGTCCGCAATCAACATCTAGAACAACCTCTTAAAGATGTTATTCGCTTATTCAAACTAGGTAATAAATAATTTAAAACACCCAATGTCACATGTAGGGTGTTAATCAAATCCAATTATTATATCATCAAAATATTCTATAACAATATTCCAATATCAAATTACCCAGATAAATTATTTTAATTTTAAGACTAATTGTTTTGGAAATTCCCAAATGCATATTTTAACTAGTAATTTATTATGTTTAAAAATACAAAAATACATTAAAAATGATTACATAACATTTAAAATGATACATAATAGTTTTCAAAAAAAGATCCAATTTTCAATTAACATAATTAAATTTCAAATAATGGAATTTCATTTAAAAAAAGTTCATTCCAAAAATTGAACTTTTCACAAATGGATTGAATGAACAAATTTATACAATAAAATATCAATAAATTAAATGTTATAAAAAATATTATAAAAAATTGTATATATTGAATTGTAATAAAAAAATTGATCAACATTATCACGCACCAAATAGGTATAATAGTTTCATAGATTTATGGACCTGCCATAGTGAAGTAACAAATATGTACATCCGCCCCTTCATGATTAAGGAACATGTAACCAATCACCATCTCCTGAGGGATGTGATATGATGATATGGTGTTTTAGAACATTTTAACTCATAATGTCCCACCAAAAATAACTCACGAACTCCCAATGGACTGTATGTTTTCTAGAACTAAAAATCAATGATAAAAAAAATTCAAGGCTTCTTAAACTAAAATGAAATCCCATTATCCATTTAAAATATGCCAATATTCTAATTAAATGTTTTAACGGGTTTTTAATAAAAAAACATGCCTTCCTGTAATGATAAAACCCATTGATTTCAATTAAAACTACTTTTATTCTATTTTTTTCAAATACATATTTGTAACAAATTTGTGAAATTTCAGAATCCCCATTCATAAATAAAATTTTACAACCAAATTTTAATAAAAATTCAATCATATTGGTATAAATAACCCAATTAAATAGATATTTTTTTCAAAATGTTCAAAAAAATAATTTCCAAAATTTATTTACAATATTTATTTTTAAAAATTGAACAATATATGTTATAAATTTTAAAATTAAATATTATCCATAAACACACACCAATTTAATGGAATTGAGGGATCTCTGATTTAATAATAAAACCCATTTTCCTAGGGAATTAATTAAATTGACATATTTCAAAAATAAATTGAATGAAATTTAATAAAAAACAATTCAATTTAATATTAATAATTAATTCAAAATAATCAATGAAATTATGATTAATGAATGATTTGAATTGTAACGGAACCACCTACCATTGGATATATAGATATAAAATACAAAATACATAACCATGAATATCTAATGGAGAATGAAGGAAAAAATAATCTATGAATGAAACCTATGTCTACATCCAAAATTTCATGTGGTAGATCTATAATCAAAGACATGTATTCATGGATCTCATACGAGGATAAGATATATAGTGCGAGAAGTAGAAAAGATGAACAAAAATAACCATGAGATGTTCTATGGTATTTCTTAATGATTCAGATCACTTCTAATTGGGATCTATGTGGCCAAATTACATCCTTTGGATATTTAAGGATGATATAAACTCATTTGGGGTCATTCGGTTTTATTGGGGAACTAAATGTGGTGTTAATTAATTTCTAAATACAATTTAGAACACAAAAAATCTCATCTATATTGTTTCCATGGCAGAGGCTCACATATTAAAAAAACCAAAAAAAATCCATACACCTTGGTTAAATAGGACACATCATTCAAATTAATATTTAGAACTACTTCTCAAACTATGTGCAAGACATGCAAAACCCACTATACAATTTATAACTTTTGTCCTTAGAGGTTGCCGGTTTTGGAAAAACATTCCCCAACTATGCTCCAATTTTGCAGTATCCTAGAAAGAACAAAAAATAATAAAAATTCTCCTAAACAAACCCGAAAGGAATCAAAAATGAAAAAATTTCAAAATTGGGGTTTAGAAATTCCTTAATATAGTTATAGAATGTTACAGCCTCCCCACCATAAAAAAATATGTTTCGAGAAAACCTACGAAGAATCATCTATGAAAAAATGATTAAGCAATTTCTCTCTAATAAGTGCCTCCCTCTCCACCATATACTTATTATCATAATATTGTGGCAATATCACACAAACCAATGGTATTATCCTAAAATAAAGAAATGTGGTTTTAGAATCAACTATCTATATTATCCATTCAATCATGGATAAATCTGTTTTAATATCATGATCACATAAAATCAAAACATTTAGTGGATCAGATAGATACATTATTAGCTGAGATAAATTGAACACATTATGTATCAATGATTTAAATGGAGGGTGTTCATAATACTAATAAAATTTATCCAACAACTCAATATCCTAGATGTTCCCCCCAAACTAGGTTCTTATTTCCCATACCTCTCAAGACATAAATTATCATGTCATGGTGAAGCTTTCGAGAACACCTAGTCACCAACTTATAATTAAAAATGTATATAAAGATGATCAACATAAGACTTATATCAGTTTTGTTCCATAAACATACTCTAATGAATCTAATGAATCATTATTGTAATCTCCTGGACAATGTTTGTTCCAACTAAAGAATATTCACCAACCTCCTACAAAAAAACTAGAGATCTGAATGGGGGATAATATAAAACCTCATATCGAACCATTAGAAACCTGAAAATGTAAAAATTATTAAAATAAAACTAAACAATGAAAAATAATAATCCCAATCCCCACAAAAGACGAGAACACAATAGAATATAATATCCATAGGAATATTCATTGCAATTTCTACCTATCCATCTTATTTTTGATGGGATTTTGTACTCAAATGGATGTTAGATCCAAGAGCCTCTCAAGGCCACTCAAAAAAGGAGAAGTGAACTAAGGATCCCTATCAATGAATATAGCATTAGAAAATCCATGTAAATAAACCATCCTTTCACATTGATATTTCACAAATCCTCAAAATTTGTTTTATCATGATTGGTTATAATGTCTACTGACATACTCATAATGTTGATCACTACCCTTATCACATGTGTTATTCCATAGGTTTAAGGAAATGAGACAACCAAATCCATAGATATCATACACCAAATCCAATTTGGTAATAAATGACTATATGGAAAATTTGATGGTTTCTAGTGACCAGCCATAACATGTTGACATGTATAATAGTGAGTGAAAATATCAAAAAATCCCCATCTAATTCCTGGCCACCAAAACTGTCACAGAATGTCATAGAACATTTTCATGGTTTCTGGGAACATATTTCACTAGGAACTTTGGAAATCCACCATAATGGATTTCATAACAAAATAAGATAACACAAAAGGGTTTAGAGTTATTATAATTCCAACATTACATAATAACCAATATCTACTAGAAATAAACCCTATAAACAGGGTTGGGAACCGTGGGTATAGCCATCAAAACGCTTAGTACAGTCTATACCCATAGTTATGATAACTATGGGAGATTAAGGCATCGATATAACTCTAAGCTATATCCACGGTTCAAAAATTCTATTTCCATTGTTTTGAAGCATGAGATAATTTTAATGTGAAATTTTCTATTGTGTCAATTTCCTTATAAACATAGTTTAAAAACCATTGCTTTAGGATTTAAAAAATGTTGTCAACCAGATTCAAATACTAGGCATCCAATTCTTAATGGACATGCCTCACCATAAACCCATATTAGATTATGTGTATCAAAATTTATATTTTTTATTATTTTTTATTGTCCATGAATATTTGAAGAAAATCGTGGTTAATATTTTTAATGGAGAAATATATTTGATCCTACTGGAATTTCTTCTCCAAAAACTAATTTTGAAGGATATACCCATAGTTATCAAAATCATTTTTAGAGGTTGTCATCCAAATCCTCTTCCCACCATTTTTTTAAAACTGTGGGTATAGGTCTTGAATAAAAACTTATACCCATGGGTTCTGAAATAATATTAGTATAAGGGGGATATATACATGGTTATACAAAAGAAAGGTTTGTAGATTTTAATTTTCATCATATGCCATATTTTTAAAACAACAGTGTATAGGTTCCAAAACAACAAATATATCAAGGTATTATCCCAAAAAAATTGGTATATGGTCATTTTATTGACAAGAATATGGGATGGACTTCTCACCTTTTTAGAGGGTATCTACTGATATTAAACTAAACCTAAATTTTATGTTACTAAACAAAGTATTTGATAAGATTTGATGTCAACTAATCACTGGACATGGTGACCTTAACCAATAATTCCTATACTCTACTATGTAACTATGAAAAGTGAGAAATCAAATTCCACTCTTATGATGATCTTTTGAATTCCTTGGTAAGAATTTTCCTTCTCCATGTTTATAAAACAACATCCAATTCCACTTGGGTATTGGTGTTGTCTAAATCTAAAGACTATAATAATTCCTTCGAAATAATCTAGATAAGATTATAATATTTTTTTAGAGAAAATATAATTCATGTTACTGTTGGGAAAAGACATGGTAAACCCTTCCCCAAAAAGGTAATATTACCAACTCTTAAGCACATTAATAAAAACTACATGTTCAAGGTCATGGGTTTAATAATTCATCTCATGTGGCCTAAGCTAATGAAATCCATAAATAATGAAAATACCCCCTGCATAAGAATTCACTTGAAGCATGAACCTGAAACATCATTAAAGGCCACATAGGCCTTTCAGGCCTCTATAAGTAACATAACTGGTGAAATTGTAAAAATATGGTTTATATCAACCAAATAATTCTGATATTTCTCATCTTAAGAATACTATACTCCCTACTGAATTACAGAAGTCATCATAGAATACATATTGGAAAATTCCTCCTTGAATTTTTGATAATTCCCAACTACACCAAAGAAGCTCTAAAATATTGAAACAATTTCATGGTTGTTCTCATGTCATTAAATCTTTAACCTTCTACTGATCAGCTGATATTTATTTCTCCTAAACAATATTACCCAGGAAGATCACTACCCAAATCCATAAATCACATTTCGAAATCATGGTACAATGTTATTGATTTCTCATCCAACATAGAATAGTTTCCAGATTATGAACATGTTCTTCTATAGAAATATATTAAATGAGGATGTCATCAAAAAATACTACTAAAAATTTATCTAGATACCCAGGGAATGAAATTCATTAACTCCATGGAAAATAAGGTTGAATTTGTTGTGCGAAATGGCATAAAAAATTAATCATAATAATAGTAGCGGCTCCAATTTTTTTTATTGTAAGATTCATTTTTCCTCGATAGTATGTAACAATATGGAAGGATGATGATTGAGAACCAACATTACCCTTTTAAATAATCAAAAAAATCATCAACCTATGGAAACATATACTTTTCCATTATTTTAGCATGATTTTTCTTTTGATAATCAACAAATATGTAACGTTAAAAATAATGTTTTCTAGAAAATAGAAAATGTGGCTCCAAATGTTTGGAAATTCGGTGTATAATTCCATTCTAAAAAATATCATCCACCTTGGAATTTATCTATCTCAATTTATTCATTTCCATACAATATGAATGTATAGAAACAAGTAGAGTGCTAGTAATTAATTCAATATAAAACTGAACCAAACATACCTGGAGATAACCTAAGAAGTCAAAGAGAAACATATAGGAAAATCTATGGTGACTCAAGAGAGATCAACAATCAATGAATCATTCAAGAGATAAAATGAAAATAACAAAATACATTTCCAAAATATATTTATGAAGGTCCATATTTCCTTGACCTTATGTCACACACACCTTGAACGTTATAGGACTCACAGTTGGGTGTAGTGAAGGAGACCTCTTGTGGGAAAAAATCAATATTTGCATTATTAAGAATAATAAAATACATCCTGAAAATGAAATCACAATATATCATGTTGTGTATGAAAACATCCAAGAATACTCAAAATCAAATTGGGAGAATGCACATGCCGGACAATGGAGACCGTTCTCTATCCTTATATCATGGGGTGTAGTAGTATCTATTGTACGAGATAAAGGCTTCATAGGATGATTTAGTAGATTCACAGTAAAACATGAAATAAATCAATGATATGAACTAGTTATAAATTGTACAGACTCTATTTAAATATCTATAGTAATTGTACATCTCATAGTCACAAGTCCAAATCTGCTTCCTCTATATACTCTTCCTCTGTGTGAAGATGTTTAATTCTAGATGAATATGGATATAACCATATTACACATGATGAAATTTATTACCTCATAGTTTTAGGGTCATGTATTGATTCTAATCCAGTATACGAGGTAAAATAAATAGAGAAGAATCTCAAAATGTGACATAAATGTCCTTTGGTGCCACAATTATTGGGTTACATAGTGAAGACCCGCGATGAAATTCCAATATTTCCACACTATTAACTTACCGAAGGTCTTCTTCCAAGAAATATATAAGGTATATAAAAAAATGTCTTCATCTAATTCCATGAAAATCCTCAAGCTTTTATTTTCAATTAGTGGAACTCAAATTCCACAAGGTATGAAAGAATCTCAAAATAACCCTATCGTGCAATGATGGTCAATTTCACCCATAATATATTTATCCACCAAATAAATATAGAAATGAAACATCTATAAGAAAACCTGATATTGAATCTCCTTGAACTATGAAGCATTCATATTTTCATTCGATAAAATATCAGGTGAGGATTGACTGAGATCAACAAAATTTTTTACATATATTATCATGGTAAAATAATCCCTATCAAGCAAGAAAAACTATGGGGCCTTGGCCAACATAATCAACTATGGATAGAACATGTCGGTGAAAAGAACATTAATTTTATTAAACTCAAATACCTCATGTCTCGTCTATATAACCATATTTTGTTAACATGAAATGATTTTTCCTTCCATCACAACGGTATAAAACATCAATTTTATTTTTCAAGGTGTTTCTGAGAACCCAAAAAAACATTCCATATTTGTAAACCATTCCTCAACCTGTAGAAGAATGATTTACAATATGAATGGTTTTGAATTCAAGTGAAGAAACTATTGATACATATCTATAACAATTCACTGTTGAGGGTCCAAAACTGGAGTATGAATATGAACTATTGGTGGGTCATGTCCCAACAATTGGATAGTTTTCACAATCACCTCTACACGGATCGGGTTCACTGGAAGAATCTCTCACAAAGATTCAATATAATCTTCCTCATAGATATGATTCACAAATCTTCTTAATGGAATGATTCTACAGAAGACATTTAAACAACAAGAATGATATCATGAAATAAGTCAAATATAGAAATAATGGGAAATTAATCCAAACTGATGGGAAAAAATATTTCCCCTTCAACATATCCAATTCCATGGTGTTTAAAAGGATATAACTAATCCCCAGGATTTTGTTCCCCAACAACCTGTAATAACATAAGGATCATTATTGTGTGAGTCACCCAGGAACTCAATCAAACCATCCTCATATGGTTAAAAAAGATTTCAAAAATGAATACTAACTTCAAGGAAAAATCACAATGTGGATCTCTTACAAAACATTTTCATTAACCAGCTAATTTTCCCTCATAACCAGAAAATCAAGAAAACCTTGACATAGCTAGAATGGTGTTCTAGATCCCTATCAGTCATGAACAACCACCTAAAATCATAAAAAATGAATGTGGTAATGATTTTTGAACAAAAATATTGCATCTAAAAGTTACAATTAGGTAATTCATAATAAAAACTACACTATGAGAAAAATTAAAGTATTCAAACTGGAATAATAGCCCTAAACTACTACAACCACATACAATAAAACTATAAAATCATATCATTTCTCAATGTATTCAAATCACTATTTCCATGGAAAATAGATATAAAACCTCAATGAAATGATTTACCCCTACTAGAATGTAGAACGAGAAAATATATGATCATCTGAACGCACATGTTGTGTGTGAACCAATTCCAATTAAGATTTCACCAAATTATTCCATAACAAGGTTCCAATAAAAAATTTCCAAATAAATGCTTCAAATATTCAAACTAATGAGTTTTAAATTTCAAAAATGTAAATTTATCATAATGATTTTTTATGTTTCAAAATATAGATGTACTTTATCAACTGTTGTTTCATATTTAAAACGATTGAAAAACACTTTCAAAACACAATACAATTTTCAATTTATTATAATACATAAAAAAATTGTGATTAACATTAAACTGGTTTTCTTTCCCCAAATAGAATATTTAACAATTTACTAAAATAAAAAATATTATGTAAAATAGTTTATATTAAATCAAAATATAATCAAAAAGTTCACAAATATGGATTATTTTAAAATGAAATACAAAAATGAGAAGAAACAAAAATGTTCAAGTGAAAAATTGTTATGGTAGTTATAGGCTATAGAGACCACGCACTAGGAAATGTCAAATACATACATTCTCCATGAAATTACAAAGGGAGAGAGATTTCTACCCAATTCCTTAATGGATGTGATGTGATAATATGATGTTTTCGAACATTGAATGTCATAGTTTTATTCCAAAAATTAACACAGTAACAAATGAATACCTTCATATACTTTAGTTCAAAACAAACATGGGAAATTTATTTCAAGACATCATAAATTACAATTAAATCCCATATTCTATTTAAAATATCCTAATTATCCCATAGAAATCCATTATGTGTTTTTAATCTAAATTATACCTTTCAAAAAAATGAGACCCTAAGAATTCCATAAAATATAGTTTTATTACATTTTCCACTAAAAAAACAGCCCAATGTGAAGTGAGAGGAAATGTAAAACCCTTATCAAGAAGATCATGTAACTTTTTTTGAATAATAACATATCAATTATATAAATTCAAGATGATGGTATTGAAATAGTATTACCATAAAGAAAATAAATAAATTATAAACTCAAATAATTTATCTAGAATAACATCTACATTGTCTTCAAGAAAGACATCTAGATATTCATTTACCATAAGAACATAAAAAATTTTAATAACTCCCTTTTTCAAAAAATTATTGATGTATTCTATCATTACAAACATTTTATTAGTTTTCACCTTCGTAATATTCAAAAAATGTTAATATTTAATTACTACATTAAAATGGAATTGAAATCCAAATAATATCTTCTTTAAACCATCATTATTTTATTTAAGGATAAACTGAATTCCATTCAACATAATGTATAAAATAATGCACAAAAAAGGGGAACAAAATATGGTCTTTTGGATGATTTGTTACATGGTGTATAATATAATTATTTATATAAACAATTTAAAGAAATTAAGTTAACACTTTATTTCATAACAAGAGATGTGAAATTATTTCATAATAATTTTTTCTATTTTCCCATCAAATATCTCAATTATAATAGAAGGTGTGAACCTTTAATAAAAAAACTAAAATAATATTAAAATACATTAATTTTAATTTCCACCACTTCATTTGGGTGTCCCAAATGTTCCAAGGTAATATAGTTCCAATATTATTCTGCATTTAATATATGATCATGAATATCCCCACCATTCGTGAATAGAAATGAAAATTTATTACCATAATTTCCATAATTAGTAAATTTAACACATTTGAGAACATTCGTTTCATTAGAAGAAATTCCATTCCAGATATATTATAGTTACTCACAATATATGTGTCCTAGAATTTAACATTGACAAAACATCAAATATATCATAATATATTGTCCATAATTCTTAATTCCGCACATACAAAAAGATATTAATTGAATATTCACACCTTTAGGTTTCATTTATAAAGGAAACCATATAACATGACACCTGGATCACTTCTTGTAACTATTTCGAATGACTTCGACAAACACCATATCAACTATCTTATCACACTACACGATTCTCAAATCACTTTTGACTTCATTGTAACCTTTGGCTATTGTAAAAAATATTTTAAACATGATTATAATAGTTTTTATGAATACTCATGTAAATTGAAATTTAATTCAAAACTAAACACTTTTAAAATGGTATATTCTTAAGTGGATACAATTCTCTCTACTTTTTCAGTATCTATGAATTTTAATTCCATTTTATAGGAATAATATTTTGGAAAATAATATTCATCGATGTGATAGGTAAATATTACCAATTATATGAAATAAATTTATTAATATTCCTCAAGTATCAAAATAATATAAAATAATTGTACGAATTCACATTCATAATGACAAATATAAAGGGTTACCTATTAATTTTTTTAATATCCAAAAAAATATATTATTTCCTCCAATTTAGTAGTCCATCCTTTAGCATTCAAAATGTAGAGGGATACTGAAAAATATAGTGTGTGTTTCTCAATGATATAATCTACTATATATATGTTCCTAAATAGATAATTAGGTCTCTCTATTTAATGGGTTACCCCTTAAAACCCTATGTGAACTAGGTAAACATTTCTATAAACTAATGTATTTAAACTATTCAAGGGTTCTTATTTTGAATGATATAATCCTCATAATTTATTTATATTCAGTAGACCTATTTCTTATTTGAAAATGGATGATAAACTGATATGAATTATATGTTAAAATTTTTAAATCATAAAATGATTTCTTCAGATAATATAAACATAAATTTTAATTTTTAATGATTATCTATAATAATCATCTTAAACTATAATGTTATCCAATATTTTCCGATTATTCGAATTATAGTTACATGAACCACATTACTATTGAAAATATAGTATTCAGAAAAGTGGTTTTTATATTCAAATATTTCAATGATAATTTTAGTTTAGTGTTATAGATAATATGATTAAACATTACAAGACAATGTGTATATTTCGTACATTTTTTTATTTTCCCAAAAAACATTTTATTTATATATAAACATTGTATTCATTAAAAATAACTTCCATAATTAAAACAATGACATTATTAACATTCTTATTTTATATTAATCCTATGGAAAATACAATTGATTAATTTGGACATTAAAAAAGAATATTTGTAATTCCAAAATTAAATGAAATTTATTATTCCATTTATATAAATAAAAAATTCTTTATAATTCTATAAATTTTTTACATTAAAATAGATTCATCAAATATTCTGTTAAATTTCATTTAAAAAAATAATTCCATAATATATTTCATAAAACATTTATTTTAAAAATCCAAAATAAAAAATAATATTCATTCGGATTTTAGGTAAACAATTAAATATCATGAATTCCACTCCATTAAAAACCCCCATTCATCATACTTCTAAAAAAATTCATATAGATTCCATAAATAATATTCAGATTTTCGTAAAATGAAAAATAAAATTTTTCCTATGAATCCCATTCTCAAAATATTACGTAGATACTTTTTTAAAATCTACTTCAATTTACGATTACATTCCCCTTATAATTTAACCACTGAATAAAATAATTCCTATATCTATTTCGAATATCTTATCATCATTAAAATATTCAACATTATATAAAGGATTAGAAAAATATATTGTTATCATCTATTATATGATAAATATCAGGCAAAAAATTCAATATTATAAAACAATAAAAAGACATTTATTTAATAAAGCACATATTTCAATGAAATAAAAATATAAATCCCATTTAAATATTAATTTAGTTTCATAATAAATACCACATTCAGTTATCTAATATAGAGTAATAATATTCTATACATCAAGTGAAAAAAAACAAAATATTACAAAGAATATTTAGTGATGGATTTTAGTTGAAATTATCCATGGTAGTATGTGTAGAATTTATTATAGTTAATAATTATTATAGTAGTGGGGAACTGATTTCATGTTGATTACGTTAAAACATACATTATTTAGTTTGTTAAAAAAATTCAAAATAACCTGGATAATTAATAATTAAAAGAATTATATTTAAACACATAAAAATAAAATTTAAAAATAATTTAAAATAAACATTATAAATAAATTATTTATAAAAAATATAATATTCAAAAAAAATATAACATTTATAATAAGCATAAATATTACATCGAAATACATTTAAAATTGTTTTGAATAAAAAATAAAATAAAAATACATATATTACTATTAAATTTATAATAGAAACTCTTCCATATGGATCATTTTAAATACATATATTACTATTAATAACTCTTTTTTATAAATTAAATGTCATTATTGCTTTCAAATGGGGAAGGAACATGAAAAGTAATATAATGATTCAATTATAACATGAAAATTATGTTCCATATGATGGAAAACATATTGTAAATAATAATATATTACATTTTTATATCCTTATTAGTTGGATAAAAGTTGTATATCTTGAATCTCTCAGGATCTTATATTCCACCCAACCATGTAGATGGAGAAGGAATAATGTTTAAAATCTTAAATTGGAAGTTTGGAACCTATCCAATTCATAAAAATTTGATTTAATTTACAATATAATATATAATGGTATATTTTAATGAAATTTGAAATAATAAAAAATAATGAAATCCTGATGTCAAGAAACATGACTGATGTGAGGAACACGATATGGATGTGGTTGGACATAATACAAAAAGTTACCTCCAGTAGTTCCACAAGTGAGACCTCTTATTATACGATTAGACGGTATAGATTCATATTTTCGAGAGGTATTTTAATATCTCATGAATTCTATGAAATTTTCAAATTGAAATTCCATTAATAAGGAAATGTTATCAGGGGGATCAGCAACATCATTACAACGTGTTACGAGGGGTGGAGGTTTAATGGCCCCAGAGTCATGGATGGAGTCCATGATAACTATTATTATGAATATAGAGTCACCTAAATAGATGATGTTCATTCTCACATATTTCATGTTATGTTATTGATACTTATGATAAGGGTATGTGTTTACACATTCTTATAAACATCAATATATGGTTGGCGGTGACTTCAGGACTTCCTTCTTTGAAAATCCCTTTAAAGATATGTTATTGGACGACAAAGCTAGTTAGTTTGTTCACTAAGATAAGTGTGAAATATCAGTTAATGATTAAACCACTCAATTTTGTAATATCATTAATTCTTCACTAATATATCTATGTAATGAGTTATACATGACTTGGAGATTCAAGGATGGTACTAGGAATGACATCAGATCATAGGTGAATGTGTTTCGTTTAACAAAAATCACCTATAAATTATATCAAGAGATTATTACTTTGAGTAACATCATGCGTGACTTTTGTTGTGTTCCAAGGAAGTTGTTCATGGTGACCTGGAATGAATTATACCATTATCAAGAGGTTCTACATGTAAATTTGTTTCATGAAGCAATACTTGTCAGATAATGAAGCAATGTATCAATGTGATATTTCATTTCTGTGATAAATATAGTTATATGAGACCTAGTGGGATTGATTCGAAGTTTAGTGCAAAACATATGGTGGTAGGGGCCATTTTTAGAGTCATTTTTAATCAATTTCACCAATTTCCAAGAGTATAGAATATTCATTTACTCATCCTTTAGAAGTGTGAACAATAGCCTCAGATCAGATAGAGAAATAGAGCACCTCCTAGTGTAAAGGCCAAGTATTTGGTCACGGTTCAATGATTCAGACCCTTGTTAAAATGTGTAAAAATTGAATTAATAGCTACTCTATAATGTATATATCATAGGTTCTCATTAGGAACTTTATATATACAGTGCATTGAGTAGACTGTCCTTCTATCTTTGGTTAAAAGTATGATTTTAACAGAAACAACTTTAGTTTCTTATATATATGATATAGTGGATTAAAATTATATTATATCCATGGAAAATATTGAGTTTTTTCTCTTAAGATAGAATATATTTATGGTGTGATGACACCTGATACTCCAAAAGGAATTTGATTGAATATTTTATGCTAGAGCATCAAGAAATCACTTGATATATGCAAGTATCAATTTCATTGAAACAAAGCATTCCTTGAGAAAAAATAATTTTCCACCATACATTAGTATGAATGGTTTGTCCCATATCATTAATATTTCAATTAATATTTCGATTGTTTTTTCATATCCACTGAGGGTGATAGTTATATTCACAATGATGAATTGGGTGTCAATACATGTGTTGGTTATCCATACCATCAAATGATATGAAGAGGGAAAACTGTAATTACTATACATCATATTGATGATCATAAAACACATTAATATGACTTTACTAATATTTTATATTTTTTTGGGATGTGTTATATGATGAAGATCTTGGAGTAGCACCGAATATAGTGGAAGAGTTGAAAATTGAGCTAGATTAAGGCACTATATTTTTATACATTCCGCTATAAATGATGAAAAATACTAATTTGAGATATATCAAGGGGAATCCATAGGAAATGGAATATATGGGTTTATATAGCCATGTACATCAACATAGATTAAACATATCCATTTCAATAAGAATTTGAATAGCACACTCAGAATTTTTGGGTATTAAAGACTATTAATCTAGATTATGATCATGATTTAATATTGAATGGCACATATAAGTTGTCATTTTGGCAGTCACATAAGATAGAGGGTTTTCTCCAAGATTGATTTGTGTATAGGATGATATTAGGATCATGTTACACAGTCATATAATTCACATAATACATTCCGTAGTAGTTATGACTTATATTAGTATATAAAAATTCCATTTGACCTTATGGCCACACTAGTAGTATTCATGGATTTGATTATATAATTTCACACATATAAATAGATTCATTAGTGATGGTTTGTAAAGGATTCATCTTTTTGTACTCTAATACATGTTATAAATATTCTTAAATTCACAAAAACCAATAAATGAAAACTATGATAATTCACATAGTTTACTATTCTTATCAAAATCCACATTTGGATCGATATGGCCAATATCTTTGTTGATTTCATCTCAGAAGAAGGTATATCAATTGACATTAATAATGTAAAATATATTGTTTCAAGGGACTAAAACAGTAATGAATTTGAATATATGGTGTTTCTTGAGGCTACCAAGTTATTATAACATAGTTATATATGATTTATCAAATAATACATCACCACCCACAAGTTTCACTATTTATTGATTCTAGTATACGATATATTAATTGTTAGAGAGAAAAAGTTGAAATTGAGATTCGATTCATTACCTATATTGATATAAATTGATCCATCATTATTCAATACGGTTCGTAGTGATGCATTATGAATTACCCAAATATTTTTTTATTTAGGGAGATTGGTTCAGGAATTATGAGTGTCATCATCAAATTCTATAAATGTTTAATTACCTATAAAACAATTCATATGTAGCTGTTTTGGTTCTTTCCTTGAACTAATGGAGGTGTTACATTCGAGGGTTGCATGTTATTCTAGGTACAGACCACAAAATCCACAAGGATATATTTACACATCTTGGAATGAATCCAGGGAAGATTATAGGGGTTCAATTACTTTGGTGGTTTGATATTTCTATTGTGTACATTTATACAGTCATATCTCATTCGTGACTTTAATTTTGACAATTTCACAATGGATATTTTAGGGAAATACCAATATCACCATGGGGATGTGACATACTATAGGTAATCATAGATATATTGTCCATTTTTTATCATATTCTACACTATATAGAATAATTTTTGTTCGATAACATATGATGGTTATATGTCATTGATATCATACACCATTATAATGATACATGTACTATTGTTTCTGAAATTGATTATCATATTACATCATGGTTCAATAAGGGTTTTCAAAGTATACTAGCTTCACATATAGTTTTGTGTATATCCAATAAATCATATACTAAGGGATATTCTAATAATATATTATTGTCAATTAAGTACATGAACCCGGAATATCTCATGTATATAAGAGGTACTTGGGTGTGAACACAACACTCACTAATTTATGTTATAATTACATCTTTTAAGGCATTATTTAGATGGATCCATATGAGGCTATATAAGATACTTTATTTCATTCACCCTTATTTTGTTTATAGTATGGAGAGTGAGAACTATTTTGAGATCATCTAATTTTGGAGAAGTCATTGAAGTTACAACTTATCAAGATGGTGAATTATATAACCTATTCTTAGTAGACTGATTATTTTATTTATCAAGATCAATTATAGTGATAATTTATGACAAATAGGTATTCATTCTTTTTTCTCATAGACTAGGGAATAATCGTATTTAGACACTGCGTAAATTTTCTCATTATTATGTCGCAACATACAGGATTATTGAGGGAGTGGGGAAGTTATCCTATTAGTCAATGTAACCCCATTAGTATTGATCCATGCACAACATGTACCATGTTTATCAAATTTATCAATATTATTCATATCAATATCACATTATCCATCTTGATGCTGTTGATTTTAGGTTTTTTTAAATTTTTTCAGATTATATTATATGTATAATTGTTTGAATCAGAAAACCCATATGATCTATGTCAATTCCCCTACTATGGGTTCAACTGTTGTAAAAACATATACCATATGTTAAATTGGAATGAGAGGTTGATGTATGTGCTCAATGGCTGGAATTATTCTAGGATGATTACCTACAATTTTATGAATATAAACATGGGGAAAATATACTTATGGAATTTTGTTTCTAAGGTAATGAAATTTCCAAGAAGTAAAATTTATTTTTTAGAATATTCATACACGATGATTTTTTATAGGTTTGGATACTATTATAGGATCCTATTTCAGCCATTATGATTTTATGGGGGGTAGTACTAGCTATATTAATATAGTATATGAAATATATATATATGGATATAATATTGGTGTAATTTTTTTTTTAAAACATAAATTATAATTTATTTTTTAAACCATTCATATAATTTAATTAACATACGTATACACCATTTAGATGTTAAAAAAATTATAAATCTTCTATTCAGTTCATAAATATGTTGAAAAAATAAAATGAATAGAAAATAAATTTTTATTACTAATGAATTATAATCTACTTCCACCCTCTTTTCCTCAAAATAAAATGAACAATGGGGAGCTCACTCATCTTATCTAAATAATTGTTTATGATCTCTTCTATCCTCCATTAGGACTAATCTTAATCAGTCACATTGGTTACCTAGCGGTAAGCCTATAACATCTCTACATTTTTTTCATCATTTATCTCATTGAAATGGAATGTTTTTTAGATGTGAGAAAAGATTCCATTTTCTCAGTGTATTAATCTAGTTCATTGATTTCACTCATTCTCTATATTTTTCATATCATCATTAAATGGTATGCATTAATTTTTATTGAACTAGATATGGTTTCAACCAGATTATTTGTGAGATTTACATGGAATATTTATTCCACTTGTAGTTGTTATTTTTTCAGATGATATATAATTATATAATGCTTCCTTTGTTCCAAATACTGATCATGAAGGCATGAGATAACTATTATCCTTTTAAATATTCTCATAATAGTATATAGGATTCATGAATATTGGGATGTATGACTGAGGCAATGTGGAAATAAGATTGACTACTCTTATTTTATGAGAAAAACCATCACATCACAAGTTAACAAGGTGATTTTGGTATGACGGTTCTTTAAGAAACATCACAATATGGTTTCACAATAAAATTGGGCGGTGGGTTTAAATAATGATTTGATCATATCATTAATTTGTATTGACACGTTGCACTAGGCTTGAACATATTTAGAGGATATCCTATCAATGTTATATGAGTATATAAGAGAAACTGTAGAAAGTCAGAGAGAGGGATAATCCTTGAAGGAACACAATTTTTTTAACCATTTGAGAAAACTGTGTGGGGTGTGGAATTGAGACTGAATCACTCCACTATTTATGTAGTTGTTTCCAAAATGTGTGGCCTAAAAAGTGTAGATAATTATATGGTCTAGTACCATGAGAAAATTTTGATCATAGTTTGGAAAATTGTTTTAATGAACCAAGAGATATATTTATAAAACCATAAATTTTTTGTTGAATTATGTCTAAAAACCATGTTTTTTTACTTTAATCCTATGATTAAAAATTCCTAATAATCAACATGCTTTATAGATTATGTCCTTAACTCCTGAAGTGACATTCAATAAAATCATTGTGAGTTGAAGTCCCATAATCATATGTACTTCATTCCCCTATATCGTATATCCTTTTTATTTTTAGACCCACATTTATCCTCTCCTCAAGGACCATATATCTAGTCTGTTAATGATAGGTATTTGTTTTGGATTTGAATTATTAAGACAACATTTCTGGATCTAGTGAATGAATGATTCTACAATTTCAAAACTTATAGATCTATGTGTTTTTTATATTTTTCAATCCATTTATATTTATATTACTTCTCTCTTAGATCAGGTGTTCTATAACATGAATAAATAGTTTTGATTAAAATATTTTTTTAGAAATCATCATAACTTTGTGTTTTATATTTGATGGATATACCTTTTGTTTATTAATTTGGAAATTGAGTAAAATAAGATGATTTTTAAAAATATCCCATTTTCATTATATTTATAATATGATGGTTTTAAAATTGTCTGTTAGTTCACATAAATACACGGGTATTGATGAAATTTTAAAAAATGATTATTTTTAATGTGAAATTTAATGGCAAGGACTTTTGACATACATAGTTGATGTGTGTTCATTTCAAGACAAGGACCTGGGAAAGGGGTGTAGGGTACTGGGAACCGAGATATTGATCACATTCTGACAAATTGGTCGATCAATGAGATTCCACTCATAAGTATTGAATTATCACTGTGAATTATTTTTTGGGTGGGTGTTTTTGTGGGAACACAATAAAATGAATTTTAAATAATGAGATATAATTGAAATTAATTTTTACAATTATACATATATTTATTTATATATTAGAAAAATATTTCATGAAATGTCTTATTAAAATTATATTAAATAGTGTCATGTGTTGGGATGTGTTTGGGATACTCTTTATATGGTTATACTAACCTCATTCATATGAAAACTAGAGGATTTGAAGATTTAATCTACTTGGACATAGGATTGAAGATGGTATCATATTTTAATATCAATGTTACATCTTATATTGGGCTTAGAAAATGGTTTTCTATAATGGAGATGGACAAATCTATATATTTATTGGTGTTTTTATTTTTATTACTTTGGTATAATTAGTTATTTTTCATTCATTTATTTTGTCTCAGATATTGTTGGTTGTCATATATGTTTTACGATATTAAATATATTTATCTCAAACATCATATAGATTGTTTCAAATAATTATATTTCATTTATGATATGTTATACTATCATTAAATTGATAATAATCACTTATATTCATTGAATAAACTATAATTTATTTCTAGTCATTGTGGTCATGGGGATGTCACTTAAGTTCAGTTACTCCCTCATCAAAAATAAGCCCATTGATGAGGGTACGATGACACAATATATTGTGAGAGATTATTAGGGTAAGGATTAATTAGAGTTTTTTAGTTATTGGTTTATTTAGGGATACAATTTTTTCCATGTGAAGATGGACTACAAATGGGTTAAACTCAGCATTTGCAATTATAAGGCATGATATCACATATGGGATTCTCAAGAATATTTATTTTCTTCTTCCAAAAATTAAATATAATTTTCCATTCTTTTCAATGATTATTGGTAAAATATTGTTTGTCTTAGGGTTTTCAGTGTATCCTTGTATGAATATTTATTCTCACCCCTACAAGGGTGTTTTAGTCACTTTTATTGGGTGTTTATAGAAGAAAAAAAGGATATATGGTGACTTATAAAGATGAATTATTGATGGAGAATCATAAATGTTTTACCCACAATTGATTTTCATTGACCAAAATCTTTTATTAGTTTTTAAATTTTATGTATCCTTCTGTATAATTAAATTATGGGATTTCTTTCAGGATTTCAGGTATTCATTTAATCCTTTGCTTCATTGATAATACTCTTGTAGTCCCTATTTTCATCTCACATTACTCTTCTTTCATTATATATATAATAATAGGTTTTAGTTTTCATCCTCCATAAAATTATCATTTATTGAGATTTCTGTTTTTTTATCTTATAATTATGTTAAATTCTTTGATAACGTGTGATAGTCCAACTCTGTTCTAGTCACCAACCCCTATCCAAATTCATGTTTTCATTGGGTGTCACACTCTACCAACGATCAGTCTATATGGGACCCTGTTAGGTTTGTTTTCATTAATAAACAATTATTCTATAAATTTGTGGGATTTTGTATTTATCTCACCCATTTCATCATTATATGTTTTCTATATCAATGATATATAGAAAATAATAATCCAAAATAATAATCACAAAACAAACTATTGAGAAAGGAATGGGTTAAATAATTTTCCCATTAAAAATTATTCGTCAAGGTATCGTGTCAAATATAATGAAATTAATGGATTTTGTATTCATGTATAGTCATTAAAAAAAATATAAATATGTATAATGATTTAGATGAATGTAAAATAAAAATATAATGACAGATGATGAAAAATTCATTTTTGGAAGTACCTATTGTCAAACTTTTATGAAATGGGGAAATAATATTTAAACAAGATATGAGTATATAATAATCATTAATGTTACAATATAAGATGTTTTTTTGTTAAATTATATTTTTTAAAATAATATTTATAAAATAATCATTTGAATAGTCAAACAATATTTGAATAATTTTGAAAAAGTTAGAGAAAGTGGTAAATACTACCCTTTAAAATTTATATTCTTTTAATTAAAAAGTAAAAAGTATTTTATAATGTAATGTAAATACATAATAAAAAGAGAAATATTAATAATGAAGAATATGAATTATTTATAGCAGAATAGTAAAAAGGGAATGCCATGGAGATGGAGAGATAATGAGCATGCCATCAAAAATGAGAGAGACTATGAAAGAAACTATACATCAAGTCAAAAATGGATTTGAATATAACAATAAAGTATTTTTTAGAAATTATAATTCAATAATTAAAAAATATAGTAAAATATTAAGAATAATTTTGTATCTTTTAATAAAATTTTATCATGTTTCATTTGTGTATTACCTTAATATTAGTCATGCTAACTATTTCGGTATTGTTGGATTCATAGTTCTTAATGTGCCTTGATGTATAAGTAACAATTGAAAGAATATATCCAATATTTACATACCATAAAGAGTATTATGTAATTATTTTTACATCATTATAAATGTATTGTGATATATATATACATATCATTTATTTAAAAATTATGAGAATTATCCTCTATTATTTATATGACTATTTTGTCTTTATATTTCATTGAAATTACCTTCGATGGAATTGATATCATATTAAATTAGGTAATAAAATTTTCATAATATCAATGAATGATATAATTGAAAAATAAAAACCCAACATTCATCTTGGTAGGATAAGACTACAAATGGTGAAACAATATTTTTAGGGTGTTTTTAAAATTAGTGTTATACTAATAAACAAAATGTACATTTAAATCATCATGTATAGTTTAATATTTTATTTCAATTTAACTTTTTAGGTATTAATTATTTTATTTAATGGGTATGAGGATAATTTAATAAGAGAAATGGTTTGGTAAGCCTTGCCTTATTCATAGAGACCATTCACTCAAGGTAAACATAATTCCTTTCATTGAGGGGATTTTGGTCACATAGAGGGGTTGATGGAATAGATAATAGAGTTTAGTATTATATTTATACATATATTTGGTAACGTATTGAAGTTAATATGTGAGGATAGTGGTGTGGTTGACGGTTGTTTATATGTAAAATGAGGAGGTAAATTGATATAATATTGGGATTATGTTATTGTATAGGGAGTTGACAAAAATAGTATTAATTTATACGATTTTTATTTTCTTATAATTAAACCAATGTTGTATGTTTTATATTAACACCCATACAATAATATAATATTTGTAAAACACTATAAATAGTAATTAAGAAATAGTGTCTTTTAATACTAACATAACATAACTTAGGATTTAAAATTTCAAATATTTGTTTATAAATTAATAATATAGTTTGCAATAAATAATTTTACTCCATAAATAATTAGTATTATTATCAAATTGTTTTATAAATATTTATGTCTTATTTACCTAAGGATGGTGTCATTTAACTCATAGTACTGTTAAAAAAAGTTTTTTCCATATAAATAAAATATTAAAATTTTAAGAATAATACAAAAAAATAATAGTAAGATAATTCATATATACTTATTATAAAAAATTAATTAAAATTAATTATTTTTATAAAATAAATATTAAAAATTTAACATTTATACAAAATCAGTATTTATGTTGATAAAGTTAGTTTGAATAAATATTATTTTTTGTAACTATTTCTCATATATTTATTATATATAATTTGTAAATATTAGTATATTTATAATTATTCAGAATATATCTTATAATATTTATTAATTTATAATTTTTGTTAATAATTACTGAGGTAAAAAAATTTGTTAAATAAATTAAAAAGTTCGTTATTATTATTGATAATGATTTTTCATTTTGGTTATAAAACTCTAGAATTAATTTAACATTATTTTAATATATTTTAGTTATTTTTACTCATTTAATAATGAAGTATATATTTTACAAATCGCATTGATCTGGTAAACATTTAAGTGGAAAGCAGTTACTTTTAATAGTTTTATATTACTATAATGGTCATATAATAACTATAATTCCTTTTAATTCTTCCCATTATTCATTCACTCAATTTTATTTACTTGTTACAATTATTTCAATTAAAATTCCTTTATTACTTCTAATAGCCTGATTCATATTTATTTATTTTTTATTTCATCCATGTTATGTTTATAAAAACATAGTACACCTCAATAGAATGTTCTAGTTTTATTATTTATTTTCACTTATTATCTGCAAGAATGATTTTTTATTTTATTTATTATTTTTATAATTCAAATGAAATTGTTTATTGAAATGAAATTATATGTTTTTTTCGTTAGGTCTTGTATAATATTTAATATATATATTATCAAACATTGTTTCAAATCGTGTGATTTTTCATATTAGGGAACTCATTGTTGTCACTATATTAAGGAGATATATGTAGAATTTTTTATTCAAATAAATACACATTGAAAATTATATTTTTAGAATCATTTCAAACCATAAAGATTCTAGAACCAAAATATTTTTAATTGTTATATTAATATTAAAATTAGATTTAAATGTAAACTCATGTTATGGGATTGAAAATGTGTCTAACCCCATAAAAATGTAATCATATCAAAATATATTATTTTTCATCACTATAGCTAACTAAAAATAAGAGTTAGGAAAAATATTGAATTGTATTATATTTTTTTGTAATTTTTGAAAGGGATCCCTATACATAACTGTCCAATAATCCTATGTGATGTTAATTGAATGATTACATACTAAATTTTCAATTCATTGTGTTAATAATAATGTGATCTCAAATACTGTAAAATATAGATCATGTCTATTTAATTGGTTCACTTTTTATTAAAAAGATTCATAATTTTAATGGTAAAATATTAAATATATTTCCATATTCAATACATGAAAATCATGATGGTCATTTAATAAAAACCATTATTATTATTAGATTTTCATCATCATCAAACATATATTTCAAATAAATATGATATTTGGAGAATATTATAGTAATTTCCCCTCAATCCTCTAATAAATATAAAAAAATTCATTATGAAATAAGAAATGATTTATGTGTCATAAAAACATATTCATGATCAAATGTGTATTAATGCCTTATAAATAACTATGCTGATATGTGAAGTTAAAATTTTGAAATGTTCATGTCTGATATATAATCTAATACATTTATAAATATATTAAAATGTTTAATGGAGTATTATATTAATGATACATTCATGGTGTTTAAATCGGTAAATATTTTTTTAAATGATTGTAATTAAAGGTATATGGTATTATGATCATTAATAGATTTAGAAATTAATGATGGCTACTAAATAACCACACATGTACTCAATATAAATTGTTATATAAATGATTTGAAGATTTTAGAGTGTCCGTTTAGGTATAGTACTGATACATAAATAATTTCATAATAATATTTTCAATATTTGTGATAACCCATTTTTATTTCAAATAAAATTTAATTTATTAATCGAAATTAGAAATACATATCAACATGTTTCAGGTATCAAAAAAAATGTGAGGAATTGGATTTTGTTATGAATGGACATTATAAAGGTTTAATGTTTTATTCCTTTATAAGAATAATTATATTTTAATTTTTAACATTCATTTGGAAACAAGAAAACCATAAAGTTGCACTGGGAGGAAAAGTTAATGTTTCCATTATGATAATATTATAAATTAGAAACATAATTTCCCACAATACACAATGGGATATGGGAATCAATTTTTTAATTCTTTATCATGTATTAACGATATTGAAAAAATATAGTTAGGGGTATATGATTCCAACTTTATATTCTTCTTTTTTTAGAACATATAAATTTGTTCAATATTAAAAAATTAATTGATGAAGCAAGTTTTTTTCATTTAAATATTTGAAATGTAAAATATTATAATGAAATATATAAATTGTTTTCTTATAAGAATAATGGATTTTGAAATTATAAGAATTTATTTCTATTTTTATCACATATTCCATTATATGTCCACATAATTGTATATGTATAAATAGTTTTTGTCATCAAATGTGATGATGGTTCTATTTTATTGTATAAAATTTCATATATTTAATATAATTTTTTCCTAATAAATAATAAATTGAATTCCATCTATGAAAAAAGATGGTTTTTCATTTTTATTATTTTAATATAATGAATATGATTCTAAAAACCCATTAGTAGTATATTTTAATAAAGATATCCTCTAAAAGAATATTCCTCAAAACACATTCATCATACTTATATTCTATGATTATCATGTTTCATTTTTATATATTTTATAATTTAAATAAGTGTATCAATTTTTCATATAATAGAATATGTGTATTTGAAATCTATTATGGGGAAATCAAAAAATTTAGTTGTTAATAATTGAATGATTAGAGTTAGTAAATCTGAAAGATAAAAAAATATAGAAACTAATTTTATACATTGTTGAGTCTAATTTATATCCTAACGATATTTTAGATATACTAGAAGATAAGATCATCGAGGAATCCTTTAATTTTAAATCTATTATAAATTGACCTTAATGGAATGTTTCAATTTAAGGTATTTTTCATATTAGGTTATATAACTAATCATAAAAAAATTTAAGTGATTGAGAAAAATATAACTAATTATCATCATAATGTTATATTTTGTGAGGAAAATAAATATCAATAACTTTTTATAACATTGAACATTATGAATTTGATTTATATTTCTCGCAACTATTAAAATTTTATTTACCCATTGATATTATATTTCTAAATTATGTTACTATTATCATTTTATTGTATATAATCATATAAATTAATATGATATTACTTTATGTCTTAAATAATGTGGAATTAGAATTTACAATATTTAAAAACCAAAATTATAATACTTTTACCTTTTGGCCTTCAAATAATTGATGTTCTAAATTCGGACAATTATGTGGGGTTTAAATATTATTAAATATTACTATAATTTTAAAAAATATGAATCTTTCTAAAACCACACTTCTCTTCATTATCATTCATTTATTTGTGTAGTATATTTTATGGAATTTAATTAAAATTAACCACTAATAGTATCAATTTAAAGTATGCATAATTGATGGTCTCAATAAAAAAACTTTTTCTAATGACATATTAAAATTATTGTTTGTATGGGAATTAATAGATATGTGAAATTTATCTCTTGTGTTTTAATAAAAGTATTATGTTATGGATTACCAATATATATACCACATAATATTCCATACATTATAAAATTTCTAAAGTAAGGGTTGATATTTTTTTGACAAATAATGATTACATAAGGTAAATAAGTGGTATCATATGTGAAAAATAAGGATTTAATACCTTCCACACACTATCTTTTAGGTTGATCTGTTATCCGGTGATTTCATATTTTTGGATCATTTTGTTTTCCATAAACCATACTGGAAATCTTGAAAAACTATACACTATGATGGACTTTACATAGTGTGAATGGTTTTAATGATCATCATAGGTTTGATACAAGAGATAGGGCATCAGAAATAAAATTTTATGGGGTAATGAATTTTCTTTTACCAAAAACAAAAAAATGAGGTCCGTTGATGAGAACCAAAAACCACCAACATATAAGTAGATCCATCAAGTGAAATGTACTATAATGATAGGATGAAAATGATGAAATGGAAAAAACATCCAAAAATCACATAACCTTGGATCTCATCATCATGGATAGATCACATGCACCACCTTTCGTCCCAACATCAAAATTAATTCAATAAAAACACTAAATATCTCTATAATTTTCTGCTTTTCCTAGTATAATAAATAAAATTTATAAAAACACACAAAGGAATATTATGATTATGAGAAACACAAGCCTATTAGGACCTCACAACGATAAATTATAATTAATTAATATCAAATAAATCCAAATATGATCAAATTAAAAATAAAACATTACATGGATATTTTTTCCCTCTTCTCAATAAAAAATAAATTTCAAAAAAAATCATATAATTTTCAGGGAAATTATTAAAATGAAATAAATAAACATTTCCATCAAAATAGCCATGATTATTAAATTAATAAAATATGAATAAATAAATCATTTTTTATAAACTGGAATTTATAATTCATTATCAATAATAATTATTGGTATTATACAAAAGGGATAGTTGGATAATCAATAAATTATCCTAACAAAAAAACATAAAATATATTACCAAGTGTTCACACATAACTAGATCATTGTCATATACGGAATCACAGTACACCATAATTAATTAAATCACATATATCATCAAATATTATTTTTTTCATCATCAAACAATTAATAGTTATTTCTAATACATTCCTACTATTCTTATCATATACTATCATCTTAGCTATCCTGGATTTCATATGATCTAATGAAATCAATAGATGGTGAAATAAATAATCTAAATTCCAATTAATAAATGATCATTCCAAACACCCCAAATTGTGATTTATAAAATGAATTATCCTTTAATATCATAAATATGTGTTTTTATCGAAGATCATTTATATAATAGGAACTAATTTAATTCAAAATCAATTAAAAAATTTATTTACTTAATTTATCGTGATTAAATTTCAAATAAATTTTTAAAAAAATTAAATTTAATTACAAAACATTTTCTTGAATCTAAAACATTATTTTAAATTCCATTCCTATAGAGTTTTCATAACCCACACCAAGCATTTTGAAAAAAAATTATTTATAGGCATAATTAAATATTAGAAAATCAATTTAAAATATATTTCATGTGAAATAACAATCAAAGTTTTGGTTTGGAAATAATTTAATAATGAGAAAACTAAGCTCAATAACAATGAAGATCACATTTTATCCCTGATTGATGATGGTAGAATAATATATTTGGTCTTTTGAGATAGGGTTGAAAAATAACCAATGAAGAAATGTTTCAACCTGAGCCACTTAATGATGAATGATGAACACCAAAAATCAAAAACCATAAAAATTCATGATAAGAAATATTTTCCAAATAGAATATATAAATAAGTTTTATTGAGAGAGATTTAGTTAAACAGAACAATAAAATACATAAAGAATGTTTCTCATGAATGAAGTAGCCACCTATTAGAGTTTTATATTTCATTTTTTCATCTGATGTTCTGAATAATCCATCACAGTGGCATTGAACTTCTAATCCCAATGTTGTGGAATCACATGGGATACCAACCACAAAGTACATCCAAGTCCATTTTCAGATATTAAATATTATATTGTTTCATCAAAACCCTCCACTATAATGTGAAGGTGGACACACATCTCATAGTGAACATGGAGAATCCCCACACCCCTTCTAAAATACTATTCCTAGTTACGGGCATGTTGGATAGGACTATTAAAAACAAGGAATTAAAAGGAATATTATAGCCTCCAATCATGTTAGTAAACTACCCATATTGAACCTAATAGTATAAAATTATTTTTAAGCCGATATTCTCTAAAAATAAATATTAAATAAATAATATCAAACCTAAGTCTCTAATAAATTATAATAATGGCCCTGTTGATTTTTTAATTATCTCTACCTCAATCATTTTATTTACTAGAAATAGTAATCGAGAATATTATTCCACTGTGGGATACAACAATTAATATCCCATCATCATTTGGTGCTCTTATGTATCATTAGAATTAATTTTATGCAAACATAAAATTAAAAAAAAATATCATCATCTCACATATAACATTGATTTTAGAATAATAATTATGAAGTGGATTCTATTTAATTTTCATTTTAGATACCTCATTGAGGATCCTCCAATTCAAAACATGAGATATGATTAAAATGTAATTCATAATTTTTGATATCAAAAATAAATTATGGATCAATTTAATATGTTAATGGAAGTTAAAATGGAATTCCAACTATCTTACATTCTTAATTAGATAAAAATTTCACACACACCATAATGCCAGTATCCCTTTTTTTGATGACATTTGGGGCAAAGGAGTGGGGAGAATCTAAAAGTCAATTGTGATCCAATTGATATGTCCATATGATATATAAAATTACCACCATAATACATATATAAATAATGAGTCATACTAATTAATGTAGAATCACAATGATATTCTTCTTTACCTCATAGACCTCTGTAGGTCTCTGTTGGGAACGTTCATCAATATATATAAAATAGAGAGATTATTTATAATAATTAACATATATGGACACACTAGGTTTTATATTTATGGAATTCTTGTAGCTAACATTTTATAACGACATAATCAATCCTAAATAGAAATCACAGGATCCTCAAAATCATGTCCCCAGAAAAAAAAACAAATTATCTTGGATTTTTATAACATATTTGGTTTGACCATACAGTTGAGGATGGAATGTTGTGTAAATAATTAACTAGGATCACATTACATATTACTAGCCTCCCCAAAATAAAGAAATTAATTAGGGATCCACAGTAAATTTTTTTCATATATACCATTTTTCAACTTCAAAACCTTGTGCACATATTTATTTCCCAAATCCTTGACATTTGTTGTTTAATTTATAGGAATAAAGTGTATCGACATTATTAATCATTCAACATCATCCCAAATTATATTCATTCTCCAAGGAGTAAGATACAACAGAAAATTTAAATCCACCAATATATCATTTACTATCTATGTTAGAATATGTGGAGGTGAATAATAAAACAAGCCTATTAAATATTTGGGTTGATTTTATACCCTATATAATAATGAGAAATATTATCAATAATTTCAAATTTCTAACATTTACACATGAATCAATGAATCATCTAACCTGAAATAATATTTATTATAGATTAATATTCCCACATTCGATGTTGAAAATCCCCCATAACCAAACTTGAAAAATATAAGAGAGTAAATTGATTCAAATAGAAAAAGATTACCTCTTGTGATTGTGAAAAATAAATATTGGTCATTATCCATATAATTAATTCATAACACCTTAGAACATTTCATTAATCATCATATCATAGATGATAACCCCATATAATGAAAATGAATACTAAACAATTAATAAAAAATATCAAATACATATTATCTAGTTCTTATAAATTTATGTGAGAAGATATTTCCATAGTATTTTAATCCTTCAACAATTCATTTCGAGCATGGAATGGAAGCTTACCACTAAGTGTATCAGATATAATACTTCGCTTATTATGGGTTAAAAATTATCTAAGTCAAAATATTGTATGTACACCCCCATGTTATCTATAAGATGTTCATGAACTTGTGGGAAATTATATATGTTATCTTCTTTTTATTGGAGGAAATTATTAACATTTATTTGAAAATGTTTTGACACCAATTTTATGGTAATAGACATCAATTTATTTTTAAAGATATTTTTTTGTATTGTTTTTATCAAGTTAATGAATATTAATATATCTAACAGAATTCAATTCATCACACTTCATGAGAACCAAATGTAATATTTAACATGAAACCTAAAAAATATCTTGTATCTTTGTAGAGCCACTGGATGATCCATCATTATAAATGAATTCAACCAAAACATATACTCATCTAATGATGTTTTATACACATAATTTAAACCAATATTTTCCTACATCAAAGAGATATAAGTATTTAGAGAACCCATGTTGGAGAAATCAATTACAAATTTAGGAAAAAATGAGAAACCATGTTTTCAAATAATTATACACAACAATATAACCCCCTGAATCATTAATCATAATATTTAATGAGTTTATAGAAAAAAATTTATTCCATGAGATGGAAGATAATTCTCATAAATAATTTAAATTATCCAAATTTTTTTAGAATCAACAAATATATCACGCATAAATACAACACAAAAATATTCAAGATTGTTGTGGAAATAATATCCAGTCGTACAATGTAAACAATAAAAGAATTTTTTATTCTAGATGAAATAACATGAGAATCCTAATGTTCATACCTTACATTGAATGAGTAATTTTGAACTCCATATCCCATTATCTTAAGAAGGTGGTAACATGAAAAAATATCAATATTACTGAAATTGTTCATCTATTTAATCTAATCAAATAAATAATCAATGTATATAAATGAGTACTTGTTCATGAATGTAAAACAATTTAGAATTCCATAGTCTACAAAAATTTGAAGTATAGTTACCCTGATTTTCATAAATTATATTAACATCATTTTTGTGAGAAACAAAATCAAAAAATTACACATAAAGGATCCAATGTTTTAGTGTATTTGAAAATCTAGGACAGTACATAAAATTTACAATACAAAACATATATTTTATTCCATATTCTCAAGATTCTTATAGATCTTGACTTATCCTTATTACTATTATTCACTATAGGATATACATAAAAATATGTGAGGTAAAATCCTTTTAATATGAAGGATTATCACATGGAACAATGTAACATGGGGTGCACATAATCATTACATCAACATCATAATCATGAGAAGAAGAATTACATAATAACATGGAATGTAGAAATTCAGAAAAATGAAACATTATGTCTTAGTGGTAAACATCCACACGTATTTGTGAAAAGTGATTCAATCATATTCACAAATAATTAACTTTACTCATGAGGTTCTTTTAATTTTCCAATTCATTGGATCTCTATATTATTTTGATTACACCCATCATATAATTACATTTTCATTATGCTATATAATTTTTGTTACATCAGTCACATAAAAAAATTGCATTATCCCACAAGAAACATAGAACATATTTCAATATTAAACATAAAACAACCCCTAGGTAGGAATGGGTTTTACATTAGAAATCCTAAATTCAAAATCGTTCATTTTTCCAATGAATTATTTAATAACATAAATGATACAAGGACCATGAACACTGACTAAGAAGTAAAAGGTGTGTTTTTTAAAAATAGTTCTTTTGGAAAAAATTATGTATGAAATAAAATCTAGTGTAAACCATTTATATCCTTGAAAAAGTAAAAAAATTATTAGGAAGTAATTTTTATTGAATTACAATACCAAAAATGGAGTGAAAAGGGGGAAACCCAAAGAAATATGGTTGGGTTCAAGAATTACACCAAACTTGTATATGAACTGTTTATTCATATTAATGACCTATATAATCACATTATATTAATTAATTAACAACCCAAAAATCATTTATTCATTATAATTATTCATTATGGATATATAATTTTATTTTATTGTCCTTTTGATGAGTTGTGGAGTTTATTATAATTCGTCGGTATTATTCTTTTTATTATTTTTCATGAACATGTCACGTTTACACATGAATGAATGTTAATTAAAAATATTGATAAATATATAGTATTTAAATTACATAATATTAATAATATTCCACTTGTTTAAATGATCATATAATGAATTTGGTTATTAAGATTATTCATTAGTAAAAAATTAATGAAGATTGTTTTGGGTTAATTTGGGCAGGTTTTTGGATTAAAATGAACATGTTTATTTATCATGTAGTATTATATATATAACATGCTTCAAACTAATTAAAATGGTTAAAAATTCATATTAAAATATTTTTTTCAACCATCTAATCTTTTTTTTGACATTCATGAAGGAGTTGATGGAAACATTATGTGTGTTGCCCACGATGTTGGAAAATTATCACAATTGTAACGCTCTGACCCCAGTAACCCAGAGTCAATGCATTATTACATAACATTAGAATGATCACAAGAAAGATCAAGTCTCGAAATACAGATTAGTTTAGTAGCCTTGGAAATGCTAGATATATTCATAAAGATTTACATTACATCATAAAAATGAAAACTACAACAACATAGTCACCATATTCCACACTCATATCCCCTCATACTATCACTGCAGGTCAATAATAAAATATATATTCACATCCTGTGAAAAATAAAACATATAAAGGGGTGAGCTCAAATTCCCAGTAAGTATAACAATATAGCGGAAACATTCATAAATAAGAATAAACATTTAAGGCAATGAATAACTAAAACTAAAGTCTTTTAAACATGAACATAAACATAGTATGGAAAAAAATAAAATGAAATAATTTAATTTACTTATTCACATGGATATTCTACTAATCAAATAATCACATGAAATATCAATAACCACTTTCATAATGATGGAATGCATAATTCCAGACTATCAAAACCACATATCCAAGGCCTCGTGCCAAGACTACAAATAAGATTTTGTCAAGGCCTTGTTCCAAGATATTAGTTTGTCTCATGAGACCTACCGATGCATCGAGGAGCTATTGCGGGCTCTATTCGTCACATATTAAGTCCATTGAATTCCCATATGAAAAGGTTTAAACATTACATAAACATTAGTATTAAAACTAGCATAAGAAATGTAAATACTTCATCCATAACCATGAATGGTATAAAAACAACACACCCACATTCAAACATATCACAAAACCTTCAATACAATATAGACGTTTTGTATCATAATAAATCAACTTCAAATAAGCTTAAAATCCATCAAAGGATGCTGACATAGATGAAATCAAAACTCTTTTTAGAGAAATATTTCTTTCTATTTTAAAATCATTTCAGAGTCATATTTCTATAAAATAAAACATTTTCTTTGAAAATATTCTTATAAGCTTGTAAGGGAAGCTTCGACAATTTTATAACGGCGGAAAATAGCTGCACCCGCCGTATAAGTTAAAAATTCATTCTTACTTTAATTCTGTCAAAAAGGATAAAAAGGACCTTGTTTGGAAAAAGACGAAAATATTTATTTATAAACCACTTATAAAAGTCAACAAGGGTATAAATGACTTTATCACATATTCCATTAAATAATAAAAATGTTTTGAAATACATTTTTAAGAAACATGGATGTGGATGATAAAGAAGTCCCAGTAGATTATTACGTATAAAAAACCTTGGATAATGAAGAGATTGAGAAATAAACCCTTACCTTGTACATTTCCTTAGTTGGGGTAGGTCAACCTCTTGTATAACGGTGAAATAATTGTTATTAAATTATACAATAATAATATATAGTAATATGATATCATATATTATATTTTAACATTGTTTTGTTAATAATATCATAGAATTATCGTCGTTTCGGTTGTTAACTTAATCATTTTCTTTTATATGTTTTGTTACATAAGACGTGTTTGTTATGTATAGGTTGTATATTATTCATATCAAGAATTATATCATTTCCTTAAACATAAAATGACAATTATACTTAAATGGATACGATGGAGAATGAATCTCATCGCGTTCATGGAGACTGTAGTCTGTACATACGCACGAGCGACAATATCATTCTTTTGATATTAAAATAATATATAATTGGATTTTATATCATATGAACAGAATCATTATCTTGTTATATTTATTATTTACATGAATTACACATCATTATTATACACATCAAAATAAAAATTTATTGAATAACAATTACACCACGACGTGGAGACAGTAAGTCGTACGTACGCACGTATGGTGACATGTCATTAAAAGGATGGATAGAATACTGAATATGGGTGTACCATATTTATAATAATATTACACTATATAGGAGATACATGATTCATTATTTTATAATGGTAATAACATATAAATAAGAAGTTGAAGAAGTCATAAATTTGAAAAAATTTGGTGAAAACATTACATCTTCTTCGGGTTCTTCCTTTTGATTTGATCAAAAGGGCTCCTTTGGTTGGCTTTCTGATCAAACTAAGGCCTCTTAAGTGAGGTAATTTGAGAGAGAATTCGGCTAGAGGATGGCTGAGCCAAAAGGCTTTAAATATGTGCATCATTGAGAAGGGGGAGTTACCTTTTATAAGAGGGGTGAGGGGCACCTTTGCAAAAGCTAGAAATATTATTTTATAATAAATTTATATTCGGTTTCTAATGGCTCCAAAGTGGATTATTTAAAGGTTATGGTGGGGATGGTTAGAAAACCACTCAACATATATAATTTAGATAGGTTTGGGTCATTATATTAACCTTATACTTTAGTTATAACTCTTAGTTAATTAGTTTGACACTTACCATGTCACCTTGTATTTTTATATTATATAGTTAATAAACATTCTATATACCTCCACGAGACCCCCAAGTGTTCCATTAATGATAAAACTATCATGATATAAGTTTCATGGCCGAACCATAGTTTTTTATGAATTTAATATCAATTAATAATATAATATTTGTTTTAAAAACTCTTTTATGTCAATTTTGACACTATTTAGAAAATTTAATTGTGTGAAAATCATAACAGAATGATTACTTCAAACAAAGTTATTTAGATCATTTTTTACATGTCATATTAATCTATAAAATTATTTTAATTCATAAAAAGTCTTAAATTAATATTATTTGGGTATTTATAATATCAATTATTTTAATTTTTCATTATTATGGTAATTACTACATCATCATCGTGTCAATGATAAATTAATTTATTTAATGTCGAAACATTATAAATAAAATATCATTATGTAGGAAATATTTTTATCTTTCTAATGAATATTTATAATCTAATTTATCTTATGTGTAACCCTATATTAAATTTTTTTTAGTAAATAAACTTTAATTATAACTCTTTTAACTCTTCTTGAATTAAATAATAATAAATGTCCTAATCTTATCCAAGTGGACCTAAATGATAATATTTTATTCCTAAGGTTATTTTCGGTCAAGATACACTTGTCCAATAGAATTAGGACATGTGTTATGGTAATATTAATATCATTTTTACCCTTAATTACCCTATTTACTTTTAACCGTGGTAAATAAAAGTACAGAGATACTATTCACCAATAATTATTTTCATCTCATAGAACCACATTTTACTCCTTGATATTAACCGTGTGTCACAGATTTTCAAAATTCCACTTACAAAAGTGGTAAAAGTTTGTTTTATAAAAAATTTAGTTTTTTAACTACCACTTAGTGGTTTCACTATTCATCACAAAATTATGTTTTTCAGAAAAAGACCAAAAATTCAAATTATGCTAATTTCGATTCTCTGAATCCATAAATGAAGTCAATTTTGAAAAATAAAATTTATAAATTGAAAAAAGTGGGTATTACTATTCATAAAGGCTATTTTGATTGGTTGTGGTGCGTTAGAACTCGATGTTGCGTACAACACACGCTATTGAATTTTTTAAAAGAGAAGCGTACCATAGAAGCTTGGGGTGTTACAACAACACGGTAAACAATTTCAATTTTTTAGACAAAGATATAGAGGGATGCATATATTGAATAATATTCAATTAACATGATATAATATCAGTTTATTAATCATTGTATAGTTATCATGAAATTTGGATCAGGTAATTTGATAATAAGAGAAGAAAATAAATGAAATTTTAAATGAAATTAAAATAAAAGAGATATAAATTACTTCATGAATATATATCCTCTAAGATCCTATTTAGAATATAGTTTTCAATATTTTAATAATCCCAATGTATTGTTAATTTAGTGGACGAGCATGGTAAATTATTTGAGAAGAATTTGGAGTACTCACAAGGCTTTAGATGTTGGCGGAATTTAGGTTGTGAGGGATGGTATTTAAAGTGGAGTGGAGGGGTGTTTTCTCAATATTTAATTCATTAGTTTATTAATTTTTCCCAATTCAATAAATTTTACTTATTCCATGATTATATATAGTAAATATGGCATGTTAGATTCATAAAATGACCATTTACATCTTTCTTGACTTAAGCATGATGTTAGAATTCATTTATTTACCATATTTTGAAAACTATCAAATTTCCCTATTCAATAAAATTCAATTGTTATGGAAAATATCAACAATTCACAGTAACCATTTTTTGATTTGTAGAATTAAAAAACTAAATCTATTTTATAAAAATGATTCTCTAAATTTGAGTAATGAAATTTCTAATTAATATTTTAATTTACTTGAAAAAAATAAATTTTAAAATTACAACGGTTTTTCAATCACATTAAAAAAATATGGTGTCATAAAAATACCATGTATTCATTATAGTTATAATTATTATTTTTTGAATTTTTTTTAATAAATTTCATTTTTAAAATTTTTATAAATTAATCATTATATATTTCTGAATTAAAAAATACATAAAATATAATATACTTATATCATATTTTCACTTATATGATAGAAATTTTTTATTTGTACTATCAATGGTAAGGTTATTATTAACATGGGCAATTTACTTTTCATAATTGTTATATTATTATTCATAATTGTTCCATTACTATTCATAATGGTATGTTACTATTAACCAAATATTATGTTTCTCATATCAGTATCTAAATATCATAAAAATCGCAATCGTGTATGTTAAATTTTGGAAATTCAAATAAGAGAAGTTGAAACATTATGTTTAAAAGAAACATTGAATTTAGTACTTCATTTATGTATGACATGTAATTGTGTTTCAAAATGTTATTTTATTAGCTTATACTATATAATATTACTATAAGAAATAATAAATCACAATGTTAAATGTTTGTGTCATTACATTCTTCCCCCCTTTTGGGATATTTCCGTCAATATTTCATTTTACATCAATAGGTGAGAGTAATTATCCTTCATCCTGTCCTATAGTTCACTTGTTTATTCTTTATACATATGGTTCCACCACAACAATTTTACAATGTGGGTTGTATTTTTGTGTAGAACCATAAACTTGTGGCCCAAAATATTTACTAGAAGCTCCTCATAAGAGAGATGATCTTCTAGCTATACCACCTCCGAGTTTAGTACATGTGTAGGATATGTTATGTACTTCATTGGGAGTAACACATGAAATGCCTCATTAACATTGGAATCTTTTAGTGGATGTTTAATCAGATTGTCCCATGATCATATGATGTCAAAGACCTAAAAAGGGAAAATGTACATTGATCTTAGTTTCACTTTTTTTCCAAACCACAGAACTATATTCCCTTTAGATATCCCTATAATGACATTATCCCCAATAGTAAAATTCATGTCCCTTAAAATATTATTAGTATAGATCTTTTTTCAACTTTGAGTGGCTTAAAAATTTTTCTAGATGACATGAACCCTTAGAGTCAACTCTTCCACAAGATCAGGTCTAAGTATCATTAATTCTCAAACATCATCTCATTAGGCAGGTTTAGTACATCTTTTTCCATACATTGGTCCATCTGGTGGAATTTGAATACTAGAGTGGAAGATATTGTTATGTGAGAACTCAAGAAATGGGAGATACTGAACTAATGCACCTTTAAATTTTAAAGAGAGGGCTCTTAGAAAATCTTCACGTGTCTAAATACACTTTTTATATTGGCCATCATAATAAGGATTATAGGCCATAATTAAATTCAATTCAATACACGACACATGTTTGTGACTCATCCAAAATATAGATGCAAAACATGGATTACGATCCGAGAAACTCTCGAGTGAAAAAACATGAATTCTGAAAACCTAAATCACCTATATCATTTCATTTTTTCAAGAAAGAGATCATACCTAATAGTGATAATGTGGACAGACTTGGGGAATCGGTCCAACCCAACCCATATCACATTATTTTTTTATGACGTCATGAGACTGAGGTCAAATTACGTAGTGAAATTATCCCATTTCCACATGGGTATAGGTAAAGTTTGCTAAATACTTTGAATAAATTATTTTCTATTCTTTAAATTTATGAAATTTCATGCACCTTTAGATATATTATGTAGTATCCTTCTTCATGGTATCCCACCGGAACTCTTAAAATAATCTTGGTACATCTTGGTGCTACCAGGATGGACAGAGAATGTTGAGATATGTGAATTTTGCCAATAGCTCCATCTTTATCCCAGGTACTGAAGACTCACAAATCCTTGTTTCAAACTGACTCACCCCGTCATCATTGACATAGAACACATACTGCTTCCCTTCTTTTACTATATTCACCTTATTTTGTTACTATTGATCATCACATTGTGCCTCCCGAATCATATCATTGACATATGTTTGGGAAATAATTTGAGAAATGATGGATGTATTAACAACCATTATGATTTCAAAATCTATCCTTTTTATATCCATGAAGATAATATCTTTCCCAATATGCAATATTGATAGAGTAGCAGTTTCTTCTCTCCTAAGAGAATCAGCTACCAATTTTTCCTAGACAGGATGATACTAAATAATAAAATCACAATATTTGGTTATATATAACCATATCCTTTGACACATGTAGAGATCCTTTTCTGTGAATATATAACATAGGCTCTTATGACCGATATATCTATGTCACACTTACCACCGTAGAGGTTGTTCCACTACATTTATATGTATAAAATCACAGCAGCTTGCTCCAGATCATTTGTTGGGTACTTATTCTCATTTATCATCAACTGCCATGTGGTGTTGGCTATAGTATTATCATTTTTATTTTGAAAAAAACAACAAAATTTATTCAATGATTCACATTATATCACAAAAAAAATCTCTATATTTCATTATTTTGAGTACATGTGTATTGATCAACATTCTTTTTGGGTATTTGAATATTTCGGCACATTCAGTAGTCCAAGAATACTTTTCCACATTCCATGATAACATAGTTAGTGGGCCTGAAAATCTTTAGAAATTCTCATAAAATGTCATTAGTACATAGATAATCCAATAAAACTATATATTTCTATGACACACTAGGGTGTGGGATATTCTTCAATCATGTTTGATTTTGAAGGGTCCACAGAAATTCCCCCATGTTTGATTGTATGTCCCAAGAACATGACTTGATTCATCCAAAAGTAAGACTTTATGAACATGGTTTAAAACTTATCATTTCTAAATATCTCCATCATATGTCCAAGATGTTCTTCTTGTTCCTCCATGATCTTGGAATATATTATAAAATTATCGATAGACAGAACCACAAATTTTTCAAGGTAATATCTATAGACTCTATTCATAAAATCCAAAAAAAAATTAAGTGGATTATTATGTCTGATGGTAATCACAAGAAATTCAAAGTTCCCATACCTTTTATGGAAGGAAGTATTCAAAATATCTTCATTCATAACAATTAGATAATGAAATACAAAATTAACTTCAAACATGGAGATGTAAAAATCTCTTCAAAGCTGATTGAATAATTCGTCAATCCTTTAGAGAGGATACTTGTTCTTTGTGGTGACATTGTTCAGTTCATAATAATTGATACACATCGTCATTGATCAATCCATATTCATAACAATGTGCACTGGGGAACCCCATGGTGAATTACTAGGGCATGTGAACACTTTGTCCAACTACTCTGGAAACATTTTCTTTAACTCCTCTAGATTGATAGAGCCATCCTATAGTTACACTTTGAGATAATCGTAGATTCGAGTTTGAGTTATATGTATAACCCTCCCTCATGATCTGTATTAAGTCTAAGTAACACACTGGGAAATACATCAATATATTCCTTCATGATGGGAAATTCTTCTACCTAGAAACTTTCATTTGGGTCATCCAATTGAGCAAGGTTTGATTCCTCACTAGGAAAAAACCCATAGTGTTGAAAGATTTTATATAATAGATTCATGATATTCTTTGTATTTTTATATGATCATTGGATGGTTTGTATCAAGAAAATATATTTCCTTTTTTAATCATTTTATATGTGATCTATATAACATATGCCTATTTATTACACTTATAGCATCAAATTCATCCAAGGGACGTTTCACATGATTAGATGGATGAATCATCCCTCAAATGCCAATATAAGAAGGGATCAACACATGGGATGCAATATTTTGATCACTTGGGTATTTTAAAGATATCACAACTTCAAGGATTCATGGCTTTAATTATATAATACTAACAATTTTTCAAGATATAATGGAATTTGTATAACTATAATAAAACTATCTTATTCCATTATTTAGTGAATAGGAAGTGTAAAATTTTAAACATCAATTTTATGCTCAACATATATAGTAGTGATAGAATAATCCATCCGTTTATCCTTTAGAATTGGTGGATAATGACAATGATTACCCTCTTCGGATTGAGGTTTAGTGCACTAGATTAAAAATTTTCATGCTCCCTATAGTTGATGAATTGGACCATGGGTGGTTCTCTCCTTTACTCCACAATATTCTCCTTCCTTCTCATGTCATTTCGACAACCATGAGTTTAGTGGGAATCTCTCCCACACTTGAATCATTCCCCCATCCCTTTTAGGAAAGTCCCATGATTCTTATTCCAACATTTTTGGCATGTGGGTGGTTGATTTTTAATTAACATTTTCCTAAATAGAATTAATAATGTTTTTCGATATTTTTTAACAAATATTATTTATTTTGTAAAATAATGTTATTATTATCCAGGAAGAATGCTGATTCTGAGTTACTATGAATGATGTTTCTCATGATAGATCTTGATGAATGTAGAAGTTTTCTAGTTGCTGATGTTTTCTGAAATAGGATGTTGTTGAAGATTGATAAGTCAGAAGATAAAATATTTTTCAAACATTCTAATAAAAATCAGACGATGCTTTTCTGGTCAATAAGTTATCAAAAACCCAAAAAAATTATTGATAATAGCTTTTGAAAAAATTAAAAAATGTTTAATAAAATATTAAACAATAAAAAAATAAAACATTGGATCCACAATTTTTATGCACAAATCTGATCCAAAATTCTACACAAAACATAAATAACATTCTTCAAAAATCAGAACCATTATTCTATGAAAATTGGAACCATAATTTTGCACAAATCAGATCAAAAATTATTTGAAAATCAGAACATGTGTTCTAAATAAAATTAGAACCATGGTTTTGCGAAAAACACAACTAGCATTCTAAGAAATGTTGGGACTAGGATTCTGAACCATTCAAAAATACTTTTCTTAGAAAATAGGAACCACTTTTCTGAAGAAATCATAAGTAGTTTTCAAAGCAAATTTTTAACCAATATTCTTGAGAAAATATAATACGTGTTTCTAAGAAAAATAAACACCAATAATAAAAGTAAATCAAAAAATTTTTTCTATGAAAATCAGAACTATTATTATTCAATAATGAAAATCCAGTTCATAGAGAAAAATCAAAACAATGTTTCATAGAAAACACTGAACCATGATTCAAAAAAAAATTGGAACCATCATTCTACAAAAATTGAATCCATTATTCTACAAAAATAGAAACCAAAATTATACATAAATCAGAACCAACAATATACTGAAATTAGAATAAAGATACTATATAAATTTGAATAAAAATTTTGTGAAAATTAGAAACATCTTTCTAAATAATTGGATTTAACATTATGTAGAAATTAATACCAACATTTGATAGAAATTGGAAGCAACATTCAGTATAAATCGGCACCATCATTCTATGAGATACAAAAAAAGATAATAAATTTCATTATTAGAGTAATATATAATTTTAAAGAAGTCAAATATGAATTTCAATTTATCATTAATCACATTGATATTTAAGTAGGATTAATGAAGTCAATGATTTATCATTAAATATAAGAGATTTCTGATGTTTTTAGATTTATATAATTGGGAAACATATCTTATTTCCCTTCATTTATTTTCTAGTAGCATATAATTATTTACATAGTTAAATCTTTCATTTGTAACGTTATATATATGGAAAATGTGGAGTGTAGAATAATTATATATGCAAAGTTCCCACCTGATTGAATAATTTTTGTAATGTGTTTTTGGGAAAAAAACAAATCAAAATCGATTTTATAGGAAAATTTGAACCTTTATTTTGAAAAAAAGGGTATCGACCATTTGACAAAAAGTAGAACCACTATTATGGTGAAATCAGATCATACATTAAAAAAAATCGGATCCTTCATTTTGAGTGTGGTGAAGATTTATCAAATACTATATTCTTTTGTTTGGATCAATAATTTTATACAATCCCAATGCAAACTAATGAGATTAAGTATAATAATTCTTATCAGGGGATAAAATTTTTCTAATAGGAGTTAGCACATGATTGATTTACATATTCATAATATTTTATTTCCATATACCCCTAAGAGTGGTTATGGCAAGGAAAAATGTTCATACACTGATACATAACCTTGTAAATCTTGTGTGATTTTCTTACTTTCCTACCTTTCTATACATGATTATTTTTTAAAGGTTGATAAGGATATAAATCTATATAAGTTATAGGTATTATGATTCTAAATGTTTTGAAACATATAAAAAGTGAATAGATGATTCAACCCCCCCTTTTTTAGTTTTTAGATCATTTGTACGTTAAATTGTATGATTTGATTCTGGTTCCCATACTGAATCCACTTCAAGGATAATATAAATTATTTCAATAGTAGATGAATTCATACATTTTATGGAAAAAATTGTTATGTATTGAAAAATATGATGAATCTTTATCTCATATCTCTTGTCCTAGATGTTGAAGATGATTCCACTATTGGTTTTCATCCTATTAATAGAGATGATCCTTTGACGTTTACTGATAAGAGAAACAGAAAAGTTTATGGAAAGGAAATAAATTTGATTCTCATGTACTTTTTAGAAAATTTATATCAAAATGTGTTCAGGATCAAATCATTATAAAGTAGGTGGAAAAAGTGGGAATGTGATTTCGAAGGAAATACTAATGATAAGGAAGCCAATATAGAAATATGGTGTAGTTTTTATAAAGGCATCGTAATAATTGATGAAGAAACAATTAATGAATAGACAACCAGTGTAAAAGAAATTTTTTACAGCATCTAGGTATTTAGATATGTTTTGTAAGACTCTAAAATTTTGAACAAACTTAGGACAAACATTCTCCACAGGTTTGATTCTGAAATTTATTCATTATAATATAAGGATTATTTATCTCTTCATGAATTTAATAAATTTATTATTTATTATTAAATGAGGAAATACCCATTTTTTAAAAGAAAAATTTATGTTTATGTTTCCTTTGATGTTACGAGAAAGATAAAAATAAATTATGTTGAAGAATCAAATCATTTTGAGTCTGAAGAAAAAATAGTTGATGAGTATAATGACATAATAATGTCTCTTATAAACAAAACGATTCGATGAAGAAGTGGAATATATGGAGGTCAATTCCTCTCAAATGTTTTAATTGTGGTGGAATCAAACTATTTTATATGAATTGACTTAAGAAAATTCTGAGGAAAATAATGACGATTCCAATGAAAACATCAATGGATGAGTAGAACAAAATGATAAAGAGGAAAAATCAACCAATTTATACAAGAGTATGTTTACTCGAAACAAAATATTAATGTTGAGTAATAATTTTAAGTCATACAATAATAAAGATAATTCATCGGATTTAAAATGTTCAGAAAACTTAATAACCTTCATTAAAAATGATTATCAAATAAAATATTCCTCAGATAGTGAAGAAGGTGGTGAAGAATATTATGGAGATTTTTAGCTAAGAATCAAACTTGTTGCATGTCTTGATAAAAAACACTCAAGATAGAAAATATATAAATGAATATAGATCATGAAAAATATTATGTTGTATGAAAAGTTATCATCAATCTGGATGATAAATACATTCAAGAGATTATAGGTTAAAACAATAATTTCATAAAATGGAATGATGATTTCTAATCACAAAAAGAAGCTAGCATCTAAGGAAGAAGAGGGTTACAATTTTTAATCAAAACATCATGATTATGATGTTACCTTGAGGAAGATGAATGACTAATTTAACAAAAATTCAGAAGTAAAATCCAATGCTTCTAATATTTTTGAGAATGCTCAATTCTAGATTTAGGTGAAATAAAATATTACCAAAAATCATGTTTCATCTGTTTGGTTTAATGTTTTTGGTTTCAAAAATAATAATGGGACAATTTGGTGAAGAAATGACGTGAGAAACCTATCAAATATAAAAAAGTAGAAAACATGCTAAAAAGAAAAGATGGTCAACGTCTTGGGAATGTTATAGTTGAACGAAGTTAACTTCCTGAACAATGTTTTTATAATGAAATAAAATTCTTTAATAAAAAATAAAAAATTGATATCTAATGCTCGTGTTATTGAATATATGGGTACATAGCTTATAATTTTAGGTATAACATCTCATTAACTAGAATAATTATTGATAAAAGTAGATGGAATACTGAATGATGAATGGGTGTCTTTCCTAACATATATCATGTTGATATTGTGAATTCTCAATATGATTGAAACATTCCAACAAAAAATCAATTTTAATGTATGAAATATGTTTGTGGAAGATTTTATCATTCTTCTCATCATGCCCAATAATGTGTGACACTTCTTCTAGAACATGTCTTATATGATGAAAAAGAAAATAAATTAGAGAAGAAGATGGATGAGGAAAGGGATTATGTAATTCAGATATCATTGAAAGAAAGTAGGAAGAACAAACCATGTATACTTTATAGTGTTTATTCATCACATATTACATGGGATATTAAATTATTAAAACATGTTTGATGTCATTATTACAGATCAATTACATTTGGAAAATGTAGTTTCATAAAAATTAGAGGAATCATAATTTTTGATATTAAAGAAGAGAAGATAAAATCTAAAGATGTCTTACTTTATGATTTTATATAACATAACTTACTTAGTTTATGTCAACTTGATGATGATTGCAATGATGTAATTTTCGGAAACAATTCTTTATCATAAAAATCCTGAAATATGAATGAGCCTTTACAAATAGAGAAGGAAAAAGTTGGAATATTTTCATGAATTGAAATGAAAAGATGAAGATGTTTGTATTATACTCTAGAAATGAAATATGACATAAAAAAGTCAGAATAGTGTTTAGATTCAATAATCATGACCACTTGAGCTTATCCATTCAAATTTATTTGGATTGATGATACATCAATCATCAAAAATATACCTATACATTATCAATTTTATAGATTATTTAACACGGATGAAAAACATAATGTTCATTAATCACAAGTAATATACTATTGAAATGTTCAAATTCATTAGAAAAGATGTTGAGAAATAATATGGGATATCTATTATGAATTTTATAACAGATCATGGTGCTGAATACAAAAGAATTTTTTTTATATTATCTACGAAAAAACATTATCATTAATTAGTATAGTGATCCCTATATTCCACATAAAAATGGATTACTTGAATTAATGAGTATAACTTTTGTGGAAATGTAAAAAAGTATGTCAGCATAATAAAATCATTCAAAATTATTCTACGGATAACATTTTAATGTTGTCATAGATGATAAATATATATTATTCTTGAGACAGGAAACCAATATGACTTCATGTAAAAAGTTGTATAATAAAAATACAACATTGAAATACTACAATATTTTTGAAAGTCCATGTTTTCTCAAGGTAAAAAATTCAGATTTGAGGTGGTTTTTTGAGAAAGATGATGATGAAATATTAATGGGTTATTCACAATGTTGGAGAAGTTAAAAATTTCATAAAAACATTTAAAAAATATTGTTGACTCATATAATGTAATTGCATTTGAAAATAAGTGTTCTATAACCAAGATTTCTATGAATTCTGAAGGGGTAAATTGGTAATATCTAAAAATAGAAAATGTAATTAAAAAATTTCATGTCATAATTCAGAAGAATCAAGTGAAATGGAAATTCTATGTGTTATAGATAATTGGAAATTTCCTATCTTTTGATATCAATATGAATCAAAAAATATTATTGGGAATCAGAAGGTTTCAGTTAAGAAAAGAAGGACGTTGATATTATAAAATCCGACTTCACTTATGTCTGATGTTGAACAAATATTAGTTTCAAAGTAAATTCTACATAAATAATTGGTTAATTCTATGAAATAATAGATGTATCATATTTATAAGAATGAATCAATATAACTTATTCCATTTCAAAAAAAAAATGAAAATGTTATCAGAAAGATGTTGGTTTAGAGAAAGAAATTGAATGAAGTTGGAGATGATTCATGAAACTAAGAATGACTTGTTTGGAAAGGATAGGCACAGGTGGAAGGTGGGGATTTTGATGAAACTTTTCCCCCATTGTATTGATCATAACAATACCAATATTTCTTACAATGGTAGAAAATTGAAATTTCAATGTTTATTAGATTAATGTAATGTCATCTCTCTTAAAAGGTGAGATTGGAGAAGTTGTTTAAATATAATATCCTAATGGGATTATAATTGATTAGGATGAGAACAATTCTCATAAATTAATGTAATATATTGAATGGGATGAAACCAGCTCCACATTCTAGGTATTTGAAACATGAAAATTGTTTGAGGATGATGAAATTTTATAAAGGAGAAGTTTATAAAAAATTCTATGTCAAATATGGTGACATTGTAACATTAATTGAAATTGATTATCGAGATGATATAAGTGTTTCTGGGGATGATGAAAATGGTTGATAAGGTGTTTTCTGAGAAATCAAGAAGAATGTTGAAATTTCCACATTGTGAGAATTAAAATTCTTTATTGGATTCCGTGTTTAGAAAAAGGAACAATTTATTTCACTATATCCAGAAGAGTATGTCAGGAAATTTTTAAATTAGTATATGATTTTTGAATCCAATGAATATTAACATCATATTTTAGTGTGGATAAGGTTGAGTAAATATATATATAGAATAACTGTGAATCAAAATAACATTTAGAATCTAATTGGATGATTTGCTGAGCCAACAACATCAATTCCTGATATTTTTTATGTTGTGACATTATATGATCGGTATCATATTAATCTAATAGAATCACATATGATGGATACAATGAGGATTTTGAAAAATTTAAAAGGAACAACATCACATGGGTTGTTATATAAAAGAAATAGATAGATGATGGTTCATAGTTATACTAATGCGGAATGGGATAGATATTGTAATTATAGAAATCCAACCTTAGGTGGAACATTTTTTCTTAGTGAAAAATGTGTGAGATGGGATAATAAAAAACAATGTTCATTAACATTGAGCATAGATGAATCTTAATATATTGTAGCCACTCATTCTTGTACTCAAATGTTGTCAATGAATGTTTAGTTGGAAGATATGAATGTATATGTTTCTAAACAATTAAAGATACATTTTATTATCATAGTACATCTGATAATAATAAGAGTCACGTACAAAATTCTTAATCAGAAGGCTTTTATATTGTTTTTACATTATAAAAAATAAATATGATTTTGGAAATATTTTTCTCACAAACAAAAAACAATAAAATTACTTATTTCATATATCTTTTCCAAATAAATGTTCAAGGAAGGATTTTTTTAATTGAGGATACAAATTCATGTTCCTCATCCTCCCATGTATTCCTAAGCCTCATAAGAAAACACCCCCACCATGCATTGGATTTTGATGATAAAATGGAAATGAATGTATCAATTTTTACTCATTAATAATTTTTATATATTTTCATTTATTTTGAATCTGATTTTCTGGTCATCATATGATGGGGTATAGAAAAAGAAAACATAGAATGGAAAAGGAAATATGATAGAAGATGAAACTTTAAGGATGTTATCTTTATATGGATACAAAATCAACATTACCCCACTTATCTTCATTTTTTTAATCTAAATCGGTGGTCATCATATAATGGGGGATGGAAAAATAAAATTGAGAAAGGATAATATAATATTCAAAAAAGAGTAAAAGGGAGGTGGAGTTATTATTTCATTAGTGAAAAATTTACATAACACCGATGAATGGAATACCTTAAAAACAAAACATTAACCAACAGTGTAGTGTAAGGGAACTGTCTCATAAGAAAAGGATATGTTTGATAAAATTCAAAAAACAATAATTTCTTGAAAAAAGATGAGTAATGAAATAAATATTAGTGTTGAACAAAATTGTAATGAGGGTTCTAAACAAATCCAAAGTGGGATATTGATATACTATTATGATGAATTATTTTAAGATTTTTTTTGTATTTATTTAAAATTAAACATTCTTTTTAATAATATTTTTTTGTTACCCTAATGAATTATGTTGTTGAGTTAGACAAGAAAATGTTTTTCAAGAGAGACGTTTCTGAATGAAGAGGTTTTCTCATTGCTGAATATTTTAGAAATAGGATGTTGATGAATATAGTGAAGTCATAAGTTAGAATACATTTCAAAATTTATAAAAAAAATTGACGATTCTTTGATGATCAAGAAGTTCTCAAAAATTCTAGAATATTTCATGATATAATATTTTTATGAAATGAGGAAATGTTTTATGAAATTGAAACCAATAAGAAGAAGTTAAAATTATTACCAACTTTTTGTATACATATCAAAACATAAATTCTACACAAATCATAACTAGAATTTTGAAATATATAAGAACCAACATTTCTCCCAAATTGGAACCTGCATCCTGCAAAAATCAGATCCAATATTCTATGAAAATTAGAACAAATTTTTAATATAAATCAAAGTATATAATATGAGAAAATAAGAACAGTTTTTCTGAGAAAAATTGGAACCACGATTCTAAGAAACGAAAAACATATTTTTTTGAAAATCTGAACAAGTTTTCTATGAAAACTCGAATCCACAATTCATTGAAAATAAGAACAACTTTTTTATCAAATGATAACCAGTCTACTGAGAAGATTTGAACCAATTTTTATAGAAAAATTAAAACAATGATTATGAAAAAATAGAACAATGATTCTACTGAAATTAGAATCAACATTCTAAAAAAATCCGAACAATCATTATGTAGATATATGAACCTTGATTTTGTAGAAATAGGAAGCAACACTTGTTAGAGATCAGAACTCGGATTCTTTAAAAATCTAAACCAAAATTCTAAAAAAAATCAGAATGAAGATCCATTATTATCGTTTTACAAACGATATTAAATGTTGATTAACTGAAATTTGAAATCAATTTTTTCATAATTCAATTATATATTGAAGGAGGATTGATTATGTAAATGATTGAACATTAAATGCAATATATTTTTGTAGTTTTATTGATTTAAGGAAGATGAAATGATTTCATGTTTCCAAGATTTTATTTTTAATTTCTATTATAAAAAATTTATTAGATCATTCATTCATTTGTATCATTTCATATGAAGAAAATGTGTATCACTAATGAATTCTACATGAAAATATCCTAACTATTTGAAGAATATTTGTATTGATTTTTGGTGTCAAGAAAATTCATAATCACTATTCTGAGAAAATGAGAACCTCTATTATTAGTGAAAAAAATAGAACCTCCATTGCAAGAAAATCCAAATCACTTTTCTAAGAAAATCATATCTGACATTCTTCAAAAAATTAGATCTTGATTTCTATGTGTGGAGTAGAATCAACAAAGACATTATTATTTTTTCGGGTAAATTTTTATTATAAAATACATTGTAAATTGGTGGGATTCATTAAAATATTTCTAATTATGATATATAAGGTGTCTAATGGGAGTGATAGGAAGTTATATTAACTTATTGATAATATTGAAGTTCCATAGACCCACGGTAGTGACTTTGGAAGGATTTACATTCTTACACTGAGGATGAACATTGTAAATCTTGAATGCTTTTCATGATTTCCTACCATTGCTTGCATGATTATTTACTAATGGTTGATCAATATATTAATATTAACTAGTTACATGTGTTATGTTTCTAAATGTTTTCAAACTAATTTTATGCTAACAACTAATTCACACCCCCACCTTTTAGGTATTATTCCATCCTTATATATTCGGAATTTACATTCCACCTTTGTCATTATATTATCTTTTCATGAAAGACCATATTTCATTTCTTATCACCATATCCAAGAGAACATTCTCCAAAATCCGACTCCAAATTGAGATCACATCGAAATACTTATTCATAACTCCCAGTATCTCAAATTGAAGGAGGCATTAGAAGTTTTGGTTATAATCCACTAAAGAAAATATCAATTTTGATATCATTTTTGATAAAAATCAAGTGTCATACCTTCAAATCCTTGTGAAATTCACATCGTATGAAATAAAATATTCTAGAAAATTTTTCTTTAGAATTTTTAGGTATTTACCCCTCATCATATGAGAATTTTAAGGGGAATAATTATTTTTAAACATTATTTTAAAGTCTTACCACTACATTTTTTCAATTTCTTCTATCAACATTGTGATGTTAATCAAATACCACTATTGGTCAGCATATTCATCGAGAAGATTAAAGTATATTGTCACCATCTAATTCTAAAAATAGTGGTGCATATATATGTACTTCTCCATCAAGTTGACCCACTATTTTTCATCTAGTGGATTTGAAGATCCACTAAATGTTGGTGGACCTTGGTGTATAAAACACTCTATAGTTAGTTTCTCCATCAAGGTGAAGGATGACATTCCATGGTATTCATGTTATTATTCATAAATAAAGAAAACAAGTTATGAATATCCATAATGATTATAAACACACCTCCAAACCATTGAGGATGTCATTTGGGAAATCATTGCATTGTCCCTCACATGTGTTGTTGGCCTGTCTTCACAAGGTTCTATCCATTTTGTAAAATAGAAAAGTTTATAAGTAAAAATAAATCAACATGTCGTGAATTAATAACATATTCCCTTGTAAAATTAAAAATGAAATAATATATTATAGGATCCTTATTTTTATCAATTATTATTATATGATAACATATAATTAGTCTCATACTAGGGTATTCACTATGGTTCTATAATCATAATTCCCAAATTAACTAAATTGTGCCACTAATACCATCTATAGAGACCCTAGATTTTTTTAATTTGTAGTTAAATAACTTTAACAATAAACATCATAAATATATTACACATTAATTATCCAAAGGATTATTATATTGGGAAAATTAAGACCATACCTAACATTTTCAGGAAAAGAAAATTATTTAATTCCTTATTCCCTAGATTCATTTTTTTCTTGACTTATCCTTATTACAAGTAATCACATGAGGTAATAAATCAAAAGGGATGATATGAAATCCTAGTAATAAAATATATAAGGGCATGAAAAAATGTATCATTAGGTTGTACAAATAATAACATCATCATTAAAATCATGACAAGAAGCATTATACAATATCATGGACTCTCCTAATATATAAATAGGAAGCATCATGTCTTTCTGGTCATCTAAAACACATAATTTGTAAAAATTCAAGCATCATGGTCACACATACATAAATTTACTCATGTGGTTATTCATATTAACAAATATGTTGGATCACTTTATCTTTATGGGCTCACTGGTCACAACATAACATTTTCATTGCGCTATATAATTCCGGGCACACACATCACATCATAAATGTTCCATTAACATGCATGAAATGATGAATAAATATAAATGTTGAAAATAATATAACCATTGAAAAACAATAGGTATTTCATATTATTTAATACATTCACAGAATTGGGGTTCCCTAATGAAAGTGGTAATAACATTCTTGATTCGAGGAACATCAAGTTGAGTGATAAAAAAAAGTTATGTTTTTGAAAGAATAGTTTTTCTGGAAAACATTATGTTTCACATAAACTATTGTGTAAAATAATAATATCCCACAAAATGTAAGATAATGGCTAGTAAATTATTTTATTGGGATAACCATACTTAAAATATAGTGAAAAATTGAAAAACTGAAGAAATAATGATGGATTAGATAATTCTCGTTACCTTGTATTTGAATGATTTCTTCACATCAATGCCCTGTATAAAAAATATATGCATTAATTAATTAATATGGACCATTTCATATATTATTGTTATTTTTTGTGGTTTTATTATGTACTTTTCGTTTTATTTTGTTGAGTTATATGTTTTAAAATCATTTTTCATGAGTTTTCATTTTCATAGTTTTCATGAACGATTCACTTGTACACATGAATGGAATTTCAAGTAGAACATTGATAAACATATATAATTAAAATTAGATGAAATTAATGATATTTGAAGATATTAAATATTATTATTTTGATTTTTTTATGAGGATAGTTCATTATATAATATTTAATGATGATCTTTTTGGAATAATTTATGTTTTTTTATGATTAAAATGAACTGTTTTTTTGTTTTATCATTTAGTATCATGTATAATACATGTTTCCAGAACGTAAAAGGTTATCAGAAAATATACGAAAACATTTTTTCAATCATTTAATGGTTTTATTGACATCCTTGAAGGTGAGTAGGTAAAATTAAATGGTATCACCCATGATGTAGGTATATTAACACATCACGGGTGACAATATCCTTTTTATAAACAAAGAGAGGTAAGTAGGATTATAATGAATAATATTCTGTTAACCAGATGGAATAAAATTATATGAATCATAATAGAGTTATAAGGACATTTTTATAATAGAGGATGAGAATATTAGACGAGAATTAATGAAATTTGAAAAGAAAATAAAAGAAAAAGTGAGAGAAATTACTTCTTGATGGTATCTTCTTTGAGTGCCTTTTTGTGGGAGAGGTTTTGGACTATTTTGATAAAATGGGTTAAAGGAAATGGGGGAGTATCCTGGGATGATATTTGAGAATAATATTTAATAGTTATATTTCTTGAGAGGTGTGAGGAAATTGGTTGTGATGGATGGTATTTATAGTTGAGGGGTGGAGTTTTTTCTCCATATATAATTCATTAGTTTATTAATTTTCCTTCATGAAAAGAATTAGTGATTATTAAATTAATAAATAAATTATTAATGGTATGTGAGTTTGAAATAATGGTAAATTACATCTTTCAAGACTCAATAATGATTCAAAAATTAATTTATTTACTATATTTTGTGAACTATCAAATTTCACAATTAAAAAAACATCATTTATTTCAGAATAATCTCAAAAATTCACCCTACCCATTTTTTGATGTGTAGAATTAAAAAAATGAACTCAATTTTCTGAAATTTATTTTCAATATAAATGTAATTTAATTTTTAATTAAAATCAAAATTTATAATAATAATACAAATTTTAAAATTAAAACATTTTTGCTGAAACAATGAAAATATAATTATGATCTCATAAAATAACCATATAATCATAAGAAATAAAAATATAAGTTTTTTACAATATTTTATGAAAATTAGTTTTTTTTAAAAAAATTAAAAAATTAATCGTTGAATATTTGTGACATTCAAAAATATTACCACTATAATATAATTATATCATATTTCTCCATATAAGATGGGTAATGGTTATTTATACAATAATGGTAAAAGTTTATATTCAATTGGATACTTAATATGCATAATGGTCATATTATTGTTCAATATGGTATTATTAATATTCAAAATTGTTGGTTAATATAAATCAAAAATTAAGTGTATCTCATCAGACCTTAAACGACTTACTGATCACAACTGTGTATGCCAAAATTTCAAAATTCATATCATAGATTTAGAATAATTATGTTTAAATTACACATAGAAATTAATAGTTGTTGTAACACTCCAAGCATCCACAATATGCTTCTCTTTGAATAATACAACAGTGTGTGTTGTACGCAACTTCGAGTTATAACACACATAACAACAAATCAATGTAGCCATTTTGAATATTAATAACCATTTTTTGAAATTTTATACATTTTATCTTTCAAAATGTTCTTCATTTTTGGATTCGTAATATCGAAATTATCCTAGGATGAAATTTTCTTACTACTTGGATAACTTTTATATTTTGATGAAAAGTGAAAATTACTACATTTTTATTAAAAACAACTTTTTTAATCGGAGTAATTAGTAGTGATAAATTATGAATTTGAGTGGTTTAAAGGTATATTTAGAATTTATTTTTAATATTTAATACAATGTTGGTCATTGGACATAATTTCAAATTTAAACCGGACATAAACAAGTGTCAATCTTTTGATAGTTATTATCTCTTAAAAACACACTTTTTGTTTTGACAGTGGAAATTAATTCTATATTAATTTCTGCCACTTCTGTGCTTTGAATTTGGAAAAAATAACTCCATATTTGGAATCATTGTTTCCAAATTGTGTAAATAGGTAATATTTATTTTTATAGATTTTTAATAATTATTTCGGTAAATATTTTATTTACCATGGTTAAAAGGTAAATCCGGTAAACAAGGGTAAAAAAATAATATTATAATAATAATAACTTACCCTAAAACATTTCTTAATCACATTGGTTGATACATTCCCGACAATTAGCATCTTTGTGTCGATTTTGGGACCCCGTGGATGCACTTGTAATTGATAATTACACATTATATTAATTAAGTTAAAGTAAATACAAAAATGAAAGAAGCCCATATCTTTAAAAAAAATTACATAGGGTTATATATGTTATATTTTCATATATAAATATTAATTAGAAAGATAAAAATATTTTTTACATAATGTAATTTTATTTACATTTTTTATAAATTAAATAATTAAATTTATTTATGACACAATGATGATGCATTAATTACATTATTGGTGAAATATTAAAATAATTGATATTATAAATACCCAAATAAATATATTTTAAGACTATTAATGAAATCCAAGAATTGTATAGGTTAATATGAAATGTTAGGATTGATTTAATTAACTTTTTTCTAAAGTAATTATGATGTTATAATTTTCACAAAAATCAAATAACAAATAGTGTCAAAATTATCATAAAAATAGTTTTTAAAACAAATATTATATTATTAATTGATATTAAATTCCTAAAATTCTAAGATTCGGACAAAGGACATTTATCACGATATGTGTATCATTAATGGACCACTTGGGGGGTCACTAGGTGCTATATAATATGTTTATTAACTATATAATATAAAAATACAAATTTGCATGGTAAGTGTCAAACTAATTAAGAAAGAGTTAAAACTAAAAGATATGGTTACTATAATGACCCCAACCTATCTAAGATCTATTGGTTGAAAGGATTTCGACCCATCCCCACCTTAGGGTTTTAATAATCCACTTTGGAGACATTATAATCCGAATATGTATTTATTATAAAATAATACTTTATGTTTTTCCAAAAGAGCCCCACCTCCCCCTTATAAAAGGACACCACTTAAAACCAATTATTCACACCTTAAAACACTTTAGGCTCAGCTAAACACTACCAAAATATCCTCCCAACTTCCCTCAATTCATCATAGATTCCTTATTTGGATCATAAATCGAACTTAAGGGACCCTTTTGATCAAATCAAAAGGAAGAACCCTAAGAATAGGTAATGTTTTCACCACCCTCTTTCAAGTTCCTTTCTTCTTCAACTTCTACTTTCTTTGTTATTTCTATTCTAAAATAATAATTCAAATGCCTTCTTTATATTGTGATGTTATTATAAATATGGAACAAAAAAATTCATTATTATATCCATCCCTTGAATGACATGTCACCATGCGTGCGTACGTACGTCCTATCGTCTCCATGTTGTGGTGTAATTGTTATTCAATATATTATTATTTAGATGGGTATAATAATGATGAATAATTCTTGTAAATAATAAATATACAATGATAAGGATTTTTTATAAATTATATACCATCCAATTATATATTATATTAATATCAAAAGAATGATATTTTCGCTCGTGCGTAAGTACGGATTACCGTCTCCACGACGCGATGAGATTCATTTCATAGTTCACCATTCAACGAATATTATAAAAATATATATTACAAATAAGTATTTAATATATGAAATAATAATTATACTAGAGTTATATATATTTATATATATAATTATTTATGTACTTACATATATATTATTCACTTACTTCTGTTCAATAATATATGAAAACAGAAATAGCGTTTATGCATACCTAAGGACTACCGTCTCCAAAAATGGTGTTTTCCATTTCATATATACGTATATTATAAATTTTTATATTATAAATATATATGATAAGTAAATCTTGCTATATATTCTGTATATATTTAAATCACGATCTATGTGATACAAGTTAAAACACGTACGATAAAGAAAGTGATTATTACCCGAAATATTAATATAACATATAAATTATTATTAAATGGGTAGTACAAAATCATTAATGAATAATGTCTGATATCATAAATATTAATATGGTTCTGTTATAATTTAATAACATACTATAGTCTTCATACATGAGGCTAAACGTACTCTCGACTAAAGTAAAGTGCAAGGTAAGGGGTTTTCATCTCACTCCTTATTCTCGTGAGATTCATGTCATATTGCCACTATTACCTTTTGGTGGTGTATGTATTTCCCATAATTGTATTATTTGTGTAATACACATTAATTTATGTGTATTTACATATTAATTGTATGATAACTCTTTCATTGGTTTTATGTATCGTATGTTACCAAATTGGAAAGGGTTAATTTCACAATATCTTTATTATCTAAGGTTTTTTTTACGTATGTATCTACTAGGACATATTTATTATCCATTTCCATGTTTTATTAAAGTGTTTTCAAAGGGATTCTTTTAAGGTAATTTTTACTAAAGCATAATTTCAAATGTTTTAAATATTTATTCGTCTAAATCATTCTCATTAATGTGAATGTCTTGAAAATGGTTTTTAAGGATTTTATTTATATAGACATGAATGTTTTTAAAATGTTAATTCCTTTCAAAAGTTTCAATGTGGTATGGGACAATTTGATTCAAAAATTTATTTAAATGACTTCTTTTATAAATTTTGTGACTTTTAAACTTCTTCATGAAAAAGGGGTATTTCTCTCAAAGAGTTTTACAAATCATTTTCATCCACGTCAAAATCCTTTAATGTATTTTAAACTTATTCTGAAGTTGATTTATCATGATACAAATCTTTCATATTTTGTTGAAGGTTTTGTGATATGTTTGAATCTAGATGTATTAATTTTATTCCATTAATGGTTTATGGGTAAATTATTGACAATTCGTATGCTAGTTTTAATACGAATGTTAATGTTATGTTTCGACCTCTTCATATGAGGAATGCATTGGACGTAGTAAGAGACGGGTGGAGATCACTATAGATCATCGATGCATCGGTAAGTCTCATGAGACAAACTAGTGTCATGCCACTTTTCCTTAACAAATTCTTATTTGTATTCTTGGCATGAGGCCTTGGATACATGGTTATGATAGTCTGGAATTATGAATTCCATCATTATAAAAGTGGTTATTGATATTAAATGTGATTATTCGATTAGTATAGTATCCATGTGAATAATTAAATGGAATTATATTATTTTATTTCTACCATATTATGGGGAAGATAATTTTTAAAAGGCTTTTGTTTTAGTTTTATACATTTCCTTAAATGTTTATTCTTATTTTTGAAAGATTCCACTGTATTGCTTACCCTTACTGAGTGTTTGAGCACACCCCTATCTATGTTTTATTTTCCCAGAATTCAAAGATTTGTATTGTGATTGATAAGCATGGTTATTCCAAGGGAATAATGGTGTTCATAAAGGTTTATTTATATTGGTATTTTTGTTATAAAGTGTAATGCAACCTTTATGTATGTAATCTATTTTCCAAGACTGCTAAACTGATCAGTCCTTTGGGACTTGATTCTTTGTAATCCTGCCAATGTATTAAAATAATGCCTCGACTCTGGGTAACTGCGGTAGAGGCGTTAGAGTACATTTTAGAATGACATAGAATTGTGTTTAATAATTTAATTTAATTTGATTATAATTTATGAAAGTACAACAAGAAGAGATATAATGCAATTGGAAACATTTGGGTCATCACATAAAGGGTTTTTTAGGGATTCTTGGTGAAAACAATTGGGTTCTGCCTAACATGACACACAAAGTAATATATTGAATGAAGAAATATGTTACTATAATGGATTAATTTATCCTTATAATAAACTATACACATAGGGTGGTATATAGTATATACTAGATATTTACCTAACAAAATATTGATATTGAACACCACCTCCCTCTCTAATGGTGGATTACTATAATATAGTGATAGAATAAATTATTGAAATTAAAAAACTAACAGTTTATTATTAGTAGATAAAGATTCCAAAACATATTAAATTTTATACATGAACATCACTTGATCCAGTTTTGGATGTGGTGTTTTAGAACAACTATAACTTGAGTCACATTAAACATGGAAAACATATAAAACCTTATATAGAGATGTAAAAGACCCCATTATTAAATTTAACCAATCATTGAATTTTTAGAAACATACCAATATATTTGGTAATTGAATTTACGAATTTCATTTATTTAATTAAAATGTTCAAGTTGATATCGATATGAAATAAATATAAAAAAATTGGGTTTATAGATAACCTACACAATCTTTTTATTGATATGTGTTACAATCTCCATTACAAAATTCATAATATCCATTAATTGACCAAAAAATTTAACATTTTTTGTAAATACAAATGAAAGGGAAGAACCAATATTAATTAAATTTTTCAAAATTATACAACAATCAAAATATTATCCCTCCATATCGCAAGGCCTGCATAAATTCATACTATGCATTCAGCCATTTGGTGATGTTGTTAAATTCCCATTTCATGTCGACGTAACCACATTATTCCAAAACCATCATTTATTTCCTAATTTCATATGAATACTAATTATTACATTCCACTATTAGTTGTAATAAAAACATTGAAAACCTCTTCATTTGGGTTGAACAAGAAGTAGATGATAAAATTTTGAATGCATATGCGTAATCAATATTCGAGTTCCCAATCCATCCACATAGGAAACTATTTAGTTGGATATTAATAGATTCTTCCGATTAACTGTTGTGTGATATATTATTAAGGAACAAAAAAATATTTCCACTACATTGATCATTTCACCCATTAAACCCCTTATGAGATGTGTTCTTGATTTCATGATGTGTAGAAGTAGTTGTAAAAAACTCTAAAAAACATGAAATCCCAATTTTCAACATGAGATCCCTATCATGAACATTATCATAATAGTTACACTTCAAAATAAATACCTGGGATCAAATATCTAAATGAATACCAATATGGATCGTCTTTGTAATTATCTTTATATATGACACATTCTTATAATAAAAAAGATTATTTTTTATCAAAACAATATGTATATTTAATTTATATTCAATAAACACAGTGGAGATATATAAAATAAGTGTAAATTGAATGTACTATTAAATATATATATATATATAAAAAATTTATCTATAAATTAAGCCTTTATGTCTTTCCCCACAAATTACACATTCTTCATTACTATAATTATTACATAATTATATATCCTATTCAAAACCACATACATGATGATGAGAAACATCCAATCAATGGACCTGGTACCTCGATGAATTTTAACAGAAATTAAATATTTCATATCTATTCCTATGCCACCCATGTAATGTTTTGTTACCTAAATTGACGTTGGTAGGAAAATAACAACCTCAAGGGAATGATATTGGATGTCATCACTTCATGGATTCACCTCATTAGAATTAATTGGAATTTGTTTATCTCTTTTTTATCAAATCATTTTCATGTATACTACCACCAATATAAGTTTCTTGTTAATTGGAGTCTATTCCTACTATGGTTTATTGTAATCTACGACCTAATGCATGGTCATATCCTTTATTTATTGAATGGTACTCCAAAACATAAGGAGGAAATAAATTACTGTTTTATATGAGAGGTAATAAAAATGGTTCTAATAGAAATTTAGAACACTAATTTTAAATATTATATTTAGAAAAGTCTAATATAATATCAATTTTCACATAAATGATATTTTTTCCCAGAATCCTGTTGAAGCAATGGTCTCACTATTTTGATATATATCTAGGATATCTCCCATTACCCAAACCTAAAGTAATTATATTAATATATTCTACCTTCAAAGGAATCTCAGTGTTTATATCATCATGAATTAAAGGTAACCACCAATATTTTTAATGTAATTTTTTGATGAACTAGCATAGATAACCCCTATATTTTAACCCTATATAACCATTTAAATACCTAATGGTTGTTCCTGGTCCTCCTGAGAATGAAATATGTGTTTGGGAATCAAAATCAATTAATCATGGGGGAATTATTTGGACATAAGAAACACCAAATCATATGGAACTATTGGATTAAAATCCCATTATATTTGGTTTTGTAGTAGATCCTTCTTGACAATAATACAACAAGGATGAAAAGTAAAAAAATAGAAAAGGAAAAAAATACCAAAACAATACTTAAACCAATGTATCCACAATAACATGGTTCACATTCTCTACCTATCCCAACCACCTCACAAAATTCAATATTCAAAAACACCCACAATCTCCAGGTGATGCTTTTCATTTTCCTTGTATATGAAACATGATATAAATTTACACCTTAAGGAATCTGAGGTGTGTGAGAAATATATTCCAAGTAGGATCCTATAATGATATTTTATATGTAATCCATATAAAACCACAATATTAAAAATAATTTTTAATAAAAATATTCCATAATTTCAAATAAAAAGTTATTTTTAATTTTTTTCTATATCATGTTGTGGAAAAAATAAATCAATAATGAATATGAACTTCTATCCAAATAGAAATTACAAATCATTTCATTAAACTAGAATGACTAAATATGTTTATATAATATTATTTTATGTAGAATTTTTATTCCTATTGAAATTGTAATGACACGGTGGATGAGTTTTTGTAACATCCCAAGTATGTAATTAATAATAGATATTTTTATCTATGTCTATTAATGAATTAGATAGTGTTTTAGAGGCTTAAATTGAAAATAAATCCAATCTTAAGCATGGAATACACTAATATTTTTAAAAGATTGTTTTACTACCTTTTAATGGAAAACCATTTTTAAATATATCTTTTGACAATTTTATAAGCTATGTTTGTCAAAATAAACTTTTTATTTATGATTGGGACATCAGAATTTACTTTTAGTGATTTTTTTTGTATTTTTTCAAAAAAGTTCATTTTTAATGAATAGTGAAAAATGTTGTATTTTAATTCAAAAACACATTTTAATATAATTTATTTATATGATTAAATTATCAATTTAATTGGTTTTAAAGTGAAATTAGAATATATTTTTACCATTTAATCCAATGGTTGTCATTGGAATCAATTTCACTTTGAAATTGGACTTAAACTAGTGTCAATCTTTTGATACTTATTGTTTCATAAAAACATTTTATTTGTCATGACAGTGGGAATTAATTATTAAATTAATTAATGTAACTTATATGATTTGAATTTTGTAAAATAGACATCATTTTTGAATTCAGAATATCAAATATAGCTTAGGGTGACTTTTTGGTATTTTTCTGAAAAACTTCAATTTTTGATGAATAGTGAAACCACTAAGTGGTAATTAATGAAACTGATTTTTCATTTAAATGAAACTTTTCCAATTCTGTGATTTGATTTTCAAAAATCATACATACATGGTTGTCATTAGGAAGTAAAATGTGGTTCAATAAGATTAAAATGATTTTTTGGTGAACAGTAACTTTTAAGTTCTTAATTGCGATTAGAGGTAATTAGTGTAGTTTAAGGTAAAAATAATGATTTAATAATATGATATGAGAATGACACATGTCCTACCCTCATTGGATATGTCATGGCCGACCAAGACAATCCATGGGACAACTTGGGGACCCCATGGAGCCACTTTGGTTGGGAAATGACATAAATAATATTTTATTTAATGTTAAAATTAAAGTGACACAAACATGAGTAGTTTTACTAAAACAATTTTTAAATGGGGTTATACAAGTCATATTTTTGACTATAAATATTCATTAGAAAGATAAAAAGATTTCATACATCATGATATTTTTTTATAATTTTTATACATTATATAAATTAAATTATTTATGACATCATGATGATGCAGCGACTACCTCATTAATAAAGATTTTAAATAAAATGTAAAGATAATGTAAAATATATTCCCTAAACATGTCCAATTACTTTTTTATGGGTCTATTTCGAACCCTTAACACCTTACCCTCGAGTTATATCAATGTGTGACCTTTTGAATCTGAATCTCATTTTAAAATAAAGTAACATTTCTTTACTTTCCAAGACTGCCCCTCCTCTCCTCTTATAAAAGGCCCCCACCTCTACCACCTTACCCACACTTACAAAGCCTTTGGCTCGGCCAACCACTGCCCATTTTATCTATAAACAGTCCTCTCTTACTCCTTGAAGGCTCAATTTGGCCAGAAGTCTTCCCGAGAAGCCTTTGAGCTCAAACCAAAGGGAGTTACCCGATTTTAAGTTAATGTCTTCACTTGTGTTCTTTTGTTTTATTTTGCTTCTCCATCCCCCTAAACTCTTTTTATTAATTTATTTTGTAACAACATAAGTATCTCCCATATTCTAGGATGTTTTTTTAAGAATTATTATAGCAACACATACACACACCTACATCTAATGGTTAAAGAACATACTGTTTACGTGGATGGCGAATTTCTGCCTCCCAAAATGATGATTGTTCAACATTATTTTAACACATTCAAAGGTGTCCATTAAGGTGAAAATATATTTATATATGATATATAATATGTTTATGTTTTCCTTAAGCTTCTGTATTTTTTCATTTTGTGCATACCTTTATGGTTTTCATTATGGGTAAACGTGATATCTTCATTTAAGGAAGTGCGGACTACCGCCCCTCAAAGTGATTTGATTCGTTAATACCATATGTGGGATGTATAAAGGATGGAGTTATGATTTTATATATGATATTACACTGGAATTATAATATACCTTTATATAATTAAGATTCCATTTCATAAAATATGAAATAGAAATGGAAGCAGCGTTCATGTGTATGTACGGCTTATCGTCTCCATGAACGGTGCATTTCATTTCCTACCTCTAAATGTTATGTAATATTATAAATGCATGCATGTTCTAGATATATATGATATATATGATATATATATCATGAATACCATTATGGATATAATGGATACATGAAAAACCTGTAGTTATAAAGGGTTAATTTTTTACTCAATTACCAATGATCGTTAAAACGATCATTATTAAATTGAATAATTACAAAGTGTTCATAACATGGTAATAAGTGATATAAAAGGAATAATGAACATGAAAAAGGTTCTTAAGGAAGTAGAAATTAACTCAAGATTATTATTCAGGACATTAAAGAACGATTGAGTCAAGTCGGACACGAGGTATGGGACTTCGTCTGAATCTCTTTTCATTGAGGCATATTTTGTTTTGTACAAAACCATCTTTTATATGGTTTATAAACCCCATTTACTTTTACGTTTATTCAAAAGGAATATTTTTTATACGAAGCGTTTACTAAACGACAAAAGGGATTGTTTTTGTCGCATGTATGCGGCGACAATGACTTCTCTGCCGCCGTGACCATTATTTGAGTTTCGGCTTCCTCTACAAGACATACCGTTTTTTAAAAACAAAAATAAATACCTTGATTTACTTTTCATTTATTTTGGTATTGAAAATGTTTTTTATAATGTTTATATTATATCAATGTGTTTTATTGATATCTTGTGATTGAAATGTGGAAATGTTATGTTTTCTTTATGTGTGTTTTATGTGATATGATTATGTTATGGTTCTTGGGCATTGTTATGAAGACGGGTAGTTCCGTGACAAACTAAGGGCGGGTGAGCCCGATATAGCTCTCCAATGCATTGGGTAATGTGAAGAAGTTAAATGTTAAGGTTTCTCCGAAGAGATTTATGGAATATACTGTGATGGGTATTCCAAATGTAACCAAGAGGTTTACTCCCTACGTAAGAATGTTATGAATGGCTCAAGTTACCTTTATCTCTTATTATTTCTATAATTTATTCATGATTTGATGAGGTATGTTAAAGTTCTTATGTTTATGGGTAATTTATGATTTCATTCTTGTGTATATATGTACCCAAGTTTCCTTTCATTATTTTTATATCCCTTACTGAGATTTTTATGTTCATCCCATGTTTTTGAAATGTTTTTCACTGGTCAATGGAATGGTACATGATATGATGATAGTGTCAAGGAAGTGTCAAGAAAGAATCCATGTTTTATTTTTAATATGTTTCTATTGATGGAAAAAATTAATAATATCTTTTATGTATCCACTTTGTTTAAATGTGGAAGGTAATGCAAGATTTATGTTCTAATTCTCTAAAACTCTAAACCTGAAAAGATCCTCAAGGTGTAATCATTTAATAACTTAAGATTAAGTAAGGTTTAAGGCTGGGGCCTTATATTTGGTATCAGAGGTCGTTTTAGATAACTTTAGGAGTTAGAATTATGTTAAATGATTATCCAAAAATATTTTTTACGGTAAAATTGAAATGATATAACATTTGATGATAACCATGTTGGTTCGCCTATGATATTTATGTGTTTAGAATGGTTTTTCAAAGAGAAAACATGGAAGTTTTGCTAGGAAGGTATACATATGGAAATGAAATTCTAAATCGGCATCCTGAGATGGTCAGAATCAGAATTGAATAGTTTGTTGCAGTGAAGGCTCAGTTGACTCAGGTGATAAACTATGGTTGTGTTTACTGATGATATTTTGGTGTTTTCTAAAAGTAAAGAGGATCATGAAAGAAATTTAAGGGTTATTTTTCAAACAATAAAAGAAAAGAAATTGTATGGGGAATTCAGCAGGTGTGTGTTTTGGTTGCAACAAATTTCTTTCCTTGGTCACATTGTTTCTAAAGATGTAATAACTGTTGATCCTACAAAAACAAATTTTGTTGAAAAATGGACAAGACCCAAAAATGTAACTGAGATTCTTAGCTTCCTTGGTTTGGCAGGCTATTACTGAAGGTTTGTTAGAAATTTTTCACGGTTATCTAGTCCAATGACTAAGCTAACTCGGAAGGGTGTTAAGTTTATCTGGACAAAATAATGCGATGATTGTTTTCAGGAGTTGAAAATAAGATTGGTGAATGCTCCAATTTTGGCACTACCTTCCAGGAATGGGGAGTTTCTTATCTACAGTGATGCTTCACTAAATGGACTTGGTTGTGTCCTAATGCAGAATGATCAGGTAATTGCAAATGTTTCACGACAGTTGAAATCACTTGAGGTAAATTACCCTACACATGATTTGGAATTAGTTGCTATTGTTTTCGCTTTTAAAATTTGGAGGCATAATTTATATGGAGTAAAGTGTGAAATATATACCGATAAAAAAAGTTTAAATTATATATTCACATATAAATAATTGAACATGAGACAGAGGAGATGGCTAGAATTAATCAAGGATTATGATTGTACAATTCATTACCATCTGGAAAAAAAATAAAGTGGCTGATGCTTTGAGTAGAAAAAGTAATGCTTCATTAAAAATGTTGCATTTGGAACATGATCATTTGGTTAAGGATTTGATTAACTTTGGCATAGAAGTTGTTGGTACAGGATGTTCATCTGTTTTGTTTCAGGTATCAGTGAAATCTTCCCTATCAGGCAGAATCAAGCAAGCGCAGAAGCAAGACAGTGAGTTGCAGAAAAAGGTAGAGCTGGTTCAGAAGGGTAAGTTGCCTGAATTCAACATTGATAATGATGGAGCTTTGAGATATGGGAAGAGATTATGTGTTCCTAGTGATTCAAAGTTGAAGGGAGAGTTGTTATATGAAGCTCATAGTTCTCCATTTTCAGTTCATCCCAGCAGTACTAAGATGTACAGAGATCTGCGAGAGTATTACTGGTGGGATGGAATGAAAATAGATATTGCTGATTTTACTGTGAAGTGTTTGACATGTCAACAGGTTAAAGCCGAGCGGTAGTTACTGAAAGGGATGCTTCAACCTCTAACAGTGCCAGAGTGGAAATGGGAGAATATATCCATGGAATTTTTTGTGGGATTACTGAAGACATCTTGAGGTAATAATGCAATCTGGGTTATTGTTGATCGCTTGACTAAATATTCTCATTTCCTTCCTATACGAGACATTTTTTCCCGAGATCAACTTTCCTGTTTGTATCATAAAGAGATAGTCAGGTTACATAGTGTTCCTCTCGCCATTGTATCTGACCGTGATCCCAGGTTCACTTCTATCTTTTGGAAAGGCCTTCAAAAGTAATTGGGTACTGAATTAAATTTTAGTACATCTTTTCTTCCTCAATCAGATGGGCAGTTGGAATGAACAATTCAGACCTTGGAGGATATGCTATGAGCTTGTTCGATGGATTATCAGGGAAGTTGGGACTAACATCTTTCATTTGTTGAGTTTTCATATAATAACAGTTTTCATTTTAGTATACAGATGGAACCATTTGAGGCATTATATGGGAAGTGGTGTCGAACTCCAGCTTTTTGGGATGAAGTTGGTGAAAGAAAGCTGATGGAACTAGAATTGGTAGAAGAGTTGAAAGAAAAAGTTCAGCTGATACAGAAACACATGAGAACAGCTCAGAGTAGGCAGAAGAGTTATGCAGACAATAGGAGGAAGGATCTATCTTTTGAGGTAGGTGATCATGTTTTTCTCAAAGTCTCACCATGGAAAAGTGTGATGTGATTAGGTAAGAAAGGAAAGCTGAGTCCAAGGTTCATTGGACCATATGAAATTCTGGAGAGAGTTGGATCAGCTGCCTACCGAGTGGCTTTACCTCCATGTTTATCTTAGGTACACAATGTTTTTCATGTTTCGATGCTGAGAAAGTATATTCCAGATCCATCTCATGTTTTGATTACAGAGGTAGTTCAGCTGGAAGAGAACCTCTCTTATGAGGAACAACTGGTACAGATTCTTGACCACAGGGAGCAAGTGTTGTGGAATAAGTTGATTCATTAGGAAAAGGTTTTGTGAAAAAACCACATGATTGAAGAGGCAACATGGGAATCTGAAAATGCAATGAGGGATAAATACCCCCACTTATTCGATAAGGAAATAAATTGCGAGGACGTAATTTTATAAAGGTATAGAGGATGTAACATCCCAAGTATGTAATGAATAATAGATATTTTTATCTATGACTATTAATGAATTAGATAGTGTTTTAGAGGCATAAAATGAAAATAAATCCAATCTTAAGAATGGAATACACTAATGTTTTTAAAAGATTGTTTTACTGCCTTTAAATGACAAACCATTTTTAAATCTATCATTTGACAATTTTATAAGCTATGTTTGTCAAAATAAACTTATTCTTTATGATTGAGACATCAAAATTTACTTTTTGTGAATTTTTGGTATTTGTCCGATAAAGTTCATTTTTTAATGAATACTGAAAATGGTGTATTTAAATTCAAAAACTCTTTTTAATATAATTTATTTATATGATTAAATAATCATTTTAATTGGTTTTAAAGTGAAATTAGAGTATATTTTTACCATTTAATCCAATTGTTGTCATTGGAATCAATTTCACATTGAAATTGGACGTAAACTAGTGTCAATCTTTTGATACTTATTGTTTCATAAAAACACGCTATTTGTCATGACAACGGGAATTAATTATTAAAGTAATTAATGTTACTTATATGATTTGAATTTTGTAAAATAGACATCATTTTTTAATTCATAATATCAAATATTGCTTAGGGTGAAGTTTTGGTATTTTTCCGAAAAACTTCAATTTTTGATGAATAGTGAAACCACTAAGTGGTAATTAAAGAAAGAGATTTTTCTTTTAAATGAAACTTTGCCACTTCTGTGATTTGATTTTCAAACATCCTACATACATGTCTGTCATTAAGAAGTAAAATGTGGTTCAATGTGATTAAAATAATTTTTTTGTGAATAGTAATTTTTAAGTTCTTAATCGTGATTAGTGGTAATTAGTGTAGTTTAAGGTAAAAATAATGTTTTAATAATATGAGAAGAGCTTGAAACATGTCCTACCCTCATTGGATGTGTCATGGCCGACCGAGAAAATCCATGGGTCAACTTGGGGACCCCATGGAGCCACATTGGTTGGGAAATGACATAAATAACTTTTTATTTAATGTTAAAATTAAAATGACACAAACATGAGTTGTTTTACTAAAACAATTTTTAAATGGGGTTATACAAGTCATATTTTTGACTATAAATATTCATTAGAAAGAATAAATAATTTCCTACATCATGATATTTTTTTATAATTTTTATAAATTATATAAATTAAATTATTTATGACATCATGATGATGTAGCAATTACCTCATTAATAAAGGATTTAAATAAAATGAAAAGATAATGTAAAATATATGACATAAACATGTCCAAAACCTATTTAATGGGTTTATTTCGAACTCTTATCACCTTACCCTTGAATTATATCAATGTGGGACCTTTTGAATCTGAAACACATTTTAAAATGAAGTAACATTTCTTTACATTCAAGAGTGCCCTCCTCTCCTCTTATAAAAGGCCCCCACCTCTACCACCTTACCCACACTTACAAAGCCTTTGGATCAGCCAACCCCTGCCCATATTGTCTCTACACATTCCTCTATTACTCCTTGAAGCCTCACTTTGTGCAGAAGTCTTCCCAAGGAAGCCTTTGAGGTCAAACCAAAGGGAGTTACCCGATTTTAAGGTAATGTCTTCACTTGTGTTCTTTTGTTTTATTTTGCTTCTCGAACCCCCTAAACTCTTTTTATTCCTTTATTTTGTAACAAAAAAAAGAATCTTACATACACTAGTATGTTGTTATAATAAGGATTCTATCTACACTTACACACACCTACATTTAATGGTTAAAGAACATTCTGTTTCCGTGGATGGCAAATTTTTGCCTCCCGAAATGATGATTGTTCAACATTATTTTAACACTTTCAAAGGTGGACATTAAGATGACACTATATTTATATATTATATATAATATTTTTATGTTTTACTTAAGATTATGTATTTTTCATTTTTTGCATACCTTTATGGTTTCCATTATGGGTAAACGCGATATCTTCATTTAAGGAAGTGCAGACTACCGCCCCCTCAAAGTGATTTGATTCGTTAATACCATACGTGAGATGTATAAAGGATGGAGTTATGATATTATATATGATATTACACTGTAATTATAATATACCTTTATATAATTATGATTACATTTCATAAAATACGAAATAGAAATGGAAGCAGCGTTCATGCGTACGTACGGCTTACCATCTCCATGAACGGTGCATTTAATTTCTTACCTCTAAATGTTATGTATCATTATAAATTCATTAATGTGCTGGAAATATATGATATATATGATATCTACATCATGAATACCATTCTGGATATAATGGGTACATGAAAAAATTGTAGTTATAAAGGGTTTATTTTTGACTCAATTACCAATGATTGTTAAAACGACCATTATTAACTTAAATAATTACATAGTGTTCATGACATGGAAATAAGTGATATAAAAGGAATAATGAACTTGAAAAAGGTTCTTAATAAAGTAGAAATTAACTCAGGTTTATTATTCCGGACATTAAAGAACGATCGAGTCAAGTCGGACCCGAGGTATGGGACTTCATCTCAATCTCCTTTCATTGAGGAATATTTTGTTTTATACACAACCTTCTTTATATGGTGTATAAACCCCTTTGAATATTACGTTTATTCAAAATGAATATTTTTTATATGAAGTGTTTACTTAACGAAAAAAGGGAATGTTTTTGTCGTACGTATGCGGCGACAACGACTTCTCCGCCACCGTGACCATTATTTGAGTTTCGGCTTCCTCTACAAGCCATACCGTTTTTTTAAAAGAAAAATAAATACCCTGTTTTACTTTTCATTTATTTTGGTATTGAAAATGTTTTTATTATATCAATTTGATTGATTGATATCTTTTGATTGAAAAGTGGAAATGTTATGTTTCCTTTATGTATGTTTTATGTGATACGATTGTGTTATGGTTCTTGGGCATTGTTTTGAAGACGGGTGGTTCCGTGATAAACTAAGGGCAGGTGAGCCCGATATATCTCTCCAATGCATTGGGTAATGCGAAGGAGTGAAACGTTAAGGTTTCTCTGAAGTGATTTAGGGAATATACTGTGATGGGTATTCCAAATGTAACCAAGAGGGTTACTCCCTACGTAAGAATGTTATAAATGGATCAAGTTACCTTTATGTCTTATGATTTCTATGATTTATTCATGAATTGATGAGGTATGTTAAAGTTCATATGTTTTATGGGTAAAGTATGATTTCATTCTTATGTATATATGTACCCATGTTTCCTTTCCATATTTTTATATCCCTTACTGAGCTTTTTATGCTCATCCCATGTTTTTGAAATGTTTTTCACAGGTCAAGGGAATGGTACATGATATGATGATAGTGTCAAGGAAGTGTCAAGAAAGAATCCATGTTTTATTTTAAATATGTTTCCATTGATGGGAAAAATGAATACTATCTTTTATGTAACCACATTGTTTAAATGTGGAATGTAATGGAAGATTTATGTTCTCATTCTCTAAAACTCTAAACCTGAGAAGATCCTCAAGGAGTAATCTTTTAATAACTCAAGATTAAGTTAGGTTTAACTATGGGGCCTTATAGTTTTATTATGAAACAGAATCCTCACACCTCGTTGTAGAAATTATCCATGTGAGAATGCAACACTAGATCTCTATCCAAGGGGAAGTATTATCTACACAAAATAATTAAATACAATACTTTCTAATAATGTAGTTTGTTTTTCATCATCAATATATTTATAGATATAGATAATAAATATATATTTGGATTGTATTGTAAAAAGCTATTAACATCTCATTCACTATTGGGATTAAAATATATCAATCTATGTGAAAATTATATATCTAAAATCAATTTCAAATATAACCATTAATTATGACAAAAAACAAGTTTTCAAAAATTCAATTTCTTACAAAAGACAACAATCTTGGTTTCAACATAATTTATTCCTTACAATAATCATTTTATTCATAAAAAAGTAAACATTTCATGACATTATTACAGATGAATAATTATCAGAGGTTTTATTCAAAAAAATCTATTCAATTAGAAACCATTTTCTTGAATTCAACTATTAATTGAAAAATCCATTTCTAAATATGTTTGTTTACCCACACCATTAATTTTTAAAAAATTCATCAATATTATAAATTTTATCATTTAAAATAAATATAAAATTCAATTCAACTATAACTATCAAAATATTTTTCCTTTTATAGAACATTCATTATAACACCTGCTACATCCAAAATAATAAGGACCCTTATTACCTCAAGGGTAAATAATGTTAGAATATAAGATAAAATATACATTATCCTATATCAAAAAAGTGATAACCTAAGAACAATTCGGCCAGCCATAAACTCTTCTTAATAAATGTTGATTTCCCATAACCCCTTCCTGAAATACTATTTATGTGTATTATGAAATAAAGGGTGAAGAGAAATAAAATTGATATATGTTAATAAAGATAAATGAAAAATTAAAATTCCCCTTAACGGTTTAAAATGGACGGAGTTACTGACCTAACGTATTATATTTTATTTATGAATTCCATATTCGAAAACTGTAACCACCAAAGCTTGGTGTATTCTATGATGATGTGGGGACTATTCATAAGAGACTAACAATGAAACCAACAAGTTCCTAGTTTAAAATGTTAATACATTTTGGCTATCAACACCCTCTAAAATGTAGTGGTTTTATAGATATTGATTTTGGTGTATAGGGGGTATCCCCATGAACCATGATAATGAAAATGTAAAACATTAGGCCTATTATCTATGCCTTATTTGAATATGGATTGAAAATAATTACATGAAATCCCTTATAGTTTTTCTCCAACATATTCATCAATAAATATACAGAGAAATAATTTTTTAGGCCACTGTCTTCCTCCAATACTTTAAAACAACAAATTTAAAAATTAAGGATCATAGTAGGAATACATTAGTATACAAGGGAATCTGATGGTGGGTAATTATTAATTACGATGAGATTATTTATCTCAAACATTTATTATATTTTATATCTCCTTTTGGAATGATTGAGGAATATTTTTAAAATACCTATATTGGATTACATTTAATGTGATTATATATTTAAATGTGTGATAATTGTTATTCTATAAAATATTGATACGTGAAATGAAATATGTCTATTTACCAAATTCATTCAATACATTGTGAACAAAAATACATTACTATGAAAATATAATATTGATATAAATTTTCACATGGATACTAAATGGCTTGGATTGAGAGTTATTAAAATTATGGATGATATTTATGACAAATTTTGTAGAAATTGGTTTAGAGATACGTGTGTTTTTTGGAGATTATGATAGGCCATTTTATTCATTTTCATGAATTCATTCCTTGTTATAAATAACTCCTTTCTCAAATTTTGGCAATAGATAAATCCAATTTATTTTTTACATCAACAAAATTTGTAGTCTGATAAATATATAATATTAATGTGGATATATTTTATAATCTTTTTTAACAACAAAATTATTGAATAATGAATTCATATAATAATTTAATTTTTTAGAACACCCAAAAGTTTTCTTAAATTAGATTACGTAATAATTTTATAAGATTTAATATAATGTGAATTTGAATATATCCACAAAAAAAAATTTGATAATGGGGGGATAAATGAATTATTCAATAATGAAAAATATTTTTAGGATGACTATATCCATATCAAATGTTTTACTAAAGAAATACACATCATCATGAGGGTTATCACATCATAGTTAAGTTCATGGTAGTGCATATTTTATGAGATAAAAATTGAATTTTTATTTTATTTCATTTTTTTCTATCACGATCAGTTTATCATTGTTAAATAATCATTAAAATGACTTTCAACGTCAATATTAATTATATAAACATTATATAGTTACATATAAGTATAAAACACATATTCCAATGATATGAATTATTGTGATACATTAATGATTCATTAATGAATTATTTAAAAAATATAAAATTTTTGGGTTCTATAGATATTCCATAGTAGTATTTGTTAAGTGTTTTATAATTTCTAAAATTATATATGAATATTTATTTGATCACTTAAATACTTCTATATAATTATTTAATTTTATTCTTTTTTCATCTATTTTTTTACACCACACATTTATGGAAATTATAAAAAAATGATGTATATAATTCATAACAAATATTGAAACCATTTTGGGATGGAGATTTTATAAGTTTTAATCCATATCGTTAAAAAAATTCTAAATTAAATGATCTATATATTCATGAAATAATTTTATATATATAAAATATTTTATATTAAATTTAAATTATATAAGGATTGATCTTGTTGAAAATGTTTTTAATGGTAAATATTATTTAATATTTAGATGTTTATTCCAGTCATTAACTTAGAAAAAATATTATATGAAAACTGATATATAAAAGTATTGTAATAAATTATTATAGAGTTATAAGAAACATATATTAGGGAGTATTATAATCAGTGTTCTATTTTTTTATGAATATTTTTAAGAAAACTTATGTTTTATATTTGATTATTTATGTAGATTTGAATATATTTAATTCAGTTACATTTTATAATAAGAAATTGAAAAAGTTATTTCATTCCTCATCACTCATGTAATAAAAAAATTTATTATAAAATTTCTTATATGTGTTTTATTTCCAATGATTATTCATTAGATCTATGTAATTTATATTGATTGAGTTCTATAAAAACATGCAACCATTTATTTCTATAAGTTACCTTGGAAAATGTTTTAAACTCTTAAAATGAACTAATCAATAATGTAAAAACTATTCCAAATTGAGCATGTATAATGAATCTTACTCCCAGTTATAAGTTCTATATATGTAATTCCCTGATAAATATTCAATAAAACATGTGTTCATTGATTAATATATCAAGGGACATTGCCCATGTAATATTCTTTCTTGTTTAATTATCTTCTAAAATGGGGTTGTGTTATATAACATATATGGGATCCTATATTTCATAAAATAATTAAAATCACATGAAAATTATATAATAAATGAAATGAAAAAAATTGATATAATATTTAAAAAATATGGTTTTTGATATAATTTTTTCTATAGGTTTATATTTCAAAAAACATATAATCTGATTCAAAATAATTATATCAATATTTCAGTGTGCTAATTCCAAATATATAAATATTTATTTATGGAATATTTTTTACCCACTATGGGACAAAAATTAGGGGAGGAATATATGAAGGGTAATTAAATTACTTTTTGGGGGATGTTATTTAAATTCTAGTTAATCTCATGTATTTAGGATGATAATTGTACGGTATGTGAGAAGTAATTAATAAAAAGGGAAATATGAGATGATATTTATTTTAATTTTTAATGTTAGAAAATTAGTAAATTAACTAGTTTATATTAAATATATAATAAATATTTCATTTTATCATTTTTAAGGTAAATAATACTATTGTCATTTAGTTATTTATGTGATATTATTGACATAGAGATGATAAATATTTTTTATTATTTATATTAATAAATATAGTGTTGTAGTTGGTATTCAGTCATTATAATATTTTTTTTACTATGTTTCAAGACAATAATTCATTTTGGTTGACTTTTTATATTCATTAAAAATTTATATAAACATATTTTATGGTTATGTGGATTTCGGTTTTGAGGATTTTATTAAGAATTCTGGAATATTATATTTTTTTTAATTGTGGATATCCAATAATATATTTATTCTTTATTTTCTTAGATTATTTATGAACCATTTATAACTTATAATATATTGTGCATAGTGTTGGATTTATTAACATAATAATAGTGTTGGAGTTGATATTTCATGATGATGGGTTTGTCAGTGTGAAAAATTGGAAAACCATTTGAGTACGAGTTTTTAAATGAATAGTTAATTCAAATTATCATGTTTCTGTATTTAATTAATTTATGGCCACCCATATATCATATATTTTTAAAGAATAATGGTAAAATATTTATTAAATAATCCTAGCTAGACCATTTTTATTATAGGGTGAATTTATTTTTATGTAATGGTTTCCACCACAACTCAACTAAATGTACAGAATGTTGCAAGAATTTTTAATTTCCGTCACATAGGTTCAATAAATGGGGTGTAATATTATATTTTTTATTTTCTATATTCAATTTCAATTTCTAAAATACAATTATAAAATGAAATACTACTTTTTTATATGATTCCAGTTATTATAAGTTATTTAATTTTCAACGAAACAACGAAAAATGGGATACAGAATAGTGATACTTGCACAATTCAAATTTTTTATCCAAATATTTATATATTTCTCATGCATTCAAACATTTATATTATGTTGGAGTTTGGGAAAAAAATTCAGTGAATATGATGACTTTTGTGTTCATATATCATTTGGAAGAAGGGAACATATTTACTAGACGATTTAATTTAGTATTTTATTTAGAATTTACAATGTTGGAACATATTGAATCCATTATATCTTGCTCTACAAAAACATTATTTATATTTAATAATGGTGACTCTAATGGGATGAAATATATTTGTAAGTCATTGTTTATATATAAAATATCTATGCATTAGTGGAACATGACATGTGGTGAAACACTATTCCAGGGTAGATAAAGAGTCATCTAATATATAAAATTAAAATTTAACATATTTTGTAGTTAATTATATCCTTCCATATTTTTTTATATTCATTTATAGTGGACATTCATAAAATGATTTTTAAGTATACATATAAAAAAATTATCAATTTAATGAAGGAAAAAATCTGAACATCTATTGGATTTCAAAATAAATATAATTTAAAAATATAGATATCACATATAGCTTTTAAAATAAGTGATTTATATGATTTTTTAAAAATTAAATTTTATGAAGGAGGAAAAGAGACTGAGATGAAATAAAAATTAATAAATGTACATAATCAAGTCTGTGTTAGAAGCCTTTGTAGAATTTTAAATGTCATATGTAATAGTTTTTCCACTGGTGTTTATTTATGATACATTATTTGATGGTGATTCATTTAGAAATAAAATAATGTATTCTATTACTATGTTCTTGCTAAATCAATGGTTTTAAAAATAAAACACTAAATATTTTTTTCAAATTGTACATGCTATGAAGTATTTCAAATTAAATGAATCTGTGAAATTTTATAGATTGAGAAAAAAATAAAGACACAATTGTGTTTTCATGATTAATCTTTTCTAATTGTTACATTTGTATCCTTTGGTACCATGTAGTTATGATTTTTATATTCACTTTCGTAACTCATTATGAAAATTAATTAGTAATAGATAATGATTATTTTTTGAATATATATATATAATAATGACTTAAATGAATTTAATCATGTATGTCATTCAATTATTAAATGAAATGTTAAATGAATATTTTGAAAACATATATTACATCAGTTGAGATGAATATTCAATCAATATTAAAATAATACATTTCTTATAACCATAATGTATTACAATCATTTGTGACTAGATAAATAATAATATTATTTCATCAAAGATCATCAAAACCAGACATTATTTTATCCAAAAAAGTAAAAAATTTAGAAAATATATATATAAACCATTATTCATAAATAATAGAATAGAATCATAATAATTGGAAAGATTAGATGATTTGTGTGGGTAAAAATAGAATATATTATTCAATGATCAAAATTTCTTATAATATAATCATAAGGGCATAATAACGTGGCCATCAATTACTATAATCATAATAAATCAATCAATGATAATTATTCCGAAATCATTTAATACGTCATTGTCATAACAAATGAAAAAATTCATAATTTTTGAAAATCATCAATAATAAATAATTATCTACAATAAAATGTCATAAGTATGAAATATAATATTTTAGAATATAAATAGAATAAAAAAATTATTTTTTTCGGGACATGTCCTCGCGGCCCCTGACGTGACTACCCCAATCCCGTCTTCCATAGGCCCGGGGCTGGCGACTAGCACCAAAAGAGTAAATCCCCATACTGGGAAGGAATTACCTTTTTAAAAGTAAAGAAACACAATAGAGTATGCAACTGAAGTATGAACTAGGTAATATTATAGACAAATGTAAGTTCTAAAAGGAAAGGGGTTGGAAATACAACCCCAATAGTATGTACAATACAACTAAAAAGCTAGTACAATTACAGTAATTTAAAACAGCAACAACTGAATCATCCTTCGGAAATCCCACCTGATGGGAGGGTACAAAAGGCCTCCTCAGCACCCCGGTCCATCTGTCTGCTCCATGTACGTCTCACCAAGTGGTCTACCTCTGGGTACCATCCAGCTCCACAAATCACCACCTTGATCAGTGATGTCTGTCATCTGCATCGAACAACGTAGTACGGGCATTTCCCGTGCAGGGGTGAGTATATGATACACAATAGGGACTCTGAGACCCCCAATCGTCTCCTAGAATCCCTGAATGATAACCACATAAGAAAGATACATTCTCGAATTATCAACAAAATCTACTTAGATATATTCCCATACATATACCTAAGGTATCAATCAATGTTCGGCTCCAACTCTCGAGCCCATGCACAATCCAGTCACAATGGAAAGCATATAAATCACATCAATGATAATGATTGAAAGTCAAGCCTGAACTCACACATGTATACATATTTTGTATAGAGATATAGATTATCAGATGTAGTCACTGATTCATCTATGTTGTTGGACACACGTAGGATACTAGACCAGCTATGCTGTCGGATCCATGTAGGATACTAGACTAGCTACTCTGTGAGAGCCACGTATGATACTAGAACAGAAGTCAAACTGTCGGACCCACATTGGATACAAGTATAGTAGTCATCAGTGTTGAACCCATGAAGTATTCCAGTATAGTTCTCATTGTCGTCGAACCCATAAAGGATTCCAGTACGATAGTCGTTGCATTCGCAGCCATCCCTAGGGATTCTGCACACAACAGTCTCGATTCTAGGCGGGTCTGCTCCTCGAGCAAAGGGTCAACACATCATCTATCACGAAGTCCAAGGTTGATGTACCCCGATGTTCTGTCTCACCAAACAGAACCCAATGCGAAAGACGGCGCGTCAATCGGATCCCTGGTCTGAGAGATATTGGTTTTTTCGTTCGAGGGACCCGGTTGGAATTACGCTCGCTCCACACCCAACTATTTTCCAAAGTCGTCCAAAACTCGCATAGAATATCGCAAAAGAAACACTTTATGGAGAGGGTCCCAGTTTCATAGATGACACATCGATCAGACATGCAGTTGTGAAGTTATTCGCATTTAAGTGTAACGGGCCCCGCTTGTTAAGCCCATTGGGCTGGTGGGTCGGGTCAACCCGTTTTTGGCGGGTCCGACCCGGCTGGTGGAGGGCCGGGCCAATGGAGCGCGTGGCCCGGCCTGGCCCTATGGGGCGTGGCCCGGCTGGGTGACGCGATGCCCAGCCCCGTGTGGCGCGGCCTGGCTCGGCAGGGCGCGACCTGGCCCGGCGCAGCACAACCCGTCCCAATGCGGCGCGACAATGCCTGGATGGTGGCGGCATGGCTCGGTTGGCCGAGCGGATTGACTTGGGTGGAAGATAGATGCGGGGGGGGGGGGGGGTATTTCCCCTACTTCTCGAACTGGCCTAGCCTCGCGCCGCCCGGCCTGGCGCATCTCAGCACGACTAGCCGAGCAGCTCGGATCAGGTGGCCGAGCGATGGGGGGGGGGTAGCCCCCTAACATACTGAACCGGCGACACCGCACTCTTGTCTGGCCAGCTGAAGCTGGACAGTCTTCCTGGCGTTAGCGTCCCGCATGGGCGGGTGAAAGTTTTCCTACGCGGAACCTACGGGTGCCGCAACATTTATCATCCTGGCCGGTTCAACTGCCCAAGCGGCCCACAGAGTGCGGGACGCAGTCCTCCACAGTGTTGTGCCATTGGACGTCGCAGTTCCACCAGCCCGACCGGCTACGGATGGCCGGTTCTTGATCAGCCGAGCGGCCCATGGATGCAGGCCGCGGTTCTTCTCCACGAAGCCGGCAGACGGCTGCCACTTCCTCCTGTCACCGTCACCTATTTCATCAAAAAAACATGGGTCAATGGAGGGTCTTTGGGCCGTGTTCGTTTGGACTACCTCCTCTGTGGTAGGCGGTATCATAAGGCCAAAGATAAAACATGGTTTCAACGAGGGAAGAAGAACAATTTTATTAAATAAAAATTGAATGAAACCCCCTACCGCGAAATAAGGTTCGTTTGTAGATGGAGTTGCGGGGAGGCAGTGTCAACTCGTTGACGTTGGGGAAGAAGGGGTCGAGGATGGCATGTCGTCTGTGTTCCTTGCGTGTGGCTCCTTCTCCTTTGGCTTGGCCGAAGATAAATGGAGATGATTGTCATTCTTCGGCTATTATTCAATGAAAGAAGAACACTATTCTTCTATTTCTCAAGAGCTCTTCCAAAATTCTCTCAACACAACGAGTGCCAAACTAAAATAATATCTATGGCTATTAATTTATTCATAGAAGACTTTTCAAAATTCAAACACTTTACTTAATTAATTGCAGGGTTCAATTCATTAATCAAAAGTGTTGTAAAAAATTATTATGAGGGAGGGAGGTGAATAGATCACATTAATTAAGGAGAGAGTTGACAAATTAATTAAGGGGGAATTAATTGGGTGTTTAAGGGGGTTGAAATATTTTGGGTTTTTGTAGTCCCCACCTCAAATTATCCTCTCATGGGAGGTTATGTGGATGTGGGACACACCTATAACTTCCCCTTTTAGGATATAACTAACATCATTATAAAATATTGTGCACAACAATTTTATTTATTTTATTCTAAATCCACCAAAATTAACTCTCATCCAGCATAAAACACAATTGCGATAATGGTCCCCTTAAGAGAATATCGGCACTGCGAGTTCATCGGTGTCATTGGATTGCAATTCTGAGCACCTGTTATAATGATAGAAAAAACTGCACGTACGTTTACTGAACTTACCTGAACAGACCATCATAAATTGATTCCAGGAACACCGGGCCACAGAATCAAGTGCCGTCAGAAACTGAAGACTCATAAAAGTTCAATGAAGTTAAGAAATAAAATTCCTTGAAATTTATGGGTCTTTACATTACTCCCACCTCAGGGATTTACGTCTCTCTAAAGATGAAACATACTCTAGGAAAACAATAGAGGGTACTGAGCATGAATCTGAGCCTCCCACTCCCAGGTGCTCCCTTGGAGGTTCCAGTGCTACCAGAGTACGCGCACTAGAGGAATCTACCATCAATGTAGTACCTTCTCCTTTCGATCCTCGATCTCCACTAGGACCTCCGAGAATATCGCCCCATAATCGATGTCCATCACCCCGTGATCAATGATGTGGTATGAGTTGTGCACATATCTCCTCAGCTGAATTACGTGGAAAACATCATGTAGCCATTTCAACTAAGGTGGTAGACCCAGCCAGTAAGCCACCTCACCTACTATGCTATGGTCCTGGAATGGTCTGATGAAACGCAGAGAGAAATTTCCACCCCGGCCAAATCTCCGTAGACCATGTCGAGGTGAGACCGGTTAGAAAACGTGGTCGCCATCCCCGAACTCTAGTGGTTTTCTTCTTCTATCAGCATAGGACTTCTGTCTGCTCTGTGCAGTCTTTATCCACTCCTAGATGATCTTCACCTTCTCTGTCATAGCCTGAACCATCTTTGGTCCTACGAGTGCTGACTCCCCATGGTCAGTTCAGAAGAGAGGTGATCTGCAAGGTTGTTTGTACAGTGCCTCATATGTTTCCATCCCGGTGGTGGAGTGGTAGTTGTTATTATATGCAAACTCCACCAAGGGTATGTGATCCTCCCAGTAGCGACCAAAGTCAATGACACATGCACGAAGCATGTCCTCAATAGTCTAAATGGTCATCTCAGTCTGACCATCCATCTGAGGATGTAAGGCGGTGCTCAAGCGAAGATGCATCCCAAAAGCCTCATGTAATCCCTTCCATAGCCGGGAAGCGAAACGAGAATCTCTATCAGAGACGATAGTGTATGACACACCATTAATTCATACGATCTCTTGTTTTTAGAGGAATCCTAAGCTCTCTACTGAGCCCTGCACTATGATCGGTAGGAAGTGGGCCGACATTATGAGTCGGTCTACGATCACCCATATAGAGTCGTGTCCCCTGTATGTACGTGGAAGGCCCATCATAAAATCCATAGATATCTCGTCCCACTTCCACTCCGTAACCACTAAGGGATGTACCAAGCCTGCTAGTACCTGGTGCTCTACCTTCACCTACTGACAAGTAAGGTATCATGAAACGAACTATGCTACTACCTTCTTCAGACCCGGCCACCAGTGCTGTCGTCTGAGGTCCTGATAAATCTTCACCACTCTTGGATGTATCACTAGAGGGGAAGTGTGGAACTCCCTCATAACCTCCTATTTTAGTGAAACTGGTACCATGGTACGTCCCCTGAAGAGGTTGACATGCTCCCCTCATTCAGAAAATTAATCAGGTGCCTTCCTTGAGGATATCTGAGCATGTCGCATCTCATAGTCAATGTTCCCACATTGTGACTCTTTGTCTCACTGAAGGAGTGGAGGAGTGACTCTGAGAGACTGTAGAAAAGCTGCTCCATCTCTATCCACAAAGGATATATGCAACGCGACTAGCTACTCTGTCACCTCTCCTATCAGATGAATTACTGATCACCAGGTGAGAACATCTGCTACAATGATACCCTTCACAGGAGTATAGAATATCTCAATGTCATAGTCCTAAAGGAACTCGAGCCATCATCGCTATATCAGGTTCAGGTCAATCTGGGAAAAGATATACCTGAGACTCTGCTGGTCGGAGTAGATTGTAAAGCGCTCTCCCATCAGATAGTGTCTCCACATATTCAATGCGAAGACCGCTGCTTCTAACTCCAGATCATGGATACTATAGTTCTGCTCGTGTTGTCTCAGCTGACGAGAACCTTAAGCGATCACTGCTCTCTCCTGCATCAGGACACACTAGAGTCTGTTTCCTGATGAGTCAAACTACACTACGTACCCAACACCGTCCTCTGGTAGCCTCAAGATGGGTGCACTGGTCAATATCTATCTCAGCTCTTAAAAGATCTACTAGAATCTCTCTGACCAGATGAATGGTTTACCCTTCTTCATCAAAGCTGAAAGTTGTGCTGAAACTCTGGAGAAGTCTAGCACAATCTCTGATAGTATCCAGCCAGACCTAGAAAAATCCGAACCTCCATCACACTCTTGGGTGGCTCCCAAGAAATAATTTCCTCGATCTTCACTGGATCCACTACTACCCCATCCTCTGAGAAGACGTGTCCCAATACTTGAACCTCTGAAATCCAGAACTATCACTTGAGTAGCTTACCATTAGGCTAGTTCTCTCGGAGTTTATCCAGTAAAATCCACAAGTGGTAGGCATACTCCTCCTCAGTAATCGGGAAAATCAGTATGTTTTCTATGAAGACTATGAATATCCCATCAAGGAAAGGCTAGAAGATCATGTTCATGAAACTCAGGAACACTGCTGGTGTGTTGGTTACATCAAAGGGAATATCCAAGAACTCGTAGTCTCCATACCAACACCTAAAGGTAATATTCTGCACATCCTCATCTCGATCTCTGAGCTGGTGAAAGCCTAACCCAAGGTCTCTCTTCGAGAACCAACTTGCTCCCTTGAGGTGATCAATGAGGTCATCAATCCTCGGGAGTGGGTACTTTTTTCTTCACGATAACCTGATTTAGGCGATGGTAGTCGACACACAGTCGCAAGCTCCAATCTACCTTTTTAGTGAACACAATCGGAGATTCCCAGGTTGAAAGACTGGGTCGGATGAATCCCTTTCCCTGCAAGTCCTCCACCTGTAGCTGCAGATCACGAAGCTCGGTGGGAGCCATCTAATATGCTGGAGTAGATATCGGTGCTATCCCAGGGTACTGGTCTCTGTATAATTCTACCTCTCTGTGAGGAGGTATTCTTGGAATGTCGTCAGGAAAAACGTCCGCGTAATAATCCATCAAAAAAGGAAAACTTGGACCCTGCCCATAAACTGATCGAAGGATGAGACTAGCCAACTGATTTGTGATCGGCTGCCCTCTCCTCTTCGGATGTCCATTCTGCGCTACAAAGGCTCCCTTCTCTCCGGTGACGGTGAACCGACTCCCATCCTAGCGTATACACCGCACCATGCACCTAATGTAGTCGATTTGATAATGGACTGTAGACAACTGGTCCATACCTAAGATGATGTTGTAAGGCTTCGATTCCGCTACAAGAAGATCCCAACCGAATCTGACACCTCTTATAGTATGCTCACACTGTCGGCACTAGTGCTTAATCAATGAGTCTTCTCCCTTAGGTGTTTATAGCCATAAGGATAGAGCCAAAGGCTCCATTGGAATCTCCGAGCTTCAAATAATGGCAGCAGTAATAAAATAATTACTCGAACATGTGTCTATAAGTACTGCAACAATGGTGGAGTGGACATAGATAGTAACTCGAATCATCTTAGGTGAGCCGTGGTCATAGGGCTTGACTGCCTGGAGCTGATCCCACCTCTATCTTCCAGCTCCCTGTGGTCAGGGTGGACCTCTTGGTGGCGTTGGTTGTAGAGACTCAAACATTGACCACCACTTGCTGCTAGGCCAGATCCTCTGCCTCGTCCGCCCGCTCCCGGCGGACCCCCATGGTCGAACCTCTGTCTATGCATGGGAGGTCCCACTACTATCTGCTGCTTGTCTGCATGGCAGGTCATGCAGTCGGGATCCATGTGGCCCTGCCCACCGCATGCATAGCACTGCCTGCCCCCCACATAGCTGGCTCTGTTGCAAGTTCCCCACATATTTGAACCTGAATCATGTGATCACCAACCTGATGGCATGCTCAGCATGGACCACTGCATCATCTATCTACTGCCTGCTACATAAGGCCCCGCTATGTGATTCCCTGTGGTGGGTCTCACCGCTAGTGATGGATCAACAAAAAATCTCCCCACAAGAAGGGCTTTCTCCAGTACTCCCGCCTGCATCGGTATACTGAGGGAGATCATCAAAGCCCTGATCTCATGTCTGAGTCCCTACTCAATGGTCCAGTCATTGAAGAATGGGTCCCGTACCATGTCTATAGAGTAGCATGAGAGGTTGGTGAACCTAACTGAGTACTGAGCTACTATCATGCTGCCCTGCTATATATGAAGTAACTCCTGAATCCGCATCGCACGAAGGGTGGTTGGAAAAAACTTCGAGCGGAAGAGACCCTCGAAGTCTATCCAAAGTAAAGATGCCTCATCATGCACATGGAGTATTAGGCTACACAATCTATCTACCGACACATGCAGGAGAATGGATACAAGGATCAACATAAGGTTTGATGGTGTCCCTACCAATCTGAATACTTTGACAAAAGCCTCCAACAAATACTCAGCTGTCTGCGGGTCCGTCTCTCCACGAAACCTGGGTGGCCTCTATCGCTGGAACTCGTGAAACGCTCTTAGATGATGTACACTCTCTGATGCTGGGGATGTTGGTATCAGTTGCCCAGCGGGTAGTGGTACCACTGGTTCCTCCACTATGATGGGGCCCTACATCGAGGCCTCGTTGCATGGTGGGCTACTATCTTGTAGGAAACCCGGAACCCTAGCTAGCTGACTTCATGGGGCCATCCTAAAAATAAGTCAGTGTTTCGTGGTAAAAAATTATACCTGGTGAGCTGACAAAATGTAATCACAAAGAAATCTTTTAAAGAGAAACACACATGCAATCAGTGTTTTCATGCACTGAGTCGGAAATCAGATGTTAGGGTACTGGTGTATGGATATGTCGGCCACCGCACCAACACTGGACTCCCTGGAATGAAAACCACACTCAATACTCTTAACACTATTGATTCACAGAAAAATAAGATTAGTGTCTTTAGTTCTGCGGTGAACCGAATCCTACGATACCAATTTATCACGACCCGTCCTCGGGGCCGGTTCCCTGACTACCCCAAGCCCGCCTTCCATAGGCCAGGGGCTGGCGACAAGTACCAAAGGAGTAAATCCCCTTATTGGGAAGTAATTTCCTTTATAAAACTAATCAAACACAAAATAGTATGCAACTGAAATACGAACTAAGTTATATTGTAGACAAAAGTAAGTGTTGAAAGGAAAGGGGATAGAAATAGAAGCCCAACAGTATGTACAGTACAACTGGAAGGATAATACAACTACAATATAGAAAAATAGAAACCACTGAATATTCCTTCGGAAATCCCACCTGAAGGGTGGTTACATATGGCCCACTCAGCACCTTGGTATGTCTGTCCGCTCCGTGTATGTCTAGCCAAGTGGTATACCACTAGGTACTATCTAGCTCCACAAGTCTCCACCTAGATCAATGATGTCTGTCGTATGCATCGAACACAACATAGTGCAGGCATAGCCTATGTAGGGGTGAGTATACAATATTTAGTAGGGTCCCCAAGTCCCCCTAAGGTCTCCCAGAATCCACAAAAGATAACCATAGAAAAAATATATAATCACAAAGTATCAACCAACTCTACTTAGGTAAATTCCCATACATATAACTAAGTTATCAATAAAAGTTCGGATCCAACTATCAAGCCCAAGAACAACCCAATCATCACTATAATGAAAGTTAATAACATTAATGACAATGATTGAAAGTCAAGACTCATCTCACAGAGTTATACATCTTTCGTCTAGCGATAGAGATGATCAAGTGTAGTCATTGATTCATCTATGTTGTCGGACCCACGTAGGATACTAGAACAGAAGTCAAACTGTCAGACCCACATAGGATAAAATTACAATGGAAATCTCTGTCGATCCAACGAAGTATTTCAATACTGTTTTCGTCATCGTCGAACCCATAGAGGATTCCAATATGGTAGTCATTGCAATCGCAACCAACTCTAGGGTTTCCGCACACAACACACTCTATTCTAGGAGGGTCTGCTCCTTGAGCAAAGGGGTCATTACATAAACTATCACGAAGACCATAGTTGATGTACCCTGATGTTTTGTCTCATCCAAAGGAACCCAACATGGCAGACAACATGTCAATCAGACGCCCGATCTGAGAGATCATAGATTTTCCGTTCTAGGAGCCTAGTTGGAAATACACTCACTCCAATTCCAGCCATTTTACAAATTCCTACAAAACTCACCTAGAGTATCTCAAAATGAAATATTCATCTCAAGGGTCCTAGTGCCACAGACGGCGCGTCGATCGGACGCACGGCCGAGAAGTTATTCGAATTTAAGTGTAACAGGCCCGACCTGTTAAGGCCAGTGGGCTAGCGGGTCGGGTTGACCCGATTTTGGTGGGTCCAACCCGGTTGGTTTTGAACTTTTTTGGTCTAGCGTGCACCCTGGAATAGTGGGGCGTGGCCCGACATGAGTGGTGCGCCTCGGCCCGGCGTGGCGCGGCCCGGCCCGGCGCAACGCGACCTGGCACGGCGAGGCGTGGCTCGTCCAGGCTGGTCGCGGCTCAGCCCGAGAGGCCGAGCGATGCGAGGGGGGGCAGCCCCTGGACTTTCCGAACCAGAGGTGGAAAGCGTCACCACCCTCTTGTCCGGTTGGACGAAGCCGTAAAGTCTTCCCAACATGAGCGGCCCGCATGGGCGGCCGCAGTCCTCCTATGGGGCACCAGTGGGTGTTGCGGCCTTCATCATCATGGCAGGCCAACGATCCGGCCAGTTCACCCGCTGAACTGGCCCACGTAGTGCAGGATACAGTCCTTCACTGCGCGGTTCCATTGGGCACCAATGTTCCACTAGCACGGCCGGCTACCGCCGACCGGTTCATCTTCGGTCAAGCGGCCCACAAATACGGGTTGCGGTTCTTCTCCACGCGGCCGGAACACAACTGCTGCTTCCTCCGGTCACTGCCACCTCTTCCATAAAAAACATGGGTAAATGGAGGGTCATCATTCCATGGTAATTTAGCATGTGACCTACACTTTAGGTTGTATCATTAGGCCAAGATAAGACATGGTTTCAACAAGGGGCGAAGAACAATTTTATTCAATTAAAATTGAAACAAACCCCTACCTCAAATAAGGCTCATTCGTAGATGGAGTCCTGGGGAGGCCACGTAAACTCATTGATGTCGGGGAATAAGAGGCTAAGGATGGAATTTCGTCATCATTCCTAGTTGGTGGATCCTTCTCCTTTTTCTTGGATGAAGATCGATGTACATGATCATTGTTCTTCAGTAGTTCTTCATTGAAAGAATAACTCTATTCTTCTATTTCTCAAGAGCTCTCCAAAAATTCTCTCAACACAACGAGTGAAAAATTAAATAATAGCTAAGGATATTATTTTATTCACACATGAATTTTCAAAATTCAAACACATTAATTAATTAATTGTAGGGTTCAATTTATTAATCAAAAGTGTTGGAAAAAATTAATTGGAGAGATGGAGGTGAAGAGATCGCATTAATTATGGGGAGAGTTGTCAAATTAATTAAGGGGGAATGAATGGGGAGTTGAAGGTGGTTGAAAGTTTAGGGATTAGTGTGGGCCCCACGTCTCATTATCCACTCATGGGAGTTTATGTGGGTTTGGGACCCACCTATAGCTTCCCCTTTTAGGATATAACTAACATCTTTAAATAAAATTGTGTACTACAAATTTATTTATTTTATTCTAAATCCCCAAAAATTTACTCTCAACCCTCATAAAACATAAATGTGGTAAAGGTACCCATAAGTGAATACAGGTGCTACAAGTTCATTGGTGTCCTCAGATTTCAATTTGGAGCACCAGTTCAAAAGATAGAAAAGCCTGCACGTACGTTTACTAATCGTGCCTAATCAAAACATCAGTAATTGATTCCAGGTACACCGGGCCTCAGAATCATGTGCCGTCAGAAACCACACACTCGAAAAATTCCAAAGTATTTAAGAAAAAATTTTCTTATAAATTTACTAGTATTTACAATTTTTTAGTCAATTATCACTTTAATGAATTTTGTAGTGGATTAAGATAACACAATATTCCATCATTTCAATTAAATATATTCACTCAAGAGAATATAGTCGTGTGAAAATTCAATTGTGAAACTAGGTTCTCTCCTTATTCAGGTCCTAATTATCTCATTTTAATTCAATCATTACAAAATAAATTGGAGGGATATTTAATTTTGAGACACAAATTCCCTTATTTAAAATCATACATATATGTTCTATAAGATGGAAAAATATTAAAAATATAATTATAAAGAACCTATGGAATGGATATATGTTTTATAAAAATTTCATCATTACATAATAGGATAACATATATAAAAGAGAATGTTTTCGTAATGGTTTTATCAACACATAATTTTCAATTTGGGAAACAAATGAGTTGCATGTAAACAACCTTAAATCATTTTTATAATAATCCAACTAGAGATAGAATGTGGATGGGTTGATGAGATCATATACATATCCAATAAAAAATATACTTAATGTATGATGAAAAATAATTGAATAATTTTAATAAATAATATTTCAATCAATTACATGGAAATATGAGAAAATATCATTTTCTACTGATAAAAGTTTTAAAAAAATTCCACATAATATTGGGATAATAAATTTAATATAAAATAAAAAAGGGAATTATTAATGAATAATTTAATGAAAATAATGATCATGATGGTGGAAAATTTATTTCATTAAATATATATTAAAAGAAAAAGTTCCTCTATTAATTTTTCTAAACGAAAAAAAGTAATTATTCGAATGAAATTTAAAAATATTCATTACAAAACCACTATAAATAAATTATTATTTTTTTTGTAAATTTAATATCTAATTTTTATGATATAGGTAATTATATTTATTACTAAATTTCTATAATCGAGGATTGGAATGAAAAAAAATTTACAAAAGAATAAAATAAGGTTGCAATCAATTAAAAATATTTATTCTATATTTTTTTATAGAGAAAATTTAAACTAATACAAATAAAATATATAATTATTATAGGATAAAACTATTTATGTTTTTAAAGGAAAATATTGTTATATATTATGTCCATTAAAATTAATAAATAATCTATCCAAATTCAAATGATATTGAAAAATAAATCTTGTATTACATTTGTATCATTTTATTCAAAACCCCATAAAATGAATAACATAAAATTAAAGTACATAAATAATGTATATATATATATACATATATTATTTAATAGTGATATATACATAACATGAATTAAAAATGATGAATTCGTAATATGCTTCAATGAAACAAATGTGTGAGGAAAAACCCTTAACAAATGTCTCATGGTTAACCACACACACTGAAATACCCTATATAATAAGTATATATTTTCTAAAAATATATGAAATAATCATATTAATCTATAACATAAAATTATTCTTTCCATTCTAATTTAAAATATATCATTTATAAAGAATTTTATCATTAACAGGTAAAATAACAAAAAAATAGATATGTTTAATTTATATGTTTCAGTTGGTTGGTTACAATACATTTACATTGGTTATTTTTTCATAATCAAAATATTTTAGTGAGGAAATAAAAACAATATATATTTATAATAATAACTTGAATAATTATTCAATTTATATTTTGGTGAATAATGAAATTAAATATTTTATTGAGGTGGTACTCCGTAGATACACATGAGTGATATTTCAACTTTTCAAGGGTTGGAAAATAATAATGATAAATAAAAATTCAACATTATAGAATTATTATTAGTTCATATATATTATATATATATTTTTAATATATTTTTTGTTATCCATTTAAAATGGAATCAAAATAAGGGTCACTTCACTTGACGGTGGAGGTAGTTTGCATGCACACACCACTGATTAAAAAAATTTCCAAATGATTCAAATTTAAATAGGGATTGAATATATTATTATATATAATTATAATTTAATGATAAATATAATATGTAATACTTAATTCACATATCAATTGTAAGAGTCAAACAATTTCATTAATAATTCACCTTTCTCTTGAAAATTATGCCTTGTAATTAACGAAGACATCATATACATGACTAGGGATTATATGAGGTGAAAATATTAGTTAATGGAAATATGAAATTCTAATTAAATTTTAAAATACTTTATATTTTTTTTACTTTTATATGTTGGTAGATGAAAATAAATTGAAATTATAAAATTATAATAATATAATAATGTCTAACATAGGTCATGTGCTCCAAAATCACAATGTTTTGAATATAATAAGGGAATATAAAATTATATTAATGAAATAAAATCAATTCAATTGATTTTTGATATTACAATATATTTCTATTAGATTATACCTCCAAAAATATATTTAAACCACAGTCACAATAAAAACTATTTTTTTTTCTTTTCATTATAACAAATAATTATAATGTGATAACTAAATTATTGTAATAATCATGTTTACTAATATAAAATATATTTTAGAAGGTCTATTTTTGTTAGGTTTTAAATTTTAATTTTAATGTACATGGTAAATTCCTTGAAAATTATTGTAATTAAAATTAATTTTTAAAAAATAATGATGTTGAACATAATTAAATCTATGTAAAAACTATAAGTTGAATGTAAAAATACATTTGAATATAAAATATATAAATATTTTATTAAAAATATTATTTAATGTTGATTAATATAATTTATTTATATAATAAAACATTATGCATGTAAAAATACATTTAAAAAACTATTTAAATAAGAACTGCTCATCTTCATTTCTAAATAATTGATAACCAATGTAATAATATTATTAATGTCTAAATAAAAATTTTCAAATAGTAAATAAAGTATAATCTGTGGTGAAAATTATAAACTCATGGTTGGTATTTTATAATTAACAAATTATATTTTAGTTTTACAACACGTTTATTTTAAAATTGTTGTTTCTTGTAATGATATCCTTCAATATATATTTATTATTTTTTAACATATCATAAAATATTATTATTTTACATTAAACCCCCATATAAGAAATTATGAATTGAAATATCAACACAATGTTCTAAAAAACATAGCATACGTCCACTAAATCAAATCATTGGGATTCCATATAGTTTCTTAAAACATATATTTTTCCACAAAAAAATAAATTGGAAGTGGTGTTTTTCAAAAATATGATCACTCATCTATCCATAATATACATTTTTTGTTCCCATAAATTTTCTCGTGCTTATATGGTACGAAATCCGTGTTCAGTACATTTTTAGGATCACTTATGTATTTCTAAATAAGAGATACATGGAACATATCCTGAAAATTATAGTTATTTGGTCGACCTACTCGGTGATAACAAAAAATCCTAATTAAATAATTAACATCAGTGAGATCCATATATATAAAGATGATTTTGGAATTTTTCAAATTCACATATCATTTATCTTTAGATATGATCAATTCAGTACCTTATCAAAAAAATCAATTTCCACATAATTTTACGGTTAACAACACATCTTAGTTGTCTACTATTTTCTACCCATATGTTCTACCTAATTGTTACATCCTTACCTTCAATTTCCATAGATATCATAGGTAACAATATATTTCAGTCTCAGAATTCACACCAACACATTTTAGTAATAATCATCCTCACATATATGTTTTTAGTAGGATCCATTTCTATTCTTTAGGGATGGATATTATAAAAAATTACACCATAGATTGGAATTAGCCCAAAACATTGTTAAATTACATTTAATGCACTGTGGACATATATTTTAGCTTTTGAATCTTTCTTTATTAGAAAACCATATATCTAAAAATTATATATAATACTAAACCACATATCTGTATCCAGATCCTACAGAATCCTTCTATAGATTTTTTAGGACAACCAATAAAATTTATGTTGATACTCCAAGAAATATATATAGTTACTTAATATATGTACTAGTAATATGATCCAGATAGAAATATTATCACAAATCCATATATCTAAAAATGATATATAATACTAAACCTCATATTTTTATCTAGGTCCTACAAAAGCCTTCTATAGATTATTTAGGGAAACCAATGATCCACATCTTGTAACATTGATATTGATACTCCATGAAATATATATATCAACATAATTTTTGTACTCGTAATATGATCAATATAAAATATTATCTTATGTTTAATAACTCTGTAAAAATAATATGATGTTCTATTATTAAAAAAATACCGTTATCCCTCTTAGTTGTTATAGGGATCTTGATGAAAAAATATATGGTACTATTTCTCATTTCTTTCATGTTATGGGTAGTGTCTAAAACATCCAATTAAAACTATATATCATATCCACAATTTTCTAATGTACTATGAATTTAGTTTCATACTCTACGACATCCCTTTTCATATTATCACAGAGGAATAAAATTTCAAATATTTATACATATTTATACAAAGAGGATACATTTATAATGTTGATTTATGAGATTATTCAAATGTAACAATAAATTATATCATTTATGAGACATATAACAGTTTCCAATACCTTATAGTTCCATTATTACCATGGTTTAACTCATGAATTGTGTTTTCATTCTTCTATACTTACACAACCCCCTCCATTTCCCCTTCAATCAACATATTAGAAAATGGTTAAACATTAAACTGGGAAATATATGATATGTCCGCATTCATAATGATTTCAAAGTTTTTCTCCTAATTTTACAAATATATAGGATCATTTACAATCCTTATAATTAATATACTAGAATTATCTATCTGACCCAAGGAATCTAAATCCTTGTTATTCTTCTTAGGGTTGTAGTGTATTGAGATGTAATGATCATTAATAAAATATATCCATCCCCTTTAGTGAATAATCAAATCATACAATATTAATATATTCATCATGATGAGATGATGAATATATATATATATATACCCCACAATTAACACTAATAATAATGAATACATATATTCATTGAAAAATAAAGCATATATCATCACCTATTAATGATTCTTGTATTTCTTTCGTGAATTTTCTGGTATATTTATTTATAGGATATAACTAAAACACTCTACATGTGTAAATATATGAGTCCCTTATTTAATGAATCACTATATGTTAAAAAATGTATTGTACTATATGGTTCTTCATGTGCACCTGATATTACAAACCCCTTTATGAACTCATTTGATTTTTCCTCACATTTTTCTAGCCAATGAATATTATTGTCCTCATGATTAAACATGGTTATTAATTGAAATATTCATGATAATTATCACATGATGAGTTTTTTTATGTTACCAAAAAATATAATGTTTTAGATATCTTTCAAAGTTGTTGGTATGGACCATTTTTTAAAAACATTTTGTTTGAATAATTCACTAATATACACTCACATTGGATTATGTATCACAATAAGGAGAGTTTATATTAAAAATTGTCACACTTTTAAAATTTAGTAAACAAATTTCCTTTCTTCATAATCATTAATTTGATCCCCAAATATAAATAACCCTTTTAATTTCTCTTCATATATATATGAATGTCTTTAAAAAATTCTACATAAAATTCATAAATGTAATCTCTAAAATATTATTAATTAAATACATGAACTTGGTAGAATAATTTGAATTTAAAAATAAAATAACTATAAATTCATAATGGTCATACCGTATAAAAAATTTCATCATTGGTTCCTCCTCATTCGTGATCCTAGATTGTATACATCGATATCAAAGAAGAATCTCAAAATAATAGTAATCTATCATAATTGATTAAAAAAAGAATCAATGTGTTGGTGAGGATATGAATACTGGATAGTTTTCATGTAAGGATCATGATTGTTAATGAAAATACACAAAGAACAATATTTATTCTTAAAAAATTAATAGGTTAACCATATGGTGTCACATCATGTATTGTTAATTCCTTACCAAGATTCTCATGCAGTTTATTATTTATCTCATACAAATAAATCTGGCCTATTATATATTGATTCTTAGAAATTATTGTAGCATAAGATATGATTTATATTGAAAACATAACTAAATGGTTTGGTTTAAATCATGGAATGACATTAAGAAATATATTAGTATTATCCCAAACAATACGAATATCCCAAAAGATAAATTTCTTATTAAAAAATTTATATAAATATACATCATTAATTTTTAGTATGTACCATACAATGGATGAAAATTCAATTAGAATGTCCTAATCATCATGAACTAGATAAGTATCATAGTTAAAATTAGAATATAAAATGTGAATTAAATTCATCATAAATTGATATGGTATCTTTATTAAATGACCCAATTATTTCCAAAAAACAAATGAATTTATTTTTTTATGGAGGATGATCAGATATACAGGATTTATGTGTCCAAAATATTCTATCACAGAGAAATCAGATGAATTTATCAAACCAGTAAGTGGTATTAGAAAAACTCAATATGTTGTTGATTATGTGGTGACATGATTCCCATTAAGAATTATTAAAATATAAAAATTTCATGAATGATTCTGTCAAATAATTCATACTAAACTCTATAGTGTATATTTTGTGTACACTTGAACACATCATTCATGTGACCCAATTAATTATTTTGGACCACATGGTCTTTCACATTTCCTTTGGGATTCTCATTTTTCTGATATTTATTCTCACAATTAATCTTTTTATTCATTCATTGACTAGATTAATTTCCACCATCCATTTAGTAATATCATTAGGGTGTGGGTGGAACAAATGGTTAATGATTTTTATTATTCAATTTATTGAATTTCATTATAATATCAATTCATAATTTGTTTTCCCACTGGACTTATTAGAAAAAATATAAACATCTATTAAGACATGGGATAAAATTTACTCAACTATTCCTTCATGAAATTTTAAATGAAAAAAATATTAATATACTTTCCCCCATTGGTTTTATAATTTAATCTATGTTCATGTTTAATCCTTATCCTTTTATCCACAAAACTGCGAGAATTAATAGTGCATCGATTTTCAATTTATAGATTGAGATAAAATAAAATTATTAATTCACAATTTTCATATTATCTCAAAGTTAATTCCTTTAAGATATTTGGTCTCAATAAAAGATATAATTGGTAAACATTTCTTTCATAGTTGATTTTAAAAAAATAATACCACCTTTAAGTTGTGTTAATATTTGTCTATTATGGTGATATAGAGTTTTTATAATTCTTTTTTAGTTATATAAATTTTCATTTGAGTTTCATTTGATTAGTTAGGAGAAAAAAATAATTAAAAAATAACTTAATCATTTACCATTTTTATGAACCAATTTCATCCTCTAGTCTCAACTTCCTTATAAGAATCTTTTATTGGGTTGATTAAATTTACAAATGATACACTTACTATAATAAATTATAAAATTTCATAATATTGATAATGGAAAATATCATTTTAGTGGTAAACTCAAAAATTATTATATAGGAGGATCTAATAAAATAATGCCAATATTTCCTAATAAAAGACTAAATAATTATTTTTCCATTCCTTTTTACATTTTGATTAATATTTTGATTCATGTTTCTATTCATAAAATTATAGATTTTTGTTAGTAAAACTACAATAATTCACATCCCACACACCATTTTATTTTATTTTACTTTGGGGTTGGATTTTGTCTTTCTAGTAACATTCGTTGAATATTTCACTTGGGTCATGCTGTTGAGTGTTACCAAAAACAATAATGTTCGAAAAAATTATCCAACCAAGAAATCAGGAAAATCATGAAGATTATTTTATATAATGATTGAATTGTGAAACTAATAAAATTATATTACATATTATGTTTAATAATAAAAATATAAGATAATATTCATTTCCAATCATTCATAATAGAATATAAAAAAAATATTTATTTAAGGAATGCCCCCAAATATAGTCTATCACGTATTTTAGTCATAAGAAAACTTTAATTTCACTTTTTAGGATAGAGTTATTACTAAATCTCCCACTTTTAATCTGGTCACCATTAGGTGTTTCTATTTTATATATGAATATACAATCTTTTATAAATATAGGAATTCATTTTCTAGGAATACCACTCTGTATATATGTTACCATAGTTTTTGTATGTAATATTATAAATGTAATATGCCCATGTTTTTTAAAATAACTCTCTAATACTATAATGAAAATATTAACTTAAACCATATTTGAAAAAAATATTTAACCCCTTATTTTAATAAATATATATTAAATCATGTTAAAGGAATAATTAATACATTTTATAAGAATACATACCCCATAACACTAATATTTTATAGTATATAGATACTAGATAAATAATCAAACTATTTCATGACTAATCTTCAAAACTGCATTCAATATTCTTCCATCATAGTACACTAATAATGAATTAACTACATTTTATTTTTTATAACACATCAAATGAAATCATATGAAATGGTGAGATTATATTTTAAGATGCCAACATTTTATGATTTCATCTTGATTTTATTTATAGGTAATCAGTCTCTTCTATTTGGGTAGATCATGTTTTGGATTTTCTCTTAGTTGTGATTGGATAAAATTTCAATCATTTGAAGGGATTTTGGAAGTGCACAGTTGGCACATTATTGTCCAAAAATGAGTTCCCTACATCAGAAAAATATTCAACCCATGACATAGAGGTATTATATGGCTACCATAATGTTTTGCAACTATTAATCCGTTTAGGATAAAATTTGATAAAATTTCCAAAAACCCCATCAGAAATCATCTAATACTTACCCAACTTGGCCCCATTCAATTCCCCTGATTTTTGGAGGAATTTTGAAGAATTAATATGTCACTCAGACACGGTTCATGACTAATAGAATAGAAATTGATTGAACTACACCACCATTGGAAAATGTTTTTCACCTTGATTAAGTTCTCTGTCTCCCATATTTCTCTTATACATTCATTGGATTTTGTTCTCATTTTTAAATGGATCTAAATCCAATCCTCTCATTCAATTGATCTAATCTTCTTTATATTTGCTTTAGATTTGGGAACGCGATCTCGTTCTTCATCATGATATTTGTTGTCAATCCTCAATTGGGGATTTCCTCAATTTATCATTCACTGTATAATACGAGGTAGGATTAAAAAACATAAAATACCATACTATTGATTTAAATATCTTTATGTAATTATCAAATCTAAATTCTCATGATTGGGTAATTTTATTGATAAATGAATTAAATTTATTTAATTGACATGTGATAATGATTTTCATTAAATTGTGTTAATTGAAATTGGTGGAATGGGATATATTATTTTGTAAAATAATTAATTTAATTATTATGATTTTGAAAACAATGTGATGCTAGGATTGTGCAATTGGTCAATTAATTTTATTATGAATTAATTGAAAAAAATATGATTTATAAGATATTTAGATTAACCTAAATGTGTTAATGGGTTATGTATTTAAATATTGATTAATAATGTAATGTTTCATTAGTTAAATTAATCTATGAAATTCATAGGATTAAAATAGATTGAATTCTTAATTTTTTTGGAAACCCATGATGAAATTTTTTGAAAATACGGATATAGATGCTTGAGCTTTATGTTTGTACAATTTTGATATGTGTGTTATTTAGATAACTGGTATTTGGTAATACACATATGTGGGGAAAGGATGGATGTATTAAAATACGATATGTGAATGAATGATATATCTTAGTGGGACGTGGACTAATACTTTAAAAGATATTTTTATACACAAACTATTGATTCAAATATCAATGGGGTAATAGACATGGTGTTCAAGGGCCCAGATATTGGAATTGGAAAATGGTTCCAATCTCTAGTAATAGGAATTTAATTATATGATTAATGGTAATCATGGTATTGTGATATGTCATATACCTTGGGGATTATATGGACATTGTTATATATTAAATTAGGTATTGATGGTTCAGGTGGCATTGGGAACTCATTGGTTAATTTGGTTAAATAATGAACAATTGATCACGTAATATATTATCCTTATTGACTAAATGTTATTCATTATTAAACTACATAAAATATTATTGTCTAAATAATATTTTAAACACTATTGGTGGTTGCCTTATGTTTTTTTCTAACACTACAAAGGTTGAAAGATTGGTACCCAAATAAAATTCATGTTTGCAGTATATGATCAAGGTATGGGCCTTGTGATAGCTGTATGTGATTTAATGAAACATGGATATAGGAAAAAGAATCTCAATAGGGTACCTTTTGGGAGTTATCAATGTTCATACATTTGGTCTTTCATACTACACTTGACAGTTATCTGGAATGACATAACTATTTTATTTGTTTAGATATTTTATTTTTTTAATCATGTGATTCCAGTTTATAGTGATTTATTATTAATTATTGGTTATAGTTTATTTATTTAAACTATTTTGATACATTTAAAAAAAAGGTATAGTCTCACCATGATTGACAGTTGACCCTCACTACTAGTTGGAAACCACAAGCATATTAGGATGAACACCTGAGGTCATGTAAATGACCAACTCAGGGAAAAAAGGTATATCACTTTGTTCAAGATGATATAAAGTTGTATCAAGGGTGTCTTATTTTATTTTCATTTGTCTTACTATTTTAAATTTAGATAGATGAATATTAAGATTTAAGAGTTGAACATGAGATCATTCATTGGAGTAGATATCCCATGTATAAGGGGAAACCAAATTACCTAGTGTGGGGTTCTTTTTAATGTGGTTTTATGTTTTAAATGAATTTTATTTAACCTCATATGATGTAGTTTCAATGTGAAGTGATTTTTGTTTTTGAAATTTTCTGATATTTGACTCATGTACTAGTATGAAAGGATAGATAAATATGAATTCCTAATTATAGGTACTTAGGAATTATTGTGACATACATCATTTTTTAGCGACACAATGAAAAACTGCTTCTGTGATATTTGTTGATTTGAAGAGTTTTCTTTCATTCAAGTTTATTTAAACTGGGAATGGTTCCTTATATGGAATTGAATGCTTTACAATGATTCTATATGTTAATAAATGGATGTATAATGAAAAAAAATAATAAAATATAAGATAACTACCAATTTTTAACCATGACATAAATGTTGGAGGATTTGGGTTGTGATAGTCCCTCCATTTTGACGGTTTGGTGGGGTTTTGAGGAGGACTTGTTATGGAATTATCAAAATGATGGTATTCATGTTATTATTTTGATATTTTTCCAAATATTTATGTTTCTCATTTTATAGGTATTCTTCTATCATTATTTTTTTAGATATGATGATTGGATGATATGGCAGGAAATGATCATCCTTTAGTTGAATGCGTGGCACCAATAGTGTCAGGTGAAGGAGCTGGACATAAGATTTGTGGTAATGTTACTTTCAGCATTCATTTTATAGATAGTGATCCATATAATTTTGGGATGATTATGAATAACCTAACATGTGAGTTTCAGATGTAGAACCATAAAAAATTTACTATAGAGTCTCGACAGGAGGAAGATGAGTTATGGGTTTAGCCTAACCAGAAAATAATCGACTGCAAAGTCCTATAAATTCGATTTTTTTATATTTATTAGGATTATTAAGAGTCTAAAAAAATTGATGGTGCTTTATTCTTCTTGCCAGTTTACCCGGAACGAAATTGTGAAATATTTTTTTTAGTGAACGTTGAGTAACCATATAGGCAGTGTTTTCTATCTTCTGATCTATTGCATGGAATTGAAATCTGAGGGCATTGTTGAATCTACAGTGCCAGGATTCTTTTAATAAAGGTTTTACATCTACTGTAGTGTGTCAGAAAAAATGTCAATTTTCAGTATTTTAAAAGAATGATAAAATAACATGTATTTTTTATTTATTTCTCTAGTGGTTGAGCAGTGGTGGAGGGACCGATGTGTGGTCATTCCATTTTCTGGATTGACTCCTTTTTTTCTATTACCATGAAATTGTTACGTTAAATTTATTTCATAAATGAACCGTATTAATGTTGTAAAACTTAGTTATCTCTTAGGTCTATTTAACTGAGGCTCGATGTTTGGATTTTGAGAGGATAGTGGGGAACCTATAAAGAAATGATGTGATGACTTCCATTAATGAGGAACCAATTCTTGGACATCATCGGAGGGATAAAACTAGGAACGAAGAATGTTGCCAGCTTTATCAAAGCATGTATTCTCCATCCATCCCCGCAATAACCCCAACGTGGTCAAGGTAGGGGAATTTAATTGCTGTTTTATTATTTTATTTTTATCATTGTGGATCAAATTTCCACCTCCTGTTATGACTTTAACGTGGACGGTATGAGCCAAAAAACTAAGACTATACTCTCTGGTGCTTCATTCATGTATATTTCTTATGATAAATATCTTACAACATATAATAACCATGGAACATGGAGGCACGTAGCAACAGGGGCATCACGGGAGGCTTGTAGGAAAAATCGGTTGAAAAAATAGACCATAAGAGCTCACCTGGTGGCCTATAAAGTTTTTTCTGATGCAGAAACACTAGTGACTGGAATTGGTGCGATTGAGGAAGAAAGAATTCACCAGATGTGGAAGAGGGTGGCATCTCTTAGTGCCGCAGCAGACAGAGAGGCGGCAGACTCTCGTCTTGAAAAAGATGCAGGAGGGGGCACGCCATCGCGTGCCACAAAGAGGTAGGCCATGGCTTGGAAGATGTGAAAAATACAGGGAACCCACTCCCTACGGGACCCATGGAAAATCAGGCGGTGCCAGATGGCATCTCCATTGAAGAGTCAAACATCTTTTTTACCCTTTCGGGAGGAGGACCGTGTGACCCCCACAAGGGTCACGCCAGCAGGTGGGCCGAACTGCCAGGGCCTCTCCCAGCTCGGGCTGGCTAGGCCAGTCCGTAGCCTAGTGAGTTTAGTGTCATGGGCTGAGCATCTCAGCACAACAGTTATCTCATGCGGCACCCTAGACCCATCCATGGTGGGTGGGATTCAGCCCTCAAACTCTTCATATGTGAGGTTCACTGGTTTCGTCCTACCATAGACTCATTAGGAGAGTGGCCCCAACTCCCAACCATGGGTGTCATTGTTTGACACGCACAATCATCCTCTTTGTCGGGGCGACTACCATCTCTTAGATAGGAACTAACCAGATGAACCACAACTTTGTTTTTCTTGCTGGTGTGGGACAGGACCCCCATGATTGGGTCGTGGCATTCTCCCACCACCATTCCATGCACACCCTCGTGCATGCAGGATCGTGGCCTTCTGTGTGTCTGTGACTGCTTCCAACTAACCTACTACCATGCATGGCCTCAGGGGACACTCCTTCCGTGTCGTTTGCATAAATGGCCCAACCACTCTCTGGGTCACAAACCACTGGGGTCCAACCTCTCTCTCAGGGGTGAAAACCACCTCCATGAGACCCACCCTTCATAGTGGCGTCTCTGCCTCGAAAATCTCGCATGTGTGACCTTTTGTGTCCTGTCACCTCTACATGACACCTAGGGACTCCGCTCCAACCACCAAGGTCCGTCCGGAAGCATTCCAAAACACCACAAGGAACATTCCCTTTTATACAACTTGTCACGGGCTGAGCATCTCAACACAATAGTTCTCCCATGCGGCACCCCATACCCCTCCACGGCGGGCGGTATTCAACTGTCCAGCTCTTCATATGTGAGGATCAATAGTTTCGACCTTCCATGGAATCATCAAGAGAGTGGCCCCAACACCCTACCAGTGGTGTCAAGGTCTGACACACACCATCCTCCTCTTTGTCTGGGTTACTCCCATCTCTTAGATAGGGACTAACCAGATGAACCTCAGATTTGATGTTCTTGCTGGTGTGGGATAGGACCCCCATGATTGGGTCGGGACATAATCCTGCCAGGGGAATGCCCAATTGGGCCGGCCCAGGCCAGTTCAGGACCTGCCGGATCAGACACAGACCTGTTAGGGGTGATAAAAACTAGGTCTAGTCTTCCAAAAGGGAGTCGGGTGGCCGGATCTAGTTTGGGTCGGCATGAACTAGTTCGGGGCGGGGTGGGTCGGATCAGAACATGAACCATTTGGGCCCAGTTTTCCTTAAAGAGTTTTATCATGTGATCCAGACACCTGTTTGAGAAATTATCTATAGTGCTAGGATCCTTTGATCTAGGTGCTCATTTTGAGATATTCCACCTATTATTTGGAGATATTTTGAGTACAGCTAGTTTGGATCATAACTGAATCCAACCGGGCCCTCGACACAAAAAAACCAATTACTCTCAGACTAGGTGACTAATTGACACAATGTTTATAGCTTTGGAACCCATACGAAATTGAACTCAATTGGGTTACTCCTTTGTGGATCTTTGTAGAATTTGAGGCATGACTAATATCCATAGCAGAAGATACTACGAATCCCAAGTGAATCGGGTGCTGTGAATCACGTGGTTGGATTTCATTTGAGTGGTGACCATGTGTGGATAAAAATCTTAAATTCCCAGTGTGGATCCAAATTGTATAAACCCTATGTGGATCTACATCTTAGAGACCCTTTGTGGATCAGCATCCTAGCGACCCACTGTCAATCTGCATCTTAGCAACCCTGTGTGGATCAACATCTTAGAGACCATGTGTGGATCCATATCAATGTGACCCTGTGTGGATTAGCATCTTAGATACCCTATGTGGATCAGAAATGTAGCGACCATGTGTGGATTAATAGTGCACGACCCAACGCGGACCATCCTCTGAGCTACCCACCGTGGAGCATCGTTATACGACTATGTATGGATTGACAATGGAATAACTCTTTTGTGGTTAAGTTGTGGAACCTCCTTAATGGAATAATTTTATATAGTTTTAGAATAATAATAATTATTTCTGTACTCTGAGTTGTATACCTAGTTTGACTTGAGTATTTTTATTGGATCATTCTGATTGAGATCATGCTTTTGATTTTCATTTTTTGGAATTTTGAGAGACCTTAGAGGGTCTCATGGTCTCTACTGGGTATTGATATACCCACCCCTGCATAGGTTTATTCCACTCTTTATTTTTTCTTGTGTAGACGATGGGAAGCCTTGACTGAGGCTTGGGGAGCTAGGACCTGATGGTAGACGGTGGTGATGGTTGACTTGGAGATCTACAGAGATGAGTTGTACCTACTGATCATGTAAGATCTCTGGTGGATGATTCTAGGAGATATTTTCTTTTTTCAATTGTATTTTATCTTTTGGTTGGGATTTTATATCGGACCCTTTACATTTAGTACTAACCTTTACTACTTCTGTTTTATATCATGGTCATGTCTTATTGTGTTCTAGTACTATGTGTCTGTACAAGTTTAAAGGCAATTCATTCCCGTTTTTGGGATATTCCTTTCATGTGCTAGTCGCTAACCCCTGGCCCGTGGAAGGCTGGCATGGGGAAGTCAGAACACAGGCCTTGAGGGATGGGTCATGACCATGTGGTATTAGAGTGGTCAATTCTACCGATGAACTGGGACTCTGATCATTCCATTGGATAAATAGTGATATGTTTTTTGAATGTCGTTTTTCGTTCAAGGATTACAGTGTTAGTGTGGCGGCCGACGTATCCATACACCAAGACACTGAATTTTGATCTCTGACTCAGTTGATGAGTACACTAATTATAGGAGTATTAAAAATGGTTAACATTTCATATCATTGGAGTCATCTCAGTTGCTACAACTTTTTAAACATAGTTCACTTGCATCTTTTTAGGATGAAAACATATAGACAACTAGCCATGATTCCTAGGAGAGTTCACTACGATGGCCCACTAAGAGACAAGGTTTCGATTCAAGGCCCTCTTATTGTGTTATCACATTCATTTTCTTCACCAACAGCACCACTACCCATTGGGAAGCTATTTACACTAGCCCCACTGGCAGACGGTGCACACTGAATGATTGTGTTGCATGCGTTTTAGTTATAGAGGCCTTCGAAGTTTTGAGGTGAGATAGATCCCCAAGAATCTAAGGACTGGTTGGAGGATGTGGAAAGAGTTTTCATAATAGTCGTGAAACTAACATAGATGATGGTGTTATTAGATACTCGTCTTTTCCAAGGAACAACCGAGTGATGGTGGATTCAGACGCTCTAGAAATGTGAGAAGGTGACATTCTCCTGATTGGACTTGGAGTCCATCTTTAGGGAAGAGTTCATACCAAAGACATTACACTCGGTTCGTATTCAAGAGTAGTTTCACTTACAATAGGGTAGCCAATAAGTGTTTCAGTACTCTGCGAGATTCACTGACCTGTCACGCTACTCCACAGACATGGTACGATACCCTTTAATCATTTCACATACTTTTGAGAAGGGTCTTCGGAGGTAGATCAGAGCATCAATGATATCACTCAATATCCTGATGTAGGATGGAGTGCTCGAGTAAGCATTATTGGTGGAGATCTTCTTAGATGAGAAGACACCGACAATTAAAGCCAATATCGGACAAAAGGTTATCGAGTGATCTACATCAGAAAATTGTTAGATGATATAGAGGTATAATAGGGTGAGACCCTCCGATGTATGACCCATGGAAGTAGGGTCAGAGGTGCAGAGCTTGTGAGGCATAGGGGTCAGCTGAGAAGCAGACTATGCTTCACGTACGGCGGGCAGGGCCACAAGGCTCACGACATCCCAACCCTTTATACTGATGATCAACAAACGTTTGAGGGACTTCCAATGCAGAATCTGAGATTTGAGAAGGAAGGTCTACCAAGCGGTAGATTTGGCAGAGTAGTAGGCCATACATTATGAAGTGGGTGACTATTTCAGGTTCTACCACCACTACCCCAAGTGTTCGTCCCCGTCCTAAGGGAGCTGGTGGATAGGGGCGAGAATAGCTTCAAGAGACAGAGGCCTATGACCACAATGCTCCATATATGATTATAGGTACAATCTGATTATATTCTACCCTATATGAAGTTCAAATATACACAGGTTCCATTTACTTGATTATTGTAATGATACTCTTCTGGATTTTGGTAATTCCAATGGAGTCGTTGGCTCGATCCTTAGGATTAGATACTACTACTACAGAAGATTCAATGATTACGCACGGGTGCAGATAGTGTGATCTTACTATAAGAGGAGAGGGATTTGACTTGGATTTTCTGATAGCAGTGTCAAAGGCATTATGGTGTCATATTTGGTATGGACTGATTATCCAAGGTCCAGGCTCAAAATTACTATTTTAGCTGCAATGTGTGGTGTGTCCATTAAATTGGGATCCAGTTTTTTTTCATTGGTGAGAAGGAATCCATTAAAACATAGTATGTACTTTCTCAGAGGAGGTTTTAGCCAATCGCTCATCAGTTGGATAGCCTTACCCTCAGAACAGTTGACATGAGGAGTCTGAGTTATGCTATAGTGGTGGACTGGTATGCTGATGTCATTCCTTATAATTTTCTAGGACTACCTCCAAGTAGATGGGTTGACTTCTACATAGACCTGTAACCCGGGACGACATCAATAACTATGTAATCACATCAGATGGCTCAAGTAGAGATTCATGAGTTGTGTTTATAGCTGGACTACATTCCAAGTAAGGGGTTCATATGGCAGAGTGTGTCTCCATGGGCATCCCATATTTGGTTTTCCAAGAAGGCGGACTGGAGCTTGATGCATGGTGTGGACTATTGGCGCTTAATCTAGGATACTGTGAAGAACAAGTATACACTCCCAATGATTGATGACCTCTTCGACCAAATAATGTTTGCTAGTTGGTTTTCAAAGATAATCCTTAGATCATGCTATCACCAGCTATAGGTATAAGATAAAGTTGATCCGAAGATGGAATTATGGTGTTGGTATGGCCATTATGAGTTTTTGGTAATGCCGTTTAGAGGGAACAATGCTTCAGATGTGTTAATTGGACTCATGGACATGATCTTCCATCCATACCATGATCACTTCGTGGTGGTCTTAATTGAATACATATTGATATACACTCCATCGGAGGAGGAGCACACCATGCACCTACAGATAGCTCGGGAGACACTACGAGATCATAAGAATTATGGAAAGATCTAGGAGATCAAAATCATGATACGATAAGTCTACTTCATGGGGAACATTATCTTAGAGGCTAGATTTGTTGTGGATATGGCGAAGATAGAGGAAGTTCTTGCTTGGGATCCACCCATGAGTGTGACCAACGGGAAGAGTTTTCTATGATTGGTTGGGTAATACCCGAGATTCATACCCGATTATTCAATAATTGTGACACCCTTATCAACTATGATAAGAAATGGATAGCCCTTCACGAGGAAAAAGAGATTTGAGCTGATATTTTAGGATCTGAGGAAAAGACTATTGAGTGCCCCTATCTTGTGTCTACCAGAAGAGGGTGTTGTGTATGTAGTATACTGCGACACATTAGAGACTGAACTAGGTGGTGCCCTGATGTAGGAGCGGGTCGTGATTTCCTACGGCCCATTACAGTTGATATAGCACAAGTAGAACTATGCTAACCATGACATGGTGTTATCATAGGTGGTCATTGTGCTGAAGAAGTGGTGGAACTACATGTGGGGTGAATGGTTTACAATTTACACCGATCATAAGAGCCTCAGGTATAGATTCTCACAGAAAGACCAGAACTGGAGACAATAGTTATGGCAAGAGTTCCTCCTAGACTATGTCATCAAGATAGTCTACACTCCTAGGAAAGGGAACAATGTTGAAAATGAACACATCAAGAGGAATGTTGTATAGTTGATGATTGAGAAAAAAGAGCAGCTAGCCACATTTTAGATATCCATTTTGGATAGTGATGGAGGTGATTACCTCCAGTCTATGACTGTTAATCCCCCACATCTTCAGCATGTTCAGGATTCACAACATGGGAATAAGGACTGTGAGAGCCAATGTGCTCAAATATCCTCAGGACAGGCTCCTAATATATTTTATGTATGTTGGGAGCACGTCATTATCTATAGAGGATACACAATGGTACTAGTGATGATACAAGCGGAGGAGTTGATGGGGTTCAAAATTCCCATTAATAGGTACATCCTATAGTAGATAAGATGTTATAGGACCTTCGGCATTAGTAATGATTTCTAGGGATGAAGAAAGTAGTGGAAGAGTTCATATCTCGATGCCTCAATTGTCATCAGGTGAAGGATGAGCATCGGGTACATGCAGCATTAGCTCTACCACTCAAGGTACTAGAGTGGAAATGGGATAGTATATCAATGGACATCATGAAAGGGTATCAACGTACATCTAGGGACATGTATCTCATCTGGGTGATCGTTGAAAGACTCTTGATGTTGGCCTACATCCTACCCATCTGATACTTGGGATCCGTAGAGGGTATATGATTATTCTACATGATGGATATTTTGCGCCTTCAAGGAGTCCCTTCTATGATCATCTCAGATCGTGGTGCACGATTGACATTTTTTTTGTGTAAGGGATTACTGATAGAATCCTAGACTCATCTATGCTTGAGCACCAACTTTCACCATCAGACAGATGGTCAGATGGAGCGGACCATTCAAAAACTTGAGGAAATGATTCGTGCTTTTGTCCTCAATTTTTGCCGTAGTTGGAAGGACCTACATTCCCTTGTGGAGTTTTCATACAATTATACATATCACTAAACTGTTGTAATGGATCCATTTGAGGTCTTGTACTGGAGACCATGAAGATCACCTCGTTACTGGGAAGATTAAGGGGAGTCAACACTAATGAGTCCATAGTTGGTATATGATACCATAGAGAAGGTGAAGACCATCCAAGAGCAGAAAATGAATCCACAGAGCGGACATAATTCTTATACCGACCAGAGGCGGAGACCCGTGGAGCTTGTGGAGGGACATTATGTACTTCTATGAGTCTCTCCCCAACAAGGATTATAGGGGTTTGGCCGTGGTGCTAAGCTATCTTCGAGGTTTATCTGACCCGTCCAGAACCTCAGTAGAGTAGGTGAGGTGGTGTACTATAACTCTCTTGCCCCTCATGTGCACTGGGTGAACAATGTTTTACACGTGTCACAGCTATGTAGATACATGCATGACCCATCACATGGTATTGACTAGGGAGATTTGGACATTGATGATGGGGAGACAGTTAATGATTTCCCAGTGGGGATAGAGGATTAGCAGAAGTGCTCCTTTCATGGGAGGTAGATTCTTCTTGTTGGAGTTCATTGAGAGCATGGGAATATCTAGGAAATCACATTGGAGTGGGAGGATCAAATATGAACCTAGTACCCCCATTTGTTCCCCACGTTTTGTTAATGATTTTGGGGGAAAAATTCCTTAAGGTTGATAAAATGTAATGACCAAGAAAATAGATTATTTTATAAAATTTATTGGGATTATTACAATCATTGAAAATTATCGGTGCATGATTTCGAGACCTGGTGTGCCTTGAATGAAATTTTGATATTTTTTAATTGTACATTCAGTAAACGTATGATTGATGGTTTCTATCTACTTGAACAGTAATTGGAATTGTAATATGAGGACATCGTTGAACCTGCATTGCTGAGGTTCTATTAAGGGAGGCTTTACATTGACCATAGTGGGTAGGTGGAAAGTGAGAATTTTCCAACATTTAAAAGAATAATGAATTAAAATTTAGTTGATATTTTATTTTTCTCCAGCGGTTGAGCAGTAGTGGTAGGACTTCTGTGTTGTCAATACATTTAATGGATTGAGTCTTTGTTTCTGTAACCTTGAAATTGGAACATTATATGCGGTTCATAAATGATTCACATCACTGTTGTGTAACTATGTTGTCTCATCGGTCAATTTGAGTGAGGATGAGGGGTTGTTTTTTGAGGATTTGGAAGAACATATGAGGATGTGATGCAACGGCATTAAACGATGATGAACATAAGCATTGACATCATTAGAGGTATCTAACCGAGAACAAGGAATGCCAATAGCTTCATCAAATTAATGATTATCCTTCCTCCACTACGATGACCCCAATGTGATCAATGTATGGAGATTATGTCACGTTTTGACTATTTTATGTTTATCTCTTCAGATTAATTTTATTCCACCAATTATGATGTTAATGAGGAGGGTCTGTGCCAAAACAAACAATGTATGGACTCTCCTTTGCTCCATTTATGTCGTTTTCTTTTAGGGGAGATATTAAAACACTATAAAACCTCAGAACATGGAGGCATGCATTGACATCAACATCCAGAGTGGCTCGTAGGCATGATTGGAAGAAAAAAATGGACCACCGGAGTTTAGCTAGTGTCTTGTTGATGATCCAACGGTGAGGTAGAAATGTCGATTGGTTCCAGTGGTGACTGCAGTAGTCAACGCTCACTGGCCATGAATCATGGTGATGTCACTCGGTGGCACATCAGAAAGACAGGAGGCCAGCTCTCGGCCGGCTACGGAGGTTGGAGGTAGTGCACTGCTGCACGCCACAGGGTGTCAAATCGTGGATTTGAAGCCATGATGATGGCAGGGGAAATACTCCCTATGAGTCTTGGAGAAATGCATGTGGCTCCACTTGGTGCTTCCAATCAAGATTAGAACACATCTTTAAGTCATTCAGGAGCTGGACCATGTGACCCCCACACGGGTCACACCATCCGGTGGGCCAAGATGATGTGGCCCAGCCCGGCTGGGTCCAGCTCGGCCGAACTGCGACCCAGCGAGCTGAGGCAACCATGGCCCCGCCAAACTGGGCCGGCCTAGGATAGTTCATCTCAGGACAGGTCAGATTAGGACCAGGTCTGACCTGACCCGAACCCATTCATGCCCAATTTCTCTTAAAGAGATATATCTTTCTAACTAGACGTCTATATGAGAAAACCTTGTTGTGCTGGGATCCATTTAGTGAGATCACCCTTTTGAGATACTCCACCTATGTTTTGGAGAATGATGGAGTTTGAATGAGTTGGGTCATACCTTAATCCCACCGATCCCAAGGAAATAAAATTCCAATAACTCACATAATGGGTGTCTGATTGACACGCCGTATATTGCGGTAAAACACATACGACATAGCGGCCCTTCAAATTACTCCTTTTTGGATCTTCATTGTTTTTGAGGAATGACTGATATCCATAAGAGAAGATAATATGGATCTCAATTACACTAGGTGTGGATAATCCTGTGGTGGGATGTCATTTGAGTTTAGACCCTATGTTTATCAACATCCTAGGATCCCTGTTTGGATCAACATCATAACAAACATGTTTGGATCGAAATCATTGATACCCTATATGAATTAGCATCCTAGAGACCATGTGTGGTTTATCATTTTAACAACCCTATGTAGATCAACATCGTAGAGACCCTGTGTGGATAATAATCATAGATAACTTGTTTGGATCAGCATCTTAGTGACCATGTGTGGATCAGTAATCTAGTGACACTATATGGATCAGCAGTTTGTGGCCCGATGTGGACTAGCCTCTGAGCAGCCTATCATGGAAAAGATGTATATGTCCATGTTTGGATTGATAATTGAACAACTCATTCATTGTTATATTGTGGAAACTCTCTAATATAATAATATGATATAGCATGAGACTAATCCTATTTATTCCATGACACTGAGTTTTATACCTAGGTTGAACTGATTCATTTTCTTTGTGGTTTTTGGTGGAGATTATTCTTGGGGTATTCCTCTTCTTAATTATAAGATACCTTCAGGGGTCTTGGGGTCCCTATTGTGTATTTTTATACTCACCCCTTCTCAGGTTCTGCCCGCACCTTGTTGTGTCTAGTGCAGACGTCGAGGCAGCCTTAACTGGGACTCAGGTAGGTAGGACATGATACTATACGGTAGTTACTATGTATGTGGAGCCCTACAAAGATGATTTGTACATATCCATCAGGTATGATCCTTGGTGGATGATTCCTGGTGATGTTTTTTGTTTTTTGTTTTATTGTATCTTTCTGTTGGGCAAGTATTCTGGAACTATTACATTCAGTACTCACATTTACCACTACAGTTTTACTTCGCATTTTCTTCTTGTTGTGTTCATGTACTATGTGTTTTTATAGGTTCAAATGCAATGAATTCCCTTTTTAGGGTTACACCTTTCTGGTTCTAGTCACCAACCTATGGATTATGGATGGCGGGCTTGGGGTAGTCACGATTGGGCCTTGATGGACATGTCGTGACATTGACCTCTTATAGACTCATAATGAAAAAAGTTTAAAACATGTTACTTTTATGTTACATGGTTGGGATAAGCATTGTATATACTCATTGAATATGTTTGGATAGTAGAAAAATATAGAGTGGAAGGAATTTTATGATAGTTACTTGGAGCATAGTTACCCTACGACTATTTAGAAGGTGAGAGTAGCAGAATTTTTGAGGTTCAACTAGGGGAGCATGTCTATGGTGGACTATTCTAGATGATTAACAGATTTTTAGTTATTTTTACATCAAAGGAAAGGGATTAGAGATAATTTGGAAAAAAAATTCATGGGTTTCTTACAAGTAAAATTATGTCCCATGATAAAATCTTCATGATGGGGTAGTTTTCAGAACTGATGAATCATCTCTCATTCCTAAGAGTAATTTGTTGGAATCTTCTAGTTGTAGAAAATTTGGTTTTCCTAGAATCTTAGGAGTTGTGAAATCTGAGGATATGAAGATTATTTATGAGAATGTGGAATAATGAATTGGAAAGAAGAGTGGACTGGGGGAGCATCAGTTACACACGACCTTACTCATGTGACATGTCACAAGTCTAGTAGGCTTGGGAACTTTTGGAGACAATACTCCCCTGACCAATCATAGATTTATGATCCTATTGAAGGATTTGAAATATAGATAGTTTTTTTCATGAATCTAGGTGACATGGGATATGATCGAGTTGTTGTGAAAATTCATAGTGTTGTTAGTGTTCATTCTCCCCATATTTTCCTCGATGATAGATTTCTACTAGCTATGGATGATGTAGTATTTTCTATCATAATTATTTTAAAGTGATCCCTTTTTATTGGAGTGGTGAAGCTTATGCGGTATAGACTACATGATAAAGAATAAGGAAAGAAAAGTTTCATTCACATCAGCCTACACTTTTGTATTGTGAGGTAGGAGCATTAAGAATTATACGAACTATATTTTTTCTCCTACAAAATCATGGCCATGTTTGATTTTGCTTTGTCATATTAAATTATATCACAATAATTAATAATTTCATCTAGGTGGTGAATATATTGAGTGTAGTAACGGTGACATATACACCATTGTGAGTACAGATCAGATATATCTCCTTCGGTAAGGGGAGTTATGTCAAGGTGGTAGTGTATCATTTAATGGGGGTATATTTATATCCTTATCATCTCCAGATTTTATATAATTATAGGTATGTACTAGTTGTGCCTGACCAAGATAACATTTATTTATTCTGATTGAGAGTTTCATTTAAATCCTTTTGAGGTGTAAATTATGTACATAATGGATAATTGAATATTAAAGTCGTCATTGCATGAAAAATTCACCATAAATTGGGGGAGATCACATCCCATGATTCTATTCTGTTAATATATGATATGGGTGTTAGGGATGATGAATTTAAAGACATTGTATATCGATTCTATAATGTGTTTGTAGATGTATTATTAGGGATTCCACTTGATAGGGATGTGGAATTTACAATTGATCTCAAGCTAGGTGTCGAACCAATTTCAATTACACAGTACATAATGGAACCATTAAAGATTCAAGATATTAGTACTTAGCTAGATGAGTTGATGGATAACACTCTTATCTATCTGAGTACATCACCTTGGAGTTCTAGTATTTTTTAAAGAATGATGAAAAGACTTTATCCAAATGTGTTGATTATTTGATGTTGAATTGGATGATAGCGATGAACATGTATCATCTACCCCTTATCGATTATATTTTAGAACAATTATGGGAATCAACTATTTTGAGCAAGTTTAACATGAGATCGATGTGTCATCAATTAATATTTTTATCATAAAACACACTATTATCATATTTTATAAGAATGTATGGCCTTTATGAATTCATCATGTTGAATTTTGGGCTGAGGAATTCTCCAGTATTGTTTGTTGTATTGATGAATAGAATCGTACACCAATTGTTGGATCATTCTGTGGTAGTGTATGTAGATGATATTATAGTGTAATCTTTGACTCATAATAATCATTACAAATTAACTAAAACTTTCCTCATTTCATTGGGTGAGAATTATCTATACTATAAGCTATCTACCTATAAATATTGGATTGATCATATAAACTCCATGGGTAAAATAATCCTAGAATAAGGTGTGTTAGTGGATCAATATAATGTTTAGAAAGTGGTTTCTTGGGGGAATCATGAAAATATTCTCAACATATGTAGCCTTTTGGGTTATCATGCTATTAGCAAAGGTCTATCCAAGACATTTCCCACATAGTCACACCTATTTCATGCATGAAAAATAAGGGTGCGTTTGAATTGTCTGTAGCATGTGAAAATTCCATCTGAAAGATGATAAAGTGTTTTAATAGTACCATAGTCTTAAACTGACCCATGCGATGTTAGATGTATACACTATTATAAGACAAATATGGGAATTAAATATGTGTAGTGAAGATGTAGTGGAATTCATTGTTGGCGTTTGGGTCATTGAAGGAGAATAAACATGAACAGAACTACCTTACAGAAGACCTCAAACTAGTTATTGTGGTTTATTATTTGATGTTTTGAAGTCATTATCTCTTGAGAGAAATTGTTGATGTGTATACTAGTCACGAAAATTAATATATTTATATTCTAAATGAGACATGAATATTTTGAATCAGGGATGGGTTGAATATATGGAATAATTCGAATTGGCCTAGAATATATTCTAGGGGACGGAAATAGTGATTTAGATGCTCTAAATAAGAAAACTCGGACTTGAGAAGTTTATGTGACTATTTAATAGTGAAATATGATGGTAGTGATAGGTAAAACACAAGATTTTACTCATGAGGGTCAGGATAACATGTCTATCCTATCAGTTTCAGAGAAATATACAAATTTGAGCCAGTTCAAGGAGATACAATATGAGTATATGATTTTTTTTCCTTGTGTTGAAGCCTTGGTGGTGGTGATTTATAATCCGAATGATCTATAGATGTGGAAAAGATCATCTATGTCAGAAATCAAGTTTTTGTGTCTATGAGAATGAGGGAGGAGATAATAAGTAAATTTCATGCATTGAACTTGTAACTATTCCTAGGTTTGACCAAAATGGTCCATGACCTATCACAGTATTATTTATTTCTAGTCATGAAATTTATTATTATAGGGTTTTTGACCCAATGATACACATATTTATAGGTGAAGGTCGATCATCCATGACCTAGTCATATAAAAAATCCATTACAAATTCTTGAATATATGTAGGATGATGTTACTGTTTATTTTGTAGTGGGTCTCCTGAGGATTCCATAGAATAAAGACAATATTTTTTTTATTATTGGATTGTAGAACATGGTAAGAAATTTAATTCATATACAAGATATTTTCTTAGTGGATTAGTTTGGATATATGTACATTAGTATGATATATCATCTATATGGGGTATTAGAGAGTAAACATTTAGACTATGACTGACATTCTACTTTGTGTTATAGGCATGTATTGTAGAAGGTACATGGTAAACATGTATAATTGAGTACGACATTCAACCGATAGATTTATGGGTGGTTAGAACGTACGATAAAGGTACTTATTGATATTCTATGATCATTTAATCTTTGCTTTTAGGGGGTTTTGAAAAACAACTTGCATTTGTGATTTTCACCAATAAATATGTTATTAAAAACAATTCATATAGAACCATATGTGTCTCTTTATCATAAATGTTAAATATCCTTGCTTTGTTAGTTGGAGGAAGGTGAGTTGGAGCTGTTGGAACCGAGTATTATTTAGTAGAAGTTAGAGAAGGTTCAATTGATTCCAAAGGATATGGATACATCATTATATTGAAAATAGTAACATGATGATTGATTTCTAAAACCCATATATTTTATAAATAGTTATCATTTTCATCCTTTGGGTGTTTCATAGAATGGGTAACCATTGGATTTAGTCACAATGAATGTTGGTTCCTTAGATTTTTCTTCTATATAATGTTGTTGATGGAATCAAGGAACTGACATACCAATTGGGTCTTCTGCATCTGTATAGTTATTTAAAATATGGTTATAATTATTCATAACTTTGGTGGAAGAACCCTTTTCCATTCTAATGTGATCGATGTGGAGGATGTTTTTCTTAAGACTAATGTGTCCTTCGAGTAGAATCTGATACATGTTTTAGATCATAATGGGATTGTTGCGTGTATATAGTTTCCACATATAATTAGTACAATGAATATATAGTAATTTTTTTTAAGAAATAATGTAGATATAAGATAATATGAAATCTATATGGCCCAAATAGTTTACCACGGAATCATATAAATGCTTGGGAGTACCTGGTGTCTAAAAGTTGTTTTATTATGAGTAAAATTATAAGATCATTATTCATTATGATGATTATTTGATCTTTTGTAAATTTACATTTTTATTTTTTAGAATATATTGTATTGGTTATATCATAAATATTTATAGGTGAAAGAAAGATATTATTTGACGGGTTTTGGTGAGTTCATGTTTAGTGTACAGTTTTCTGAAATCGTGATCCCAACCCACGATATATTTGAAACCCCATTAATATTGGTATTTCATTTTTAGAACATGGTATGTAAAACAATATTAACTTTTAATAGAAACCATTCACCCTAACCCCACGACACCAAAAAATATGAGGCCCACTTTTTAGGGGCATTGTTTATGAAACTGTGTACCAATACCCGTTAAATCTTTTCCACAACATTAATTATTCAGAAATATAAAAAATAAATTCTAAACGCCCACCTCCTAGACAAAAATAATCCATCCCATCTGTACTATAACATATTAATATCATTTTTGGACTAATATTGAAGTATTACCAGGGATATTCAGCCATATTTAGGATCAATCAATGATTTTTTGATAAGAATATACCTTTCCATAAAAGATATGCTCATCCTAATTAGTATTCCCACTCTCTCCCATGTTTATCTCATCCCATCAATGTATTTTTTCCTCTATATGAAATTTATCTATACCTATATTCCATGGATATAATCTGTTTGTTCATTTATATTGGTTTTAGATTTAGATCTCATTCATTATTTTGATACTTGTTATTCTTCTACAATTAGTAATTTCCATTAGAGCGCATTCATCTTGAAACATGAGGTTGTTGGTAAAAATTAAAAATACCATAGTGTTAATTTAATTTGATTTATCCAACTAGGAAATTTTATTTTCTATTGTTGGTAAGTTTTAATGATGTTTGAATTAACTTATTTTAATTATGATGTTATAATGATTTGAGTTATATTCGAGAAATTTTAATTTGGGGAATAAGAATAATTAATTGGATAATTAAATAATATAATTTAGGTGATTTAAATATCAATTGGATATTGGGATTTCATAATTGGTTATCTAGTTTAATTAGTAATTAATTAAAAATTATGATAATTAGATTATTTTGTAGACCTAAATTGGTTAATGTCTTTTATTGTTAAATGTTGAAAAATGGTTTAATGGAAATTAGTTAAATTTAATCGTGGGAATTAAGTGATGAAAATGGATTGAATAGAAAATTTATTATGTACCCAATTATGATAATATTTTTTGAATTGGGTTTATGATGATTACACTTTTTTTGGAAACTGTGATATGTGGGATATTGTAATTATTGTGATCATAAGATATTATTTTTTTGTGACATGTAATGATGATTAAAAATCTAATATGGTTGACTGCTATAAATGTTAGGGACATGGACTAATTATTTGAATCCACATAGTGATAAAAGGGTTATGGGACAAAAACTGATGCATCAAATACCCACATGGTACTAGATATTTCACTCTTGGACCAAAAAGATGGAATTGGAACACTTTTACAATTGGATTTATTATGAATTTAATTTAATTCATAATTGATAATCACGTTATTATAATATATTATATCCCTTGGGGAGAGTTAAAATTATGAAATTTCCTAATGAAGGCCGCAATTATAGGGGTTTCCTCAGGAACGCAAAAGTTTATGTTATTAAATAAAATATAATTTTTAATTTAAATTTAATGACTTATTCCTTATATTATATTATTTATACAACTCTATACAATATAATTGAGTTTATACTATTTAAGACGTTATTTGTGGTGGCCTACTGATTTATACTCAATCCCAGCTAGAGCTTCATGATTTGAACATGAATAGACTTCATGCTTGTATGAGAGTACATGGGGAAGGTCCCATTGATAGTTTCTTGTGTGGGATTGTATAATTGATTATAGAACTAGAATTGGTATTGAGAACCACTTGTGATATTTTATTTTCTTTACTTTGGGTCATACATTTGATAGTAGAAACTTATTTAGAATGACATATCTAATGTTTTGGATGGATTTTTCATTCGTATTATAGTCATATTGTGATACTGGTCGGTCTTGTTATTGGTTATTAAATATTGGATATATATTATTTTGTTATATTATTGTTATACGTTAATAATTATTGTATATTCTCCCCATGATTGATTTTTTTCACTCACTACTAGTCAACAGCCTCTGGCATATAGAGAGCCACACATGAGATCATGAAACTAACTGGTTCAGGGAACTACTATGTTTTACACTGGTTAGAATGGTACAAAAAGGTTTTTTAAGGTTAAACATAAGTGTTATAAATATATGATAATAAATACGCATAATAGATTAATAAGATATTGAAAAATTATCATAAAATAATTTAATATTTCACAAAATGTGAAATATCATCAATAAATCATTAGTAATGAAGATTTTTCATAAAAATATAAATAATTCAAAAGTGTGATTTATAAAGAACAATCATAAACCATGATAAAATATAATAAAAATCTAATATCTATTTGAGGTAATACACTAAATAATATAAAATAATTCCACTATTCAATGATGACTCTAAAGACATATCATATTTGGATGTGTCTACTCTATATTCCATATTTTTCATGTTCAATGCTTACTCATAATGACATTGTATTGGATTTTTTTCCTTAAAAAAATAACCATTATCCTTTTCTATTCAATTTTATTTCATGATAAATTCATCTTAATCCAATTCATAGGAAGATATAAAAATGGTTGATCACTAAATATAAATAAAAATCATATATATGTATTCCAAAATGTTATTAAGAATTCATGATATCATCATATCATAGACTGTGAATGAAAAATGAGTTTCATAAACATTTCAAAATTCCATTATAGAATACCACATAGTAATTAAACATGTAATAAAGTGTTATATTCATAACAAAATTAACCCATGGGAATGAAAAAGGTTTCAAAGAATCAAACATAAATCATCATCCACATATTCCATCTAGATAAAAAACTGGATTGTATCATAATATGTAATCCTTAATGAAGCGTATTAATATTTAATGAATGATAAAATATATGAAAAATATAAGTAAAAATACATTAAAACCATTCATGGAAAAACTGTGAAAATATCCTCTCTCATTTGATATCAATTTTGAAAAAGTAATTCAAATATATTGACCAATTACATTTTATTTGAAATATGAATGAAATCATTAAATGGAAGATTCAATGAAAAAATGGTCTTCATAGGGGGAAATATTTACTTTCTAGGAACATTACATGAAAATATACCATTCTCACCTTTTTTAAAATTACAAAAAATTAAATATATGAATTTTTTTTAGTAATACATTTTAATAATTTGTAAACAATTTCAATGGTTTTGAAAAATACATTTACTATTAATTTAAATTATTGGAATCCAAATTCCCAAAAAAATAGTGTAGATTAATGAAAATGGAAATATTTTTTTACCAAAGGGGATTTGTGATTGAATGTTCATTAAAAATATTTTCATGATTGTTTTAATAAATAAAAAAATGAATATTGTAAAAATAATAAAAAAAATCATGATGTAATAATATGATATAAATAATGATGTTTTGAATGTAAAGTATATATATATTACCTCAATTAATATTTAATCATCAAAAATCATGATTAAAATGAGAATTAGGCATAAATACCCAACTTCATTATTGTCTCTTGAACCATGATACCCATAATATAAATAATACCAAATAAACCAGTTATTTTCATGAGTATTGATATAATCATTATATATCATATTTAATGTTAATTTTATACATCACAGGAAAGAAAAAATTGGTAAAATATTTCAAATACATCACTAAAATTAATGTTTCTTATGTAAACATTAGCTCATGTACTATCAAACATGATACACATTAAAATATAGTACCAAAGAAATATTGTGTTTTTATCAGTAATATCTAGAAAAAATATTCATACATATAATAATATTTATTTTTCAATTATAATTTAATATTGACCTTTTAAAAAATAATTGGTTGATTAAATTGAATTTTAAAGTGGATATCTGTGGGTTCGTCACCCATTCTTTGGTTTGATCAGTTAGATACATGAGTCTTTATCCAAGATTCGTCATCTAAAAGAAATTTATCCTGAAATAAATATCATATAAACATTTATAATTATTCATTTACTATGTTAGGGAAAAATTATTTACGTCTATTTATGGACAATATATTTTTAACACGCACATGAGTGATATTTCCACATGTCAATGGATAGAATGAAACAAAACAAAAATAATAATTTTTCACCATTGAATAATGATTATATCATAAAATTAATTTGCATTCCGTAATTTTATTTTTAGTACAATATATTTAAAAATATAAATGAAAAACAAATAACATTAATTCATAGAGGAGTTTGTCCACAAATACTGACAATAGAAAATATTGTATTCCAATTATTTGAAAAGAAAAATGCTTGAAAATATATTAGAATAATAGAATCATAATTATAACATAAATATCATATATGAGAAATATATTCCACCTAATTGAAATACATTAATGATGGTGATTTAAAATGATTAATATATATACATGGAGTCCATAGTCCACACATCAACATTTGTGATATGTTAACTAAAAATTTTAAATAAAGATCGCATAAAATAGTCGATACCTAATCCAAATAATAGTATAAAATATTTAACGTAAATAAGTCATTATTTTAGAATATATACCATATATTTATAGGAGGTAGAATTGAAATAAAATTGAATGTGCCAACTTAATAATTACACATCATAGTTGGGAAACCACAATTATATTACATATTAATCTTTGAATGGATGTTATTATAATAAAATCATAAATAGTAATAAATGTTTACATAAGATAAAATCTAATTGGGGAAGGTATGTTTCCTTTATTTTCTATCATAAACTATGAGAATGATAACAGAAGTGGCATCCTTTTATAAGTGAAGGATAGAGAACACATAGAATTATTCAAATGGTTCAAATATAATGATGCATTGCTAATGTAAACTGGAAAAAAATAAAAAAGATTAAAATAAAGGAATTATAAGTTAAGAATATAGAAAACTAATTAAATAAATTAATAAGGGTTTTTTCATATTTTTAACCATACCAATTTAGTTATTCCCCATATTAAACTAATTTTAACATTGTATGTTGTAACCCATTTTTAATAATTTTACTATTCATTATATCTAAAAATTTGGTTTAAATTATAATATTATATTATATTTTATCATTAAATATATTTTATAAGTTTTATAATAATCACATTCAATTGGTGGAAGAATTTAATTAAAAAATAAAAAATCAAAATATAATGATTTCTGTTTTAAAAAAAAATTTACATGAATTGAAAAGATTTTACATTCATTTAATTTCATTTTAACAGTAGTTGATAAATTTTGAAATATATTATTAAAAAATTTAATATAAAATAATTAAAATATTTATGCAATTTGAATTAAAATAATTTTCTATGAAAAAACACAATGTTTGCATAAAAAAGTTTCATTTTAAAAATACATCATTCTACCTTCAAGTGATTTTATTTTCTCTTATAACATATTGAAGACTAATGAGTTCATATTATAAAAGTGTACAAATACTTATTAATATTTTTTTAGTAATGTTAAAACCATAAAATTCAATGCCTATGTGATAATTTTCAAATAAAATAATAATTTAATAATAGTATATCCAAGAGCATTAAAACCATTGTCATAGGAAATCAGAACTATCAATGAACTTAAATTTACAAGGATAAAGTTTTCTAAAAATATAATAATTTTTTACTATGTATTTTTATTCCTCTATATTTTGGATTATGTTTTCACTCATGATATTATACATTTTCCATCCCAAATTTCTTTAGAAATCACTCTATAGTGTATTTAAAATAAATCATTATTTTTCATTATTTTATAAAGGCATCCTAAAATATTTATTGACAATACATATATCACCGGATAGTGATGTGTGGTGTGGTGTAACATTATATCAAAAATATATATATTATATATCTACAATATTCAATCATATTTTATTCCATCAATGAATTAATTATGCTAAGGTAATTTTACCTTCACTTATCGGCAGAGAATCCATTGCAACAAGATACCATGTTTTTTTGTGCAGTAGTAATAGAGCCCATAAATTGTTTATTCATTTTTATCCTAAATTATATGTGATCTCATATTCAGTTAGAAGGTCACATATAAGTGAAATTTAAAAAAATTTATCATTTAGTTTATTAGGGTGTATTAATTCTTGTAGAGTGATAGCCATTAGCTCAAATGGACACATATACACCAAAAACTCATAGATTTTCATAATTTTATGATAATTTATATGAAATTCCATAGTGTGGACATATCATGGTTTAATACATGTGATTTATTCATCTAATAACTATGTAATAATATAATAATCTTCTATTTTGAACAATCATGGTTCAATTACATTATTCATACTGTGATTTTATCCAACCGATAAAATTTATTTTTACTTTCAATAATTTATTATTTTACTAGATTCCTAATATTATATGACTATTTATTATATAAATACATCCAAAAAAACCTTCATGTATCTGCTATTAATTATCCCCTGAAATAAATCATCATTTTGTTCCAATGTTATTGTTATTACAACTCCAAATCAGATGATATAATTACGTTTCTGACTGTTCTGTAACCCTCTATGAAAATATCAATTAAATATTAACCATATCCCCATTTTGATAAACTAAAAACATTCCATTTTATATTCACTTCATTAGTTATCATAAATTAACTACCCATAAAAATCCGCAATGCAATTTAAGGGTCGGTCTTGGTTGGTAGATTAAAGGGCTTGTTCTTTATCCATTATTGTGATTCTGACCAAATTTTATATGTATTTATTTATGATCCAGAGGTTAGTGATTCTAAATTTCACTTTTAGATTTAATTATAAATTAATTTTTATTCATTATAGATTTCATTTCATTTATTTTTCAAAAAAAATAATATTTATTTTTTAGAGATTAATGGTTTAGTAAATTAATTTTAGGTGTTTTAGGAGGATATACCTTGGGACGTACTATACATAAATATATTCTAGTTATTTTTATTTTCAAATAATTTTTAATGTATATATTGAATATGGTCGGTAGTTCATCTCATTCAATAATGATTTGGAAATGATAATGGGACCTAAATATGACTTCCCTTGGTGATAATACGTATCACTCAATATGTGTTGTGGAAAACAATTGATATAGTCATGTAGAACGATGATTATCTTTATGACCCCATGTTAGAGTGGTGTGACATCAATTTGGACACATATTTTTTTTGGGTAATTTATGTTGAAATTTTTCAATATAATATTACAATATCTTCAAGTATTTTTTAGTCCACTTATTTTACTCATGTTTTAATTTTATAGGTAATTATTTGTTTATATTGTATTGTTCCCACTAAAAAGAATTTTTTTCTGTTATAAGATTAATAAAATGTTTTTAGTGTTTAAAGTGGTAAATTCAAATTTAGCTTTTGCATTTATTTTTATGAAGTGAATAAATATATTATATACTATCTATGAATCTACAACCATCACGTCATATTTGAATCTATAAGCAAGCCTCAAACTCATCACCCACTATTCATCACCTACAAAAATATGGATTCTCTATCCCATTCTCATAGGAGATCATATATTATTACCACCATTTTCCCTATAAAATCATAAGAATTAATCAGTGTGGAAAAATAAAGAAAATATAGTCATTTTAAGAAGACAATTAAAATTAATAAACACTCTGCAATACTAGAATACCTGCACTGTTTAAGGGTTTATCATTGTACTCATAAAATTCCGCCTTATTTATAAATATTCATCTAATAATGTATTCATTTATCCATATCATTGATAATGTGTTACTTGATATAAATATCACTCAATATAACAAATTAAAAATATATTCTATACATTTTTTATTTCAATTATACAATCATATAAAATCACAATGGGTATTAAACATTCACCCATATTTCATCATATGTATCCACATTATATATGTAATAGATTTTTATGTCACAAAACACACTTATTATATTTGGATAATCTGGTCAGTTATTTCTTATTAGAGTGATATGAAACATATTTTTTACTTAATAATAAATTACTGAAAAAATATGACTTTAATTCACCATTTACACCTTCATAATCCCCATCTAAATTGTTATAAAGATATAAATATTTTTCTCTTTCATATGTCAATACATAATAAAGTGTATCATTAATGGATTAGAAGTCCATTTTTTCCATTACATGTTACCCTTATTGAATGATTTAAGGAAATTTTTATAATTAAACTATTTTTAATATTTTTATTCGTGACTTTATCTGTTAAATTATGAAACCATTATATCTTAATACCACTATTTGGTCAACACCACTTCAATACTCACCTATGAGTATCATGGTCCTATGTAAAATAATAGTTTTGAAAAATATCAACCATTCAATGAAAAAATGTTTTAATAACACTCAAGTATACTTCACATAAGAGATTAATATTTAATTTATTATAATCATAACATGAAACCACCAAGAGAACATAATCTCTATAATCAAGGATATTTCAATGGGTTCCCAATATTTTCATGAGAAATTAACTCTTGTTTTTCCATTGTCTCCAAAATTAATATTAATGATATTGAATATCATAAGAGTACCTATGTACAATGTACCATTATATAGATATTTAAAACTATGTTTTCATTCAATAAATTTATAATCCCTGAGCTTATATAAAATTTTATTTCTGAATGGTTATATAGTGACACATAAAGTGGGGTGAATCTTTTTACCCTTCATGTATTGTGTGTTTCTATATTTTATATATTCACATATTAATATAATAGCTATTTGTAATTAATGAGAGGAATGTTTTTTTACCATGATCTCATCCATAGAAATTGTATGTAATGAAAAATAATAATGAATATTAGAATACTATGAATTAAAATGCCCATCTAGAACCGTAAGCATATTCTTTCCCTTTTTTTGGTCATGTTTGGAGCCATAGAGTAATCCCAAAAATATAGAATATTATATATAGAACAAAAAGAGAATTGTTTCCCTCAAATTGTGAATAAACTTTTATATTATATTATACATATGTTATGATACATAATTAATGTTCCATTCATTGAGTCTCGGGATAACTAATACCTCCATTTAGTAAATCATCCACATATATGTGGGAAAATTTATTTATAATTTTACAAATGGTTTTGGTAAATCCCTTATAGAACATATGAAAATGTTTTTAGGGACCAAATTATGTTTATCGATTTTTATAGAATGCCAGCATCATTCTCTTGTAGACTCACTATGATATAAAATCATAATGAGTATCATTATTTATGAATATCTTTTCTAATATATACTCTGTATGTTAAAATTAATTCACTTATCAAACATATTTTTATTATTTAAAAGATATTATATATAAATTCAAAGCTGAAATAGTTTTTCATATCCTTTAATTCTACCCCACATTATATAGTCCTAGAATATAAATTCCCATAATAAAAACCAAGACTGTCTCTATCTCGTGACATGAAAATGGTACACCAAATAATAATATATTCACGCCACACCTTCTAAATTACTCAACGAATTTTAATCATTCAAAACACACATGAAAATGATTTCATTCATTGATTTATAAAACTCTAATACACATGCATAATTAATACTCATTAAAAATGAGTCTCATGATTCATTTTATAAACCCAAATGGTGTAGGAATTTCTATCTTCTTTTGATTTTCTTAATATCACCTCATTGTCATCCTTAAGTTATGTTTTTTATATTAATACATTTTAGGATTATTAAATATCATATATTTCTAAAGTATAATTATCATTATATCATAAAATCAGATGTTTATGGTCATATGATATAGTGTTTATTATGTAATATGTAACATCAATACATACACAAAATTTCATATGATCATAATCATTTGTTGTATCTGTATTGGATATGATGAAAATGCAAATAATCAGGTGATTAAATGACATATAATAAAATTACACTAATATAAATAAAGAATTCATATGAAGACAATATGATATAATTAAGGTCTTAAGAAGACATTGTTTTGGATCTGTGGAATTTTTTAAAAAATATTAAAAAATATTTTATTCCTACCATTATTCTTTATATTTCATATTAAAATCATTTTTCATGGTAAATAATACGATGATTCAAAAGAAATTATCAAATAATAGTTCTGAATTTTTTTCCCCAAAACATTAGGTAAACCCTTATTATATATTCGAAATAGATTTGTTATCTTATCATTCTGCACATAGATTTTTTTATAGAATTCTAATTAATTCATTACGTCTATTTAAAACATCAATAATATTCTTATTTTGAAATCTATTTTAAAATCATTAAATCCTTTATTCTACTGAATCACACACCTAGTTGTACATTTCAAAAAACCAAGTGTTCCCTAATCAATAGTTTAGATCATGTATTCCTCAACATGCTAACTCATGATAACCCAAATTATAAAGTTTTAAATCTGAAAAAGAAATTTCAATAAAATTTTAACATATATAAATAACATGGTAGGTAATATGCTTATAAGGTTTAAAAATGTAGGGACTTATCTATATTTAAATATTCCCACATCATACATTCCATGGGCATGATCTCTAGCTTTTTAGGTTCATCGAATCAGATATTAATCCATGAAAACCATCTAGAGTGTCGGGTGTCCTACAATAATAAGTACCACCTATCATAGGGTAAACTAAACATTATACCCCTGAACATGTGATAAACTACACTCATGTTAAACTAACTTTCACCGCATCATGAAACCCTCATACTATACTCACCATTTTTTGAATTTTTTAGAGTAAAATAAAAAATGAAATTATTTAGTTCATGTTAATCTATTCTTGGGATAACAATTATATAATACATTATTAAATTTTTCTAATCCTTTTTTGGATAAATATGACTCTTATTCAAATCATTAAACTATATTTTCAAAATATTACTGCATAAAATACACCGAAGCTCTCAAATTAGTATGTTGGATGAATATTTAATGTATTTGACATATAAAAATTCCATTCAAAATTATAAAATCATAATATAAATAAAAATTATAGATTAATAATTTAGATAAAATCAAGTGTAAACATCAATTTTTTAATTAATATTTTCCTTGAAAATTATTTAAATATTACATCCCAAAATATTCCATTTTAATTTTCGTCAATTTAATTTTTAATATAGGAATTCAAATATTATTCCAGTATATTCAACTGTAATAACATTATCTAACAATATTTTTATCAAGGTAAATCCAACATCCAGTAAAAAAATATATCTTTCCGAACAAATTTATATGATCATCTCTATCATTATAAATATCCTTACTGAAAAAAAATTATTTCATTAAATATGGTACATAAAATAACCCCATTTAGTTTGATGTCCAAACATTATAATACATTAAAGTCAATAAGGTTAAATTAATTTTATTCATCTACAATATATTAATACTAATGGAAAATCTATTTTTGGGGATATAAAATCAATTTTTTTAAAACCTGTTCTCTTTATACATCTACTTTCTCATTAAGATTAAATTAATTTTAAAAATGTTTAACACAACAAATTTTCTTATCTATGGGACTTTACATAATCACCATATGTCTACATAGGTAAAATAACTGAAGAAAAAGGATGTGAGTAACTATAGTGGTTAGATAAATCAATTAATCATCATATACATGATACTTCTAAAAAATATATCCTGTATGGTCCTGTAATCCAATATTTATCAAGAATACTAACTTTTCTACACATATAAAAAATAGTTATACTATTTAATTTTACAATTTTAAAATCTAACACAAAAATTAGTTTATCAGCATCCATTATTTAACCTTTATAATATAATTAACAAAATCAATATAATGGTGTAAATGTGTGATACAATTAACATAACATCCATATTAGAAATTGATTATGTCATAATTTTATTATTTCATAGATTTTACTCTTGGGATCGCCTTCTTCATGTTTTCTCATCCTCATGGTTTTTCCACACTAATTATTCTTAATGGTGGATCACTTCATAACATTATTATTCAACAAATCCCAAGATAATGATCATCCAAAATAAAACAATCAATTTTATTCAAAATCGTTAGTTGGTCTAAAACACCACTTAATTCTATTTTGTTTTCATGTCACCATTTCATACTCATATTATATGTTGAAAAGGTGGTCCTTTTATTAATATCACACCAATACAATGAAATTATTTAATGGAATAAGGAGAAAATCTTTTTTCATAATTTGATCAAGATATTTGAAAGAGTTTCCCCATCTATGCATATCATTTTAGTCCATATTTCTTGTTTTTATATTTTTATTCAATTATATCATTTTTTATTTTAATTGTATGTAACACATTATTATTGTAATTTTATTGTCTTATATTTTCCAAAATGAGTGACATGGATCAATATCTATTTTCATAAGGAATAATCACATTCTAAAAACAATATTAATAATTTTATAGCACTATATTTAGCAATTTTTCAACTCCAACACATTTATTATTTAATTTAAATATTATATTTATATTCATCTATTGTATAATTCATTATTTTCTTAATTTTTTATCACCTTAAAACTAATATAACCAAACTATCTAACATTCCGTTTTAATATGGATATAGATGTCATATTTTCCCTTGGTGCACGATTTTTTCAATAGTTAATAATCTCCTACACTTATTTATGAAGAATTAAATATGATAAATTATTCCTTATTTTCTCCCTGACATCGATTCCCATTTTAAATTTATCTTTTACTCATTAATATTAATTTGCTATAATATTTTCAGTGTTCTTTAGCTGGATAACACCATCTATTGTTGATTACTAGGTCTCATATTTATGATAAAATCATGGTATCAATCTTATTGGACTTATTTTTTGTTTTTTTTTTCAATTCATTAATTCTTTTGAATACAATTATTTTCATATTTTATAAACATGAAGAACATTATTAATTATTTTTAACCATATTTTGTATTATTCACTTTCTTCACTTCTTTATAGCATATGAGAAATGACCAATGGATGTATACAATATGTCTTAAAAACTATAACTATATTTGAGAAATTTGTCACAAAATAATCTATATTAGTAAATCATATTATTTATTAAAATATTCATCACATAATTTGATGATTTCATACATATATTAGGCTATCCAAAATTCTTATGATAGGTGGCCCAATATATAAAAATTTATATAGAGTTCAGTTGAAAAAACAATGTTCCTTAAAATAAATTTCTTCTCCCTAAACATATAAAAATAGAATAATTAACCCACATACGTTACTTTCTATCATAGTGTTTATACTATTTCAAATTTTTATATCATCATGGTCGTTATTTTTGAATATATTCATCAAATGCTTGGTTATCATTTGGAGAAATGAAAATTGTTTGTCATTATTCTGATCACCACTTACATAGTGGTTGTATTCACATATATTTTCATTATATAATATTTTATATAATTTTCTTATATTCATGTACAATATGTGTAAATATATTTTTTACAATTACATATTTTATAAAATGATGGTGAATTTTCTATGATATTTATATGTCTTATTCATGTGATAGTTTAAATAAAATAATTCAATTTAAATGATTATTATTGAGTGATAAATCATAATATAAACATTTTGGGCATAATTCATTTTCTCAACAGTCTACAATGTATAAGCAGTTCTAGTTTTCAGATCACTATGTTTTTCACCCAATATTATAAGATTTATTATATATGGAATATTTTTCTTCATTTGATAATATATAATTAACTTCCTAATTACTCTTATACTTGTTAATAAAAACTACTTTCTAAATATTGATTCTTGTGTAGAATTATCATACTCTTTTATTTTCTCTATTTTACCACTATCTGTCCATATTACAAATTCATGGATATATTGTCCACTATTTTTAATGGCTGAAATACTTATTCAAATATAATTATTATTTATTATTTCTAACAAGAATTATATTAAAATGTCTAATCAATTATTGATTTTTTTTATTTATGAAATATAAATATTCTTCCTTTGTTTTAACTAGGCCGGTGAGATAATTTTTCTCTTTAAATTTTATACAAAGTATATAATCCATTTCATGTTATTCTTTATATATATATATATATATATATTATTTTTTAATAATTTTATACTATAAAAACATTTATATATGTTAGTACTATAGCATGAGCATTCCTCACAGACTATTCTATTTGATATCATATTCCTCAAAATGTTCTAATAGTTTCATCCTATGCATCCTCTGCATAGATTGAAATTTCATCATTAAAAGGGTTACTATTAATTGTTTTTGGAATTCATATGTAATCATGATGATCATATCCAATGGTGATTGATCCATATTTTCATTATTTTATTTTTTCACAATACCTTTTCATCATTCTTATTTTATTCACAGTATTATTCAATAAAAACACTAAATTAGTTTAAACAAGAATGAAATCTATGTTCCCCATTTAATAAACATAATTTTTTTTATTAATATATTCAATTCATCTATATTATTTCAAAAGAAACCTATAATTATTTATATTCAACCATAGATTTACCAGTCTTTTAAATAATAACACTTTTAGTTCCCAATGGCAACATATGGAAAAATAATATCGGGGAATGTACATACAAAAAAGTAATTGAGTATTAAATTATTTTATATTTACCCATTTAAATAAAATGAAATTTGAAATTGAAAAATATTAATATAATATAGTGTCTTTAACCCACACCCATATATGAATTAAAAAAATATGAAATAATATATAAACATAATGATTTTGATGATTTTGATCCAATGTGAGTGCGTAATCCATTGTAGTCTGGGTTGAGTTTTAATAAATGGGGTGATCAATAAAATATGTGAGAGTGATTACAAAAAAATAACTACACTATTATTTCTATAACCTTAACTGAAATCCAACACTATAATATATATGGGTTTCGTAACAATATTATACTATTTTTCCTTGAATCATTTAATAATTACTACCATATTGTAGATTAAAAATATTTTTTTAATTGTTGCCATGATAGTTATTCTAGTACGACCATTTCCATAATATTCCTCCTCATAAAATAAATGTTCTTTAATAAATAATGAATTATTATAACTCAATCATGAAATATTTCATTAATCTCTACTAAAAAGTATTATTATAGTAAACCACAATGGTTATAAATCATTAAGAGTCTCAATGCTTATTAATAATCAATATAGGCATAGTTAGTCCAGTGTCATTTTATTCTCCTTCAATAAATACCAGATATTAACCTGGTTGAAATAGTTTATGTATCCTCTTCTTACTCAACATATGTTTGTATATAAAACATATATTTCACCATCAAAAAATCGAATACATTCTCTCATTACATAAAATTTATATATAAAAATATCATTGTTGAACCATACACTCTCAATTACTCTTGATTATTTAAATATTCATTGCACATTTCAAAATCATTTTTTTTTCAATTAGTAAAATCCCTTATTAATTATTATTTATAATTCATTTAAAAAATTTCAATGAATTATTTTTATTTTCCAAAAGAAATGAAAATTCCAAAATTACTATGGTATTAGAATAATATCATATTTAACAATTCATTTTTTGACAATAATTTCTTATTGACATGAAATTAATTATGAAATCCTTTATCATGATACTACTTTTTTATTTATCATGAATCTCAAAATAATCATCATGAGACTTTTTCAATGATGTGCATGTCATAGAGAATTAGTGGATTCAGTATCATATGTCTCTAATGTTTTTGGATGTACTAATCCTCAATGTCCTATGATGTAATTCATGTTATGTAAATTCATAGGTTTTGAGTCATTAAATGAATACTTAAAATTTAATACATACAATAAGAAAAAAGTAATGTATCTCTAAACAATTATAATCACGTGATACAAAAATAATTGATAAAATAAATATGATAACACTATAGAAGTAGTATTATGATGTTGATATATCATAAAATTCTTACACCTATTACTTTATTGATTTATTAAGATTCTACCTATTAGTAATATACTCACATTATATTTTAATTTTTTACTGTTTTATTCATGGTCATGATTCAGATAATTCATGTAAACATATCAACACATTTATTTTTTTTAATCTAATAAAAATTTGGTAAACCCAAAATGTGTATTGTAATGCTCCTTAACATTTCAGGTTCCTACATTCATTGAGTTCAAGTGGTATTCCTAATAAGTCACAGAACTTATTCAATACATCAATAATGTACTATTAGAAAAATTGTTTTCATTTTGAACAAGATATTCATATGTTTGGGAAAATATGTTTAGATTAATTACTTTATCCCATGGTTCACCCATCAACATATAATGACACACACTCACTTATACTTAAATCCCGAAGAAGATTACTGTATTCGATTGAAAATAACATGGTAATTAAAATGGATTTGCTTCATATATATATAAAACATACCACTTTATATGATAATAAATATTAAACATGTAGGAATAGATTATATCATTTATGTTCCCTATATAATACATCCAAGGAAATTTTCACCTGTTTATCGTCCACATTACTTTTTATACCATTTGATCAGAACAAACATAATTTTTGTGGTTTCATATAGAGACTCATTCTTCTACACATGAATGAAGATAGCCAACATTCACCCCCTTATGTGATAATCTATTATATTAATATTAATACTTATACCACATCATAAACCTCTAACTATTCATTTTCATTTTATCGAGATTTATTTAGTAGAATAAAAAATATAGTTTTGTAATACTTTTTACAATGTTTCAAGTATGGCCCATTTGTTGTTCATCAAAGGCTTCAGGATGAATCATAATCATAAATTTAAAATTATATTTAATTATATATCTTCAAACTAATACAATAGTATTCAATATTCAAATGATTCATTGTGTAGACGACTCTTTCTCATAGTATAAAATATTTATTTACAAAATAACAATTAATAATATAAACATGGAAGGTGTAGTGTATAGTTATAGTGAATTAAGATGTGACATTTATTTTAATTAAAATTTTAAATTTGTAAATTATATAATTATTGATTATAAAATTACAATTATTCGATTATCCTCAACATAAATATCAAAATTCTACTTCCTATATCCATCCAAGGTGTTATCTGTGTTTTTTATTCAATAAAATTATTTCCATGAAAATTCCAACATCCCTATGATAACTTCTATACTCTAACACATATTATAATTATCTCTATATTGTGATAACCATAATTATTGGAAAAATTAATCCATTATTAATTTATCATCATTAAAATTGATAACCATGTTTGGGATACATATTTTATCCCACCAAGCACAATATTTAGAATGAAAACATAATAAATTATTCACATTTGAATTATATATTCTTTTTTTCAATGTAAACCTTATTATAATTTTTTCGAAACATAATTTATTATTATATATCAATTTTTAACATTTTATAATTCTATTATGAAAATATTTTATAAAATCTATATACCATTTTAAGCTATTCTATTAGAGGAAATGCCTAAAAAAATCTAGTCCCTTAGTTTTAGAGTATGAATTTCGTATGAGATGGGCCTTGTAATATGATATACATCAATTATCATTGAGATTATATATAAAAATCACTTATCATTAGTCACATTATAATTATATGAATAATAAATTATTTCCAATTGTCCTCTAGAATGTTTTTTTATATTGCATAACTGCAATCCTATCATCATATTTTAGAATACCATACTCGCTAATTGGTTTAAGCAATGAATTGAAGAAATATTTATTCAAATTTTTTATATATTCCATTTTATGAAAACTATGATTTTTATATAAATAGATTTTTTTTGGATTAATATGTTCTTTATGTATCGGATTAATTTATACCATATTTATTTATCCATTTTCATTGATAGAGAAATTACATTCTGCATATTAATTTTAAAAAATATATTCTGGAATGAAATTAATATTATATTTTTGATCATGTTCTCGTTAAGTTGTTTTAATCTCATCATTAATATGTAGGAATATTCTTAATGAAATTTTATATTTCAAAATCAATATCATTATATTTATCATATTAAATACTTTTATTTTCCAACAAATATGTAACTCTTATATTGGGTTTTTATCCACATAATATTCCATCATTTAAATAAAAATATATATCCATTTCCATAATAACAACATTTTCAGACACTCATGTAATTTTACCTCAATACATGAAGAAATATAATGCCATCAGTATAATTATTATTAATTTAAGGATTGTACATCGATAAACATTTAAATACCCTCATCCATAATTTCACAAAATTTTTGATCCTCTATATTATAATTATATATTTTTCAAGACAATTGAGCTTATACTAATATATAATAAACAATATTTATCATGTACCTAATGATTTCCAGGATTTTATCTTTTGTATTCCTCAAAACTACAACATTTTCATGATTACTATTACTCTTGACAAACAAGGTGTGGAATTTTTTTATTAAAAAATCATAGCATTCTGAGACATTTATTTTATTTTAATATAAGATTATCAAAATACAAAAAAGATTCAGAATGTGTATAAAATGTATTTTGAAATTTTATATCTCTTATATATTTTTCCATTAAATGTACCGTAGTTATATTAATTTTAGTCCCCCATTATTATTGGCCTCTATTCAGATATTTTATTGTAATATCATTCTAAAATATATATAAATTATGTCCAATTACTCCAAAACAAAAATTTCAACAATTATGATGGAATATACATGGTTAGAAAACTATTAATCAATATTTTTTCAATTAATTTATTCATAATTTAAATTCCATTGATTTCCATAAATATTTTCATATATATAAGAATTATACATGAATTTATCAACTCAACTAATCTTACCCATACCATTATTCATCTTTCATGCCTCATTATTGATGGAATTAACATTAGTAATATTTAATTTTCAAAGGGATTATTCTCCTAATTAGTTGATGTAATATTACTATTAACATTCATCGCTATATTACCATAATTTAAACAAATTACAGGGTGTTAATAATTAACATTCAATGGAAATATTAATAATAATAAAATCGCATAGGGAAATCACAAACATTATATAATTACTTAAGAGAGTTTATTAATTTCTTATAAAAATTATGAAATTCAAAATACGATCATCTTATGGGTTTTTTATAATTTGTAATTTTACATCAAGTTCCTTCACATCCTCACTCATCACAATTTTTTTTTCTCATGTAATATCATGCACTGTACAAATATCAACAAAGATTTCATTGTGATCACCAACCTTAAGAGAAATATCTTTTATCATCTCATTTAACTATCTAAAATTAGTTGTATCACTAGATTCATTAATGGATTAATCCTACATTATTATTATTATTTTCTATTATATATATTAAATTTTTATATTAAATATAAGAATTTATTTAACCTTATTTAAAATTTAAGTATGTTTTCATCATCTTCCTTTTCCTCATAACTATTTTTTAATCAGATACACCCTTCTCCTTTATTAGTGGATGCTTTTGTTTTTCCATTTTATTATGAAATTATATATTTATTCTTACTCAAAACCGTCTTCCACACATCCACTTCCATTTGAATAAGAATATATATCCTGTTTAGAAAAATTGTTAATTTTTAAACTTGTTTTAGACTATATATATTCTCTATATGAATTCCACCATATTAACCCTTTTATATGTTTTTACCCATGGTTATAAATTTTTTTGGTAAGTTTACTGATATCATTCTTTCACCATTAGGAAACTAGTTGAAAAATATCATATTTTGAAATTATTGAAAAACATAAAAAATTCGTGCTATTATATATACATTTCCCTCATCTCATTCCATAAAAATTGAATTAAAGAAAATTCATTGAAATTAAAATATTATTACTCATTAATAGTTTCCTTTTTTAGATATATCATTTTCGCATGATGTTATAAACATTTTGACGCCCTAATTATTATATAAATTACATGATCTCCTTCTATATTTTATTTTTACCTAGTAATTGTCAAATAATATATCATTTAATTTATGAGCTTATCAATATACCAATCATTCATGTCTTTATTACATAGGGAATAAAACATTGAATAAAAATTATCTATGATATTCCTTTTCATCTTTTATACTATATAATAATAATGTAGAACTAAATAAATTTTGATTGGAATAATTGTTTTTTCACCTGAATAAATAATTAATAATCCATTTCATTAATAGACTATTCTATTATATTCAAATTAATCCAATAATTTCAGTTACTATAACTTTTAAATCATTCATTATCCCTCAAAGACATCATAGTGTTTCCCCTAAATTCTAATTATATTTTTACACATATCATTATATCAAACATTTACACAGAGAGTGATGAATGTAACTAATCTCATGCTCTACTATTTTCTTCAATAATCATGTTTTAGGAAACCAATATAGGGTATCCTAATGTTACTAAGCTCTATACCATTTATAGTGATAAATTAAATGTATATTCATAGTTAAAAATGTTATGGAAATTTATAATCCATCCAAATATGGAATCAATTATCATTGAAAGTTGGAAATTAATTATTTGAGAAATTTTCTTAGATTTCGATATACATTATCATTGAAATTTTTTTATGAATAGAAAAAACCCTCAGATTTTTTGATATAAATATAACCACTATTGTAAATATCATTAATAACATATTTTTATACTCAAAGAAATATTTTATCCTAATCTGATACAATGTGTTAAAATAAGGTGAGATAATACCATCTCCAAGAGGGGGTGAATTAATGTTTACCAAAACAAAAACAATATATCTAATTTTATCATCATATGTGTGAACAAAACATCATGGATGACATAATGATATAAGATGTCAGTGTACTATAAATAACATCAATAAAAGAATTGTTTTTAGAAGGATCACTCATTCTTATTATTTTTTTGTTAATCATTGGTTCTAAATGGTTGTGTCTCAAGGGAATATGATCATACCATTTTATAAATAGGATGAACAGATAGATAAATAAGATATAATTATTCACCATATTCAGGAAATATATAATCAAGCATAAAAAGGATAACTTATCTCTATTTCAATAACATTATGTGCATTGAAATTTGTATTTTATGTGGATATATATTATCTCAAGTGTCCCTGTTATGATCCCCATGTAATGATCTATGGAATTTATAGTTTATTAATTTGATGTTTCAACTCATTTTTACATAATTTAGGGATAAATATTTTATAAAACATCATATGTTATGGGGAGGATTTGGGTGTGATATGTTATATTAACATTTGAATGATATGGATTATTGACTAATAGAAACCTATCCTCATTTGTTTTATGGATAAAAATAATTCCACATGTAATTTTAACCTACAAATATCTATAGATATATTATTATTATGGCCCAGATATTTTTCTGGTCGAAGGACTAGATGTCGAACATGATTTCACAATGTCTTTGCATCCTTATGGTTTGATATCCTCAATTATTCAATGGCCCTCTACATATTTCCTGACAATCTTTTTCTACCATAGTGTGATATAGTAGATAATTCCCTAAGTGTTGATAAAAAAACATCAATTGAAATCATTTCACCAAAAATATTTTTCTTCACATTGTGGTGTGATATTTGTTAATACTGAAAAATTCATGAAACAGGAGTTGTTGAAGAATGTATGGGATTATTGGGTGAGATTCTAGCATAGAACAGGTCCCAAATCCTCAAATGGGGATAGATTCATGAGGCTTAAAACCTTCAATCACAAATATTTCACTTCAATGTTAATTACTAATTCATGACATTAATTTCACATGAATGATGTTGACCTTCACATAACATATGTCAAGTTGTGATGGTGACCAACCCCACTCAAGATATTCCTGAAATAAAACTCCAATGTAGAAATGTCTGTGAAAGGAGACATTAGGATTCTCCAATGCATACAAATGCATCAATTCATCCCCCACATAATGGGATACTAACAATTATGGTTTTTCACCACACCCAAAATTTTTAAAACTACGTCTTTATGAATACAAGGATTAATATATTATTATAGGTAACCATTATTTGAAAACCTCATCCAATTATCTTTTGAAACTCAAAGGGTATAGTGAATATGAACTTTAAAAAGGTTCATGACCATCACTAAAGATGATAAGCCCCGAAATATCATTGGGTTTTTCAAGATTATTATCCTACTTGATACTAAGATAATATAAGTTAATAATTTTCCCATAATCAGGGCCAACCAATTTCATGAAGAAGCCCCTAACTTAATCCTCTAACCATTTTGAATCACCTAAACATCACGAACCCCATGACATCACAAATACTACATAAGATATTCTTTAATTTTTCCACATTTATGTGGAAATACAAATGTGAGGGACTCGGTCCTGACCACCCTATACAAACCAAAATCTTATTCACTCATGCCCCAATATTTTGAAACAACGTTTATCATCAACCCTTATGGATTAACTCTTTTATTCAAGCTTGGATTTGAATATTTAATCACTTATTTAACCTAACCATTGGAATAATAATACCTCATTCTCCTAAAATGGAATCCCTAACTATGGGATCACAATTTTAAACTTCCCCATGGATGTGTTAATGCCATGAACCACCTAGAGGCTCTGCTATAGTTTCCATGTAATCAATGAATTTATCAATATTAACTAAAATAACATTACATTCCTATTTATTATGATTCATTCATGCTCCTTCAATATTACATAGATGTGGCCTCCCTAGGATTAGGCCCTCACAATATCTGAGTTATGTGACGTAACTCAACATATTCCCATGTTCTAGTAGTATTATGAACAAATGAATAGAAAATATTCATCACATGGTATTATTATTTATCCTTACCGATTTTATTGAATATATAATACCATATGTATAACTATAAATGGATGAAACATCCTCCTCTATATTAGGAAAAACCCCATCACTAGGGAATCCTATATTTGTAATCCACACTCATTTTTGGAATGATGCAAACAAATTCTAGGGAAGTCATATATAAAATCATAATATCTTCAATCATTTCAAAATATTTTGTGAAACATTATTCCTTACCACATTATATTAAGAAACATAGACTAGTCATTTCATTATTGTTGAAATATTCCATCATACTATATGGGTCATGATGTTTTTCTCAAAATAGGATACATAAGATGCCAATTTGAAGCCCCATCTCGGAATCCTAACAATACATGGGCATCTCTATATGATTGAATGAAAATTATTCCAACACCCCCCTTAATTATCCATGTGTTCCTACTAGAATGGGAAAACACTGATGTATTATCATGATTAAAAAGATAACACAATAAAAGTCCACCAGTATGTCCATATATGATTCTAACCTAGTGACAATATATTCCTCCCAAGGAATTAATCATGTTACATATCTAACTACACGAGACATTAAAAATGTGATCAACCCCTCCAAATTGACAAGAACATTTACTCCACTTAGTGTGCATGTGATGCATGATTAATTTAGCCTTGAATTCCATACATAAAAAAATATGATTCCGAGTAGATGGTGTATGTTGCCTAAGATTCTCCATCCATGATTCTTAAAATATGAGATTCCCTATACATATAAGGAGGTATAATTTTAAATTTTTACAATTTGTTTATGATTAAAATATATGATGACCTAAAAACTAGAAATATCATCCATATTGTGATATCAAGTAGATTAATTAATCAAAATCAAACTTGATATGGTTTCATGAATAAGATTCACGAACATGTCATAAATATTATATGGAGGATATGTATAGGTGATGAACTCCATGAAGAATTACACTAAATTAATAGCTGTAATCATTCTTTTATTATCAATTATATGACTTCACAAACCATGGAAGTAGTGGATACCAAACTATATAGTGTAGAAATATATGGAGATTATTTTGTGTTTCCACAACTGGATTTGTATCGTGGGTAGAAGTATTCAGAAAAAATGGTGATATTGATGATAATATTTTCTCACAAAACTGGGGGAAGGTTATGAATGTAATGAATCATTGGCATTAAGACATATTTATAATGGATACTAAATAATTATTTGAGAGGAAATATGAAGTGTGTTGGTTCCTTCAAATCACCTTCACCAAACATGTTGACCTCTTATATTATACTGGACTTATGCTATTGTGGATACTCAATGATCTACCCCACTAATAGGTTTGGGGGAAGTATACCTGATGGCTGAAGAATCAGACATGATTTTAATTATTACATAGAGGAAACTACTCATAAGTATACTTGGAACCATTCCCCCTCCCCCTCTTTTCTCATTCAAGGAATATTTATTAAAACACTTCTCCCATACTAGGAATATGAATTTGTAATACCAATTACAAAATTGGATCACTAGGACCACATATCTATAGTTATAAATATTATACATCACCTAAAGGGTTGTTCATAAAGAAGAATACCCCATCCCCATCCCTGCGATTAAGATTATAGTAATCATTTTATTGGGGTTCACTTATAGGTACCTCTCCTATGCTGATGTGTTGTGGAATTTATTGTCCACACTTAATGAGACTACCATAGAAGAATATCGTAGAATAAACCCCACTGCCCAACACTATAGACAACACCAAGTAATAGAAAATGATAATGAATAGTTTTGTCTCATCCCTTCACTTCTTACACCATTCTAGAACACGTTGTCCCAATTCCTGGGGTATATCTATAATCATTTATTCTATAAGACATTAATGAATTATCTAATGGCCACATCAACCTCTAATGAACTACGAACACTCTTGGTTATTTAAAAGGAGAATTTTCTAGGCTTTTTTGTGGTAGATACCACATACATAGATTGGATATGCATAGTCAACTCTAGAAACAATGGGTCCCAAAAAAACAATAATGACCCACCCCATGACGAAGGATTTCTAGATGGTCATTAATCTAATGTAGATGATCCCCCATATCCATTATTATAATCTATAAATATTATTTTCTGATGAATTTAAAATTGAAATTGCCATATAGGTCATTACCTTGGAACCTAACATGATAGAAATTGATGGTATTCATGTAGCCCACATGAACCCATTCTTGGGAAAATATACTGAGATAGTAGTATGGATGGGGTCAACATTACATCACCATTTCCCACTGAGAGAATTATAGAATAGAAACCTCAATTAAAATATCTACATATTTTTAGAAAAGAGATGAGTTTATGTTACCACTGGTTAATAATATAAATCTATGAGAATGGTATCAATAGAGTCCCCATGTCCCACCATATATACGTACATATAGAGGATGTCTTAGAGTTCATTCATTTACTCTCTCGAAAACCAGTCTTTATGACTTTATAGGTAAGTATGTCCCCTATCATCATTGCTGTTGGGGAGATTTATATATCAAATATAACCCATTTAGGAAATGGTGATCATTCTACCATGCCACATCAAAATAGAGTAGATTGACTTATCTAAAATTTAGAAGCTGCAGACACCCATTCCTATATGGAAAAGGTCAATTTAAGATCCGAACATATTCTAAATGCATGTATTGTTTTTTTAGAGGTTGTATTTTTCTTTATTTTGGGTATATGTTGTCTTGTATTTAAATTGGATATATTTTAAGATAAATTAATATTTTTTTGAATTTATTTGGGATGTGAATTGTTGTCACATGGTTTCCCCAAACTGTGTTCCCTTCTGCTGAAAAAAATGAAACCCCTAGGAGTGATGAATTTTATAGTTGGTGAATCTTTTATTAAACTATAATTATTATTTTGAATAAATGTGACACCCCTTAGATATTGTTTATGACTAAACAATATTTTTTGGGAAAAAACTATGCCTTAAAAATGAAATATGTCGTGTCAGATTTTAATCCCCTATTTTTTTTAAAAAAAAAAATACATACCCACCTTGTATTAATCCTTAATCATAAAACTCACATTTATACACATTAGTACTTAGTTTGAATCCATGTAATCAATTAAAAGGGATTTATTACTCAGTTCATGACGAATTAATGACCCGATTGAAATATTTTCACCACTCTTTATAAGAAATATCCTCCCATATGGATTCTTCTTCACATTTTCCATTTATTAAAATGATGAGGGAATAATTTACTCAGTTTGAATGGGTATGTATCTAGGTTATGAAAGATCTCACTATATAATAACATGTACTTGTTTTTTTAACATGACCTTATTCATTATAGTTAAATTGATTTTTTCTCTTCTACTTTAAGATATTCAATTTTTATAATTCTCATAAATGATATTGTTATAGGTTTTCTATATTGAAAATATAATATTCATGATTATATTATGTGTTTGTAATTGTGAAATATAAATTTATATATTTAAAAATCACATCTAATATAGTAATAAATATTTTCTCAGATATTTAATGGAATGATGTAACATTGATAATAATTTGATATTAGGGTTATGGATTTGGTCATTTAAATGGTATCTAGTAATTGGATAATTATTGAGGTAAGGAATTGATTGCGAAGGAAAAATAATTGGATTTATGTATTAACTATTTTGGGTTGATGGGTAATTCAAATAAATGATTAATAAATGGATTAATAGTTATTTTTTAAAATTATTCCATATGATTATCAAAATGGATGATGGTTGATTTGATAATTGTAATGGTATATAATGATATGAAATTTCTTATAAAGGATTAATGTATATTAACCTTGTTAAATGGAATATGTGGGATATATATGACTGATTGAAAAGTGGTGTGTGGGACATAAAATTGTGCTTAAATACCCACTAGTTTCTATACAAGATCATGTAGGAAGTAATCCATGAATATTAATATTATTTTAAATGATTCTAACTGATAATAGAAATACCATTTCTGCTTGGGATAGGGACTGATGCCCAAAATTCCTATAGGGTACAAGATATATCTTTCACCCCCCTCGAGATCAACAATAGAGCGTGGTTCCAAATTATTGTGTTATGATATAAAATAAAATGGATAATGAAACAACATGTAATATAACAATACTTTTTACATATAGGACATGGTACATACACTGAAAAGGGTTTAATCGTGTATTTATGGTACATGTGTTATTGTGAACCTTAGAAAATACTATTGTTAGATAATGCATAATTAAATATGTAAATTATTTCCTTTATTAAATGTAATTTATTCTTTATAAAATTATATACACTTTTATGGACATGATGTTGTTTTATATTTCATGGTGGGGTCCTAATGCGTTTTATTCATACCATACTCGAGCTTCAAGGTTAGTACCACAATATAATTCATGTTTTTAGGATAGGACAATAGAATGAGTCTTATGCCAGATGGTTGAGCAATGATAAATCATGTTTGAGGGATCCATATATTATATGATGACCCACATTGGAGTTTTCGTGTATTTATTTTTTTATTTTTCATTAGAAACATGACGCTTATTATGTCATTAAATATCTACTATTTAGTTTTATATGTTCTTTACTATTTTATTTAATTATGCTTTATTGGTTTTTTCTTCTTAATGTATTATTCTAGATGTTGAATATTATCATTTTGTAATTATTATTTATTTATACTGCAACACCTCTTTGATAATGATGGTAATGTCTCCCCATGTTGATATTTTTTACTCTTAGTTCAATACATCAGCCTTCAATATATTGTGAGGCATGCCTGAGTTCATTTAAAAAACTGGCTCGTGTCATTGGTGTGTGTCACCTAGTTTGGGATGATTAAATGTTGTAAAAATGTATGATTTATTTTCATTAGATTTTCCATAACATTTTTTAAAGGTATATATGATATTAGAATGATTGGACATTTTTTAAGATCAAGTAAATTCCAGTTGCTTACTCATGTGCATGGCTAAAAGTGATATACCCAGGGTGAGATTGTTGTTATTGATTGGAATTATTATAGTTGGATATTTTATCACATTGAATGATGAACATGATAACTGATGTGAATATTATTTATGATATTTTATGAAATTTGACACAATTAATGGTATGTTATGGGAGTGGAGTATTCATACATTATTACAAGAACTCATGATTTATTGTGACCTTCATCATTTTTTGAATGCACAAGAAAATTCGGTTTTGTGATGGGTTTTTTATATAATAATGCATATCATATTGTGTAAATTAAATTGTAAAATTTTCCAAATGGAAGTTGAAATATTTAATGTGATGAAAATGTGAAATATTGTTTTCTAATTAGAAACTATGGTAATGAGAATATTTTTACCCTAGGATAACCATTACCTTGATGTTAGACGGGTAATGTTGGTGATATAGAATTGGTTTGAATGTGTTACAAGATATGAGGGAATAATTTATATGTAGTCATGTGAAATCCTTCTGTATAGTTTTTTTATGATGTGTATTGTGTCCTAACACATGTTATTTGAATTATATAGATATGAATCAATGATAGTTCCTATATATAGTATAACATAAATAATTGACTAAGAGTGTTTCACTAGTAGTAGATCCTAAGGCACTAAATGTGATGGATGATGAACATAAGGAGTAGTTCCATTAAAATATTCCACTATCTATAAATATAAGCGATGTAATCTATAGGAAGGTTTTGAAATTTTTGTATTACATGACATTGTATTTTAAGTTTCAACACCCTCTATCTTTTGCTGGAGAGGGTGTATATGATGATGATGAGTTTTGGATTGAATCTATTTGGATGATTAATTGAAACATATATATTATTACTAAGAATATTGTCAAATTGGAATCATATATGTTGAAAGGATCAGTAAAGCGATGGTGGGATATTTGGGCTCTAAGTGATCAGGAAGAGAATATTGTTTGGATGACCATACTAGGAATATTCATAGAGATAATTTAACCTGAGAAACTAATGTTGGGTGGGGAAATGGAGTTTATGAGGTTGACCTAGTTTATTATGTCCATTATGAACTATCCTAGTCACTAAACCCACTAGATTCTCCATTCTTCGGTGATAAATTGGGATGTGGTAACTCTATAAATTTATTTTTTGGACGGACATTAAAGTTGTAGTAACAACCGTGTAAAAAATTTTTCTTTGAAAATGTATGATGTGGTCGTGGATCGGGCTCTCATATTTGAGGGGAACCTGATGGAAGCTTCCAGTAGTGTACATGTGGATTCTGTTGGATGATATATAGGTATGTACTCCAGGAGTATGATGTGTTTTATGATAATTTTGACCATAGTATTGTAGTGTAGTGTGGCCATGGGGAAGTATCAGTGACTATGGTTCTAAAATTTGTCATATTACCCTAGTGAGGTAGTCTAGGTCACATTATTATACATTCCACCATACCACATGCAGTTTTCTAATCAGGTGTTATGATTAGATATCTACATTAGTTCGGAAGGAACCAATGAAATATGGGTAATGATGGAAATCTAGAGAATTTCAAAATGATTTAAGAGTTTCATGTACCCCATATCAGTATTAAATTTGGATTTCTACTATCTATGGTGGTTGAGTAGGTGGGTTTTGTAATTTTGGGAAATATTTCATGTATCAACAGAGTGGTGCATGTTCTGGGAATCAGAATGCATCAAGGTAAATATAGAAAGGACTACAGTATGTAGTAAATTATGCAATTTTTGATAGAAATAGTAGACAATAAATAATTAGTTTTACTAATAGTGTAGATTCTATACTTCTTTGATCCCTATTAGATACTGGTTTAACTAATTCCTTTTTATCTACCCAACACATTGATTCGATTATTATTGAAATGGAGTTTCTTAGTGGTGTGATTATTATCGATACACATATGGGTGTATAGTTTAGAGAAATATATTTATTTATATGAATTTATCTATATGTTTGGGAGTATTGTTTCAATAAATATATTTACATCAACAAAATTTAAGGTTTCAAAATACTTTTTTGGTGAAATGGTTCGTACAATACCATGTCTATGTTTACTGTTATTATATGAGATATATATTTAGGTCTCTCAAATGTTTCATTAACATTCATTATATATATTTCTATTTCTAGGTATCCCATGGAGTTCTAGTTCATTATAAAATATAGAATCATATCTCCCATGATTATATTTTTTTCTAGATTATTACAATGTAAAGATTCAATTCTTTCCACCTATGTTGTATAGGTTTCTTAATGTTTAGTCTAAATAATTATCAGGGCCGCCAGTTAAGATGGACGTTGAAATTACGATAGAGCTCATTGTTTGAGATTAGTCAGATTCAATTCCACCATATAGAATTGAGCCAATATAGAATGAAGGTATTAACAATAATATAGAATAGTTGATGGATAAGGGATTTGTAAATACAAGTACATCATCTTGTGGTCCCAATTTTGTTTTTAAATATGGTTAAAAAGAGATTTCCCATAAGTGTAGATAACAATCATTTGAAACTGATGACAGTGAAGAACTGGTATCATATTCTATGTATAAAAGATCTATTTTACTTGTTTATAGTTGATTTTTTCCTGCCATGATTAATTAGAAATATAGTTATAGTTATTTGAGAGTCCGACATTCTGATATACCATAGACAGCTTCCATAAGTAGATAAGGAATATATGAGTTCATCGTGATGCAGTTCAGGATGACAACTCTATATTAGTGTTTATGGATTTGTTCAACTAAATCACACACCCTTTCCTTAACTAGTTTTCCATTATATTGTTTTTATAACATCCTGGTGTACTCCAAGACTACTAACAATAATGACCAAAATCATAACATCACCTATAGTACACTTTGAGAGAGTCATATATACATAAAAAAATACATGTGCCGATTTTAGATTGATTGAGTGATTTTTTTGAGTCAATATCTTAGATGAAGGAGTTTTAGAAGACTAAATGATGGGCCATGAAATAATATAATGAGGGAATCAGATGGATATTTTGATATCTATAGTTTTCTAGTGTTGGAGATTTTTTATTAAAGAATTATCGACGAATTTTATTGATTATCATCCCTTATTTCTTTTTGAACAAGAATGGATTAATATTTTCATTGTTTGGGATCTTGTGATAATTCATTCCTATAGGTGTATTAGAATTCAACAATTGCACCAATCATGATCCTACATGAGCTGTGTGATTATTATATGGTTTTTTGTGAAGCTTCTAATATCATTCAAGAAGCACTCTTATTGAATGAATATCAAGTTGTGGAAAATACGTTTTAGAATTTCATGCCACCTGAATGGAATCACCCTACGCACGAACATGAGAAAACTATAGATTTTTATTCCTTGATTGGTTGTTAGATTTGTCTATTAGGTGAACAAGTTTCTATGTATACTGATTATAATAAATTGTTGCAGTAATATTGACCACAATATTCTAATATCTGAAATAAATTTTTGTGTGGATTATATATAGTCATTTTTTGAGATGGAATACACACTTGAGAAGGGGAATATTGTTCATGAACCATTGAGTAAGAAAAATCAAATGTTAGAACATCAGGATTCCAGCTAAAAGTAGAATATGATGATCATGATGGGGAGGATGCATATTATTTTTTAGGAGGTCCATGAGTAGATGACTCGTGTAACAATATCGGTGGATAATATACTCTTTATTCTAATTGGGGAGAGGCAGTATAAGGAACAAATTTTTTGGCATTGAGGGAAATCCTTGAATGTTTGAAGACACGTTCTTATTGGACTATAGATGATGAGGTAATCATATTTTTATGTGGATATGTTATTATCAATTTTTTTAGGAGAGTGGAGTTGATGCATTAAATTAATTCCTAGACTTGGGTGGTGGATCATGGGTTTTCCAAAATATATAAGGACCAATTATGATATAATTTGTTTCCAGATAAGGAAAATGATTTTCAGGGTTTTTTACATGAAACATCACATGTAAATAGTTGAATAGGAGCATCAATTACCTGGTGATTTACAATTTTTTGTCCAATTCATAATGAATGTTGTATTACTTTATATTGGAATTTTTGTTGTGCCTCTCGAGGAACCCTTAGAAGAATGAAACTATTTTTTTGGCTTTAAAAAAATGGATGAATGAGGCATATTTATTGCCAATACATAAAATTTTAGAGTTTTTCTATTTAAGGACATATATGTTAGGGGGATAGTCTATCTACATATGGCGATAAAAGGAGTGAAATTTATGGTAGTGACTGATTGTTTAAATACCATTTCAGGAAAGTCATGTGGAATGTTTTTGGTCCATGCGTATCTATGTGTACAACATTTCACCAACAGATAGTTGTTTAGTCAAAACAATCTATTCATTTACTTCAGGATATGCTATGGTCGTTTCTTCATTACATTGTCTGGTCTTGGTATAATTACAAATATCTCTCTATGATATCCTACATCATCATATATAAGGAAAAACATCATATATCACCATAATATTTTCATTCTCGTTGGCCATGTATAAAATATTTTCTTGATGGTGAAAAGTGAGTCAAAGTTGTTCGGACTAATTCTCTTGAAGGAGACATCAAAGTAGTACTAGTTGATTTGGACGCATTTGTATATGTATCATATTAGATATAAGTCCAATGATAATATACTTTCACAACCCCTAGATTTTATAGTGGGTGATCATATGTTCCCCCTGGTGTCACTTATATTGGGTTTGTTGGAGATTTTGAGGTTGCATAGAGAATTGAGTAGGAGGCATACATATTAGATCATTCATAGAGGTATAATATTGTGTATTATGCTTTACAAATGTTAGAACATTTACGGTACCTCCCCTACCCTTCTCATGTTATCATTGTGTATGATTTTGACCTTGAGATATGTGCTTCTTTTGAGGACAATCTGATTCATGTTATGAATCATAATGAGAATGTTAATTAGGAAAAGTTAATTCCCACAGATCATTAATCGTGATAAAAATGTAATTATTTGGAGGAAATTAGGTAGAGATAAGTAGATATAATGTCTCATTGGCAAGATATTTTTACCTTAGAATCTATGATATTCTTGGTAGTATAGATTAATGATGATCTGTAATATGGTTGAATGATTGTAAAATAATGAAATTTTTGGGATATCAACCCAAATAATTTAAAGGTACTATATCGACTTTTTAATTATATATAGTTTTTGTTTTTAATTGTGTTTATTTTGTGAGCAATTTTAGTATGGGTTTTGGGCAGTGCATTTTTGGTGCACAATTTTCCCAAATTATGTGCCCTACCTCTATTAACCATGTAACCCTAGGAAGAGGGGGATTCCATAGTTTTTGCATAGTTTTTCAAACCATGTTCCCACATTGGGGTACCCATGAACCAAATTATATTATTATCACAATGAAGTCACCTAATTTGGAAAAAATGTGCAACCCATACATGAATTTCGGAGTGTATAATTTTAATTTCCATTAATATTAACAACAAATACAAAATTCATTTTCATTAATTCCTAATTTTTACCACTCTTACTGGAACTCATTACAATTTTTTAATCCTATGGGAGAATTACATGGTTATATGAACTCCTTTCTTGATGAATCAAATACTCTATCTAGATATATGAATATATCATGATAATAAATCTCTCCCCTTTTAGATTCTTCTTCCCCCCTACCTCATTCTAAATGACGTGATATTTGTTTTCTCATGTAGAATGAGTATTTATCTAGGTTTTTATAGATATGATATCATTTGTTCAAGACCACTATATTTTTATCAATATCTGGTTATTATTTTTCATGTTGAATGTTCAACATTAATTTATGGATTTAATATTTTAAAAATTAACATCAGTGATCTTGATCTCGATGGTATAAATTAAAAATCCATTAGTATTGATTATAATTTTTTTTTGGAATTTCAGAATAGAAATTTAATTTTTTTATAATCACATATTTAATTTGATTAATTAATTGTTAAATTAATTTATAGAATGATGTGATTATGAAATTGGTGATATATTGGATGTTCAAGAATTGATCAATTAATTGATTTGTTTATTAGGATAATTTTTGAGAGATGAAATTTTTTGATAATTTGAATAAAATAATTATTGACTTTACTAGGAAGGGTAAGTTGGTTATTAGAATATATTATTGATAAATTATTTAATGATTAATTGTGGATAGTATTACATACAATTAATGTATAGGGTTTTCATTTAAATTATAATGGAAGTGGTATATCATGATGTTGAATGTCGATTAGAGGGGTGCTTTTGAGTAAACATGTTTAATTTGATATTCATTGTATATTTCATTGAATGAGAAATGGGTTGTGGGGGCACATAATGATGCTTCAAAAAATAATTAGGTACTATAAATGATGTTTAAAGCCTTTATTAATGATATTAAATATTATTGTATTTGATAGGGTCTAATTCTCAAAATACCAATGAGGTGTTGGACATGGACATATGCTCCATATACACATATTTTTCTCGACACAACATTCTACACCTAAGAGATTTGAATTGGAAAATGGTTCCCAATGTCTGTGTTATGAAATGGAATTAACTTCATAATGAAATTTGATAAGTTATAACAAGTTGGGTTTCCCTATGTGATACGGTTCAAATTATGTCAATGGATGAAGAATGTATTGATAGTACATGTTTTAAAATGAACTCAATAGAATGAATGTGATTAGATATAAATTTATTGAATATGTAAACTATTTTATTTAATTTTTAACATTATTATTTATTAAACAGAAAAAAAATTATTGAATATATATTTTCTAAACAAAATCGGTGCTGGCATAATGAGTTTTACTTCCACTCTACAGGGGATTCCTAAATGGTAATTAAATAGAAATTATGTTTGTAGGATATGATAAGGCAATGATTCTTATGCTAGATGGATAAGCTAGGATGCAACAAGGATATGGGAACCAGATAAGGTGTCAAGACCATATAGGGTGTTTTTGTGTCTTTATTATAGGTTTTTATTAGACACATAACCCATACTATGGAATGAAATATAACTATTTTGGTTTTTTATAAATTTTAATATTTTTTTCAACATGTTATATTGGTTTTTCGTTGTTATTGTAGTATTTTAGTTGTTGATTAGTATTATTTGGTGATTGTTATTCATTTCTAATTCATCACTACTTAGATAAATATGGTATAGTATACAAATTTTGATATATTAGACCATTGATGCTTGTAAAAAACCTACAAAATCGAGGGAGGCATGATAGAAGTCATGTATCCAACCATCATGGGGAACTATTGTATTATACGTTGGCTACGATGTTATAGTTCGGAAGCATGCCTATGCTCCGATAGACATTCTAATATTCCACAATCTATTGGCATATGTAAAATTATTTCAATATAGTTTTCTATAATTGAATTGATCCATTAAATGGAAAAAAGAATTTTGTGGAAATCACTAAATAGGTTCTCAAGAGATCAAGAGTATAATGTTTATTCAAACAATGGGAATGTAGATGAATAATTGTGTAATATTCTATCAAATGACCCTATTATAGTATAATACTGGCCACCAATGATCTTGTTATTCACAATTATAGTGTCCCTCATTGTGATTCATGTACTATGCCTACATGAAAAGTTATATTTTATGTCTATCCACGTATATTATTTCAATCAAATATATCTTTTTAGAGAGGAGAACCTCAAGGAAATTCATCAAAAATTTTTAAAGGTAGAAAATGTTTCACTCCCAATTTTTTTGACCAAATTTGTATTGATAATTTAATAACATTAAAAATACATCAATAGAATCACCTTTATATATTTAATCATTTAGTATGTGTCTCTCCACATGAACATCATGTGCTAGGGGATGTATTTTTTAATCAAATTCAGATAGATTTAACCATATTAATAGAAAAATTTGGATATCCAACATATATATAGTATAATTCAATCATCCAACAATAGTGTAAATAATATCAAAATCAATGAACATTGTGTTCATTAAATTTGAGTTGAAAAAATAAATAATAAATCAGATTCAAAATATTCTGGAACACAACATATGTGCATCCATCTAGTGGGTTCCTTTACCCATCAATAAAGACAAATATTTGGCATAGGATTTCCTACTAATATTATACTTCCACATTACAATAGATAAATTGGAAATAGAATGGGAAATATAAACCCCAATAGTTCATCTACAACTGTGATGAAAAAAGTGCAATATTCCATAATTTCATGTTTGATCTATGATTTCAAAATCTACAAGAGGAATATTTCCCAACTCATCACTACAAAATGCCTGTGATGTAAAGAAAAAATGAATATTCCATATCATATCTATTTTAGCATCTAGTTCTCCATTTTTAATAATAAAGAATCGAGGAAGGGGGATTATCCCATATAATTAGGGATGTTATATGTAACCATGTCAAATAAAAATTAGGAGCCACCACTCAAGCTTGAACAATTTGATATACTTCATCATAAGAAAGTTATTCTTTTTCTTATGTCCAATCAAGATGATAAAAAAACTAGTAGCTACCAACAATCAACACGATGACTTGATATCCTCTCTCACCTATGTCTATGTGGACATGTAGGAGGAATAGAAAATCATCCCACAAGATGGTAAGCAATATCCTATATTGGTAGACCAGGTGAACCAACCACTGTATTATAGAAATCCAAACTTCTTCTGATTAAATGGATCTAAATATAAATTATAGAAGTACCAATTACATCATATGGTGTTAAATACACACATCCTTGGGAATCCTATCATTTATTATGAGAATTTCGAGAATCGTATCTGGGTGATTTTTTGGAATTGGAGAAAAACTGGAAAAAGGAATAAAAATCTACTTTATCAGTAGTATATTTATTGACCCAGAGAGCACACACTCTCACATTGAAAAAATATTTGTGGTCATAGTTTTTGTGGTTCATAAATTGAGATATTACCTGCTATAATAATAAATATAGTCAGAGTCCCAGATTATTCCATTGATGTACATCATAAAATTTCCATAGATGATCAGAGTATTTTTCCTATTAGTGGTAGTTCTAAAGTTTCTAACATTTATTATCTTCCTCCATACAGTTGTTAATGGTCATGTATTGGTCAATTCTCTAGAATCCCACTTATATGAGAGGAATAACCCTCAGATATCGACTTCCAAGGAGGGGATCTTATTCATTAATCAATCTCCACCATGTTAGAATACACAGTTTTGTGATACCCCCCCCCCACCCACAACCCAACTGAGGGAATACATGAAAACATGAAACACATTGAGGTGGTTATATTGATTGGATTCATTAGTCCCTCACCTGACATATTATCATTAACATTTTGTTTTCAAAAGGTGGTACCAAAAAAACAGATGCATATCTTTCTTTTGTCACTATCCTTTTTATGTCCCATGAAATTGATGTCCCCTATTAATAAATATAGGGAGGATCCAAAAAAATGAATCAAGAAGATCGATAGTGAAAAAATCCTTAAAATAAATGATGTCATCCCTCTATTAAAGCAAAAACATGAGTTAATAGCCCACATTTGATCCAAGGTACTGGTCAACTATGTTCCTTTATCTTCAAATGATCAGAAAAATTACATTGATGGTTTTTACACTTCTCTCATAGTTCGTGACGAGGATGACATGGTCCTTCATGTGGCCCATAATAGAGGTATTTTCATATCAACCCTACAGAAAAGGACCAACATGTTAAACTGATAGACACTAAAATATAAATAGGGTATCTATCTATCAATATAGTAGTTGAATAATAACCCAATTTTATGACACAATTTTTTCTATTATTTTAATCATCCCCACCTGAATGTGTTTACAGAAACAAATTCCTTCAATGTGTGGTGAAATATACAATCTGAGATGGTTCCAAGCTTGAGAAGACCCTCTGTGACGCTAAATATTATGGATTATAGGCCTTTGAATCCAATGGGATTATAATAGTTATACATTATAGGAAGTATTTATAATGAAATGAGAGGAACATTAATTATGATACAATCACAATAAACAAAGTTTTGGGAAATGATATTTATGAACCATCATTGATGACGATCTTATCATATTCACCAATACTTATAATTCATTATAGATTTATAAAAATAATTTCCATCAACCACTATATATTATACATAAAACCAAGTACTCATAGCCTTATTAAATATGGCGACTCAATGTTATTGTCTCATACCGACCAGAAACCACTTTTCAATAAATATTAATTATGTTATGTACCCAATTCTTCTCCATGTTTCATGATTTCAACCACATAAAATAAGTACATTTCAAGTATAGGATACAATTAATGTTGTACCATATTATCTATCTATTTTTGATTCATCACACCATTATCAGGGAAAATAATAACACGTTTTTTGTTGAGATATCGAAGACGTATGCCATGTACAACATCTAGACCAACCAAAATTCATGTTAGAACATGCAATAAATTGTATTGGGTAAAGCCCTTAATAATACCCTCTCACACAACCAATAGAATATGGTATATGAGAATAAGAATATTTTTCCAGATTAGGTCCCCAACAACCTATGGGAATATCAAGTGATAAACATTATTTCCAACCATGTGACCTGTCACTAACATGTGTACATAAAGGGGAAGATCTATATATAGAGGTTCAACTAATGTAACACCATATGGTTATTAAGGATTATAATATAAATGAAAATTGATTCAAGATCTTTAATGATAAGTTTGGATTGATCTAATAAATCACAGTTCGGGAATATGAGATCACATAGTAGCATGAAAACTATGTATTGTGGGAATTCAATAACAATATTCTCATTAATTTCTTATTTCATGGTAAAATTGTGCTATCCCTATAGAGACTGATTGTATCTAGGATATATCTAAAAAAATAATTAAAATGGAATGGACCTTACATTATACATAACATATAATCTAATATTGTATACTATTTGATCGACAAGGATGATGATCATATCACATGTCCCACCAGTGTGGGATTACATAGGTTATAGTATTCATGAATGTATAACATTAGTCTATGATGTATAAATATAATCTACAAGGACACATCCTTTTCATATTAAATTTAATTATATGACCACACCGTTAACACATAAATATTAAATATAGTGTTACCATGTACGATGAAATTAGGATTACTCATATGATTAAAGTGATATGATTCCAAAACAATATATTTATCCTATAATGATAAACTATATAATTATCTATTGTGATATATACATGATGCCTCTATTTGGTTTGAAAAAAATCGCATGGAATGTGAGTATCGTTCAAGAAATTTTTTAACGTAAAATTAAACATCAATCTATTAATCATCGAAAGGGTAATGTAACATATATGAAGTAATTATTGAATATAATGTTGAAGACACCAAAAAGATAAGATGTATACAGAGGATCATCATATAAGTACTCACTATGTAGATCACCACTCTTCATGGTGTTCCACTGCTCCACAAGGAATATCATGAACAAAATAATTGATGGTACAATACAGTACCTCCAGCAATTGTGAAAAACGAAAAATCATTTGTGTGGTCTAGTGGTGACTTCAACCTCTTTGAAATAAATTGTTTACTATCATGGGCATTAATATTGGTATCCCACAAATGAGGGCCTCATAGCCTACCACAATCAACTATCTATCCTAGTATCCTGTAACATTGATCCCTTATAAATGATCTTATAGAGGAATGAAGACAATGATATTGAAAAATTGATAGAAGACTTAGGAAAAATATTTTTTCATAAGGAATAATTGTCAAATAATGATAATTTAAATCCCATGACCATTAAAATTCATTAATCTTTTCATTTATGTCATATGAAGAACCATATGTGGGTGTCCCTTCACATACTACATCTAAAAAACCATATGGGGAGGCACTTCATGAATTCCATCCAGCAAACCTTAGGCATATGACCCATCTTGGATCCCCTGGGCCTTTTTGCATGTGGTATTATTTTCAATCCACCACATAATGAAGAAATTTCTTTGTGAATGACCCCTTTATTGATGTCCCCTACCATAAACCATTCATATATGATCCTAGTAAGACCCCCTCATTAAATTCCTTTTACTTTTGTATTCATAGATGATCATTCTTGAAATACCACTTTGGGTATTGTCCCCAATGGAAACCCAACAGTGATAGCTGTTATAATACCCCCTTGTCGAAAATTCTACATGGATATCCCTATTTGTGCATTCCCATAATAATTCATGAAATATTCTATATAACATGAGGGATTCTCTCTTACACCCCTACTCAGTATCACTGCTAACAAGTGGTCCCCGCCCTCTAATATGTCCCCATATCTACTGTCAATAACACCCATGAGCAATTAATTGTTGTACTCTTATAATTTTTGTACAGGTTGATGATATTTATATTTTAACCATATATGGTCCTACCATACATATATATAATTTAATGAGTCTTAATACTATATAATACTCTCCCAAATTCATTAAATAGACGTCCCCTCTTAGGTACATTCCCATACTATGAGTTGACATTCACCTCAGGGATACCCTGAGTACCTTGACTTTAATATTCCTCAAGAAACCCATAGAACCCCATTATATGGATCATATTATAGGATTCACTCTATAAGGATGCTCTTACATAATTCATGCACCTAATATTTCACGTCACCTTCTTTCTAGTCATCTGCAAAACATGAGGTTAAATTGTTCTATCATAGTACTCTCTATATGAAAATACACTTTAGTATCCACTACATAAATATTTTTTTGAAGAATATTGGGAATGACAATAGATTCCTTGAGTGTCATGTGTAAGATTACTTAGGCAATGATAATATGATGAGAACAATAATTCACCGTGGGAATTCATATTGATAAAATACATGTCGAAGATCTTCATTAATCTTGATTAAATGTGTTGAAAATGGTAAAAACCCATAATAATCTTGGAGATGAGATACTCATCACAGTTCTAGTCTAAACAGATACCTCCTAGATTAAGCTATTATTATATCTTTTGGGAGGTGGCACTTGTTCTCTATGTCACTGGTCCGTGATACAATGATAGCATGGCATGGGAACGCCATTTCGCTCTCTTATTCCAACTCCTTTTGAAACCAATCTTTTTCCACAATTAGAAAATGTGTATCATGAACACTTTATATAAACTAATCCATCTTTTTCTCACACATATCTTGACCCATGTAGTCTAATAGGGTAGTTATGATCATGACATTCTCATGATTCCAACCCTCCAATGGGAATCTTATTCAGTATAATATCCAACCATAATAAAATTGGATTCCTTATAAGTGTAAGCCCCTACCACATACTCCAGTTGGACTCCTGTTTGATGGTAGCCCCATCACTAACAAAACTACATGGTATTTTATTCTTGAGTAACCAGGATATGTTGGAATATTTCCATATGTTTAAACCTAACACCCAAGACAACATAATCTTCTTTAGGACACATTTCCACTAAAGACACATTTATCTCTATGTGAAATAATCATTCCCCTCCACATTCATTCATAATAATTTATTTCTCCATATTCTCATATTGTTTATTCCCCCCACTAGATATAACATCTCTTCTAAGGCCATTGGTTTATGAATGTGTATTTTTGGGACCTAAATTAATTATTCCAAATAATTCTTTTCTGAATAAAAGATTATGATCAAAAAATAAATAAAACTATATTTACAAGAGATATGGTGGGGTCAAAAATAATTACGTTCCCTCATCCTTTAAGAATGGAACGAAGAATCACAATAAGACATTTATGTTTCAAAATAAAAATCATTTGTAGTTTCTAAATCAGAATGGGATGTACTCTACTTGAAAATTTATTGAAAATCAGTATCGACCATAATTGAAAAATATAGGAGGAAGAAGAAGAAAAAATCCATGGAATGAATGAATAATCCTTACATGTCCTTCTCTTCAAGGTATGAGTAAAACCCTGAGGGTCAGTTGCCTTTAACAGTGTTTCCTTGAAAGAGGCATGATCATCACTTCATGTTTCCCTCGGGGGGTGCAATATTCCATTAATTCCACTCCATATTGATGAGAACAATATTTAACCTTCATAATAGGATCCATCATAAAATTCCCATAATTTAGAGACCCTACAAAGTACATGAATTCATGTTAGATTTTGGAAATCCAACACAAAGAGGTACCTAGAAATAATGAGGCCAGGAGACACAACCCTAATATTAGACATAGTAGCATGGCCCTCATTTGATGTAACCTACATGGTAGTGTTTAATTGAGTATTAGAGGGACCACTATTAGCTCCCTTTGATAAAATATCCTCTATTAGTCCATTAAATTTTATGGAAGCTGATTATCTTCTTTAGAATCCAACACATATACCAAAGTTGAAGGTGGATCGCTGAGAAAAAATCCAATATGATAAAGGAGTTGTGATAGAGGCTCATCACCCCCTCTAATTTCATTATAAATATATTATTTTGATTTCCCATCATCACACATCTCTTGTTGATGATCATCCTCCATCTTTTATCTAAATAATTCTGATTTTCCATACATTAATTTTTGTAATGTGGATTTATTTCATACTCAGCATCAATTTAGATGTTATCATTCACAGTAGAAAGAGTGTCCTTATCAGCCAAGTTGGAGATATGTTCAATCTATACTAACATCCTGGAAAAGTTTCCAAACTAGAAAATATCATTCTCCTTGTCAAGTCATATTGGAGTCCCTATTTCCATTAAAATATCATGAAGAATAATTGGATTCCATGGGAAACAATTAAGCGCATCAAGATGAACACAAAAATTTGAAAAATCATTCTATTTATTTTATGAATTGATGTCCAAGGACCATTCATGAATATGAATCCATCAATGTTTCAATGATAAAAATTTGGTTCTCCACACATGAGTTTTAAAGCATCTGAAGGATAAATTTAGTGATGAAACCCACTTTAAAAAGATACACATCTCAAATTAGATAACCCCCTCAAAACAGGATCTACTAAAAGAAATCATTGATCCTCTATAATTTCGTATTCTTGGGATGAACAAGATCCACAATAAGAGATATTTTCTTAATTATATTCATTTCATCCAACACATAAGGATTAACCTCAATAAGGGTTGATGATCCTTTTTGAATAATTCATAAAAAAAATTCAATATAATATGAAAATGAAAGAAAATATATTCCCTTCAGGTTTATTGGTCAGAGTAGATAACTCAAGAGGGGGGGGGGGGAATTGAGTATCTATAAAAATATACGTTAAAATTGGTTCATTAAAATAATATACCCTATTAAAATAAAATACAATTCAGTTGGTAGTTAATTTGTATATGTTCTAAATGTTTAATTAGTTGATCGGAAGATTGATTACTTCTCAGTTTTACCAATATAATGATTATTCAATATTTTGAAACTAATATACTGATTCAAAACAGATATAAACACTTTATAAAATATCTCTAATTGTTCAGTTTATGTTAATGAAAGAAATACATGAAAAATAAGAATATAAGACAAACAACACAATTGATAAATTTTGATCCGCACCCTAGATCGGTGATCACAACAGTACACAAGGCTGTCCAGATCACACATGACCTCTACTATAGTTATTCGTGGGAATAAACTAATAAATAAATCACATAGGATCTCTTCCACAGTTCTATGTGGGATACATGAGTATTAAGGGATTGAGTGTGAGTATATTTTAGTATCGTTCTGTTATTCTCAGTAGACAATTTGTGTGAAACAAATAGATGCACACACATCTCAAAAAGTACACACAAGAAAAAAATAGAGTTATAAATGTAAAACAAAAGTTTATAAATTTCCGTGTGTCGTGCAGTATATCTTTGGACTAATTGAATGTTTAAAAAATGATATTCATGTCCTCTTTTTAATGTAGGTTCAAAAATAGGGTATCATAGTCTCTGTAATCTACCTTCTATGTGTGTAGAGGTTCAGCTCTTTGATGTCAGGATGTTCAGTGAGCATCTAGTAGAATGTTTCTTGTAATATTAAACTTCTTTCATACATATACTTCAGGTTATTCTATTTCCAATATCTTTCATATTCACATAGCCATGCTTTTTTTTCTATAGAGGGCTGAGATCACTATATTTTATGTTGATCTTATAATCCTTTTATACTTCAAAGTCTGGTAGGCATGAAAATCTCTGCACATTCATGTAACTCATACTGTCTATGGATAGTCCTACAAACAAAAATAAATGATGTCTGAAACATTAATTTGTCTAAATATGACTGTTTTTACTAAATTTCTCTTAATAAATATGAAACAATTATTTATGACTATTGGTGACTCATTTTCATCGGTCTTCCATCTTTAGTATGATAGTATCAGTTTTTCATCTTCGGTGTGTCATCTTCGAAGTGTCATCTTCGGTGTGTCATATTCGGTGTGTCAAACTTCAGTGTTTCATATTCATTGTGTCATCCTCGGTTTGTCGTCTTCGGTGTTTCAAACATTAGTGTGTCATCTTTGGTGTTTCCTCATCAGTGTGTCATATTTGATGTGTTGATCATCGTTGTGTCATAAATTAGTGTGTTGAAAAGTGGTGTGTTGAACATCGGTGTGTGGAACAGCGGTGTCTCGAACATCGGTGTGTCGAACATCGGTGTGTTGAAACATCATTGTGTAGAACATCAGTTTGCCGAACATCGGTGTGTTAAACATTGGCGTGTCGAACATGAGTGTGTCGAACATACTATCAGTTCCAAGGACTGAAAAGGCTTAAAAAGTTTCTGTCTCACACAAAACAATACAAGACTAAATGATATCCGAAAATGCATGTATGAATATACTTGTAAATATATTTATTCAAGAATATATGTTATTTACTTATTTATGTACATTTTTTTATATGGAATACATGATTTACATAGATATTAAATATAGTGAAAGTGTAGAATCTGTAGTTAGGCATTATTTGTGATTAGGAAAACTACCATATCATATAGGGTCCAGTAATCTCCCGCATTTGATAATCAAAAATTATGGAATACATACATATATGAATAATAAAAATAAGGGGATATAACATACACCACATAGTGAGATTATTCAATATAACTAATTTCATCTCTTTTTTTAGTTTTTTAAAACAAATCTCTCCATTAATAAAATGATTATGATGATTATATTTCATGTGACCTATACAAGATATTCTCCCCCTTAGATTATTAATTTATTGATCTTCATAGATTAATAATGCATGCCTCTTATTTTTCCCCCTTTTTGTATTAGTAAAAAAATCATAAAATAAGATAATAAATTTCATTAAATATTGACACAATAATGATTTCCATGAAGATTCAGAAATGTACATTTAGACAAAAATATCAAATCACTATAAAAAAATACAGTCCACCACTAAGGGTTTAGCTTCCTTGGAAGTTTGCCTTTTTTATGAAGCATCTAGAATAGGATGAGATGGTAAGGTAGAGGCTGAGGGAAGAGGTGGTATAAGGATAACCCCAGTCATGACAACACAGGTAGGGACATTTGCTACAAGGCTAGGCCTCATTTGACACAACACGTGACTGGGATTTTTCTCTGTGATGACTGCTCAAATCTGAGACAAGGCATGGGAGATAGTCAAAAGAGCATGAGGCCAAGAGGTAGTACCAAGGGGAGTAGCAGGAGGGACCACACATTTTTCAGATTAAACATGTTAATATTTTTTAAGGAGGTTGATGAAATCATTTATGATTTCACCACCATATTTCATGGATTTCATGAATTCATCTTTATTCTACATAAATTTTCTCAGCAAAGTGGTAAACTCCTTTAATTGAGCAACATGATTCTAGAATTATTATATAATAGGAGGTATTGTTTGATTCTCTGCTATAAATTTTAAGTTATTGATCAGATCATGTTTTGTATATATCTTTGTGAAGTACTTATCAAATTTTTCTTGAATCTCATTATGAGCATCAGAAGCTTCATTTTTTCACTGTCTAACCATATTGTACTGACGATTTGTATTTTGATTCACCTTATTATGAGTTTTGTTGTCTAAAATAGTCTGATGATGTTGGACTTCTTCTCTCATCACAACCTTGAGAGACTCCAGATCAGCAACAACACCTTTTCCACTCTAAGAACCTGATGGGACAATTAACATTTTTCAACGCTCATCTTTCATCCTTTTCATATCTACACTGAGGAGATGAGTCACCAAGTTCATAAGAACTTCCCGTACACCACTAAAAGAGGTCTTCAATTCTGTGGTTACATAATTTAACTCATTTCTCATTTTCCTAACCTCTTCTATTAGTAAATTATTTTTCGAAATAATGGTTTCAATTTTGGTGATAAGATTAGGTTTAATCTCTTGAATATCTATTCATGAAATCATCATTGCATCAGCCTCAGAAATACCAGATGAAGTGAAGGATTCACTTTTGGATCCCAAAAAATCTATCACAGACTCGCATATATCATTTTTGAATTTCACAAAATTAGATTTAGTGACATAATCATTAGTCACTAATTATTCTACTAGCTCTACAGGTGGAGGTTCTTCTGGTGGAACATGTGAAATATGTTCTAGTTCATCTTGGACTTGTGTTGTAGGATGTGGTGGTACCATCTCCTCATCTAAATCATACTCTAAACCGGAAAGAATATATCTTGGATCATTATTCCACTCTCTTGTATAGGTGTAGTCTCTATACACAATAGTTTCAATCATGATCCTTCATCCATCAGGATCAGGAGAATGTTCACCATCATCAACTTCGTCATCCTTTTGTCTAGATTTAATAATAATTATGGGCACAAGAACCAACTGAACATTAGGTTTGGCATGAGCACTAGCCCCTTCTACTTCTCTAGGAACTTCCTCAATTTGAGGAACTTCATTCTCAGTATCTTCCTCACACCCACCAGCCATAAGTGCATTCAATTCCTGAATGATGTCTTGATTATCACCCTTAGAATATGGTGATTTGTCTTCATGATCAGCATCCATATGATCAAATGCATGTTGCTCAGATAGATCAATACCAACACTAGCCCCGTGAATAGATTCCTCACTGGATCAAACAAACCACTAGTTGTCCCACTTTTAAAAAATCACTTACATGCTCATCATTTCCTCCTCCTTCATCATCATTATTAGACTCCAAATCTGATTTACATAGATATCCTTCAATTCAAGTACCACCGGTCTCTTCTTCTTCTTCATCACCTAGAAGAGGTTCTCTTGAGGGTTAGTCTAAAGGTGGACTAGTAGGTCCATAGAAATATCTTTGTGACATTATGAAATATTAGGATCACTTATATCATCAAAATGAGATCCTTCTTCACTTTGAACTTTAGGATCAACTTCTTTATCAAAATAAACGGTTTCTTCTCTTATTTTGAGACCTGGATCAACATGATCTGTTGGTCTGGTAGGATGGTCAGATGGATTGAAATACCTGTAAAACCTTTCTTCATAGCCTACCCAACATCTCTTTCATGGGTTCCTAAATATTTTTATCCTTTTACAAATTTTGTTTTGTAGACAAAAACAACTACAATAACATATCACATCATCTTCATCTTATACCAAACCTATCCTTTTCATCATTGTAGAGATCATACATAGATTGTTTTGAAATGTTACCTTCATTGATGGATTGATTAAATTGGGAACATGCCCCATTAGATACCTAGACAATTTCACTTTTATCACATGTTTCAGTAGAAAAATTATGAATACATCTTGATACTTCGCATCACAGAAATATCTCTTTCTTGTGCAGATTTTATGTGGAATAAACATAATCAACAGTCTTACTTCTCCTTCAAATTCGCTTAAAATAGTTCTCATATATTCTCCATTTATATTAAGATTTTTTTTAGAATCTTCATAAGGGAACAAATCAAAGGAAGGTGGAATATTACTAGGATAATCAGTGTAGACAACCTTAAGAGGCATCTCCAAACACACAGACAATTCCACTGATAAAAAAACTTCTTCCATTCCTTTTACTACTGACTTCATCTTTGCTGCCTCAACATCATATAGATATATCATAAAATGTTTATAAAATCTATGAACTTGATGGGGATAATAAGGACTTTCATTTTTAGTAAACCAGATCATCCACCCTTGGGATTCCATTACTTTTAAAAGAAACAATTTTATGGACATAATCTATTCTGCAGATACTTTTTTTTCATCTGAAACCACTCGGGTTTCTAAACATGGTTTTTCAATCCCACATAAGTCACCTTTCTACCTCTTAGTAAGTGGATATTTTTTTGGGTCTTCCATAGTGTTCTTGGTCCTTTCCATTTCAAGGTTTTGAATTTCAAAAGCTTTGAGGACAAGGATCGAGAGGTATAGTGACAACAAGAAGAATGATTTACAATAGTTAAAAGGTGAAAGGTTAGGATGGATTGAAATAAATATATCATTTAGGGATTTTAGATTGTAAATCATAAAAATTTAAAAGTGGAAAAAAGTAGAATTCAAAAAAAAAACGTCGTTTTATTTTAAAATATAAATTATTAAAAAAATAATCCTTAACTACATCGGTGTCATTGAATCGGAATTACATGACTAGTTTCAAGGATCAGTTTCATTAGAGCTATTTCAGGGATTAGTTGCATGTGATCAATTTCAAGTATCAGTTTCATGAGATCAGTTTTAGGAGATCAGTTTCAAAAGATTGGTATAAAGAATCAGTTTCTGGGATCTATTTCATGAGACCAGTTTCATGAATCAGTTTTAGGGATTAGTTTCATGAGATCAGCTTCAAGAATCGGTTTTAGGGATCAGTTTCATGGGATGTGTTTCAAGAATCATTTTTGGGGATCTATTTCATGAGATCAGTTTCATGAATCGGTTTCAGGGATCATTTTCATGAGATTTGTTTCAAGAATCAGTTTCAGGGATTGGTTTCATGAGGTCGGTTTCAAGAATTTGTTTGAGGGATTGGTAATATGAGATTGGTTTGAAGAATCTATTTGAGGGATTTGTTTCGAGAGATCGGTTTCAGGATTCAGTTTTAGGGATAGGTTTCATGAGATCAGTTTCAAGATTCATATTTAGGGATTTGTTTCATTAGATCAGTTTCGAGAATTGGTTTTAGGTATTGGTTTCTTGAGATTGATTTCAGGAATCGATTTCAGGGATTGGTTTCATGAGATCCGTTTTAAAAGATCTATTTGAGAAGATCGGTTTTAATGATTGGTTTTATGAGATCCTATTGATTTATCAATCCTAGTTCATGTATTATGTAATTAATTCAATCATAATTTAGGTTTTTATTGTATATATTTGTCAGATGATGTTCATCCCCAAAAAATTCAAGATTTATATCACTATTTTGATAATGATCTCTCAAAATGTGATGTATTACATCAATATGTTATTTTTTCCTAGAATAATAAATTGGATTCATCAAAATGTTAATAGCACTCATGTTGTAACTATTTTTGGGTTATGTCTTAATTGAAATCCATAGTCTAATATGGTGTGTTTTATCCATATAATTCTTGCACAACCACTACCTGTAGTAATGTATTCTACTTTAGAAATTGATAATGCAACTAAACTTTTCTTTTTACTACACCATGATATTAGTGAGATTCCAAAAACTTGACATGTTCCACTTGTACTCTTTCTATCTAATCATCATCCACAAAAATCATAATCTGAATATATAAATAAATCCAAAGGTTGTCCTTTAGGATAGAACAATTCTAATTCTTTGTGTATATTTAAGGTATTTGAAAATTATTTTAACCGCATTTAAATGGGACTCTTTTGGGTTTTCCTGAAATATCGCACACATACACACAAATTAACATAATATCTGGCATACTAGATTTTAAGTACGTCAAACTCCCAATAACTCCTCAGTAAGCAGTCTGACCAATTAATTTTTTATTTTTAGCAAGATCTAACATACATGTAGAACTCATAGGGGTTTCACTACTCTTAATCATATCAAGACCATGTGTTTTCAAAATATATTTATTGCAAATAAATTAATTTAAAATAATACCTTCTTTATATTGAAATATTTTAAATCCAATAAAATATTTATGTTCTCCCATTAAACTCATTTCAAACTCACATTAAATTATGTTTGAAAAATCATTACATAATGGTTTTTTAGAAGATCCAAAAATAATATCATCTACATATATTTGGGCTATTATAACATTTATTGATATTATTTTTATAAATAATGTAGGTTATGTGAGTCGTTTTGTAAATCCATTATAAATAATAAAATTACTCAACCATTCAAACCAAGCTCTTGGACCTTGTTTTAAACCATATAAATCTTTCGATAATTTGGACACACGATTTGGAATAATTGGATTTGTAAAACCTGGGGGTTATTCAACAATAACATCCTTAATTATATAACCATTTAAATATGTTCTTTTGACATCCATTTGATAATTTTTAAAAATCCAAGTGTGCTGCATAGGAAAGTAAGATTATAATTTCCATAATTCTAGTTACTATTTCAATGGTTTATACAAAATCAATACATTCTTCTTGATTATATCATTGTGCAACTAGTCTATATTTATCCCGAACTATATTTCCTACTTCATCAACTTTGTTTATAAACTCCCATTTGGTTTCTATGGTCAAAGTATCCTTAGTTCTATCTACAAGTTCCAAAAAATAATTTCTTTCAAACTAATTATGTTCTTCTTGAATAGAATTTAGCCAAAATCCATCATTGACTGCATCATTAATATTTTTAGGTTCAATATGTGACAACCAGGCTTGATGTTCAAACTGGTTTCTCAAGAAGCTCTTGTTTGTGTTAAATTTGATAAATCTCCTATAAGATCATCTATGGTATGATTCATAACAATCCTAGTTGGTCTTGAGAAGGTTGGAATTGATATTTCAGGATGGTTATGTTGATTTGGTTTTCTATGGTTAGGATCTGTAAAATTTCTAAAAAACAATGTTTTTATAGCATCCTTCACATGATGATTTGAAGAGTTTTCATTAATTTCTAGATTTGACATATCCTCTTCAAAATTTTCTTTTGAGGTATTGGGATCAGGTGGATCTACTTCATCAAACATGATGTGTATAGATTCCTTCAAATATTTGGTTGTCTTTTTAGAAAATCTATTTGCATTACATGATGTATAATATTAAAGAAATATCCATTTAACACTTTTATAGGAATATTTATGTAAATTATATTTTGTTTTCAGAATATACTTTTTCCCTCCAAACACTTTAAAATAACCTAAATTGGGTTTTCGAATTTTCCACAACTCAAAAAGTTTCTTCTTAAGGATCAGACAAATTAAAACACTCTTTGTTATGTAATTATCTGTGTTAACATCTTCACCCCAAAAATTAATGTGTAGATCATATTCAATAGACATAGTCTGAGAAATTTCTTTTAATGATCTATTTCTTCTTTCTATAACACTATTCTACTGAGGTGTCCTAGGAGCACAGAAGTTATGATTATAGCCATTATTTGAGAAAAAGATTTAAAAATTTTGATTCCCAAACTCACATCCATGAACACTTCATAAGGATTTTATCTTAATTCGTTGAATATTTTCTACTGTCTTAGAATACTTAGTAACGTGTGAACAAGATTCACTTTTGTGTGCTAGGAAAAATCCCCAGGTGTAACTAGAGAAGTCACTTGCAAAAACATAAACATAGTGAATCCCATTGATACTCAAAACCAATGATGTCCAAACAAGACCATGTGATCCAACTAAAGCGGTTGAGAAGTAGATACATATTTCTTTCGTTTGAAAGTGATTTTAGGTTGGTTACCTTTTTGACAAGGATTACATACTTTTTCATTTGGAAACTCTAATTTGGGTAAGACTCTAACTAAGACTTTTTTAGTTAACCTTTTAAGAGAGTGAATGTTGTAATGTCCTAGTTTTATATTCCAGAGTCAAGACTCTTTGTGAAATACATTTTGACAGGAGACATTATATGAGGCTAGTGTGTCTAAATTTATAGCATATACATTATCATATCTAAAAGCAGTTAAAACTAAATTATTCTTGGCATACAAAATATGGTAGGAATTATTTTTGAATGTTACATAAAATACATCATCACAAAATTGAGATATGATGAGAAGGATATACTTTAATCCATCAACATATAGTACATTAGAAATTGAAATAGAGTAAGGGTTACCAATCTGGCCTAGGCTGATTATTTTTCCTTAACCATTGTCCCTGAAAGATTCATGTCCTCCATAAAACATGATAAGACTTTTGAAGAATGATAAATACCATGTCCTATTTCTTGATCTACCACATTCCAATACCATATCTTTGTAAAGGATCTATTTAGGCAGTTTACCTACAAAATAGTTTAACCATGAAATGAAATTGGTAATCATATTTGTCTAGGTCCTTGTACATTAGTAATATAATCTGTAAGAACCGAAAACTATCTTAATGGATTCTTATATGTAGAATATAGATTGTTTGAAAAGTACACTTGGTTTGGTCCTAAATAGTAGGACACAGTAAATGAATTTGTATAACTGGAACATAGTGTGAAATTCCAATTTTTGAAACATGTAGTAGATTTTCTATATTTGGTTATAAAACCGGATTTTGACAAATTCCATCGACCTGTTGTATTTCCTATATCAAAGTAGACATCAGAGCTATTAGATTACCATGCATTTGAGTAAGAGTAATTTTCCAATTAGTAAACTTTTCTAAGTCCATTTTTTATTGAAAATTAGTCATTTTTTACTCAATGTTTTCCTTGAGCAGTTCAACATTTTTCTCTTTTTCAGTTGTAATTTCAGAAGTAGTAGTCACAGTAAGAGCATTATGATTCTTCAATAGTTTGTACTTATCATTCAACTCATTACACGTGTCTTCTTACATAGTGAAATATTCGAATAACTCGTGCTTTTTCATATTCTCAGACTCACATTCAGAATAATAAGAATTATGAATAGGATAGTCTAAGGTTACATCAGTTGTGTATATCATGAAACAAATACTTTCCATATGATCATTCCCATATTGATAAGTGAATGATTCACATGATATTTCTTTGGAGGCACACCTAGTTCCCTTCATTGCTTTATTATACCTTCTATCCATATATTCATACTTTTGCTTATATTTCATCTTTGGACACTCAAACTTGACATGTCGATTCCCTTTACATTCATAGAAAATGATCTCTTCTAATTTCCCTGTTTTCTTCCAATCCTTTTTCCAATTTTCCATTTTATCATACTTGCCTATATAATTGGGATTTTTAAGGAACTTATTTTTACTATAAAATTTCATGAATCGACCAGAAAACTGAGCCATTTCATCCTAAATTTATGAAGCTACATCATCACTCCATTACATTTCTATTGTAGCATGAACTTGCTTCATGCCATTACATTTAGATGTTCTTGTATTGAAGGATACAGACTTTGGTTTTGGTTCATACATTTGTTCATTTTCCTTAAATTCTTCTGTATACATCATTAATTTTCCAATCAATTCTTTCACTGGAATCATATCAATATCAAACAATTATCTAATAGACATACACATTCCAAGCCATCATTCTAGTAAGCATCACAGAATTCACATGATGTTCTATTTTTCTTTTACTTTTCATCCAAAGGAAATCATTGTATTCAAAATTTCAGTGACCCTATGATACATATCAGAAATTGAATCATCATGCATCATTCTAAATTGGTCATATTTTAAAGTATATGTATTTAATTTCATTTCGTTAAAATTTTATGTTCAATCATGAGAAACAGAAATAGTGTTCCAAATTTCATGTGTTGTTTTGCAAGAAAAGATACCATTAAACTCTTCAACTCCTAGAGAATAGTACAATGAATTCATTTCTTTACAATTATTGTTATATGAACTCATGGTAGGTTCATCCAAAGTGTTTCTAGCAGTTCCCGGAATTGCATAATTACATTCAATAGAAGTCCAAATTTCAAATAAAATTCTTTCTAGAAGTACTTTCATCTTAAGCATCCACTTAGTATAATGAATCCCATTAATGAAATATGGTATATTAGTATAATCCCCTTCAAATCTATTTTCCAGGATACAGATTAGAATATAATTTAAAAGAGATGTAAATTTAGAAATAAAAGAAATTTTTAGATCTTTGAAAAAAACTTTAATCACAGTTGACACGATTTGAAAACATATTGTAACATTGAAATTTCTCTGAAACCAAATATTGGTTGGAGTAGATGACTCAAGAGGTGGGGGTGAATTGAGTATCTATAAACATTTATATTAAAATCAGATCATTAAAATAATATCCCCCTATTAAATTAACATAGTTGTATGTTTTTAGTGAATTTGTATAAGTTTTAAAAATTCAATTAGTTTCTCTGAAGATTGACTTGTTCTTAGTTGTACAAATCTAATGGTTTTTAAAATGTTTGAAACTAATCTAATGATTCAAAATAGATATAATCATTTTATAAACTAACTATAAAAGTCCATTTTATCCTAATGCATGAAATACAGAGCAGATAAGAATATAAGAAAAACAAAACAGTGATTAAAACAAGAGGTTCAGTCTCAAGCTAAGACATAGTCTTCTTCACTTGGTGATCACATGTCACCATGCTGTTTATATTAATATAATTTTGATCCACACCCTGGATCTGGGATCACAATAAAACAGAGGGATATCCATGTCACACATGACCTCTACAATTGTTATTCGTGGGAAAAACTAATAAACAGATCATAGAGGATCTCTTCCACAGTTCTACATGGGATACAAGAGTAGAAAGGGATTGAGTGTGAGGATATATTAGTATCCCTTAGTTATGCTTTGTAGAAAGTGTGTGTGAATCAAACAGTTGCACACACAGCATGAAAAGTAAACACAAGAATACAACATAGTTATAAAAGTAAAACTAGAGTTTATAAATTTAGGTGTGTTGTACTGTAATTCTCTGGACTCATTGGATGTAGATAAAAAGATATTAGAGTACTCTTCTAGAAGTTGGTTCCAAAATAGAGTATCTTAATCTTTGTAATGTAGCTTCCAATTTTGTAGAGGTTCAACTCTTCGATGTTTAGATTTTCAGCATGCTTCACCAGGATGTAGCTCGTAATATTAAACATCTGGAATACTTAAGCTTCATGTTCTTTTATTTTCAATATCATGCTTATTTTCAAGCATTAATTTTTGTTTCTCTACAGGGTTTAGAGAGCTATATTTTAGGATGATCTTGTAATCCTTCTAAACATCAAGGTCCAGAATGTGGGAAAAGCTACGCACATGCATGTACCTCATATTGTCTACAGACATCCCAAAAAACAACATTAAATAATGTCAAAAACTTTAATATGTCTATATATGACCGTTAGATATAAATTTGACTTAATAAAAATAAAATAGCTATTTATGACTATCGGTGAGTCATTTCCATCAGTCTGCCATCTTCGTCCAGTTAGCATCGATCATTCATCTTCGGTGTGTCATCTTCTCCCGTGACATCTTCGGTGTGTCATCATCGTTGTGTCAAACATCGGTGTGTCATCTTCGATGTTTCATGTATGTTGTGTCATCTTTCGTGCGTCAAACATCGGTGTGTCATCTTCAGTGTGTCATCTTCGGTGTGTCGAGCATCGGTGTGTCAAGCATCAGTGTGTCGAACATCGGTGTGTGGAACATCATTGTGTCGAACAGTGATGTGTCCAACATCTGTGTGTCAAAACATAGTGTGTCAAACAACGGTGTGTTGAACATTTGTTTGTCAGACATCAGTGTGTCGAACATTGGTGTGTCAAACATACTGTCGGTTAAAGGTACTTAAAAATCATAAAAGGTATTCATCTCATACAAAACATTACAAGACTAAATGATATCCAAAACATTCATGTTCGAATACACTTGTAAAAATATTTATTCAAGAACATAGGTTATTGAATTATTTAAGTACATTGTTCTGTATGGAATAATTGATTTACTTATAGATATTGAAGAGCAAGAAAGAGTAGAATATGTAGTTAGCAATTATTTTAGATTATGAAAACTACCATATCATAGAGGGTAAAGTAATGTTCATCTTACACATATCACCAATAATACTGTTAGAAAGAAAATTTGACAACATAATTGCCGATTTCCTAGAGATATCAGAAATAGCTGGAGGAATAGGATTATTTAGAAGAATTAGTGGGTCATACATACCATCACAACCTAGTGCACCTCTATCACATAGATTATAACAAGTACTAACCAAGAAATTAATTCCGAAGGTAGAATATGCCTCTTCTATAGTAAAATCATGATTCTAAAAATCGCCTTCTACTATATGACCAAGGGAATCACGATCCTGCAGAGATCAATGTAGTAGGTGTGTGAAATCTCTGAGATGCAGAACACAATAATTTTGGGAATCATATCGAACATCATTAGAACAAATTGAATCATACCAAAACACCTACAAATCTGCCAGATGCATATGACCACTGAGACAACACATACCTTAATTCTAGGAAATTCTTTTTCACAGTGTGGTCCTTGTTACATGACTACAAAAGATGATGTTCCCTATTATGTGACACTGAACATTATGGGTTCTGATACCACTCAATGAGGATATGTAGGAATTCCATTTTATGAGTTTGATCCTGACATCAATACAATGTATGTCTCCCTAGAAGACACTAAACACCATAATTCCTCTCAATAAGGCTCAAAACCAAAATCATTATAAGTAATGACCACATAATATATTATACATCCATACATGGGTTACATTTATAGGGAACCTAAAATAGGGAGACATATCCCTATCAATAGAAAAACTCATATATATATATATAATGATTATTTTGAAATAATACATGTTAATAATTGATTGACAATTCAGGTTGATCTGTTTCATACTTGGGAATAAACAATGGATTAGAGAAATTTTATTAAATATATTTGGGAGTCTGGAAATACAAAATAATTTCCCCCAAAAGTTTGTGATCAACCAATTCTCCTATCATCTGGACCAATGTGAGTTATTAAGAATTGTTTTCCATGTTAACCAAAGAGTGGCTACATATGGAATGTAGGTATGTGAATCTTTATAGATGTGACATCCATTCGGTGGTTCTGGTTTGGCTAACAAATTCATGTTGAAACTAAAACATCAAAAAAATTGAGGGATATGAATTGTGATCATTGTATGAACAATTAATCTATATTCAACCCCCTCCCATCACCCAAAAATCAATTATAAAACAACGAGATTCCACAAAAATTTATTCAAAACTAAAATTGTGGCCCAATTGAGAATCCATAATGATGATACTGGTGTTATCCCATAGAAGGGCCCATTATTTATTAAAATTAATAGTGTCAAACAATATTTATGATGGTGCATGTGTTAGTTTAGATAGATGATAATTTAAATGGGAATTTTTGCTCATGTTTGTCCCATATATTGTTGTCACTTTTCACTATAACTATATAAATTCCAATTATGTACCACATTTTCTCTTGGAAACGTGTATTAGCCCCTACAAAGGTATGGTCCTCATCAAAATAGAGGATTCCATTTCCTTTCCATCATCTTCAATCTGGGGTTTTGAGTGCATTTCTATAGGGATACCACCATAATGGTACTCTCTCAACCATGGAGGTTTCTCAACAATACCTTCATCATATGAATACATCCAACATTCATAAAAATGTATGCATGTGACCTAGAACAAGATGGCCCCATTAGTCACCTCAATCTATTTGGGAGCGTGTTCTTGGGATACGATATTGAGTTACTCCATTACATTAGATAGGCTGGTGAAGTGGTTTTAGGAAAATTCATTACGGTAGCATAGGGGTAATACCCATGGTCCCCGTCTGTAATTACCTTTTTCAATTTCATTCGACAGAGCATCATCCCCATTAATTGGATACCAATTTTTGGTCCCCATATGATGTCATGCGGACCTGGATCCCTAAGGCGGCTTATGGAGGGAAGCGATCCAACAATCTGGAACAGGCCGTTGTCCTAGTTCATCCAGAATCATATCTCCAAAACAAAACAATGTATATCAAAAAGTGGCAATAAATCCATGTTCATTCATATCATCAGTCCCTTCAAATTTGATGAAATTATCAAAGAAGTTTCAAATCCTTTTTCATTCATAATATTTCTATTTTGAAAATATCAACGGAATCAACGAGGAGACGAAAAATTTCGTGATTTTAATTTCATTACCTCCCGTAAAATATGGCAGAAAACTATGATTTTTATTGTCATTGTCATAGATTCATATCAATACCTCAATCAAATAGTAAAAAATAATTGTTGATTCAAATACCTACTCGGGTGTATCTAGACCACCATAAATGTAAGATGAAAATTTGAGAATGTATATGACGTATCTCAAATAAAAATCAGGTAAATAATCAAATTCTTCCCCTTACACAATGACATGAGGATTGTATCATTTCATCCACGGATATCTCTCAAAACAACATTACAATAACAGAGTGTCTCACATCAATTTTGACCACATCCAAAAAACCTAACAAGACGTAATCGTGTCAACAAATATAGAAAAGGGATGAGATAATGTCCATGAATTCTCAAGTTGGGTGGCTCATCCACACATTAAAATAGACACCCCCAGAGAAGACATGAATCCTTTATCACTTAAAAAAGTTTTTTTGGCCATATTCCACAATTAATATACAATATGATCAGGAAAATATACTCATTCCAATTGGGATACAGTAGTCCACTACAACGACCACTCTATAGTAGACATATATCCCAATCGTAATTCCAAAATCTTACTATAATATCCCAGCATCAACATGAATGAACCATGATCAAGAACCCGTATATAAATCCATCCAATTACAGTAAGTTTCCCCATTCACCCTTAATAGGTAACCTAAAATGAAATCATTCAATTGGTGACTAGAAAAGAAAGATCATACTACCATGCCTACTCATAGGGATTCATGATTTTTGGATTCCATTAAAAATAAAATAAGTCATTTCCCATAGTCCTTATAATCCTTTACCAAATTATGTATATAGACATAAGGGTTGTGAAGATCCTCCTGAAAACACTCTTACCAACATCCATGGATTTCCTCCCCATATTATCCACCCTGGTGGATTCACTTATTGGTTCAAACTACTCTATCTTGAGATACTATATCCTAATGAGAATGATGGTTTCCATACACATATATATAAGATTAAAAAATGTATGAGACCCTTTCCTTTCTATTAATGTCCATGACAGTCCTCCCCTTGGTATACACTTTACAAATACTATCTACTTTAGGGTTGTGATCTATCATTGCAGTCCCCTACATGATGAGATGGCCCCCCACTCTCCGAGTCTCCACTCTCCTCTGTGCTAGGTTTTCTTCCCAAAGTCGCTGCCACCATTCCGTCACTCTTGTGGCCCCCTCTCGTGGTGAATATCCTTCTCCAGAGCTCCTCCTCATGTCTCCATTTACCCTACTCTACTTCTGTCATTGTTTTCACTCTCTTGACGACCAAGGTTCTTCTTCACATCTCCTTCAGCTTCTCCGTGTTTCTTCCTCTTTGGTACTTTTTTCCGCTTTCTCTCTAGTTAAGGTGCTCCGGCCTTCCTCAAATAGAAGACTTCTTCTTCAGTATTCCTTGAATAGATGGTATTTTCTTTGGTCTCCCTCGAATCGATATCTTCTTCGATCTTATTCGTATCGACGACAATGTTTTTCCTGGGATTCCTTACTTTTACATTGATGGTTCCTGGTTTTTCTTCCACATTGACAATTCCTTCGTTCAGAGCCCTCAGTCACTTGAACCATTTATCTGGCCCTACGTTCCGCTGCTCCTATCCTTGTATGATTTCGAGTGGGGGTTACAACGGGGTTTTGGGTTGTTTGGTTCGACTACCGTCAATGTTCTAGGCGTGAGGTCCTCGATTTTGGCGTTGTTTTTGGGATTTCTTCCTCATGCTACCAGTGAAGGTTTGTTTGATACTTCCCAGCGGTCAATGTATTTGATACTTCTTCAATGGTGTTCCATTTTGTGGTCTGGGTTAGGTTTTTTCTACTTTTGATTATGGTGGCGGCCGTCGGTGTTTTCCAAGATAGTGTCGGGCCGACGTTTCATGATTTTTGATGTGGTGAGCTTAATATGCTCTGATGGATTGTTTGCTTCTAGTTCACTGGGAAATAACGATGGCATGTTGCGTTGTTCTATGGTGGATTTGATGAAATCTGATGTCTCCGGTGACTGGTGTAGTTTCCAGCAGTTGACGCTGATATTGGAGATAGGACTGAATTGACTACTGTGGTGACTCATGTTGATGGCTGAAGACGTGACCTCTGATATTTGGTGTAATGTCTTTGGCTGATGCAGGTAATCTTGGAATGTAATCTAGTTCCTTTGAATTTCGAATTTTGAATGGGCATTTTCTGTTTGTTTTTTATTCCCGCCTGTAGGTTACTGCGCACCCTGAAAGAGGCTTCTGAAAATCAAATAAACAAATAAATTTTTAGTCAGTCTTGAACATGATTTAATCAACTAAGAAGGTCCAACAATGTGTGAAAATATCATTACATGAAGAGAATAAAACAATTTTTTTGGTCATTTATAGGTTATACGAGAGTTTTTTTTATACATTTTTTTAAAAAAATAATGTTGAAAATACCACTAGGTTAAAAAAAATTATTTTTTACCACCCAAAGGAGGCACATGTTGTGCCGCCTTTGGCGGTTTTTCCACCCAGGGCAAGGCGGAACACAGTGTGCCGCCTTTTCCCAAAAACTAACCGCAAAGGTGGCACACCTGGTGCCTCCTTTGCATAAATATTTTTTTAATTTTTTTTTTATTTTTAATTTGTTTTTTGTTTTGTTATATATATATATATAACAAAACTTTTCAGCAGAATTTTTCTAATATTTAATATCCAACGGTTTTTCCATTACAGCAGTCTTGATTTTGACTGATACCCTCATCCAGGACTCCCTTTTATAAGGGGGTTTGCCCTGAAAATTAAACTGCATTTCCGATGTGGGATTCTGGTTCTTCTTTTCCTGCGTAGTACATTCTGCGTTTTCGATGTGTGATTCTATTTCAAGTACGCAAATTTGAAAGACTATAAAACATAATTTATAAGACCAATAAAAATGAAACGTTAAAAACTGATAAAACATATAAGAAATAGTTGAAAACAATAATAATTTCATAAAAAATGTTGAAACAAATTAATTTATAAGATTTCAAAACCACCAACATGAAACTTAACAATATTTCAAGTACGCGACTTTGAATGCTTATAAAAGATAAACAATAAGACCAATACAAATGAAACCTTAAAAATTGATTAAAAATATAAGAAATAGTTGAAAACAAAAATAATTTCATAAAAAATGTTGACCAAAAACAATTTATAAGCTTTCAAAACCATCAACATGAAACATAAAAATGTTTCAAGTTCCCGAATTTGAAAGACTATAAAACATAAAATCTAAGACCAATAGAAATGAAACATTAAACATTGATTAAACATATAAGATATAGTTCAAAACAAAAAAAAAATCCTAAAAAATATCCATAAAAATTAATTTATAATCTTTCAAAATCGTCTACTTGAAACTTAAAAATGTTTCAAGTACGTGAATTTGAAAGACTATAAAACATAAAATATAAGAACAAAATAAATGAAACATTAAACATTGATTAAAACATTACTACATATATCTTTGAAGAAGAAACATTGATACATATAGATTTGAATAAGAAACAATGTTTGGTTAACATATGATGAAAATTCTTGGAAAAAATGCAACGTAAATCTGTAGGAATTATATTTTTTATCAAAACATGGAAGTCATGTGAATTAAATCCTTTTAAATTTATATAATTCATTGACACAATGTTATTGATATTTGATGAATACCCCTCTAAAACCTTTACATCATTGAACAAGTTGAAAAAAATATATCTCTCCTCCCTAGAAAGAGTATAAACAGCATGAGGAAGAAACATTGGATTTTCACCCTTCAACGGAGCCAAATCTTCTCGTATTCCCATGTCAACCATGTCTAACCTTGCCTCAATTCTATCCTTTGTTTTTTCAGGGGCATTTAGCAATGTTACTATAACATTGTCACATACATTGTTTTACACATGCATCACATCAAGAAAATTTTTGACATACAAAACAATTCCATTGTGGTAATTCAAAAAAAAAAACAGGCCTCTTTTTTCAACCGATTTTTGTAAGGTTTTTCGAAAATGGTTTACCAAAAATAGTGTTAAAATCTTTTACTTTCTCAAACAGCGGATCACCTGTTAGTGGACATGGTGTTGCATGTTGTTCTGAACATCCATTTAATGATGTTGTCCAAGATTGGTACTTATGCTGATGAGGTAGAAATCTACGATGTCCTAGAAACACGGATTTAGTTGAATGTTTCGACCTAATTGATTCTTTATTTTATTCGCACATGGGACACCCTTGAGTTCTTTAAATGCTATAGCCCAAAAAATTTCCATAAGAAGGGAAATAAATTATTATCCCATACAACATCAATCTTAACATGATGTATTCACTTTTATAAGAATTATAAATCATAACACCTGAATCCCAAAATAACATCAAATCCACAATCAAATGAGCCAGATAAACATCAATATCATTACCTGGTTATTTTGGTCCAGATATAAGCATAGATAACATGATGAATTTTTGCTTCATTCATAACTACGGTGGAAAGTTATAATTTTCCAACATAAAAGACCATGTACTATGCGTGCTGGAGAGTCATCCAGATGATATAATTTCCCATATTTATTTCTGTTAGCTTCATATGCCTAGCTTGGGAGCTCATTTTCTTCTGGGAGCATGTCATTCAAGAGAGAAAGTAGTTCCGTAAAACTGATATCACTCCATCCATTGCATACTTTCAATTTATAAAACATCAGTATTGTTGACAATGCTGAATATTTAGTGCAACCAGCATACAATGATGTCTTTTTATAACTATTTAACTCCTCAAAAAAAAATTGAATATCACGGAGTTTATCTTCAAATTTCTTTGTCATTTCCTCAATACAATCATCATCATCATTGACATCTATAATAAAATCCTCCATATGGTCCTCTTCATTATCCATATTTGTATTCATATCTGATGATACATAAAACATAGTTTTATCCCAGCCAGTAACTATATTCTCTTTTTCTCCATGTTTATTCCATCATTTATAACTCCGATCTATTCTGTGACATATAAATTGTTCTTCCAACTCCTATGGAGTAAGTATTCTATAATAACAACAATGTAAACATGGACAATGGATTTGAGAAGGATCCTTTGCGTGATCTTTTTAAAACATTATGAACTCTTTCACACCATTCTCATACACTATTGTTAAAAGATTAGAATCCATCAAATCATTATTCATATCCATCCTATTTGAATCTCAAATATTAGTATTTATGGTTTAAATACACAAAACAAGAATTCAAAATATAGTAGAAGAGAACCACTTCATTACAAAAATAGAGATTAATTGAGACTAACCATTTCTAATAATGATTTGGAAATTTACAGAACCAAGATAGACCCCCATCAAAATCAACACACTTTCCAAACACAAAGTTGTTCGTGGGGATAATCACTTGTGTCATAGATGGTAAAACTCACATGTCATCATCCTCTATGACTCATCCTCCTCTATTGGGTCAACCCTTCTATGGTCAACTAGTCCATCCTTTTATACCTCCCAAACCTAAAATACATATGGATGAAAACCAGTAGCCAACTCTATTTGTAAAGAAAGGATTATCATAATCTCTCTAATATGGAATTCAGAAAATATAATTACTTTAGATTCATTATAGTTTCCTCAAATCACCCTATTCCAAACACTAGAATAATCAAGAATGAGAAATCTACCACTCCTTGGTCTCTGCCCTACATTCAACATAATCATGCCTAATATTTTTTGTAAGCTCAAGTTACTTACTTTAAATCACTGGGGGGGTAATCACTTATGTCATAGATGGTATCCCATGTTATTCCATATGAAAAGTTTAACAAATATTATTTACCTATCATCCCATTCTATCCCCATTAGTGTCTAATTCAAAACTCCATCTTAAGTGTAATATCAAATGAGTATATATTAATAAATTACCCTACATCCACTTCCCCACTAATATGGTCAATCTCACAATCAAATGGAATATTTATTATACTTAAACCCCTTCTATATAATCCCATAACAATATATCCACACATACACATTTCCCAAACACATAATAAACCATATCCACATAACAACCACACATCACATCCAAATCACAGTATGATATTGTGAACATGAAGGACATAAAAATCATACTCTCCTCCTACAATGCACAACCCCCACTTTGTATCCACACCAAATACACATAATCATGTTAAAAAGAATATATATACACCAAAACCTAAAATCATTATAGGTCGTATATATACCCCCACTGTGATACATTACAACGCATATTAAGTGTGAAGGGGGGAAGGGAATAGGGAGTGGTTCAATATGTGTTCCCTCTATAATATAGATATTGAAAAAAACACTCAGAACCAAAGTACCCATATGGATTTCAATCAGGTTTCTCGACTCAAGTGGTGGTGTGTAAGAAATAATAAGAAAATATAATAAGTATATAGTCACACATTAATCTTTCCTAATGGTTTACACCAAACTAACACTCCAAACACCCTCGTCATCCATTGCCTTGTTACTACCACCCTCTTATAACCAATTCCATTATAATGACACAAATAATCCCCAACAAATCACATAAGCATCCATATAAACATTACCAACTTCTTATTGCATTTAACATTATAATTTCCTGGATTTTTATTACCATATGAATTTCAATTGTTAACCATTTTAATGTAAAAACAATCATTATATCACTACCCACTATAATCCATTCATTATTCATTAATAAGATTTATTCTATCATTAACAATTTATTAAAAATATGGAACTATGGTTTTATCAGCGCTAAAAAATCGCTCATAAATCCTTCATGTATCAGCGCTAACATTTTAGAATTGATACATGCCTTCTTTATCAGCAATTTTTTTACTTTATAATTGGAATTTTTATGAGCGATTTTTCAATGATGATAAAGATTACCCTTCATCAGTGCTAAAATTTTAGCACCGATACATGGCTTCTTTATCATCAGTTTTTTCTTAGCGGTGATATAAAGTGGTTCTTCCCTTGCCGTTTTTGTAGTACTGATAGTTTTGTCAAATGCTTCCCATTTACATGACTGAGATGGTGATTCCAAAACTGGGTGTTGTATGAATCAGTTGAGTTTGTTTCTTTATCGATTTTCAACACATGGTTTTCATAATTTAATACATACAAACTGTTATTTAAATGTGTCATATCATATCATACGTTGTTCTTATAAAAGAAACTGCCCTTATTTCCCAACATGAAAATAAATCCATCCATATCGAAACATGATACAGAAATTGTGTTCTTGGTAACACTAGGTACATAATAATAGTTATGTAAAACCAAAATCATTCCAGTTGGCAATGAGAGATGGTAATCGCCAATGGCCAACGCAGCCATCCACACGCCATTGGTAGCTCAAAGATCCACCACTCCTCTGGAAGTAATCCTAAATGTACTTATTTACAACATTTGAATAAAAATTAGATCCCTAAATGCTATATTTATTATATGTTTAATCAATTTTTATCATTTCATTTGTATTGGTCTTAGAGTTTATGTTTTATAGTCTTTCAAAGTCGGGAACTTGAAACATTTTTATGTTTAAAGTTGATGTTTTTGAAAGCTTATAAATTATTTTTGGTCAACATTTTGTATGAAATTATTTTTGTTTTCAACTATTTCTTATATGTTTAATCAATGTTTAAAGTTTAATTTATATTGGTGCTATAGATTATCTTTTATAAGCTTTCAAAGTCACATACTTGAAATATGTTTATGTTTCAAGTAGGTGGTTTTGGAAGCTTATAAAATAATTTGTATCAACATTTTTTAAGAAATTATTTTTGTTTTCAACTATTTCTTATAATTTTAATCAGTGATTAAAGTTTCATTTATATTGGTATTATAATTTGTGTTTTATAGTCATTCAAAGTCGCGTACTTGAAACAGAATCACACATCGGAAACACAGAATGTACTACGCAGGAAAGGAAGAACCAGAATCCCACATCGGAAATGCAGTTTGATTTTCAGGGCAAACCCCTTATAAAAGAGAGTCATGGGTGAGGGTATCAACAGAATCCAGACTACTGTAATGGCAGAACCGCTGGATATTAAATAGTAGAAAAATTCTGCTGAAAAGTTTTGTTATATATATATATATATATATTAGAAAAAAAAAAACAAAAAAATTAAAATAAAAATAAAAAAAATTTAAAAAAATATTTATGCAAAGGCGGCACCTGGTGTGCGGCCTTTGCGGTTAGTTTTTGGGAAAAGGCGGCACACCGTGTGCCGCATTGCCCAAGGCGGAAAAACCCTCAAAGGCGGCACACCAGGTTCCGCCTTTGGGGGGTAAAAAAATAATTTTTTTTAACCTGGTGGTATTTAAATTTTTTTTTAAATGAAAAAAAACTCGTTAGACGATGAAAAACAACTCCATGCGGTATGACATCGATCTATGATGGTTATCCTCTCCGTGATGGCATTCAAATTGAAGGTTCTCCCCATTGTGAAATATTATTTCAATAAGAATGTACTCCTGTTTCTATGGTCATGCATGAAGGTCCACCCTGAAACACATCCAGAACATTTCCATACCAATAGGACCCCCACATCCCTCACTTCTTGTAACAAAATAGTCATAAAGAACTAATATTTGGATTCACATGAAGATGAGTGTATGGAAAAACAATATAATTTTTTTTATTGTGAGAGTATAAATTTCTAGTAATCATATAAATATCATGTTTTATCGCTAATCAATTTATTAGATCTAAAATATTGAGGCATTTCAAGAAGAATTCATACACAACATCCATCTGAATCATTGGAAAATTATCTACCACATGAATCCCAATTTCATGACACAACATTGGTATACATATCATGTGAAGATATTTTCTGAAATTTGATTATCAAAATATATTGGATGCACTTCCAGCAACAAAGTGTCAACAATCAAAGAAGTAGAAAAACATTAATCAATATTCATTCTTCAATGCGTTGCTTGAGATGTGTTGTCTAATAATCAATTCCCATCATGGTGTTCATATATGGGGATGGGGGAAGATGGATCTTTTCCATTCACCTTTAATTTTTTTTTCAAAAATACATTGAATGTGATATAATGTGACCTAATTACCCCATTGAGGATATTAAACAATACACCTTATCATGTAAGTCAACCCACTCATCAGCAAAAGGTGTTGATTAATTCTCCAAAGCATCACTCTTAATGAGTGAAAATAATATATAAAATTATGAACCCAAAAAGTGGGAAAAATAAGAAATCATCCCTCATAACGGAAACCAATAATCATGAACTTCTAATTTCCAAAAAGGAAATAAGTTCACAAATAGGCCCAATTTTTGTCCTTGATCATTTTCTAAAAAAGTCGACCGAGGAAAATAGAAATATAGAAATTGAAGAAGTACCTATAGTACATGATCAACACCAAACCATAGATCTTGTGTAATATTTAACAAAAAATGCATCAAAAAGGTTGAGAAACTTGAACTGAGTCATAACAACGATAGAACTGGAGAACATGGTTTTGGGAAATTTTACGTCCACAATAGTTTATAATGGAAATCAATCATTTCCCAACTTGGGAAGACAATAAGAATAGTGGTCATCCAGTTCATCCAATCTCTTCATGCATTCCCCCTAGTGGAGATGAAAAAGACTACTTGGTATAGAGATTCCCTCTAAGTCACTCTTATCAACAAATTTCTAGGATGATCCCACATAGGAAGGTAGAGATCTAGAAAAGGGTGAAAATAAAATTAATATCATTCTTCATCCATTACTATTACTACAATTCATTATAAAATGTTAAATACAAGGGATATGAATCCCATATATAGAACATAAAATCATGCCTATAAAGATTAGAAAATAGGGTATGGTTCCAACTAGAATGTGGTCCACACTGAGACAATCAATGGATTTGCGTGTAACCAAAACTAGAGAATATCCAATGACATGGGTTCTACATTGGATGACCCCTTATTTCCATCAAAGTGAATATATACCAATGAAATGGGTAGGGTAAAAGACACATAAAAACACAACATGTTTTTCACTATGATAACCACTTCACCCATGAATAATGATTCGCTCATTAATAGGAATAAGTGATAGAGGTGAGTGCATTCTGTACTAGAAATCTACAAGGAATCATTGCTAAAAATATTATATGTGGGAAGACACCCAATACCCACTACCTGTATGTTAATCACAATATGAAATTATTTTACAATGACTAAAACATAATAATCTATCTGCCCATCTCGGTCCCAATACCATTAATTTCTCTGTACCAAATTATGTATGGATATCCATACTCCCCACAATTAGAGAAACAAACAGAACAGATTCAAGAGAACCCTCAAAAGATATCATTTCCAAGATATTATAGTAAATAGAGGTAAAATATAATGTGAGTTCCTTCATATTCCTTCACCTTTCCATGTTCCTATTCAAAAACTCTATTCCAAAAGGTCTTATCAAAACTTATTGAGTTTTTTACATTTCAATTGGATGAAATGGTGGATAAACGTGCACCAATACATCTTACCATAATCAATTTTTTTTATTTTTCTGAATCCACATTTTCGGTAAATGGGAACCATACAAAACCACCAAAACCACCCGTAATAACCATATTTAGACTATCACCAGCATACTATGTTCAAATTTCAAATTTCACCACACTCAAACGCTAACCGAGAACCACTACAGTTTTTAACTAACTCAAAATCGCCCCATTAAAAATGAAAAAATACACCTGAAAATGTTCAGATTTCAAAACAAAGAGTCACCAAACAATCCATCATGAACCACATGTTGTGTTCTGCCCAAGACACCGTCCATACTTCATTTCACAACAATTTTCATGACACAGTCCTAACACTGTTACCGCCAACATTACCGTGTTGGTAAGGAATCCAGACTCCTCTCTCTAACATCCACCACCTACAAATAATAGATTCCTCAAAAACCAAACACCTTCATTACTGAAACAATCCATCATCGTCGTCGATTCAATGATGTGATACTATTTCTCCACCTAAGTTGACATCATAGCATCTCGAGTCACCATCTAGAGTTCACTGACTCCACTCCACCATCAACACCATCGATGATGTATAGAACCAGAACAACGAAAGGTATATATAGAAGACACAAACATCCTACACCAGAAAGAGAGACCATCGGCGAAAATAAAGACATAGTCACAAAATAGGAACAAAAAGTGAACATGAAACCACGGAAGAACACTGAATAAGGCTTGGAAAAAACCTGATGAGATTCAGGGATGAAACAATAAAAGAAACATCAAAATCTGAAAACTGTAATCCCAATAACCTGTGTATCCATCACTCCAACTCTGACATGGAGAGGAGTGGAGGAACCCTAGGTTAGAGCGGGTTTGGGTGGTAGAGGAGGTAGGTTGACTCTGGTAGAATATGGAAACCCAACGTCCATTGAACCACAATCCCATATCCTCAAGGTTACATATATAATATCCCCAAACCAGAGAATCACACAAAAAACATGACGCCAGAGCTGTTAAGGTGATAGTGGAAGTCCAAAACATGTACCTTTGAAGGGAAAAACAATAGAACCATGGAAAAGATGATAGTGACGGGGCATAACAGAGAGCTGAGGGGTGGAGCTAAGACTAACGGGGGTGAAAACCTAAATAAATAGAGAAGACGAGTTCTAAGAGCACTCCCCGCAAATGAGTGCAGAGAGTTCTCCCCATTGAAAAATCATAGAGTTTTTGTTTGCACCAGTACATCTAGAAATATATCCTACCCTAAATGGTGGGTTAAAACTCCACCCCTCTAATTTTATGGAATCCTACATTTTTATTTTTAATTGCTCAGAAGAACTAGAACAACATTTTTCAAACATTACATACCATTAAGATCCAATTATTGGAAATCCAACACAACAAAAATAAGTAAATCAAATCAGATTTGTGCTACCATTTTAGGGGATGAAATTGGTATGATACATTAGTTTTCTATCATATACAATCCTATTATTGGAATTCATCCATGAAATTAAATACATCAGTTTTCTCAACTATACAAAATACAATAGTCCATGACCTCTCAAAATGAAATCAGTGAAATAATGTGGGAGTCCTAGATTTTATTTATATATGGGAATGGAAAAATACTACATGAAGCTACTGATTATCCAAGAAGAACATCTCAATATTTTCATATATAACATATATATGATAAGTTATAAAAAACTACTCATACAAACGAATTATATAGGTGGGTTTCTATATTTCTCCTCTATTTCCCAAAAAATAGAATATTCCATTAAATAGACTATACTCAAGTATAGAATGACACCATGATTCACTAATAATTGAACTGGAAATAGATAGGTGGTATCTACCTTACATTATAAAACTTTTGTGCCATCCTATGTTCCAAAACACATACCATATCATGAATTGACCCATGTAAACAATTAAATACCTATTATGCTCTTGGAAGAGTGTAGGGGACCAAGGAGAAATAAATTATTTCATCCAAGGAATAGTGTTTACTCATTCTAATTATATGAATTCAAGTATTATTTATATCTAATATGAAAAATGGCTTACATCTCCATTCTGAGACTAAAAGTCTAGACCATGTATGTATTAAAGACCAACTATATTATCTACACTTCTATATAATTATTTGTAACACCAATCCTGATTTCCTTGTCTAGATATACATCCTAAAAATTTGTAAAAATTTGGAATGAAAACTTGTGAAAGCCTCGGACATAAGTCACATCTTTTCTAATTATAAATCCTGAGGAAGGATATTAATTGGAAATTTTTTTCTCATAAAAATGGAATAGATGATTTATTATCGAATTAATAGATAAAAAATCAACTAAACCATTAAATTATCCATACATAGTTGAAACAACAAACAATTTCCATAGTCACTAAAATATAGCCTACACTATCAGCATTACAAACATCTAAATTGAAACGTTTCAAAAAACTTCATGTTCTTAATGGAAATATAAAAACCCATGTGGATGAACTGACACCAAATAGAATTCTATATATGACCATATTAGAATTTATTTTTTCTAATTTGATATAATGGGAATCTCCCCCTCAAATACTAATACGATTAATGTACATCCAAGCTAAGTCGTCAACGAATGCGGAGTTAATATTTTGTAAAAATTTATTCATTCATCATATAGTTCATTTATCCATTGAATATTACTTCTAAGAACCCAGGTACTCAATACTAGAATAGAGAACCAATGGAAGAGGTTGTAGGATCGAAGAACACTAAGAAGTCTCAACCAAAGTATGAACTATAATTTTAGAAACATCCCATCCAGACAGTCAGTTTTATGGAAACATGTGGAAGAGCCCTTCTACGATCCCAAAAAGGGACTAGGATTTTCCATGCACACACCAAAAGACACCCAACCCGGTCACTCAATAATATCAATCAAATAGTATACAAGTGTCAGATCCCAAATGATATTAAAGAATGATTGCCCAGCATGACCCACCAAGGCCATGAGAACATAAAACGACTATTTCAAGGGACAATAAATCTACATAAAATACACTATCCCCTAGAGATCATCAGAAAGATATTACCCACAATTGGAATCATTTTTCTTTAGGCCATTGTATGTAATATAAAAATATCTAGCCTTCGTATCAACAAATAATTCAATACTATGCACTCTGGTCAAATAAAAATACCTTAAGGAAGCACTTTTAGAGGATTTTCTAATCCCCCATGTGATTGAAGACAAGATTTATCCTTGATAAGTATATCCAAATGAAACCATTTTAGGGAAATGTTTATAGTTTATCTCATTCATAGATCTAGATGAGGATACACTTTTACATGGGCATATCATACCCTTTTATGTGTTTGGGAAGATAAATGTGTTTCATGTCTAGATATCATTCATTGAAAATGAGTTTGGAGTTAATCTATTTAAAGTATAAACAATTTACTAACTACGTAACAATGAAGAAGATATAGAAAATTCTACACTGATACTACATGATTAGGAAAAGAGAAACCCAAATCCCCTAGGACAAAGATTTATCAAAAATAAATTTTGAGAAGACATATCCTATTCATAATTTATAATTGTTTGTATGTATACAACGAATAAATACTTTCAAAAAATTTCATGGTTTCATCCACAAGTGTAAATCCCACCATATTCCGTAAATGCTTCTAATAAAGCATTATTGAAAAAATTGGGATGTTTCAAACTGATAATTCCACATTTTAATCATATGAGTAACATTATATAATGAAATGATTCTATCATAAGGAATGGAAATAGACCTAGGTAGATGGTTATTATGGGATCTCTTCCCTGATCGGTATAAAAAGGAGAAAAACCGACCCCATTAAATTGCTCAGTGAAGAAAATGAGTTCCCAATCAATCATTTTGACTAAATAGGTCATCATATAGGCCCATATTCCACGATTCACGTGATATGAGCCAAAAAAACTATGTAGAGTATTGATTGTAATTTTTTTTGATTCTATAGAGAATGGTTAACCCTCAAATGGAAATTCTTTCATTCCAACCATATAACTCCAAGAAATACTTGAATCATTAGGTGAAGCGGTATAGGTTATCTCTTCACCCCAAAGGGATGAACAAACTAATACTCTATCCATCAATCAACCCACTATTATTTTTCATAGAAATGAAACCTATAATTCGGAGTAAAATGATGCTTCTTCTATAGTTGATCACTAATATATTGACTCTTATCCTAACATTGGAGTTCAAACCCTACCAATTTATCCCCTATGTACAAGAAGAATAATTTTTAGATAAGAAAGAAGAAGAAGGGAAGAACCATTGGGATCCCCCTCAATTATTTGTGGAGTGGGTCTCTACCGACATTCAAGAACCAAATGAAATATATATGGGTATGAATAAATAAACACAAACCTATATTGTCTATAAGATATGTGTTTTGGAGAATAAAAGTTATGTAAGACTTCAGGAATCATCATTTGGATTTTATTTCCTTGAACTACAAAAAACATGGTCTTGGACCCCAAAGTTCCCACTAACCAGTGGTGATTTATATTCGATCATCAAGGGAATAAACGTGTATCCTAAAAGGTGCATCAAGCATAAATGGATGAAAATAAAGCTAATGTTAACCATATCATTAGTAAAAACATCATTTGAGTAGTAAAATATTCAAAATAAATGGAAAATATAGTCCCTAATAATAAATATAATAGGAAAACAATAGTTAAAATTGATCTCATAGATCTCAACTAGAACTACCAAAAGGATGATTTTTAGTCCCATTCACAGATTTTCCAATTGATTCAACAGTCACATATCATTCCTTCTTCTTCATTTATCATTATTCATGATTCAATCATATATAAATGGCCTATGAATATGAATAATCCACTAATTTAAGGCCCCTAATGTGTATTTTGATATTGGGTAATTCTATTTTTCTTTATGAATGATTGCGCTACATACTAATGTGACATGAATCACATATTAATAACATATATAGTTATTGTTATTGAATGATACATTACTGAATTGGTGGTAAAATTTCTACATAATTTTTACCAATTAGATTTTTATTCATCTTTCTTCAAGAAACTCTTAATTAATGACTTAAAAATATACCCCTTGAAATGTAATATTAGTATTACCATAATAAAATTTCATGGATTCTTCATACAATATCATGGGATAATATATAAACCATATAAGTTTAAAAATTCTTTATTTTTTCTAATCATAAAAACATAATATATTTTTGTGAAATTCATTGAAATTTTTCATACATATAATTCATTAGAGATGCCTTTCATAGAAAATGTATTCCCTTGATGATGATGATGAAAATGGGGGTTACATATCAGTGGACTAGTGTTTTTCATAAATAATTTGACAAACAAAAAAATACCATTGACTAATACTTGTGTTATTTTATAAATGTAAATGAAATACCACCCATTTTATATTTATCATCCTTGGAATGAACACTATGTTCATTCCTTGTGATAAAGAATGATTCTAGATGTAAAAAACGGATTCTATTACATCATCCAAATCATTCTCGATCATGATACTCATTATTTCTGAAAAATGATGAGTTGTTATGAGGTAATAAAATCAATCAATAAACCAAGGAATTTCTTACAACAGAACAATATAATTCAGTTCTCCAATATAAACCCACTAAAATTCATTCTAATAATTATGATATAGATCAAGAATATGTCTTGTTTGGCTATCATCTAGGAAAATTTTGAAATCTAGTTCATTCCTTTTAAATAGGTGACATTCTTGTAATTATCATACATTCTCTTATAAAATCCATCGACAAAAATGAAATCATTGGACAATGAATTTCCCGATTAATATTTTTTTTGTTATTTAAGAGGTACCCTATATATGGGAGATATATTTTGATGATTTATCTAGAATCATGAAAGGGGAGAAGGTGGAAGACCCCAATCTAAAAAATGTGTGGATGAAATTTATGATAATTTTTTTAGAAAATTCAGTCCTATGTTATTCCTTATTACTGTCAAAATGGTCCACGAATAATGAATATGAATATTATGCTCTCATTCTAGGAATAGGCTTAGAACATTAGGTAAATTTAATTCACATTAAGATAGAGGAAATTTCATAATTGGTCATCATATTGGTCTATGTGGATTATCACATAAATAAGGTATAGATTAACTCCCATCTACACCATTTTATGGGACAAATGTCCAAATTATACTTGTATCCCACATTGAATCTCATCTTATAATCACTAAATAATTCCCAGCATGATGCATTGGAAAAATATATCCAAATCATTATCTGATCTATAGATGGATGAAACTACAATCATTATTGAGAAACACTAGATAGTATAAGATTTTGAGAAAGAAGTCATATAAGAGATCAATGAAGTAATCCTTGTCCCTAGATCAGACATTCTAACCTCCAACTAAATGATTGAAACTATGGACTACCATTAAAATGAATATATCGAAACTGAATAATACAAAAATAATAAAATATGAATGAATGAATTTAAGCTTGTTATATATAATAGAAAAAACCAGCAGAAGGTCCACAAAAAAGGATCCTTGATGGGGTCCTTTTCAGGTGCATCGTAGGAGAAGACTCCAATATTGTCATAAAGGAAGTTATCACCAGATCCTATAGTGTCCACTAGTCAGTATTTAATATTTCCCAAAAAACCCAATGTATCGGGTACTACAATCCATTTATGACAAAATATTGAATATTTTCCCCAAAAAATCCATTTCTTATTGTTTCACACTAACATCATTCACTAGTGCCTGAATTTGTTTCCTAGAGAAAAATAATCATGTCTATTTTCCTTATAAGGAGTGGAAATCATGGGACCAAATAATGACCCATGTTTAACATACATTTATATTACATAATTTAATTGAATATTTTTTTTTTTATAAAATACATTCATGAAGAATGTAACAGTTTAATGTCATTTAAATCATGGAACAGAATCATCCAACCCATTGAAAGATCATCAATGTTTCCCAAAGGTATCATACACATTAGTACATCTACAAATTTTTTTTTCATAACATGGAGGAATGAAACATGAGAAATTTGTGATCTCAGATTCTCAATAAGTGTAAATTGTGGAAATACCTCATGATAAAAAATAATTAATGTGTGTGACAACATTAGGATAACATTTGAAGATCATACTTTGGATACAAAGATCATAATGACAAGACAATTCAAATAAATAAGTATTTTATAATACATGAATCATATGATCTTAAATAACATGAACCATTTGTGAATATCAATGAATAAAATGTAAAATTTATGCAGATACATAGTCATGTAACACCATTACCTTTATTTAAAGGCACATATCCAAAAATTTAATAGGGAACTCAATGGGGAAAACACCTACTTGGATGGACACAGCAACATCCCTTGTCACATTAATTTCCTTATAAGGGATTGTGTTTCTATAATATCTCATTATGTATCTCATTTTCTCATCTTACCATAGTGGATGTGGTTTCCCCATCTTCCTATATTTGATATGGATACAATTGTTTCCCACTTTGGATAAAGATGTATCTGCTTCCCATTTTGGATCATGCCATTTAGATTGTTCCCCTCCATTATCTCATGATATATAAATATTTACCTATTTGATTAAAGTTAGATATAGATCAAACTCATAACATAATTAAATTAAACAAACATGTTCCATAAGATAATAACACACCAATCATATAATGTCCTAGAAGGAATTGTTTTTACATAAACATCGTATCATAACCCACGAAGTCAAATTTGAATGATAAAATATTTCATCAGATAAACACCTATGGATAGAGATAGTTCCAATAATAATTTCCTAAAATCATCTCACAAGTAATGAAGTGGGTTTTAAAAGAATATAATGCATGTAAGATGAATGAGATTCATAAATAACATTCAATAAAAACATAATACACTCAAGAAATCATATGAATACTTTTATTCGAACATATCCCATGAAAAAATAAACTATAAAAATGTATTTCATATGATATTGTTAATACATTTTAATGATCAAAAGAAACATTTTATTTGAAAAATATCAATTATTTGAATATCATTTACATACAACAATTTTAAATACCCTTTTCTTATTTTGAAAAAATAATAGTATCCTTTGAAACATTTCTTGAGGAAAATATTAATTTTCCAACGAAATATTTTTTTTATTTTTTTTTCAATTTTAAAACTATGTTATATGAAAATGGATTTGAAAAATGATAATGGATTATTTAAATCATTGAAAATATTTTAATTGATTTTTTTTAAAACACATAATTGAATCATTGAACATCATCTAAAAAACTTTTGAAACATTAAATAAATTCAGTTAAAATTATTTTACAGCCACTTTAAATGAAATAACGTTCTTGAATATAACGAATATTTTAATTTAGTAAACTACCTTGTAACGTTATAAGTGAATATTCATGTAAATAAATGTCATATCAATGGGTAATTCTACACATACCAAATATTCATTATTCACAATAATGTTTTTTAAAAGCTTCATGATCAGAAAATGATGATAATATTCCTTTTAAAACCATTTTATAAAAAGGTAAAACATGGTTAATGTTTTAATTTTATAATCATGTGATAATATAATAACCTTTTTTAATTAATTTTATGAAAATACAATTTTAAATAACACAAATATCCGTACAAGATGAGAAATAATGCTAGAATGTTTTTAGAAAATATTCTTAATTATCATATGTTCCAAAGAGTGTAAAATTGAAACTTAAACCTGATCATGTCATGGATAAATAGAGAGGAAAAAAATTCATGATTTTTATATATAATTGTATCATAATTTTTCATCAATGGATATATAGTTATAAAATTCCCAGATAGATTATGAGATTGTAGAAATAATGTGTTACCACTTTGGTAACACTGAAAAATAATCAATATTAAAGAATAAAATAAATTTAAGATTAAAATTTAATGAAAATAAGATAAAAAATGATATAATATATCAATGGGTACTATAAAAACACTATAGAAAAATATAGATCGATAAAATCACACATGTCTCAAAAAAATTGAGATAAAATAACATTAATGATTTGGTAACTCTTGATGCATAAACCCCATTAATGAATGATAAAAAAAATATATGTAAATACATATATTTTTATATTATATATTAATAATATATTATATTAATTGTAATTATAAACAAAATATATAAAAATAGTTTGTTAACATGGGTTGTTTCTAACGAAAAAAGAATGTGAGAAGATAATAACCTTAATAAAAATCTTCAAATTATTCATACTCATTGAATCCTCATGTATCATACATATATGTTTATTGAAAATATTTATTTTAACTATATTACTATATCTATAGACATGTATGACTTGTTTAAAAATTTATATTACATGATTAATAAAAACCTCGTTTTAATCTTATGTTTTTGAAAATATATTCTTTTTCGTATGTGTTTTGGATTTTTATTCTGGATTATCTTATATAGATCATGATTCAATTATTCCTAAAATTTAGAAAATGTTATATCTGTCATATACATTAATTTTATATGTATTAATAATAATCTATAAAAAACTAAAATATAAAATGGAATACACTATTCTTGGAGATGGTAAATTGAATGTATGCATGTATTCTATATACGATTAATTATCTTTTTGAAAGAATGATAGAAAATGATATATATATGTATATATATATATATATTCATTCAATAATTATTATTATTTCATATATATCATATTTTTTTGAATCAAAATCTTAATATGTTCCATGTAATTTGTGAATAAATCACATCACATTGAGGAGGCAGTTATCCACACATCCACAAATGTAGTTATCCCATTCCCGCAATTGTGAAGAATGATGGTATATATTAAAAATATTAAATACATCATAAATTTCATTTATATAATGTAAAACAATTCCATTAATATAGCATCTGTGAGAGGTTTTAAAGATAATAATGAACAATATTGTTTCATGAGTTGTTTATCCACATTAAATAATTTCAGTTTGTTCATTACCAATTATATTGAAATATATAAAATTATAGATATGTAATTCCAGAAAAATTAGAATAAGAAATGTAATAATGAAATAAATACTGATATATGTATATTATTTTACCTACAGAAGATAAAGAAGAAGAATATTTCCAATACTCATGGATCCATCGAGCCTCCTCTGGATACAAAATCACATGACCATAATAAGGTCACATCTAGGATCCATGTGCATCACATGACCGGTTCTAGATCCCATGGATGACCTATTGAAAAGGTCTTCTTCATTGGAGAAGGTGCAATAAACAACTAGTATTCAGGCATAAACATCCAAAAAACCCCATCCCCCAGTCCACTTGATCATCAAGTGATGAACACCTAACAATCCATCATAATTTCCATCGAAAATAGGTTGAAAATATTCAAAAATAAAGAGCCTATTATTGTCAATAAACTGAAATGATGGATGACTTATGAGGATAATTATTGTCCTATTCATCATAGGGACAATTTCATGAGACACCGGAGACATTGTAAAAAAATTGAAATAAATAGGGGGGAGGTGGTAGCCTTTCATATTCATAAATATAGTGAAATACACTCATTTCGGTCCACATGACTTCATGGGACCCTGATGTCATGTATGCCTCATCTCGTCAAATCACACCACTATTTCATCCTCACCAGACGAATCACCTCTAGTGTACCTAAGAGACTTCTCAGTCCCCATTTCGATCCTTAATAGAAAAATGATGAAATTGCATGTGAAATGTTTTCACTGCTCAACATTACACCTTTAGGTCATGTGACACATCACAAATCATAAGTACGATTGTCCTTGACAATATTCAAGAGATCCCATTTGATTATTGAACTTTTTAAAATAAACAATGGAAATAAAAAGGATAATTTTGATGAATCCTATCTTGGTCATAAAACTAAAGTGATGTTTTAAGGAATTATATAGAGTGATCTCACAAATTCATTCAGACAAGGCTTCAATCATCAAACGAATGCCCCTCGGCATGAATATTGGTCTCATGAATTCCCTTGGAAATTTAAATATGAAAATATAAAATTCTTTAATAATACCTACATGATTTAATTAGTACCCCTAAATTGGTAATAATTATGGAAAATATGGATTAATTGATGATGGATTACAATAATTGAAAATTATTTAAAACCCTCAATGTGATCCATAGTAGAGACTTTGGAAGACACATGATGAAAAAGTCCTTTACAGACTCCATCCAAGATTCACATGATATATTCCACACAAAGAAAATAACTATTGGGGGAGAAATTCCTATAAATCCCCACCCTAACACAAAAAACATTGATATCAATATTTCTACCACACATCCACAATTCAATAAACAAATCATTGCCCACATTGTATCAAGATGCATTGGTGCTATATAGGATTTCAAAAAGTGGTTGATCTTATGACTGATTATTTATTAATCATGTAAGATACAGACATCATGTTCGACCCATTATGTGATATACATTAATCACTTCACATGATCACACACAGATAAAATGTAACACTTCTTTTAGGGAATATTACGAAAATATTCCACATTTGATAGATCACACGAGACTCACAAAAATGAACAATTCAAATTTTTTCATAGAATAATGTCCAGAATAAGGAATAATTGTTGGATACATTTTGGAAGGACATTAAAGCTAACCCTAATGCACTATGTGATGAAACTAGGTCCTTTTAAAGCACCTAGACATGTTTCTTTGATCTTTGGATTCATTTTATGTATACTATTTGGCTTATCCAAAGTCATCCAATCATTTCAACCTAAGTCGCATGGTTCCCGTCAATCATTCAACCTTAGACATGCAATACAATTCATGGTTTACATTCATGTTTTGATAATTTATTCAAAATTAAAACCCATATCATATAATGGTGCCTTCAAAAGTTATCTAAATCATAGGGTAGCATCTAAGTGTGTCAATAAACTCTCAAAATTCCCTTTGTGAACCATAATTATGTCTCATGATGCCCTCATGAAATGTCATTTTTAACATATGACACCCTCAAAGACATGTCAAACTAAATATCATGAATCCCTCCATTTGGGTAAGAAAAATATTCGGATGAAACCTATTAACATCATGTAGATCATTGGAAACCATCCAGGCATGTTAAATAGGCCATGCTATAGATTTTTGGACCAACGGTCATGGTTTTGTTACATACTGCAGGCAACTAGGCTTGATCCAAAGTGTAACATTGGAATGTAAACCCTGCTCAAAAGACCTAAGAGGGATCTATTTCTAACCATAAAAATAATATGCATAATTCCTCTTAGAGGCCTAATCAATATATTAATCATAAAATTGGTTGTATCATCATATTAGGCATGTATTCATAAGAAATGGGAATGATCATTTAATATCCATTGTTTCTCACAAAAAGAATTCGTCAATTTATTTTAGGGATGGTCAATGATAATATATTATGCCTAATAATAATAAAGAATTTTCAAGATAAGTTTTATTTTGTATTCCTTGAGAAATTGAATCATCATTGTTTAATCCCTGAATCATGGAAAATTCATCATTTTTGCCCTCAACAAAGGAAACATCCTTGTGTAAGCCATGTTCAACTGATCTACATAGAATCTGATTCCTGTAATAACCATGATAAGTAGGATGCTTCCTAAGCCCATTATTAAACATAATAGGGAATAAACCATAGAATAATCAATGGCTGGTATCCAAAATACTAGCCATTGTCATCCAATTATTGGTATTATATGATCATTTTACCTCACCCATCTGTGTAGTATGATACTAAATGATCTATGATGACTTTGATTATCTCTATTACAAGGATTTGTAGGATTCCTACTTGATGTCTTAAATTCATATTAGACATATCATGGGATTTTCTAGTACATGAAATTCACCTCCACATATTAAAAGGCTATTCATTTATTACCCCTTGATTCTAAAATCGATAATAGATAAATTGGTTATAGGTAACCATAATGAACACCTAAATGGAGTCATGAACATACAACATCCAAAAAAGACCCCTTATATATGACATGATAAAAATAATAACATAAAAACAACAACACATAAGGTTATCCATTATGGGCCAGACCTATGGAAGTGAATTAACAAAGAAAACAATAATTTTATATATAAAAAGGATATTGGGGTTGCATCCCTAGGAGTCAAGCATGAATCCCAGTGCCTCATAGCATTTACCTATGTAATTACTGTATGACATTATACATCATGGGTTTGATGAACTACAAGGTTTTTGATTCCATCCATAACAATGATAAATGGGATAAGTCCTAATGGTACAATCCCCATGATAGAAAATCATCCAATACCATATGTTTTATTGAATCCCTATGTATCATGTTATATGGATTCAATATAAATAGAAGCTATCTATCACTAGGAATAAGGAGATTAACCTTCAAAATAGACATATGGTTTGATTAAATAGTCGAACTAACTTATTTTAATTAATGTGATCCCCATTATTTTCTATCCAAAAATAATTATCATATAATTGTTTTGTAATGGTAACTAGTCCTTTACCAGGTTATGTAAGGGAGTCAATAACATATAATAAATCTATAAAATTTAGATGGAGTATGAGATACTGCTCCCCAAAAATGTGTGATTCTTATGAACTCACATCTCCTTGACCAATTACAGTCCCAATGAATCATTGGGTATGATACTTCAAGTGACCACCATACATTAGAATATGGGTCTCTACATAGTTATCAGTGAGGGAAACACTATGAGTTTCCATTTTGATTGAAAATTGTGAACTGTTATTAATGATTTTCAAAGCGATCAAACCCCCCAATAATATACCATTGGGTAAAACCAAACCAACCTCCGTGATGGTTCCCCCGTCATCTCACCTCCGTTAAAATAGAAATGGTGATCCCGATGTGAATACCTATAATAAAAAAATTATTGGGTTATTTTTTTGGGTAATTTATTTGGAATACTATACATATATTGAAATGATGAATCGAAGTGAATATATCTAATGAAATAATTATTGATTTATTGGTAATTGAGCAATTTTTTCACACTATATGACTAAATTGACATCCCAACCTGAATGTCTTGAATATAGAAATGATAGGGTTATTATCCATCGTGAAACTTTTTGAACACTATACACAAAAAAAAATGATGAACACGACATGAAACTCTGAAATTACAGAATGATCTGGAAATCATACATCAGTCCAATCTTTTTTTCCATTCAAACACAAACAATTATGTAAAGAATGGAATTATTGTACATCTAATCCTCTACAACTAGGGTTTTCTTGATGCATGTCCATCCTCATATTGACATGTCCAAAATTGAATAATTTCTAAATCATGAAGAAATGTAAAATACTATTAACAACTCATATCTGATTTAGAAAACATCATTCTTAAAATATTTCACAAACTAGGAACGTTGTTATTTATTTTCTACATGAATATATATACTAATCTCATTAACATTTTCTTGATTAGAGACAAAGTGTTCATTATTCAAAAATCACTCTGGAAAATAACATACACTGGAAAAAACTATGGGTTGCAAAATAATCTCACATTCATGATAGCTCTAATTCAAGATGTTTAACATGATGATCATAGATTACCAATAACCTGGTACAATCCCCATCCATAAGAAACCCACAAGGGTATCCAAGAATGATCAATTTAAATTCATCATCTCTAGGAAATGTTATAGCAATGTTATAGACCCTTGTCACCACAACCAACCATTTATGAAGATTATATATGAAGGATGACAGTAAAAACCATCAATATCAAATAAAGATGGACCATGAATCCAAATATAGCACCCCACTATTTTAGTTTCCACTAAGGAAGGAACATATCAATTTTTGTCGCCAGAACCATCCCTCAAGTACCCACATGTTTCCTTATATGGGAATAACTTGACACACTCAAGACTCTAAAACTCATGTATAAGAAACAAATGATGATAATCATGAGAGGATGTCACGTGATATCCATGAGATAGATCATATACTCACTTATACTAATGATGTATTCAATCATATTTCTATAGTAACCAATATTCGAGATCATATCCATTCTAATTTAGAACAAATATATGGGAATATTCCCACTCCAGGCATGGGGGAGATATATATCCCTACCCCATGTTAACAATGTCCATCTGTATATTCTTTTTCTATAAGGAATATATAATTTATTACATATCCAATAATAATTCAAGAACAACATCTAGTAAATAGTTGAGTTTAAAAATGTGCATGCTTCTGTCTCTAGACATAATTTTCTAAAATACAAGTATATAAGAGCTACATGAGATGAAATCCATCAGAATATTTCAGAACTATTGAATATAAATGGACATGAGAATGTTCTGACCATTCTATATTGGGATTATTAACAAGTCAGTACATATGAAAAAGATGTTGTTTTGTAGAAAAAACATATTCATTGTCTTGTCCAAGATGATTAATAATATATTTAAATGAATGAAAATAAATCTATCTAAGATCATATTCCCATTCAAACCAAGGATAATTAGGTGGATGCAGAATATACAATTGAATGGGGAACCCTACTTATAAATAAAATATGTGGAAATATTTCAATGGCCCACTATCGTCCTCATATCCCAGTTCTAATAAGGTTTCACCATGTTAGAGGGTCACGTGACTCGATACATGCTCATATTCCTATCAATGAAGTCTCCCACCATACACCAATGGCCCAAGATGAGGAATAAATCCATGTTCAAGCTTGTTATTAACATGTGAGAATGGAATAAGCATCATGAAAGGATCAAATTCATGTTAGTGAATATTAATTGAATATATAAACAAATCAACATTGAAAAGTCCATATTACTAAATTTTCAAATGAATGACTACACCAAATCATTCCATGGAAATATAGGATACAAATCACATCCCTTCTTACATTTCAGATGTACATCAACATATTCTGATGGGAAATTCATATTCACACCAATATCATAATACTAATCTAGATGGGGGTCACCATATAAGAGAAACACAAACACCGAGAAAGGCTATTACTCCTTCCTTGAATGACCAACGACATTTCCCAAAGGCTCTAGATTGGGCTCATACTATGATCCTCACTGTGGATCCCTAAGTGGGAATGGAACATGACTTGAGATAGTCACATATTTGAGTAAATAATAAGAGATATCATATCAATAATCATTCATTTCACTCAAAAGTATTCTGATTCACCCATAACAATAGAAATTTATAAGAATTTTCTAGAAAATATCCAACAGTAGGATCATATCCCATTATAATTCAAATGGTATGGTCAACATATTATTACCATGATGTTGGGAGTGACTCATATTTCCCATATACATAATGAAAAATTCTTTTAGGTCATTCAAGACACATTCTCAACACCCATTGTGGTTACCATCTCTTCCAAAAATATAGAAGATGATCATTAATCTGATTTATATGCTTTTGGTTTTGTGGATAATGAATCATGGGTACTCAAATCTAAAATCCACCATGGCCATCCTCCCCCTAGTAATATATCCCATGGAAACGGAAATCCATTCCTTGTATAGGCACATTTCTACAGAGACATGCTCAATTACCCGCCGCCATATTATTCATAGGTTCTTGAAAAATTTAGGTCACCCACATACAGTTTGCCAAATACTACATGAATTACTACACTCTAGAAATCATGTGTCCCTCAAAAAAGAATATTTTTTTGTCTGAAAAGATGGAGGTATATATTTTTGATGAAGGGGAGGCTGAGATTTTCATATGGAGAAATTTATCTAGAAACTACCTCACTTTCATGTTTGGGACCTTAAAAAATTTGATAGCTATATGATAGAGGAACGAGAAAAGGATTTCATTCCTTATAAATGATAAATTATGTGGAAAACTATTCAGTGAAAACATTATTGATGTATATTTTATCCTCGATATGAGTTTCACATTAATACAATCATGATACTCAGATTTCAGCAAGACCATGCCACTATATCGATGACCTTTTATCCAAAATCAGAATTGAATGCAAAAAATCAACAACATCATTATCACCAATGCACCAAAATACATTTTCAAGTGTTCTATAGGGTCACCTAATGCATATGTACTTAGCAGGGGAGAAACTATATTGATTTAAAAAAATCAACTTGGGAAAAATAGAACCCCTTACATATGGTGTCCTATAATGTCATAGACTGCAAAAAATAGAAGTTGAGGTAACTCATGGGATGGTTGGTCAGTAAAATAGAATTAAACAATCACTTATATTTCAAGACATCATAAATTAAGGGTGATCGTAGCCACAATTACATCAAACTGGGATACTCAAAATAACGAGGATTCATTCCCACCACAGAGACCATAAGTGCAATCTACTAAACGAATTCTAAAATAGAATGGTTCACACCATGGGCTTACATTTCCCTAGATCCCACACAATAATAGATAAACCCCATCAAATGATCCTATTTATTATATTCCATAAATATATTATAGGAGAGTACACATCCCAACGGGTTGGGATAATATCTACCACTGCCTCAACCCCTCAACTCATCAATTACCAAAAATATTCTTGATAGTTTTACTGTAGAAACAAACAAAACCCAAACTACTAGGATGTGGGCCATTATATCTCAATCACCATCTTAGAGTTCCTAATCCCCTAAAAAGGACAATGGAACATCAATTTTTATTCTGTATCAACCACTACTCACTATATAAGCTGCATTGATATCTTAATGTTCTTCCCAGATGATATCAAATCCCCAACTAAAATCATTATATCCTCAACCACATGAGTAATCAATTTGAATGATGTACATGAATAACTCCCATCCCATACGGCTGGGGTATTAACATTATCCACATCAACATAGAGTCAATACTACTTATCTACTATGGGAAGAAAATATTAATGATTTGTATCCCTCTAGTTCCTCTGACCGCAAGACAAAAATCATCAAGATGAGGCCCAGAGAAAAATAATATACAGAGACACCCTCAATGTACCATTTCAAAGGTCAATATAAATGGAGGTTAAAGAAATGGTTACCAGACCCTAATGGGGTCGCAATCCAAAATAAACCAATACAGAAAAAGGTTAGATTAATTTCCCTACTAAATATAGTACAATACCAACCTATGTCACTGAAAATAATACTATATACACTATCACCAAATATTAAAATTCTTAATATTTTCAATATCAACATGAAAAATTTTGTGGTTCACGTCCAAACATAGTGGTCCACAAACCAGATGATTTACACTTATATGAGGGTCATTTGGATGCACTAAATAAGGCTATATGTAGCAAGAACCTATGAAGGTTCCAAAATAAGCCACCCCAAAATACACTGTTTTATACCTTCACAGTAGATCACTCCTATTGGAAATCGCAAGGGAGCTACTACATCCCACTCACCATGCTAATGATTCATTCTTTCATCCATTGAGGAGCAATTTTTAAAATATGAGTGTGAGATAAAAACTCTAAAATGACTTAATGGGTAGCTACATAGGGGAAATATTCCCATTTCATATTTTCTAAATATATAGAAAAATAACCACCCTCCCATAGAAACTTCAATAATCACAATTGTTTCTTAGATTCAGGCTGGATGCAGATCTAGGTATCTAGTCAACATAATCGACGAAGTCAAAATAAATATTGACTTAAATCCACTTTGAATGTTCCCTCTACATCTTTGTTGAAATTATATAGTTATAATATGAATTGAGGATATGTATGAGACAAAGGAATGGTTATTTCATCAACCTCCAATAACATTATGTAGATGTGTTGTATTTTAAAAAGAAGTTCCCCTTGGGCTTCTTAACAAAATAGAGTCCCTAGATTCTGAAATAGAATCCATGGACAAGGAATGTGTACCAGTAAGCCCTGTGATAAAGCCTCATCCCAAAGGGATAGATGATACTCAACCTCCACCCTACCTCGAAAAACCTTCAACATTAAATTTTGACATTGTCAGATACCCCGAACAACAACTATCACAATTCATATCCCGATGTGGGACAATGATGGGACTTTGATATCAACTTGATGTGATAAATCTGAGTTTTATTGTATATAGTATGAATGGGATTTTATTTTTATGGTACAACAACCGGTCAGTAGGATCTGTTTAGGGATGAGAATACATTATTTGTCAGTCCCATAATCAATTCAGATCTATGAGGAGGAAAACAATGTTCAACAACCTGAAATTAAAACAACAAACTTATGAATGAGAGGGTTTCTACCATAAAATATATATGGAAGATTTTATCTTACTCACTCATTGTCAATATCTTGTAGGAAAAAATAACTGAGATCTATGCTAAAAATAACTATGTGGAGTTATAAAAACCTCTAATCCCAATGAACTATCCTATTTGGTACTGCTAGTCCACAAATATGTTGTAACTTATATATGAGTCCATTTAATGAACCCATTATAAAACTTGACTAATGCAAAAAAAACCCAGGGGAAATTGATTGGAAATATAGAAGATGTACCTACGAATAAGTAGAAAACAAATGTACCCATATGAGCACCCTAATTGGCCTTGAACACCCTTGTGCCTCTTGTCAGGCAGTAATAGAAAATGAAAATACCAAGTCCATCCATACAGAGAAACTGAGGAAAACTAGGATTTTAGGAATTGATGAATAAAGACGACTCATTCTTAAATGAGAAAAACCATGTGTTTTTCATGGTAAACAAATACAATAATATGGTCACATTACCACATCCCATGAAACAAGATCAAGAAATCCTAACTCACTACCCCAACTACTGTTGGAACCACTTTGTGTATAGGTTTTTATTTGTTGTCAATAGTGGTCAATGGAATATCAAAATGAAAGAGATAAAGAAGTACTCCAATAAAATGGAGGAATGGAAGCTCACAATGAAAGAGATCATGAAGTACTCCATTGAAGTAGAGGAGTAGTGATTCAGAAGATTGTTGTGCGGAACGTAAGTTCAATGAACATGTGTCAAAGGTGATACATTTTTTACAACAATGAAGAAAGTGAGGATTAATCCATCCTAGGATGATTGAAGCAGGATGGTGTTTTTGGATAAAGACCATGAAATTCCTCCTTATTGAATAAGAACCATGGGATTCTGATGAAGACCATGCAATTACTCATGATTGAGTTAAAACCATGATAGAGACTTCTTGACAGATTGAATCACATGGTTTGCATGAAGTTGATCATGACGGTTTATGAAGGAGGCAATGTGCCAATGAGTTGACTTATGAAATGGCCATCCACATCACATTTTCATAAAAGATTATGGTACTAAAGTTGTTCCTTCATAGAATACATATCACAATAATGTAGTTTGTGATAAAAGCAAAAGAGTTGCTGAAGGATACAGATCACCAAGAAGAAGTGTTGTTGAGGTGATCGTGCTTATCGACAATGCAAACAAACGACATACAAATTTTTTTAAAAAGGAGATTCCATGGTGATATGTTGAGTTCAAGAGTTGTGGTCAACGATCTATGTTTGATTCAAGAACATCAATAGAGGAATGGATGATCTGGAGGCGGTACAAAAAGAGCAGATACAAGGTGGCACCGTTTTTCAGTGTCTTCCAAATTTTAGGGCCTCAAAATCAACAAATTAAGAAGAGTGATTTTGGAAAAGGTACTTGCACACCATACTCTTGGGGGATAGGAAACTTGCGGGCCATATGATTTTGAAGATTAGAGCATCAAAATATGGCAAAGGGATAAGAGTCGCGCATGTTTTGCTGAGGTCGCGCAGGTGAATTATGTGTCGGGAAGAGACTTGCGTGCCGATGCCTTGAATGCATTATAACTTGCACGCCTATGGTTTTTCGAGATCAGAAGATCCAAATTTGGAAAAGGCAATATGTTCGTGCAAGTTTGGATGTTGATCGCGCAAGTGCCTAGCAGGGTCCGAGACTTGCGTGCCGATGGATGACTTGCGCGCCGCCGCGCAGGGGGTCCAGTTTGACTATTAATACTGGAACACGCCTCCTAATTTCTCACCGAGCTCAAGAATTAGATATTGTTCGAGCTCTCGTCGCGTAGGTTATTGAGCCACACAAGTAGAGGTTGTGCGCCAATTGATGGTTGCACACCCCAGGTGATTTAGGCAAGGAAGGAAGTGAGTCACACAGGTTTGAAGTTCTAGAAGGAAGAGTCGCGCAGGTGCTTTAGAGACACTTGCATGCCAGGTTATACTTGCGCACATAAGACTTGCGTGCCAGATGGAGACTTGCGCGCTGGGCTTGAAAAGGAGATCCAAATATTGTTGATGCACGCCCTCCTTTCTGGAGCTGCACAAGAGCTAAAGATTTCCTGATACTTTCGGTGCAAAGAGAGATTGAAGAAGAAATCTAAATGACACATGCATGATCTCATGCATACTTGGTGAATTGATTCTGAAAAATTCCGAGTAAGTTGAACATCATTTATTGAGCAATCACATAAGTGATTGTGATTCAGGAAAATGAATACAAGGGGATCTAGTGCATTCAGTCATTGCACTAAAGAAGAAAGATTGAACTATAAAGAGCATCAAATCTGAACCCTGATGCAAGAAAAGTCTCATGCTGAACAGGAGACAAAGAACATCAATTCACATTTATTAAAGAGACCTTCATGTCTATAAACTGAGTGGGACTTCACCAATGGCAGTGAGCCAGGGGGAGTCAACGAGAGTTACCCGAGGGACGCAGTGAGCTATCCCTGAACAATTGTAAAGGCAGTGAGCCTGGGACAGAGTGACTGTACCTGAACCGTTGTAATCTACAACTAGTTAAGCATAGTGGATTTAGGTATGACCGACAACCTGTCGGTGTATGCTCCTTGGACGTAGCCCTTAGTGGTGAACCAAGTAAAAATAGTTGTGTCATCTCTCTGCATGTGAATGTTTAATTGCTGATCATATCCATCATACAGGTTTAAGTAGTTCCTACCAACGTGGGAATAAGATCCTCAACTAAATGAAGAAAAAGTTTCCACCCTGATTCACCCCTCCCCTCTCAGGGTGTCCCGGGTTCCTACAAGTGGTATCAGAGGCAAAGGTTAACGTATGTTGGATATTCTCCAGTAATTTTATTGAGAATAGTATTTGTGGTTCTTTCCTACAGTCAACAATGATGAATAGTCATGATAAGGATGCAGTCATTTCTGAGCAGAAATATACATCATGCAAGACCGTGACAAACAGGAAAAAGAAAGAAAAGAAGCAGTTGAAGAAGTCCCTCACATCCAAAGAAGATGCAGTGTCTTGTTCTCCATTCCATTCCAATAATGAAGAAACATCAGGCTTGGAAAGTGTCAAGAAGGTGGCTTAGAATTCTTTCAGAGGAAAGGATGACACCCCTAATTCAAGCTTTCAAGAAAAACTCAAAACATATCTGCATGATATTCCTGAAGAAAGGGTTGCTATTATTTGTAGTCTATTCCAATCTATGTAGGTTGAGATCACTCGACTAGAAAGAGAATATGAAAATATGGAAAATGGGTTGGAAAGAAAAGTTCTGGAATGTATGAAGCTCACCAAACAGGATAATGTCTTTGAAGAAAACGAGGCAGTCAATAAGACTCTAAAAGAAAGGATCCATTCACTTGAAGCGGAGCTGGAGAAGAGTAATGAAGTCAAGAATTTTTGTTTGGAAGAAACATCCATTAAATTCAGGGAACTTGACTCTTTGTTACAAAACAATGTTAAGATGCATGAATATGAGGTTGAAAGTTTGAAGAAGACTTGTGAAGAGAAGATGTTCACGATTGAAGATCAGAAGATCATCCTCAATATTGTGGGACAAAAATTGGAAGCTAAATTTAGCAAGATTGAGAACACACATATTGAGACTTCACAAAAGAATGAAATGAGTGATGCTTTCACTCAATGTTCATTGGAGGAGTCTAAAGCTGAAATGCCACCAACATGTGATAAGATGATTATGACAACTCTTGATTATCCACATCAAGAATCAATTGCTGCTGGTACTCAATGCTCACTGGAGGATTACATAGTCAAAAGACCTCCAACAAGTGATAAGAAGATCATGACTTCACTCTTTGATCTATCACAAGAAACTGAGAAAGTGAAGGTACCATCCAAACCATCTTGTACTCATATTTCTAAATACACTCCTACAATTAGAGCAGGTGGGAAGAAAAGTTCTAAACAAGTATGGATGAGGAAAGGTGAGAAGATGAAACCTACCACCATGGCTAGGGTGGATGGGAAGAAAAAGGAGGAAGTGGGATCCTCAAATAGAGCACAAAATATTAAGAAGATGGCCCAACAACTTAATACAGAAGACACAAAGAAGAAAAGATTTGTGGGTCAATGTCGGTGCTGAAACAGATTTGGGCACTGTGCACTGGATTGTCTTTATAATCCCTTACATAGAAAAGTACAGAGAATGCCTATATCAAAGAGAAGGAAGCCAGAGAAAGCAACATCAGCTGATCCAGAAGCATCTGTTTACTGCAAACAGATTTGGAATTCTTGATAACATATGTGATGTTTGCAACGGCATCAGTCACAATGCAGGCACATGTCCACATCAACATGCTTTAACTGTTGAAAAGAAAAGAATACCTCTGATGCCATCAAAGAATGAAGCATCTACCTTGGGGAGAAATTAGAAGAATGTTGTGAACACACATTTCCCCAAGAAGATCTCAAGTAGGGAAGCTGAGAAGACCTGGGATTTTAGATACATGAAATTGAAGGGCCATTCATCCAAAAGAAACACTAAGTGGGATGAATCTCGGATGAACCCATGTGGAAGACCTAAACCAGCTGCAAAAGTTCCAAATGACATATTGGTCATCTAGCCAGATGATTTGAAAAGAATAAGGAAACATGAAGATGAGAAGGCCATGGTTGGTGAAATAGGAAATGGAAAACTTTCACATGATGAAGACACATTGCAGGAGAGATTGCAAACAAAGAGAAACACACGTGTCAAAGAAGTTCTGTGTGAGAGATGCAATAAATCCGGTCACATTGCAAAAGGTTTCCTAACCTTAATACCAGAGCAAGAAGCATTCCTTAAGAGGAGTAAGAATGTATCATTCATGATGGCTGCTAAGAAGAACAATTCTCCACAAAAAGCAGAAGAAAATGTGAACAGAGCCATGCCACACTAACAGATGTCAGAACATATGTTCAAATGTGCATGCATGAATACTGGAGTGAATAGAGGAACTTGGTTGAGAAAGGAACCTCAACCAATCAAGTCTTCTTGATGAAGCAAGAAAGAACCACATTATTCCCGTAATCATTTGTGTATTGTATTTGTGCTAATAATGTAGGGAATTGAAGGTGAAGCATGCTCTCAGGGGGAGAACCTGAGAAGTAGTGAATGCTGTCAACTCTTGATAGCCAAGTTAAATAAGTTTCCATCCTTAGTAGATTCTTCAATTGATATTCAAATATTATGATGATGAAGGATCACTCTTGATGAAGATGATGAGGAGTGTTTCCATTGAGGGGGAGAAGAATGAAGAGGCTTCCATAATCACTGTTTCAATCAATATCAACTCCAGCTGGACTCAAAAGTAGTTACTCTATGAATTTATTGAATAACACGCCAATGGAGAAGGTATGTCATTTCTCAATCACTATCCATTGGTTACTCAGATCAAAGATTATTTTATGAAGGGGGAGTAACTGAATTGATCAGTGACATAAAGAGAATGGAAGTGCCCCAAGGTCACTTATCCAGCCGATTGCACTTGAATGTTTTTGATCTATTTTCTGATGTGAGTGCAGGAGATTCAGGTTGATTATTCTCAATCATAGTTGATCTTCTTGTACCTGGAATTAATGTGGTAAACCCTTGAAGACAAGATACATGAGTTATCATCTCATGTTGGTATCATGATCTGTGGATAATGGACAGCCTTGTTGACTTAATCAAATCCTCTTGTTTTCTACATCGAGCATTTCTCAAGTGGACTTAGAGTGAAATGATTAATGAAACATTTCTTAAGTGTGGATTGATACCCTCTGTACCATGTACTTTGTATTTCTTGTCAATAAGGGGGAGAGAATGTGAAATGAATGTTGAAAAGAAATTTTGATTGAATAAAAGATTCTCATTTTGACATTGACAAATTAATTTCAGAAGATGTATAAGGTATTGAAAACAAAATACAAAGGGGGAGATTGTTGGAACCACATTGTGTATAGGTTTGTATTTGTTGTCAATAGTGGTCAATGGAATATCAAAATGAAAGAGATCAAGAAGTACTCCAATAAAATCGAGGAATGGAAGCTCACAATGAAAGAGATCATGAAGTACTCCGATGAAGTAGAGGAGTAGTGATTCAGACGATTGTTGTGCTGAACGTAAGTTCAAAGAACATGTGTCAAAGGTGATACATTGTTTACAACAATGAAGAATGTGAGGAGTAATCCATCCAAGGATGATTAAAGCAGGATGGTGTTTTTGGATAAAGACCATGCAATTCCTCCTTATTGCATAAGAACCATGGGCTTTTGATGAAGACCATGCAATTACTTATGATTGCGTGAGAACCATGCTAGAGACTTCTTGACGGATTGAATCCCATGGTTTTCATGAAGTTGATCATGACGGTTGATGAAGGAGGCAATGTGCCAATGAGTTGACTTATGAAATGGCCATGCACATCACATTTTCATAAAAGATGATGGTACTAAAGATGTTCCTTCAAAGAATACATATCACAATAATGGAGTTAGTGATAAAAGCAAAAGAGTTGCTGAAGGATATAGATCACCAAGAAGAAGTTATGTTGAGGTGATCGTGCTTATCGACAAAGCAAAAAAATGACATACAAATTTTTCGACAAAGGAGATTCCATGGTGACATGTCGAGTTCAAGAGTTGTGGTCAACGATCTATGTTTGATTCAAGAACATCGACATAGGAATGGATGATCTGGAGGTGGTACAAAAAGAGCAGATACAAGGTGGCACCGTTTTCCAGTGTTTTCCAAATTTCAGGGCCTCAAAATCAACAAATTAAGAAGAGTGATTTTGGAAAAGGGACTTGCGTGCCATAATCTTGGAGGATAGGAAACTTGCACGCCATATGTTTTTGAAGATCAGAGCATCAAAATATGGCAAAGGGATAGGGGTCGCGCAAGTTTTGGTGAGGTCGCGCAGGTGAATTATGTTCCGGGAAGAGAATTGCGCATCGATGCCTTGAATGCATTATAACTTGCGAGCCTATGGTTTTTTGAGATCAGAAGATGGAAATTTGGCAAAGGCAAGATGTTCACGCAAGTTTGGATGTTGATGGTGCAAGTGCCTAGCAGGGGCCGAGACTTGCGTGCCGATGGATGATTTGCGCGCCGCTGCGCAGGGGGTCCAGTTTGCCTATAAATACTGGACCACACCTTCTCATTTCTCACCGATCTCAAGACATAGAGATTGTTCGAGCTCTCATCGCGCAGGTGATTGAGCCGCACAAATAGAGGTTGAGTGCCGATTGAGGGTTGCGCACCCCATGTGATTTGGGCAAGGAAAGAAGTGAGTCGCACAGGTTTGAAGTTCAAGAAGGCAGAGTTGCGCAGGTGCTTTAGAGACACTTGCGCGCCAGGTTATTCTTGCGTGGCTAAGACTTGCACGCCATATGGAGACTTGCGCACCAGGCTTGAAAAGGAGATCCAAATATTGTTGATGCACGCCCGCCTTTCTAGAGCTGCATAAGAGCTAAAGATTGCCTGATACTTTATGTGAAAAGCGAGATTGAAGAAGAAATATAAATGATACATGCATGATCTCATGCATACATGGTGAATTGATTCTGACAAATGCCGAGTAAGTTGAACATCATTTATTGAGAAATCACATAAGTGATTGTGATTCAGGAAAACGAATACAAGGGGATCTAGTGCATTCAGTCATTGCACTAAAGAAGAATGATTGAACTATAAAGAGCATCAACTCTGAACCCTGATGCAAGAAAAGTCTCATGCTGAACAGGAGACAAAGAACATCATTGCACATTTATTGAAGAGACCTTCATGTCTATAAACTGAGTGGGACTTCACCAACAGTAGTGAGCCAGGGGGAGTCAACGGGAGTTACCCGAGGGATGCAGTGAGCTATCCCTGAACAATTGTAAAGGCAGTGAGCCCGGGACAGAGTGACTGTACCCAAACCGTTGTAATCTACAGCTAGTGAAGCATAGTGTATTTAGGTACGCCTGAAAACCTGTCGGCGTATGCTCCTTGGACGTAGCCCTTAGTGGTGAACCAAGTAAAAATAGCTATTTCATCTCTCTGCATGTGAATGTTTAATTGCTGATCATTTCCATAATTCATGTTTAAGTAGTTCTTACCAACGTGGGAACATGATCTATAACTAAAAGAAGAAAAAGTTACCACCCTGATTCACCCCTCCCCTCTCAGGGTGTCCCGGGCTCCTACAAGTGGTATCAGAGGCAATGGTTAACGTATGTTGGATATTCTCTAGTAATTCTATTGAGAAGAGTATTTGCGGTTCTTTCCTACAGTCAACAATGAAGAATAGTCTTGATAATGATGCAGTCATTTCTGAGCAGAAATCTAGATCTTGCAAGACCGTGACAAACAGGAAAAAGAAAGAAAAGAATCAGTTGAAGTAGTCCCTCACATCCAAAGAAGATGGAGTGTCTTGTTCTCCATTCCATTCCAATAATGAAGAAACATCAGGCTTGGAAAGTATCGAGCAGGTGGCTCAGAATTATTCCAGAGGAAAGGATGACACCCCTAATTCAAGCTTTCAGGAAAAACTCAAAACGTATCTGCATGATATTCCTGAAGAAAGGGTTGCTATTATTTGTAGCCTATTCCAATCTATGCAGGTTGAGATCACTCGACTAGAAAGAGAATCAGAAAATATGGAAAAGGGGTTGGAATGAAAAGTTCTGGAATGTATGAAGCTCGCCAAACAGGTTAAAGTCTTTGAAGAAAACGAGGCAGTCAATAAGACTCTAAAAGAAAGGATCCATTTACTTGAAGCTGAGCTGGAGAAGAGCAATGAAGTCAAGAATTTTTGTTTGGAAGAAGCTTCCATTAAATTCATGGAACTTGACTTTTTGTTACAAAACAAAGTTAAGATGCATGAAGATGAGGTTGAAAGGTAGAAGAACACTTGTGAAGAGAACATGATCACGATTGAAGATCAGAAGATCATCCTCAATATTGTGGGTCAAAAATTGGAAGCTCAATTGAGCAATATTGAGAACACACATATTGAGACTTCACAAAAGAATGAAATGAGTGATGCTTGCACTCAATGTTCAATGGAGGAGTCTAAAGATGAAATGCCTCCAACATGTGATAAGAAGATTATGAAAACTCTTGATTATCCACATCAAGAATCAGTTGCTGCTGGTACTCAATGCTTACTGGAGGATTCTATTGTCAAAAGACCTCCAAAATGTGATAAGAAGATCATGACTTCACTCTTTGATCTATCACAAGCAACTGAGAAAGTGAAGGTACCATCCAAACCATTTTGTACTAATATTTCTAAATACACTCCTACAATCAGTTCAGGTGGGAATAAAATTTCTAAACAAGTATGGATGAGGAAAGGTGAGAAGAAGAAACCTACCACCATGGCTAGGGTGGATGGGAAGAAAAATGAGGAAGTGGTTCCTCAAATAGAGCACAAAAATTAAGTAGATGGCAAAACAACTTAATATAGAAGACACAAAGAAGAAAAGATTTGTGGGTCAATGTTGGTGCTGCAACAGATTTGGGTACTGTGCACTGGATTGTCTATATAATCCCTTACACGGAAAAGCACAGAGAATGCCTATATCAAAGAGAAGGAAGACAGAGAAAAAGAAGCAACATCAGTAGATCCAGAAGCATCTTTTTATGGCAAACAGATTTGGAATTCTTGATAACATATGTGATGTTTGCAACGACATCAGTCACAATGCAGGCACATGTCCACATCAACATGCTTTCACTATTGAAAAGAAATAAATACCTCTGATTCTGTCAAAGAATGAAGAAGCTACCTTGGGGAGAAATCAGAAGAATGTTGTGAACACTCATGTTCCCAAGAAGATCTCATATAGGGAAGCTGAGAAGACCTGGGATTTTAGATCTATGAAATTGAAGGGCCATTCATCCAAAAGAAAAACTAAGTGGGATGAATCTCGGATGAACCCATGTGGAAGACCTAAACTAGCTGCAAAAGTTCCAAATGACATATTGGTCATCTGGCCAGAAGATTTGAAAAGAATAAGGAAACTTGAAGATGAGAAGGCCAAGGATGGTGACATAGGAAAAGGAAAACTCTCACATGATGAAGATACATTGCAGGAGAGATTGCAAACAAAGAGAAACACACGTGTCAAAGAAGTTCTGTGTGAGAGATGCAATAAATCTGATCACATTGAAAATGGTTTCCTAACCTTAATACCAAAGCAAGAAGCAGTCCTTAAGAAGAGTAAGAATGTATCATTCATGATGGATGCTAAGTAGAATAATTCTCTACACAAAGCAGAAGACAATGTGAACAGAGCCATGCCACACCGACAGATGTCAGAACATATGTTCAAATGTGCATGCATGAAGACTGGAGTGAACAGAGGAACTTGGTTGAGAAAAGAACCTCAACCAAGAAATTCTTCTTGATGAAGCAAGAAGGAACCACCTTATTTCCGTAATCATTTGTGTATTGTATTTGTGCTGTTAATGCTGGGAATTGATGTTGAAGCATGCTCTCAGGGGGAGAACCTGAGAAGTAGTGAATGCTGTCAACTCTTAATAGCCAAGCTGAAAAAGTTTCCATCCTTAGTAGATTCTTCAATTGATATTAAAAGATTATGATGATGAAGGATCACTCTTGATGAAGATGATGAGGAGTGTTTCCTTTGAGGGGGAGAATAATGAAGAAGCTTCCATAATCACTGTTTTAATCAATATCAACTCCTGCTGGACTCAAAAGGAGTTACTCTATGAATTTCTTGAAGAACACGCCAATGGAGAAGGTATGTAATTTCTCAATCACAATCCCTTGGTTACTCAGATCAAAGATTATTTCACAAAGGGGGAGTAACTGAATTGATCAGTGACATAAAGAGAATGGAAGTGCCCCAAGGTCACTTATCCTGCCGATTGCACTTGAATGTTTTTGATCTATTTGCTGATATGAGTGCAGGAGTTTCAGGTTGATTATTCTCTATCATAGTTGATCTTATTCTACCTGGAATTAATGTAGTAAACCCTTGAAGACAAGATACCTGAGTTATCATCTCATGTTGGTATCATTATCTGTGGATAATGGACACCCTTGTTGACTTAATCAAATCCTCTTGTTTTCTACATAGAGCATTGCTCAAGTATACATAGAGTGAAATGATTAATGAAACATTTCTTAAGTTTGGATTGATACCCTCCCTACCATGTGCTTTGTATTTCTTGTCAATAAGGGAGAGAGAAAGTGAAATGAATGTTGAAAAGAAATGTTGATTGAATAGAAGATTCTCATTTTGACATTTACAAATTCATTTCAGATGATGTATAAGGTATTGACAAAAAAATACAAAGGGGAGATTGTTGGAACCACATTGTGTATAGGTTTGTATTTGTTGTCATTAGTGGTCAATGGAATATCAGAATGAAAGAGATCAAGAAGTACTCCAATAAAATGGAGGAATGGAAGCTCACAATGAAAGAGATCATGAAGTACTCCGATGAAGTAGAGGAGTAGTGATTCAGACGATTGTTGTGCTGAACGTAAGTTCAAAAATCATGTGTCAAAGGAGATACATTGTTTACAACAATGAAGAATGTGAGGAGTAATCCATCCAAGGATGATTAAAGAAGGATGGTATTTTTGGATAAAGGCCAGGCAATTCCTCCTTATTAAATGAGAACCATGGGCTTTTGATAAAGACCATGAAATTACTCATGATTGTGTGAGAACCATGCTAGAGACTTCTTGACGGATTGAATCACATGGTTTGCATGAATTTGATCATGACGGTTGATGAAGGAGGCAATGTGCCAATGAGTTGACTTATTAAATGGCAATGCACATCACATTTTCATAAAAGATGATGGTACTAAAGCTGTTCATTCAAAGAATACATATAACAATAATAGAGTTTGTGATAAAAGAAAATGATTTTCTGAAGGATACAGATCACCAAGAAGAAGTGCTGTTGAGGTGATCATGATTATCGACAAAGCAAACAAACGACATACAAATTTGTTGACAAGGGAGATTCCATGGTGGCATGTCGAGTTCAAGAGTTGTGGTGAATGATCGATGTTTGATTCAAGAACATCGATAGAGGAATGGATGATCTGGAGGTGGTACAAAAAGAGCAGATACAAGGTGGCACCGTTTTCCAGTGTTTTCCAAATTTTAGGGCCTCAAAATCAACAAATGAAGAGGAGTGATTTTGGCAAAGGGACTTGCGTTCCATACACTTGGAGGATAGGATACTTGCGCACCATATGTTTTTGAAGATCAGAGCATCAAAATATGGCAAAGGGATAAGGGTCGCGCAAGTTTTGGTGAGGTCGCGCAGTTGAATTATGTGCCGAAAAGAGACTTGCGTGACGACGCCTTGAATGCATTATAACTTGCACACCTATGGTTTTTCGAGATCAGAAGATCCAAATTTGGCAAAGGAAAGATGTTCGCACAAGATTGGATGTTGATCGCGCAATTGCCTAGCAGGGGCTGAGACTTGCGCGCCGATGGATGACTTGCACGCCGCCACGTAGGGGGTCCAGTTTGCCTATAAATACTGGACCACGCCTCCTCATATCTCACCGAGCTCAAGACATAGAGATTTTTCGAGCTCTCGTCGCGCAGGTGATTGAGCCGTGCAAGTAGAGGTTGCACACCGATTGATGGTTGCGCACCCCAGGTGATTTGGGCAAGGAAGGAAGTGAGTCGCACATGTTTGAAGTTCAAGAAGGCAGAGTCGCGCATGTGTTTTGGAGACACTTGCACGCCAGGTTATACTTGCGCGCCTAAGACTTGCGTGCCAGATGGAGACTTGTGCACTGGGATTGAAAAGGAGATCCAAATATTGTTTATGCACGCCCACCTTTCTGGAGATGCATTAGAGCTAAAGATTGCCTGATACGTTCAGTGCAGAGCGATATTGAAGAAGAAATATAAATGATACATGCATGATCTCATGCATTCATGTTGAATTGATTCTGAAAAATGCCGAGTAAGTTGAACATCGTTTATTGAGCAATCACAAAAGTGATTGTGATTCAGGAAAACGAATACAAGGGGATCTAGTGCATTCAGTCATTTCACTAAAGAAGAAAGATTGAACTATAAAGAGCATCAACTCTGAACCCTGATGCAAGAAAAGTCTCATGCTGAACAGGAGACAAAGAACATCAATGCACATTTATTGAAAAGACCTTCATGTCTATAAACTGATTGGGACTTCACCTACGGCAGTGAGCCAGGGGGAGTCAACGGGAGTTACCCGAGGGATGCAGTGAGCTATCCCTGAACAATTGTAAAGGCCTTGAGCCTGGGACAAAGTGACTTCACCCGAACCGTTGTAATCTACAGCTAGTGAAGCATAGTAGATTTAGGTACGACTGAGAACCTGCCGGCGTATGCTCCTTATATGTAGCCCTTAGTGGGGAACCAAGTAAAAATAGCTGTGTAATCTCTATGAATGTGAATGTTTAATTGTTGATCATATCCATCATACAGGTTTAAGTAGTTCCTACCAACGTGGGAACAAGATCCACAACTAAACGAAGAAAAAGTTTCCACCCTGATTCACCCTTCCCCTCTCAGGGTGTCCCGGGGTCCTACAACTACATAACATTCTATATATGGATGGGTCATAATATGAAGTAATTATTAATCTATAAATACATCCTTCTAGGCATGGTCAATTTGTGATAGGTGGTGTTTGAAAACACCTTTAAGAATCTAGCATGAATTTCTATTTCCCTGTCAGAAGTAGAAGGTGACATGTAGAATGTATCAGTCGGGTGAATGTAGAAGTAAGAAAACTGGAATACCTAGAAAAAAGATAACTGATCCCATGATGCATTAACATCAAAGATACACATACCCACAATAGTATAAAAACCTAATATGTAGACATCAAATTTACTACTCATGGCAGGGAAATACCATCAGAAGAAATATGAATGGTAAGTGTAATAGACAAATTCTTCTCCAATGAAATCTCTAACTCTTATTGATTTTTCCCTATAACCACCACAATATCTGCATCACCAAAAAAATAATTCCTCATCAAAAAAGAGGTGATCTATGGTATATTCAATGTACCAAAATTATTGAACCCATTATTTATGATGAATAATCTTCAAATAATGAGTTTCGCAAACATAACCGAGGAATGGGAGGTCATGTGTGTAAGAACCAATGATTTGTTGGACATATTGGATGTGGTAAGACCCACTTATTTGGAAAAATACACAAAAAAGGATGCACAGACACACAGACACAAACACACACAAACATATATGAATGGAGCTGAGACTCATGGGAATTCTCTCCAACGTGTTCAAAAGTGGCGTGTAGGTACCCTATAAACCTTTGGTGGTCAGCCAACCCCAATTTTTTACATGACTACTTAGAGGGGGTTCTATTATCCAATTAACATATGAAAATGAAAATAATAGCCTGCCATATGCCACTAATATAATATTCTCCCTCAAACTCTACACAATATTGTTCACATCCACCGCAAACTCTTTATCTTCTAATACACATATATAGAATAAACCCCACATCTGAAATTGCATACCTCTGGAACAAAAGTTTAATAGTTAAAAATAGTTGGTGGTTGCCCCATCAAATATCTCAATCTTGGATGTTTTCTATATTTCTAAAAAACTCAATGGAAATTTATGAATCTCTCAATAGACCAAATTATTTCAAGAATGAAGACTTTTCAGTTGAGTTTTATCTAATGGACACTCTATAAGCATAATTCCATGTCTTCATCTCCTTCAACAATAAATATCAGAAATAGGTCTTTAAGGGGTTGCTGAGGCCCTAATATGAATTAGGGAGACTTAATAACCTCATAGTTCTAAGGCCCATAATTTATAAAAGATCTGGGATTGAAATAATCATGATTCAAACTCTCAAACATATTGGATAGAGAGAAGGGTACATATCTATTACAAATATGACTATTCAAGGTATGATAAGAGTGATAAAATACCTATTGAGAAGATAAAAATCTATTCTCGACTTTGGAGTCTCACATTTTATTTCGAGTTTATGGTTAACTATTAATATAGTATATATAATGTTAGGCATGGAAGGCCCTAGCATCATATCTACTTGGTGGTACCTTCAACATTCCCTCAAGGTCTAACGTACACCATCAATTGAAAGGTTATCATACTGCATGGTCAAAATACATCTACGAAACTTGTGTAAACACAAATACATAATCATATTTCTATAAAAATTAAAGAAAAATCCAATTATAGATATTCACATATGCGTTTATCCCAACAATGGATTGAGTACCACCACTAAAAATCATATCAGTATATTCAATAGTGACCATGTGCTGCATGTAAAGCTAGTGGAGGTGATAGACATGACCCCACTGGTATAAGCACCTAATATCCTCAGTGAATGTGAAAATAAACTATCATCATTGATATCTCTCTACAATTAATGAGAATTTTGGGGATGATAATGGATACTCCCTTTCCCTCCCTCTATTTTATAGTGATGGGGAAACCCCCATATTTCAAACAACGTATGAAAATTTCTCGACATACTCATAATTGTGGGAATATGAGGCAGAAATCATGAATATCCCTACCGTATTTCAATAAGGTGCCCCCAAAACAATCAATGAGGTTTGGGAAATAAATATTGGAATTTAATATGACTCACGAACTACTCTAATTAGTGCTTCCATGAACCTAAAACATCAAGATATGTATATTTAACTTCTAAATAAGTGATAATATTAATCAAATTGGAACTACACATAAATTCTTATATAGAATTAAAATATTCCTATGAACCATATCGACTTGCATGATGATCATTAAGGAGTCATTCTTGCATCTAAGAAGACACACCCCACTATTGCCACCAATGTAGAGGGGGAAGTTGAAAAATTTACCAGATAAAACATTTCTCAATTATTGAAATACCCAATATGGATTTTTAAATTTTGCTGATTATAAAAAACAAGGGATGTCTATGGGACTACATTAATTTTATAGTCCATTATTTTCATTTCCAAAGAGATTATTTTCTATTACAAGTCATAGAACTCTTGATTGATGCGACTGGTGACTTCCATGATGAATCCTTCTTTGATTATTATTCAAAATAAAATAAATTAAATAGTTCCCTTATGAGTTGGAATATAAATTATTCATTATACCTTAAGGTATCATCATAGATAGTGTCATTTCCTTTGATATAAATAATGTTGGTGCTACATATCAATGAATGATATCTTCAAGATCTAATTGGAAAACAAATTGTCGAATGTTATGTCAATGACCTGATTTTCATGTCCAGATGTTGATGTGATCACACCATCGCTCTCCAAATATTCTTCAATAAGTTCTAACAAAATATAATAAAGATGAATCCACAAAAGTGTACATTTAGATTAAAATCATGGATGATTCGTCCCTTTAAGCTACACCACATCAATATTGAGTTTAACTTGGATATGACTACTGATGTCATATCAGTTTCACCACCCAAAATATCAATGAACTGAAAGATTCCAAGGGAACCATGCATACATTCAACATATAGAGTTCAACATGGACAACAATTATTTATACATGACAATTATAATGAAGAATGAATTCATCCATCGTCATTCCATTAACTTCAATGAATCCTTATAATGTCTAAATTTTTACCTATTTCCCAAATGAGTTCTGATGACTCTAGAGGATGTGATGACACTCAATTTTTCGGTGGCCACCACGTAATGCACATTGGGAACCCTCATCACATAGAAAAATTATTTGGGGAGAATGAAATGTTTCTACTACAAGTGGTAGATAATGATAGGTATTGAGAATAGATAATATGATGTCAAGAAGAACATCTTTTCACATAGCATTGTTGTAAAAAATATGAGCCATTATTATCATTACCAAGAAGTCCATATATCGTTCATGTTTACCCACTCAGGTACATCCTTTGTTATCTAATGATTACCCGATTCTTGGAATTATGTGAGGCCATTCTATGTTAAGATGAAATTAATTTTTTTTACAATGTTGGTGAATGGGATACCCCAAGATGGTATCCCTAAATACCATATTTCCCCAAAATAATAAACTAGTATAAATATAGATTCTAGATGTTGAGGTTTTTTATTCCCATGACATCCACCAAACATTGGTAATGTATTTTCATGGAACCTCTTGATGTCCTATCGATAATAGGAAAAAAACTTGAGATTTAATCGGGTTGTCATACAAATTGAATTTCTCTTTCCTAAAAAAAGAGTTAATCTATACACTTCCTTACTGTCTGAAGGTTATAGAAATAATAAGAATGAAAACCAATCCCTCATTTCCTTCTTAGAACTATCCCTACAAATACACATATTCTACTTGAATTTCAATGGGGATTAAATCCTATGGGTAATTATGATCAATGGATAATATTCCTTCTAAAGGGGAGAATTGGCTCCTCTGAATTGCTACATCAATTAGCTGATTGCTGAATTACCTATTGTAACCATGTATAGCATGATGAACCAATGAGTACCACTATATTGATGGATACCATAGTCTGTTATCTACAAAATGAGACACTCGATATTGACCAATATATAAAGGAACATATTAATTTCCATGCAGTGAACATCAAACACTATGATGGTCCAAACGAACCAAAAGCCCCCTACAATCATGTATTTCATGGAATCATGCTAAATTTCAGGGTGTAATGAGAGATGTCTGCCATCATGGAGGATGTCAATGTGGGATATTATTTGTTCCATCAATCTTGAACCATGATTTACCACCATATGAGTAAGTTGGATTATTAATGGGAAACCATGATATAGTATTGTGTAGAATTCACCACGTAATTTCTAGCATTCTAGATCATTTTAGATATCATCCATCCACACATGGAATTTTTGTATACTTATTTATATTCTTGTATATTTTCTATTTGATGAAAGAATGTTTTGTGGCCATATCCACAAATTATAGGAATAACATTTATGTGCATCCTTACTAAAATAGACATCATTTACAAATGGGATGAGGCTATAACTCGAAAGGATGTTGGGGGAATAAAATAACCAACTTCATAATGTACCATATCATCTCCAGGTTTAGATTCCATTACACAATATTGATACACAAAATTTCCAATGTTTGATTTACAATAATTATGAATTAGTACTAGGACTGAAATATTGAATCTAACCACTCATAAAGTTGTCATTTAGATAAAAATGAAAGAATAGATTACTTGAATAAGTCACATTCAATTATACAATATAATATGGTGATCAGGGACTAGAATACATATATATAAAAACCATTCGATGCATTATTGTCATACCATACCACCATGAATACTATTACACAAGAAAAATCTTACTACTTTTGTGCGAGACTGAGGAATTTTTTTTCATAGAGGTTAAACTCCCATTATTGCGAATATCCTTCTGTGGACATCTCACGAAGGATGAGAAAACCTAATAGAAGATTGATTAATTGGTTAGACATGATGATAACATTTTTATAACACTACACAACTTGGTGGTCTATTACAATGAGACAGAACATGCCTTCTCTAAAATGGTTTAGCATTTTCATTTCCATATGTAGAACTATTGTTGAATCTTAGGACCTCAAATCCATTTGGGAGAAATCTTCCATTATTGGAACGCATAGGGTAAGTGACATAAATTATATATATGGTCTTTAAAAATGGGGATTACTAATTAGCCATAATTTATTGCGAGCATGTTAAACCCCACATATGCATGGTTTTTCATGAAATACTTTTCCATGTTTTCAACATATGAAATATAAATCATTTTAATTCTGAACTCTAATCCAAGTTAGATTACATTTAAATAATAAAAAAAATCTTGGTTATGTGACATTAAACTATAAAAATCACATCCTTCATTGTTGCATGATGTTTATCTTTATAACTTTTTTCATAGTTACTACATGTTAAACGATAATATTCATTTCTGGGATAAACAATGTTAAATTGTACATATTTCCTTATGGTAAAACGATGTTAAACAATATAAATTTATTCCTAATTAAATGAAGTAAAATTTTAAAAGTTATATCTATTCCACATGACATTAAACTATTCAACCCCATCATTGCAACATGATTCAACATTGTAGGGATCCATGAATTTTCCCTCCATTAATGTTTATTAACCCTCATACTTAAGAAATGAACGAAAACTATATGGATACACTATGTTTGTTTCCTCATTCACGTAGGGTAATGAAATTCATTACCATATTATGTTAAACTGCATGACATATATTCCTCCAGCACGACAATAAACGTCATGGGATTTTATAAAATTTTATGTCCTGATTCTTGTTTTCAATGATATATGTAAGGAAACCCCCATCCAATATAATTTCTTATCCACCAGAAGATTAAAAATACCCTTGTCATAACCTAAATTGCCTATGCATAATTAAGGGAAACCTTCTCATTCCTATTTTCTCACACGTTTCCTAAGACATGTATGCTATGTAATTTTAGTAATGTCATCTCCCGAACATTTTAGACATAAAATATCATGGTAATCCAATAATGGTCATGAATTAAACACAATAAAATAATTCCACGAGTCCTCAAAAAATGATGATGAACTGAATTGTTGATGTCCCACAGACAACATAAAATAGTAAATTCATGCCAAAATCACCGAAGCGGACTGCCATTGTCAGTGTTTTTATTCATCCACAACACCATTCATGAACTAAATGGGACATGATTATCAATATCACATGATACATAGTGACATCATTATATTAAATTTGGAGCATTGTCAGAAAAATAAAAAAATGTCACATCTTTATAAAGAGGCCAGAATTAGGAAGTGAATTCAATTATCAAGATTTACAATTCCCATGATTCCTATTATCATTAGATATGTGGTGAAACCTAAATTACCATCCTTTGGTTTAGCCTCAACTTCCATTCTTATGATGAGAAGCCAACATAATTAATAATTTATTTTAAACATCACATCCCCTCAATTACTACATGTTTCATGATTCCTATAATGAGAGATACATCGTTACATCTACGTATCTAATCCTGGGACTGACAATAAAAATCAACGAAAATAATATCATCCTCCATGTATGGGTCAAAATTTCCTAGAGATTTTCCCATTAAATTGAAATGTTTTCCTTGATTCATGTCATCATATTATACAAGATAACATCTAGGTCTCCTACTCTAGACCCATCAACAATAAGAAACATTAAAAAAACTACCAACTGTGTGGAATGTGTCAAAAAGTTAATTTTTTCCTTTGTTTGAGCCAATTTAATGTAGTTTTGGTTTTCAAATAATATATTGGACACATAATTTTTAGGTTTGTTATCACGTCTTTACCAACTGATGTTAAAATACACATGATATGTCACCTTACAATAATAAACAAAATATAAATAATCCTTACTACAGGATATTAAAATATATAGAAAGCATCATTACCTCATGACGGTAAAATGAAAAAATAACAACTTTGCCAAAAAAATAAAAATCTACACAGAATATATCAACATAGTAGTAAAATAAATTGTTCAGAACATCATCCATTTTATATCCCCATCAATGGACCACAACGACCCACACCCTTGTCCACTAGAGTATGGGGGTGTAAATCATCAATAAGGTTCCCCCATCAATAAATAAATCATTATGTCTCAAGAAAATTCAGTTTTTATAAACTGTACTTGACCATTTGAATAGATAATTATGTTAATGGGACACTTTTCATGACTATGAATTTACGTCTATGGATCATGCGTATTGGCCTATGGTCTTCAACCACATGTGGCCCTATACAAAATGGCCTTTCTAATACTTTTGTGACTTGAAATCACCATGAAAAAACTGAACACCTTAGTTTGATATAAAATACTCCATATATTATTTCCCCATATCATTACTTATGAATCGACAACCACAATCCTTGATTTACATTACCAACATCCCCCATCAAAATGATGCTAATTTACTTTCCACCCTAGGTATCCTCATTAAATCGTATTAACCATAGGTCACATTAGATCCATCTACACCAAGACCTCAAAAAAACATTAGTGTTTCAAAAATACATATGACCATAAGATATATCTGATAATATTCTAAATTAGATGACCCTAAATTGCTAGTAAAATAGAAACCTAAATATTCAAGTCAATGACCTGCAATGTGCGTAATAGAAATGTTTCATGTATTTTCATTAAAAAATCTTTGTCCCTTGTGATTTGGAAACTATTTTGTCTCAAATAGTAAAGGAATAATGATCATAGGGCCTCATATATATCCCATGTAAAATACAATCTACGGTCACCCGACACTATGGTTTAGGAAACAATAGAGTAACGATTTTTCAAATATCATTTCTAGGAAATATATTCACATGGAGGGGACACATCTTTTATGATGTTTGTACCATTATTGGATATTACCCATTCCAAAAATAATTATTAATGATTTTGGTCTCTCGTATCCCCATAAACCATCCATGCCACTGTGAAAGGATAATCGGCTTGAAGGGACACATTAATTAACTATGCATGTATTCCAATGTCTCTTATAAATACACTATATGGTCATCAACTAAATGTGTCACTATATAGAATGTATATTCAAATCATTTTGATCCATGGAATCACTATGAATGAAATAAAAACCTTAGACTATCAAAAATACTATTTTTATGATTATCCCATATCATCCTCCTTATTAGAGTATTTTGGACCCTATCTTAAAATATTCATTCCAAACTATCAGATTGAGTTCGACGAAATTTATGTTACATCACCGTGTTTTGTACCCTTATTCAATGATGAAATGTGACACTAAATTCCAGAATATTTAATGACACACAAATCATGACTTGAATCCATAGGTCATATGAATATGTCATGATTATCTATAGATGAACATCCCCAGGGGGCTATAAACCTTCCTATACAGATTTAGATCCACATCAAACCTCATCATCCAAATGTTTGAGTCCTCATAAATTATTCATGGACCATAGAATGAAGTGTATATCATATTTCTGTTGACCAAGATAGAAATTCCTAATGACCATGAACCATGAACTAATTTAATATCATTCTATCTAGAATTGAGCTTCAATCCAAGCGATTCAACGAAAATCCATGAAATAACCTGGAATCCCCAAATGATGGGGGACATAATAGGTTTTTCTTCTACATCCCAAATTCACTTACTCAATTATTGTTATTAGGACATACTTCACCCAAATTAAATCTATCTAGGAAGATCTAGAATCTATATTATTTCTCCCATCAATCGATGTTACCTCCATAAATCTTTAATAGACCTTTTGAAAATATACTCGGCTTCAAGAGAACCTTTAAATTACTATTCATGTTCTCATATGGATACATTATTTGATCATATGGTCATCCACTAAAATTATCACTCTGAAATAAGTGTGTTCTAATCCTTTTGATCTTAGGTAACACCAAGGGAAAACCCAATACACTATTGTGTTTTGGGCCATTCATAGCAAGTTTTACTCATATTCAATTATAATATATTAACTAGAAGATAAAATATCCAAAACCAAAATAGTAATTGTTTCATGATAAATGACCCCTAACTAAACCACTATATGGAATTAACTGAAAGACCCTAAACAGTTACAAGAGTATTTCCGAGCTAAAACCATAAACTTAAAAAATAGGAGTTCATATCTAAAAGAACCTAAACTATAGAAATAGAAGGTCTGACCTAGGAGACCCTAAACAACATCATTTCAAGGTCAATCATACTTATTAATATACTAATTCAATATATAGACCATTCTAAAATACTATACAGAAAATATATTGTATGTAAGATATCCAAGAACCTAATCTAAATCAATAACAGGTTCATAAAAATGTATATAATCTAAAGAGAAGAAATAATAGATAAAAGACCATACTCTACATGAACTCGTCAATCTTGTATGAGAAAATAGAAAAGATTTTAAGGGACACCACAAGTCATTAGAAGAAATCTATTTCTTCTCCCCAAGACTATCATCATCAGTCTAAGAAGAGATCCCTCCCTTTAGGAAATATTTGTATATCGGACCCAATAAATCCTTACATATATCTTATGACTTCAAAATTTCACGAATATAATTTCTATGAAGAATATAATTTAGGAAGTAATTTATGATACTTTTTCAATAAAATATATGATAATAAATCAATATTAAATTTCAATTATTTTTTTACATGATATTATGAAAGGAATTTCCACATTCAGAAATTAACATTAAATCATTGTTATCATATGAAAACAGTGAATGGATGAGAAATTGGAAAACAAAATAGAATCTATTTGAAAGTTCATACAATAATAATGTGTAAATATGGATTAATCCTTATCTAATATAGTCTATCAATGAATAAAAAAAAGTAATTACGTAGAATTATGAAAAACATTATGTTAGATGAACTAAGAAACCTACTAAAAGTTATACATGAATCATCAATTAAATGCTCAAATGTTGCATGCCCCACCTCTTCAACTTATACTCCAGTTTGAATAGAATCATAAATTTTTTTCAACTATTTGACTCTATTATTAGTTTTTTTCGATGAGGATGATGATGTTAATTTTTTTACCTCATTCAAGCTATGACTTGCTCAGGTATCTATATTTCTGTAGTCCATGTATCTTAATGAGCATACATCTAGGATATCAACTAATAAATTGAATCAAATGTGTTATAATTATCCATCATATTCATATCAAGAGGATCCACATCCTCAAAATAGTGTTGATATTTTACATTTGTGTCGATAACATTCTGATTAAAAAAATGTACTTCATGAATTCATACAGAGGATTTCCTTCATGTCACATGTCCCCATGTCATGAAACAAAGGACGTAGGAATCTCCCTTTGTCACAAAGTACATACAACAGTATATTAGTAATCAATTATTGAATCTATTTTCAATATATCATACCTTCTTTCTGAGACTCTGTGATTGATGGAGATGGTGCAGTAGTAGGAGGAATAACTTGTTGATATGATAAGTTAGTAGGATAAAAAGTCATATTCAATCTTATATCGATAGGTGTATTATCAATAACCAATGACAAAGGAAAATTTTCTTCAATATGTTTTGTTACACTTTTGGGGTAGTCAACAATGGAATGTGGTCAATTATTTGAAGAATCACTCGGAACCTCTATTAACTCTATCGTCGCCATTAACAATAGTGTTCGACATGAAGATGTCCTATCTACATGATGAGAAATTTGGATTAACACACCATCTAAATTGGATTCTACATAATCATTGAAAAAACACTAGTTAATTGACACTGGAACATCAACATATGGATGTATGATTTTAGCTACAATATACACATGTTCTTGTATCATCCAAAACTAAAGGATGACACCAATATGTTTCTCTCTTCTATCTCAAGAAAATTTAATATGAGATACCCTTTAGGTGAATCCAATATTGAAATAGTATCTATATAGGCTTATAGGATCACTAATAATTAGCTCATCCACTATGGATGCAATAACCTCATCCTGAAGAGAGATCATATATGAAATTTCCTTAAGGGAACCATTGTAGTTATCAAAAATCATCTGACCCAGTGCATGGAGATGTGTAAAATCAATTAAATCAGATTGAATTAGAGAATCTTTAACCTCATAAATTCATAGATACATTATTCCAACCACAAATTTTTTTCTATAAATTGGAATGGGATAATGTTTCTAGGACCGAAGTTTCATTTCCATCCTCATAACAATGTAAATTCCTCCCTATCCAGCAAAAAAACATGATATTAAAAGTAATTATATAATGGGTGATTCCTTGTGAAATATAGACTAGTATTTAATAATTATATTAAAATATTTATAGATCCAAATTGATAAATTATCCTTCAACAAGCCACACATCCATCACCAACATGTTGGAATACTTCCCTGAACACACATCTCTATCTGGGAAAATTAATCCATTCAAAAATCATGTTGATAAAACATGCCTTCCTTAATCATTATAGACCATTGTGTTCACTACAAATTCTGATGATTTATAATCCAAATAACCCATGATGGTCAAATATGATTCATCACTGACACATTCCTTTTAAGAAGAGAATTATTGAGGTTGTATGATGATGTTCTGTCCATTCTCTAGAATAGAAAAATATTGATCCATCACATAAACTAAATGAGTGGGTTCATTTTCATCTCCTTCCCCATTTTCTCTTCACATATATAATAAAATACTTTTTTAAAAAAATGAGACTATAATGGATATCCTGAATATCCTTAGTAAGAATGAATTTATCACACATCTCTCCAAGAGGGGGAATCCCCCTGAGTTGTCAGATGTCCAATCAGATGATGTTCACATCATTATAGAAAAATGGACTGTGTTTGTACTAGGGCACCAATGAATAATCATTTTTAGAATGTTTTTGGCTTCGTGTCAGATTAAGCAATATTAAATACAAAAGTATTCATAAATATAAACCTTATATAACTAATTCTTGAACTCTATGAGTATTTTCCTAACCCATTATGGTTATTCATGTTCATTATAAAAAATATGGCCACAATGTAGATTCCATTTATAGCTCCATTTTCTTATAGTATTTTTAATATTGGTGAATAATATACTGAAGTAGTTCTTATCTAAAATATGGAGAGTGAAATCAAATCAATTTGGGTGAAAGGTTTTGTTTTCTAGCATATAAGACAAACCTCAGTATGAACTATGACTAATTGTCCTTCCTCAATAATTGACATCTGAATTAATTTTGAATGGGTTTACACTCATAAAAGAGGAAAAATTTAAATTAAATGGGGGAGAAATAAATCTTCCAGTAAACTGAAAACATATTAGAGATGATTTTGTGAAAGTGGGTTATCTTCAAGTTCATATATTGATAACCTCTTGAGAATTTTGTTATCCAAATACAGGTGATATAGGGGAGTGAGGGATATTATTCTAGAAAATCATTCCCCTTTTATTGGTCATACTATAAGGGTGATAAGAATATGAATCAATCATAACAAAAAAGAATTAAATAAGTTAGATAGATAAAAATAATATAATATTTAAATAATAAAATATACCAAATGTGTCAAGTGCTTCACATTAATCAAAATGTCATTTTTAAATGATCGATGGGGATCAATAAACTACTCACCCATAAATAATAATGCAATTTCTTGACCACTTCTCGTTTCATGATCTTTTGGCCCATGAATGGTCATGGGAGATTATTATAACCAATTAGTCAAATGATTGAGTCAAATATCCTCTAGAACGTTCAAGAAAATCGAAATACTGATGGAAAATTTTTAAATACTTATTTAGATGAGGTTTATACTTAGTTCGAATGGGCACCAAAGAAAAAATGATATTTCTAAATAATTCTAATGAATTAAGGTATCATAGTAGGGTATTACTATTTGGCCATGTATAAGGGTCTTGTGATTAAGTCGTGCAACCAAAAAAACATGAATGTCCTCTGGAGGAATGAGTAGATGGTGAAATGAATCGCTCACCATCCCATACATATAGTTAATTCCACAAAATAACAAGTGCTGTTAGGAAGACCAAATATCACCCAAGCCACTAATTCATGACATATCAAAACACATAGGTTGGAATTTTCTTTCCTCATAACCAAGCTTGTGTCTACATGAACATCTATTTAGAGGTTGGAATTTGATGATTCCATCAAAATGAGTTTTTGAAAAATTAAAATGGATGAAATTACTATATATTTGTATTACATCCCCTACAAAAAGAATGATATAATCAGATAACTAATACATGTGGATCACATGAGACTCCAAGGGATAGGAGTTCAAGTGACCATCATATGGTCACCTAAACAAATATTATGTAGTGTATAACATATAGTGGATCTGATGGTTCCCCTCATGAAATGAACTTATTATATTTATATTTTTTTCTATTAATCTAGTGGAAATGTAGTGGTAGATAGATGATATCCCCTATTCCATGAAGATCATGAACCAATGACCATCTTATAAACTATTAAATATTCAGTCCTAAATGGATTAAAATATCTTGAAGGATATTGCCTAATGTGGACGTGAAACACAAATGATGTACCACCAATAGGGATAAATATTATCCTCGTCAACATAAAATAATATTAGAGAGGCCCCTAATACACCGTAAAATGAAAAAAATTTAAATAATGGTGTGGGAAGCGGGATTCTCTCAAAGTGATTAATGTCCCACAATATATCACGGATGATACGTAATACACTACAGAACTATAGTAGAATGTTTACATCCACTCACAAAACCCTATAGGAATGTCATACTCATCATGATAATCACCTCAGGATTGTAAATAAAATGTCACAATCCCCATTTTCCATCATTCATAAAAAGGATGGAATTTTCAAGGAAATTCTCACACATCTCTAAAATTTCCTTTTGATCCCGCAATGCATCACCAAGAGGAAGAATGATTATCCTTGAGAACATTTGATAAATCTCACATGATTGTGAACCATTGTAAAATAATAAAATAATATATATATATATATATATATATATATGATGGAGGTGGAATAATATCACATTCATAATAATCCTAAAAATGTTCCAATGTGGTTCATAGCATGATCTTGTAAAATCCGTCAAAAAAGGTTTCATGCTTCACACAAAAGCCAATCAGTAGGTGTCTTGCTATCATAAATGATCTTGAACATGTCCATATGACTATATGGAATTCCTTAAGAATAACCAAATGATTCAATTAGTTAGAATTAATTTTCAATAATATAATAAAGCAGGTGTTGATTGGAGGGTCTCACAATCCATGAAAATATAGGGACACCCTCAGAGTGATCCACATCAGATAATATAGAATAAGTGTGAAATTAAAGCCCTTATCTACATCCAAAATGGATTTTTTTGATATAAATCTAGAAAATGTGTTAGCAACTAAGGTGGAGAGACACAGAAAACCTCAAAAACATCATAAAAAATAAAAGTCTTCCACGATTTATACCACATGAGAATGATTCTCTTGATGAAATGTTTTAATCATTTCATCCAGATGCCCTGGTGCTATAGAGGATTTCTTGGAGCAGCTCTTATTGTGACAAGAAATCATTATTTTAGATATGATAGCAGTATAAAACCAAAGAAATAATATTACATTCAAAAATCACATTTCTGGATCATTCGTAGATCCTGATAATGACTTTTAGAAGGACGCATTTGGAACACCATACATGAATTGTAGGAAATAGAAGATATAAAATAAGCAAATAGTAAAAAAATATATTGAATTTTAAAAATAATGGTTCGAATGCAGACTATTTTTTGATGATTTATGTGAAGGACATACATGATAACATTCATAAACTCTATGTGAACCACCGAGGTCACATGGTAGAAACATGACATGTCACCCAGATCTCATGACACCCCTTTAGTTTACTATTAATCTAAAGGAATATCCTATGCATATGTCAATATATGTAACATGGTTCCCTAGATCATTCCACCCAAGTCTCACGTGACCCTCTGGGTCCAGAATTCATGTTTCACAATGTTATTCAGAGGTGTATTCCACCTCATATAATGAATCCATCACATATTAGTTATGTCTCATAGTTTCACCCAAGAATGTCAACATACTCTTTGGAAACATCCTAGGTAAATAAGTTAGATATTGTGATGCCATCCTAACATTTCATTTTGGACATATGTCACCTTCTTAGACATGTCACAATGACACTCATGAATATGTTAATATGTGTTAGATTTCATTTTTTTATGAAACATAAGAAAGAGAGCAAGGTCATGATACACCCTATAAAAATTTTATCATGCTTAAGAAATGGCTCTCAATACCTACCATATTGGCATTGTGATATCGTATAGGCAATTATGCCATGTCCACATGGATACATTACTATGTTTTCCCCGATCAATGGATTAATGTGGAATATATTTCCTTCCATAAACAAGATATGTAGGATGTCTCTCTGAACCCCATGCTCTATATTAAACTTCCAATTGAATTTAATAGTATCTAATTCACACATCATTATGAAATGAGAGTGAAAATTTTTCATCCCTTGTTTCTCCTACCGTGAAGTGCTCACATGAGATTAGGGAAGTGTAATGCTCATATCATTTACATTATAAGATTCATAAATTAAAAATGGAAATGTCAATGTTTAATATCAGAACATGACTAAAAAAAGTTTTTAATCCCCTAAAAAGGGAATCATTTATTTTTATTTCTCAAACTGGGAAAGCATCATTTAGTTATCCCTGAACATGGGAATCATTAGTCTGTCATCCCAGAATAAGGGGACCGTTAGTGTGTGAACCCCGATCAATTGAATTATTATGACTCTAATTACTTCTATAACTATGATGTATTGGAATCATTTCAATGACCCATGATCATATATATGGTCAACCCCCTGCTTATAATCCACATCATATCTCTGAAATTCTATCCATTGTAATCCAATTAATCCCTTGGTATGATCATCTTACCTCACTCATTATGTGAGTGTGAAACTAAATGATCTAAAATGAGTTTGATTCCATCCATAATCATGATACGTAGGAAACCTCTTTTATATCCAATATCATTATTAAACAACATGTGGGTTTTCCCAGTAAATGAGTTATGCATCGATATGCAATGAGGATGATCGTTTACTACACCTTGATTCTCACACTATGTATAGCTCATTTGGTCATAGGGAGTCACAATCAACACCCATTTAGAATCATGAATATCTACCAATTTTTGAAATCTAATAATATATTCATCCATGACTGTGAGTATATAAAAACTCTACCACAAATGGGTATCTAGCTTGGGGACATTCCTAGTGGTTTGAATGAAATGTGAAAACTATAATTGATGTCATAACCAAGATACATAAGATGTCTCTATTGACATAATATGGAATAATCAATACCTTATAAAACTCATATATTCTCTTTACATATCATATTAAATTTTATAGGTTTCAATAACAATACGGGTTTTCATTTCTATAACAATCGAGAAATGTAGGATTCCTCATAATGGATCAATACCATTAATAGAATTTCAACTACCGCTTTATGGGGTATAAAATCCTAATGTTCCAGGTTAAATGGATTCAAAATAAAAATTAACTATAAATCATTCAAAAATGGTATAATAATCATGGATACAAAAATATTGATTTACTAAAGATTTCCCCCTTATCATATTCATGAATGAGATCCTCTTCAAATTTTAATGAAATAGAATTAATCCTTAATCATTTTTCAGGTAAGCATTATCATAAAAATATTATGAAGAGATTTTTTAAAATATCATAAATATATAATAGTCTACCAAAGATGGAATAAATTCCCTAAAAATGGTGTGATTATCCTGACCTTTCATCAGCTTGACTAATGCTAGTCCATATGCTACATTAGGTTTAAAACACCAAGTGACCACCTACCATTGGAATGTAGGTATGTACTAAATTATGGAAGAAGGAATCATAGGTTGTGTCTATTAGTTATATTAATTTTGACCTTGTATCATTGATTTATCAAGAGATCAAACCCTCTATAATCAATCATCTGGTTAAACCGAACCCTCCTCACTAAGTGATATGTGATCATCTATCCCTCATCAAAGTAAGGAGAGACACATATAATAACAATGTAAGATCATATTTAAAAAATTGATGATATTATATTAAAATCTAATATGAGTTATTTATGGGGATTATATTGAAAATAAAATAAAATTTCTTGTGGATGGGTGTTACATATTCATTGGTTAAATAATTTGTCTTTTCACTAAAGATCTTCATTGGTTTCAGTTCAACCCAAAGGGAGGATTTTAGTATAAAGTGGGGGGTGTTATGGGAGATTTGTTTATCTTATTATGGGAAATCCAAAGTTCGTGAAAGTATTTATTAAGTGTTATAGGTGACGCCCATTTTATAGTGGAGGAGGAGTGGTATTATTGTATTTTTTGTAAAATGGAATTCCATCTAAGTTTTATTGTGAAATTTGACTTCAATATTAATACAATTCAGATTCATGGAAGTATAGGGTCAATATATGATCATTTAGCATTGTTTGGATAAGTTTCTATGTAATTTTGTCAATATAGTTTATTGTTTAATCTTTCGTAAATCTAATTTTCCTCTTAATTACTCGTAATATTTTTTATCACATTCACTATTATTTTGTTAAAAATTTAAATTATATTATTATAATATATAAATTATTATCATTTGAAATATGAATTATTTTTTCACAGTTAAAATCAATTAATTATAATAAATTAATTTAAATTAAGTTCTTTGCAGAGGATGATAAAACACATTTTTAATGTATGATGTTTAAAAGTATATTATCTGTTTATATTAAATTTAAAATTGACATTGATTCAAATGAGCTACATTGGATTAATTTATATATTAAATTATGTAATTTTATTAAAAAATGGTCTAAATTGTTATTCATCTCTATAAATAAATTATATGATAATGTAGTATTGAATTAAAATTTATTAAATTTCACTACTCATAAAAATATGAAATTTCACAGAATGTACGATAAATTTACCCTAAAATAATTATGATATTTATCAAAATAAAAGAAATTATATTTTGGCATATGAAATTTATAAATGTTTATAAAATTTGATTTAAAATAGGTTCTTCATTAAAAGGTGGTAAAACAATATTTACAAAAATATAGGGTTATTTGAATATAATTATGTTTGTTCTCTTCATCTATTTATCAAATGTATTGGATGAATGTTATATTTTTTTACTGAATATATAAAATAAATATTTCATAATAATATTTTATATTTTAATTTATTAATTTTATTAAGTCAACAGACTATTGGGTGAATAAAAATAATTAATTTCTATTCAATTGGGTTATATTATCATTTATAATTAATTTCTCAAAAATGTATTTATATAATATTTTTAGGGAAAATATATTTTACTAATATAGTTAATAATATTCATAACCACTAATTTTATATATAGGTTCTGTATTATTATAGTACATACATTTTTTCTAATATATTGTTTTTTTAAACATTACCTTGCATGTAATGAATGCAATCAGAGGGACTCGATAATGTGTGCAATACAAGCCAGACCAAGTATTAGATGAAACTGTAGATAAATTATTTTCTTTATGAAGTGATGTATTTAGTTGTTGTTCATATAATAGAAGCCAATTTTAGTTCATCAATAAAAATATTCAATATTCAATGTTAGGTAAAATGAAAAAAATCCAAAGAATAAAATTAATTTGATTTTTTTTCACAAAACCTCAAGGTGTTACATTATACCTCCCTTAAAATTAATTTCACCCAAAAAACTATTCTATATTATCATAGGATTAATAATTTAAATATCCATTCATAGAAATTCACGTAATAATAATTAATTCTAAATAATCATTAAAATCCAAAGGATAGACACATAAAAAATACATAGACTAAAAAATAACAAGGTTTTTACATAGGAGAACAATGTTTGGAAGTGAAAATATGGACATTGATGGAAAATATAACTATAAAGTTATGATGGATATTGATAGAGAAGATGTTTATGAGAATGTTATTAATCAAGATGTTTGGAATCTATGATGTTCAATGGGTCAATTTGATTTATTGTAATCCAAGATACTAAGATAACATATTGGGTTTAAAATCAATTTTTTTGAATGTTGATTAAATTTTATGAGAAGATATACATACTTGATTCAATATTAATCTCATCCTTTATGGTACTACAATCAATTTACACTTCATATCTTACTCAAAAAATGTTGGTAAATTTTTTCATTTATGATGTAATGAGAGATCAAGAGTTTTATGTATAAGTAATGCCTTCTATAATTAGTTATAATTTTATAAAAAATGGTCAAAAATTATATTCAAGTTTCATAAATCATCATATAGGGAGAAATTGCATTAATATCAAAAAAATCATCAGAATTTTAACATAAAATTTCCATAAATGGGTTTCCTTATAACCCATCAAGAAGAATAAATAATAATGTTTTGTAATAAGTTTACTAAATAAACTTATCATTGGACCCCACATATAATAATTAATCTATTTATTTTCAATTTATTAATATGTGAATACCCTATCATATATTGTCCAAAAATATTGTAATGACACGAATTACATTAAATCCTTTTGGAAATCCTTTATTCTTATTTATTATGAGGATTACTAGATATATTACCTATCCAATGAATCGGTAAAATTAATCCATGAAAAAAATAAACCACTTTTTTAACAAATCCTTTATCAGTTATATGGTCACAAATACTCTCCAGATTACTTTTCCCGAATGAATCTTCTCTTTATCCAAGATAAACACAATTGTTTCAGCATCTTGAACACATGAAGGGTTACATTACCATAATTTAAAATAACCCCTTTACATTAAATAACATTTATAATTCATCGTCACCATTTAACGATTCATATTAAATCCTTAATAAAAAACATATACGGAAAATCATGAACAATTTACAAAATATTTGACTTCCAAAACATATATACATTAATCATATAACATTATTCTAAAAAAATTACTCGGGAATCATTATCTTATTCCTTTATATCCCTTGACCTAGGACAATAAATTTGAATCATGTCATAAAGTTAAGAAGCCTGAATATAATCACGAGTGTTTCATTTAATTAATAGAATAATTTAAGAACATCCCATACCATTCAAATTTCATTTATAAAAACATTATCATCATATGTATAACGACAACTCCTACCAAATTTCTCATTATATACATGGGATCTCCACAAAAGAATTTCATTTTTTTATAATCCCATATATTCCTCATCTAAAAAATTCAATGTAAAGATATTTCCTTAATGTTCCTACTATTGAATAAAACATGAAATAGTAGTGTGAAAAATACATATCATAGAAGAAAATCTCATAATCATAAAAAAATTACATATGGTATGCCTAAATCATGGAACTCACTTCTTTAATTTTTTTCTCCATAAGTTTATACAAGTTTAATCAATTTCTTCTTCTATTTTAGTCATTCACAATAGTTCGTAAGGATTTTTTGATTTCACAAATCAAATAATCTCGTAGTGTAAATCATGGGTTGCAGTAAGCCCCATTTTTGTGCATGAGTTCCCAATAGAGCCTTTCTCAATATAGTTTTTTTGGGGGTGTTACCTCAATGTACATTTTTTCTATAGCCCGTGCACTTATATTGTCCATTCATGGAAGTATTCCTATTATGCCACACACTATATCCACGAACAAAATTATACATCTTTTTCTAATACATTATCATATCCATAGACTTATCCTTAAACATATATCTACACATAACCAAAGTAATATTTCATGGAATATCACTAAAATATAATCATACTAGTTTTGAACGATGGATAAACATTTTATTTAATAATAACTCTACCAATATGAGATTTAAAAAATTAATTCAATATCATTTTGGAATAATATTTATCTCAATATAAAAATACACTCTCAATGATTTTTAGAATTTATTGAATTTTAAATGTGGAAAAAAATATTATATATCGATGAAAAAAATTCAATGATTTCCCACAAATATCTTCCCATTTAGTTATTCTACAAAAATCACATCATCGTAACTATGGGAAAGGAATCATTAGAATAATGTTGGGTCAAATGCTTGGTAAGAATAAATATGGATAATAAGTTATCATAAAATGACTCTAGAATTTTAAGATCATATCCTTCATAAAAAGAACATAATCATGAGACATGTCATTAATTTTAGAATTTAATAGTACATAAATCAAAATTTAATCAATACCATTTAAAATGTGATTATATCAAAGTAAAAAGACATAAAATTTTGGGCCAATACATAATAATGTAACATCAGTCAATATATGTTAAGGATCTGTTACAGAATCATATCAGGGCACTCAATGGGGGATACAACTATCAAAAAAATTTCAGGAATTATTTTCCACTAAAAAGAATTATAGCGTCCTATGTTCAATATACACTAGATTTTTTTGATGAAAAGGGCCCCCTTGGGCCTCCTTTCACATTTTTTCATCCATTATTATCCAAAAATTCCCATTATGACATTGTCACCCTGTCATGATCAAAGATACAAAATGATAAATTGTAGAATTACCCGGGGGAAACCTAGGGTGACTATTGTGGTAAAATATGATAGAAATCATTTGTAATCATACATATCCCATGAGAATTCACTGTGTCCATACCTTGTTCCATAAAAACTTGATGCCTCAGGACATCTATTGGATGTCTCAATTTAAAAAAACGAGTCCCTTATGTGTACACTTGAAATGAAAAAAAATAGTGGAAATTATTCTCTCACCATGATGTTGTTGTAAATAATTTTTAGATTTATTCTTGTATTACCGAGATACATAGTGATTCTAGGATCCTAAATCCTGATCCATGTGGACGAAATTTTAAAATACCCCTCCCTATATACAGGTCATACCTATATACTAGGATTTCTTTCAAGAACTACATGTTTCTTTATTCCTTCCCTCAACGAATATATAGTGATGCTTGGATTCATACTCATGGATTGGCTACAATGATAATAATTTTATGTCGAGTAAATTATGTCCATACTACATGATGTTAAACTAAACAGTTTAATTTCTTAGTCACATGACACTAAAAAAGAGGATTCGTCCATAGATACATTTTCTATGATTCATATCACACATGATACAATAAATCACCAAGATCTCTACTACTAATCCCATCTATGATGATACATTCCATCAATGTCGGGTAATCCATGTATTGTTTTCATGACATTAAACTGCATGGTTCCTTATGCCCTACTTGTGGCAAGATTATCATGATAAAGAGATATGTAGACATGCATGGATCCAATTTCATGGGACAAAACACAAAATATATGAAATGTTCCATCCCTTGAATATAAACAATATCATAATATGTAACTCCGAGAAGGGTCCTTCAATTTACAAGTATGATTAATGTACAACTCAATCCCTATGTCCATGATTCATCTATGTGATGGGATACACCCTCCCTATATATAGGTCAGACCTACACTGAGATCCTTTTCGTAACTATGTTTGGCTTGATTCATGTCATTTCAGGATAGATACTAACATCATAATCTCCAATATTTGGTCTTGTAATAATAATTAACCCAGTAAATTACACTCTCCATGTATGGTTTAGTACTATACGGGGAATCTGTAATAATAATGGATATCAGGATTTATAAAACACTATGATACATAGTGATTCATATATCTCTAATTATATACCCATATGCAACAATCACTAAAAATGGTAGAAATTATAACCTATTCATGTCTATCTATATTTATATTCAGAGTCCCCTATTAATAAGTATGTGTGTCCTGATTCCTTCCATAACAATATACACATTTATGCCAATTTTTTTTTATTTTGAGACAATTGAAAACCATTAAAATTTAATCATTCTCTTAAGGGTTGATCATACAAACATAAATCCACAGTTATAGAACTATTTACATCTTGATTCTGACACTAATAAGATACATAATTATTACAAGATCTAGTATTTGAGTACATTCATAGAAAAAATATGTATTCCAATATCCTTCATCTCTATGAGATGGGAAAAACATTTCAATCCCATATTTAGCACACCTATCATTCCTCACATTGGATTTGTAGTTTTGGAAATGAATTACATGTATTATTAAGGAATGGAAATTCACGTTGATATTATTATGTCCTTTGTTTAATATCATAAATGGAACATCAAATGACCTTAATGAATGACATTAAAAATCATAGATGAATCAAGTTGTAGAAAATAGTGTGTCTTTATTAGTGTTATCACCTGATAAATAGGGATACATGAGTCTTTATTCGGGGTCCAATATTAATTTTTCCTTTTCACACCATGGAACCAATGTCCTCATTTCATGATGTTAAACTACATTATTAATGTCCTCTCCACATGACATTAAAAATCATGGTACCCCAAAAACAACATCTATCATGATTATCATTTGGATGAGATGTGTAGTGAAACCAAAGCAACATATCATAGTCCCTCTCATGGGGAGTGAATGAAATGTATCCATTGACCACAAATAAATAGTGACCTATGATTAATATCAAAAATTTAGGTCCCCTTGTTCTGTTATCCATCATGGATACATTAATATCACCCATATAAGTACTAGATCTCGGTAGGTTACTTCACAAAACATGTCCAATCACGGTTTGAATGGTTCTAATGCACTCATTAATTATCTTCCAATTATCCATTATCTCATTTCAATTAAATTTCAGATCACAGAAATATTTTTGACTCCATTTTATATTGAAGGACATTGTTTTGAGGACAAATTTCATTTACGATTCACAATATGACCTAGTTTTCTTTGAATATTTCAACACAAAATTGTATTATAAACCCAAAAAATATTAATCCTAATTATATATATCTTCTAGTTATGTACACCACCAAAAACATCATTCAATATATATATTTTCTATTGATTTTAAAATACTATGTTTCATGGAATACATTTTATTTCCCCCTCATGTCTGAGGTATGATGGAAAAACCCAAACTAATGACCCTCTTATTTTTCATATTTTGCAAGAAATATTGGTCATAACATCAATAATGTAAACCGAAAGACCCAATGATTTTCATTCAACATGATGCATGGTATCATGGTTGAATTCCTTGTCACATGACACTAAATTAAATGATTTTCATGAATAATGATTGGACTATTTCTTGCAATCATGGGTTATGTATTAGTTCCCAGACACTGAAATATTAGTCAAACCAAAACAATAAAATGTTTCCCCTTTAATGAGTATGCACCAGAATCGACAAAAAACATCCAAAATAAGAACATCTAATTTTCAAACTCTCACATTGGAAGGATAAATAATCATTCTCAAATAATATATTTTAATTTATCAATATAATTCACTCAACCGTTTATACAAGACAAAAATATGCATATGGGTTTTTAATTTGGTTCTCATGAAACTTATAAAACTGAATTGAAAGAATAAAAAGGTCCCCCCCCCCCTCACAACTGTTCCATAATATTGTAGGGAAACACCACTATAATTATATATATCTTGATTGGATTATTGGTGATATTAGTAGATACTTCTAGACTATATTATTTCGGCCTATAAAAAATGAAGAAAATTTACTTTATTCCTATGTATGAGTAATACATGATATGGGAAAATATTTCTACCCATTCTTAGAAACATTCATGACATGAAATAAAAATTCCATAATTGGGTAATTTCATTTCTCAAACCAAAATCTATGTCTAGAGATGCTAGAGTATCTATAAACCTCTGTGGCCATTAGAAACAGTGGGTCAGTGTTCTCAGGTTACCTATATTTCACTGTGCAAACAATTTTCCCAAGTTTTCTATGAATTAGTCTAAAAAAACATCATTAAAAAAATTCCATTCTCAGGAGAGGCCACAACTATTTATACAGGACCTAACAATGATTTTCCCATACCCCTCCCCATATTCCAAAACCATCATATTATACATTACAACCTATCCCATTATTTCATGATGATGGTAGAGTATTATTGGAAATATTTCTTTGAAAATGTTAATATTTTTATCCATAGATCAATGCTAATTTATATTAAATTGTAGCCACCAACCATCCATGATATAATATGTTATACTACATAGTCCATGTACTAGTTACTTGAAATTTGACTACACCATTACTCAACCCTCATTACATAAGTCAAATTCATGTATAATTGCTTCAAAATTCTTGTCCCATTACAATACACATAACCTCAACATATTAATACATCTTTACATTTAAAATCCACCACTAATGTTCCTAAAAAATATGAATTCTAACTAATAACATTGCCATAAAATGTGGAGGCTCAATTTCCTAATGATGCCTTTCTTTGAATATACATAATATACCCCATATGGATCTACATGTTATTCCCACAGAAAAGGAATTGTAATCTTATGTAAAAAATCAATCTTGGATATACCTATCATTTTTATATACATCCCAAAACATTGTGTTTGAAACATTATTTACAGTTACAACTCATTTTCTTTTCCCTAATCATACAATGAATCTAGAAATAAAAAAATTGAGGGCCTAAAAATCTCTCAGGTAAATCTGAAAAGTATTGGACTATTCTCGTCAAACATGACCCACTAGGGTAATCACATCATAATTCGTTGTTAACGATTTTTGACCTAAATCATTAATAGAATTTGTTTTTCATAAAATACAGTGACCATCAGTAAAAAAATTGACATAGTAATCACCAATTTAAAACCACCAAAGGGGACCCCAGGTAAATGTTGAGTACCAAACCCTCTAGAATGATTATTTTCCTGGTTTTGGAAATTATTCATTAAATAAATTTAGAAAATTCACGTAAAATATGTTTTTGAAACACCACAAACTAAGGCCTAATAAAAATCCATGTTATGACCCCTAAGAACACACCCTATTGGACATAGGTTCAAATAAACATGGTATCAAAGAAGAAATAATTTATTTTGGCTTCCCAATGTATCACTGGAATCATTAAAACTATTAGTTGTGATCCCACTAGCCGAGTAAAAAAATTGATAATTACAAGATTATTGATTAAAAATAAAAAAGTTTGAGTTTCATCATCAAAAATGCCTCCTCACCATCTCAATCAGATACCAATCTTATTGGGTAAATTATTGGGGATCCAAACTCAACATGGATGGTGAAAATATTCCATTCATTTTATTAAGGTAAATACCATAAGTCATGAATTTTAAATCAGAAATGCATTAAACATGATGAAGTGATTAAATACAATGATGATGATGAAGGGAAGCCACAAAGGAGGGTTACAGTCATCAGAGAAAATATTCATACATTGACATCTACTCGAAATGGAATTCCCCTACTCTTTGAGGCATCCCACAAAAAAATATCTACATGGGATGAGATTTTATAGTGAGTTCATGTAAAATAAATAAATTCATTTGTGTTGCTGGGTGGTTATTTAAACCCCTTCAAAATAAATCATTCGAATGCTTGGTAATTAATATTGAGCTACCACCAAAGAAGACTTTGATGTCCACTTCAAATGATTATCCATCCCTATAGAGAGATACTATGATTCCTTATAAAATAAACTATTAGGGAATATTAGAAAATAAGGATTAAATTGTTATAGAATTTGGAGGAGGATTTTTTTAGGTATCATTATAGAATAATGATAATTTAAATAACTCGAACATCCATATAAATATATAACATGGTGAATTCCATACATCAATCAGTATGTGGGTGGCCCATTGGGAATTATATCTCTTGAAATTATTCCAATGTCCCTTCATTGATGGTATCCCACGAAACATATGAATATCACCGTACATGGATCCCCTAGTCATTTTCAACATGATGTGTAATATTCTAACCTTTTTTAATGAATAATTATATTCATTGGAGACCCATTCATTGATGGACCTTGGGAGACATGCTTTATGAATGACTCATGGTAGACCCCCTTTCATGAAAGATAATACACATTTACCTTCACAGATGGTCGTTATAAGAAAACCCAATTATAGATGTTCCCTAGAGGACACCATTGGGAGATGTCCCTTTTTATACACCCTATAGGGAACACACTATGTGATAGTACCTACTCATGTGTTATGAAAATAATTAATGACCACTAATACATACTATATCAGATGCACCCCCACACCCATCGACCACCATAATATCATCCTTTGATTTTGGTCCTCCATTGGGCTCCATTGATTACAACCATTGACCCCCCTCAATTATCAATAACATAAAAGATATCATTTCATACCATGTAAATGGCATTTTTTTCTTAGACAACAACATCATAAACCCCTATAATTTCAGGATTCAAGATAATCCTATACACATCCTATAATCCCTCAAGTAGACCTAATTTTATTGCAACCATTCCCATCATCAATATTGATATTTTCTTATTGGATTCTCAATGCATTGTGAGTCAAAAATTCATCGATAAACTCATAAAACATCACCACCGGACTCATATTCCTTGGTAAACCCAAAAGGGTCACTCTTTCAAATTTTCTAAGCTATCCATTTCTAGGAATCTTTTTTATAGTCATCCCAACTACATAACTTTAATCGATGATGATTAAGTTCTCACTATATGAAAATAAATGATATTACACCCTATATAACATATATATTATGAATCTTGTTAGAATCACATGATACCTTATATTTTAGTTGTTATAATCATCATGAAATAGTAATGAGATAACCACCATAAATAGGCCAAATGGATATGTCATGGTTTAATCCCCTTCAAATATAATCATTAATCATGATTTGAGATATTATTCATGGTAAAACACTAAATTATCTAATTTCTGATATATATATAATGGTTCCAGTCCCATGGGATTCTATCCTTGAGTAATCCTCTAATTGTTCTTATGGGATGTGTCACCACTAGTCCACTTCGTCGGTCTAGGTTACAATGACTATAGATGATGGTGATGTCAAGTCCCTCACTATTTCAATCTCCACATGTTCCCATACAATGTACACCATTGGAAAATGGGGATCATGTGGTCATGAGATTTGAAAATTTCTATTTTTTCTCACAATAATCATGATGCTTCTAAGCATAGTGATTAGTGAAGATCATGATATCTACATGATCAAAGCCCAATAATGGGATCAATATTTTGTATAATCCACAACCATACTAAAATGAGAATCCTCATGAGTGCAATGTTCAACCACAATCTACAATGGGAAATATATTCTTTCTAATCCTCAAACCAAATCGATCAAATAATTGGATATGTATGAGGCCTCACTAATGTCCAAACCGAACACCCTGAATTCAGCCTAATATTCTTTAAGCCATATTTCTAATTGGGGAACATTCAACTCAGAGGGATATATTTTTTATAAGGACCTTTCATCACCATCTTCTTATTGATCCATATTACCAATAAGGTCATGTCACCACTGTAGGGAACACATATCGTCTTGGTACATCGGGTCACCACAGTGTATGTCCCAAATCAAACATTATGTAGGCACCTTCCACCTAGGAATCCTTGCCACAAAATATTAAACAACATGGTTTGGTCCAGGAAACATGTCCTTTAAAGGTGATTTGTCTTGTTAATTTCTACTGAACAATGTGTGATCTAATTTATTTTATGAGGATATGTTAGATAATCGATTTAATGGGATCAATCCAAATATCAAATAAAATATCATCTCCCTGTATGACAGTAAACTTCATAGTATATCAATTCATGGCTCTAAACCATCATATAAATAAAAAATTACCAATGAATCATTAAAACATTAAAAATGAGCACCACTAATTGATAATATTTCATTCAGATATATTACTTGTCATGGAAGAAACTCAAAAAACAAACAGATGATTCTGAAACATTGTATGTTAATAATTTATGTTTAAGTTATAGTGAAACACATCCTACATGGGAATGAAAAAACTATTCATGAATATATCGTAAATATATTTGAGAGTCCTAGAATAGGGAAAAGTCATCCCTGAAATGTTTTTATGAGCCTGGCCTCCCATTATCTCGAATAATGGGAGTTCTTATGTATCATTTGACACATAATGCAATGAGACAATTACTATGGAATGAGGATCTTTGAGTCTTCCGAGACATGAGATCAAATGGGTGTTTCTGGTTCCTTGAAAAAAACCCATTATGAACAAACCCCTAACAAAAAGATTTGAGATATGAATAGTAATCCCAAAAGGATTGATTGTGAAATACTCAACCCCACAAAATCATTCATTCCAAAAAATTACATCATAGTAATTTGATCAGAATATATAACCATATGTCAAATATGATCTTATCCATGTTATAAATACACGGTTCCTAATTCCTGGGACCCTAGGTTATATACTGATAATCAAATACCTTTTCTTTAATCCAATTGATAAATTAATTCCCATTATTATGGAATCATTTTTCCATTTAATTCTCATGTATCTTTCACTCATGTTAGATTTATGAATTCTGATCAATGAGGTTGCTTAATCAAAACAAATATTCCAACTATCAGGAAAACAAAATGTAATATATCTTGTTTCTTTCATGATTTTAAACTAAAGTATACCATATGCGTAATGAATATGAAGCCTCACATGAAAAAAAATGTTAATTCATGTGTTTCAAAAAAATATTCCTCATCAAACAATCATGAGATTTGTCCAGGAATTCTATATAGACGTACCCTTCAAGTGTAAGCCATAATGATTTTTTAAAGATCACCAGTGGGTAATGATATTACTATGTTCATATCATTACATGTCTAAAATAGTTCCAAACATCCCTATTATATGTTGTAGTCACTATCTACACACCCTTGTCCTATCCCAGGGACAAGATTCGCTTATGACATAATATATGTGGGAAATGTGTATCACTTCCATATATGACCCAAATATTCCCCTTGTAACCCAAATTACCTTAAACGTGTATAGAAACTAATAAAATTCCCTTGATCTATGAGAATACTATCATTTATACATGTTTGTGAACAATGATGACCAAATTGGAAGATCAATTCATGATCTCCGTTACCCAGATACACATCACATAACATTATATTGTCAACAAAAAAATTTTAAGATTAATTTGATGACTTGTATGATATAAATGAGAGAACCCTTTATACCAACTTTACATTACTAATCTATGGTTCATAACTTCTTATATACATGATGTAAAAATAAATTAATATTTCATAGACAAATGTGGTAAATATTGACAATGTTAAGGTCAATTTTATACAAACATAAACTATAGAAATGTCATCATGAACATTATATATTAATCTATGTATTCAACATAATTTAAAAATGACATTAAATTGCATATATCACTATTCTATTTCAAAAAATAAAACATGATAATTCCTTTACCCCTCACTCGACTGATTTCCCCCTCACAATGATGGTCTCCTATGTCGCTAACTCATAGAACAACATTTGGATTAATTAATGGTTACAAGGGTTACATAGGGACACTAATACTTCATGCCTTAGGCCTAGTCCAACCATCAAAATATTTCATTTCTATTTCATCCTTGATGTAATGTGAAATAACAACTTACTCATACACCCCCATAGAAGATTCGAGCATTTTGATATATTTCTCATAGAGAGTTTTAAATCTAATCCTAACAGCATCATATTTCCTTCTTAATACATCATTTCTTCCATGATATAGATTATCATCAGCATTCCCATCTTTAAAATCTTCCTATATTGATAGATAATGGGAATACATTCAATCCTTATCCAAAGGATCACTTCCCAATGACCCTATTTCATAAATGGTTTGTAACCATGTTTCAAACAAGGTCAGTGGTCGATCTGGTTTTAGTTTTTTGAATCCCTAATTGATGTAGTTTTGAGACCATTGTCTTAAACATGATCAACTGTTATATCTTACATGATTGTTAACCCTAGTTAATGGTCCACATCATTGAGATATCGATTTTTCTTCTATTACAAATTCCACTTTTTAATGATATTCCAATATAATTGGTTTTATTTTCCCATGTATCTATGTATTAAAAATAATAAATTTTCAAATTTTGGGGAATTACTATGATAGATTCATTTACTGCTTCTCATACACCTCTTTTCAATTGGAGGAAGTCATTGCCACCCTATGATTCTCATAGTAAACATGGATCAAGTGGGGTTATGAGTCTTGGTGAAAATTATCCTCGAGAATAGTTTAAACACATAAACTATTCCACCAAATGAAACACATCAAAATTTTTGATCAACATGAACATAATATGTGTAGTTCATCACCCCATATTTTCATTTTTTAAGGAATCCATGAATGTAAAAGTCACATTATACCCTCCATAGGTCTTATTTTCGTAGTATTAATATATAATATTCATTTCTTAATTTCATGATGAAATATTCAATGAAAATTTCAATTTTGAAGGACATAAAAATGTATGACAACATGGGAAAATATATTAGACCATAAAATACTGCATCCTAATCCAAATTGTAAGAAAATAATATATACTGTAATTTTATTCATTGAATTATTCTTATATAAATGGTCCACAAATACCTCAAAAAATGAAAAATAATTATTACATTTATCTTTGTCCCAAAAAATCTTTATCCTCTTACTGTTGTACTCCTATTGTGTCATGTCAATGAACTACATAAGGCATGTTTTCTATTTCATTTCATGGGATATATATATATATATACACTTATAACCAATATCCCAACACTATACATTTCATATACCTACCATGGATCATGTATCCCTGAGATCCTGTTTTGAGCTCATTCATTGAGGCACCCCATCAGGGTGATCAAATTTATGGTTGAATAAAACATGGGGTATTATAATTATTGTAAAAAAAATTCCAGCGCTTCGTTATAAATTTCATAACTATTTTTTATAAAACAATGTCATATTTTATATCTATTTGGTACACCCATATGAAAACACTATGTAGCTAAATTTTCCCACATACTGATGATGGTACTATACACATAATATTTTTCATGCCTAAATTGGATCTCATATTTCGAACATGGTTTACAATCAACATACCCTATATTTTACCCATTCAGGACTAGTTTAGTTGTTAGACCTATGTTTTAGAATATTGTCAAAAATTTCCGTCAACCCATGATTAAGATATTTCAGGATTAATATCCTAGGATTTACCAAAATGTCTTATTTTTACCATCCCTTATTCAATGAGATATTTTAAATCCACTGTATTAACCTAACAGAATTCATGAATATTAATTAACCAATTATTTAGTATTAAAAATCTCACCATAAATCATATTTTCAACATTTTTTTCTATACCTTGGTACATGGAAGTATCCATACCATTCATTATTTCCCATGATATGCATAACACTAGTTGTAGTTTAATACATTGTATGATATACCTCTAATTGTAGAAGACACAAAGATTATACTCCACGTACTATGACCATAAAAAAATCATGACTTTCCCCAATGCTGTAATTTTGGGGAAGGTCCCCCATAATTACCCTTTTAACATTGGTTTTTCTATCCCTTTTTCACTACATGAACAAACCTTTTATTTTTCACTATGGTCATAGTTCGATTCATTCAAACAATGTGTCTCATTTCATGATGTGTGCCTTAAACCTAAAATATGAATGGTCTAATATTTATGACAATAAAATGGTAGTCCTCTTCCTTGATATATGAACTTATAATTCATATCCTATTGTCAGAGTATATTTTCATCAATATAATTATGTAAAAACTATAGGATTCCACCCAATGATTTAATTTCTCTATGCTCGAACAGGCCCTATAGAATTATTTACATTCCATCGATTGAAAATGATCCCATCAATATTTTTGATGTATGAAAAGATAATCTCATTAGTTTTTCATCACTTCACTATCACAATTACAACACATATAAAAAAATATCTCCATATGAATCTAGATCAATATCACATACACATGTCCAAATGGAAATTCTATCTATGAATACATTGAAATAAAAAAAATTTTTGTCCTCATATTGGAGAGCGTGACAAGAAAGAGTCACTTCTATTGACTCTGGATGGTCCCCCTAATGATTCGATGCATGTCAATTATTATCTCACATCCAACCAAATTACATGCCCTTGGAGAGACCCTAGATATGTGATTTTTGTATTCCATGTCCAAAAAGTGGATTGTGGTTTCCCATTCTAAACCTATCTATAAAACATGATACGAACTATTGAGATTGTGATTTAAATTTATCAACTCATTCCCCACTCATGTGAAATTATATCTCCATTTATATTTCACTTATGGTCATCCTATTAACTAATTATATGCATCGAATACCTTTGATTGCATCTCCTGGTATCTAGAAACATGTTTGTCATTGGTTAACAACATATCATTATATCCACACCACATTTTTACTCTCATTCATGAATTTAATACTCTATTTATCTTTAGTATTTCACATAATTTATAAAACATTAAATATTATTGATATAATTTTGTTTTTATAATTAATTAAATCGAGAAGAAACATAAATTGATTAATGTTATATAAATGCAGGTGAAGAAAAAAAACTAAATCCCCCATTGAGGTTAATCTCCCACCGTATGGGGAATCTACATTATTAATGAAAACCCATTAGGGGAATCCCGTTATATCATATTCACATAAAAGTAATGTTCTAACATAGATATACTTATTTGATTATTCATCTGAGTCTATTTCTCTTTGGTTAGTTCGGAGGATTCCTCCTCACCTACAGGAAAAACATCATCCTCTCTGATCTATATGTATCCCATTTCAGCACTGCAATCCACTACTACGAATGCTACCTCTACAACCAGAACTTTTTCAAACACCATCTATTCCATTAGTTGGATAATGATATCATCTTTCTCTTCACTGATTACCTCATGTTCATGTTCATCTCTTTTTGTAGATAAATATTTTTTTCAACCACATTTGATAATTCTTTACATGGTGAATTATTCGTATTCTTTGAATCATTTGACTTTTATCAAATTTTATGTACCTACTATATATATAGTATTGAGATATTAAATAGTAACTAGTGGGGTCCACCATGATAGGATCAAAAATGATGGACCAATGGAAGGTATATCCATAATGGTATGGAAAATATTCAATTTGTGTGAGAGTAATGATATTCAGCAGACATATCTATTCCCCTTGTTAGATGACCATGTTCCACACAACAATATTAGAGTATTAATCCTCAGAGAATTAAAATTTTATAGGATCATAAAAATGGCATACATTCAATAATTGAATGGAACATTAATATATAGGCATCATCATGGGAAGACTAAGCCCCAAGTCAAGTTGAAATACCTTCTCTCTATTTGATTTTCTCCAAAAAGGGCTACCCCGTCCTCCAATGTAACATTTGAGATAGATTCAGCATTCATACCCTTTATGGAAATATCTATTAAATAATTATTTATTCCAAAAATACTTTTTCTATTACATATCCACCCATAACAATGCTAACCCCTGATAAGGATCAATATTGGTAACATCGAGTTATACTCTAGTTGAGTCTGTAACATCGACCAGTAACACCTCATCAATGATGGAATCATGTTCAAGAAATTACACTTGTGTTTAAGTAGTTCTTATTGACCTTATAATATCCTTATTGAATCATATCTATTTCTATATATCATTATCACTAGAATTCCCAAGGAAGACATGATAGAATACAAAAACTGATGACAACTTGTTCCAATGGACAAAAATGAAATATATCAAACTAACCAGTTATGGGATCCCCACTTGTGGGTGTGTCCATGTTGAAATCACTAGCCTAGTATTCAAACCCAATAAGTTATTTTTCCTTAGCCGTGCTAGTTTCATATTTACCCACATAGAGATATGGAGTGGAATGAACGCCGGTTATCACATTCACACATATTCTACGGGGGTTCTCAATTATTTGAAAATGGATCTTTTTCTCTAACTCTATAATATATCACAACTATTTAGTCTTATATTAATGGATTACTACCATGTAATGGAAAATATAATAGAGGATAATGTCACAAAATTAAGATGAATCCATATCACATGGCTTGATCAGTGCTATCAAAAATATCTGAGCCCCTCCAAGAATTTAGAAATATATCATCATGAGGGAGCATTGAGTTTCATAAAATCTTTTGTAGCACCAGAAATTGGGACCTCAAAACCACATTGGATGGTTCAAATTCCTCCCAATGTCACATCAATTGGTTCCTAGGTATACAAATTTTACTCCAATTTTGAGATGAACAACATACTGGACCAAGAAAAACATGAGTAATAAGTGCATAACTCCCCATTATCCCAGCTCATCCTCCTCGTCATGTACCCATAGCCGTCACACACCCACTCTCATATGTCTAATAGAAACATTTATTGGAATATTTTATTCTATCTTACAACCATAACCTATCCCCAATGTATATAGTCATCCAACTCAAACCATATTCATGAAACATCCCACAAAGAATAGTTACAATAGGTATTGTGTTCCTCTAATGGGTGTATTCAAAAAACACATTCATCATGTTTTTCAAGGATCTAATGGGTTATTCTTGGGGTATAGATTGGTGTACATACTCAGATCCTACCTATATAGAAATATTAATTTCATATAGAACTAGTGTGGAGGGTAAAATTTTAAAAACTACCTTGCGGTCCAACTCGAACACCAATAATCCACCATGGGAGTCCAGAACATAGAGCTTATGCTTCAATATCCTAGTTATTTTTAAATCACCACTCTAGTTAGATGTGTGAATTAGATAAATGTGTAGAGATGCAAATGAATATTACTCATGATATATCCCATATGATGTAGAAATAGAGAGTGAATACCGAGAATATCTATCAAGGATGTTTAGAAGATATTGTTTGGAGGAGAGATGTGTTTTATTTATTCATTCCCACTATTTGTAAGGATACTGATCCATATTGAATATGCAACATGAATCAGTCATTTAGGGGGGGGTAATCCTCTTGATTTTGTATCACAATACCATATATTCATATTTAACACTGGAATGGGAAAAATAATTATCATTCCACCTATCAAAACAACTCCATAATAAGATTTTTTTTCCACACTCGCATGATATATCATGAACATGGATCATACACTTATATATTTTCACTACGAAGAATCTAACTATTCAGAAAATGGGGGATTCAAGATTCATTTAGTACTCTCCCATGGAATACTGGTGTGCCTCTTAAATTCTATTGTATGAGTTCTAAATCATTCATTATAAAAATTTAAGGATCTATTGAGTCATCTCTAGTATATTGTCCTTGGGAAAATTCATAATGAAGATGAAAATTAACATCAATGGGATATCCTTTATCACTAGGATATTCTTGTCCTCACCTTTCAATATAATGTGAAAAGTCCTTGTTATTTTCATCGTCTTCTCATGGTCCTCCTACCTATCCTCAATGAGGATGAATTAGTCATACATTAACCCTCGGAACTATATCATAGTTTCCCGGTAGAGGTTATACATGATGATGCCAATATCCCTATGATATAGGTGGAATATTTCAGTCTCTAGATTCCACAAGATCAATATATCAATTATAATATTCATGTGATTGTAAACATTTAAATAATTAATTGAAAACATATTATAGAATCCTAACACCTTCAAGTCTACATTAAATTAAATATAAGATTAGAATTACCTTTATACATAGCCCACTCATCTGTACGTTAATGACAGAGAATAGGTTCCAGATTCCCATCTAACATTTCACACAGTCAACCAAGCACACATGTATAATAGTCTCATATTGATGAGAGGATATATCTAAAACAAATACTTATCCACTGATGTTCTTCATATGGTTCCACAGTGACCTGTCAATAAGTGATGTGTGGTATTTTACATAATGAAAAATTTATGATCTATACAATTAGTGTATCCCATGTCCAATTCTGATCATGTAATTCTAAATATCTCGATCATTACATGTCCTAAACACAATTTCCCCCAGACCAAATCCATATAACAGTAGTCCCTAATAAATATATTATTTCTTTTCAACAGTAGTTAGTAATTCAGTGAGTATCCATATTCTAATGCAATCTATATGGTCTTCAAAATAATGATATTTTTAGCAATATCCCTGTGACGATTATCCCTGTATTCAACATTTTCAGAAGCCAATGTAAGGAATTCAAAAAACAATTTCCTATATTTTAAAAAATATTTCAAAAAATTTCATCATTATAAAATTTCACAACCATTAGATTGTTTTTAATGGTTTAATCATGGACAGAAATGAATCATCTACATAAATTTTATGGATTAAAACTACAGAATTCTCACGTAGGACATGATTTTCATAAAAATAGAGAAAGGAACAATCTTTCATTAAATGAATTTGTTCCCTTCTTATAACCTCTCCTACATACTATCCATGTGTTTGAGATGAGTTTTAAAAATAAGGAACCATGATCAATAGTTTTCTATTATTTCAACATTGAATTTGAGACCCCATTATTGTCACCTCCCATTTAGAGGGGGAATTTTATGATTCCAAATAAAATCCAATTATGAGATATGTTGGGTAATGAATTTGATGTTCGAGGGAAATTTCAGATAAAATTTGTTAAAAGAATTAGCAATGGGATATGATTCCCAATATTTATAACCTTCATAATAATATACCATAGCACAATATTCCTCTATGAGATTTAAAGTGAAGATCATGTAATATATTAAAACCATTACACAAAATATATTACATTTTAATATATCATCACATTGATAATAAGTCTATAAAAGTCACATAGTTAGATGATAAAATCATGAAAATGGAATTTCTTATACCATAACAACTATTAATATTGTGCTCCATAAATCAAATAAAAGGTTGAATCCATTGGACATTCACCAAATTCTATGAAGTCATCAACTATTATCCATCATGAATAAATAAATAATTTCATTCATACAGGTTGACATATTTGGAGAAATGATTCCTTTGATATTTTTAAATTATAAGTGAATTGTGTTTATATTATTTTTAATGGTTCATGAATTTTATTAATGAGTATAGTCACTTTAATAATATAGTGCTTCATGATATATTTACCCTTTGTGAAAAAATAACTCATGGGAATAGTAAATTTTCTGTATTATTGGTCCACCCTATTTCATGAAGCTTCCCAATCCATTAAAACACTCAACTTCTAAAAAACACTAACCATAAAGTCGCCCATATTTTCATTAAAACCATTTCATGCGTCCCTACATTTTTTTACCTCTAAATTTTTAAGAAATCAAAAAAGGTCATTTCAAATCCCACATATATCTAATAAAATATATTTCATTCCTACCCTGATTATTTACAAAATTGGATTTATCAACCCTTTTGTTGGGTCTCATTGGGTCATGTATAGCATAAACAGTTTGATCATATCAATCTCCCAATCATAGAAACCCTAATTCCTCTTATTCGTTTCATCGACACCCTAATGTTGGGCTCTATTAATTAATGTTCACCGCGGTTTTTTTCATGTGATGTGCCACCCAAAATTATCATTATAGTAGAAATTTAAGTTTAAATTGAGTCATCAATGACGTTTTTAGATTTAATGTCCCATTGATGTTTCCAAGTGTTTATCAATTAACGTTTCATGGAAATGATCTTCATTGGTGTAGGCCCTGAAAATGTACAAAATAAAATATATAAAACAATATATCTATAAATCATATAGTAAAACATTGATCTAAATGACAGAATTAATAACACATGATGTTAATAATTATGGATACCATGTTGGGTGAATAGAATATTTCATTTGTATGACTGGAATTTGATGATACCTCTACAACCATCATTAGACCAAACACATTCACCATTGCATCCTATAGGAAGATGTTTCATTCCATCATTGGATAATACAAACAATCACTAAGGAATTCATATATGTATTACCCTTCGACCTAATATGACATAATCATCCTTACTACATAAAATTATAAATAATTGGGTGGATCTATCATATGACCATAAATTATGGAATTTAACTATATGGGATTTAGTCCCTATCTCTTATCTTGATATATAGGATTCATCAATGAGATTAAATTAAAAATATATAATATTCCAAGGATATATCCTCAAGAAACAATCCAGATTTTTTCAACACCACCATTAAATTTGTATGCACACCCCCTCAAAGATGGAATCTCCAATGTTAGATCATATTCCCCATAGGAACCCAATGAAACTCTATATGAAATTCCCAAAAATCTGTTAATCACGTGACCAACATGTCCACAAAAGACATTAAACAAGGGACCATTCTATCTAAAATATATTATTTCCTTTTTAACATCCACAACAAGGTAACAAGGACCACTACCCCCATTCAATGTAAAATGGATGCCTAAAGGATCTATCATTGTATTCTATACATTCATAACATAAGTTCCCCAATATATGATATGGGATTTATCAATTTCCCTAACTAATATTACTCATATATGGGATTCCAACAACATAATATAAGGTATACTTTTATATATTTCATTCAGGTTTATGAGTTTCCAATATCATTTGATCAATGAAAATATAATCTCACTTGTGGCACAAAAATATTATAATTTACCAAAATCCACATCTAGATGGAACTATAAAAAAAATTAAAAAAATCAATAATTTTTCAATGATTTAAAGACTAGGTGATGTCCTCTGTAGAAGAATCCATGTAATTTAGATACAATATCAAATACTTTTAATTTTTTTAATATATTGAACATCTCCATCCATTATGGAAGAGGCCACCCACCATTGAAAATAATTAATTATAGACAAGAGTATAATTTTACAACACATTAATGTAAAATAAAATTACTAATTATTATAAAAAATATATTGACATTATACATCAATAATTTAATCCCTTCAAAGTGTTAAATGTATACTATGATACGGTGTGTCTACGTAAGATATAAATACTCGTTTAATTATTATAGTCATAGTTTAATGGTGATATTCACACCATGACATTAAACATCATATAATACCTATATTACATTGAACTGTCCCATATTCAATAAATTTCTAATACATCAATATGATTTTTTTAAAAAATTAACTCAAAGAAACATTCAATGGTCTTGAGGAAAAAATATCAAAATACAACACAATGCATCCCCCTAAGAATAACATTATACTAAAACTACATATAGGTTATAATTATATTTTTAATAATTCTAAATGATATTCATATAATTAAAATATATATTAATACCATATCTTAATATATATTTAATCATATCTCTGCAATTTTTATTCAATTCCTAATAGATCTTAAACCGCAAACACATCAAACAAATCATTAAGCGATGGTCAAAATTTTTATTGATGGTGATGTTCCCATTTTTTCTATAATGGTGGATCATCAAAATAATATCATTATTTAAGTGTATCACATTATCTATGACAAATAATGGTGACATTACTATATTCTTATAGCTGGATGTGTTATATGTTTATTCCCTGGATTCTCAATGAGTGTAACGTGAAGAAAAATGATTTGTTTATTGAGATGTATTGTATTATTATTAATATTTTATGAAGTGAATGATTCTTATATATAATTGATATTACCATAACCAATAATTAAATGTTATTTAATAGATTATGGTGCATCATCACATCATCTATGTATACACAATGTTCATATACCAAAGTGGGTGAACTAAATAAATTCTATTGTCTTCTGTTTATTATCTTTGCACTATTTAATTTCAAATAATTTATATTTTAGTTATGTAATTTTAAAATAAAAATGAATTGAAATAAATGAATTATCAATTTTAATATTAACATAATGAATATTTTAAACATGATCCTAATAATAAATAAATTTTTATCATTAATCATGTAATAATTTATTGTATGTATTGATTAATGTTGATGAGATTTTATACCATAGTTCATCACCACACCCTTTTTATTTTCCTCTAACTAAAAACCATTGATGAACTAATAATTAAAATCTATTATTTAGTCTATTTCTTTATTGTTTTATTTTAATTGAGAATCTTGATCCCAAAATTTAGTTTTATATCATTATAGTATTAGAACTAAAATTATCACTTATTCACGAATGTGAGGAAGAATTATCAAAATATTTAAAACCATAAGTTTATTTCATACATTTTTAAATTATTAGGAATCATTTTTGATTATATAATATAATTTAATGTTCCCTATGAGAAATATATGAATGAATTATATATATAAATATTTTATTTTATTTAATGAAACAACTTAATAAATAATTTAATGAAAATGAATTTTTTGTAATGAATTTCTAATAAAACATTTTCCAACAAGATTTATGGATGAAATAATTAAATATTAGATTTAGAACATATGTATACATGTATATTTGTTATGGATATTTTGGTTTTACTATTGGATTTTGTTGTGAGTCATTGGAATACAATAATAACTGTAAAAATAAAATAAATTTTACAAATAATTTTCACCTACAACATGATGCAAGGTATGAATGTGATATGAATAATAATTTATACCCAAATCTTGTCACAAATAGAGATCATATAATACATACTGTTCGAATTGAGACTAAAATTGTGAATACATCTATATATGAAATTTTATTTGATTGTTTTGGAATATATAAATAGAAAATGTTCTTTAAGGTTGATTTGTAAATTTGGAATATATTAAACATTATTCATATAAGCAACATAATTATCTTTAAAGATAAAAAATGACCACAATTATTTAACGAAACACTGGAAGTTATGAAAAAAATCAGGAAATATATTCTCAATTGAGATATTATTAAAATGATGAATCCTAAAAAGAAAGTAGTGGATATTGATTGTATCAATAAAATAATGGTGATGGATATGTATTTGAAATTTTTTAATAATGGTAAAAATATGTGGTCTACATTGAGTAATCATATTTTTCTACTTAATGATGTTTAGATATCCCTATCCCCAAATAATTAATAATAAAAACATTTGGTGATGTTATATAGGTATAATGGGGATACATAATTTTTAGTTGTGAAATATTAACATATAAAGTTAATCAAAAATTATATAGAATGTATTATAAAAATATAGAGGGATAATTCCACATAATGAGAAATAATAGTAACAAACTAGTTTTTGGGTAACGAATTCCCAAAATTGATTGAATATTTACGTTAACTGGATTTATTTGGTATCATAAATGATTTCACCCATTTTATCCAAGGATTGAAATAAAATGATTATATTACTAACATGCACTGCATTTTGATGTTATTGAATTGTTTTTTGGAATGTGTGATTTATATCACATGGGATATTATTTATTTAGACTGAAAGATCTATCAATTAACTTGAATATATGTAATGTGAGGAAATTGGACATTATATATAATGTATAAATATTGTGTTTTTTATCATACAATGTTTTTAATAGTGAGATATGGGGATTTTATATTATATCCTTCTAATGCTATTAGTGAACTAGTTAAAACATCGTAATTACAGAAATAGGTGATGTGAGGGTTCAATGAATAAAATTAAAGGGGGATTCATGGAAACAATATTGGTATGCCGAATAATTTTTAATCATCATGTGGATATAAATTATTACTTAGTATTATACATTATAATATAAATAATAGATATTTATATTTAGTGATATTATTAAATTATGGATATGATGATTTTATCAATTGGATTAATAATGGATCCCATTTTTCTTAAGGATTGAGTGTTTAATATTTTCATAAATATTTCATAAGGTGAAACCTTTTTATTATATATTATGTAAATGAAAAATAAGAAAGTATCACAAATAAAAAATATTATAATTTAGTTTCTATTAGAATAAAACAATGAATATGATTTCTAATTTCATGAAATACCTTGTGATATATTATTAGCTATAACTAATAAATTTATACTACAATTACAGAGTTGGAGTTGAAATTTTTGTGTGATGGAATTATAATTTTCAACAAAATATAAAATAATTTCATTATATGTGTTAACATGAAGCCCCATTTATAATTATGTTGAAGATCCACCTTATCTGTGTACGTATAAGGACCCCAGATTAACATAAATGGATATTACATCATCAAAGATGAATATTCCATACATTACAAAAATACATGTCTGATGACTATTATATTTAAGTGACTTTGGAAACATGGAAGTTATATATTCTATCATAGATAATGATCTTAAATATCTCCCGAAATTATCTCCACCTTTTTTAAATCAACATAAAACATTAAATTATAACATGTGGAAATGAGAAATATGAATTGCGTGAGCTCAAAAGTTTAGTAAGGATAATAAAGGAAATGTGTAAGAATAATTTGAACAAAATGGTACGAAACTTGAGCATAACATTTGATGATCATGCCCTTAATTTTAGCGATTATAAAAAATATCTGCTGGTCATAATACATGGATTGTATAATAATTAAGAGAATGTTTCAAGAAAGAATAACATTGAAATATGACATAGTAATTGTGGCACACAATTTTTTTTATAAAATTATGATAATGTATAATTTGATACAGGATCACTCATTTAGGTAAAGATGTGAATGAATGACCCCACATTAACTTATGGAAATGAAAATTGGTCCATATATAACATTTAGAATATGTAATCAAGATTACAAATTACTTTATGGACATGAATTCAGGTCCAGGCATAGTGTTGTGAACATATAATCAGGATCACATATAACATTGTGAGAATGTAAGCAGGTTCACAAATAAAATTATAGAATAAAAACTAATGTATTCATAATATTATGAACACATATAAGGTTCACTTATAAACATATAAACATATAATCAGGTTCATGAATAAAATTTATACTCATGAGCCATCCATCAAAACCAATTCATTGGATGTTGATATTGGTCCCACCCATCTCATAATAATATCATTCTCACATGTTCCACATAATTAAACATTTAATATATCACAAAAAACAAAAAATTATTGGTTTTATAAATACCCAATCCTAACCCATGGAATGAAATTGGTATCATTGACATTTCATCGCATCGTATACTATGAATATATATTAGGTTCATAATAACTTCATGAATGCATAATCCCTGAAAATAATTGGGGTTTGAATGAATAAAACCCATCTAAGAGGAATGGGATTCAAAAGAATATATCCCATGAATGTCAAATGAGTTTCATGAAAACCTTTCAATAAAAACATATACCATTCATTGAAATAATGTGAATAGATCATTTGGAAAATTCCCTAGGAATGAATGAGTAACTTCAAAAAATGTAAATATCGATGAAAAATAACATGTAATGATATGTGGAATACTTTTCATACATAAAATATCTTTTCATATTTGAAAATAATTTTTAAAATATAAAACATTTATAAAAGAATTTTCTTTTAAAATACATTGAATAATTAGAATGATGGCTTGAAATCATTTATAAAATATTTTTTCCATAAAAAAATATAAAATATGAATCAAAGAATTTAAAAAAATATTTTCATTTAAAAAACAGGAAAACGTATAAATAATAAATGAAAAACATTTTTAAAAACGATACACTGAAAATTCATTGCAAATTTATGAAATAATATTTGCAATCATATCAAACAATAAAACATTTCTTAAATCCTTTTTCATTCCAAAGAACATTAATAAAATATGTTGCAAAAATATTTGGAAAAATTATTCTTTTAAATTAAATAAACATTATATATTATTAATGAATCATCATTGGAATGACATTTAAGATATGGGAAATCCTTACATGACGAAAATTTAATTTTTCATCGTAAAACGTTTAGAAAAGTGCCTTGTCCAGAAAGAGGAATGTTGTTTCAATTTTAAGAAATATACTATTTAAAAAAGAAAAAAATGATTATTTTTTTAATATCATAAAATAATATTATAGTTTTTTTAAACCTAATTTTAACACAAGGTTTTTAATGATTTTATATTTCCAACCGACGAGAGGGTAATGTCGGGGTTCCATAAAAAACAATTTTTGTACTTAAATATTTACCTATGTATTGATAAATGGTACCAATAAATGAATATATTCTGATTAACGAGAGGATAAGTTAGTTAATTTCTTCCCTTGAGATATGGATGATAATATTTCATCAACAAAATTATAAACATAAACAATCTCGATAGGCGATGAGATTGTTTTTGTAAACTCTTTCCAATTGGTAACATTGAATCATAATACAATTTCAAGAAACTTAGATTACATGATGATAAAAATGAAATTAAATGGATTAAATTAATTATTTAAAATTTTATTTCTTGTATAAACACCTATTTGAAAAATATATGTTTCTAATATGGTATGTGTCTCAAAGAAGGAAAATGCAGACAAAACTATTTTACCGATTTGGATACTTTAGAGGCATAAAACCCACTAAATAATGATCTAAGAATGGATATGTAAATACACATATATTTAATTATAATAATAATTGAATACATATATGGTCAGTATACACATCACATAAATGAAATTTATTGTGAATAAAACATTTATCTGACCGAAATAAAATGTGAGATGAAATCCCCTAAACACGTGTCTTGACTATCATCATAATCAATCCAAACACCATTAAATTAAATATAAAATTATTATAAAAAATTTAAAGAAAAATATAAATATATTTAATACCTTATTTTTTTATTATTACTTTATATTCCTCTATAGCTAACAATCATATGTAGAGTCTTCACTTCCGGCAATATCCTCATTGTTCATTGTATGTGTATTAAATTTAATATATCTTCAGTACTTATTCATTAATAATAATTAAAGTATTTAAAATATGAATTAAATATAATTTATATTTAGTATATTTTTATTTTTATTAATCTATAAAATATTGATGTATAAAATGCAATACTCTGTTCAATGTGTTGGTATGTCGTACAAACACATGGACAATGTTTCTTTTTTTATTATTGTAATGAAATTTAAAAAGAGTATGAAATTTATTTATATCTGTGTATAATATAATTGAATTATAATTATAATTATATATATAACTTAAAATTAATCAAAACCGCACATTAATACATTAAATTAAGTGTCTAAAATAATCACAGTGCTCTGAGGGGCTGTAGTATGCACATCCTCAAATGAAACTATTGTACTTACACAAAATGGAAATTAAATTCAAATATATTTTTATTTTAATTTAATTTTAAATAAATAATAATAATTATATATAAAAAATATGAATATACTTTCCATTTTAATTTCCACCATGAGAAGCGGTAAAAGAGAAATTAACAATCATATTTCTGTGAGTTGATAGTTTGTCGTACATGTAAACTATATATTTTTCACCCATTAAATGGAGATGTGTTTATGTGTTGTCATAACCCATATTGTAAAAAACTAATACAATATTTTGATTAATGTTTTTTAACAAAATAATATATTAATGTTATTAGTGGGGGTGTCAAACAGAAATAAATGAAAGGATCTTGAGCGAAGGAATTACCTCTTAATCCTGCAACTTACTTTGGATTATTGAAAATGGTTTCATGGGTTTATTTATTTGTAAGTGTAGGCATCTATGAGGAATTTTGGGATTTTGGGAACTTATTTGCGAATATTTTGGACAATCCAAGGGGCTTGAGAGGTTATATAATATGGGAGGAGTGGAGAACTTTTTATAATGGAGGATAGTGGAACTCTTGAAATATTTGAAGATAGAATTCCACCAGCCTTTTCCATGTGGAATGTGAATCCAATAATATAACAATGTCATATAATGGTTTGATAGGGTTTAAATAAGTCCAAAATATTCCTCATGGACATGTTTCTTTGTCTTTTGAGTCTAAACATTACGGTTTCTTCCAAAACTATACATAATATTACCTTAAATGATGTATTTAATTTAAATAAATTAACTGTTATTTGTGACTAAAAATAAGATAACCGTATTTAAAATTATAAATAATTCATATTCTAATGTTGCAATCCATTTATTTAAATTCCAATCACATAAGTCGATGAAATTAATTTAAAACATATCCCACTGATGAGACAACAATACATGATTTTAAAGAAAAAATTATCAAATGTTTGCTACATATTTATATCAAATTTAAATGTTAAATTGGATCAAATGAAAAAAACAGGATTAATTTATTAAAATATATTTAATTTATATTTTAAACCAATTTAAAATATATTTTATCCTTATAAATAAATTAAAATAAAAAGTACATCAAATTAAAATCTTGTATTTTTAATTATAAATTAAAAATGAAACCTCATAAGAAGAATACCAGAATAATATACTAAACTAATATTATGAATTTATTCCAAAAATAAGGGTTATTTTGAAATATTAAATATATAAAATCTCCATAAATGGTATTCAAAATGGGTTCTCCATTAAAAATATAAAAATACATTAATAAAAATATTCTTTTTAAAACAAAATTCGGATTGTTCTTATCATTTATCTTTAAAATTTATTTAATTGACATCATAAATAATGAATTTAATAAATACCATATATATTACAATAATATATCTCACGAAATGTTTTTTCACTAATTTATTTGTGTAAAATAGCTTTGTGACATTAAAAAAAATAATTTTTCCTTTAATTTTTTATCAGTTATCAAATTCATTTGTTATTTATTGGTTACCTAATTATTCCCTTATATTTTTTTAATCCATATATTTTCATAAATTTTTAAATACAATTATTTACCACTAATTTATTGTGTTTTATATCTTAGTAATTTATATAATAGCATTTTAATGATATTTAATTGTTCTGTAACAATCAGTCATGTGTGTTACGGAAGCCATTGTGAGAAGTTAGTCTTTTATATTATAAAATCTATACATGGTGTTACTTGTAAAGAAAGCTATAATTTACATTGAAATTAGTGTACGATTATCATGGCGTTGTGTATAACGCTACACAAACAAAATGATTTATTTTAAAATAAACTATTTTTAGTTAATCATAAAATTGAAAATATCAATTGTGTAAAATTAGTTTTTAAAAAAATAATTCACAAAATATCAGGGTGTGACATTAAACACCCCATAAAATTTATTTCAAAAAAGAAACATCTCTGTGTTATTAAGGGTTTAAAAATTGAATGTTTTATTATTGGAATCCCACATCCAAAAAATGAATAATAATACACCCCTTAAAAAAGAATTTTGGAAGCTTATGGGTTATTCTAATTAACATATAGATATTTTTAAAAATTGGGGATTGTTTTTTTGAAGTGAAAACATGGACATGGAAGAAACATCAAACTATCATATTTCGAGGGAGAGTTATAGAGAAAATGGTCAGAGAAATTTAATAATCCGAAATCCATAATCCTAAAATGAACGAAGGGACCATGTGATTCATTGGAAATAGAGGAACTGTGATAATATTTTTTGGATATAATGATCCTTGTCAATAAATTTAATGAATTTTCATGAGATTATATACTTTCAATATTTTAGGACTACCTCAACCCTTTTTATTCCTTGATCATCTTTACCTCTATCTCAAAAAAGGATGGAAACTATTTCATTCCCTAAGTAATAATAGATCATGTGACAAAAAATATTCCTTCCCATTAATCAATAGTTACCATAGAAAATGTATATTGAATATTATATTGAATATTCATAAATCACCATATGGATAGGTACTACTTTAATCATTCTGACATCATCTGATGTTTAAATTACGCATTGCATAAATTTTTTACCTTATAACCCTCCCATAAGATGAATATTAAACCCTCTAAAAAAAGTCAAAAAATAAGTATAAAAAGGTTCCCCCATATATGAAAAAGTAAAACATTGATGTCATGTTCCAAATATGTGAATATATTAATAAATTTCAAAATTTAAAAATTAAAATAACCTAAATTACCACAAACACTTCTATAAAACATTTATACTTGTTTATTCAATTGATTACTGGATATTTTACAAAAATTAGTGACTTTGAAAACCTCATATATGATAATAAAGACTCCTTTTTCAGAATATCCTTTATCAGGTTTGAGATTTCTATTGTGATCCAATTTACATTATCCAAAATCAATCAACTCTTTATCCAAGAGAAAAACTAACTGTATCAACATCTTAATCACATTAAGGGTTAACTTAACTTAATAAAAATATAACCTTTCTACGTCTTCATCACTATTAAATATATCTATTATTGACTTAATGAATAATAATATAGAAAATACAAATATATTTTCCGATTCATATATCATAATCTTTGAATTCCAAAACACAAGTAATTAATATGCAATGACCTGAATTTTTTTTTTGAAAGAAATTCTCCTTTTCTCAAATAAATAAATTTCTTCAGGATATAGAAAAAAAATATATTTTGTTTATTATATTATATCTAATTGTATTTCAAGGATTGTTCACTATATTTTTCTGGGTACTATAGTTGTTGAACAATGTTCGGACCACTAATATAAATTTGGAGTTCAAACAAATCCATTTGGTATACACTATAGAAGTGATTCCCTCAACCCATAATATCTTACTATATGTTATCACCAAAAGGGGTCTAGATTCCCGGTGATGGTGGGGGTGAATCAGGGTATGGATATTCTTTTCAAAATTACCCCTTCCCAATAAAATCAATAAATCTTTATTATAATGGTCACCATGTTTGAATTTATATTGTACTGTTGATCTTATTATTTCCATAATTATTTGATGATAATTCATTGAATGTAATGTTGTTAATCTAGTAGGTAGACAACAAGATTATTACATGGTTCACCCTCACAGTGATACTTCCAAAGAACCTACAACCGTGATGTTCCCGTGTACCAATTTAACTAAAGCTTACATAAAATTTACATTCTTCATTATTGATCACATCTTTTCCCAGGCTCATTTCCTTTAAAATGTTTTGGGTTAGCTCCCTCATTTACCAAGGTTCACTCCCCATTTCTCTCTATATGGGCCACTACTAGTTGAAAGGATCACCTTCTTCCTATTACTTTGATAACTAATTTGGAATAGATCCACTTATATTTTATAAACATGTTGGTCTATTCATTGTCACTAATGAAATATGAATATTTTATTTTTGAAATATACTCTTTTGACGTCCAATTTTCACCCGTAGATGCATCTTACACAGAACCAAATTTACAAGGATATCCACAACCATTCACGCAGCCTTATAATGAATGGTGCACTTATACAATCCTAGAGAGCAGGTTTAACCAAACCACTTGTGCGACACTCCATTCTTTAACACAAAACTAGGGAGAATCACACCCTTTTATGCCCAAACCAATATTGGTTCTCAACTATCAACTGGTGTTTTATACAAGAAAGGATCACATGTTTATCCTAAATAATGGCATGACAATCCCTTTGCCAACTCAAAACATGAGATACTTACACCCTATAATTCCAAAAACTATATTGGTGCGCAAAAATCAATTGGTGAAAACTTCTATATATCTAAATACTTGTGCGACCAAACCACAACTTGCATTCCCAAACCACATGTGAAACTATAGCTCAAAATTTCTATAAGTGTTTTGATTCATTCAAAATTATGAATAGGTGGAACTCTATTTAGAGTCATTTTGGGTTCTGGGAGCCCCACAAGCAAGTATCCTATCGTCGTGCATGTCCAGCCGCCCTAGTTTCTGTCACCCAAGTCCCCTTGTGTACCCAAACCAAAAAATGTTCACCCCTCATTCAATTGAAATATAATGATGTTCTTATCTTGAAAAACATATGGAGTGCAACTTTCCAACCTCCAAGACATTGGAAAACAGTTCCACCTTGTATTTACTCTTTTTGTACCGCCTCCAGATCGTTTATTCATTTTTCGTGATTCTTATTTCAATAATGGAATGTCAATAATGTCTATTGATCTCAAAATATCATCATCTAAACCCCCTATTTAAATAAAAATTAACATCCTGGCCTTCTTTGTTAACAGACAAAACATGGAGGTCCACTTTGTCTACAAACACAATCACCTCAAAAAATGCATCAAGGGTACCTTCATGGATTTTTCCCCAACAATATATGAATTACATTTGTGGGAAATTAAAAGGGATATTTTATCTAGGAAATTACCTATACTAATACCAATATGAGATCCAAAAAATTAGTGACAGAGAAACTATTTAAAATAGGTGTTCAATACCATCGAGATCACGACACAAAACATATTAACCAAATGGTCTTATAAAAGCCCCACTATCATGCAAATTACTATTTGGGTGTATTCTGGTGTAATATAGGAATATTTGTCATGAAACATTAAAGGGAATATGTACATCACTTTTTATAGAAAAATGATTATATATTAATCATAGTATTGTTACTTTTTAAATTATTTTTAAATCAAAAATAATATTTTTGTCAATATTTAAATTCAATTATGATATATATATTTATGAATTATTGATTTTTATTAAATAAATCATTTTTTAATAAAAAAATATTATTAAATTAGATATTACTGATATAACTGATCATATATTATTTATTATGTCAAATGTAATTTTTATTGGGGTTCAAAAAACATTAATTTTTCAAAAAACCTGTCATTTTCATTAAATGTATATTAATATTTTAATAGTGAAAAATCACATATAAAGACATATAATTAGATAAAATGAATATTATTTTTGGAATTTTGTCATCAAAATTATCCAACTATTATTTTATCTAATTTTCTATGATTGTTGAATTTTGGGGTAAAAATTAGATACCTTATAAATGTATGGTGTGCTTTATTACATCATTATGGCCTATTCAAGATATAATATGAAATAGTATTTTTTTTCCTTGGACATATATTTATTTTCCCTTCAAAATAATGTGATTTTAGCTGTAATTTATTTTTTTCATAAAGCCTTAGTTAATCATTCACGACTAATAATATATTTAATGATTTTAAAATCATGTATTTGTAAAGGTGACTCATCTCTACATAATAATGATAAAATTTTATTAGCTTCTTCCCATTTAATTATAAAATAATTTAAAACTCTCCCATTTGATACAAACCATGGTAAAAACAATTGGATGTATTTTGGTTTTGAATATTTTATTACGAAGTGTTTAAAATCCAAAAAATAAATAAATATACCTCCATTCCTAGGTAAACCGATATAATTTCCCATTTCCATCCATCAAACTCAATTAATCATGTACAATATATAAAATATACTATATAGTGTCCCCAAAATCTACCCCTATGCTCACAATAGGCCTCTCCCAAGACATTGGAGTAACATATCCAAGAAAGGGATTATATCTCTCCACATTTTATAATGAATTTCATTTATCATATGAATTTTAATTTCTATTTTTATAAGTTTGAATACATTATTATCTACCCCCTTAGAATCCATTTGATCTATAAATAAATTTATCCCCTTTCAGTCTTATTTATCACTCTTATGAACTCTTAAGTAGACCCATTACTTTTCCAAAATTCATTAAGGAATCTTCAACCCTTCTCTTTTATCAATCATTCCATTTATGTTATGTCTTCTAATTTAATTTTTCTAATGTTTGTATACATTATTAAATCTATCTCTTATTTTTCATTTCTTGTATTAATTAGGAGATCCCCTATCAATATCATAAACCCATTTTTTTTAAATTCTTATATGATTCCATTATTATACCGAAATTACAACACGAAAAACATTTCCATAATGATTATGTTACAAATACCATAATAAAATATTATAATAAAATTACTTTATAAAATTATTATTAATCATATAATATTTATAAAGTCGAATGAAATTTTAATAAGTGTTCAAAAAACCATTATTTGTGATGAACCAGTCATTTTCAATATTATTATTTCAAGGGGGAAAATTCACATATTTAGAAAATTATTTATATAAGATGAATATTATTATTTTGAATCATGAAATTGAAATTATCTAATGATTTTTTTGTCATAATTTTCTTAGATAGTGGAATTTTGGGTTAAAAATTAAATATCGTTTAAATATACTGTATGTTTTAAGATGTCATTACTGTCCAATGGTGGTGTAATAAATACTAAATAATGTTATTTTTGGATAAATATATTTTTTACCTTCAAATGAATGTGCTATTATTTTTGACTTATTTATTTCATGATGCCTTCATGAATCATCCATGAATTATATTATGTTTTTAAACATTAAATCATTTCCCGGAAAATCATACTCACCTACACATTATCAAGGGAATTATTTTTTTTACCATCTGTAATTGGACTTATAAGATAATATATACCACTCCACATTGGTAGAAACCATCTAAGAAACCCATTGGATGTTTTGTGGTTTCTAATAATTTATTATGATGATTCCAAAACAAAAATAATAAATAAATCCCCCTTATTTCCTTTATAAATCCACACATGATCCAATATATCAATCCCAAAACTCCTTATAGAACATCCAACAACAGACCTATACTACCTAGAGTCATCTTGAAGCACCTCATCTCCCACGAATCCTCTCCCAAGCCTTTGGAGTAACTCATCTAGGTATGGAAATCACTCTCTCCACTTTTTATCATGCATTTCACTTATGGAATGCCTCTTTATAACAATTCACAAAAGTTTGGATAAATTATTTCATTTCCCCCTTACATTCTATTCAATTTTTAATTATTTATCCCCTTCCACTCTCATTTATCTCTAATATTAACCTTGACGTACACCCATTACAATAGGTAAATACCACAAGGAATCTTTCCATCCATCTTTTATCCGGTATTTCATTTATGTTATGTCCTATAATGTTTTTTAATAATTTTTTGATAGGTGGAAAGATATCCCACTTAATATCAATTTCATTTCTAAATGATGAAAAACCCATTTACTCTCATCAAACCCATATCTAGAATATATTTATTCTATCGTTATGTTGCCGAAATTGTACCAAAACATTCCATGAAAAAATAATTATGTAGTAAATACCATAACCATTTATCTATAAAAGTTATTCACCTTTATTCATATATAGGTTTTGATTAGTGACTTACATGTACATATTCAACATTCATTGATCGTCGAACAACTTATTATGTTGAATAAATCCATTTTTTCTAATAAATGTGACACACATCAGCATGAGAATTAAATGATTATGAAGGTTCTGCCTTGATAGAGATCCAATGTAGTGTGTAATATTTCGTTTTATGATACATCATGATGGGACCATGATGTACCCTATTCCTTTGATGGACTTTTTTCTACCATGAGGTCTTATATGATTTATCCTTGACCTATGTTAATGATGCATTTTTTTATGTTTTTTCCTATTTCTCATGTTATGATTAGAATGATATATCATATATTTATATTCATGTCTCTTTAATACACTATTTATGTTCATATTGTCTAACACCTATTGTATTCCTCATGTTATTCCATTTTTATTCTCTTACTATTCTTCATAGCTCACCCCTTTCTTATGTATGTCCTCAGGTTATTCCATGTATTGTTAAGTATGAAGGAACATTTTGGTCATGTTAATAAAGACATCCATAATCATGACGTTCGTTCATGTTTTATATTGTTTTGTAACATTTCTAATTTACAAAAGAATATGGACCTATAGATCTTCTAAGTTGTAATAAGTGTAATTTTATGAAATAATTCATGTTTAAATGATAAATAAAGAGCTGCAATTTTAATATTATTATCAAATGATAGATTTAGTTATTTTTTGGATTGCGATTAGAAAACCCTATTGAATACCCTTATGGACATGGATGAGTGTATAAAATCATTGCTAGATTTTTTTATGTATAAAGTTTGTTATTTATCAATAAAATACTTCCATGTTTGTATAATACATGTGTAAGTGGTTCTTTTAATGATGTACCTAGATGTATCAACATCAACAAAGTGTTCCAAGAATGATTCCAAGTAACCTAGTACATGAAAAAGGGCCCTAATATGCACCTTGTAAAGACCTTAATTAATCCATGTAATTTTTATTAATGATATAGATTTATTATGAGTCTGCAAAAATTGACGTCATGTGATTCCGAGGACCGGTGTGCCTGAAATTAATTTCTGATCCTTTTTATGGTATGTTTAATAGACATGTGAGTGATCTTTTTATAACTTTTTAATGGCTACTTAGATTAAAAATATGAGGGCACTGTTGAATCTGAAGCACAACGATTCTCTTAAGGGTGGATTCACTTCAACCACAATAGGTCGGGAGAAAAAGAAAAATTTTGGGACTTTTAATAAAATAAAAAATTAAAAAGTTATTTTATTTCCATTCTTTTTTTCCACCCATGGACAAGGGGATGTGGTAGAACCAATGATGTTTTAGGCCATTAAAGGGATTGATTACTAAATTCTTTCCAATAATTCCATTGGAATTAGGAAGGTTACTTAATTAATATTACCCCATTAATTCCATGTAAGTTACTCACCCTTCCCCTCTCATATTTATATAAATCATGGGGAGGCGTACTAGTACAGCTTCACTAAGTGACGATGTCCTGATAAACTGTCACAACACCAAGAACGTGGAGGATGGGACCGTTACCTAATAATGGTGTTTATTTCCACTTAATAATGAAACGATGAATGGCGATTGAGAGGTGTTGTTAGAGGATTGTAACCTTAAGGATGAACACCAAATCTTCCCCAATCGTGGATGTTATCCAACAATATTGGGTTATGGATTTATCTTGTATTAATTTCAAGATATTTTTGAATCATGAATCCCTTCCACTATTGTTAAGACTCTAACACGGAGGGTGAATTCCAAAAAAACAAGGCCTAGAACCTCCACTACATTGTTAATCTTTGTGTTCTTCAGGGTCCTTTTTATTCAGATTGGACAAACCCGAAATAGAGGGTCGAGCAGGGATGATGGAGTATTGAGAAGGCATATAGTACCTACATATAGAAAAACAGGCCACTGAAGCTCACCTGGGGAAACATGGAAGACTTTCAGTGCGACACCGGCATAGCAGCACCAGCTACCGGCATCGTCGGGTGACAGAAGCGGTCAGAAATGGCCGACTGTACAAGGGACGGTGGCGCGCCGTCGCACGCCATGGGTGGAGATGGTCACTGCCATAGCCACGGTGTGTGAATACAGTGGCTGGCTCGGGCTAGCTATAGAAGGTGGAGGTGGAGGGGAACACTGCTGCGCGCCACTATAGAGGGCCACACCACAAAACCTCGATGATAGAGGAAGGACCCACACCTGTAGGTCCAGCAGTGACCAGGCGGCGCCACATGGTTCCCCCATTCTGTTAGATGAATAACATAGCCGTTAGTGTGTAAGGAAGAGGAGCATAACCCTCACCCCCTTTCTAGATAGCTGGAGACCCAGCTTGCGGCACCTCTAGTGGGCCATGACCCTACACAAGAGCGGTTATGCCCAACACAGGCTGGGCTGCGTGAGCCCTACGGGTCGCACCCCTCCTTGGTCCGGGTCGTGCCACCCAGGAAGGCAGAGCTGGTTTGCATCCCAATAGGCCAAACCAATCATGGTGCAGCCCATCCAGGTCAGCCACAAATCATTTCGGGTCAACCTGAACCGGGTCGGGTCAGTTCGACCATGTCGGACCAGACTCGAACCTAACAAGCCTTAGTTTCACCAAAAATACCATAACATAAAATTCGGACATCCATTTGACGAACCTTCTATGGTGTTGTGACCCTTGTAGAGAAAATATCCTTTTGGTATACTCCACATGAGTTTTGAGAAAGTTGGTGTAGGGTCGGGTTGGATTGGATCTGAATCCAACCGGGCCGTTGGAACTAAAATTCTTATAAATCATAGACAGGGTGTCTGATTGATGCGTTGTATGTCGCATTTGAACCCTTTTGACATGGCGGTCCATAGGAATAATTTTTCATGGAGAATTGTGGTTGTTGAGGTAATAAATATTTCTTGAGTAGTAGATCCTCCCTAAATCAATCATACTATGATCGGGAATCCAATGGATGGCATTGAGGATGACATTAGATATAGATCATATGGAGGATAGTACCTAGAGATCCTATGTGGTTTAGAATAGAACATCTTTATTCCAGATCTTGTGTGCATTAGCTCTCAAAAATCTTGTTTCGGCTAGCACATACAAATCCTATGTGGGTCATATTCTGTGTAGGTCAGCAAGGGTTAGTACATATCGATCTTATGTGGGTCAGACATCGCATGGTCACAAGCAGAGCTTCTCGACCAAATATGATGATCTTGATTTAGGACTAATCATATGTACTTCAGTACTTATACGTAGTGGTAGCTGATTCTTTAAAATTTTGGTACTTTAAGCTCCATGGTGTTACCTTTGTGGTGTTAAATTTGTGGTCTTATCTTCATGGTATTACCATTGTGGAGATTTTAACATTGTGGTGTAACCTTCGTAGTGTTACCGTTGTGGTACTTTTACCTTTGTGTTGTTACTTTCATGGTGTTACCTTTGTGGTAATTTATCTGGCGTGGTGTTACCTTCATGGTGTTATTTTTGGAGAATTCTTCCTTTGTGGATCAGTTGTGAAAATTGCCTAAAAGTTGGAGTCTTAAGTTACCTCATGAATGAGATGAGTATTTTTTGATAAAAAAGGTATATGTATTGGAATATACCTAAGTAGGGTTGATGACTAGTTAGTGCTTTGTGATTGAGGTCTTTTTTTGTGGTTTTTCTTTTCTTGAACTCTAGGAGACCTTCAAGGGACACGAGTTCCCTACTATGTATTGTTATACTCACCATGGCATGGGTTATGCCTGCACCATGTTGTGTTTTATGTAAACTATAATCAAAGTTGATCAAGGATGAGAGAGAAAGGTTATGAAAAGGCTCTGAGATGGACCATTTTACATGACATGCCACAACGTATGTAGATCATGAGCTATACCTACACATTAGGAAACATCCTCAGTAGATGATTCTGGAGCTGTTTTTTCTTTTTAGTTGTAATTGTTATTTTTAGTTGGGCTTTTATTATGATCCCTTTACATTCATTATACTTTTTTCTAGAGATATTTACATCATGGATTATTCTTGGTTTAATCTTGTATAGTGTATTTGTACAGGTTTAATGAAAATGCCTTCCCATTATAGGGTTACACCTTTCTGTTGCTAGTCACTAGCTCTTGGCCTATGGATGGCGGGCCTGTGGTAGTCAAGGGACAGAACCTAGGGGACGGATCCTGGAAAAGTGTTATCAGAGGATTCTGTTCTATTGAAAACTAGGACTCTGATATTTTCAATGTTTTGATATTGTAATGTGTTATGAGTATGATTTTCAGTTTGGTGAATCCAATGATGGTGCAAGAGCCAACGAAACCATACACCAGGACCCTGAATTGTGATTTCTAGCTCATTGCATAAAAGCACTGATTGTGAGTGTATTGAAATCATTCATATGTTTTTATTTGATTCAGATCACCAGTTATAACCAATTGACCATGGCGCAATAGTTTTGTTTTAGGATGCTGCCACGTGGACACCCATCCAATATTCCTGGGAGATTTCACGATGATGTCCCACCGTCCAATGAGGATTTAGTGTAGATCCCTATAACTATTTTAATACAATTCTGTGGTGCACTAGTAGCTCCACCACCCAATGGGAAATAGATTCCACCAGCTCCACCACCAGATTTTACTCGATTACTGATCTTGTTGCACACGATTCAGTGGTAGATAGCTCTATGGTTCAAAGGAGAGATGGAACTGCTGGTGGCTATGGACTGGCTGGAAGCTGTGGAAAGAGTATTTCACTTAGATGGGACACTAGCTGATCTGATGGTGCTCCTAGCTGACAGTCTCTTCTATGGTGCATCTAGGAGATGGTGTTGTCTGACACTAATGTTACATAAAAAGGCGACCCTCAATAGGTTTTACATCGAGGGCCATTTTAGGACAGAGGTCATCTGAGAAATTTTTTTATTTGTGCGTATACAAGAGCTGTTGCACTTAAAACAGGATAGCATGATAGTGGCCCAGTACCTGGTGAGGTTAACTGATCACTCCCACTACTCCACCAACATGGTACGTGACCCTTTTTTTAGGGCCCAGACCTTTGAGGAGGGACTTCGACGGGAGATCACATCATTGATGATATCGCTCTGCATTCCGACATAGGATAGGGTGATAGAGTCATAACTTTAGGTGGAGAGATTCCTAGATGAGCATGCATCGATAGTGAGAGTCACCACCAGAAGTCAGGTAGTGGAGTCATCTTCTGTAGGCAGAAGATGGATGATGTAGGGGCCTAATCGGGATAGACCTTTTGTTGGAAAACCATATGATACAGGTTCATTGATGATGAACACACGGGACAGAGGAGGATAGTGGAGGATCATTCAGTAATACTCATGTGGTGGGTAGATTAACCTCGCACACAAATTCAGGACCTGATGTACATATGACTAGCTGACTGCCGATGATCTATCGAGGCAGAGTCCTAGGATTGACTGATTTGGTTCGCATGGTGGTGGACTTGGAAGAGGAGCAGGTCATGCATCAGGTGGTGGGTGGCGATTCGAGTTTTTTTCCCACAACCTCTACGAGGTCCACCCTGACTATAGAGAGCTTGAGGATAGGGACATGCTCATATATAGGAAGATGAGGCTTATAACAACAAACCTATGGAGATGAATAGAGGTATGATCTGTGTATATTCCACCTACATTTAGTTCTTTTAGACACGGGTTCCAGTCACTCTTTTATTTCCACGACCCTTGTTCCTAGCTCAGAGATTCTGACGGAGCCGCTGGAACGATCCTAACAGTTAGAGACAACTACGGGCGACGATTATATGATTAAAAACTAGTGCTGATAGTGTGAGAATACTCTAGGAGACGAGAGCTTCAACTCAAAACTTATAGTAGAAGTTTCGAGGAAATACTACGTCATCAGGGGTATCAATTGGCTATCCACATTCAATGATCAGATTGACAGTATTGGGCGTAAAGAGAGGTCTATCCGTGAGGTTGGGTCTAGGTTTTCCATCACCGGTGAGTAGAGAACTAATGCAGAACATGATGAACTTACCTTGTGGAGGGTACACCCGATCACACATCTGGTGGCTTTCCTTACCCCCATAGAAGTTTTTGTTGATAGTCTGAGGTATCTAGTAGTGGTAGAAAATTATGCTGATGTCTACTCTGATGATGTTTTGTGACTACATCCTCACAGATAGGTGGAATATTACATCAACCTGTACCCCAGGACAACACTAATATCTTCACCAACATATCAGATGGCTCCCATAGAGCATCAAGTGTTATGGGTATAGTATGAGGACTTGTAGAGGAAGGAGTTTATAAGGCCCATTATTTCTCAATAGGAAGCCCTGATTTTGTTCTCCAAGATGGAAGATGGGAGTTTGAGACTATCTGTGAACAATTAGCACCTGAATTAGGTGACCGTGAAGAACAAGAATCCACTTCTGAGGATTAATGATCTTTTCGATCAGCTGAAGGGACCTCGTTGGTTTTCAAAGATAAACATATGATCAGGATATCATCTGATCATGGTACGAGATGGGGATGTATAGAAGACAACCTTTAGATTACGTTATGTCCACTATGTCTTCAGGGTTATTCCATTCGGCATGACAAATGAACCAAAATGGTTCACTCAACTCATGAACAGGATCTTATAGCCTTACCTTGATCGCATCGTGGTGCTTTTAATTGACAACCTCTTAGTGTACTCATCAACGGAGGAGGATCATGCCTATAATTTTCATATAGTTCTGGACACACTCTGAGGGAACCAGCTTTATGGAAAGTTCTCGAAGTTCCAATTCTATATACGAGAGGTACACTTTCTAGTACATGTTATGATGGAGGCGGGAGTTGTAGAGGATCTTGCAAATATAGAGGTTGTGATATCATGGGAGACACCCAGGAGTGTGACAGAGGGGCTAAGATTCCTGGGGTTGGTTAGGTACTACCAGAGATTCATACATGGCTTTTCTAGAGTTGTTGCACCCTTCTCAGTATTGACGAAGAATGTTCAACCCTTCGTGTTAATGGAGAGATGACAATATAGTTTTCTGGTGCTGATGCAGAGACTAACATGTTCTCCAATATTGAGGCTACCAGAAGAGGGTGTTGGATATATACTATACTGCAATGCATATGAGACTAGACATGGATGTGTAGGGATTAAATGGAAATCACTGATCACTTATGGATCACGACAATTGATATAACATGAGAAGAAATTTGAAACCCAAGACCTGGAGTTAGGAGCTATGGTCTTCGCCGTGAAGATGATGTTACATTACATGATGGGAGTACTTTTTACATTCTACTCTGATCACAAGGGTCATAACTATATCTTTTCAATGAATTACCTAATCTAGAGACCACGGTGTTGGTTGTAGTTCCTCCAGGACTATGACTTCATGATAGTGTACACTCCTCAGATGGGGAACATAGTGGAAGACGCACTCCACAAGAGGTATGGTTTATAGCTACTGATTGACATGACATAGTAGAAAGTTTTATTATAGATATCCATTGTGGATAGATATTGGGCAGCTTACCAGCAGTCTATGACTGTAAATCCCCCACATCTTCAGCATGTTAGGGAGGAAATTCATAATAACATTGACTAAGTGGATTGAAATTCTCACATATCCCCAGTACAGGAACCTGATGGATTCTATGAATGTGGGGTGCATTCCATCCTTTTCAAGGGATGTACCATGGTACCAGTGGTGCTATGGGTGGAGGTGTTGAGGTAGTTCCATACATCCTCATTGGAAATATATCCTGGTGTGGAGTAGATGTACCAGGACCTTCGGTGTTAGAACAGGTGTCCAGAGGTGGAGAAAGAAGTGGCAGAGTTTGTTTTGTGATGCCTCACATGTCAGCATGTTAATGCCGGGAATCAGGATTCCACAGGCTTAGAGTAACCACTATAGCTGACAAAGTGTAAGTTGGATGGTATATCCTTGGACTTTGTTACAAGGATTCCATGTACATCTAGGGAACAAAATTCCATCTAGATGATCATTGGATGACTCAACAAGTCATCCCACATCCAACCTATATGAGTGAAAGTATCAGTAGAGGACTCAGGATTCCTCTACATACATGAGATTGTAGAACATCATGGGGTTACATCAACGATCATCACTGATTATGAAAGACGTTTCACATCCTCGTTATCGAAGAGATTGCAGGAGGCGTTCAAGACTGAGCTACGTTTTAGCACTGCCCTTCATCCACAAACAGATGGTCAGATGGAGCGGACCATTCAGAAAAAATAGGACATTCTTCAAGTTTGTATCCTAGATTTTTGCCACAGTTTGGAGGATCACATTCCCTTGGTGGATTTTTTATACAAAAAGAACTATCGATCCACCATCGGTATAAAACCATTAAAGGCCTTGTAAAGTCAACCATGAAAATCACGTCTATGTTGTAATGACCTAGGGAAGTAATCACTTATGGATCCAGAGTTTGTTCAGGCTACCGCTGTGATGGTGCAGATCATCTAGGAGCAGATGAAGACTGCAGAAAGGAGGCAGAAGTCTTATGCAGATTGGATATATATACCTTTGGAGTTGGAGGAGGGAGGCCATGTCTTCTAACAAGTTTCACCTCAACATGGTTTGCAGAGATTTGGATGATGTGACAAGTCATCATTGAGGTTTAATAAACCTTATTAGGTTCTCAACAGAGTTAGGGATGTGGTGTATCACCTAGCTATTCTCCCAGAAATGCACCAGGTGCATGACGTATTCCACGTGTCATAGTTGATGAGGTACTTACATGATCCATCACATGTCATTGTCTAGGGGAGTTGGACATCGATGATGGGGTGAAATTTATGGAGGTTCCTGTGGAGATTGATGATCGATATGAGTGGGTCCTTATTGGATGATCGATTCCTCCGGTTAACATTCACTGGCTGCCCAGGAAACTCCAAGAAAGTACATGGGAGTAGGAGGCTAAGATTCATGCTTAGTACCCCCATTTGTTTCCTTATCCTATGTTGTGTCTTTCGAGGAAGAAAGGCCCTAATGTGGGGAGAATATAAAGGTCAGTATTTTTCTATGTATTTTTTTTAAATCAAATGTAATATTTACGAGTCTGCAAAAAAAGTCGACGCATGATTCCATGGCCCTGTGTGCCCAGAATCTATTTAGTAATTTTTTAAGGTATGTTTAGTAGACACGTGAGAAGTGTTTTTATAAAATTGGAATTGGTCTATGATTAAAAATATGAAGGAATCATTGTACGCATAGCACCAGGATTCACTTAAGGGTGGATTCAATTAAACCGTAGTATGGCAAGAGAAAAAGATAGATTTTGGGACTTTTAAAAGAATAAAAAAATAACAAAGATATATTATTTCCATTTATTTTTCCAATGGAAAAACGACGGTGGTGGGACTAAAGAAATTTCATTCTATTAAATGGCATGAATCCAACATTATTTATAAAATAATCGTTAGAATTTAGAAGGTTACTTAATAGATTGAACCAAATTAATTCCACATGTCATACTCACCCATCCCCTCTCATATTTATATAGAGTTTGGAGAGGAGTATTGGAATCGATTCTAGTAGAGGAAAAGTTCTGATAAAGTGCCCTGAGGCTAACCACAGGAGGACGGGACCAGTTCCGGTGAGCGGGGATTAGCACCACTGAATCACGAACCAATGAATGATGATTGAGCAACATCGTTGGAGTCCTCTTGGGGGAAAGAAAACCACCACCTATTCCTCAAATAAAGTCATTCTCAATTGACCAAGAGGTAAAAATTTATCTTGTTTTAATTTCACAATATTGTTGATTCATATATCCCTTTCCCCTTGTTAAGACGCTAACTTGGACGGTGCGAGACTAACAAACGTTTCCCAAAACCACCACTAATATGTTAATATATGCATTCTTCATGTTCATTTTTATTTGGATTAGATGGAACATGATATGGAGGTTCGATCAGTGGAGTAGGCCTTACGGGGAGGCGGATCATACCTAAGGATGGATAAATTGGCCACCGGTGCTCACCTGGTGACCCGTGGAATAACGTCAGCAAGAAAACACATGCGATCGGTGACAACAGATGATGGTGGCCGATAATGGATGACTGTGGATGGGAAGGTGGTGTGTCATCGCCTGCCACCGGATATGAAGGTCGTCATGTGTTAAGACAATAGAAGGCTTAGACTGACCGTGAAAGGAAAAGGTGGAGCGACGAGTAGTCGTGTGCCACTAGAGAGGGCCACGACATGAAGTCGCGCTAGTGGGTGAGGGACCCTCCCCTGCGGGTCCCCTGGCGACCAGGCGGCACCACGTGGTGCCGCTACTCCATTACCTGAATGTCAAAGAAATTATAGAGTAATGGGAGGAAGCATAACCCTCTCCCTGTGTTGTCTAGTGTGAGCCCCAGTGGGCCAGGCCCCTCTGTGGGTCGGGCTACGCCCTTCGCGGGTCGAGTCGCGCTAGCCGAGTGGACCGCACCACTCTGTCAGCCGGACCGCACCCGCCCAATGGGCCATGCTACACTGGCGGGTCAGGCCTATTCGTGGCCCAGTAGGCTAATCCCACCACAACATAGCCCAGTCAGGTGGGACCTGAATTGGATCTGGTGGGACCTGACCCGTACCCAAAGAGACTCAGTTTCACCTAAATGATCATAACATGAAATCATGGTATCTTTTTGATGAACTGTTTGTAGAACTGGGACCCTTGGAGATAGATGTTCCTCTTGATATACTCTTCATGAGTTTTGGAGAATGTCGGAGTATGGTCATGTTGGATCGAACCCAAGTCCATCATGACCATCTAACCCCAATTGATTATATGTCACTAACTAGGCGTCTGATTGATAGACCATCTATCCAATTAGAAACCTTACGACATGGATCTCCTAACGGATAAATCTTCGTGGAGAATCGTGTTAGTTGATGTTTGACCAATAGATTGAGATGAAAATCCTCCTGGAATCATGTGTATTGTAGGTGATAATCCAACGGCTGGTAGTGAGGTATAGGATTGAGAAAATTCATATAGAGGTTAGTACCTAGAGATTAAAGGTGGATTAACACCAGTCATTTTTTTGGACAGATCATGTGTGATTTAGCGCAATTCGATCATGTGTGGGTCAGTGGATATCGATCCTATATTGGTCAGATCTAGTGTGGGTCTGCGGGGGTTAGTATCTATTGATCAAATGTAGGTCAGACACTATATGGTCAACATCAAAGCCTCCTGACAGAATATGATGAATTGATTTACATCAAATCATTTATACATTAGTTATTACACATGGTGTGAGTGGATTATTTACCTTTTTGGTAATTTTACCTTCATGGTTTTACCTTTGTGGTGTATAATTGTGGTGATTTTACGTTCGTGGTGTTACCTTCGTGGCGTTACCTTTGTGGTTATTTTACCTCTGTGGTGTTACCTTCTTAGTGTTACCTTCTTGGTGTTAACTTTTTTTGTTCTTTTACTTTCGTGGTGTTACCTTCGTGGTGATACTTTTGTTGTACTTTTACCTTCGTGGTGTTGCCTTTTTGTATTCTTCCTTCATGGATTGGTTGTGAAAATGGCATAAAAGTTGGTATCTTAAGTATCCTCATGAATGGGATGAGTATATTTTGATAAAATTTGTATATGTATGGGCATATACCATAGTAGTGTTGATTAATTATTATTTCTTTTGATTGTTGTATTGCTTTGTGGATTTTCTTTTGCAAAACATTGGGTGTCCTTCAGGGGACTTTGGGTCCTTACGGAGTATTTTTATACTCACCCTTGTAAAAGAGGCGCCTACACCATTCTATGTATTTTGAAGATGACAGTCAACATTGATCGAGGCTGACAGAGCCAGGACTAGACGGTGCTCAGAGGTGGACCGTTAGATGTGATGTGCTGTAGTGTCTATATATTTTTACCATTACCTACCCTTCAGGTAGAATCATCTGTGTTTGATATAGGATTTTTTTTCATTTTTTAGTTGTAATATTACTTATCAGTTGGGCTTGTATTCTCTCCCCATTACTTTCAATACTCTTTTTACAAAATCATTTTACTTCGTGGTTGTTTTTTGTTACACTCTTGTATTGTGTGTTTGTACATGTATAAAGGAAATTCCATCCCATTATAGGGATTTTACTTTCCAGAGCAAGTCTCCAGCCCCAGGCCTAAGGAAGGTGGGCCTGGGGTAGTCACGACACGGGACCCGGGGGATGAGTCGTGACACACTGGGATTGACACACCACTGTGATATGCATTGGTAAATTCATAAGCTCAATACAGTCCATTATTAAAGAAAAAATGAAAACAAAATCCCACAGGAATATATGTTTGGAAATTAATTCTTATCATTATAGATTATAACCTAGAAACTCATAAGTTATGAAGAAAAATGTAATTTATAATTTATCTGTTTAATGTCATCGAATTTGTATTCATGTTTTTAAAATTATAAAATCTTCTTCCCAAATTCTTCCTTTATTATTGCGAATGTTCATAATTTGGAGAAATCAAGCAAACAAAAAAAATGTGATGGGTGGTGTGATGACTTCCCATAATATATTCCCAACCTGATGGGAGGGGGAATAAAAATCATTTTCATGATACTCTCTCAGTTAATTCATGTTCAAAATCAAAACATGGATCAGTATGAGATCCCAAACCACCCTAACATAGGGAAACCCAGAGTCGATAGCTTCATGTGACAATGGACACCTTCATTCAACGGATCATCTGAACCCTTAATCGTGAAAAAATTGAACAACCCCATTGGGAATATCTTCTCCATTATATTATTTTACAAAAAAAAATGGTTACTATATCTATCAATCATTGGGGGGTGAAGTTGATCAATGGTTGACATTCATACAGTATACAAATTCTGATGATATAATGAACGAAATTATGTGTATGGACATTCAAAAAATATTATTGGATAATTACTCACCTCATAGCACTTATATTTTGATACTAATGGATTTACATGAACTTAAGAAAATTGATGATGATTTAGTTGGGGAGTATGGGGAAAAACTACACAATACATGCATGATATGCCTTCAGTTTTTTCATTACCCCCGATTATAAGGCTAACCACTTATTTGGTGGGAAAATGCCTAGTCTATAAGAAGTGTTGTAAATTCTTGAAAATTATACATATGAAGAAATTTTACAATGGGACTCTAATGTAGAAACTATGATTGTTTAATCTTAGTGGTATCAAAGAGATTTGAAGTATAATGTGGAATTTAATTCTAGCGAACGGGTGGATAAATCCAATTGTGCTATGAAATTTCATCACCCCCATTATTAACAGTTCTAAATCAAACTCCCTGGAAATTTACAAAGGGGGAAAGGAAATTATTTAGGTGTGGTTGGGAAGGGAACTAGGACAATAAATTCAGATAGATGAAATCCACCAATGTGATTGGGGGAATTAATTTTTCAGTTACCCCTTAATATGTTGATCATTACATCAATTGTAGTGAACCAGTGAAATATAATGACCAGTGCACAATGTGAAGGGTTTTAAGAGGTTACCATTAACCTCTAATATAGTTAGTGAGATATTTTTCCATCCAAACTATCAAGGTGATTCCCAATAATGAAGTGGTAATTGGTACACTTGTTATTGATTATAGAGTAGTAATAATTATTTTGGATACTTGATCCTATCATTCCATTACATAATGAATGTTTTTAAGAAATATAAAACACCACTACAAGTAATGGATGTAGAGACGTTGGTGGAACCAGAAAAAGGGTCAATAATAGAATCTCGTGTATACAAAACCTCCCCATTAATCGTTTTTTTTTGGAAATTACAGATGAACATTGTCATTCTTCCCTTGGTATAATTTGATTCAATTATAGTCATGGATTGGATTTACCTATATAGATTCAACAAAAATTATGAAAGAGTGAATCCACTCTAAATATGGTGAATCGCCCAACAAATTTTATTTATGTACACAGTGGAGGATGAATCATATTTATCACAATCATCTCAAGCATAGATATTTTTCCCCGATGAGAAAGCGTATCTAGAAAAAATGATTGAATCTATGGAAAGGATCATCCCGAAAGGCATGTCAAATGTAATGGAATTCACTAACGTTTTTCATGATGAATTTTATTGTATTCCTCCAAGAAGGTAGGTTGAATTTTAAATTGGTAGACTTCTAGGGGAGTTTTTAATATTCTATACTCTATAAATAATGGATTTTGTTAAACATTAGGAGATACAAAAAAACTACATGAGAATATGGATAAATGTTTTATTTTCATAATTGCTTCACCATATGGTGCACAACTCCACTTTGTCATAGTTAAGGGTTGTTCAATACACATTTTCATTGACTATCTTGAGGTCAACTAGATCATGAAAGAATATAATTATATGGTTCAAAAAATTGATAAATTTTATTATCAGCTACATAGAGAACAATACTTTCACATGGTGGATATAGAGTTAGGGTATTTCCATGTATGTTTGATGAAGGAGGATACCCCCATGAAATATTTTCATATTATGTTGGGGCACTATGACATCGTAATGATGCCATTTGGACTCACAATTGCTCCAAAAAACATTATGGATATGAAGAATACAGTAATTAGAGACTATGTAAACAAATTCATGGTAGTTTTGAAGATGATATTATAATATATTTCAAAACCAAGGATGAATTTGAAGAGAATCTATGTAATATTCTACAGACACTGTTAATGGTGATCCTCTAATGAATAGTACATCACGTGTGAGTTCTGGTTAAAATAATTATAATTATTGGGTAAGATATTCATAAGAAATGGGATATCTATGGATCCATAAATTAAACAAACAATTAATGTATGGGCATTGCCAACAGTTAACACTAATATCCATAGCATCCTTGCGATATCTATTTTTATCACTGGTTTTTTTGATAAATTTCATAATATTATCCAACCCTCTTACCATGATAACATAGAAGGGAGTCTTATTTTCATTTAATAATGATTTCAATACTGATTCATAGAGTTGAATAGAAGTCTTATCATCGACCCTGTGATCACACTACCTACAAGTGGGGAAAACATTGTAATTATTAGTGATTCTCCGAAGAAGGGATTTGGATGTGTGTTGATGTAAAATAAGAAACTCATTGCATATGCCTTATGTAAGTTGAATATTTTGGAGGAAAACTATCCAAAACATTATCTAGTGTTGTATTTTGTGTACATTTTATTGAAAATATTGCGTAATTTTCTCATTGGGTAGAATGGTAAAATATATATTGATCACAAAATCCATAAATATAAATTCAAAAAATAAAGAGCTTATTATGTGCTTCTGATGTATGTTTTAATGCAACAAGGATTAAACTGCTGATTCCACCACTATCATAGGAAATAAAACAAGGTGGTTAATTCTATATGTAGAGAGGTTATAGAAATTCTATAATAGATGAGAATTTAAAAACATTCAATCTTCACATATTTGATGAGAATGGACATTGGAATCATAAATAAACAATCAACAGTAATCATTTCCTAAAGTTATTTTTGACCATAACATTTTGAATGGTTAATGGACTCTCAAAAATATGATTTGGGAATTAAGAAGAAAGTGGAAACTATAATAATGGGATATCCATTGAGTAAAATGATAATGAAGATGTAATTGTGATGTTTGTGTAAATAATACATGTTCAATTAAATCTTGAGTTAAAGAGGGAACTATTGGATGATGCGTATAACTCTAATTTATCTATTAAACTATGAAATACAAAAATTTATTGTGATCACTGGGGAACTATTGGTAGGATAACAATAAGAAATAGATTTCGAATTATAAATCATAGTGCCTAGTATATCTTCAAGGTAAGGGTGAATGGTAGAAGCCTAAGAGGATGAGGCAACGATTAACCATACAAAAATAAAAATTTTAAAACACTGCCATGGAATTTGTCACCAGAATTAAAATGAAATACAAGGGAAACAATTCTATATGGGTTATTGTTGATCTTCACAGAATGACTGCAAACTTCATTTCGATTTGAGAGTGTTTCTCACTAGATCAACTATAATAGATATACATCAGATAAGTGGTATGTATTCATGGATTACATTTTTTCGTTGTGTCCATTCATGATCAAATATTCACCTCTATGTTTTGTAAAATACACCATAATTCTCTAAACACTATGTTAAAAATCAATATGGATTACATCCCTAAAAAAATTCCAAATTATAGAAGGATACCCTAACACAATTGTACAAATTCAGAACATTGTCAATTGATTTCAAAGGATCATCAAACTAACATCTTCATCTGGTAGAGTTCTCTTACTATAGTAGTTTCCAGTCTAGCATCCAAATAGATCCCTATGAACACCTTAATGGGATGTATTTAAGAACAAAGACATGTTGCGATGAATTTTGGGAACCAAAAATTCTATATCCAAAAAATTGTCAAGGAAATGGTGGAGATGGTGAAGACCATTCTACCACACATCCTGGCTTCCTAGAGTCGAAAAAATATTTATTAATAGAATTATCTACCAGAACTACAGTTTGAATTTGGATACACGGTATTCTTATACATATCATTAAGGAAAATATTGATGAGATTATGAAATATGGAATGAATAGTCCATGGTATATCTTTTCATTTTAGATCCACGATCACATCATATTAGTGGTCTATGAACTAGTACTCTCCCAAGCCTGTCTCGAGTAAATGATGTGTTCCATTTAACCCTAATAAGAAAGCACATACCAGATCCATCACATGAACTCTATATAGAGGTAGTATCATTAGAGAAGGAAATTTATTATGTGGAGGAGTTGTTGATGATTTTAGATCATAGATAAAATGTTATGTAAAATATGACAATGCCCCTCATAAAAGTGTTGTAGTGAAACAAAATTAACGAAGAAGCATCATGAGAACATGAGTAAGTGTTGATGCATTGTTACCCTAACCTATATTATGTGTGAGAAAAAGAAAACTGTGAGGGATAAATTTATAAAGGGTGGATGATTCTATCAACCATAACATTTATGAATGAAATTCCCCATTTTGAATTAAATAACTGTATTATCGATATAGAAATAACATGAAAATATTTTGTTCTATTATTTATAATTATAGTTAAATGAACATTATAAATCCTTAAAATTTATAACATATCAGTTGAAATTGTTTTACATGATAAGTAAAAATATTGGGTATTTATAAATCCATTTCTGATAGAAAATGGAAGTGATGGTCTCAGCTAGTTGGATTGTCCCCTTTGAAGCACGTTTATCAAAGCATCTAACAAAGAGATTATTTTTGATATTTACCTAAACCAATCCCATGTTGGTATCCAACAACATAATCATTAGTGAAACCATTTACTTTATAATTCCATGATCATCATGATCATGACATAAACAATGTTCACTGAATGGCCAATGAAATCCCCACCATCACACACCTTACTCTTAGGTAATACGCTAGTGTAATAAATTGATATGAATCATAAACAAAGAAATAAGAATATGTACATTATTCTTTATAGAATATTCAAAATATTTTCATTCTTTTATTGTAAAATTATAAATTATTTTTAATGAAAATATTGTATTTTTGGTTAATATTCATATTCAATTAACAAATCGGTTTTGATGAATGAATGTATTTTTAATATAAATAATATATTAATAAAATATTATCATTAAATTTATTTTAATAAATATAATTTAACATATAATTTTATTAAAGTCAAATTTACTTTTTATAATTGTTCACAAATCTTTTATTTGTCAAAAACAAGTCATTTTCAATAAATATCATTTATTTTTTCCAGAGACAAAATTAAAAAAAAATTAAAATATTTACAGAGAATGAATATTATTTTTGGAATCGATCATTGATATGAACCAATATTGTGTTTTTTATATTTTTTATGTAGTTTATTTTTTAGGTAGTAATTATATTTATAATAAATATACAGTGTGTTTTATGACATAATAATTGACCAATGATGGATTTATATATAATCTAAAATGTATCATCAGACATATATATATTTTTTATTCCAAAAAAAATTATTTATTCTCTATTTTATTTATTTCATAATGCATTAGTGAATCCTCAATGACCCCTACCGTATTTTAAGACTTTAAAATAATTTCATTAAATGTGAAAATAACTTCCAGATAATCAAGGGAAATATTTTATTATCTTATACACTTGGATTTATAAAATATTTTAATACACACCCATTTGGTAAAAACCAATAAAATAAACAATGGGATTATTTGGGGGTTTGAATATTTTATTATGATTATCACAATACCTAAATAATAATGAATTTCACCTTTGTTCTAATATAAACCTACCAAATTACCCATTTAATTTCACACCAAATAAATTAAGAACTTACAACCTCTGTGATCTATTCCGTAGAGTCCTTACAAGGTACCCATAAGATTTCATTAATTTTCCCCCAAGCTATTGGAATAATACATCCACGTATGGAATTCCATCCCACTCATTTTTTTATCAATAATTTATATTATGATATATGTTTAAATTTACATTTTATTTAGTTGTGATACATTATTACCAATCCCATAGTCATTAAATTTTATTTTTAAAATATTTGATCCCCTTTCAGTCTCATTTATCAGTCTTATGAACCCTTACATACACCTGCTACTTTGCTGAAATTCCATATAGAATCATCGACTCCAATCTTTTATCAAAAATTTCTTATATGATATGTCTTATAATTTACCTGTTTTAGTTGTTGGGATATGTTCTTAATCATCCCCCTTATATACCTTATAATCTCTAAAAAATTATTCCCCTTTCACTCCCATTGAATTTTTTTTAATTATTTCTATATGACGTTGTTATGTTACCGAAATTCCACCATGAAATTAACAGACAACTAAATTATGTAGTGAATATCATAAACATTTATCTATATTGGGTATTTAACTTTATTCACAAATAATTTTTTATTGGGGACTTATATGTAATTATTCCATAATCAATGATTGTGGAATAAATTATTATGTTCAAGGAATCAATATTTTATGATCTATGTTCCACACATAAGAATTAAAATGAAATGATAGTGAATCTGTGCACTGATAGTTCTCTAATGCATTGGGTACTTTTTAATATCATGATACATAATTTTTGGGAACGTGCTACATAATTATTTTATGGTATTTCATTCCATGACGTCTTGGTGGAATTATCCTTGATGAATTTTTATGATGCATTTTTTAATGTTGTGGACACATTTATAATTGTGTGAATAATATGCTTTATCGTTCACTATTATTCATGTTTCTTTTATGCTCCATTTATATTCCGTTAGTCTATAATGTATTGTTTTCGTCATGTTCTTACATTTTTATTCTCATAACGGTCATTATATCTTACCCCTTTTTATGTATGTCCTAAGGTTATCCCATTTAGTTTTAAGTAAAAATGATTATTTTGGTTATGAAAAATATGTTTTCAATAAATATGTTATTTTTTCATATTTTATGTTATTATGTAACACACCAAATTTTACATATACACTAGACCTATCAATATTTTGAGTTTTATAATATCTAATTTAATGTAATAAATCATGTTTAAATACTAAATAAAGAGCATGGTCGTTATATCATTCATCCCACATTATGCCTAAACTATTAATCCTGATTAATAAATTTATTCCATAATACTTCATTCCTAAAATATGTGAATATTTTATTAAGATTCCTCAACCTTAATCTTAAAATTATTATTATTATTATTATTATCAATACTTGAAGAACATAGCAAACCATCCACATTTCATTTCTATTATATTTTTCTTCAAAAGTATATTCAATACTCATGAAACCTTCATTAATCTATGCATCAGATTTTCACATGAGAAATAAATTTTCATAATGACCATAAATTTGACATAAAAGACATTAAATTTTAAACATGTTCCTTATAGTTATATTAATTGACTAATACAAGAAACCATATAATGAGAAATACATATCATAGATGAAATCTTCATAACATTGAAGAATTAATTATAGGTTCACTAAACTATAACAGATTCTGTAATATATGAAACAATAAGTTAAGAATGTTGTAATGATTGTAATATTCTATTAAAATATAACATGATAGTTCATGAAGTGTTTTTGAATTTCCAAAGCATATCACTTGGGAGATTCATAGTGGGTGTTGAGCAAGGCAATTTTTCATTTACCACATTACCCTGATTTTGTCCTGAAACATATTTTTAGAGTTGTTACTCCTGGGTACAACTATACCAGAGCCAATTATCATTTGGTATATTGAAATAGATGTGTTACAATGATTTTATTCCCTATATCCTTAAATGATTTTAAGAAATCTTCCTATAATTTTCCTTATCATTAAACATATCATTATAGACATCCCATGTAAAATTCATTTAAATACACCTTGGGATCTCACTATGGGTTTCTAATACATGTCGGTGAAGGTCTAAAAAACCATTCCTTTTGATACAAACTATAGTGGCATGGGCTTAGAAAACATAGATATTTCATCACATTATATGAATATTCATCACAATAGAAAAATACATGCTTGAGGATAGTAATAGATTACTATAATTCAAAACATAGAAACAAAATATTATATCACAGTAGACGATAATGAACCTATCCTCTAAATGCTTAAAAATTTATTAATTATATTTAATCCCTTTATTAATAACATGGAGAAATGAAATGTATGAAATTGGTGACATTAGATTCTTAGTAAGGGTAAATAAATTAAATGCATAATCATAACAAAAAAAGTAATGAACCATGAGTAATAAACAAAATGTTTATAACTATATATTATATATCATAATAATGTTTCGATGTTGATAACACAGGGATCATAAGATAATTAATAGAATAACATATTAAATCATAAAATTGTAATAAGACATGGAATTTATAGAATTAAAATGTTTTTATAAAAATGTGAACTTGAAAATTCTTATACAGGTTCTCTCATTAAGATATGAACATGAAATCAGGCCCCCACATGAACCTCGGTACATGCAACCAGGTCTATGAATATCATTGTGAATGTGTAATCATGTAAAAAAACAACCAAATATACCTGAATCTAGGTCCATGAATAACGTTGTGATCCTGTAATCTAGTTCATGCATAACTTTATGAACATTTAATCAGTTTCACACATAATATTGTAGACAAGAAACCAGGTCCGTTCATAATATGTTGAACACATAATTAGGATCCTTAATAACATTGTGAACATGTAATCAAGTTAACACATATTCTTTTGTACATGAAAAAATTTCCATGAATGACATGTGTGAACATATAATCAGGTTCCCACATATCATTTAAACTCACGAGTCATCCATCATTATCAAATGTATTGGAGGCATATATAGGTCCCACCTATCTCATAATAACATTATTCACAGATGTTCAAAAAAATAATGATTTCATCACATCAAAACACATAAAAAGGTATATGTTTTATAAAAAGCAAATCATAACACATGAAATAAAATAGTTATCATTTACATTTCATCACATTATAATATATACAAACAAATAGTTTTCATAATTACATCAGGAAATAATAACCTATTAAATGAAGTGGATTTCAATTTTATAAAACCCATGGAATAGGAATGTGTTTTTAAATTATGAAACATGAATGTGGAACAATACTAATTAACATAATTCCATCAAATCAAAGACCATTTATGGAATGAATGTGAATGGAAAATTCAGATCATCCTCAGGAAGGGAAAGATTAACATCAAAAAATATCATAATAGAATCATAATAACTTGGAAATACATTTTCAATAAATATAATGAGAAAAATATTAAACCTTCTATGAAAAGAATATATAACACGTAATAACATTATTGACACTTTTTCATTGAAGGTGCATTGATAGAATAGAAAAAACAGCTTGAAATCATTTTTAAAATCTATTTTCCATAAAAATTGATAAAAAATGAATCACAAACATTTAAAAACCATCTAAAATCAATATATATGAAAAAAAAAATCATGGAAGCATTTTTGAACCTATATCATTGTAAACTCATTGAAAACATATTAAAAATCATTAAAACTCATTTAAAACAACAATTTTTTTTGAAATCAATTTTCATTCAAAGTACATTAAATCACTTAATTTTTTGAATTTTAGGAAAAAATTAATTTAATATTAATTTCCCTATAATTTAGTAACGGAATATTCACAAGAATTATGGTCATGATATTGGTAAATCTTTACATTTCGAACATTCCTTTTCCTCTATAAATAGCATAAAAAAGATTGTCGACCAAAAAATAAAAATAATTTTTCCTTTTAGAAACCCTTTTTTTATAAACGTAAAACCTGGGAAAAAGATATTTTAGGTATTATTTTGGAAAATATATATATATTTTTGAATATTTTTTAGAAAATTGGATTTTGATGGAATAGATTTTTCTAACTGAAGAGACATTAAAGTCTGGATTTCATTCAAACATTCATAACCATATTATATACCAATGAGTGAAAAATGGAACCATACATGAATATATCATTAATATAAATTGTATAATAAAAATAATTTTTTCTATTAAGATATTGATTAAAATATTTCATTAATGGAAGCATAAATATAAAATATTTCGATAAGTGATCAGATTGATTCAATTAAATATTATCAAGTGGTAATGTTTAACCATACTACACATATAAGAAAATTATATTACATGAATCATAAAAAATAATGAAATTTTTTTTATTCATGAAATAATATTTAAATGTATGTATATATACATCATTGTGAAATATTGGTGCATAACATGGCATGTGTCTTAATGATAGAGATTTGAGAAAAAAATATTTTACTTATAGGGTAACTTTTGATACATAAACCGCATGAATTAAAGAAATATTATTGGATATTTAAATATGTATAAACTTAATTATAATAATCATTTATTACACGCATTGGTAGTATACCCGCCACATAAAAAGAATGGCTGGTGAATAAACATGTTACTCATGGAAATAAAAAGTGAAATAAAATCTCATTACACTGTGAATTTAATCCTATTATACTCATTAAAACCTCATGTATAATATATTTAAATTTACTACACATAATTGAAATAACCATATCATTTATTTTAATACCATATATGGTTTAATTATGATAATATATTACCCTCTTCATAAAAATATTCTATTATCATTTCACATCGGGTAATATCATCATTGTTTGTCGCATGTGTCTTTATTTGTTATAACATCTGTCCCTATACTTATATCATAATATTGAAAGAAAAAATTAAATAAATATAATTTATATTAAATATATTTTTATTGTAAAAATATTTATAATATAGATGTATAAAATGGACAACATTTTCAATTGAGACGATAAGTCATATGTAGTCATGATGGTTCTTTCAGTTTTTATAGTCGTATTGAAATACAAAAGTAAAAGAATATATATATATATATATATAACAATAATGGATAATTAAAAATTTATGTATATAATATACTTTCATGAAACCCATCCACAATAAATTCTTTGTAGGGTGCAGATGAATTACATTACTTTTATGGTGCATTATTCCACATATCATCAAACAAAATATTCTTACTTACAAAAAATTGAAACTAAAATGAACTATCATAAAAAAATAATTAATATTAAATACATAATAAATATAATATATTACATAAATAAAAATAATCCAGCATAATTTCAACCTTGAGAGGCGGTAATGGAGAAATGAACAATCATTCTTTAGTGATGCAGTAATTCACCATACACGTAAACAATATTTTCATCGCACATTATATCATGGTGTGTGTTAGTGTAGGTCTCATTTTTTAAAAAGAATTCCTAAATTATTTAGGATAATTTCCTTGGAGTACAATAATGGAATAAAAATATTGGAGGGGGTGGGGAATGGAAATCAATGAAAGGAGATTGAGAGAATGTGTGACATTTTAATCAAGGAACTTCTTTTTGTTTGTTCCAAAATGATTCCTTGGATCTATTTATTAATAATGAGATGATTATTTAAATATTTTATTAATATTGTTAGCTTAATTTAGTGGATTATGGTTTATATAAGGGGCTTAAGAGGTTTTTGGAATTGGGAGGTTAGGAGGCCTTTTATGTTGGAGGATGAGTGACACTGTTGTAAATATTTGAAGGTGTAATTACAACCACATTTTTCATGTGTCAAGTTGATACAATAATTGAAAACATTTTATAAAAGGGAGGATAGTTTAGAAATATAGAATGATTATGTATTATGCACAATTATCTATGTTATTTTGAGTCTTAAATTAATTTTTTAGTACATTGATAATGTCAACTTTACCATAATTGATCTAATTAAGATTAATTACATTCACTAATATTATTTTTCAAAAATAATTTTAACTTATTATACATTATAAATTATACTTACTCTAACTATGGAATCCATTTTTTCAAATTAAAATATTATATATGATAAATATTAATTTGAGAATAATCCAGCAGACGGGATGACAGTGGCTGTTTTTAAAGTACAAATGGTCAAATGTTTGCAAATTTTTTATTACCAACTAAAAATTGAAATTTATTAAAATGAAAAGAATTGGATTAAATGGTAAATATATGATATAATTAATCATTTAAAACAATTTATAATTTAATTTAACATTTTAAATACATTTTATTAATAGTTAATTTAATTAAAATTCTGTATTTTTAAATACTTATTAAATACAAAAATAATACATAAAAATAATAAATATTTATCATATACTATTTTTTAGGTTTCTATTACAAATATGTGGCCTATTGTCTATATTTTAAATCTATTAAAGTTAAAAATTTGGATTTAAAATGCGCTTTCCATTACATGGATGTACCAATTCATTACTAAAAATATAGGGTTTTAATCACAAAATTGGCATTTTATATTCTGAATATCAAAAATATTAAAAGGATATAAAAACTATTTTATTGAATATATAACATGTCTATTAATTGAATATAACATTGTAAATGTATCTATTTTGATTTAATACTGTATTATAGCTTTCATACCAATAAAATATACGTTTTCCTTTTATATTCATTTGATTTTCATATTAATTTCTAATTAATTGGTATCCTACGAATTCTGATTATATTTGTTCAAAACATATATTTTCATTAGTTAGATAAGTATTTTTATTTCCACTAATTTATAATCATGTCAATATCTTATTATTTTAAATAATAACATATTATTGATTTACCATTGTTCAATAAAAATATATCATACGTGTTATACTGGCCATCGAGGAATGTCATTTTTTTTGTGAAACAAAAGAAAACATCATTTTTCATGATTAGAAAGAAAGATTTTCTATTTTGTGTAGTGAAATATTAACTATTTTTTGGTAATAATAGAATCCAAACATTGTTTTAAAATATAAAATTTACTATTTTTTTGTCATGTGAAATGAAAAATATAAAAATGGTCAAATTAATTCCAAAAAAAACATTCTAAAGATCTTGAGTTGTTATTGGAAGGATGGATATGTATTTTATAATCAAAATATATAAATTATTTGAATGTTTTGGATTATATAAATTGGTTATTTGGGATATACTGGTTATTTATTATTATGAAGGTAACATATATTTCTTGTTATAGAGAATGGAAATCTATTCAACATACCATAAGTAAAATAAATGAATAGGGAATACAATTATGTGTTTTTTTCTTAATCAATGTACTATATTAGTGATTTTTTAGTTGTTTTATATGAATTAAAATGATATTTTAGGTAGGTAAATTCTTTTACCATTAGATGGTAAGTTATTACAAATTGAAAGACATCATGAATTATTGAGTTTTATGAAAAACAAAAAAGCGATGTTTGATGGGTGAACATGGATATTTATCATTTTGTTTAAGGAAATTAATTTTTATTATAATTATTCATGATATAGAAAATATTTTTCCTTATAAAATATCATTGATCCATTTGGAAGTCAAAATTAGAATAAGGTATTAGTTAGAAATAAAAATTGAATGAAAAAGAGTTCTTTACGAGATTATATAAGTATTTTAGTTGAAGAAATATGTTAATACAATTACGTCTTCAAATAAAAATCATGATGTTACCGTGGTGGACAAAAAATGTATTTCACAAAATATTGAGAAATACGTCATAAGGTATATTCAATAATAGTTTTTTATGAAATCAAAGGCTAGGAAGGAGGATATCATACTAAAAATGGAATCCCTATATTATGTGTAACTAAATGTATGTATATATATCATATTAAAATTTCATATTTTACTGAGATGTATTGTGATTTAAATGCAATGTTTTTGACTAATTCTTAAAATAAATAAATAGATTAATTTACCCATTATATTCAAAGTAGTGAATAAAATTTAGTAATAATTTATAATATTATATCATAGATTGATGATTATATATTACAGAGATATTTTGATATCACATTTATATATTAATCTATATAATTTTTTTCAAGATAAAATAAAACATTATGTAATAATCTGTAAAGTATAGTTATTCCTGATAAATGATAACTTGAGTAAGGAATATGAAAGTATTGAAACACATTTACGATTTCACCAAAGGAGAAATAAGAGTTATTTTTTGGGAGATAAATTGAAGATATTTTAATGGAATATCACATTGATGACATGATAATTTTGACACATTAAATATTAAATATGAGAACACGAAGAAGAAAATGATCAGCCATATTAACCCTGTGAAATAAAAATAATTGTGATATTATTATTACATATTATTTTTTTTGTTCCATGTTATTATTAATTTCATGATTTTATGTGTGTGGAGGTAAAAAAGGGATTGACATTTGAGAGTGGGTTATTCATCCATATTATTCTATAAAAGCAGGTACCCACAACATGATGTGATTTTCTTTAATGTTACAGTGGTATTTAATTATAATTTTTTAGTACATTAACATGTAATTGTTAATACAACATATATAAAACAAAATACTCATGATCTAGGTAAATCCTTGTGTCTTGTGTGAATTCATTACATACATTATATATTCTATAAAATCATGTGTTGGTTGTTTAATAAATAGTAATTTATGTGTTATCAAAATAAAATTGGATGAAAAATTATACCATTATATTAAAAAACATATTGCACATAGACCTAATAATCACGAGGTCAACATATTTTGGTCAGCGAAAGGATAAATTATTATATATACTAACATGGACATAGATTTATTAACCTCATTACACACCTTGAAATTTATACAAAAAAATTGGTATTTTCTTATAATATTAATTTTATTGTGTGTTTTAATATTCATAACATCATGAAATTTTCATAATTCATGATGTTATCAATATATTTTATTAAATTTTATTTATTTATATGGGGTCATTAATGGGAAATATGAATTTGTTTAATTTTTCATTCAGAAGGATTTTAATTGTTTTAATCAAAAATTACACATGATAATTATGTGGAGGAACATACAATTAATCATTATTCAAATTAAAACTATATTTTATGATATATATTTCTGGATAATGGCATGTGTGGTTTACTGATAAATTATCATGATAAAAATAAGAACAATTATGGATTGGTCATATCATTATATATTACATAAAAATAAAAAATACCGGTCTTTGTAGATTTTTAGTTTCTCAACCTGTATACATTAAACATTTATTTAATTGAAAATACATCAATTTTAATTTTTTCCCCATTAAAATACACATCTACACCACTGTGATAATGATTTGTACGATATGTGTTTCCTTATTTTGTTTCCAACTCATTTGGTATTGTATTTACAACATCCATGAATGAAAAATACCAAAAAATAAATTATTTTTGTACTATATTTATACTATATTATCCAATTTTCATTTTATGTTTATATTTATAAATAATTTTTGAAATCCATTATATTATAAATTTAAATATTCACATAGTGTACTGTTTCACGTTACAATTTTCATTCTAATGACATCATTAATCCCTTCATGGTAACTCCAATTATATTAAATTTGAATTTATTAATATTTATACACATTTTTAATCACTAAAACCACTTTAAAATGTGAGATTTGAAAAAAAACTATATATGTGATATTGTATAAAATAAACTATTTACACCACATGTAAACATGATAAATCCATAGTAAAGTTTCAATTTTTCATATTAAATAACTGAGCTCAAATATCCATGTACTTTTACATGAAAATGATACAACATCTCAATAGTTTAATTAATATTTTTAAAAAAATACATAAATAAAAATTCATAATCATTACGGTTTTATAAAAAAATATGAGTCATTCTAAATCACATAACATAAAAATCAATCATTTCAATTTTTTATGAAAACATCATAATATATCCTTAAAAATTAATATCAATTTCACACGTTATGAAATAAAATGATTTCATCTAAACACAATTGAATAAATTTCATGTATGTAACCAGGGTCCTTATTTATATAGTCAAAATTATAAGAACCCATATGATGGAATCAATTAACTGGATATCTCCAACATCTCTTAGACGTATCTTATCACCCTTAAACTGCATTGCCTAACCCAATTCATTAGAGTCCAATATATTTCTCACCCATAATCAGTGCAATAAGAAGATCCCTCTTTATTCATATAAATTTTTATAAAAAAAATATCATCATTAAAATAGATACATGTTTCAAATTATATCGAAAACACGTTTTATTTTAATTTTATTCAAATAATATAAATTTTTTTTAGATGTTTGATAAAAATGAGAAGAAATTTTAATTTCATAAATAATATTGGTAAAAATAAAATTTTAAAAAATCCAGGAAATTATGTTGTCTTAGAAACATGTAAATTTCTAGATGAATATTGAAAATTAATAAAAAAATATGGCACTGTAAATGGTATATGGGTATATATATGTTTAAAATACCTTTTTTTGGTTTTTTTAAAAATACAATAATTACCCATAAAAAATACTAAAAATAATTAATTTTAAAAGTTTGTAAGGAAACTCAAAAATATTGATTAATTACCCAGTAACCTCTAAATCATAAATAATAAAATTCCAAAAACAATTAAAATGACATCTACATTTTAGATACCAATATAGAAAGAAAACATTAAAAAAATATTTTAATAATAATGTACCTTACGAAGTGTCAATAATCATGTTTTATGTCTACCCATCAGAGTAATAAAATTATATAACATTAATTAATTCATAAAAAAAAATATTTCATATAATATATATTATCATTTTTATTTTTATTTCATTTGTTACCATGTTTTATATTTTACAAAAATTGTTATCTTCAAAATAGTTGTTTTAAGGATGTTTAGTTTTATTGTTTAGAAATAACTTGATATATTTATTATGGTAAAAGTAATCATTTATCCCCAATATCAATAATTATAGTCATGAAAAAATTCTTCTGTCAATATAATTAAATCTTATTTAGAAAAATTGATTCTAGGTGGATGAGTAAAATGAAAAATACCATACTATATTGTTGCTAGTCTACACATTCACCAGAAAAAAAATTAATTTTTTTCTAATGGATGGAAAATTAAAATGGTATGTCACAATGGAATTTTTTTATAAATATTATTATTTTGGGAGGTAGATGAAAACAAATCACATTTTATTATGGATGTGGCATTACAGAGACACACAAATGCATTGTTATCATTCTCTATCTGATGGAAAGGGATATAATGTATGTAAAATCACATCATATCACATTATTAATAACATCATGTCACGACCCGCCCTCGGGGCCCGTGCCGTGACTACCCCAAGCCCGCCTTCCATAGGCCATGGGCTGGCGACTAGCACCAAGGCGTAAATCCCAACAAAAAGGGAAGGCATTGCCTTTGAAAAGTAACAAGCACCACAGAGTAAGCAAGCGGAAAAGTAAACACTAAGTAAAAACTGTACAAGCTGTGCTGAAAGTAAAAGGGGCCGGAAATACAAGCCCAACTGTAAAGTACAACTGAAAGGAAAAACAGCAACTGAAAGGAAAAACTGCAGCGTCGAGCCGTCCTCTGAAATTCCCACCTGAAGGGTGGGTACAGATAGCCTCCACTGCTCCTCGGGTCCACCTAACCGCTCCGAGTACGTCCTGCCCAGTGGTCCACCTCCAGGTACTGTCCTGCTCCGCACGCCCCCACCACGATCAGCGATGTCCGTCGTCTGCAACCAACACCATGAAGTGCGGGCATAGCCCGTGCAGGGGTGTGTATAAGCTACTCAGTAGGGACCCCGAGACCCCTGAAGGTCTCTCGAAATCCACAAAGGATAAGTCACGAAGGAGAGATACAATCACGAAGTAACATCTGACACGGCTTAGGTATATGCCCATATATATACCTAAGTCATCAATTCCCCGATCGGCTCCAACGTCCGAGCCCTAGCACAACCCAGTCCACACAGGAAAGCAAAACGCATACCCACACTGGATAGAACAACACAATCTACAAAGGAGAGTAAACAGTAAATCCACACAGGATAGCTCAACACAATCCACAAAGGAGAGAAACACAAGATTCAGCTCACACAGATATACTTCTTCGGATGACGATAAAGATGATCACTGAACCATCTAAGTCGTCGGACCCACGAAGGATCGATAGGTACTAACCTCGCAGTGACCCACACAGGATCGGACCCACAAAGGATCGGGCCCACGCAGGACCTGTAGGAGTTGGCTCACACAGAACCGCTGAGTGTTGACCCACACCGGATCAGACCCACACAGGATCGGGCCCACACAGGACCGGGCCCACGCAGGACCTGTAGCACTGATCCACATAGGATCGCTGAGTGCAGTAGTCGTCGCAGTCCGCTGAGGATCTCTGCACAGTCGTCGCCGCAGTCCACTGAGGATCTCTGCACGGTCGTCGCTGTCGAAGTAGCAGTCCCAGCCAGCACTAGGGTTCCCGCACACAGCAAGCTCGTTCAGGAGGGTCCGCTCCACGAGCCGCAAGGCTGATACATCAACTGTCACGAAGTCCGAAGTTGATGTATCCAAAAGTTCCGTATCATCAACAGGAACTCAACGTCACAGACGACGCGTCAATCGGACGCCCGGGATGAGAGTTATTGGCATTTTTGTCCCAGGGGCCCGGTTGGTTTTTAAGGCAAAACCAACCCGACTGCACTCCACCTGCGTCCAAACCTCGGGCGGAGTATGCCAAAAGATCCGTCTCACTTAGAGGAATTCAACAAAGCTGACGGCACGTCAATCGGGCGTCCGTAGCTCAAGATATGAGCGTTTTCGCTTCAAGGGCCCGGTTGGTCTCGTGTACGAACCAACCTGGCCGAACTCAAGGTATTTCAAAACCTTGAGTGCGATATACCAAAACGACCGTCTCGATCCAAGGATCGTGTTTCTGCTGACGGCGAGTCGTTTGGAGGCACGTAGCTCATGTTACGGGCGTTTGAACGAACACGTCCGAAGAAGGGGGGTACGGGCCCGGGCCGACCCGGCCCGACCCCCCTGGGTCGACCCGACCCGGGTCCGACCCGGCTGGCCCGGCCAGGCCCGGCCAGGGCCGGTCCGACTCGGCTCGGCCGAGCGGCAAGCGTGGATGCCGCGGGCGCAGCCCCCGCGGTCGAGAGAGAACCGCGGCCCGCGTGCTGGCCGCGCTGGTGAACCGCGGACGCGGCTCTGCCGCGTCCCGCCTGGGCGAACCGGACCCGCACGGCCGCGGGTCCGATGGCCGCCACCTCCGGCCGCCGGCGACACGCACCGCCGGCAGCTTCCGCGGGCCGCCGGGGTCGCTCCGGTGGCCCGTTTTCCTTCCTGTCTGTGCCGTTGCTCCTCCCGGGATCCGTTCTTTACTGCGGGATCGTCAAACATCCTCTGCAGCACGTTCCGTCGTCGTCCGTCAAATCCGCACAAAATGAAGAACGGCGGAGGGTCGTCGAGCCGTGTTCGTTTGGCCCGCACCCTCCGTGTTAGAGATAAACAACTGGGAGAAATTGTTCAACACATGAACCGACAATTTTAATAAAATAAAATTGTTCATTTGAAACCGGCTCCTTGATTTTTAAAGAACATTCACGGGAATAAAAGAGGGGTATTCCAAAATTATAAAATCCCTACCTCGTCGATCGTCGCGCGCGGGCATTCTTCGCGGAAAAGATCGTCGCGGGAGAGAGGGATCGTCGCGTCGTCGCGGGGAGGCGTTGCGTCGTCGCGGAATCCGGCGTTGAGTCAGCGAGCTCAACGAACCAAGAACAACAGATTTAAATTATTAATATTTAAATCTGTGTTTCGATTAAAACCAAAAGAAAAGAACTTGAGAGGAAAATCCGATATCACTCCCCTCAAACGGTCGGTGATCGGAGATCGGAGCGTGGAAGAACGTCTCGGACGGTAGCGTCGTCGATTTCCGGGTTCGGCGTTTTTCGCGTTCTTCGCGAGGGAGAAGAAGAAACAAGAATCCTCTCAAATCTTCTCAAAAGATTTTGGGTTGGTCTTATTTTATTAATATGCCAACACACAAAAACAGGTTAAGAAATGATAAAATTAACTCGTTGAATTAATTCAACAAAAGAAACAGGCCATTTAATTCACGAAATAAACCGCCCAATTAAATGGTCTGTTAAGAATTTAGAAAACACGTCGGTTGACTTTCATTAAGACGGGTTTTCACGGGTGCGTTTCTTAGCGGAAAGAAACGGCGGGGCTCGTGCGGGCCCCACCTCACAAATATCCTACCAAGGGGGTAGGATATTTCTGGATAGCATCCTATCCAGTTCATCTCAGTTTAAGCCGCCTTTAAGTGGCTTCAGGTGGCTTCCAAGTGGCTTAAGTGAAATAAAATAAAGTTGTCGCAAAATTATTTTATTTCTTAACATTAAGCCCGAAAATTAAATACCACACCCGAGCAAACACAACTCAGAAAGAGGCGTTTCTAAGAGAATATCGGCGTTGCGATTTCATCGGTGCCCTCAGAATTCGATTCCGGGCACCGGTTCAAAAGTTAGAAAAACCCGCTCGTCCGTTCACTAAACGTACCCGAGCCAAACTTCGCAAAATGATTCAGGGCACACCGGGCCTCAGAATCAGGCGCCGTCAGAAACGGCGCTCTTGTAAAATTCCAAAGAAAAATTAAGAGAAAAAAAATCCTTGAAATTTACGAGTCTTTACATTACTCCCACCTTAGGACTTTACGTCCTCGTAAAGATACATCAAAAACTAGGGAAACAAATGTGGGTACTGAGCACGCATCTGAGCCTCCCACTCCCAAGTGCTCTCCTGGAGGTTCCCGTGCTGCCATCTGATGCGCACAAGAGGAATCTATCGCCCACGTAGGACCCGCTCCTGTCGATCCTCTATCTCTACTAGGACCTCCGCAAAAGTCACTCCATCATCCACGTCTAGCTCCCCATAGTCAATGATGTGTGTCAGGTCGTCCACGTATCTCCTCAGCTGGGATACGTGGAAGACGTCGTGTACCCGGTGCAACTGAGGTGGCAGAGCCAGACGATAAGCCACCTCGCCAACCCTGCTGAGGACCTGGAAGGGTCCGATGAAGCGTGGAGACAACTTGCCGCCTCGGCCAAATCTCCTCAAACCACATCGAGGCGAGACCCGCAAAAAGACGTGGTCGCCATCCTCGAACTCTAGTGGCCTCCGCCTCCTGTCAGCATATGACTTCTGCCGGCTCTGTGCTGTCCTCATCCTCTCCTGGATGACCTGGACCTTCTCTGTCGTGGCCCGGACCATCTCTGGTCCTACAAGTGCTGACTCTCCAGGGTCTGTCCAGCACAAAGGAGATCTGCAAGGCCTGCCGTACAACACCTCGTAGGGTGCCATCCCGATGGTGGAGTGGTAGCTATTGTTGTACGCAAACTCTACCATGGGTAGGTTGTCCTCCCAGCTGCGACCAAAGTCGAGGACACATGCGCGGAGCATGTCCTCGAGAGTCTGAATGGTCCTCTCCGTCTGACCATCCGTCTGAGGGTGAAAGGCGGTGCTCAGACGTAGTTGCGTCCCGAACGCCTCCTGCAACCCCTTCCAAAGCCGGGAAGTAAAACGAGCGTCCCGATCGGAGACGATAGTCGATGGCACACCAGGAAGTCGTACAATCTCTTGAACGTAGAGACGCCCCAAGCTCTCCACTGAGCCCTGCTCTCGGATGGGCAAGAAGTGTGCCGACTTGGTGAGTCGGTCAACAATCACCCAAATGGAATCGTGACCTCTGGAAGTGCGTGGAAGTCCAGTCACAAAGTCCATAGATATCCCGTCCCACTTCCACTCCGGGACCTCCAAGGGCTATACCAAGCCTACTGGTACCTGATGCTCTGCCTTTACCTGCTGGTAGGTGAGGCACCGTGAAACGAACTCTGCCACATCCTTCTTCATGCCCGGCCACCAGTGCTGTCGTCTGAGATCCTGGTACATCTTCGCCACTCCAGGATGTACCGCCAAAGGAGAAGTGTGATACGCTCTCAGCACCTCCTCTCGTAAAGCGACTGGTACCAAGGTACGTCCTCTGAAAAGGACATCGTGCTCTGCTCCAAGGGAGAAACCATCAGGTGCCTGTCCCGAGGATATCTGTGCACGCCGTGTCTCACAGTCAACGTCCCCACGTTGTGCCTCTCTGACCCGCTGAAGAAGTGGAGGAGAGACTGTGAGAGACTGAAGGAAGGCTGCTCCGTCTCTATCCACGAAGTATATCTGCAAAGCGGCTAGCTGCTCTGTCGCCTCCTCAAGTAGCTGGATGCCCGTCTTCCTGGTGAAGGGCATCAGCCACCACGTTCCCCTTCCCAGGAGTATAGACTATCTCAACGTCATAGTCCTGGAGGAACTCGAGCCATCGCCGTTGTCTCAGGTTCAGGTCCTTCTGAGAGAAGATGTACCTGAGACTCTGGTGGTCAGAAAAGACTGTGATGCGCTCGCCCATCAGGTAGTGTCGCCATGTCTTCAGGGCAAAGACCACTGCTGCCAACTCCAAGTCATGGGTTGCATAGTTCTGCTCATGAGGCCTCAACTGACGTGATCCGTAGGCAATCACGGCCCGCTCCTGCATCAGGACACACCTGAGTCCGGACCCTGATGCATCGCAGTAGACTACGTATCCAACTCCCTCCTCAGGCAACCTCAAGATAGGTGCGCTGGTCAACCTCTGCCTCAGCTCTTGGAAGCTCTGCTGACATCTGTCTGACCACACGAAGGGTTTCCCCTTCTTCGTCAACGCTGTGAGTGGGGTCTCAACTCTAGAGAAGTCTAGCACAAATCTCCGATAGTATCCGGCTAGGCCCAAGAAACTCCGCACCTCTGTCACGCTCTTGGGTGGCTCCCAAGCTAGCACTGCCTCTATCTTCGCGGGATCCACTACAACTCCCACCTCAGAAATGACGTGCCCCAAGAAGTGGACCTCACGTAACCAAAACTGACACTTAGAGAGCTTTCCATAAAGCTGGTGCTCTCGGAGTGTGTCTAGTACAACACGCAGGTGGTAGGCGTGCTCCTCCTCCGTCGTCGAGTACACCACAATGTCGTCGATGAAGACCACAAAAAATCGATCGAGGTATGGCTGGAAGATTCTGTTCATGTGGCTCATGAACACTGTTGGAGCGTTGGTCACGCCGAAAGGCATAACTAAGAACTCATAGTGGCCATACCGACACCTGAAGGCCATCTTCTGCACATCCTCGTCTCGAACTCTAAGCTGATGATAGCCTGACCTGAGGTCTATCTTCGAGAACCACCGTGATCCCTTTAGCTGGTCGAAGAGGTCATCAATCCTGGGTAGCGGATACTTGTTCCTCACTGTCACCTGATTCAGGCGACGATAATCGACACACAGTTGCAAGCTCCCGTCCGCCTTCTTGGCGAACAAAATCGGGGAAGCCCAGGGCGAAACACTGGGTCAGATGAACCCCTTGCCCTGCAAGTCCTCCAACTGTACCCGTAGCTCTCGAAGCTCAGCGGGGGCCATCCGATATGCTGGAGTGGATATCGGGGTTGTCCTGGGGTACATGTCAATATAAAAGTCTACCTCTCTACGAGGAGGTAGTCCTAGAACGTCGTCGGGAAAGACGTCCGCGTACTGATCCACCACTGCAGGAAAACTGGGACTCCGCACGTCAACTGCTCCCAGGATGAGGCTAGCCAACTGATGAGTGATGGGCTGACCTCTCCTCTGCGTGACTCCATCCTGTGCTGCTAAGGCTCCCTTCTCGCCGGTGAAGGTGAACCTGCTCCCGTCGGTGCGCACACATCGCACCTTGCGCCTAATGAAGTCAATCTGAGCATGGACCGTAGATAACCAATCCATGCCCAAGTTGACGTCGTAAGGCCTCGACGCCGCTACAAGAAGATCCCAGCCGAAGCTCTCGCCTCCTAGAGTAAGCCCACACTGCCGGCACCAGTGCATAATCGTCGAGTCTGTTCCCGTAGGAGTCTCTAGCCGTAAGGATCGAGCCAACGGCTCTGTCGGAATTTCCGAGCTCCGAACAAGGGCAGTGGCTATGAAAGAGTGACTCGCTCCTGTGTCTATCAGAACTGCAGCAAGGGTGGAATAGACACAGATCGTACCTCGAATCATCTCTGGCGCACTGTGGTCGTAGGCCTCCGCTGCCTGGAGCTGAGCCTGTCTCTGCCCGCCAGCTCCCTGTGGTCGGGGAGGGCCTCCTGGTGGTGGTGGTGGCAGAGCCTCAAAGCGTCGACCACCACCTGCTGCTCGGCCAGCTCCTCTGCCTCGTCCGCCTCCTCCCTGCGGACCGCCACGGTCGACCCTCTGCCTCTGCCTGGGTGGTCTCTCCACCGTCTGCTGACCCTCGGTACGACGGGTCGGGCAGTCACGAGCCATGTGGCTCCGCCCGCTGCACTCGTAGCACTGCCTACCTCTCGGAAGACTGGCTCCGGGCTGGGTGCCCTGCACTGCTGAGCCAGTGTCCTGAGGTCGCCTTCCGAAAGGTCTGGTCCACCTTGAACCCTGAGTCATCCATCGGCTACCTGCTGCCGAAGACTCCGCTATCTACCGCCCTGCGGTAGGTCTCGCTGTGGACTCAGCCATGAAGCTCTCGATTAGGAGGGCTCGCTCCAGTACTCCAGCCTGGGTCGGGATGCTGAGGGAGATCAGTGATGCCCTGATTTCATGTCTCAATCCCTGCTCGAAGGTCCGGGCCCGGAAGAAGGGGTCTCGTACCATGTCTGTCGAGTAGAGAGATAGGTCGGTGAACCTCGCCGCGTACTGAGCGACCGTCAAGCTGCCCTGCCGCAGCTGAAGAAGCTCCTGGATGCGCACCGCACGGAGGGTGGCCGGGACGAACTCTGAGCGGAAGAGGCTCTTGAAGTCCGTCCAGATGAGGGTGGCCTCATCGTGTACCTGGAGAATCAGGCTCCACCGGCGTCCGACTGCTGCGTGCAGTAGGCTCACCGCGAGGATCACCATGAGGTCTGCTGGTGTCCTCACTAGCCTGAAAACTCGGACGACCGCCTCCAGCCAGTCCTCGGCTGCCTGGGGGTCCGACACCCCACGGAACCTGGGTGGTCGCTGGCGCTGGAACCCGTGCAGAGCTCCGAGGCGTCGTGCGTCGTCAGCTGCCAGTGCTGGAAGCATTGGGGGCTCGGCGGGTAAAGGTACCGCCGGTGCATCTGCTGTCAACGGGCCCTGTACCGAGGCCTCATCGCTCGGCGGGCTGTCGTCGCGCCCTACTCTAGGAACCCTAGCTGGCTGCTGTCGTCATGCCTTCCTGAAAAGGAAACAACTGCACCATGGTCAGAACAGTATACCTGGTGAGCTGACACAAGTAATCACAAAGAAAACTTGAAACACACATGCAATCAATGTTTTCGTGCATTAAGTCGGGAATCAGAAGTCAGGGTCCTGGTGTGTGGATACGTCGGCCGCCACACCAACATTGGACTCCCTAGACTGATAACCACACTCAATACGCTAAGCACTATTGCTTCACATAGAAGAAAGATCAGAGTCTGCGGTAGAACCGACCACCTTTGATACCAATTTTTCACGACCCGCCCTCGGGGCCCGTGCTGTGACTACCCCAAGCCCGCCTTCCATAGGCCAGGGGCTGGCGACTAGCACCAAGGCATAAATCACAACAAAAAGGGAAGGCATTGCCTTTGAAAAGTAACAAGCACCACAGAGTAAGCAAGCGGAAAAGTAAACAATAAGTAAAAACTGTACAAGCTGTGCTGAAAGTAAAAGGGGCCGGAAATACAAGCCCAACTGTAAAGTATAACTAAAAGGAAAAACAGCAACTGAAAGGAAAAACTGCAGCGTCGAGCCGTCCTCTGGAAGTCCCACCTGAAGGGTGGGTACCGATTGCCTCCACTGCTCCTCGGGTCCACCTAACCGCTCCGAGTACGTCCCGCCCAGTGGTCTACCTCCAGGTACTGTCCTGCTCTGCACGCCCCCTCCACGATCAGCGCTGTCCGTCGTCTGCAACCAACACCACGATGTGCGGGCATAGCCCGTGCAGGGGTGAGTATAAGCTACTCAGTAGGGACCCCGAGACCCCTGAAGGTCTCCCGAAATCCACAAAGGATAAGTCACGAAGGAGAGATACAATCATGAAGTAACATCTGACACGGCTTAGGTATATGCCCATACATATACCTAAGTCATCAATTCCCCGATCGGATCCAACATCCGAGCCCTAGCACAACCCAGTCCACACAAGAAAGCAAAACGCATACCCACGTAGGATAGAACAACACAATCCACAATGGAGAGTAAACAGTAAATCCACACAGGATATCTCAACACAATCCACAAAGGAGAGAAACACAAGATTCAGCTCACACATGTATACTTCTTCGGATGACGATAAAGATGATCACTGAACCATCTAAGTCGTCGGACCCACGAAGGATCGATAGGTACTGACCTCGCAGTGACCCACACAGGATCGGACCCACACAGGATCGGTCCCACGCAGGACCTGTAGGAGTTGTCTCACACAGAACCGCTGAGTGTTGACCCACACAAGATCGGACCCACACAGGATCGGGCCCACGCAGGACCGGGCCCACGCAGGACCTGTAGCACTGATCCACGTAGGATCGCTGAGTGCAGTAGTCGTCGCAGTCCACTGAGGATCTCTGCACAGTCATCGCCGCAGTCCACTGAGGATCTCTGCACGGTCGTCGCTGTCGAAGTAGCAGTCGCAGCCAGCACTAGCGTTCTCGCACACAGCAAGCTCGTTCGGGAGGGTCCGCCCCACGAGTCGAGAGGCTGATACATCAACTGTCACGAAGTCCGAAGATGATGTATCCAAAAGTTCTGTATCGTCAACAGGAACTCAACGTCGCAGACGACGCGTCAATCGGATGCCCGGTCTGAGAGTTATTGGCATTTTCGTCCCAGGGCCCGGTTGGTTTTTAAGGAAAAACCAACCCGACCGCACTCCAACTACGTCCAAACCTTGGGAGGAGTATGCCAAAAGATCCGTATCACATAGAGGAATTCAAAAAGCTGACGGCACGTCAATCGGACGTCCGTAGCTCAAGATATGAGTGTTTCTGCTTCGAGGGCCCGGTTGGTCTCGTGTACGAACCAACCTGGCCGAACTCAAGGTATTCCGAAACCTTGAGTGCGATATACGGAAACGACCGTCTCGATCTGAGGATCGTGTTGCCGCTGACGGCGAGTTTTTTGGAGGCACGTAGCTCATGTTACAGGCGTTTGAACGAACATGTCCGAAGAAGGGGGGTACGGGCCCGGGTCGACCCGACCCGGGTCCGACCCGGCTGGCCCGGCCCGGCCCGGCCAAGGCCGGTCCAACTCGGCTCGGCCGCGCGGCAGGCATGGATGCCGCGGGCACAGCCCCCCACGGTCGAGAGAGAAACATGCCATTTAATTCACGAAAGAAACAACCCATTTAATTCACGAAAGAAACAACCCAATTAAATGGTCTGTTAAGATTTTAAGAAACACGTCAGTTGACTTTCATTAAGACGGGGTTTCACGTGTGCGTTTCTTAGCGGAATGAAATGGCAGGGCTCGTGTGGGCCCCACCTCACAAATATCCTACCAAGGGGTAGGATATTTCTGGATAGCGTCCTATCCAGTTCAACTGAGTTCAAGCAGCCTTTAAGTGGCTTCAAGTGGCTTCCAAGTGGCTTAAGTGAAATAAAATAAAGTTGTCGCATAATTATTTTATTTCTTAACTTTAAGCCCGAAAATTAAAAACCACACCCGAGCAAATGCAACTCCGGAAGAGGCGTTTCTAAGTGGATACCGGCGCTGCGATTTCCTCGGTGCCCTCAGAATTCGATTCCGGGCACCGGTTCAAAAGATAGAAAAACCCACTCGTCCGTTCACTGAACGTACCCGAGCCAAACTTCGGAAAATGATTCCAGGCACACCGGGCCTCGGAATAAGGCGCCGTCAGAAACTGCGCTCTTGTAAAATTCCAAAGAAAAATTAAGAAAAAAAATTTCCTTGAAATTTACGGGTCTTTACACATAATTATAATTTTATTTGTTAATTAGTTACACCATTATAAACATTCTTTTAATGAAATGATTGAAAATTATATATATCAATTAATGATGTTTGTACTGGATACATAGGCGATGGAAATTATAAAAACATTTTGAAAATTATAATTTAATATATTTTTTTATGGTAAAAAGTCATAAATTGGAATATTTTATATGAAAATATATTTTTGGATAAAATCATTCATTATATAACATCTGAAAACATTTTGGAGATATTTTATGCCACATCTCATAGTCCCCCCCACTTGACCCTTTTAAACATTACTGTGGTGATAATGATTTACTATGATAATTATTAATGTTTAAAAATAATAAAACTAAACACATTAAAATATTTTTAAATCCTAATTCCTAATAAGATATTCAATTTGACGAACATTTTTTAACTGAAATAAATTAATTTCAATATTTTACCACAAAATAAAATGAAAAATAGTTTTTTAAATTGTACCATATAAAGAATAAAATTGATTTTCAATCAATGTAAAATATAATTACAATTAATACAGAATTATTTATATTATGATTTTGAAAAATGAAATTTTATCCTTTAAAACTAATCCAATTTTTTCAAAAACATCAATCAAAATTATAATTTTAATAAATTTTTTTTTTCAATTATTCACTCGAAAAAATAATTAATTTTAGAAAATTGAAAAATTATCATCGTACTCAAATATATAAATTCAACATCAAAAACTAAATGTCATTGAATAAATTTAAAACCTAAAATTTTATCAATTAAATTATTAATTAAATCCATATAAGTTGGGGAACAAATTTTAGAAATATGTAAACCCTTTTTGAAGAACGATATAATATTATTATATAATATGTTAATATATAAAATATATTAATAAAAATATATAATACATTAAAGTTTTTATTGTTATCATTACCTTGATTTTTAAATCATTTCCTCTTTTATGAAATTTTATCCTTAATAATTTATTCATTAGTTAAATAGGTGAGGATAATTTTACCTTGAATGCTTTTCCAATTCCTTTGGTTGTAATAAAATCATATAATTTATTCAATAAAATTTTATCATTTGAATTTAATTCTTCTAAAATACATTATATTTATGATGATGAATTTAAAATTTTCTTGTCATGCACTAACACATCAGGGAACTCTTGGATAACTATAATCCAAGATTGACAACCCGATACACACCTCTAATAGGCTATGGTATTGATAATGGCGCAATGTAGGATTATCCCACATATGGGAGGAATCATACTAAGTACATGAATGAAAAAAACATTACCAAGACCATAGAATACATAAATACAAAAAAACACCATTCCTTCATATGCATGCCAACAACTATATGCCACAACCTTTTTATGATAAAATCACCAAAATTAATCAAAGTCACTAAATATAATATAACCAAAAAATAGAGTATAATATTATAGGATGGAAGAGAATACATTAAAATGATACATAAAAACATTTTTCTTTCTATCCCAATACTAATCTTCACATAATATTTGTCCTCCCAGTACTCCATCATGTGGATTCTATTTTTTATAAGAGTAGACATGTGTAGGAAGATAACATGTTGTGTTGGGTATAACGACACCCAATCGGACAACCTAAAACTACCAAAAATAGTGCATCATGAGTTTTCACCTAAATACACATAAATATGTCAAGAAATACATAAGATATGATTATAATAAAAAATAAACACTGGTATACTCATAATGAATCCACTTATAAAAACAATCATCCCTCACTACTAGCTAGATTATTTTCATCATTGCTTAAAGGTAATGGTCATCGAGTAGGACTCTATCCACTAGCCAAAAATTCACTTATGATTCTCATATTAGATGTAAAGTTCATCTAGACGTTCTTATAGATACCAGTGGGATCCTTTAATATCACACTTCCCAGACATGGGATCCCACACAGGACCACTAGGGGATGGAACCCACCATACTATACAAATATATTGATAGGGGGTCAACGTCATATTCATGTTGGTCACACGAATATAGTAATATGATAGTGGATCCCAAACTAGGCCGCACATAGAAATAACAAAAATACTTTTAGAATTATAAACCCTATAAGAGATCACAATCCAAATCCAAATACATTATTACAAGTTGTTAAAAAATAGGAAAAGACAAATTGATCTCACCCAACGTAAACCGGTCTATTCTAATGAAACATATGGATTCATATGGCCCTATAAAATAAAAAATTCTTGCCCTCGGGTCATAAAAAGTATCTTTTCATCCCTTAGTCTACTTTTGTAAGACATCCAACAGGGGATTATGTCCTATAAATACATGTGGTTTCATTCAAATATGAATGAAATTTAAGGGAAATTCTGACACTCTGTTCTCCCCCTTCCCAGGGCCATATACACATGACCATTCTCATGTAATTTAAGTCATGATCATGTACTGTTTCCTTTCATGACTACTCTACATATTCCCCTATGACTAGAAATCCCCAAGACCGTGAATGATCTGTGATACAGACATATATTACAACCTAAAGTTTCTATATTTATCCAATATTATCATAAAAATATTTTACATTGTTTTTTGTTAATATTGATTATATTATATAAAATACATAAAGAATAAAAATTTTTACATACTTATGAATCATTGAAACAATAACAACGTTAAATAAGTGAGCTATGTCATCCCCCACTATGTTTTAAATAACTAAAAACCTAGCTGAAAAATTTATATATAATACATATCACTATAATGTATTTAAAGGAAACAAAATAATGGGTGAGATCATATACTCAATGAAGGTAAATAAGGGAGACATAAAATGATAACACAACCATATGGAAAATATGGAATGATAAAAACATTTTAAAACCATACCCTATATATGATGGCCCATAATCGTGAATCATTGAATAATTATAGGTAGTATATAAGTAATAAATCATAATATAATATATGAACATGATAATGGGATAATAATTATGGTATAATCAGTGAAAACTGTTGCATACACATTATCATACAAAATCAATCACATAATAGACAAATATAACATCCAACACCTTCATTGTATAGAAAGTTCATTAATGAAAAAGGTTTACTCAATATTCCATCCCTATCATACTGAACTGTATTCACTCCTCTATCATCCATATATTATCGATTTAGATTTACTCTTCTTTTAATAAATTTTTATATCATTATATATATATACCCAATTTATTGTAGATAGATATAGGTCCAACCTGCCACTTAAGAAAAACCATATATATGATTCCCAAAAAATCCAAAAAAATTATCATGTCATGAAAAATGAAATAGAATCAGCATCAAAAATAGTTATTCATATCATAACCTATATAAAATTGATAGAATTCGTAATCATTTCAGTATATAATAACACATGAAATTAAGTGGGTTTAATAATGATTTTCTCATTGTATAACCCATGGAAGATAAATTAGTTTCATAAACATTATATTATCCAGACATAAACCATCAATATTAATAATTTGAATGTAATATTATTATATTATCTCTATTATGGAATAGTTATCCCCAAAGGTTATAATCATATATGTAAAATAATTTTTGTGCCTCATTTAAACCTTTTATTTATGAAAATATTCTTTTATCATTAATAAAACTCTTAAAACCTAAAAACAATTAACATCCCATTAAATTGAAAATAACCATGAAAACATATAAATCTCACATTAAAAATAAATTAAAAAATTCTTGGGAAATTTATCCCATTCTTCTCAAAAAAAAAACATTTATCAAAATAATTTATAGATTACATAGTTTAGGAAAAAATCAATGTTTTGATCGAAGAGAAGTTTTGCTAAAAAAATTATTTTTAACAATTGTGTACATAAAGAGTGAAGATTAAAGTGGAAAAGGTATTATAAACTCATAAAAATATGAGAATTAAATTCATAACTTTTTAGAGAGACAGATCATGTAATTTCATCATTTGAATTCTCCAATCTAGAAAATCCTAGTGAATTGTAAAATTGTAACATAAAAATCATCACATATTTGTTACATTGAATCATTATTTATAAAAAAGACTAAAAATGAAATGGAAGATATCATGAAAATGAATAAATTCATGATATTATAATTTTTATGGGTTTTATATAAACCACATGATGGAATATTTCTTCATAACATAAAATATGTATGAAATAAAGATTTTGTTTTGTAAAAATTAGGTATTAATAACAGTAAAAGACAACATAAAAAATAAAAAAATGATAAATCAATATAAAATTAGGAATTTTAATTATTTATATTTAGAAATTGTGAAAACATTACATAGAATGTGTTTTGGAAAAATAAATATCATCACAATGTATCCACTTTTTTATGAGAAAATTAAAATGTATGGTAGCCTATTAGTAAAAATGAGTGAGGAATTCATTAAGGTGGAAGAGAATGATAAGGAATTTTATCCATTTCATAGTCACACTCCATGAAAAAATAATTTTATCTTTTATAATATAATGTATAATTATTGTGGTGGAACACTCAAATGATACATTTTTCCTCCATGTTACTATTATGTATCTACTACTTTAATAAAACCAAACGTTACAACATTTGAAGAAGAGGAAAAACCATAGGATCCATAAATACAACCATGGGAATCAGTGGAATGATTCATAAATACATACGTGGTTCATACTTGTATGGAATTCCCTTATATTCTCTATCAAGAAGGAATTTCATCCCACCTATAAAATTTGAGTTCTATAAAAAATCAAATGTAGAAGTAGTTATAAAATTTTATTCAATTTTCAGTCATTATGGAACTACAAAATTAAAGATTTTATTATAAATAACCGTTGGAATTTTTTAAATCAATATTGATTTTGTTGATGGGAACATGAAGATCAAAATTCACTGAATAATGCAGTATTTTGTTCCTCCTATTTCATATAAGATGAATGATTTTGGCACAGGCCTCTATGAAAATGTTTAAAATTTTATCCGAAAATGTGAGATGAAAACCATACCTGAGGTTGTCCTTAATTAAGTGAATACTATGAATATTTATCACATAAAATATTTACCATGGTGGTCTATAGGGTTATGGATGTTTTTCCACTAAGGAATAGATAACCCTCAACTTCCATGTGTTTTTCTCAAAAACACCATCTCGATCACAGAGATATAACCATTGACTATATAATGGAATCAATATAATTTTTATAATAATAATACCTCCAATGTAGTGTAGATCTGGTTGGGAGGACCTAATTATTATTGAGGGAGGAAATCGAGAGTAATCAGATGTACACATTATGGCTATAACATAAAATAGAGGCTATTATATAGTTAACAACCAACTCCAAAATCATAAAATTAGAATTCTCAATGAAATAACAATTACTGATTATCAATTGGATCATAGAAGGAAGAATATAAAAAAGAATATATTTGATTACTTATTAGATTATTGACATTCACCACCATCATAAAGGAATCATATATATCGAGAAATGTGGCTCTAGTTATGTTTTTGGATTAATATATATTGGAGAAATTCTAGATGATCATCCAATGATACTGTAAATTGATTTTTAAGGTAAATATAAAGGATTTCCATACTGAGGAGCCTCAATTACAACTATTACCAGATTTTGGTCATTCTAAAAATCTAGCTCTTTGAAAATCCAAGGAATTTGATTTTACATTCACTGTCATCTATAAGATGCGGTCATGATTGGAGTAGTTGAAAATATACAATTCACTTCAGCTTATCTCTTGAAATAATATTTTTTCATAATGCATGAAGGTTTTATCAAATGTCTTGATATTTTTTTCACCTTGTGTGAATTGGAAAATGTATTCGGAATAAAAAATTTCATAAGAATTAGAAATTCAATATACAAAATCTAGGGTTATCTGTTTACCATGTTCAATATTTTTATGAAGAAACATACTAAGATAGTCTTCTATAATAGAATTGACTATGGAATATGGGGTATAACCAATCCTAATACATGTTGAGAAATTAAATAATACCTTAAGGATCCATTAATTAGAATTGAGACATGGGAGGGGATAATTAGATCCTGAATCACGTGATTTAATATTCTATATAATCTAAATTCAACTTGAATCATTCAATGGAATCCCTAATAAATGGTTTCATTGTCTTTTTAAATATTGAGATTTAAGGAAACATTACAAATTTAAGTGGGTTTTATGATTTGATTTTTACATTCAAGTGAATTGATAAACATGTATTGAATATATCTCCATTTGATGAAGGAAAATTAATTAATGAAGATGATTTTATTTGAGACTATGTATATCCTACTATATAATACATTAACCATTATTTTGTGAATTATGTTGTTCATCGAAGATGGTCTGAATTGACCAATATCAAAAGCATTATCTACCATTGTAGTGACATATTGGAACCTATCATTGTTACCTATCTACAAATACACAACCTTGAAAAAATTGTTGATAAATATGAATACATCATTCTAAATATTTTCCCAATATTCCTCTAAATAAATACTAGTGTTGCCATATATAATAGGGGATCTCCCTACATTAAGGAAAAATATTGAACTATTTACTTCAATCATTAATAGGAAACATCTGATCATTATATGGCCCTTACCATAAGAAATATGGTTATAATTTCCTCCACGAATAAATATTTATTAATTGATCCATTGAAGAGATTCCTAGTGTAAGATAAAACAAGATTGACACGGTCTTTTCTTCATTCTATCTATTGATTACCATTTTTATGAATGAATAAAATCTTTCCCAATATCGTCACAATCGATATAGAATTAATTAATTTCCTATTACTATCACCAAGCTTGAGACACATTGAATTTATTTAGTTCATCTAGATATTTTCATTAAGATTTAGAAGATCATTGATTTTTAAGGACATCATGGATTCCAGCTCAATACCCTTAGAAAATTACTTATTAGTAATAGACACATGATTATGATGTAGGGAAAATTCAATAATGTTATCAACTTTTCCAAGGGAGATGAAATAATTCCTTCTCCATTCCCTCATTATATTGAACAATTTCTAATTCAAAATACTTGAATGTGGATTTTATTTATAGTCCACATAATTCTATATGTCTTACAGAACAATTCTACATTCAGGATGAATAATTCATGTGTTAGTAAACCTGAAGGGTAAGAAAGTCATTTTATATTTAGGGAGGAGACTCATAAGAATTAGGTGATGATCCATGTTTTTCATGGACAACGAATCTTATGAAAGGGTGACCTAATATGAATATAAGGCATAATTGGAATAGAATCTTCCAGTTATATTGGTATCCATCCTATTTAGATGTTTCCAATACCATATATATTTATATCCCATCAAACTAAATTCCATCAGGTTTCTAGTTCCAATGTAGGACTAGGATTCCATGATTTCTTTGGGGTGGCGGTAGGTCCCTATTTCTCCTTAAAAGAATTATTATAGTTAAAATACCAAATGAGTTTCAATAGATCCTTAATAATAATCCAAAATTAAGTAATATCCATCCTTAATTAAATTCACACATTTAAGATATTGCAATTGTAAACATTAGATCACTAATGTGGACTTGCTTAAAAAAGAAAAAAATAATGTAATACATTGTTATGAAGTTAAAAAAACAAGGTACATTTAATTTAATCAAGATCCATGATTCATATCCTATTAAGGATAGTAAGTGGAGTGTTCACATGAAGAATGCGGTAGCATCAACATTCAACATTGGCATGTGTATGGGATAACCCATCATTAATCCTAGAGAGACCAATGAATAAATTATTATCATTTGGAATGAGTATCCTACTGGAACAAATGATTTCATGTTTGGATAATCCCATGCAGTTCCATAATAATATATTCATTTATGAGAGTAATCCGACGTGATTCCCACTTTTAATTTTTTGATGTCTATTTTAATATTTCTGATCTATTGATAGGTTTCTATATTCTACTCCTTATGGTTGTAGGTGATATAAAAAATCACTTAACAGAATAAATATGTTCATTATTAGTGAAAATTATACTACACATATATGTGGGGGATAGAGGGTCCTTCATTTCAAAGAATTACATTACCATACAAAATATATCAATAATGAACAAAGTAGTATAAATTAACTCTAGAAAACTAGTGTGTATGTCTATATCCACAGAGTCTGAAAATATTTAATCATGATTACATTATTTAATCATCATAAATAGTGATTCCTTATATTGGAGGTATATTACCAAATATATAATAACTAATCTATGGTTTTTGAAAAAAATTACAATCATCCTTAATGGGTGATCATGCCTTGCCAATGGGATTTAGATGATACTCAAAAATTAATATGTCATGTTGGAGTTGTTAGTCATGATTTCTATCTTCCACTTTTATCATAAATTCCATGCTATATTATCAATAGGCATTACATTGTTTGAAAACATATTATGCATAGAGGACACACCTAGTTCCGTTATCATCACCTTGTTTTTTTGTGCTTTTGGGAAACCTTCTATATTTTTGGTATCATGGATAGTCTTTACCAGCATGTGAATCACTCTAAAATTGGTTATGGTATGTCCCACAATCATTCATACATTTTATAATGGGGGAATATTCTCATATCGCTACTTCACCTTAATTTTCATCTCATTTTCATCGATGTTGATCAGGTCTGGTTGATATTTTTCCATATTGATGATAATTTCAACTATATAATGTAATCCAAAGTCCCCATTAAATATTTTTTAGTCAACAATACCATGTTTTATTTTCATTTATGGTATAAAACCCACTGTTTTTCATATACGTTTTTATTTTTTAATATATTTTACATTAAATTGATTATAATTCCTTAACCTATAAAATGATAAATATGATATAAATATCATAATTATTAATGATATATATATATAGTAATTCATAATTTTTATGGGTATGAAATGAAATAAACAAGTCAGGGAGATGGTCTGCAGTACACACACATGAACAATTCATCCATTTTGTTTGTCAAAATGAATGACAGAGAATTATATGTTATATATAACATCAATGAAGAATTATTGTTATGTAATATATATTACATACATTTATCAAACCATTATTTACTCTCTTCCATTAAAATCATGAATGAATCAAATCTCCTAGTGAGGAGGTAGTTCGCTATAGACCTGAACGATGCAATGGTATTCCAGAAAATAATTACTATGATGTTATGTGTGATATAATAATTCTAAAATCATAATGAAAACATAAAATCATATATATCATATATGAACAATAAATATATCATTATGTATATTCATGATAGGTTATAATATAAAAACATATGTCATCGGTTCATGAGGAGGTAGTTCACCCTACACCCAAAAGATGTTTTCATAACCCAATCGCTGGAAATGGATATTGATGTAGTCCAATAACATAACATAAAACCGTATAGTTATATTTATGATACTAATAATTATATATAATCATGATATAGTAAACAATTATTGTGGGGTGGGATGAAATAAAACAAATAATCTTGGTTATGAAAGTTACTTCTTTTTTGGGTGTCCTCCATATGTTTTCACAAATAGACCTCCTTGAGATGAATAATTCCAAACCCTTATCTTGTAAGATTTTTTGATATATTATGATATGTGAATATGGTAGTTTTCTGTTGATCTCAATAGGCTTTAATGGTTTGAATAAGTGAACATAGTGACTTCCATATTATAATTTTTGAGGAGTATAACTTTTCTCAATGCTCAAAATACTACAAATTATTAGGTAAATCTAACCTAATGTCTATCAAATATATATTAATAATAAAATTATATGGATGAGATAGTATAAATAATCCTCCACCTCAAAAATTAAACACATTTTCTCATGTTATCCCTTTATCTTCATGTTTTATTTTATTGTATTATTTATGTTTTAAACACAGTAACATGTGTTTTTTCAATTTCCAATGTAATTTACAATTTATGAAAAACGTTAAAAGTGAGTTATTATATAATATAAAAATAATAGATTCTACATATTACATATAATTTTTTAAATAAAAAACTAATGTTTGTGAAAATTTAGTCTTTGACATAAACACATGTGATGTGCGACACTCCATTTTATCCTTAATTGTGGAAATTATTTATAAATTTTTCCAATAATTGTTATGGTAAAAATATAATCATACCTTATTATATATTATAATTTATGAAGAACCCAATTATAAAACACAATATTCTAATTTCCATTAACAGACGTGGAAAAATAAAAATATTTAAATAATAATCCAATTGACATGACGAGAATGACGTTTTAAGGGAAATAAATCAAATGTTTTAAATGTTTTTCTATAAAAAATAAACATTCCATTAATTAAAAATTACTAAATTAGACTACATTAATGAATAATTGATCTTTTCAACCATAAAACCCTGTTTTAATATAATTTATCATTATTTATTCATTAAATGAAATTCTTGATTTCAAATAAATTATAGTAGTTTCAACTATTCCACTAAAAATTAACCTTTTTAGAAAAATCCAAAAAATTCACCGTATGAAAATGTTGTTATTTTGATTTAATTTTTTTTACTTTATATTAATAATTTTTTAAAATTCATAAAAATTAATATTATTGATTCTATAAAAATTTCATAAAAAAATTTCTTCAGAAAAATATATTTTTGAAAAAGATATATACATTAAGGAAAATTATGTATTTTTTCATCAATATGTTATCATTATATAATAAAAATGTAATTAATATTTAAAATGAATATATTAATATTCTAATATCTTTTATTATTATCAAGGTTTTAATTTTAACATTTACATGGGTATATTAATAAAATATCATTTTTTCACAACTCATTGTTTCATGTAATACAAGTTAAGCCATCACATCTTGTATTTTAGGATCAACATGTTGATTCATAATACTAAATCGTTATTAGAGAATAATTCTAAAAAATATTTCATAAACACATATAATGTAACATTATACCCAAAGAAAAAAAATTCCACCCTTCAAATTATGCATTATAAAAAAAACTAATATGGATACTTCTGCCTCATCGTACCATCAAGTTACAAGATTGATTTTATAGACTTTTAGTTTCACCAAAAATCACTAACAAGGTGAGTAAAAATAATTCAATGTATGTTTTATATTTGAAAAATAATATACAATAATTTATATTTATAATAATTTTTTTGATCTTGTTGTATTACCTGTGATTTCGTTTTTTGTTAAGGGTTTGGAATGTACTTTATCAAGAGTGATAAATTCAACACATCATGGACATTAGAGAGGTTTAATGGAAGATCCCTGATATAAGATACTATATCTATTCAATAAATAATTTAAATGAAATAAGTATACCTATGATTCATTTTTTCATTAATAATGAATCTCATAACCATCTTCTATGGATATATTTTTAGAAACAACTTATCATAAAATTCATATTCTACATAAATTCGTAATTTTTTAGTTAAATATTTATGTAAATTTTATTTTTCCTTGATGTGTTACTAAATTTTTTTACCCTTTTATTAAATTTATTCCACTATCATAGTTACAAATGGAATTACTTCCCAAAATTAATTCCCAAATGTTGGATATCAATTGTTTTTTCAATTGATGGATTCTTTTGGTGGAATATGAATGTTATAGTGAATGAAATTATTATTATAATAATAAACTATAATATGGTGTTAATCTCATTCATCAATGGAATATATAGAACACGATATCAAAATTTACCAATTGGTTTGAATTTTTATTTCTGACTGACATATGTCTTAGGATGATATACAGTTATGAAACTAATCTCTTTATCAAGAACCTATTGATGAATTACCTGAAATTTGATGTAAACCGTATATCCTAATAATATATAATGAAATTTTTTTACTCCATCAAATCTAAAAACTTCCATATTATATATCATGCAAATATGTCAAATGTGGAATACTTCTCTGATATTGATAATGTGTGATGGATTTTTATGGTGATCGACTACAATTAATATACCATTACTTAAATGAGGAATTATGGGGAGTTCAATGAAAAAATTCTATTTGATGTCCCACATTCTTAATATGGTTTTGGTAATGGATTAAAAACATGATTATACTTTTTGAATTTAGAATTTAACCATTGGAAACTCATGATCCAAGATAAAAACTCTCTGTTATCTCTCTTAATTATATCCCACTAGAAATAATTATTCAAATCATTATCCATATTTATACATCTAGGATTAATTATTAACGAAGAACAATGATATTAATCTAAATATAATTCTTATACTATGGTAATGATGATACACAAACATGGTTAATGATCTTTAACAATCCATCATGATCTGGTTTAAACATAGAAACATTTGAAACCCTTGATTAAATCACTACATCATAAATATGTTACATTATAATATTTACTTGGATAGATGGTAAAACATTCAATTCATAAAAATTAGATTTTCTCCTTAAATAATTATTTCTATATCCATCCACTAGAAATCTAGAAATATTTATCCATTAATAATAAACATCATATATAATATATTATAATTCTTATGCATATATCTACTCCATGTTCAACAAATTCTATAAAAATATATAAAATAGTCATTTATCATTAGTATATATTTTAGAAATATAACAATAAATATAATTCATAATTATAATTACTGAAAATATTAACGTAACTTACTCCGAAATATTAATTTGTATGTTTTTGTAATTATTATTTAATTTTCATGACATATAATGATTAATTATGTCATTTAGTATGTGAAAATATTATAGTTCTATCTTGGGTGCATCTTTATATATTATAAACCTTCATCCACTATAGAGTAATATAAAAACCTTTGTTCTGAATAATATTATCATTATTTCCTTGAAATTTTTATCACTTCCATCAATCTAGAAGACCATTGATCCATTTGGTGTTAACCAGGTCAGAGTATTATATTCCCAATTGAAATCATCCACCAACCGTCAATACAATCCCGCAAAAAAATATACCATGGGATATAATTCACTATGGTATCTTCTAGGACATCATTTAATAGCCTTATTATTTATTGGATGTAATAATATACCATCTCTACAGACTATTTCTCTAAAAATGAAATATTATATCTCAAAATGTAATAGTTCTTATATTTTTTTGTAGTTTCTCCATCACTAGGGTCCTGAGTACAATTCTAAATTTTTCTTCATGTTCATCTTTACTCATTGAACAAATAATAATATAAATTTTAAATACTACTAGAAACTAACTAAGGTCATTTCCAAATAATATATATATGAAATCCATAAATATTAGTGGGGAATTATTTGGATCAAAATTCATCATTATAGATTAATGTTTCGATATCTTATACAAAAACAATTATTCGGTATATCCACCTTCTTAACAATTAATTGATGGAAAAAAGAATCATTTAAATATTATTATAGTATTGATCTAAATTAATTGTATAAAAAATCATAAATACGTTGAAGAGGATACCTATTTTTAATTGTTATTTTGTTTATGTCTTGATAATCAATGCATTATTTCATTTTTAAATATATATTTTTTATTCAAAATAATATATTCACAACAAGGTGACACACAGATTAATTATGAAAAAATCATGGTTTCTATAGATTTTTTTCATTCAAATTAATTTTGAAAAAAATATATAGAGTCTATTTAATTCGTTTATCACATAAATAAACATTACATTTTGGTGTAAGACTTGGAAAATGAATAGGATTTTTAGAAAATTGTTGAATAAAATAACTATCATCGATATCATGATTCTCCCTAACCATTTTAGATGAAAAATACAATGGAAGAGGAATTAAGTCCCATATAATGGATTTAATCTCTATTAGAATCTCATAATTATCGTCACATTGATAGACGATTACATGTTTTTTTGAAACATAAAATGTTACTTCCAATCCTATGATATTAATGTTTTTATTAAATATGTATATTTAATCCATGCCAAATATGACATAAAATTTTAATAGAGGAAGAGCAACATGAATTTTAGAATCACAATCCCAATAAACATCAACCATAGTGGAATCATACACATTATATATGATCATCGTTACATTAGATGTTATATTTAAAATTACACATATAATCATTTATGTTTCATATTTATATACGTATAAAATTATATATATCTTAAATAATGGGTAGATACAATGTCCTATAAGTATTTATATGTCGGTGAATATATGGTAAGTGTACCCTCAACCTAGACATTATCACAATAATCATTAGAATATTTGATCATAGAAGATATGTTCTTTTCAATTATCATAAAAGGTTACTGAAGTTTATCAAAATCCGTAACCATTGGGTTTTTAAATTTGTTATCATATTTCCTATTATCCATTCACTTGAATAAAAAATGTGTGGGAGGAGTATTCTATGAAAAATATCTATATTTTCATAATTAGTAAATTTATTCCCATCACTTTGGAAATCAATTTAACAATGGATTCTTGAACACACATCAAACCTTTAATAGTACACAAAATAAAATTTCCACCATGATTTATCCCATATAGGGATTAAAAAAAAATTATCAACTTCTTAACTCCTTGATTTTATACTTTCCATTGATGTCCAAGTTCTATTTCTTATCAAATACAAGATATTTATATGTAATCCAATATCACTTTCCATAGTGCATCGAACAGTATCTTCATATATACTGATGTCTCTTTATATATACTAAATTCTCTTATAGATTACACTATTCAAAGACACTGTTTTAATATAATAAATAACCAATAAACCTAACATTCAATTTGGTATAGAATATAAATATCTTGCCTGAAAGGACTAGAAATGTTCTCCACAATGGTACCAAAAAATACATTGTCATTATTTATTATCATGAGGCACCCATTGTATATCATGATAAGTAGATTAAATGAAATCTGATAAATACAAAATAAGATCCAAAATTCATCCCCATTAATTATTTCGAATACATCTTGTTTCCTTTTATTCATGATCAGATTCCATCATTTTTCTTCGTAACCCAACAAATGGTATTCCATAACGATAAATTTTTCATGTTCTGAAAATTGGAGATTAGAAAGTATAGTTTTAGTTTTTTTATTCATTTTTCAAAAAATATTGTAGCAAAAAACCCTCTGAATGAATGTGGATTATTCCCCATAATTCCCTTGAGAGAATTTTGTTCCTTCCTTTGTTCTTTAGTATTTCAAGTGTTATATGTAGCATAAAAAAGATTTTTTTTCACTTAAAAAATATTTTTCATTACATATACCTTAACATTTAGTTTATTTTGATAAAAATAATAACTTTTTATATCTCAAAAAACATTAATGTGGTTCCAATGGACTCTCTAAAAAAACTAAAATTATTATGTATGAATCAATAATGATATTGGGGAACAACATATTCATGAAAAATTACTTATAGGATATCTAAATCAAAAAATATTCATTTTATTCTATGAAAAAATAGGATTTTCATAGTTCACTCATTGTTGTATTTTATTTAAATACTACATAATTACTCGTAATGTGTTTTTTAATTACATTATAATACCCTCTGGAGGGTCAAAATAGGTTTCTTACATTTCTTGTTTTCATTCAGAATTTTGTGATTGATTCTTTCTCAACAGAGTGTTTCCAGTGTAGTTAACCATTGGATCATCTATGCTAGATCCAATCCCCTAGTGAAATCAAGAAGGGGAAGTATTTCATGGACACCAAAAACTCTATTATTTTACCAAATTCAAAGAAATATCCCAACACATTATAAAATTTTTATGCAGATTCTTATCCATTTCAATAGAAATATAACTATTTTTCTCAACCAAGTTTCCAAAGGATAACTAAACCTATAAAATAATACATAATATAGATAATAAGGCATATAAAATATAAATATTACATGTTTTTTAGGAATAGTAATTAAATAACAGACACACAATCCTGAGGATTGTATTATTATACATCAATTAGAAACATGTAAACAAAAATAATGAACCCTAAGTGAGCATAATAATCTCCTCCTACATTCTTAATATCTAAAACCATTCGTTGAAAAATCATACATAATAAATGTCATCATAACCTGGGTAAAGGGATCATGATAAAGGGTGGTCTTAAATTCTATTTAAGGGTATTCAAGTCAGAAACATTAGAATAACATTTTATATTGTTTAAGAGGGAATGATCATAACTTTAAAAAACCATACACATTAAATCTAACATCATAATCACGATTAAGAGAATAAAGACATGATTTTTTTAAGACATGAATCATAAGATAATCAAATAACATGATCCATGAGAGAATAAAAATGTAATAATAAGTATACTTTTTTCCACACTCATAATATTGGATATTGTTTTCAATATTAGTCACGGGTTAATGCCAAGACCATCAGGTTAGAAAAAGACTGTTACGGAATCGGGTTCACACCCAATTTCATCCTAATATTACTAATATAGGATCACACAAAATTTTACAACTATATTACTAAAAATGGTTCAATTACCATTCTACACTATTCTATCTAATACGATATAAATCTTTACCCAGTGTGTTTAAGGGAGATACATGTCCCACAAATCATGTACTAATAATAATAATTTTTTTATTATGCATTATCATAAACATTTATAATACCATATCCACAAAAATGAAATGGGTATCTTAAATATTTAATCTTATAAAAACCATTGGGAAAATTAAATGATTCATAATAATTTAATAATATAATAACTAATAATAATTAACTATTTTCAAAATAATTTCATCATAGTATAACCCATGGAAGGGAAATGTGTTTCACCAACTTCATTCCACAATATATATATATATATATATCTTAAGAGAAAGAATTTGAATTGTATCCTTATATCATATCCCCAGTTGGAAATAGTTACTACAAGCATATGTCATCTTAGAGGGAAAATAATATTAAGAGATCAATTAAAACATTTCATAAAGAATGTTTACTCCCCTAATTGGAAAATGATTATTAATATATAAAAAAATTTAATCCTATTTATTTTAATACAATAATTAAGACATAAAATGGAAGGATTTAGAATAAATTAAAACAATTTAGAAAAAATATCCCTTTACTCATGATAAAAAATTGATTTACTTTTTGAAAATATTTATAGAACACTTGGTATAGGAAGAATAAAGGTTTTTTGACTATGAATATTTATTTTCCTAAAAAAACTATTTTTATTTATTGTCTTCAGAAATAGATTGAAATTATTGGAAACCATATAAATTAAATATGTAACCATTTAATATTAAATATCATTATATTATTTATGGATAAATAATAATATTTCATCAATGGAAATCACCATCAATGAAAATCCTAATATTCAATGAGGTTGTATCAAAGACAATTTCTTCTTTAGTGACAGTAAATCATAATAAAAATCAATTAATAACCTAATATAGAACATGAAATTTAATTATAATTAAAAATTAATGATATTAAAACCTAAATAGTTTATATATACATCTTTTGAATGAATATAGGTGCATAACATAACATATGTCACTAAGAAGGAATATTGAGAAACAATACACTAAAGTTTTGTATACTTTTGAACTATAATCCTAATAAAAGATTAATTCTAAAATAAATATGTGAAGTTACATTATTTTTTGTGTAAAAATATATATTAATGTAATCAATATACATTACATTAAATAAATATGGGTTAAACATTAAATGTCTCTCAGAAAAGTAAAAAGTGAGATTGAAATCCATTATTATAAGTATTGAATTATATTATACTCATCAAAACATCATGTATAATAAATATATATTTATAATAGAATTATTAAAATTTTATTCATATATATCATTCCGTGTATGATTTCTTTATGAACTTTTATTCCCCATAATTCACAATACCATGTTAATGTTACGTTTAAGGGTATAATTTCATTGTTTTACATGTATGTTATGATTTGTTATATTTTGATCCTCTAAATTTTATCATCGTTCTATAATATCATTAATTTTAGAAATTATATTATTATAATATATATTATATATTTTTTCTTTATATTAATCTATAAAATTTAGTGATAGGAAGGGAAATACAACATTTATGGAGATGTTAGGTCATATGTATGCATGAAAAATTATACTATTTTTATGTTGAATTGAATGAATTAAAAGTAAATGATATATATATTATCATTACAGAATCATATTTATGTAAAATTTATATTATATATTAATTAATTCCATCCCTAATTCCGTATATGTAATGTCTAACCTAATCGCGTCTTTTTGCGAGGCTATTGTCCTCTATACAAAAGAACAATGTTATCATATTCACACTAAATGAAAATTATAAAGGTATGTGTGATATAATATTTAAAAAAATCATAATAAAAACATTAAAATCATATATATATTATATAAAAATAAATACATTATTATGACCTTCCATTATAGATGTTAATGGAAAACTGATTGACATCGGTTCGTGAGGTGGTTTTTCCTAATACAGAAAAAAATATAATTTGGTAACTCATTTGATAGAAGTGGAGATAGTGTTAGTTAATTAAATTAAAATAAGAAAATCAAATAACATTTAATCAATTTATGATATAATATTTGAAAATAATTTATTGGATGAAGAAGGAATTAAAAAATTGGTTCAATGATAAACATTACCTCATCTTTATCTATCCTCCATAGGTTTATAAATATTTATGTTGTATGATGGATTAAATAATAAAAATTTAAATATAACTATGTATGTTAATTTGAGATGTGATTTTGGTAGGGTTAGTGGATTCAAATGTAATTAGTTATATGAATAAGTTATGGTAGTGAGTGCCATTATTAATGGAGAATGGGTAATGTTTTTTTAAATACCCATAATCATTAACTATTATGAGGTAACATTTAAACCATGGGGCACCATTATTGATTAATAATGGAGGGGAGTGATGAATGTTCCTAGAAACACCTACAAAATCCAAAAAACCTCACTTTTTGTCATATTAATCCTTATTCTTTCTGGTTAAACACTTTTATCCTTATTGTTTTTAACAAGGAAATATATTTTTATTTCTCTAGGAAAAATATCCATGAAGACTAAAATTAAAATAAATTTATAGTTTTATTCAACCATAAAATATTGAGATATTGTAATCAAGTTTTTAAATAATAATCATGTATGTGTGGAATTCATTTATTTAACAAACGCATGTAATGCTTATAACTCTTACAAAACTTTAATTATAGTAATTAATATTAAATATATTTGGTTATAATTATTTTATAAAATAAATTTGACTATATTCTATAATACATATTAATATAATTCCAAATATGATTGATATTTTTCTATACCGCGTTAACAGAAGTGGAAAATTTCAATTATAAATAAATAATCCCACAAATCTGATGATAATGTCTACTATTAAAAGAAAAACAACACTTTTTTAAAATGTTTTATATCAAAAATCAATATGGAAATTATTCAAATGACTTATATTTGAATAATGTATATATAGTAGAACTAATTTTTTCCTATAAAAATTTAAAATATTATTTATATTTAAAAATAAATTAATTAAAAAATAATTTATCTACTAAAATCCTCTAATTTTCACAATTAATCAAATAATAAAATATTTAATATATTCACAAACATTCAAACCAATATATTTCAGATATTGTGATGTAAAAAATGTTCTTTATTTTATAAATTTTATTTTAGAAAATTGTTAAGACATAAAATTTTTTACTATTTAGAAAAATACATAAGATTCATTATTTTGAGAAAAATATATTTTTGAAACATATAAATACATTAATGAAAAGTATGTATTTAATTTTCCATATTATATAATATAATTTTTAAATTATACTAAATATTATAAAAATATTAATTATTAATCACTTCAAAAATATAAATGTGAAAGAGATAATTATTTCATTAAAATTGATATATTGACAATATATTATTGTTTTTCTAGAAACAATGATGTTTGTAAAGATATATAAGCCAATATTTCTTGAAGAATATGATTAAATTTTTGTCTATTTTAATTTAATCCACCATTGAATATTTGTTTAGAAAAATTAATTCATAAAATATGGATTCATGTGGTCACATGGCATGCAGTAGGGACTAAATGTATTGTGATATTTTATTTTATATGTAGACATCAGTTATATAGCTAGGGACTACACACAACATATTCCCATCAGGTACATACCTTTTAATGTGATATTTGTTATAATTCAATTGATCATTAATTATTTTTCTATTTCTACTACCACCATTGAAAATTTCATTCAATTATTTTTGATCAAGGGATGAACATCCTAGTTTTGGAAAAATTTTAGATTCCAACCATTGATCTACTCTAAAATCAACCTCCACTGTTTGATTCCCAAGCCCCGTGTCATAAAAATAATATATTTTCTCCATTATGATCATTATCCACATCTTATCACCACCATATTCATTTGAAATGGATTTTACCATCAATTTAATTCTATACGCACACCATCAATATGTTGTATCGATGAAATTTCACACATTGGTCGAATAATAGGTAGTCATTCAATAGATATCCCTGGAAATACCAGTGATAAAACATTGAATGAAACATGGGAGGAATGCATATAAAAAAACTTTCAAACAAATAAAATAGGTTCTCATTATGTTATCAATTAATTTTCATCATAATTATGGTTGAACTCTATTTAAAATATATAAATCAATTACAAAATCAAACGAAGAGATAAAACATATCCTGTGTGTATGATTCTCTTGTGAATTAAACTATTAGATGAATTGATTAATGTTCATCAGGGGATAATGTTTAGGAAAATAATCCATACAAAATAATGCATATCCTCCATTTTTATTTATCACTGATGAAGAACGAATATACTTCATCGTATTTAGCGATATCATTGATTTCTGGTGTCGTTGGCACTCATACATATGATTTTTTTAGTGATACTCTCCAATAATAGTTCCTACTAATCTATAGGGCTATATGGAAAACCACACAGACATTTTGTAACCACATATTTTTAAAACGGTGAGTAATTAAATTTAATGAAAATAGTAAATTAAATAAATTATTTTATTTATTAAATAATATGATCCTATAAATGATGATTACTATAACTACATACAACACTAAATTATATGTCACACATAAGGAAATACCATGTACTTGAAACAATGGTGGTTTCATATTTATATTCCATGACTTATTTAAGGATATATTAATCTATTTTAGAAAGGATATTCACGTATGGCATTAATATATTTAATATTTTTATAATATCAATAATGAGTTCCCAATTCCTCCAAATTTAATTGTGTCTTAGCTCCATGAATTGGAAAATATATTTTATATATTAAACAATTAAATTAAAAAAACCATAGATGTAACATTCACTCCACATTAGTTATTTTCATCCAAAAATTGTCCAAAGTAAAATTAAAAAAGTTGCTGATACTGAGCTTTCTAATTCATCACATTCACCCAATTTATTTCTTAACGATTCATGTACTTCTACAAGAAACACACTAATGGAATCACTCGATAATGGAGGATCATTTAATATTAATCCTCATTTTCAATATGGTACTCCATAAAGGTATATCCATACCCAAGTTCATGCTCTAACTAGTGAATAATGTTTGATGGGTCATGTTTGTACCTACTCATCTATGACATCTATTATATGTGATGTACCAAGTCTAACTTCAGTGGTAATTCAATATGGTCTACAAATATTTAGAGATAAAATATTTATTCTGAATGGGATATGGAATCTCTAAAATTGATTACCATTGAGAAAATATCTAAATTCCTTATTTAGTAGAGGCCCTTTAGAATAACCAACCACTATCATATAACTCTAAATTAATATATCATGAGTCTATATAATAATTATTATTGATATATGTAGTCCCCTTCCACACTCAAATTATCTACATATTCATTGTTGTATGACACTACTTATCTATGCCCACAAGTCAAGACTCATCAGGTTCAGTCCAATATAGTGGTGACTAGTAGGTATTCCAATAAAAATCCTCGATTACTTTCATACTGATGGTGGAATGGTGGTTTTTTTATTGTGAAAACTCCAACAAGTTTATGCATTCCACCCAACTGTGGAAAATGTACCACAAGAAGGCATAAATAATTTTATCTGTAGATTTAGTTCTCTGTTTGGTATGGCCATTAGAATATGGGTAAAATTCTATTCACAATCACAGCAGATCCCAAATTCTTCTTATAACCCTATTTATAATCATGAAATGAACAAAGATTCATGGTCAGATGTGATCATTGTGATGTATTCAATTAGGTGGACTATCCCTTTGAGGTAATTACATCATAATATCTCCATGGAAATATCCTCTCAGATAATAATGAATAGGATGAAATTTTGGCTTATTAAACAATCACCATACTTTAATTGCTCCATATTTAAGTCCATAGAATCCATATCATGATGTCTATAGATATAAATTCCCAAATAATATTGGAACCTAAAGGGTATGATCTAAACCCATTGGAGTACGATAGTCATCCTTCACATACCAATAAGTAAGGTGCCATGATACAATATTTTATATACCCTTCATCATTACATTACACCAGAACGGATTCCCTAGGCATCTGTATATATTTTCCAAAACAATATATACCTCTAAATGGAAATTATAAAACACCCTTATCACCTCCTCAAGAATCATCACTTCATCCATTACAATTCCTATAAAAAAAATAATGTGATCCTTATATTCAAAAAGACTATTAGGATAACGTACAACAAATATATGAAATTATAAGTTATCACAGCCAATATCTTTATGATGATACTCTTAAAAAATATTTATAAATGATGGTTTAAAAACATTTACTAGATATAATATAATCCACCCTCATAAAGTATAGATATCTATAATTAGTATAATTGATATGAAACCGTGGTGAATAATTATAAAAAATATAACCCTTTCTGTGCATTTTCTACTAAATTCCCCTTCCTAGGATTACATAAAATCTTGATGTAATAACAATTTAGCAACACAAGATAACTATTATTTATCCTATTATGATCCTTCTAGTAGATTATATACATATGAATATTATTATTTGAATAGAATATAATATTCTTATCAATGTGCTAGTGTTTCCACATCACTTGAGAGAGGAATATTATGGCCAACTTGAGATCATGGGTCAAATTGTTTTTATTATTAGTCTCAACATTTGTGACTCATAGAAAATATATGTTTTTTATTATATTTAGATACAACCAAGACCATTCTATAAAGTATTGTATAACACTAAGAACATGATACACATCATTGGATATATCATGATGGGGGCACTCTTCAACAAATTTTTCATCTACCGTAAATCTTATTTTAAATTGTCATTAATAATGAGACGATTTTATATCTAAGTGAAAATAGTCAAAAGATTCACTATATTAGAGAAATTAGGTACACATATCCTATAATTGAACCAATGTAGCATTGAAACTCCATTATTCGATTGGTTAGATCTCAAGGTATAAATCTCAAACCGTATTCAAGTATGTTCCTACTCCCTATACTGATATGAAATGTCCAATATTGATACATATCTAATTCAGAACTATGAGTCTTTGTGCTTCACATAAAGAAGGTTCGTATGGGTTAGTATAGGACCATCCACTTGTTTATCTTCAGCTCCTCATCCAACCATTTATATAATCATATATCATCAATGAAATTAACCAAAAACTAGTCAATGAAAGAAAAAATGTTCCATATCATGAGTTCTGTGAACACTACTAGAGAATCAATCATGTAATAAGGAATCACCAAGTGATCATTATGGCATTATTGACATAAGTATGTCATATCTTTAAACTGGTAATCCAGAAACAACACTAAGGTATTTTCCTCCATCATAGGGAATAACTCCTGGTCTAACGATACATTTTCGATGTAAGAAATACAACATCACCATAGACCAATGAGGTTCATCTAGAGACATATGATGTTCTAGAGTAGATATCTAGGTGATCCATTGGAGTAATTCTATGAAAAATTATTTCTGTCAATTAGTAGGAATGTTTATCATGTCCATAGGAAATATGTCATCTTACTCCTCTAGTAATATAAAAATGAGATTGCTAATAACAAGAATTTATATAAGGATGATACTATCATACTGGTGAGTAGTTGACTATATACTCCTACATACAAGAAAAGTCTTCCCCATATGGATTTCATTCTCACCCCAAGAGTAAATCCTCAATCCATCACTATGGATTCAATATATCATCCACCTTGAGTAGTCTATCTATGCATTAAATTTGGATAGAATGTCTATTCTTAAGATTACATTATAAAGAATAATATCTATTAGAAATGGATCACATATGAATATCTAACCATCATGGTTCAATTCACACAAGTGGTTATTGTATGTGTTCATCGAGTAATCCCTAGAAGTAGTCCTCACATTTAAGGCTCGTTCCAAGGCCACAACCAAATTCTCTAAATCCAATACTAGAGATTTGGAATGAATGTGATGGCATATATTCATGTCTCCATATTATATAGAGAATGTATAAAAGACAAGGATAAAAACTCTAGATATTGTTTAGTTTCGATATCATAGAACTAAAAATCCAATAAATAAAAGTATTCCTAATAACATGATCCCTGAGTAAGACATGAACCACCAGGTGGTGGTTGTCATATCAGGTAAAACCATTTTAAAACTAAAACATCTCTATAACATCATGTCTTATATGATAAATTTTTGTCTAAAAATTTAAATTTCATTTATATAATGAGTTACCTAAAAAACAAAGTTATGATTTCATTACATACATAATAATATTTAATTGTGATACATACAACACAATGTTATAACAAAACATTGTTATATTATTAATATATTAACTTAAACGCCAACAATATAGCATATTTATTAATTTTAGTTATAAAAATAGTAATATATTTTTTTTAAAATATTACATATAATGGTTTTATTTAATGGAAACATGTTGATAATAAAATTCATATTTTTTAATAATTAAATATATTATTCAAATATATTTTTTTCAATGAAAAATTATTATAATCTAATTTGGGAACAATTACAAAATTAAATTTTAAATATTTATTTAAATAAATTTTGTAAAATAATTTTAAATTTAAAAATTATAATATAAAATTTATCTTATGGTAATTTCCTTTTATTTTTTTAGAAAACATTAATTTTTTATGTATAGTGATTAATATTACATCTTAATTGAAAAATTCGAATTCATTTAATTTTTTTATGAATAAAAATTATATAATAATTTAGTTTTGTAGTTTTTTTTAATTATATATATTTTTTAATCCAATTAGGTCATTTTATGAAACATCATATCAAAATTTTATATAAAAATGTATCGATCTTGTAATCTTTTTTTATTAAAAAACATGCATTCTTGTTTTGTTGATGGAATTATTTTTGAATTTAATTATTCCACATATGTGAATGGAACATTAAATAAAATATTTTATATTTGGAATAAAGTTTTTTATCCTATATTGTATGTTAAAATTATTTCTTTCAATAATGATTTTTTAAAACTGTTAAAATTATTTACTATGATTAATATTAAACGATGGATTTTGAATTATTTGTGTTTTTGTTAAAAATGGGTTTAAACTAACATTTTTTTTATAATTAATAGAATTTCAAAAGTAGAACCATATTTTTAAAATTAAATACCAAATCGATATTAATCGTCACCTTATAAGATAAATTACTTACATAACTAAAAATGTACATCTTACCAAGGTAAATAATGTTAGAATAAAATTAGTTGATCATAAATACTAATGAGTAACATGATGGAAAATATATTTATTTTGTGTTTGTGAGGAAACTATTTAGTACTTAATCAATATAATATGTTATTTTTCAATTTCTGGGCTTCATATAGAATAAATTTCCTACAAATAATGAATTATTTTGGATGTTACAAAAATTCAACTCATCCACACATATTCATTGCCTCCCACGATCATATCTTCTTCACCGATACAAATCCTTTTGGTTTGGAAAATAACATACTAAATCACTTCCCAATTTCTCTAATTACATAATAGAGCCCTTAATATTTGTATAAATCCATTCAATGATGTGTGTCAGTGAAAATATATAGAGGATTTCTGAAAAAGAACCAATGATCATCAACCAGAATCATTGTTTTAATTCATCCTAACCCACACCCAATTGATTTATTATTACATAATGATTATATAATAACATTATCATCTTTAATATAATTATATTTTTTATGTAGAGTTTATTACCAAAAAATTTGTCCAATTCAATCAAATGTGATTCTAGGTCATTATTAACATATATGACGATCTACTACCTTATGAATCGATGTCATTCATTTATCCAATACGACCTCTAATGGAAGTAAATATTCATGTATATATTTTGGAAATATTATGTATATCCTAATTATGATTTTATTATGATTCTATAATTATTACATCACACAGACCTTCAAATTATCAATTTTTTAAAATTATGACTACGTCATCTATGTATATGGAGGTCTACCACCTCCCGAAGTGACGTGATTCATTAATGATTTACATGTATTTTATTTTGTTATAGTCTTATAAATATGTATGATATATATTAAATTAAAATGGTTATATAATTATAATATATCATTTAATTTTCAAACCTTCAACCCAACATGAAATTAAAAAAATTACGTTCATGTGTACATACAGCGTACTGTCTCTAAGAATTGTGAATTTCATTTCCTATAAATAAATAATATGGACTATTATAATAACTTAAATAATAAATAAATATTCTATTTTTATTGTTTTTATGTTTCTATATATAATTTAACATTTGGTAAAGTTATAGGATAGAAAATATGACTAATAAAATCAGATTGGAAAACGAAAGTTGATTTTCCCAAAATGTATGTTGAACATGGGATTTTTAATAAAATGGAAATTAAAGGTAATAATAAAATCAAACATGTGGGGATATATATATATATATGAATATTATTATTTGATGTTTGTATAATAAGGTTTTATTTATTATATTGAATTATTCAATGAGTATGACTGATGTCAATACATTATATAATGGATTTGCCTCTCATTTCAATTTTTAGCGAGAAAAACGATGTGTTCAATATTTGTATCTTTGATATGTTGTATATATTTCCAATTATTTCATAAAATTATTATTAACTTTAAAATTATCAGTATATATAATTATATATTATTTAGTCTCTTTCATGGGGTTTGTTGTTTCGTTCTTATCAATACAGTAAGGGATTGTTACCTAAATTTAATTACATTGAAACATACATAATTTTACGATCCTATATTCTTTCACCATGTTTTTATAAATCTTGTTGAAATTTAATATGACAAATTTATTAATATATATTTTATCTTATGATTGATTTTATTTTATTCATTCATTGGGATTACGATTCAATGTTACCAATGTGGAAAACATTTTATGTTCCAATCAAATAATTTTTGGGAATTTTTGTGATTTTGTATCAAATATAGAAATATCATGATCTATATCTTGTGAAATATGAAATATTTTCATATCCATTACATAATCATTATATATTAATGTATTGGAACCATTTTTCCATGATTTTGTACTTAAAATAATTAATAATTATTTTTATGAAAATCGAACATTTTTTTTATATTCGGCTACATTTATATTTTTATCAAGTACCATATTTTCAGAAAAAAATTCCAATATATATTTTTCTATAAATTATTTATTAATTAAATTTTAAACCATGTTTTATATTTTAATATTATATTTTAAAAACAATTATTGTGTCATTTTCTAAAAAATTTATTTTTTCATATTCTACTGAATGTGTGAACTAGATCATCATTTCAACATGTACAACGTGATCCAAATATTTTATTGTCATTTACATTCATCTAATAAAATATTTCTTTGTATGATCCATTTAAATTTTAAATTAAATAGTTTTCAATTTTTTATGGTTTAATGCAATTTCATTCGATTAGGAATGCGTAATTTCATAATGAAAACTTATAAATGTTTTGTGAAAATTAGAATCTTTTTAAGATGATATCTATTGGGTTTTCCTAATAATTATTGTTAATATTATCCTAGGATAAAATACATATTAAATATCATACTGATTTATGATATTATGTAAATATATTTATAAAATTTATTTCACTTACATGGATTATACAACTAGGTAATGTGTATGAAAAAATATTTATCATGGGTTACTATATGATGAAATGATTATGAAACGTGTTTATTTTCCATAATTCTGATCTAATGATAATTCTAGGATATACGTTCCAGTTCATGGGTTATTATATGAGGAATTTCTTTAAAAAATTTTAACACATATTTATGTATTTCATTAAGTGGTGAGGGGGTTCGGGGGGAAATATCTCTATCTCTAATGAATATTATAAATATTTATACCTCACGAATTATAAAAGTAATTATGATTGAATAATTTTTCTTAAGATAGTTTTAGAATGGGGACCGAATCTTTTTTATTAATATAGTAATGTAATTGGATTTAAATCCAGTTCACCAAGACATGGATGGAATAATGAGTGACCCTATTCATTAAAACACATTTTCCACTATAATGGTCTTGGCAGAGATCCATGAAAAATATGGAATTGATTTCATATGGTTATTTATATGACATAAATTCATTATATCATGACTGTGTTATTCTCTGACGGATCATGTTATTTTTTATCTTAATAGGCCTGCCTTATGGTCTCCCAATGATTATTTTATGGATCAATATTATGATCTTTATTACACATGGTATGATTTTCAAATGTTATTCTAATGTCCCCATACAATTATTCTCATGTTATTCATTTTTAACTCCACTTATTATAATTATGGAGAATATACAGTCAAAATTTATTTTTTCTCATTCCTAAGGTTGTCAGAAAATGTATTATGAATTATATTTATTAGAATGGTGGTTGGTATAAAAAACTAAGTGAGAGTTGAGGTGGATCACTTATCGACATATGTTTATGTTTCTATTTTACCAAATTCACTATACAATTATTTTTCATAAGAATGTTATTTTATTGAATCAAATATTAAAAAAATGATGTATTATATATTTTTTATAAGACTGGGTCTCTATAGATTTTATTGGAAGTTAGGATTAGTTAACCATTGGATGCGAGGATAAAAAATCATTACTGAGATCTCCATGGACATAAAAATTTATAACAATGTGGATGATTAGATGTATAAAAAGGTCCTATAATTTTTTAATGATAGATCTATTTATTTCTAGGAAATAAATCCCAATCCGGATATTTTATTTGGATGTAGATATTTAATTGAAGTACATAGTGGTAACTAACAACCAAAAAAATTATTGAGCATTGATCATTCTTAACTTGTACCTAAAAAGAGACGAACTAGAAAACTATTTTGAAAACCCAAGGGGTATACATCTGGAATCCACAAACACATTATGAATAATCATGAGGGACATAAATAGAATATTAATATAAATATTATTGGATAATCCAATGGCTTCATTTATTAAATAATATAGTTACCAGATTTAGTTATCATGTAAGAAATTTTACATGATTTTATGGTTACCCAATATTATTGTTGTTTCATAAACATTTATTATTGATTATAGTTAATGGGTGGAACAAGATGGATCCATGTTAATACTTAGTGTGATAGAACAATCAATTATTGTCTTCATATTAATCCTTTTTTTACATGAGTAAGAATGAAAAATCTTTTTCTTATTGTAACTCATGTTTCTCAAGTTATGAATCATAATATACTTTAAAACAATCAAATTATGGTATAACCTTTCATTTAGTCATTTATGACTATACACCACTATTATTACAATATTTCCACTAATTCAATATTTTTTTAAATGTATCTTCTACAATGAAATGACATTCTTCTTTCTCCATTGTATGGAACTTGAAAATTTCATTTCTATTGTCTATATTTTATACGGTGAATGAGATCATTAGCCGACTATTACATGGTATTATATGAATGATTATTAAATATACACCATTTACTGAGATGAGTTACTAAAAATAATTTTCAATAGTTACATTCTTTATATTCCTTGTTCTATGATCATGATGGTTTTCTTGGAGCTAAAGAAAATTAATGTTGATCGGTTCGGTACCTATAAGAAAAATATTACAATACCTATTAGGTACTCATAGGGTCTTATCATACAACCTGAATGTTTTGGTAGATAAATTAATTAGTTCCATGAAACCAAGTATATTGTTAGATTAATCCAAATGTTACTTCCGTTGATGAGTACATATTGTTGGATGTGTTATCAATGTGTGAAAGGAAGAATATGTTTTGTATCAATCTCGTTGTTTTGACAATAATGGTAAATGTATTTCAATGGAATAAAAGAACATGGAGATAATAATATGGATGTTCCATTATAATCCATGTGTCAAAAATATAAATTTTTAAATTATATTAATGTGGGACTAGATAATACAGTAATAGTGGATGTGAAGGAAGTCATGAAACTGATTTTTGAGGTGATTTGATAAAGATTGATAATAATGATAATTTTTTGAACAATTCACAAAATGAACCACCCATACATCAATGATTCCAGATTATGGAAAATAGTAATTATACTAACTAGTTACCAAACCCAAAGGTAAATGATGATGATATATTTAGGAAACATATTAAGATGAGGATCACAAGGATGTCTCTTGCGATAAATGTTTATTATGATGAGTGTGATGGATAATTGAAGAATGATATATTTACAACTCAAGATAGTACTGATAATGTCTTATTTGTCTTTAGATCTACCCACACATTCATATCTAACTAATATTATAAGTGTATAGTAAGGGAAAACATGTGATTAGATATAGAAATAATATTGTAAACCCTTAATGTTATGATGATCATAATTCATATTTTTCATTCCTCTACAATTTAATTTTGTTCAAAAGTTCATCCTGTAAATCTTCCAATTCATCAATTGTTGTAATTTGATTTCATCATATTCAGGGCTTGTATTTTTATACATACCCGCCAACATCAATTAATGTGGAAGGGTTTAAACATTTTATATTTTAATACAAACTATCATATTTTATCATTTTGATAATATTTATTCCCTTCTGAGGGACATAACATCCATAGTATGTGTATTATTTCAAATTCATAATGGTTTTTATCTCAAATGGTTGGGGAGAAACTCGACATCAAGGATATGACCGTTTTTATAGAAAACTTTTATGGCTTATTAATGTGTTTTAGAGTATTAAACAAAAAATAGAAGTTCTTTTCTCAATAGAACTCATGCCAGATGATACAATGATATCAATAAATTCATTCATAATGGACACGATTGAGTTTCCAGAATTAAAAATGATACTATAAGAAAACCTTAACATTGGATTCATCATTACATTTGTGTATACAAAGGGCCCACTAGTTCTTTTTTTCGAAAATTGATATTGAACATTGAGACACTACATAGATTATAATGAGTTAAAATATAATAAAAATAATATTACGTATCATATCCTCCATAATGATGACTGGTTTGATCAAATAAGTGGATCATAATAAATTTCCATGATTGAACATAATAATGGATGTAATCCATTTTGGTTTAGTAGTGTGGATATACACATGACATCATTCCATAAATGGTAAAGACACTGAATATATAGTGAGTCCTTTTGATCATACTCATTCATTTTCAATCATCATAGATTTAATTAGTAGAGTATTTTTAGATTACTTTGATTATTTTGTGGTATTCATTGTAAATTATATTATTTTCATTTATTAGTAATAGGTATAGAATTATTATTACATTAAACTTATACTAAATAAAATAATGATAAAAATTATTCCAAATTTATCATTTCTAAATTTTGTATAAAAAAGTATTCATATTTGGATTATATAATCTCAAGAGTTGGCATATCAGTAGATCCATCAAAGATGAAAGATATTGAATATTGGCCCAGAAAACCACAGAAAATGAGATCCATAGTTTAATTTCTATATATAGATATTATCAATGGGTATTGGTTAATTCATCATGACAATCTGATCCCTTGTCCATATTATCTTAAAAGTTACCCATGTTCATTAGTATGGATGAATGTGATGAAAATTTCAAGGATCTAAAGAAAAAAATATTTGATGCACCTATTATTACATTACACTATAGTGATAAGATTTTATAGTATATAGTTATTCATTAATTAAGGGTTAAGATGTTTTAATTTAAATAATATAATGGCGTTGACACCGAAAAAATAGTCTGTAACTCTTGGAGGAAGTTTTGAAATGATGAAGCGATGTCATATTCGGAATCAGAGGCCCGTTCCGAAGGCCCAGAATGTGGTGCGCAAAATAAAGGAGGATCCGCGCAAAAAATTGTTATGCGCGCGTAGAATCACCAGGTTTCGCGGAATTGAGCCGATGAGGCGTGCAATCTTTGCGCGCCCTAGTTCTGTGCGGCGAGTTTTTGCGTGATGGCTGCGCTCGACATGAAGAATTTCGCGCCCCACCTGGATTCTGCACCGGAGGTCGCCTATAAATAGAAGGTGACCACGAACGGTTTGTGGGTTCCGGAATTTGAAGCGACTCTTGTGTGCACAATTCAGCTTCCCCTGCGCGCAAGATAGCTTCCAGGTAATCCTTCATTTCGCGCAACCATGCTCCAGTTTCCGCCTTTGCGTGCCACTCCACCAGCATCAGTGAATTTTCCCCCTTCCCCAGGTTCTAGCCTTGCGCGCAATCCATGTCTCGTGCGTGCAATACCTTTCCGTGCGTGCAAAACCCGGCACATAATTCCCTCCGCGCGCAATTCCCTTGCTCTAATTGCACGCCATCCCGGTGTCTTGCGCCCAAATGTTCTTTTTTGTGCGCAATTACTAGGACCCTTCACCTTGACGCCCCATGGATGCCCCCATGCACCGACACCTGATGTCTCCCCTTCCGGGCATGCGCGCCATGCGTTATTTTCCCGTACGGCCTTCCAGTATCGTGCGAAGTAACCTCAAGGTCCCTTGGTCCGTGTTTCTCGTTGTGTTGCTTTGCCTTATGCTTCTCCGCATAGGCACGCTAACGGCTATTGCTTCTTCGCATAGCCACGCAAACGTGGACCCCCCAGTGGTTCGCCCTGCGGCCCCCTTAACTATGGCCTTGCCGATGACTTCCCTCCCACAAGGGGTAGAGGGCATTGGGCATGTAAGCCCTAGGGGTGTGGGCCGAACCCACCTCGTCCAAGCTGCAGGATGTTAAACTATTAAGCACCTTGTCCTTAAAACAAGACGTTAAACTGTGGTCAGACCCCGTGCTTCGCACGCAGGGTCCCCACAGCTCGGACATTTTTTACACGCACTCGTCTCCACGAGAATGGACTCTTCCTCACATGGATTGAGATCCTCCTTATTGGAGTGGCATTTGTCTGCGGGGGAAGGGCTGCCTTAGAGCGTAAGCCCCTTGCCTTTCTTGCAGATGATCGCACCTGTGCACCTCCATACTTCCCCCCTGCCAAGGCCAGTGGAGTCCTTTTCCCACTGCGCTTTGTTGCACCACAGGCCTCCACCGTGGAATAATCCCCGACACTAGGGGCTTGTAACCACACATAAGCCCATGTTTCCTATTTGGGCCACTCAACGCGTAAGCCCCATTCCGCTTCTCACAGACGCACCCTTCTCGACGTGATCATCTGGTCCTTGCTGCCTGTTGTTTCCCACACCTTTCATGACTCACGTGGGATTAGAGTGTGAATTGACCATGACATCCTCTTTTGGGCCGCCCAGAGCGTAAGCCCCATCCCATCAAACTACGTGGACATTGATCCATGCTAACACATGGTACGTAGGAAGCCTCCACAAGGTTCAAGCCCACCACCCAGTCGTCCCGACCTCTCCATGTCGGTTCCCTGACCACCTTGGGATGCCTCAGAGAGTAAGCCCCAAACCCATCGTCCCGCATGACGTTAAACTGTATCTCGTCCCACACGATGTTAAACTGTATCTTGTCCCACATGACGTTAAACTGTATTCCCCCTCTTGGGTCGTCTCAGAACGTAAGCCCCATGTCTCGTCTACCATCCATCCTGATTCTTACCCAGGCCGCCAAATCTCGGTGAGATCATTCCACCCCATCCCACTCCATGGAATCCGGGAAGCCGCCCACGTGCTGGCCCCAACATCGGTGTTCCCCCTTAGGGTTCCTTCATCCCGATCCGTCTCCGCAAGACGTTAAACTCGCGACATACACAGTGTTAAACATGGGAAGCTAAGGAAAACCTTAGATGGTACACATTCCCCACGTTTGATGTGGGATGCCTCGGGCTTTCGCGCCCTTGAGAATTCTTGTGATGAGGGACCAAATACAGACATGCCAATGACACCCCAACCTGGCCATTCTCTTCACCGAAGGTTGCTGCCTTGACAAGACCCCTTGAAGCATCTTAACAGAAGCAACGTAATAAACTGGCATCCATGTAGATATGGAACTGGGAATGGGCTTCACAAACCCATTTTAAATCTTTGAGGGAGACCCAGACTAGGTGATGAGATCCGAGGAGGAATCCACGGAAGGAAGAACCGATATCCCATCATCCCGGTTTCGATCAAGGAGAAGACGTCCCTGAACAAGGAACAGATGTCGCCCGCGTTTGGAAAGCGTGAATGCATGGTAACAAGTAGCACGTCCTCCCCACAGACGGATGCGCGCGCCCTGGCGAAAGCATCAGAGCAACAAAAATGGTGAACCCTACATGATGCTCTTCTCCTCAATACAAGGAATGGTAGCCCCGGTGAGGAGACTGGTCACGTTGGGGCATCATTGGCATGTTTGTCTTTGGTCCCTCATCATAAGACTTCTCGAGGGTACGGATGCCCGAGGAATCCCACATCAAACCCGGGGAATGTGTTCCATCTGAGGTATTCCTCAGATTCCCATGATTAACATTGGGTATGTCGCGAGTTTAACGTCTTGCGGAGATGGATCGAGTTGAAGGACCCCTAAGGGGGAACACCGATGTTGGGGCCAGCACGTGGGCGGTTTCCCAGATTCCATGGAGTGGGATGGGGTTTCATGATCTCACCGGGATGTGGAGGCCCGGGTAAGGATCAAGATGGAAGGTGGAGTGAGACATGGGGCTTACTTTATGAGATGGCCCAAGAGGGGGAATACAATTTAATGTCATGCGGGACAACATACAGTTTAACATTTTGCGGGATGAGATACAGTTTAACATCATGCGAGACGAGGGGTTTGGGGCTTACGCTCTGTGGCGGCCCAAGGTGGTCAGGGAATCAACATGGAGAGGTCGGGATGACCGGGTGGTGGGCTTGAACCTCATGGAGGCTTCCTACATACCATGCGTTAGCACAGATCAAAGTCCACTTAGTTCGCTGGGATGGGGCTTACGCTCTGGGGCAGCCCGAAAGAGGATGTCATGGTCGATGCGCACTCTAATCCCACGTGAGTCATGCTCGGTGTGGGAAACAAGAGGCATCAGGGACCAGATGATCACGTCGCAAAGGGTGCGTCCATGAGAAGAGGAATGGGGCTTACACGTTGAGCGGCCCAAAGTGGAAACATGGGATTATGTGTGGTTAGCGGCCCATGGTGCTGGGGCTTACTCCAGGGCGGAGGCCCGTGGTGCAACAAAGTGCATTGGGAAAAGGACTCCACTGGCCTTGGTAGGGGTGAATTACGGAGATGCACGGGTGAAATCATCCGCAAGAAAGTCTAGGGGCTTACGCTCTAAGGAAACCCTTCCCCCGCGGACAAACGCCACTCCGACATAGAGGATCTCATTCCATGTGAGAAAGAGTCCATTCACGTGGAGATGAGTGGGTGTAAAAAATGTCCGAGCTGGGGGGACCCTACGTGTGAAGCACTGGGTTGGACCACAGTTTAACGTCTTGTGTTAAGGATGAGGTGCTTAGCAGTTTAACGTCCTGCAGCTTGGACGAGGTGGGTTCGGTCCACACCCCTAGGGATTACATGCCCAACGCCCTCTACCCCTTGTGGGAGGGAAGGCATAGGCAAGGAAATAGTGAAGGGGGGCTGCAGGGCGAACCACCGGGGGGTTCACATTAGTGTGGCTATGAGAAGAAGCAATATCTGTTAGCGTGCCTATGCGGGGAATAATAAGGCAAAGCAACGCAACGGGAAACACTGGCCAAGGGACCTTGAGGTTACATCGCATGAGCCTGGAAGGCCGTACAGGAAAACAACGCATGTCACACATGCCCGATAGGGACGACATCAGGTGCCGGTGCAGGGGGGCATCCGAGGGGCATCAAGGTGAAGGGTCCTGGGATTTGCACTCAAAAAAGAACATTTTCACGCAAGACACTGGGACAGAGCACAATTAGAGCAAGGGAATTGCGCGCGGAGGCAATTACACACATAGTTTTGCGCGCAGGGTAGGGTATTGCACGCACGAGACACAGATTGCGTGCAATGATAGAACCCGGGGAAGGGGGAAAATCACTAAAGCCGGTGGAGTGGCGCGCAAAGGAGGACTCCGGGGAAAGGTTGCGCGAAATGAAGGATTACTTGGAATCCATCTTGCGCGCGGGGGAAGCCGAATTGCACGCATGAGAGTCGCTTCGAATTCCGGAACCCCCAAACTGTTCGGGGTCACCTTCTATTTAATGGTGACCTCCGGCGCGGAATCCGGGCGGGGTGCGAAATGCTTTACGTCGAGCGCCACTAGCGCGCAAAAACCCGCCGCACAGAACCAGGGCGCGCAAAGATTGCATGCATCATCAGCTCAATTCTGCGAAACCCGGTGATTCTACACGCACAGAACAATTTTTCGCACAGATCCTCCTTTATTTCGCGCACCACATCCCGGGCCTCTGGATCGGGCCTCTGATTCCGAATATGACTTCGCTTCATCATTTCAAAACTTCCTCCGAGAGTTACGGACTGTTTTTCGGCGTTAAAAAATGCCCCCATGGAATCGGATCGGCAAGAGGTCGCAATGATCGGATTACAAGGGAAATGCCAAAACACCGAAATGCTAAGTCCCTTGGTCAAGTTGCATGAAAAATTCCAATGGGGCACGCAAATCCTACGGATATGCGCGGAATCCTCTTTCCGTGCGGCGTGGAACCCTGGCCTCGCCTATAAAAAGGGGGAGCTGGGTCCCAAATCCGTACTTCTGCTTTTTCCACGCGATAAGCTCATCACTCTTGTGCACAAAATTGCTTCCGCGGCTGCACGTAATAACGCTCCGGCAGCGTGGAATTCCATCCAAAATTCGGCCGTGATTCCGCGCCTGTTCGGGCTTTTACGAGCTTCAAGTGCCAATTGCGCGCTCATCTCTAGGATTTCATGCAACTCCTTTAGATTTCGCGCAGAACTCTTCAATTTTGCGCACTGCATCCGGATTTCGCCCAACTCCCTAAAGATTCGAGATGGCTACAAATCGAGTTGATGAGGGGGAAGCCGCTGCCCATAGGATAGAAATGGAAGAGAATGAGGAGGTTTATGGCGCCATGGTGATTGTATCCAACAATCTGACCGTGTTTAATTTGCTGACTCCAGCCTAAAAGACGTATCCCTTGTCCGACAACCTCACGCTCTAGAATTTTGGTATCCTGGAGGAGGTGCCACTGCCGGGCTTTGAAGTGGACACGCTGTGGTCTTGGGTGACTCGGGAGGACAAACTTCCTCGCTAAAACATCACCAACAATGGCCATCCTACCAGGGAAACTAGATATATGGATGTATATGTCTTGAACCCGAGGACTAGGACCATTATCAGGGATGAGCCTATGGCAGAGGATTCTTCGTCCCTCTACGCGAGCACGTTCTTTCAGAGTGTCACAAATGACACGAAGGGCTGGCTGACGGATTGGGACGTGCAGTCTGGGGGCAACTTCACCAGCGAATGGGCATGGGCGTTCTGGGTTCTCTATACCTATGACCAGTTCGGGGACGAACTGCGGTATATCGGCTTGTTCGAGGTGGTATGGACATCGCAGTTCCACTTCCACCGCCAGTCTAAACTTGGACCAGAGTTATTCACCTGGTGGTCTCTTGACACCAACACATTCCACCTTCATCATGGAGAAGTCGGTATCAGTCTATGGGATGTCCACTACATTAGAGGTATCCCAATGGAGGGTTACTAATACGACGAGTTCTTTCCTCCAAAGAACACCTGGGAAGACAGGTCGCGGACGCCTAAGCTGACGTGGCACCTGCTGAATATGGCCAAAGAGAGGCTGGGGGTCAAGGACTTCATGAAGGACATCGCCTACAAGGGCTGGTTCAGCCTGTTCCTTGAGAAGGATCCGACCGTTATGATTCCTGGAAAGGGAAAACGGTGCCCAACCGCAGCTCAGAAGAGCAAGGATGGGTCATACTGGAGGACCCTATAGGCGGGGAAATACCAATCATGGGGCTACCGCGTCATTGAGTCCCGAGACCCGAACATCTGGTATGTCGGGTTCCTTGCTGCCTTCCTGAGCGGGTGGCTCCTGCCGGTGCAGGACGTGAGGATGGGCGTCTGTCCAGAAACATTGGTGATGGCGGGCTCCATGGCCGCCAACAAGCAGTTCAACTTGGGCGTCCTCGTACTGGGCAAGTTGTATACCATCCTGGGGTGCATCTCACGAAGGGGGGGGGGGGGGGGTCACCTCGGAGAGTATGTGGTCCCTTCACGATCTTCCATGGCTGGGTAGCAGCTCATCTCGGCGGGTATACTTTCCCAAATGATGTCCGTCCTCCGGGCAATGGTCTGCGACCGTCCTTGATAAACATCGCAGGGGTGGTGCCGATGAAGCTCAATGAGGAGGGCGTGAGGATCCGCATCGACAACCATGCCAACTTCAAATTCAGCTCGTTCCACACCCCAGTCGGCCAGCTGGTGGACAACGGAAGAGGCTCTCTGGAATAGCAGGAATACTTCCAGAGCATTTGGGGCGGGGTGCTCATGGGTCGGAATGATGGGAAGGTGATCTGCGATCCTTACGTGCCATCCCGATTCACCAGGTAGTTCAGGTGCCTCCAACGAATGCTGAAGAAGGTACTCACAGCTATCTGGCAGGAGAAGAATCCATGGGTCCTGCGCCAGATGTGGTTGATGTTTACCACCTACTCCCCACGCGATGTCGTTACTCTTCCTCCCACCGGGGTCGATGCTGGCATAGCAACCGAATACGCCGAACACTGGACCATTGCGTACCCCGAGGGGATATTACGCAAGCGCGCCCAGCAACATGAGGTTACTCGTGTGGAAACTGGGTGACGTGAAAGATGGCATAGTGCTGTCGGAAGGGGGAAACTAAGGGCGCGTCAGGTAGCAAGTCCGTCGCAGGCCGGGACTTCAGCAGCGGGAACATCACATGGTGCTGCCACGTCCTCGTTACCCGCAGGGGGGGTCACATGAGGTGGCCAGGGAACTGCCTGGGAAGCATATAAGATATCTGCTCGAACCTTCCCAAGATGCATTTCTCCCGGCATTGTGGTCGGCCTGGATGACCCTGCGTAAATCGCTGAGCGTCGAAGCCATCTGCCAGAAGATAATGCAAAACAGGACCCAACGTCCAGAGGTCGGGCTCATTCGAATTAATGACTCAGTAAACTTCCATCAGTGGCATGCTTATCTAATGGCCATGTATGCATATGCACGCCAAAGGGGGAAGCATGCGGAGCCACCTTTCCTAGTGAAAGTAATGCTCGGCCAGAAGCATGATCTGGAAGCGATGCCGCCGAGTGAAGGCGAGAGTGATGAGGAGCCGGAGGGGGCGGAGGAAACCAGAGAGGACGAAGGTGAGGGAGAAGACGAAGAAGAAGAGCCCTAAGGTGAGGGGTCTCAAGGGGCGACCTACCAAGAGAGACTACGAGAGAGCATCAATATTTCCGACTCTGATCCCGACATAACCGAGATTCTCGAGGTCTGTCTCTGTCTTCATTCATTTCCATTTTTCATCCATTCTCCTTTCCAACTTCTAAATCACTTCCCCATCCTACTCAGGAGAAGATGAGCATTGGACGGGCGTCCCCACCAAAGGAGGGAGGAGAGGAACCAATGGGACATGATGGGGATCCGACAACCATCATTGAACTAACAAGCGCGGTGGGGTATCACCTTATAGCGGCTCCTACAGCGGCTGAAAAACCGGGGACCGATGCTCGGGATTCCTCTAAGTCTCACGCTTCACTACTGCTGATTGGGGTCAAAAGATCCCATCTGACCAGCGTATGCCTTGCGCAGAGATCTCAACACTATAGGCACGTCAGGCTGCGGAGTTCGAGCCGTCCGTGAGTGGATCAGTGGCAGACATACCACCTCGTTCAGAACATGCTCCCTGCACTGAGTCGGCCCCGACAATTAATGAACAGGGGGATATAGACATCAACGGCGCTGTTCCCGAGATGAGGTCGGAAGCTGGTGGAGGCATCATTGCTGCTGGGGCGAGAGAAGAAGGTTTCCCGAATGTCGAGGATTCTATTCCTCACGAAGGTGTCTCTCTGGCGGATCCTGTTGCTGATCTGCTGGCTGCCTTCCCCCTATACCGACCCACTGACCCCGAGGAGATAGATGACTCAGAATCAGAGGCAGCCGAGGAGAGCCGAATAACGCGACGCAAAGGGTGGAAGTGTATCCAACGCTTCCTCAGACAGCCACAGTCAGATTGGCTGAGGCAGATGGGATCACTTCAGACCTAGCTGTGCTTCCTGTGCACCGGAGGGGCTGACGCTCACCGTCTTCATCTGACGGTCCGTGATTACATGGCTGAGAAGATACACTAGAGTAGCTGGTGCACTGACATTGCCCAGTGCTGGGGAGGATCGGTGAGCGCTCAAGCGCTGATGAGTGTGGAGGAGGAAGTCCGGTACCTCGAAGGGCAGGAGGCAGATAAGGAGGGCTTCATCGCAACATGATCTGAGCTCGTGGAGCAACTGACGGCCCAGCTGGCTGATGTGTAGGAACAACTGGTAGAGGCGAGTCACCAGATGACCGTACATCGAACCGAGCGGGTGCAGGCACAAGCCAGGGCTGGCGAGCTGCACTCTATGGTGGCCGACGAGGAGAGAGTCTTCAAAGAGCGAGATGTGGTCCTGGAGGCTACCAGCCAAAGGGTAGAAGCGCTGGAAAGATCGCTTCAGCACACTGATCCCTAAGGGCTTTGTTTTTTCCATCTCATGAACTTTATGATTGTACTTCTCATCGTCTCAATCCAATATATGGCCAAATCCATTCATTTGTACCCTTGGTTTAATGTGCTCAACCATAGTTTCGAAATGAATAAAAACTCATCCCTAGACTCCTCTGTGTCGTGACCAACGCAAGAAGTAGAAGATGCTCGTACTATCATTTCGTTCATCTATGGGGCATTGACCAAGCTTCAGGCGTCCAAAATTTGTCCTAGACTTCTGAGGAGACCCCGGGCCGATCGATGTGTCGACTCCTCAATGTGCTTGAACACACAAGCGGGGCGATGTCGGGGGAATCAAAATCTCTTCGAACATAGGGGGGTGGAGAGGAAGGGTGAATCACACCGCCCAAATTCAGAACCCAATGGGGAGCAACCATGGAGGATAACTGTCAACCGTGGCGGAAAACATAACATCCATATCACGATGGCCTAGAATGGTGGAAAATAAATGAGGGCTGACCGCTGACCATGTTCGTAACACAGGGCCTAACTCAAATATCATCGGTCAGTTTTCCAGAATGTTGGCACAGGACAATAGGCGGACCATAGGTCTGTCATACATACTGTTAGGGGGTCCCCTCAAACATGACCAGTCCTCCGGAACGTTGGCCCATGTCATTAGGCGGACCATAGGTCGAGCATCCATACTATTAGGGGGTCTCGTCAAACATGACCAGTCCTCCGAAACGTTGGCACAGGACAGTAGGGGGACCATAGGTCGACCATCCATACAATTAGGGGGTCACATCAAACATGAAAGGAAATGAGTATCCCAATAAGGGTGGGGGACAAAAGTCGTGGATGGTGGAGTGGTGGTTTGTTCGAACAGAGTCCAACACTCCCGAAATTGTGCCACCATGGAAAAGGCGCATTAGTCGGACATACCGACCTGATCACGGGTCGTCCCAATTTCTAGGTGGGACCTCTTTGGTGAGAGAACTGCCGCTTCCCATTATTACCATGGGGCATCCCAAACCTGCTCAGGGTAGATGTCCAGATTACACCACATCCCATGAAGTCGGGCCGAGGGGCCGACAATAAGGAAGGACAGGGTTCAGTAATCCCTGGGGATGGACCTGAGGCGAAATGTCTGGGTGGTCCTACATATCTCATAAGGATAAGAATAAAGCCACACGTTGTTCTTGAAATACAGTTTAACGTCATGTTGGATGAAATACAGTTTAACGTCATGCGAGACGGGGAACACGTCTCATCTGGGGATAAGCACGACACGATAAGTAACCCGACGTAAAAGAGGACATAATCCTGCACAACATCGCGCAATCCCACAAGAGAGAGCGAGTCGTAAAGAGTCAAAAAAATTATCTTAGTTTTAGGTCTTAGAACTTGTATCAAGAGGATCTTAGTTTTAGGTCATAGAACTCGGACTAAGAGGATCTTAGTTTTAGGTCTTAGGACTGGGACCAAGAGTCGGATGGAAACATAAGAGGCACACGGTGGAGTAACTCAAACACCTGGCGTGAATGTGAATAGGGGGTGTGTACGGTGAGGTGAACAAACCAACGTGAATGAGGACATAATCATGCATCACATCGCACAACCCCCTTAGGAGAGGTTTTAGGTCAAGGGACCGAAAACGAAAGAAGGCTGGGCCTGCGGGGAATTTCCCCAGGCACTCCTACATATCTCATAAGGATGAGAATCAAGAAATACGTAGTTCATGAAAGCGTCTTAGTTTAAGTTCTTAGAGCTTGGACCGTGAATGGGAAAGGGGAGAAATGGACACATGGCAAGGCGGTTACAAAACCCGACGTGAATAAGGAACTAAGCCCTACATACCATGTGCTCTTCGAGGAAATGATTGAGTTGAGGGACCAAACACGAAGTTAGGATGGGCCTGCAGGGAAGTGCCCCAGGCGCTCCTACGTATCTCATAAAGATGAGAATCAAGACATACATAGTTCTGAAAGGTGACATGGTAAGATACCAGTGCCAGGGGAAAAGGGAAGTGCGAGCGTGGCCCTTGCAGTAAAAGAAGTGGAATTTGATAAATCTTGTTTGTTCCTTAAGGTGAGTGGTTTTTTTTTTGTGAAGAAACAGGCCTAGAGTAGTGGGTCGTGGTGTCGCCACAAGAATCAAGTCATAATAGGCGTTGACAGATGGCATGAAACGTGACCAATATCCAACGTGATGTCCTCTACAACGAGGTCATCACAATGCAGTGTCGTTTTTCATCTTGCGGCCAGGATGATAATGTCACAGTTTAGGGTCGTGTGATAGGACCAGCAACACAGTTTAAGGTCGTATGGTTTGGACCAACAGCACAGTTTATGGTTATATGGTTTGGACCAACAATATAGTTTAAGGTCGTATGGTTTAGACCGGCACACAGTTTAAGGTAGTATGGTTTGGACCAACAACATAGTTTAAGGTCTTATGGTTAGGACCAACACCATAGTTTAAGATCCTATGGTTTGGACCAACAACACATTTTAAGGTCATATGGTTTGGACCAACAGCACATTTTAAGGTCATATGGTTTGGGCTATCCGAGAGAGGAGCCTCGGGCCAAAGGGGACTACGAGGGTTCAACAATCAGGGGGAGATAGGAGATGCTAGATCCCAGCTGTGCTGGGCCATAAATGCAATGTCCGGGCGACTCCTAATTTCCCATGGGGATGAGGGTCAAGCTGCACACAACCAGTAAAGAAGAAACTCAATCACATACTCTAGAGCTCAGACTGCGGGAGCCCTGAGAGACACCGTTACTTATTTCGGTCTGTCTGATGTGCGGGGGTGTACTGAGGGTTATTACAAGTAGTGTCAAGATTCCACCTTGACACGGTGGGGCAGAATGACATGAATCATGCCACCAACATTCAGGGCCCGGGGGAACCGGCATGAGGACTGAGGATTACTGCTGACCATGTTCGCAACAAAGTATCCTGTCGTGTCAGCCATGTGGACCAATAAATGAGCATCAACCACTGACCATGTTTGCAATGCGGGATTCATATAAATTTGTTGTCTGAGACCCAAGGGGGTGTTGGCTCATGACGGTAGGAGAGCCCTTGGGTGTTGTATCCAGGACGTTCTTGGGGTCCCTCCTTGTGTGAAGGATGACAGGGGCCCGAATGAAGGGGGACACAAAGCTTGGAAAGTGGATGGAACATTCCTAAGTCGAATCTAGCACTTGAGGTTCTATACCAGAGTACCCTGATCACATTGGCAGACCACTGGAAAGGGTCATAGGGATTAGTCTGAGAGCATGCAAAAGATGGAGGATCCCCGGGTAAAAGAGAGGTCATAATGCCAAACACCCTGGGAACAGGGGGATCATGGGATCTCCTAACAGATGGGGCTGGACCTGACATCTAGGTGTTCAGGCGGTCCTACATATCCCATAAGTATGGGAATCAAGCCATACGTAGTTCTTGAAAGTGTCTTTTAATGCCATTGGACGTATGAGGGCTAAATCCTGAGGACATGGTGCGCGTGGTGCAGCTATTGCAAACCCGACGTGAATGGGGACTTAATCTCACACCACGCCACGCGATCATGTGGTCAAGGTACCAAAGGTGAAACAGACGCGATAGCGGACCTCATGCTGGACCCAAAGACGAAAGGTCTGAGTGTTCCTACGTATCCCATTAGGATGGGAATCAAGCTAGACGTAGTTCTGGCGATACAGTTTAACGTCATGTTGGACGAAATATGGATCTTAGTTTTATGTCTTAGAGCTCGGACCAAGAGGATCTTAGTTTTAGGTCTTAGAACACAGACCAAGAGGATCTTAGTTTTAGGTCTTAGAACTTGGACCAAAGCGCAGTTAGGGTCCTTCGGTACCATACAGTTTAAGGACATGCATGACCATATAGTTTAAGGTCATGCAGGACCATACAGTTTATGGTCATGTAGGACCATACAGTTTAAGGTCATGCAGGACCATACAGTTTAAGGTCATGAAGGACCATACAGTTTAAGTTCATGCAGGACCATATAGTTTAAGGTCATGCAGTACCATACAGTTTAAGGTCATGCAGAACCATACAGTTTATGGTCATGCAGGACCATATAGTTTAAGGTCATGCAGGACCATACAGTTTAAGGTCATGCAGTACCATACAGTTTAAGGTCATGCAGGACCATACAGTTTAAGGTCATGCAGGACCATACAGTTTATGGTCATCCAGGACCATACAGTTTAAGGTCATGCGGGACCATACAATTTAAGGTAATGCAGGACCATACAGTTTAGGCAAAATACTTCTTGAGGAACCTGGCGTCGGTGGGAGGAGTGATACGCTCACCATCCATAGTCACCAGGGATTATGTGGAATTGGGATAGAACATGTGGAAAATAAAAGGCCCCACCCACTTGGGCTCCAACTTGGGTTGTTTCCTGCCAGGAATCATTGGCGCTCTAAGATCCAGCACCAAGTCACCTTGCAGCAAGGAGCAGAGGCAGACCTTCTTATCGAAATCTTGAGCCATCCTTCTCTGATGCCTTTACAAGTTATGTAAAGAGAGAAGCCTACTTCCATCTAATGTTTCCAATTCGTCTAGACGGATCTCGACAACTCTATCTGGCGCTTGCTGGTCATACACCTCCGTGCACAATGAGGGGAGCTGGACCTCGATGGGAAGGATGGCCTCAGCTCTGTATACCAGGGAATACGGAGTCACCTGGGTGGAATTCCGAGTCGTCGTCCTATAAGCCCAGAGGTCATTGGGGAGCTTGTCCAGCCAACTTTTCTTGTTCTGACAAACCATTTTTGTAGAATGTTAGAGAGGGTTTTGTTAAACGCCTCAATCTATCCATTCGCCTGTGCATGATAGTGGGAGGTGTGGTTAGAGAGAATATTGTACTTGGCGTACAATCTCTTCAGCTTGGCCCCTCGGAAGGTGGTTCTGTTATCCATGAGGATAGCGTGAGGTATTGCATACCAGTGGATGATATTGGAGCTCACGAAGTCGGCGATAGAGCCAGCCTTGACTTCCCTGAAAGGGGCTACCTCTGACCACTTTGAGAAGAAATTTGTGGTGGTTAAGATGAACCGGCACTGGCGGGCAGTCGCCGGCAGGTAAGGCCCCACGACATCCAACCTATATACCGCAAAAGGCCAAGAATACTTAGTAGTATGTAGAGGCTCCGGTGGCCGATGCACAATGTTAGCTTGAACATGGAACTCATGACACCTCTTGGCGTACCCGATGCAGTCGTGGATCATGGAGGGACAGAAGTATCCCGGCCTCCGAATCTGGTGGGAAAACATTGACCCCGCCTGGTGGGCGCCACAGGAACCAGCGTGTACTTCCTACAGGACCTGTGGGATCTCAAATCCATGAAGACAACGGAGGAGAACTGTAACACCCGAGACTTTTATGTTATATAAATCATCAAAGGAATTTTTTTTTTACACAACACTTGCTTGGCTTTCTTTACACGCAATCGCGACCTTCCTCGATAGCTTGCGTCGTACGCAATACCGAGTTTCACTAAACAACATTATGCTATTAAAACTAGCCGTTGTGAATAGTAATAACCACTTTTTGAAATTTTATAAATTTTATTTTTCAAAATGGACTTCATTTTTGGACTCAGAATATCGAAATTATCCTAGGGTGAAATTTTGGTATTTTTCTGAAAACTTTCAATTTTTGATGAATAGTGAAACCACTAAGTGGTAGGTTAAAAACTGAATTTTGCATAAAACATAATTTTACCGCTTCTGTGAATGGAATTTCAAAAATCCGAGAGACACGGTTAATATCAAGGACTAAAATGTGGTTCAATGAGATGAAAATAATTTTTTGGTGAATAGTAACTTTTTACTATTTTTACCGCGGTTAATAGAAAATAGGGTAACTAAGGGTAAATATGATATTAATATTACCCTAACACATGTCCTAATTCTATTGGACAAGTGTAATTCGACCAAAAACAAACTTAGGAATAAATTATGACCATTTAGGCCCACTTGGATTAGATTAGGACAATTATTATTAATTTATTTAAAGAAGGGTTAAAATAGTTAAAATCAAAGTTTAATAAGTAAATCATTTTTAATATGGGGTCATACATAAGATAAATTCGATTTTAAATATTCATTAGAAAGCTAAAAAGATTTCCTACATGATGGTATTTTATTTGTAATTTTTAGACATCAAATAATTTAATTTATATGTGACACAAAGATGATGCAGTAATTATCTTATTAATGAAATATTGACAAAATTGATAATATAAATACCAAATTAAATGTAATTTGAGAATTTTTATGAATTCCACTAATTTTCTAGGTTACTATGATATATTAGTATTGATTTAATCAACTTGGTTAGAACATATAATTCTGTTATGACTTTCACAAAAATCATATATCAAATAGTGTCAAAATTGACACAAAATAGTTTTTAAATCAAATATTATATTATTAATTGTTATTTTATTCCTAAAAATCTAAGGTTCGGCCAAATGACTTAGATAAGGATATATATATTAATAATAAACAATTTTGGGTTCGTTTGGCATGTTATAGTAAGTGTATTAACCATATAGTGAAAGAAAACAAAAAGTCATGGTAAAAGTTAAATTATTTAACTTAGAGTTAAATCTAATTGATAAGGTTAAAATAATACCCTAAACTTGTCTAAATTCTATTGGTTGATAGGATTTCGACCCATCCCCACTTTGGCTTCGAAATAAGACCCTTTGGAACCATTATAAACCGATTTTGACTTTAATATAAAATAATATTTTGAGATATTCCTAAGGTGCCCCTCTCCTCCCTTATAAAAGGGCACCTCCTCCCCCTCCTCCTCACACCAATTTGAGAACTCAAGCTCGGACAACCCCTGCCATTTTCCCTTCTCCACTTCCCTAGAATAATCCTAGAGGTCCTGGTCTTCTCCAAAGACCAATCTTAGTTCCTTAAGTGGAGGATTCAAAAAGGCGTTCCAAAGAAGAGGTAATATCCATTACCGATCTTTTCAATTTCTTTCTTCTTCAACTTCTTCTTATTTAGTTGTTTCATGATAAAGTAATAACATAAGTATTACTTACATACTGATATGTTATTATAAATATGAAACAACCCTAATTCACCTTCTATCCATCCTACGGAAAAATGAAATCACCGCGCGTGCGTACGTACGGAATACCGTCTCCACGCCGTGGTGTAATCTATTTTCCACCATCACCTTACAAGGATGGGTATAATGGTGTAATCAGTAACTATATATGATTATTATTAAGTAATATTGATACTTAAATAATATATATATATACTCCAATACAATTCCACGATCATAGGAACGATATCATCACTCGTGCGTACGTACGGAATACCGTCTCCACGATGTGATGCGACTCGTTCTACATGATCTTCATTTCATAATGATTATATAAATGAATTGAATGAATGAATATGGTATATAATACACTAATACCATTCTGGAAATAAATTATCTATAACCTAAAGATAAGAATAAGAATTTATTCGACAAAACACGCATAAGAACAAAAAGTTATAAAGACCCGAGTAACAAGTAACAATGAAATATTACTAACAAGAAGCTAATAATATGACCATATATGATCTCATATCAATATGTATGATTCTGGAATAAGTCAATAACATTATTTAAACCATTATACAGGAGCTTCGGACACGAACAAAGCAAATCGGACCTAAGGTAAGGGAAATATCACAATCTCATTTTTATCCGAGATTGTTTATTCGTAAGTATTTACTAGGGTGTATTTTATCATCCACATCCATGTTCCCTCAATATGTAATATTTTTTCCATCCACTTGAAATAGTTTAAATCCAATTTTACCCTTAGGTGAGTTTTTAGTAAAGAATATGAAAGGAATCTTTTGTCGTTTTTCCGTACGAGGTACTTTTTGACTTTTCCGACAAAAGTACGAAGAATGTTTTTTTTAACTTATACGACATGAATGGATTTTTAAAACATTACATCAAAGAAGCTTCCTTTACAAGTTTTCAAGTTTATTTTTAATCAAATTCTTTTATTTTAAAGTTGTATGACATGTTATGAAAGGAAAAATATTTTTGAAGAAGAAAGGATATTTTCCTCAAGAATTCAATTCAAGTGTTTTATCAAAATTATTTTCCATCTAAGATAATAAAGGGTTATGTTTCTATCCATATTTTTACATTGGTTTGACTATGTTGTGATGGAATTATGTTTATGAATTCCTTTATCATATATGAATTGATTTATGATGTCATGATGTTTCAAGAATCCCATTTTTGTTACATGTGTTATGCGATGATGCATGTTTTATGATTATGTGGCACACATAAGAAAGGATTCATTATAAGATGGGTGGGACCTATATCTCCCTCCAATGCATTGGGTAATGATTTTATATCTCATGAGATAGACATGGCTGGAACGGAAGGTTATTTCGGTTCAGTGATACAGGACTGAAACGAGGAGTGAACTCGGTTCAGAAAGGGACTTTGTCCACTAAGATAGTCTTGGCAATGAGTCATGACTAACAAGAAATGATTTTCCATGATTATGTGTGCATGCCACAAAGTTTCAAGTTTTATGTTATGATTATGGGGATCTCATTTTCACTTCTATGATTTATTCCATGTTAAGATATTATGATCTCTTTTGCAGGTTTTGATTTTCATAAAGATATGATATGATTTTTATTTCCTTTATTTGCCCTTGCTGAGCATTTGAGCTCACCCTTTTATGTTTTCTTTTCCCCAGGTCAGGAAGATGGATATTAAGTAGAATATGCTAAAAGGGACCCTAGATATGATGAAATAAATGGGAGACACTGTAGAAGATTTATGAACCAGTTGTTTATGTTTCCCCAGTTTCTAAAGACACTATACCTATACGGTCCTTTGTGGTTTTGTCATATGTTGTAATAAGTGTGCTTCAATTTTGAAGTATTAAAAATGTATGTAAAGTATGGGTCGTTATAGTTGGTATCAGAGGAAAGGTATAGTCAACCTTTGGAAACTAGGATGTGAAAGCCTTAGTAATAACCCTAAGGATAAGTCTAAGCATAGAACACAATTTTAGAAATGGCCTTGAATAACCTAGGATAAGACCTTAAGCATCAAAATTTTATTCTTGAATTATGTGGTTTCCTATTATAATTAGTGTTGCTCACACTATTCTTCTTGGTTTTAGTCAACGGCTGGAACCCGAAGGAACCGTGTTAATGCGGAATGCGATGGGCAATGCAATGATTGTCCCCCTGAGCAACCAAACGATATGGGAGCTGGAATGCAAAATCTTGTAGCCATGCTCACACAACTTTCTCAAGCTATGAATCATGCAGGATTTCCAAACGAACAAAGAAGGGAGCAACATTCTGTTGAATCCTTCATGAGGCAGCGTCCACCATCTTTCAGCGGGTCTACTGATCCATTAGTTTCTGAACAATGGATTAGTACTACTGAAAAGATATTTTCAGTTCTTCAATGTTCTGAGCATGATAAAGTCATCCTAGCAGTGTATCGTTTGGAAGGAGATGCGGATCAATGGTGGAATCTTGTTAAGAATACGAGGCAAAGGGATGAAATTGAGTCTATGGAATGGGACGAGTTCAAGAACTTATTTTTCAATAAGTACTTCCCTCGTATTCTCCGAACAAAGATGGAGAAAGAGTTCCTTGAACTGAAGCAAAGGGATGATGAATCTGTTAGTACCTATGAAGCAAATTTTACAAGACTTGCAAGGTACGCTTCTGGTATTATTATCCAACCTGAGAGTAAGATCGATCGATTCTTTAGTGGCTTAAAACCAAGTCTTCGAAGGGCGTTAGCCATAAGGGACTTCAATAGCTACGAGGAAATCGTTCGATGTGCTCTCAAAGTCGAGATGGAGATTGGAGTAACCCATCAGTCACATGGGTTTGATAAGAAGAGGAAGATGGAATTCAAAGGAAACTCTAAAGAGCACACGGAAAAGAAGATGAACTTTCCATTATGCTCAAAGTGTGGAAAGAAACATGGAGGGAGTTGTCTTAAAGGGACAAGTAAATGTTTTAAATGTGGAAAGGAAGGTCATCGGGCATTTGAATGCCGTGATAATGGGAAGAAGATGTCTAATGATGCAAACAAAGGAAGGGATACACAGAATGAACCTACTACACTTCAATGTTTCAAGTGCAAGGAGATGGGGCATTATGCCAATCAATGCCCAAATCCAAGGGTTGATGATGATGGTCGACGTCAACAAACTCTTAAGGCTAAAGAAAAAGGAAAGTCACATGCAATTTCTATCAGCGATGTGGAGTACGATAACGATGTGGTGAAAGGTACACTTACCATCCACTCTAAAGTAGCAAATGTTTTATTTGATTCTGGATCCACCCACTCTTTTATTTCTGAAACATTTTCTAAGGGTATCACCTTATTACCTCAACAATTAGATGTTGAGTTAGCTGTGACAACACCTAATGGCACATCAATCGCATCAAAAGTTTATAATTCTTCTCCGATCGAAGTTTGTGGGAAAGTGCTTCCTGCAAATCTTGTGATCCTTCCTTTAGTGGAATTTGATGTGATTCTTGGCATGGATTGGCTTTCTCTACATGGAGCTCATATCAATTGCCAAAGAAGGGAAGTCACATTTCATATTCCAGATCAACCTACGATCGTCTATCAATGCAAGGATGAACATAACCTTCCAGTGGAAATTTCTTCCATCTTATGGGTATTGATTCCACTAAATGAAGGTTATTTATCTCAAATGGTTGGTGAGAAACTCACGATTAAGAATATGCCCATTGTACGGGAGTTTGATGATGTCTTTCCGGAGGAATTGCCGGGTCTTCCACCAAATCGTGAAGTTGAGTTTTCAATAGAACTCGTACCGGGTGCTTTGCCTATTTCAAAGACACCTTATAGAATGGACCCAATTGAGTTGCAGGAATTGAAGAAGCAACTACAAGAGAATCTTGATAAGGGATTCATACGCCCTAGTGCGTCACCTTGGGGAGCACCTGTTCTATTTGTTAAGAAGAAAGATGGATCAATGAGACTCTGCATTGATTATCGAGAACTTAACAAGATCACTATCAAGAACAAATATCCTCTCCCACGCATTGATGACTTATTTGACCAACTACGCGGAGCTCAATACTTTTCCAAGATTGATCTTCGTTCAGGGTATCATCAATTAAGGGTCAAAAGGGAGGATATACCAAAGACGGCTTTCCGTACAAGGTATGGACACTATGAATTTATAGTAATGCCATTTGGTCTTACTAATGCCCCTGCTATCTTCATGGATCTAATGAATAGAGTCTTTAGAGACTATCTTGATCAATTTGTGGTAGTCTTTATAGACGATATTCTTGTCTATTCAAAGAGCAAGGAAGAGCATGAAGATCACTTGAGAATTATATTGAAGACCCTGAGAAAGGAGAAGCTTTATGCCAAATTTACCAAGTGTGAATTTTGGCTTCAAAAAGTTGCATTTTTGGGTCATATAATCTCAAAAGAGGGGATATCTGTGGATCCAGCAAAAACAGAGGTTATCGAAAGATGGTCAAGACCAACAACAGTAACTGAGATCCGAAGTTTTCTTGGTTCGGCTGGATATTATCGACGTTTTGTAAAAGATTTTTCACGATTATCTAATCCACTCACCAAGTTGACTCGGAAAGGAGTTAAGTTTGTCTGGACAGAGGAATGTGAAGAGAATTTCAAGGAGTTGAAAAGAAGGTTATCCAGTGCACCTGTGCTCACACTGCCTTGTAGTGGAGAAAGGTTTGTGATCTACAGTGATGCATCCAAGAAGGGATTGGGGTGTGTTCTTATGCAAAATGATATGGTGATAGCTTATGCCTCACGACAGTTGAAAATCCATGAGCAAAATTACCCAACACATGATTTGGAGTTGGCTGCGGTAATCTTTGCATTAAAGATTTGGAGGCATTACCTTTATGGTGAAAGGTGTGATATTTATACTGATCATAAAAGTTTAAAGTATATTTTCACACAAAAGGAGTTGAATATGCGCCAAAGAAGATGGTTGGAGCTGATTAAGGATTATGACTGCTCAATCCATTACCACCCTGGGAAAGCAAACAAGGTGGCAGATGCATTAAGTCGACAAGACCATGCTAGTTTATCCATGATGAGGATCACAAAAGATCCAATATTTATGGATTTACAAAGGATGGATCTTGGAATTATAATGGAAGGGGAAAAATCTTATCTTTCTCAAATGAATGTTCAACCATCTATACATGTGAAGATTAAAGAGGCACAGAAAGAAGATGTCGAGTTACAAAAGAAGGTGAGAAATGTTCCTGAATTCAACCTTGATTGTGATGGGATAATAAAGTTCAGGAATCGGGTTTGTGTTCCTCCCATCCCCGAATTAAAGAATGAGCTGCTGGATGAGGCTCATAGTTCTTCATTCTCTATTCATCCTGGAAGCACGAAGATGTATAGGGACCTGAAAGAGTACTTCTGGTGGGATGGCATGAAAAGAGATGTTGCTGAATATGTCTCTCGATGCTTGGTTTGTCAACATGTTAAAGCTGAGAGACAGAAGTCTAAGGGGATGTTACAACCATTACCCATACCCGAATGGAAATGGGAAAACATCACTATGGACTTTGTCACAGGACTTCCTAAAACATCCAAAGGCAATAATGCTATCTGGGTCATAGTTGATCGTCATACAAAGTCTGCACACTTCATTGCTATTAGAGAGGATTTCTCTCTAGATCAGCTTGCCAGGATATATGTAAAGGAAGTGGTAAGATTGCATGGAGTACCACTTTCTATTACATCTGATCGAGATCCGAGATTTACCTTGAAGTTCTGGAGAAGTCTTCAGCATACTCTGGATACAGAGTTGAGTTTCAGCACTGCTTATCATCCCCAGACAGACGGTCAGTCTGAGAGAACAATTCAAACCCTAGAAGATATGTTGAGAGCTTGCTCTATGGATTTCAACGGAGGTTGGGATCAACACCTACCTTTGGTGGAATTTTCTTATAATAATAGCTTTCACTCCAGTATTCAGATGGCTCCTTATGAAGCTCTCTATGGAAAGAAATGCAGGACTCCAACTTGCTGGGATGAAGTTGGGGAAAGAAAGCTATTAGGACCTGATCTCGTTGATGAAATGGCAGAAAAGGTCAGATCTATTCAACAACACATAAGAGCAGCTCAGAGTCGACAGAAAAGTTATGCCGACAACCGAAGAAAAGACCTAGAGTTTGAAGTGGGTGATAAAGTGTTCTTACGAATATCTCCCTGGAAGAGGGTTATGAGATTTGGAAAGAAGGGGAAGTTGAGCCCTAGATATATCGGTCCTTTTGAAATACTGGATCGTGTTGGGAAGGTAGCTTACCGATTGGCGCTTCCACCGAATCTCTCTCAAGTTCACGATGTGTTCCATGTATCTCTCCTGAGAAAGTACATACCAGATCCTTCACATGTACTCAGCTCAGAAGTTGTACCGCTGGAGCAAGATCTTTCTTATGAAGAACAGCCGATAGAGATTCTGGATCGTAGCGAAAAAGTCCTACGAAACAAGACCACTCGCTTGGTGAAAGTTTTATGGAGAAACCACCAACTTGAAGAAGCTACATGGGAGCTTGAGGATATGATGAGGGAGAAGTATCCTCATTTGTTTGTTGCGAAGTGACGAATTTCGAGGGCGAAATTCTTTTTAAGGGGGGTAGAATGTAACACCCGAGACTTTTATGTTATATAAATCATCAAAGGAATTTTTTTTTACACAACACTTGCTTGGCTTTCTTTACACGCAATCGCGACCTTCCTCGATAGCTTGCGTCGTACGCAATACCGAGTTTCACTAAACAACATTATGCTATTAAAACTAGCCATTGTGAATAGTAATAACCACTTTTTGAAATTTTATAAATTTTATTTTTCAAAATGGACTTCATTTTTGGACTCAGAATATCGAAATTAGCCTAGGGTGAAATTTTGGTATTTTTCTGGAAACTTTCAATTTTTGATGAATAGTGAAACCACTAAGTGGTAGGTTAAAAACTGAATTTTGCATAAAACTTAATTTTACCGCTTCTGTGAATGGAATTTCAAAAATCCGAGAGACACGGTTAATATCAAGGACTAAAATGTGGTTCAATGAGATGAAAATAATTTTTTGGTGAACAGTAACTTTTTACTATTTTTACCGCGGTTAATAGTAAATAGGGTAACTAAGGGTAAATATGATATTAATATTACCCTAACACATGTCCTAATTCTATTGGACAAGTGTAATGCGACCAAAAACAAACTTAGGAATAAAATATGACCATTTAGGCCCACTTGGATTAGATTAGGACAATTATTATTAATTTATTTAAAGAAGGGTTAAAATAGTTAAAATCAAAGTTTAATAAGTAAATCATTTTTAATATGGGGTTATACATAAGATAAATTCGATTGTAAAAATTCATTAGAAAGCTAAAAAGATTTCCTACATGATGGTATTTTATTTGTAATTTTTAGACATCAAATAATTTAATTTATATGTGACACAAAGATGATGCATTAATTATCTTATTAATGAAATATTGACAAAATTGATAATATAAATACCAAAATAAATGTAATTTGAGACTTTTTATGAATTCCACTAATTTTATAGGTTACTATGATATATTAGTATTGATTTAATCAACTTGGTTCGAACATATAATTCTGTTATGACTTTCACAAAAATCATATATCAAATAGTGTCAAAATTGACACAAAATAGTTTTTAAATCAAATATTATATTATTAATTGTTATTTTATTCCTAAAAATCTAAGGTTCGGCCAAATGACTTAGATAAGGATATATATATATTAATAATAAACAATTTTGGGTTCGTTTGGCATGTTATAGTAAGTGTATTAACCATACAGTGATAGAAAACAAAAAGTCATGGTAAAAGTTAAATTATTTAACTTAGAGTTAAATCTAATTGATAAGGTTAAAATAATACCCTAAACTTGTCTAAATTCTATTGGTTGATAGGATTTCGACCCATCCCCACTTTGGCTTCGAAATAAGACCCTTTGGAACCATTATAAACCGATTTTGACTTTAATATAAAATAATATTTTGAGATATTCCTAAGGTGCCCCTCTCCTCCCTTATAAAAGGGCACCTCCTCCCCCTCCTCCTCACACCAATTTGAGCACTCAAGCTCGGCCAACCCCTGCCATTTTCCCTTCTCCACTTCCCTAGAATAATCCTAGATGTCCTGGTCTTCTCCAAAGACCAATCTTAGTTCCTTAAGTGGAGGATTCAAAAAGGCGTTCCAAAGAAGAGGTAATATCCATTACCGATCTTTTCAATTTCTTTCTTCTTCAACTTCTTCTTCTTTAGTTGTTTCATGATAAAGTAATAACATCAGTATTACTTACATACTGATATGTTATTATAAATATGAAACAACCCTAATTCACCTTCTATCCATCCTACGGAAAAATGAAATCACCGCGCGTGCGTACGTACGGAATACCGTCTCCACGCCGTGGTGTAATCTATTTTCCACCATCACCTTACAAGGATGGGTATAATGGTGTAATCAGTAACTATATATGATTATTATTAAGTAATATTGATACTGAAATAATATATATATACACTCCAATACAATTCCACGATCATAGGAACGATATCATCACTCGTGCGTACGTACGGAATACCGTCTCCACGATGTGATGCGACTCGTTCTACATGATCTTCATTTCATAATGATTATATAAATGAATTGAATGAATGAATATGGTATATAATACACTAATACCATTCTGTAAATAAATTATCTATAACCTAAAGATAAGAATAAGAATTTATTCGACAAAACACGCATAAGAACAAAAAGTTATAAAGACCCGAGTAACAAGTAACAATGAAATATTAGTAACAAGAAGCTAATAATATGACCATATATGATCTCATATCAATATGTATGATTCTGGAATAAGTCAATAACATTATTTAAACCATTATACAGGAGCTTCGGACACGAACAAAGCAAATCGGACCTAAGGTAAGGGAAATATCACAATCTCATTTTTATCCGAGATTGTTTATTCGTAAGTATTTACTAGGGTGTATTTTATCATCCACATCCATGTTCCCTCAATATGTAATATTTTTTCCATCCACTTGAAATAGTTTAAATCCAATTTTACCCTTAGGTGAGTTTTTAGTAAAGAATATGAAAGGAATCTTTTGTCGTTTTTCCGTACGAGGTACTTTTTGACTTTTCCGACAAAAGTACGAAGAATGTTTTTTTTAACTTATACGGCATGAATGGATTTTTAAAACATTACATCAAAGAAGCTTCCTTTACAAGTTTTCAAGTTTATTTTTAATCAACTTCTTTTATTTTAAAGTTGTATGACATGTTATGAAAGGAAAAATATTTTTGAAGAAGAAAGGATATTTTCCTCAAGAATTCAATTCAAGTGTTTTATCAAAATTATTTTCCATCTAAGATAATAAAGGGTTCTGTTTCTATCCATATTTTTACATTGGTTTGACTATGTTGTGATGGAATTATGTTTATGAATTCCTTTATCATATATGAATTGATTTATGATGTCATGATGTTTCAAGAATCCCATTTTTGTTACATGTGTTATGCGATGATGCATGTTTTATGATTATGTGGCACACATAAGAAAGGATTCATTATAAGATGGGTGGGACCTATATCTCCCTCCAATGCATTGGGTAATGATTTTATATCTCATGAGATAGACATGGCTGGAATGGAAGGTTATTTCGGTTCAGTGATACAGGACTGAAACGAGGAGTGAACTCGGTTCAGAAAGGGACTTTGTCCACTAAGATAGTCTTGGCAATGAGTCATGACTAACAAGAAATGATTTTCCATGATTATGTGTGCATGCCACAAAGTTTCAAGTTTTATGTTATGATTATGGGGATCTCATTTTCACTTCTATGATTTATTCCATGTTAAGATATTATGATCTCTTTTGCAGGTTTTGATTTTCATAAAGATATGATATGATTTTTATTTCCTTTATTTGCCCTTGCTGAGCATTTGAGCTCACCCTTTTATGTTTTCTTTTCCCCAGGTCAGGAAGATGGATATTAAGTAGAATATGCTAAAAGGGACCCTAGATATGATGAAATAAATGGGAGACACTGTAGAAGATTTATGAACCAGTTGTTTATGTTTCCCCAGTTTCTAAAGACACTATACCTATACGGTCCTTTGTGGTTTTGTCATATGTTGTAATAAGTGTGCTTCAATTTTGAAGTATTAAAAATGTATGTAAAGTATGGGTCGTTATAAGAACACCGTCAAACCCACGCTTATAAAGGAGCGGCTCACAGCTGGGACCACTTTGAAGGGTGAACTGCGGCACGCGGCGCCGGATTCGTTCCAACTCAGCTTGGTCCATCAGATGATTTCCGTGTTAGAGATATTCAACCAAGGGTGTCCTCCAGTCATGAACTGTCTTGATCACCACGCCTGAAGCCCCGAGGGTCCTGACGAAGGGGCACCAGCGGTGAGATGGTTCACTTGTGGGCCACGATCTCCCTCAGGTGTAACACCCCGAGCTTCCACGATACGCTTCTCATTCAATAATGCAATGGCTTGCATTATACGCAACTTCGAGTTCTAAAACACCGCGACTAATCAAAGTAGCCGTTATGAATAGTAATAACCACTTTTTAAAATTATAGAAATTTTTTATTTCAAAATGGACTTCATTTTTGGATTCGGAATATCGAAATTAGCCTATGTTGAATTTTTGGTATTTTTCTGAGAACTTCTAATTTTTTATGAATAGTGAAAAATACTTAAAAACAAATTTTTTAATAAAAATAATTAATAGTGATAAATTATACTATTTAGTTTTTTTAAAGTATAATTGGAATATATTTTTATCATTTTATCCAATGGTGGTCATTAGAATTAATTTGACATTGAAATTGGACATAAACAATTGCCAATCTTTTGATATAAATTGTTTCTTAAAAACACGCTATTGGTTGTGACAGCGGGAATTAATTATAAAATTAATTAATTCAACTTATATGTTTGGAATTTTGTAAAATAGACATCATTTTTGAATTTGGAATATCAATTATAGCTTAGGGTGAAATTTTGGCATTGTTCTGAAAAACTTCAATTTTTGATGAATAGTGAAACCACTAAGTGGTAGTTAAATAACTGATTTTTCGTTTAAATGAAATATTACCACTTCTGTGATTTGATTTTCAAAAATCCGACATACATGGTTGTCATTAAGAAGTAAAATGTGGTTCAATGAGATTAAAATAATTTTTTGGTGAATAGTAACTTTTAAGTACTTAATCGCGATTAGAGGTAATTAGTGTAGTTTAAGGTACAAATAATGTTTTTATAATATGAGATGAGAATGACACTTGTCCTACTCCTATTGGATGAGTCCTGGCCGACCAAGACAACCCATGGGTCAACTTGGTGACCCCATGGAGCCACTTTAGTTGGAAAATGACATTAATATATATTTATTTAATGTTAAAATTAAATTGACACAAACATGAGTTGTTTTACTAAAACAGTTTTTAAGTGGGGTTACACAAGTCCAAATTTTGATTATAAATATTCATTAGAAATATAAAAAGATTTCCTACATCATTTTTTTTTTATAATTTTTAGACATTAAATAAATTAAATTATTTATGACATCATGATGATGCAGTGATGACCTCATTATTTAACGATTTAAATAAAATGGGAAGATAATGCAAAATCCAAGGCTTACACTTGTCCAAAGCCAATTGTATGAGGAGATTTCGAACCCTTATCAGCTTAGCCTCGAATTATATAAGTGTGGACCTTTATAATCCGAAAAGCATTGTGAAATAATGTAACATTTCAATCATTCCAAAAGTGCCCCTCCTCTCCACTTATAAAAGGCCCCCACCTCTCCCACCTCATTTACACTTTCAAGCCATTTGGCTCGGCCAAACTCTACCCAAATACTCTCCCAACATTCCTCCCTTACTCATAGAAGCCTCACTTGGGGAAGAACTCTTCCCAAGGAAGCCTTTGGCTCAAATCAAAAAGAGTTACCCGATTTTGAGGTAATGTTTTTTCTAATGTTGTTTTGTTTTATTTTTCTTCTCCAACCCCCTAAACTCTTTTTATTCATTTCTTTTGTAACAAAACCTGTATCCTCAATATACTAGGATGTTGTTATAATAAGGATTCGTGCTACACTTACACACACCTACATCTAATGGTTAAAGAACATATGGTTTCTGTGGATGGCGAATTTCTGCCTCACGAAACGATGATTGTTCAACACTCATTTAACACCTTCAAAGGTGGCAATTATGATGTCACTATTTTTATATATGATATATAATATGTTTATGTTTTACTTATGCTTCTTTATTTTTCATTTGTGTCTTACCTTTATGGCTTCCATTATGGGTATACGCGATATCTTCATTTTAGGAAGTGCGGACTACCGCCCCCTCAAAGTGATTTGAATCGTTAATGCCATATGTGGGATGTATAAAGGATGGAGTAAATGGTATTATACACTATATTATACTGGAATTATATTATACATTTATATCATTATGATTTAGTTCCATTAAATATGAAATTGAAATGAAAGTAGCGTTCATGCGTACGTACGGCTTACCGTCTCCATGAACGGTGCATTTCATTTCTTACCTCTAAATGTTACGTAATATTATAAATGAATGTATATACTGGATATATAAGATATATATGACATCTAAATCATGAATATAATTCTGGATATAATGGATATTTCACCACATAAACAACCTGTAATTATAAGAAGCTTATTGTTGACTCAAGTACCAAAGATCGACAAAACGACCGTTATTAACTTAAATAATTACATAATGTTCATATCATTGTAATAAGTTATATAATAACTATAATGAAATTGAAAATGGTTTTTAATAAGGTATATATTAACTCTAGTTTATTATTCAGGAGGTTAAAGAACGGTTGAGTCAAGTCAGTCACGAGGTAAGGGAACTTCTTAACCCAATTTCAATTCTTTTGGTTAATCTCCTACTTTCAATTTATGATATTATTATGTCCTATCTTGTATTTTTACATTATTTATGTGTACTTATAGTGAATACACATGATAGACCTACTTTATAAAAAAATTATCTTTTTAAGGACTTCTTCTCAATCCCCTTTCATTGAGGCATATTTGGTTTTATACACAGCTTTCTTTTATACGGTGTATAAACACCTTTGACTTTTACGTTTATTAAAAAGTAATCTTTTTATACGAAGCGTTTTGCTAAAAGACAAAAGGGAATGTTTTTCTTTCCGTACTTATGCGGCGACAATGACTTCTCTGTCGCCGTGACCATTATTTGAGTTTCAGCTTCCTCTACAAGCCATCTTTTTTTTAATGAAAAATAAATACCATGTTATACTTTTCTTTTATTTTGGTATTGAAAATTGTTTTGAAAGAGTTTTTATTATATCAATGTGTTGTATTGATATCTTGTGATTGAAATGTGGAAATGTTATGTTTCCTTTATGCATGTTTTATGTGATACGATTATGTTATGGTTTATGATATGTTTAAACCTATTCATATGAGGAATGTATTGGACTTAATAAGTGACGGGTGGAGCCCGCTATAGCTCCTCGATGCATCGGTAGGTCTCATGAGACAACTAGACGTGGAATTGGCCGAGGCCCTTTCCCAATTTGATTTATGGTTTTGGCCGAGGCCTTAATCATTTTTAGATGTCTTGGCCGAGGCCTTGACAAAATGTTTCAGAATGTCCGGCATCAAACATTCCCTCATTATGAAAGTTGTTATTGTTATTGCATGTGATTATTCGTCTGGTAGAATATCCAGGTGAGTAAGTAAATGGAATTATCTCATTTTATTTTTTCCATATTATGATAAAGTTCAAGTTTAAAAAGGCTTTTGTTTTAGTTATGCATTGCCTTAAATGTTAATGATTATTTATGAAAGCTTCCACAATATTGTTATCCTTACTGAGCATCTGAGCTCACCCCTTTCAATGTTTTAATATTTTCCGGGATGTGAAGAAGTATTTTATGGATGACCTACAGGGATAGTCAGAAGAGGATATTAGTGTGGACTATGAAGACTTTGTTATTGTAGTTTTTCGCTTTATGATGTAATGTAACGTTTACGAATGTATCTAGTGTTTCCAAGACTACTAAACTAATCGGTCTTTCGAGACTTGATCTTTTATGATCATGACAATGTTACGAAGTAATGCACCGGCTCTGGGTAGCTGGGGTCGGGGCGTTACAGTTGGTATCAGAGGCAGTTTAGTACTAACCTTGGAAGCTAGATTTAGATAAACTCTGATTAGAGCACATAGCCCAAAGATAGACTTTGAGGATTAGTATAGAAGAACTTCCTAGAATTTTGGTATTATAGAGATGTTATGAGTTTTCCGAGCAATACATCCCTGTCTGGATACGAGCAGGTAGAGGCGGCTCTAGCACAGATGTACCTAGGGGTAAAACCCGAAAACACCTCTTTGAACTAGACTCGAACGGGAACTGGTGCACGACAACGGGCCTTGATGCACTCTTGGTCACGACACTCCCGAGGGATATGCTTAGGATAATTCTCATTTTATTTACAAACCACTATGAAGGGTTATGAGTATATACTTCCTCAAAGAAAACATTTCTTTTTTATGATTATGGATTATATCCAAAAATAGTTCATTTTATGTAAAGTGTTTTACAAGTATGGAATTATGTATTTTGATTCATAAACTAATCTAGTTTATGCCATTGTTTAGAAATGGCGCCTAGTGGAAGGAATGGAAACCATATCAATGCACGAACTCCGTGTAGGGATTGCCCTCCTGATCAAGATAATTATTGTGGATCTGGAGATACAACTGGTGCTGATCAACTTATTACCATACTGGGACAACTCACTCAGGTTATGAATAATAACCTCACTCGTATGGAGCACCCTAATCCGCAACGTGGAGGATCAATGTTAGACCGCTTCATGAGGCAACAACCACCAACCTTCAATGGGAGTACAAATCCTATAGTAGATGAGCAATGGATAAATTCCTTAGAGAAAATATTCCATGCCTTGGGGAGTAGTGAAAGGGAGAAGGTTGTCATGGCAGTTTACCGCCTCACTGGAGATGCCGATCAGTTGTGGTCGCTGATTCAAAACACAAAGGAAGATGATGACGTATCGAATATGGAATGGAGGGAGTTCAAAGATCTTTTCTTAGAAAAATACTTTCCTCGTGACCATCGAGCAGATATGGAAAGGCAATTTCTGAGTCTGAGGCAGAAGGAGGATGAGAATGTCGCAAAGTATGAGGCTAACTTTACAAGGTTAGCGAGGCATACTGCCGATTATATACGTAACCCAAGGAGTAAGATTGATCGTTTCTTTGATGGGTTAAAACCATTTCTCCGTCGAGCTTTGGTATCACAATCATTCTCATCATACGAAGATATTGTCTCGTGTGCTATCAGGACAGAAAAGGAATTCTCTAAGTCTTATGACAACAAAGTAAAGCAAGAGAAGAAGAGAACGGTGGAACAAGAGACAGATAAAGGGAAAAAGTGAAAGAAGTATTTTACATTATGTGATAATTGTGGGAAGAATCACCCTGGTACTTGCCTAAAAAGAATGGGAGTTTGTTATAAATGTGGAGAAAAGGGTCACCAGGCTCGTGATTGCAAGGGAAAGAAAGAGGCTATCAAAGATGAATGCTACAATTGTAGAGAAATGGGTCATTATGCAAATGAATGTCCTAAGCGTCAGGGAAACTTACCTCAGAAAAGGCCAAGGGATCAAGGACAATCTTATGCTGTTACTACAGTTGAAGCAGAATAACTAATGTATTGGTGCTTTTGGACTAATGGATTATATTCTGGTTATTAGAATAATGTGATATATATATAAGGATTATACTGCAGTACTTGTTTATTTCAGTAAGGTTTTCATATGATTAAGGTAATCCTATTTTTAGTATGTGACAATAAGAGAAACTTTTCTTTGTTTGGGGAATCTGATGTTACAATTGATTTTGGAATTTAGAGACCTTTTAGAGAAAGTCTGGATGAAGGTATTTTGGATAACTATAAAGGTTGGAGTGGATTAAGTTGAACTTTGGATAGTATTGTTTAAGGTTAAAACATTTATGAAGATTATTTTTTGAATAGTATAGTACTATATTATTAGGAAAAGGACAACCTGCAGGGTGGGGAATAACCCGTCGCGTCGGACAAAGCTGCAGGAATCGAACCCACAACCATAGTGTGACAAGCCTTTATTTCCTACCACTAGCCTACAGGAACTCCCTGGTTATTACAAAATCGTTTTACTAATCTAAATGGTATGTGTTAACATTTGGAACCTTATACAATTAGGATAAATAGAATTTTTTTGACTTCCGTTACCATTTGGAGTAAAAGTTGGGTTTGAGGTAAAAATTTATTAACAAATGAAAGTATACATAACAAGTATGTATATTCCCTTACGTTCTTAGTAAATCTCCTAAATAAATTCCTCAACATTATAAAAGGTAACTTTAAACAAAAATGTTTTCGGTTAACTTTTCCAACTGGGGATTCAATGACCGTTTAACCAATCACAAGTTTGTGATTTTCTTATGGTTAAACATTCTCCTAATCCTGTTTTCTATAACTCTCCATCAGACCTTGATGGTTTGTTTTTCTTCCATATCCATATTTTCATAGAATCCTAGAATGGGCTATATCGGGTGACCTTTGTACATATCCTGCTTTCTTTTAATGTTATATATTTATTAACCTTATTTCCGATGTGGGTTTTCCACAAAGGTATTTTCTATTTTCAACCTTTTATTATCAAAGAAAAATTTCAAATTGCGAGGACGCAATTTATTGAAGGAGGGGAGAATGTAACACCCCGAGCTTCCACGATACGCTTCTCATTCAATAATGCAATGGCTTGCATTATACGCAACTTCGAGTTCTAAAACACCGCGACTAATCAAAGTAGCCATTATGAATAGTCATAACCACTTTTTAAAATTATAGAAATTTTATATTTCAAAATGGACTTCATTTTTGGATTCGGAATATCGAAATTAGCCTATGTTGAATTTTTGGTATTTTTCTGAGAACTTCTAATTTTTTATGAATAGTGAAAAAAACTTAAAAACAAATTTTTTTAATAAAAATAATTAATAGTGATAAATTATACTATTTAGTGGTTTTAAAGTATAATTGGAATATTTTTTTATCATTTTATCCAATGGTGGTCATTAGAATTAATTTGACATTGAAATTGGACATAAACAATTGCCAATCTTTTGATATAAATTGTTTCTTAAAAACACGCTATTTGTTGTGACAACAGGGAATTAATTATAAAATTAATTAATGAAACATATATGTTTGGAATTTTGTAAAATAGACATCATTTTTGAATTTGGAATATCAATTATAGCTTAGGGTGAAATTTTGGCATTGTTCTGAAAAACTTCAATTTTTGATGAATAGTGAAACCACTAAGTGGTAGTTAAATAACTGATTTTTCGTTTAAATGAAATATTACCACTTCTGTGATTTGATTTTCAAAAATCCGACATACATGGTTGTCATTAAGAAGTAAAATGTGGTTCAATGAGATTAAAATAATTTTTTGGTGAATAGTAACTTTTAAGTTCTTAATCGCAATTAGAGGTAATTAGTGTAGTTTAAGGTACAAATAATATTTTTATAATATGAGATTAGCATGACACTTCTCCTACTCCTATTGGATGAGTCATGTCCGACCAAGACAACCCATGGGTCAACTTGGGTACCCCATGGAGCCACTTTAGTTGGAAAATGACATTAATATATATTTATTTAATGTTAAACTTATATTGACACAAACATGAGTGGTTTTACTAAAACAGTTTTTAAGTGGGGTTACACAAGTCCAAATTTTGATTATAAATATTAATTAGAAAGATAAAACGATTTCCTACATCATAGTATATTTTTTATAATTTTTAGATTTTAAATAAATTAAATTATTTATGACATCATCATGATGCAGTGATGACCTCATTATTTAACGATTTAAATAAAATGGGAAGATAATGCAAAATCCAAGGCTTACACTTGTCCAAAGCCAATTGGATGAGGATATTTCGAACCCTTATCACCTTAGCCTCGAATTATATAAGTGTAGGACCTTTAGAATCCGAAAATCATTGTGAAATAATGTAACATTTCAATCTTTCCAAAAGTGCCCCTCCTCTCCACTTATAAAAGGCCCCCACCTCTCCCACCTCATTTACACTTTCAAGCCATTTTGCTCGGCCAACCTCTGCCCAAATACTCTCCCAACATTTCTACCTTACCCATAGAAGCCTCATTTTGGGCAAAACTCTTCCCAAGGAAGCCTTTGGCTCAAATCAAAAAGAGTTACCCGATTTTGAGGTAATGTCTTTTCTAATGTTGTTTTGTTTTATTTTTCTTCTCCAACCCCCTAAACGCTTTTTATTCATTTCTTTTGTAACAAAAACAGTATCCTAAATATAATAGGATGTTGTTATAAGAAGGATTAGAGCTACACTTACACACACCTACATCTAATGGTTAAAGAACATACGGTTTCTGTGGATGGCGAATTTCTGCCTCACGAAACGATGATTGTTCAACACTCATTTAACACCTTCAAAGGTGGCCATTATGATTTCACTATTTTTATATATGATATATAATATGTTTATGTTTTACTTATGCTTCTTTATTTTTAATTTGTGTCTTACCTTTATGGCTTCCATTATGGGTATACGCGATATCTTCATTTTAGGAAGTGCGGACTACCGCCCCCTCAAAGTGATTTGAATCGTTAATGCCATATGTGGGATGTATAAAGGATGGAGTAAATGGTATTATACACTATATTATACTGGAATTATATTATACATTTATATCATTATGATTTAGTTCCATTAAATATGAAATTGAAATGAAAGTAGCGTTCATGCGTACGTACGGCTTACCGTCTCCATGAACGGTGCATTTCATTTCTTACCTCTAAATGTTACGTAATATTATAAATGAATGTATATAATGGATATATAAGATATAGATGACATCTAAATCATGAATATAATTCTGGATATAATGGATATTTCACCACATAAACAACTTGTAATTATAAGAAGCTTATTGTTGACTCAAGTACCAAAGATCGACAAAACGACCGTTATTAACTTAAATAATTACATAATGTTCATATCATTGTAATAAGTGATATAATAAGGATAATGAAATTGAAAATGGTTCTTAATAAGGTATATATTAACTCTAGTTTATTATTCAGGAGGTTAAAGAACGGTTGAGTCAAGTCAGACACGAGGTAAGGGAATTTCTTAACCCAATTTCAATTCTTTGGGTTAATCTCCTACTTTCAATTTATGATATTATTATGTCCTATCTTGTATTTTTACATTATTTATGTGTAATTATAGTGAATACACATAATACACCTACTTTATAAAAAAATGATCTTTTTAAGGACTTCGTCTCAATCCCCTTTCATTGAGGCATATTTGGTTTTATACACAGCTTTCTTTTATACGGTGTATAAACCCCTTTGACTTTTACGTTTATTCAAAAGGAATCTTTTTATACGAAGCGTTTTTCTAAACGACAAAAGGGAATGTTTTTCTTTCCGTACTTATGCGGCGACAATGACTTCTCTGCTGCCGTGACCATTATTTGAGTTTCAGCTTTCTCTACAAGCCATCTTTTTTTTAATGAAAAATAAATACCATGTTATACTTTTCTTTTATTTTGGTATTGAAAATTGTTTTGAAAGCGTTTATATTATATCAATGTGTTGTATTGATATCTTGTGATTGAAATGTGGAAATGTTATGTTTCCTTTATGCATGTTTTATGTGATACGATTATGTTATGGTTTATGATATGTTTAAACCTATTCATATTAGGAATGTATTGGACTTAATAAGTGACGGGTGGAGCCCGCTATAGCTCCTCGATGCATCGGTAGGTCTCATGAGACAACTAGACGTGGAATTGGCCGAGGCCCTTTCCCAATTTGATTTATGGTTTTGGCCGAGGCCTTAATCATTTTTAGATGTCTTGGCCGAGGCCTTGACAAAATGTTTCAGAATGTCCGGCATTATACATTCCCTCATTATGAAAGTGGTTATTGTTATTGCATGTGATTATTCGTCTGGTAGAATATCCATGTGAGTAAGTAAATGGCATTATCTCATTTTATTTTTGCCATATTATGCTAAAGTTCAAGTTTAAAAAGGCTTTTGTTTTATTTATGCATTGCCTTAAATGTTAATGATTATTTATGAAAGCTTCCGCAATATTGTTATCCTTACTTAGCATCTGAGCTCACCCCTTTTAATGTTTTAATATTTTCCAGGATGTGAAGAAGTATTTTATGGATGACCTACAGAGATAGTCAGAAGAGGATATTAGTGTGGACAATGAAGACTTTGTTATTGTAGTTTTTCGCTTTATGATGTAATGTAACGTTTACGAATGTATCTAGTGTTTCCAAGGCTACTAAACTAATCGGTCTTTCGAGACTTGATCTTTTATGATCATGCCAATGTTACGAAGTAATGCACCGACTCTGGGTAGCTGGAGTCGGGGCGTTACATCAGGGATAACAGGAGCAATGACTCTCCGGTGCGCCACATGGATGATTAGGCCATCCTGCTCGGGCTCCGCGAGTGGTGCAGCCAGGTTGGCCATTGCATCTGCTCGACTGTTCTGCGACCGAGGAACGTGAACGACATCTGGTTGGGATGGGAACTTATCCATTAGATGGAGGGTGCACTCCAGCAACGGCATGATTTCTGGCTTCCTGACTGCATAGTCATTGTTAACCTGCATGATGACTAGCTCAAATTCCCCTTTTACATACAGGTGGGGTACGTTAACCTCCAGATCCAACTCGAGTCCATTGATGAGGGCATGATATTCTGCCTCATTGTTGGTGCAGCCTTCTGACAACAAGAAAGAATATGGCAGAACGGCTTACTCCGGGGTGATGAAGGCGATACCCAGGCCCACTCTATTAAGCCTAAGATTGTTGAGCCTTATACCGGTAAGACTTCAGGAGGCGTCATCAAAGTGCATCTGCCAGTATGGGGTGGCGTGATCGACTGAGAGGATTGCCTCCTCAGGAAAGCCCAAATCCAGTGGCTGGTCCGCAGAGGTTGGGTGGGAAGCTAAGAAGTCTTCCATAGCATATCCTTTGATGGCCTTCTGAGGAAAAAACCTAATGTCAAACTGTTGGAGGATCACCTCCCAGCGTTCCAATCGGCCTGTCAACATAGGCCAGCTCAGGATGTATTTCAACGGGTCTACCTGAGAGACCAGCTGTACCTCGTGGTGCTGCAAGTAGTGCCACAATTTCTGTACGGCGAATACGAGCGCCCGTAAGCTCTTATCGATGGGAGAATATCTAATTTTCCGTGTCGAGGAGCATACGGCTGATGTAGTAGAGGCTATTCTCTGTTCCCTCATTGTTCTTCTGGGAGATAAGGGCGCCGAGGGATCGCTCCATGGTGGTCACGTAAAGGACCAGTGACTTTCCGGGAACGGGTGGCATCAGGAACGGAGGTTGAAGCATATACTACTTGATTTCCTCAAAAGCGGTCTAACACTCTTCGTCCCACCCATTGGCGGCGCCTTTCTAATGAGTCGAGAAAAGGGCATACACTTTCTGGCTAGATTCGCAATTAATCGGCGTATATAGTCTAAGTGGCCTTGGATGCCTCGAAGCTCCCGAATATTTTTCAGGGGAGGCATCTGACTGTTTCCCTTGATCTTCTCAGGGTCGATCTCAATACATCGATACCTAACAATGAAGACAAGAAAATTTCTGGAGGTGTCCCCAAAGGCACACTTCAACGGGTTCATCTTCAAGTGGCGAGAACGGAGGAAACAGAACACTTTCTCAAGGTCTTTGAGATGGTCCCGGTGCTGACGAGATATAACCACCAGGTCATCTACGTAGAATTCCACCAATGTCCCAAGGATCTGCTTGAATATGCGGTGCATATCCCGTTGATAGGTGGAACCAGCATTCTTCAGGCCGAAGGGCATAAACCGGTAGCAGAAAGTTCCCTGGGGGCCCTGAAGGCAATGAACTCTTCATCCTCGGTGGCCATCCAGATCAGGTGTTACCCGAAGTACCCATCCATGAAAGAGAGGGATTGGAACCCAGCCGTTGCATTGATCAACAGCTCTGTCACGGGAAGGGGAAATTCATCCTTCGGACAGTGGCGATTAAGATCGCGAAAGTCGATGCAGACCCTGATCTGCCCGTTCCTCTTCTTGACGGGCACAATGTTGGCTAGCCACCTGGGGTACTGGACTTCCTTGACGTAGTTGTCCTTAATGAGCTTATCAACTTTGGCCTCGACCATGGCACCATGAAAGGGGTGCATTTTCTTGGGAGGCTACTTGAACCCATGATGGTTTGCTGGGAGGCCAAGGCGGTGGACGACTACCTGGAGATCTAGTCCCGGCATCTCGTCATAACTCCAGGAAAACACATCACGGTGCTGTCTGAGGAAGCCTATGTATTGTTGTCGTTCCTCGGGAGGCATAGCGGCGCTGACCAATGTGGGTCTCGGGTCCACCTCACTATCGAGGTTCACCTATACTAGCTCGTAGACCGTGGTGGAGATACCCTCCTCAAAGGCCGGAGGAGCATCTTCCATGTCTTCTTCTCCGCTGGGGGAAGGATTGTCCATGGGGGGAGCCGTTTTGGGGCTGCTTGACCCTGATGGGGAGTTGGAACCGGCTTGGGCGGCAGAGGTCATCACGACGGGAGACTCATGCACTGCGGAGACCATGGAAACGAAGGCGGTTGATCCAATCCCATCCGGCCTTCAGCTCATGGGGCCACGCATTATGACATCAAAGCAGTGGTGACACGTTGGCTTGAGTCGGTCGATTCCGGGTGGCGAAACAGACACGTATGACGTACTTCTGTTTCCATGAGCCCAACGTCCCGATATCGTACAAGGGTAGGAGGCTCGGGGATCACCTGAGCCTGGTTGGTGTAAGAGTACGAGGTTTTTTCCCACCGTCGCAAAGACCCAGAAATATGCCTTCCTCTGGTACCTGAGACAATAATGCACCCTCCCATATTAGGAGTCGTGGCCTCCGACTGATGTATTGGGAAGACCTATGCGTCATCCAGACCTGCCCAGGGATCACTCGTGACAGCGGAGGGCTCAAACTCACCTGCCAGGATTTTCTTGTCCTTCCTCTTGTAATAGTCTGCGTCCAGGTAACGAGCTTCACAAGTGGAAAATAGAGACGCATCTCCTTGGAGCACACCCAATCTACACTTAAGGGAGTATTTGAGGCACTGATGGTATGATGAGGGAACCGCTGCGTGAAGGTGGAACCACAGCCTGCCCATCAACGCGTTGTAGGCGTTGTCCTGAGAGACGACCATGTATTCATTATTGGCAATTAAGCAGCCAAATTGGGACTTCAGATGAATCTTTCTAAGTGGAGTTTGCTCAGTCCTGTCATACCCCTGGATTCTGAAGTCGGAGGGAGTTAAATCATCCTCAGACAACCCCAGTTTTCGAAGTGTCCGAGTTGGGATCAAGTTAATCCCAGAACCCATGTTGACAAGATAGCGACAGACTTCCATGCCGTTGAACTGGCCAATGATGTACAACGGGCAGATGTGACCCTATATGGGAAGGTCTTCATCTTCACCGGAAAACGAGATAACTTCCTGACATTCGGCGTCCTCAATCACGTCGGTGTGGAAGGCTTCTGCAACCTCTACCTCTGTTTCAAACTGAAGGGGGCTCCTTAGAGCCTCTACGAGCACCTCACGCATTTCAGACGACATGAGAAGGGCCTCAAGGATGGAAAGCCTTGCCGGAATGCTGGCCAGATGCTTCAGGACATCATACATTCGCGTGAAACGCAAGCTTTTGCTTACAGGAGGTCACTCTGTGATTGGGGGCATGACGGGCCCTGCTGGCGGGACCGGTGACTGACTCGTACTAGGCACGTCCCGTTGTTCACTAGATGAAGCCCGGGAGGTGGATGTCGTGCTAGGACCGAAAGGCCATAGTCGGCTAGTGGCAGGGATGGGCTGGTTGCAACGCAGGCAAAGCGGTTTCGCCTGATCCAGCAACACAAACGGTGGTGGAAGCGAACAAGTTGTCACCGGGTGAGGGATCCGCGAGTGCTTCTCTCTATACCGGGCTTGCTGCCTGGTCTCATTAGCGTGCACAGCCTAACTGGAGGTGATGACTTCCATGCCCCTGCGATTCACATAGCCACGGCTCTGTCGACGATGGTGACGGCTGGGGACATTGGGGAGGTCCACCTAGCGCTCCTCATCATCGGGAGCCAAAAAGGGATTTACCAACTCTACGGTGTTAACCGAAGCATACCCCGGGCTTTCTCTCAAGGAGTCATCCACAACCGGACGGGGTCTCGAAGGGATCCCCATTTCTGGGGGCATGAAATCACCATGCGTGCGAGAAGATGACGGAAATGGCAGGGCGTGTTCTTTCTTCTTGCACCGCCGCCTGCTCCTCTGGGGAAAAGTAGGCTGGGGAGACGAAGCCAAAGCGGCGCTCGCAGACTCCGAGGGCTCTGGCTGACTCAGGCGGGCACGAATGATGCAATGGGCACGAGTGACCATCCTGCGGGCCATCCAGTCATTATACATACGGGACCCATGGTCGGAAACCCATTCCCACCCATCCCCATTGTCACTACTGCCATCTGATCCCATGAAGACACCTGCCACCTGTGCCGGGGCAGGGCCCAACCTGAATATGTTGTTGCCAATCTGGTCTTGGAGCCAGTCCTTGAACACAAAGAATTTCTGGATGGTGTGTCCCAGGATCTGATGATAAGTGCAGTAGTTAGGGTGATCAGTGATACATGCCTCTTCTGGCTTCTTGTACTCAGGAAATCGCAAGATCCTCTACTCCAAGGCGTTACGGAAATAATCAAGGATCTGGGCCTCCCAAACGAGTAATCCAGATTCCTTCTGTCTGGAAAGGGGAGTCTTGGGGGCTGACCGATACTGGGGGACGGAGGAGCATTCCGAGGAGGTGGAGCCTGATTACCTCTCCCAGGTGGTGGCGGTGCGTTACGTGGAGGCGCCTGCCGATTTTGAGGCGGTTGCTGCTGGGCCGGAGGCTGTGCCCGTGTGGGTGGACCCGTATGAGCCTGCTGAGCTGGCCTCACTGCCAGCAACTCTAGTTTTCTGGGGGACCTTATCTGGGCCACATCAGCGGGCTCGGCCCTAGCGAATCTCCTTGTAGAGAGTAAAGGAGGCAGCGGGCGTGCCTGACCGGCCTGTTGTAGGGCTTCTTCGAGGCGTTGAGCCTTTTCCGAGAAGTCCTGGAACCCTCCATGGTAATTTTGTGTGATAAGATAAAGAACCAACTCCGCATTGATGTTCCCCAAACACATCATCAGTAATTTCTCCTCAGTCAGCGGCATGTCAAGAGAGTACGTGATCCCCTTCTACCGGGCGACAAAGTCCGCGATTCGCTCGTCGGGCCTTTTCATGCACCTGAAGAGGTCTGCAACGTTCGTCTTCCGGGTTGTGGAACTGAACTGGTAGTGGAATTGCTGGCGAAGGTCCTCCCAGCTAGTCATATATCCAAGAGGGATCTGGCTGTACGAGACAGAAGCTGGTCCTTCCAGTGTCTGAACGAAGCACCGGAGCTTGGCAGCCTCCTGCTGCGCCGGATTCCATAACATAGGCCCACACCTCTAGTTGAAGTGGGTCAAGTGTTGTGGCGGGTCTCCGGTCCCGTTAAAGGGGGAAAAAGTGGGTTCCCAAATCCTGGCAGAGCCAGCATGTCATCCACCCATGCTGGGTACGGCTTGCCATTCGGTGGGATTGCCACCTGCTGAGTTTCCATGGCCTCCAAGCGGGAGATGAGTACTTCCATCAGATCATCCTGATGCGGATTCCTATCCATATGGGGATCTCTAACCACAAGCACATTTCCAGGCTCTTCGATACGGTAGTCGTGCTCAGCGGCTCGTGGGGCAGCTGACGGAGCGACTCTCGGGGCGCCGGGAGGAAACCGAGCTGGGTCCCTCAGGTGGTCTTGCCGCTCGGGAGGGTTCGGCAAAACATATCGCCCCCTCTTTCCATGGGTTCCAGTGTCTCCCCTGTCGGTGAACATGACACGCTCACGGTTTCCCAGGGGGATCTCATCAAGGGGTAGGTGCTCCTGGCCCTGCTGTCCTGGTCTAGGGTCACCGTAGTCAGGCCGCCGCTCTGAAATGCTTTCGGCCAAGAGCTCATTAACTAGCCTCTTTTGCTCAGCTGGCTGTTGGCGCAGCGTGGCCTTCTCGGGATCTTCCTCTACCTTCTTCACCGAGGCAGATGGGTCGGCGAGTTTGAGAGACCCGACGGTCTCTTTACCCTTTCCGATGTTTCCGCCCAGTGTCAGTGCCTCCGTGGGTACAAGAAGACCTAGGAGGCTCCTCTGCTGGCGAGTAATCCTCTCAGATGGGTCTAGTAGAGGCCTGTCCTCGGGGGGTGAGTCCCCATCGAGGGGCTCCACAATGTTTCCCTCATCTGAAAGGTCAGCCATGTTGACGGCTACTGCCCTTGGCGACGTTCCATCAAGGCCGCCCAGTGGATCGGCATGTCGGCGGATCGCACAGAAGAGGAGAGTAGCGTACTGCCCCCATCCACAGACATGCGGGTGGGGGGTGGCTTCCTCAATAAATCTATGGAGTACTTGATAACTCTGGACGCATTGTTGCTGGAGGGCCTCGTGGTGGTCCAGCGACTCGGGGTGCCGGACCGTGGGGACTGCTGTTAGGTTGACCCGACGACACTACTCACTGATCTCCTCGAGATGCACTTGTCTCCCAGGATAAGGCTCTAGCTAATGGCGGAGGTGGGAATGAGTCACCCGAAGAATCTGGCGGAAGTATTCAAACTCTCCTGGGGTGAGTGACTCTGGCACATTAAAATCCGTTTCTACGACCAGCCAAAACTTCTCAGGGAAGTGGCCCACTGCATGAATGGTCTAGAAGTTACATGGCTTCGGTTCGGGGTCCGGACTATGCCGCCCCTGGTCGTCCACCGATGAATGTAGAGGAATTGGCAATGGCGCTGAAGCAGGCCGTTGGGGCGGTGGGCTGGCCGGTGGGGAATACGGCGAACAGGCCGATTGGCCGCAGATCCCTAAGTCATCCTCCAGGGGTTGCAGTGCCCTGGCTACCACGTCGCGATAGGATGGGCCGACGAATGGGCCTCCTGTCACAGCGTAGGTGCTCGACGAGGGTGTGTCGCCTCGTGACTCTTCCGTCAGACCCCAGAAAATTTCCCCACCCTCCCTAATAAGGTCGGGAAGTGCTCCCGAGGAGGCCAGTGGCAACTGCGGGGTTGATCCCTGGCGGTACGCCAAGTCATCGTCCTCCTGGATATACCTTCAAATGGAGGAGGGAATCATACCAATCTAGAATTCGGGGAGTACGAGACTGACACGCTGTGTCCCCATCCCTTCCCTCAACTCGAAGGGTTGGGGGGGAGGTTCCATCGTCGAGTCGTACTCTACCTCAGAATCCGAGAAATGGACTGGTCTAATTTCCATCCGGACTCCCCGTACATTCCTCCTACGACGACGACGCCCGGACTTCCTACCCCTTGGTAGATCCTTAGGGTAAGGATGATTTCCATCATGGGGTCCCCCGGCCACAATGGAGCTGGGGCAGAGGGGACTAAAGGTTGGGGTGCGAGAAGCACCAGGACAGCTGTCGAAAGGGACATGGGGAGGAGCTCCATGTGGGTGACCGACTGGATACACAACGGCTCCATACTCGCGACCGGCAGTAGGGGGAGTGACCTCATACCCCATGCAGTGTGTACTGGAAGGAGTCATACCCGGAGCATAGAAGTCGTGAAGAAGCTTTCGGCTATCCAGATCAGTTGCACAGAATGAGCCTTCATGGTGAGTGGCACTACCGCGGATTGGTCCGCAGTGGGCATTGCTAGTGTCTGCGATCGGCAGATTCGACCCAACTTGCCTGCAGGGCGGTCGGGGTTTCCATCCCAGTCGGGCAGGTGGCTTCCCCTGCTCAACGTGCGCGGGGATCTGGTAACAGGAGTCAGCAGTGGCTCGGGCCACAGTGGTTGATGATGTTGATGCCCCAGGATGGGAATTCTCTCCCGCACGCACCTGACGCTGGCGTCGAGTCAGATGGGCCGGAACCGGCGGTGCGGGCATGAAGATTTCCTGCTCCTCCGCTCGGGGAGTCGGGTGGCAGCGTCGACGCAGCCTGGAGGGGGTTCTTTCCATTAACCCCTGAGAGGGATCACCGATCGAGTGGGCACGGACATCCCCTACCTCATTCGCATAGGGGAGGGATGTGTAAAGGTGCTCCAGGGATAGGATCCCAAAGCGGTAGAACGTCGGTGTGGGGAGCGGCGCCTCCCTGAACGGCCCTCAAGGGCGACGATGGTGGTGAGTCACATCCGCTTCTAGATCCATGCGGGCTAGGCCCCTAGTGGGGATGATCCCTTCCTCGTCATACCTACGAACCAGGTCATTGATCACCCTCCGCTTGATGATTTCAGACAGGGAGAGGGGGAGCGAGCGCCTGGCTGCTACGACATTCGATGTCAGATCAACCATGGAATAGGTGGGACCGCGCGGGGTGGCCACGTCGGTACTGCCCCTGCCCCTGCGCCGGTAGGCAGGTGGCGATCGAGCTTTGAATGCAGTGATCTGATTTCTTGAAGTATGGAGATGAACCCATTAGCGTCAACAGGAAAGGAGATCAACAACCAAGGCCCAACGTCATTCCGTCATCCATGGTCGGCAAGAGGGATCCACACAGATGACGTCGAAAAACGGAGTGGTCAACGTCCTGACAGCCTCGACCCCTGGCGGGTTCACGTCCCGGTGAGGGTTACCCGGACCTGGTGTCATGCTATTCTTCTGACGCCCCGACGACTATCATTCCCTGTATTGAGGAGAAGAGCTTCAAGTCTGGTTCACCATTTTTGTTGCTCTGATGCTTCCGCCGAGGCGCGCGCATCCATATTTGGGGAGGATGCGTTGCTTGTTACCCCGCATTCCCGCTTTCCAAAGGTGGGCGGCATCCATTCCTTGTTCAGGGACGTCTGCTCCTTGATCGAAACCGGGATGATGGGATGTCGGTTCTTCCTTTCGTGGATTCCTCCTCGGAGATCATCACCTAGTCCGGGTCTCCCTCATAGATTTAATATGTGTTCATGAAGCCCATTCCTGGTGCCATATCTACATGGACGCCAGTTAATTACGCTACTTCCGTCGAGACGCTCCAAGGGGTCTTGTCGGGGCAGAAACCTTCGGTGAAGAGAATGGTCACGTTGGGGCGTCGTTGGCATGTCTGTATTTGGTCCCTCATCATAGGACTTCTCAAGGGCGTGGAAGCCCGAGGCATCCCACATAAAACGAGGGGAATGTGTATCATCTAAGGGTTTCCTCAGCTTTCCATGTTTAACACGGGGTCTGTCGCGAGTTTAACGTCTTGCGGAGACGGATCGGGTTGAAAGACCCCTAAGGGGGAACACCGATGTTGGGGCCAGCATGTGGGCGGCTTCCCGGATGCCATGGAGTGGGATGTGGTGGCATGATCTCACTGGGATGTGGAGGCTCAGGTAAGGATCAGGATGAATGGTGGAGTGAGACATGGGGCTTACGTTCTGAGACGGCCCAAGAGGGGGAATACAGTTTAACGTCATGTTGGACAAGATACAGTTTAACGTCGTGCGGGACGAGATATAGTTTAATGTCATGCGGGACGAGGGGTTTGGTTCTTACGCTTTGAGGCAGCCCATGGTGGTCCGGGAACTGACATGGAGAGGTCGGGACGACCGGGTGGTGGGATTGAACCTCGTGGAGGCTTCCTACGTACCATGGGTTATCACGGATCAAAGTCCACGTAGTTCGCTAGGATGGGGCCTACGCTCTGGGGAGGCCCAAAAGAGGATGTCATGGTCGATGTGTACTCTAATCCCACGTGAGTCTTGCTTGGTGTGGGAAACAAGAGGCAGCAGGGACCATGCGATCATGTCGCAAAGGGTGAGTCTGTGTGAAGCGGAATGGGGCTTACGTGTTGAGCGGCCCAAAGAGGAAACAGGGGCTTACGCATGGTTAGCGGCCCTTGGTTCAGGGGCTTACTCCAGGGTAGAGGCCCGTGGTGCGACAAAGCGTAGTGGGAAAAGGACTCCACTGGCCTTGGGAGGGGGGAAGTACGGAGATGCACAGGTGCAATCATCCGCAAGAAAGGCTAGGGGCTTACCCTCTGAGGCAGCCCTTCCCCCGAAGACAAACGCCACTCCGACATGGTGGATCTCATTCCATGTGAGGAAGAGTCCATTCCCGTGGAGATGAGTGGGCGTAAAAAATATCCGAGTTGGGGGGACCATGTGTGCAAAGCAATGGGTCAGACCATAGTTTAACGTTTTGTGTTAAAGATGATGTGCTTAGTAGTTTAACGTCATGTAGCTTAGACGAGGTGGGTTCGGTCCACACCCCTAGGGATTACATGCCCAACACCCTCTACCCCATGTTTGAGGGAAGGCATCGGCAAGACCATAATGAAGGGGGGCCGCAGGGTGAACCACCGGGTGGTCCACGTTAGCGTGGCTATGCGAAGAAGCTATAGACGTTAGCATGCCTATGAGGAGAAACATAAGGCAAAGCAACGCAATGGGAAACAGGGCCCAAGGGACCTTGAGGTTACTTCGCACGTGCCTGGATGGCCGTATGGGAATACAACGCATGGAGCGCATGCTCGGTAGGGGAGACATCAGGTGACGGTGCAGGGGGGCAGCCAAGGGGCATCAAGGTGAAGGGTCCTGGGCTTTGTGTGAAAAAAAGAACATTTGCGCGCAAGACACCGGGACGACGCGCAATTGGAGTAATGGGAATTGCGCGTAGAGGGAATTATGTGCCGGGTTTTGCACACATAGCAGGGTATTACGCGCACGAGACATGGATTTCCCGCAAGGCTGGAACCCATGGAAGGGGGAAAATTCACTGAAACCAGTGGAGTGGCAAGAAAAGGCGGACTCTGGGGCAAGTTTGCGTGAAATGAAGGATTACCTGGAAGCCATCTTGCGCGCAGGGGAAGCCGAATTGTGCGCACGAGAGTGGCTTCGAATTCCGGAACCCCCAAACCATTCGGGGTCACCTTATATTTGTAGGAGACCTCCGATGCGGAATCCAGGCGGGGCGTGAAATTCTTCGCACTGAGTGTAGCCGGCGCGCAAATACTCGCCGTGCAGAACCAGGGCACGGAAAGATTGCGTGCCACATCGGCTCAATTCCGTGAAACCCGGTGATTCTACGCGCACAGAACAATTTCTCGTGCGGATCGTCCTTTATTTCGCACACCACATCCCGGGCCTCCGGATCGGGCCTCTGATTCCGAATATGACATCGCTTCGTCACTTCGAAACATCTTCCGAGTGTTACGGACTGTTTTTTCGGTGTCAACAAATGGTTATATCAAATTTAACAATAAAACTTTTGATTCATGAGAAATATTTCCCAACTAATAATTTGACGTTTTTAATGTAATTATTTAATTAAATATATGTAACCATTATCACAATGGAGAAATGTGTAATAATTATATATATATAATATTAAATTATACATTTCTACAAAAAGAGTTGGACATGCAGCAGATAGGTTAGTTATATTGGGTTTATTATTATGAATTCTTAATAAAGTACCCAATGGAAATGCAAACATATTGATCGATGATATGAATTGATAGTATCATGCTTTCTAATCTTATATAGGAATCCCAATGTATTCAATATTAATATTTATTAAAATATTACTATGATAATATTAAAGTTAGGTTAAAATATTTTATTGATAAATTTAATTTTTCACTTTCTATCTAATTAAAGATCATAGAGGTGTAGAAGGAATATGCATATTCCCAAAATACGGTTATAAATGTTACTAAGTTTAACGATTTCATGATATAATGATAATGTTCATCAATTCTTTATGTGTATTGTGGATACCAAAAATGAATAAGGAGTTGTTAGATAAATCTCATAGTTCATCATTCCCTATTTATCATGGTATTCGAAAGATGTATGTATATATGAAAGAATTTTTCATGTGGGATGGAATAAAGAAAGAGATATAAGATATTGTATCTTTGTTTTGGTATGTTATAATATAATGGATGAAATACATAATTTATATTGGATGCTTCATCTGTTACCAGTAGTAGAATTGAAATGAAAGAACATAAACTTGGAATTTTTCATTTGACACCCCACAACACTTAAAGAGAATATTTATGTATGGGTTGTAGTCAATATACTTACTAAGATATAAAATTAATTTTCTATCAATAAATATTTATATATGAAACAATTTTCCAGGATATACATTAACTATGTTGTAATGTTTAATGGATTATAACATTTCATTGTATCTAATTGGGATCTGAGGTTTACATAAATGTCTATGTGAAGTCTTTAATTACACTTGAAAAATAATTGATTTTCAAAACTACACATTTCCCCAAAATATATATCTTTTTTGAAAGAAAAAATGTAAACCTAGATGATATTTTTGGCACATAATCATTATAATTAAACAGTTGTTGAGATTAAAACATCACCATAGTTTAATTATTTATAATAAAAACATAAACTCATGATATCATTTGGATTGTAATTAATCCCTCAATTGAAAGAAATGTACAGCTCTAACGTGCTGTATTGAAATTGGATAAAGATTAATATATGGACCTATGATTTATAATGAAATGTATTGAAGGTTATATCGATAAGTAAAACATCATCATATATGATAGTAAGAAGGAAAAATAATAAAATTCAGTAGCATGATTTAGAAAATAATGTTTTAGAAATGTTTTTTCATAGAACATCTTAATGGTAGATGGTTATGATAACTGTGATGAAAGAAAAACTATGCCATAATAATATTTGTTTCTTTGAAATTATTGATCAGAAAGGGATGGTATTCTATCTCTTGGTTCTTCCACCAACTTCTCTTAAGTCTATAATGTTTTCCATGTTTCTTTCCTAAAAAAGTCCATACTATACTATGAATATGTACAGATTTCAGTGATCATACCTCTCTAAAATGAACATTTGTAATGAGGAACAACCATGGATATTATTGGTCAAAAATAGAATGTTAAACGAAACAACACACAATCAACATATCAATTTTTGGGGTGAAACCACATGTCTTTGGTAGATATGTGGTAACTTTTTTATAATATGTCGTATATGTATCATCCTTATTGGTATCACAATTAAAAATTTCCGGGGATACATTCATTTTATGGGTGTTAAAATATAACAACACATGTTATAATGAAATCTATTAAATTAATAAATCATTTTATATTAACGTCCTCTGTTACATACAACACCATGATATTCTTGTGCCAAATGTAACTGTTCATTAGCATGTGTTACACACAACACTATATTCCAATAAATCCAAATGTATTATTAATATTACTATAGAAATGAATGCTTTATTAAATATTTGATATTCATAGTGATATGAATAATAATAAATACATTTGAAATATTAATTATAATGGTTTTTATAATTATAGAATATTAATATTAAAATATAAAATTTTCATTAAAGTCATTATATGTATCCTAAATAACATTTTCAATAAATAATGTCTTAAAATTTTAATTTGAAATACATTACAATTATTTTTTGAAAAAAATTAGAATATAGGATTGAAAAAAGAAAAAAAATGCTTAATATTCTAATTTGGATTTTTTTTTCATATTTCTATAAAATGTTTATTTTTTATAAATAGTGAAAAAATGGAATTTTAATAGAAAATATCATTTATGATAAGTTAATTTATAATGTTTAATTATATTTTAAGTTAATTTGAAATTAAAATTAGTTCAATGATACATCAATTAATCCAATTAAGAAAATTTTAATCAATTTAATTTCGAAATTAGATATAAATATATGTTATTATTTTGAACATTTTCTCTTAAAAACATTAATTCGCATCATATATGAAGGATTATTTATAATTTAAATTCTATAAAATATTTAAAACTAATTTGGAAATAATAATTTCACACCTATATTCATCCAAAATTGTATTATCTATTTACAAATAATTAATTTTTTTACCACCATTAATAGTGCCTAAAAATAAAATTAATTACTACTATTAATTTTCGAATAGGTTTATCTTCATAACCAATGTTTTTATTAAAATTAAATTTATAGAAACATATTATTCCAATATGATTAATTTTAAATAAAATATAGATTCATTATTATTTATTTAACTAATAATTAGATATTAATCATATTCATAAACAATAAATTACCTTAGAAAATAAAGAAATACAAGTAATCATTGCATATAGTGTTTGGATAAATTTGAGTAAACATAATTTATATGGATTATATTGATAAAAAACTTGTTTCATAAGTGTTTTCGAGGTTTTCCTCTATAAATTAATCTTTAAAATCTGTTATTAATAAATTCTTCTACCACATGTGTCCATATTGACTTCCCAATAGTGGATTATTTGGTGTATTTTAAAAAATATACTACTCTTCACTGATAAAATTCAACCCAAAATCCTCTCTTATTAACAACAAAAACCCATTTTTGATCACACAAAAACATTCAAATTCACTTCACGACATACATACCCTTATCATATGAGGCGTTTTTTTGAAAGATATTTATCCTAGCAAATATTTTACTTCAATCCTAATGAGGACACCCATAGAATGTGTAACGTTCACCAACAAGCTAGTTTGTTTTATTTCTTCTACACTTCCCTTAAAATTTAAATATATCCTTATTAAATACTAACCATTGTAGCATTAATATATATTTATATAGTTATGTAGATGTAATTTCC